>CM070713.1:76116926-77515836 GCA_036346275.1 Otatea glauca
AAACTCCGGTAAGCGTCACAGACTCACAGCCACAGGAGACAGGGGACGAAATGGCCAACGGTGGCACTCAGAAGCAGTTCATGCGCACACGTAGGGGTAGAAAAAAAACTTGAAACTCGCGAGTTTAACGAGTCCTTAGAAACTTGGCTCGAACTCATTCCTTAACGAGTCGAGTCAAGCTGGGTTTTGAACTTGTTAAGATAACGAGTTAAACGAGCGAGCTAACGAGTTTAACAAGCAAAAAAAAAATTCTTCACTTCAGTCTTCACGCCTTGACCCAACTAGCCCGACTCTAGCGGAACTATGGAAAGAACCCTAATCCACTCAGGCCTCTCGGGTTGTGGCTCCAGTCCACCTCCCAGACTCCCTGTGCTTGTGCCGCCGCCCTCGCCCTTGCTCCCGTCGTGGCGTCGCCCTTGCTCCCGCCGGGCGCCAGCAGGCCCTCGCCCTTGCTCCCCGCCTCCCCATTCCCCTCGGCCGTCGGCCCATCGGATCCCGCCTTCCCTCCGGGCTCTGGCTCCTCCCCTCCTGTCGTCCACCCACTGGGCTCATCCACTCCAGATCCGAGCTCTAGATCGGAGCTACTCTCCTCCGAGCCCTCCCTTCTCGACCTCTACTCCGAGCTCCTCCCCTCCGACTGTCCACCCACCAGGCGCCGACCCTCACCCTTGCTCCCCTCCTTCCCGTTACCCTCGGCCCATCGCCTACCCTTGCCTTGCTCACGCCGCCGCCTCCCCGTCAAGCTCCTCCCCTCCGGGATCCGTCGCTCCACCCACATGGTTACAAGTTTTATGCATTGTTCTTTTTAGATCCTGCTAAGGGTAGATTGGCACCACCGGCGAGGACGCAGTGGTCCATCAATTAACTTGAGCCTACTGCCCTTGGTATCCTGCGGACCTGCAGAGCTCATGATGCTTGAACTTTTTTGTCTTCAGTTGGTAATCAAAGTAAGAAACGACCCAGTCAACATAATCAATTAGCATGTTTCTTCCTGTTGAATTGTTGGTGATTGTGAGCTGAGATCTATGTTTCGGATTAACATTTCAGCTTATTTGGACTTGATGTATGCTTACATTTTGTCAAAAAATGGTTTCATGCTTGACAAACCAACTTGGTACTGATATATTGAATCTATCATTTTTTCACTGAAATGAATCTGTGTATTCAGTTTTAGTTTCCTTTCTTGAGCAATCTTGACCCAAGTAGTAGTTTTAAAATTTTCAGTCCTACACTTCGGTCTGAAATGTTAAGGTTATAGTGCAGTTTGTTTGCAAATGGTTGCTCATATAGTTAATGAACTGAAGAATATCTTTAACAAAGTGGAAACTGGAGACACAAATCTTTAACTGGAAACATTTAAAAAAATGTCTGCATGACTGCATAAGGTAAGAGCTTGAAATTCATGCCATGCATTCAAAATGCCATTCAGTTGATGGGTTACCATTCTTATTAACTGCAGCAATAACCAATCCTACACCAAAATCTGAAGATTAGCCTGCCATGAGGAACTTCATAACATTAGTTTCATCATTTGAAGTCATTATATCATGGATTTATGATTACTGCAAGTCTACAATAGAGTAAGAATAGACATCAGAGCATTTCGCCATGTTATTGCATGTCGTGCTGTGTTCTATACCGAACAAAGGAATTTGCTCACATGCAAGCCTGGGCCTGGCCAACTCGAGCAAACTCAAATTTTTAACGAGTCAAGCCGAGTTGAGCTTTCAACTCGTTAAGAAAACGAGTCGAGTCGAGCTGGCTCGTTAAGAAAACGAGTTTACCGAGTTGAATCAAGTCGGCTCGATATCCACCCCTACGCACACGCACCTTCATCACCTATCCCTCCTCAAAATTATAGGGAAAGGTGCCGCCGATCACCTTCTTGGCTTCTTGAAAATCATTTGTGTCGATCTCTGAGCTGATTTGTATCATCAATATCTCCTTAGTTTTATGTTCTTAACTACTTCTGTCAATTTTTCTCATTTCCGATTTTGTTTCGTAGATCTTGATGTTAGTAGATTAAGTTCAGGTATGAATGCCAGATTATTTTTCTCATGTTAGCAGACCTGAGATGTATCTTTATACTGATGCAATTGGGTGCCAAATGTCGCACTATGTTATCTATCAACAATTCGTCTGCTTTCACTTCGTGTACAGATTGGATGCTGAAAAGGTGAGCTGTGTACTTTCGTAACGTACGGTCATCGGAACTGTAAATTTGACATTTTTTTTCCATGCTGCTCACTGTCTTTATCTGTTCCAGATTATTGATTTCACTGCATTCTCATCTTCATTCTTGAGCAGTTGAGCTGCTTTTGGTGTACAACAAATTCACTGATGCAAGGATCTCATCAACGTTTTGGAGGAAGCCATAAGAGGTGGATATATACCCAATTCTGATAATTTCTGAAGGTATTGAGCAGAGGCTCATGGCAACCCTTGTTGTCAACAAGCTTAGTAGATCATTGAAGATTTCTTCTATCAATGCCCCTGGTTTTGGTGAGCACACGACCCAGTATTGGGATGATATTGCCATGCTAACAGGTGGTGAGGCGAACTTCCAATCCGGAACATTTTCATGATCACTAATGCTTCTTATCTATGAGTATAATTTGTTTATGCAGACTAATATTAAAACATAAATAAAAAGTAGATAGTGATTACTTATCCGTTCGTTTACTTTAAAATTTGTATAACTTGTCGTCCGCTCTTTCATCAATCCTAAAAATTCACGCATCCAGGCATCCTTCTCGCGAAAAAAGCGAGAGAAAAAAAATGTAAGAAAAAGAAGTCACGCATCCTAAACAGGTACTATGCTCCGAGCTTGGCAAGGCCTGCCCAGCTGGGCCCATAATAGGAAGACGAAACAGCTCAGGGCCTTCTCGATGGTGGCCCGGCCCATATCCACCCATCACCCCAACAGACCCGAACCCCTCTGCGGTCCCAACACTGCAGACTGCACCCGTCGAATCGTTGGCGGAAACGAAGCGGCGCCCGCCGTCGAGGAAGAAGGAAGCCTCCCCGCTCTCCGCCCCTTCTCCCCGCCTTCCGATCCATCCGGAGTGGAGACCCATGGCGGGCGAGGGGGAGGACGAGGCGGCGGCGATCGAGCTGCAGCTGGAGGAGCACCTGCAGGAGCAGCGGTCCTCCCTCGCCGCCGTCGACGAGGCCCTCGCCGCCGACCCCTCCAACGCCGACCTCCTCGAGGTACGCATCGGTATCACCTCACTGTAAACTTCTGAACCGCACCACGACCCCAGACTGCAAAAAAATTGTGTCCCGATTGACTCCCAGCGGATGGGGGTTCTTACTACCCTCCTTGATTCGTAACAGTAGGGACTAGGAGGCGACCTGTTTCCGGAGTGCGAGTAGAATCTGCATGATGGTTAGTACGGCAGGATTGGAATTCTTGGGTAGCTTGACCGTTCGTTCACTGTGTCGATGGTGAGATTTACTAATCTGTGGTGGCCTGCTATGCGTGAGTTGCAACAAGGAGTGACGTTTTGTGGGGGAAGGATAATTGATATGTTGGTTTTGCACTGATAATCCTGCTCGGCTGCTCCTTATTAACGTGTGGCATTGTTCCGGTGCGATTTGTCCGTGGCAATAGGTGGTTGGGTTAGCTAATTCATGTATTGTCTCGTTGACAGAAGCTAAGTCGAGAAATTAGAAGAGGTTGGCTGGTAATTTTTGTATATTGGTAGAATATGTAGACATTGACTTGCAGTGCTGAGCATGGTAAGAGCAAGAGTTGAGTGATATGTAGCATCTTAGCTCATTTCTTCAAGTGCAGTTGTTCATTGATTAGAGTTGCTGCATGACAGCAATACATGTAGGAAAGATTATTAGCTTTTGCATTTTCCATTCCTGAGATGTGTAGGACCTTTTTTTTGGGACATTTCAGATACTTTTGCATTTTTCACTTTTATCATATACAAGTTATGTTACATTATGTGCTGTTTTAAAGGTGCATGAGGAACTTCTTGCTGCAATCAAGGATGCAGAGGAGGGACTTCTCCATTTGAAGCGTTCTAGGCTAGTTAAGCAAATAGATGAGATCTTTCCAAATCAGAAGTCAACATCACAAGCACAAGAAGTTGCTGTTGAGCCATTAGATCCAGATGATGTTGTGCCAGAACCATTGGAGCCACAGGAATTTTCTGTTGGATCTAAGTGTAGATTCAGGCACAAAGACGGGCGCTGGTATAACGGATGCATTATAAGACTTGAAGGTTCAAGCGATGCAAGGATCTCATTTCTGACACCCACATCTGAAAATATGTCGGTGAGTCATGCAACTCAATCTATCATTTTTACATAAGTTTATCTTTTTGAGTGTTACCAGCCATGCTGCCTGGTCACCACCATAGTTAACCCCTTACCTGCTGATATGGTTGGTAACTTGGTATTGATAGCTATATGGTAGTGGTACACCAGCAAATCGAAAACAAATTGATTACATTTGTGTATATACTCTTGATTTTATTAATCGTTTTCATTCTTGAAATACACTTACATATATACTTTAAGTAATGTTAGGACCTGTGCCAATTATTCTATTGAATGGCCTTGGACTATTGCATGAATAAACAAGTATAGGAGAAAAAATCTGATTGTCACAAAGAATTCATTGTGGATTTTTCCACTGAAACCAACACAAGCCCTTACTAGGCTGCAGAACTTACAAAACGAAAGCCATTGTATATTAGTTCTTCCTGCATTAATTCTGGTCGAGCGGTGTTTCTATGCTCTCCCAAATATTGATGCACCGATCAAGGGTGGATTGAGGCTACCTACCCTTTGTTTGGTGCTTTAAGATTTGTGCATGCCTATGGGAGTGAAAAGCGTGGAAACACTACTCAATTTCGTCAATACTCGTTTCGAAGCAAAGTGATGTTACATGATTTGATTTTTATTAGTAAAACCATGTGTGGATTGTGCATTTGCTCAATACTTATCTTTTTAATGAAAGCCATATAGCCATCTGTTCTGAAATAAATCTCTTAACAAAGCCTGAGGGAATAGCACCCTCTGTCCCCTTCCATCCTACCCAAAAAAAAAAGAATAAAGGAAAAAAAAACTCTAATAACAGGTCACTGGTGGGGTACCCTGCAGATCCAAATTTATTTCTGCAGTTATACATTCAATGTAGAAGAATTTGAATTTTAGAATTGAAGGTTCATAATATAAGATAAAACTTCTCGGCTTTTATCCATTTTTAGAAAAAATTTTTTGGAATGAATACATCATTCAATTTGGCAGACAGAGTAGTAAAGATTTCATCGAAAACTTACAGCAGCTTGCCAAACAAAGGCTAATAGAAAAAAGAGTACAGGTATGACAGGCTGCACGTATTTCGTGTGTATCTCATAGGTGGATTTAAAAAACCCTGCGAATTAACTTGGGTCACAGGTGTGGTTTTGGCTGTATTGACTGCATCGTTTGGTGTAACTGGTTATTCTTTGCCTTGGGATCAAATTGGTTATTGGGCAGTCAAAATTGTGACAGGTGTACCTTTCCGTCAGGCATAACTTCCCGCTGGTTAATATGAATGTAATGCACATTTATCAACAAACTAACTAATACAAGCCTGCCCGTAGTGCAGATGTGCAAGTTCTTTCTACAGCAACGATGTCGGTTTGGTAGTAACTGCCGCTTGTCACATGGTATGTAAGCTTATTAAACCCTTTGAAATGTGATTTGTTAAGTTCTTATTTCTTTGTCTTTTATAAAATCAATAACCACGCCATGTAACGGTGTGGAGTGTTGACATCATAAGATGGCTTGCTCCTTCAATTAGTTCACATTGCATTTTGGGTGAATACTGTGTCAATATCCACATATTTCCTGTGTATCAATTTTGTCCCTTCAGGCAAAGTGGCGTGCATGACTAATTCAAAACTTATTCTCAGGTATTGTAATTCCTACTTCATCCTTGAAACGGTTCACTCCAACTAGATGGCAGCAGTCCTTGGTAGGCTCCAGCATACTGGCAGCTCCTGGGCATCATTCTGGCCTTTGGAGGAGAGCTGAACTTGAGTCATGGGATGATGATCTGAAGCTTGGGCAGGCTGTCTTTCGAGATGATGGGAGCTCTGCAAGGCTTCCAAGCGATTCTCTTTCCATCTCTGAATATGCTGATATGAGCAACGAAGATGATGAAGGAAGCTCAAGTGAGAAAGAATCTGAGTTCAGTGAAGATGGCGATCAAGAGGATGAATCCATTCATCAGGGCCTTGGCCTTTTGGAATCCACAAATTTAAGTGGAGTTCAGTCAGAGACAGTGATCTTTGCAAAATGGGAGAACCACACCAGGGGTGTTGCCTCCAAAATGATGGCAAAAATGGGGTACCGAGAGGGGATGGGGCTAGGTGTTTCTGGCCAAGGCATGCTTGATCCAATCCCAGTTAAGGTACTACCCCCGAAGCAATCACTTGATCATGCAGTCGCAGCAAGCGCGGATGATGGAACTATAGGCCGTGGAAAAAGGCGCAGTCGGGGTGGGAAAAGGAAGCGCGAGAAGAAGTTTGCAGAACAGGCGAGGGCTGCTAAAGCTGAAGAAGCAGAGAGGTCTGTCTTCAGCTTTATCAACAGCCAGCTAGTGGGCCAAGATGTTGCCGAAGGTTCAGCCGCCAAAGTTAGAAAGGAGACATCAGGGGAGGCCAATGGACATGGTAAGGAGGAGGATAGAAGATCCTTGGTCGTGTATGATGATGAAGTGAAAGAATTGAAGAGTCGTGTTGAGAAGCTGGAAGAAATGATGAAGCGAAACCGCAAGGACAAGGCAGTTTATGAAGCAGCTGCGAGAAAATTGGAACAAACACGAAAAGCGCTCGCTGACGCTGAAGCAACTCATGCTTCAGCAATCAACGCTGTTGCTAGAAAAGAGAAAGAGAAGAAGTGGTTAAAATTCTGATACCGATTTCATGTCAGTACTTCTTTCTATGACCGTTCTGATACCTGAAGATTCTGGCGATGCATGCACCTTAAGATTGTTTGCTTCCCTCAGCTCTTGCAGTATCCAAGTATGGCTGTAGTGTTTTAGTGAATCTGTTGTACTAAGAGGCAAAGGAAGTGTTGTAGGAGAGAGCCCTAGCTCCTAGGAAACCCGGCGATTTTTAGGAACCCTACTGAATAAATATATGTTTATGTGTCTATTATCATATTGTACTCAGGAGAAAACTACCTAAATGCTCCTTCCCTTTAGTCATACGAGCAAGGGCAAAACGGAGAATTTTCTCTCTCTCCTCTTTATATGGCCTCGGGCACTCACTTGGGGGATTTTTTTTCTCTCTTTATCACTCAATATAGATATAGTGCTTGTTTGGAGGGTTTAAAGTCAGCTTCAGCATATGAAAAAACAGTAAGTCTCCCTAAACAGCTCAACTTTTAAGCGGTTTTTGACATAAGCCAAAAACCACATATAACTAAAAAAGCAAAAAGCTGGATTGGACCTGCTTTCGCAGATTATTGCTGAGGAAAATTAGCTATTTATTAAATGATCTCTTATAAAAAACTATAACCGTTTTTCAACTCAGAAGCAAAAAAACAGCTTTTTAAAAAAGCTACAACTCCCTCAAACAAGTCCATAACGCCTTCTCTTCTCTCCCTCGCTCAATCCCTCTGTGACAAGGGTATAAAAACACCCACTTTTAGCAGGAAATGACAGGAAGTGATATCCAGTTAGAGTTGGTTTGACCTGAACCCACAAAAATCTGGCTTTTTACGTTGACTCACAGCTCGTGAGTCGCTGAATTCGAATCTTCAAGGTGCTGCTTGCCTGCTTCATTGCTAAATGGTAGTAAATGTTTATTTAACGACAAGTAAGAAAAACTTGACCGCCATATCAGGGTTCTAAATCTCACCGAAATTTAGCGAGTTTTCGCCGAGATCTCGGTCTTCGGACCAGGACGGTTTGTAGGAGTACCGGCCGAATTTGAAAATTTTAAAAAATTGATTTGCTACAGTAATCTCATTTTTCTCGGCGAGATCTCACCCTTACCGCCCGGTATCTCGCCATTTTTGACCGAAATTTGATGTTTGACCAACGGATTTGACCGAAAATTGACCAATAACCCTTAAGAAAGTCATCTTCTATGAAAATTTGTTGAAAAACAGAATTTTTGAAATATTTTTTAAAAATTTCAGAAACACTGTCAGATTTTTATAAAATTGTACGTGCTTTCTCTTGATCTGAAAAATAAGAAGTGTAGGATCATAAATAAAAATTTTAAAAATAATTTAACTTCATTTGTTATCTTTAAAAAATCAAAAACAGAATGAACATAATTGGGATAGTAACATTGTCAGAATTTTATAAATTTCCTCGAGTATGATCATGATCCAAAATTTTTATGAGAGATTAATAATTGACTCAGTACCATTATATAAAATATTTTAAAAAATTAAACCTTTTTGTTTGCTCAATCAAATCTATGTATGTATTGAACTTCATTTGTTATATTTCAAAAATCAAAAACAGAAAGAACATAAATGGTACACTGTGCTCGTAAGAATTTTATAAATTCACTAGAGTGTGATCATGATTCAAATTTTTTATGATATCTTAATAATTTCCTTATAACCCTAAATTTTAAACATTTTTTAGTTTCTAAAGCAAATCTATGAATTGATCATTGGGTTGTTACGAGGACTTAGCACTCTCAGAATTTTTGGAACTCCTTGAAGCTTGATCATCATATGAAAATTTTATAGAAACATTGATAATAAATCGGGACCATTTAAAAAAAATTCAAAATTTTCTAACGTGGTTTGTACCATTTTTCATTTGGTTGAAGTTTGCCGGTAAAGCATTTATCAGCACAGTAGCACTTTTTGAATTTTTAAGACTTCATGAAGCTTGATCATCATCTAAAAATTTTATGAGAGAATTAGTGATGCATCAAAATCATGCACAAAAAAATTCAAAATTTTGTAACGTGGTTTGTTTCTTTTTTCAATTCGGTTCAAACTTGCCGGTCAATGTTTTATCAGGACAGTAGCAATGCTTGAATTTTTAAAAATTCCTTAAATATGATAATCATCTGAAATTTTTATTGAAATATCACTGATGTGTCAGAAACCTACACAAATAATTTCAAAAAATTTCGATATCGTTTGGTCCATTTTTCGCTCGGTGCAATTTTACCGAGATCTTGGCAAAACCGGTGAAATTTCGGTTTTCTCGGTAGAAAAAAAACGGATTTGAATTTTGTTTTTGTATTTCGTCCGAAATTTTTAAATCTCACCGAGATTTCGTTCTACGGTTATGGACGAAATTTGGAGCGAAACCGAGATTTTGAACCCTGCGCCACATCCCATAAGTTGAATTAACGGCAGTGCACGATTATACAAAATAGGATAGTTTGAGGGCTCGATTGAACAAAGTTTGGGAGCTCCTTATTTGCTGTGCTCAAGGTGAGGTCGTGAGGAAGTTACTTGTTTCTAGTGGCGCTGAACGTAAACATGCTGCGTCGGTATGGAATTACAGGAAACGACATTTGGAAGTCCATTGCTAAAAGTATAAACAGTGTAATATATCCTTATATCATCTATAGATTAAACTAAAGATATATTATATAATAGATTATTTATATAGTTGTCTGTAATGCTGTAATGATTACTCATACAGTTAATAGATTATCATACGACGGTACATAAAATATAAACCATCTATAAGACTGTTTATTAAATAATAGAATATATATCTCTCTGTTCTATATTATCTAAAATACTATATGATATACATTTAAACACAACAAATATATACATATATATTAGTTGGGTTGGATCGGATCAGAGATGGCCAAACGGGCAGCCCAACATGACCCGTTTCGGCCCGGCTACTAGACAGGCAATGCCATGCCGGCCCACGTGCTGAGGAGGTGGTCCAACCACGGCCCGCGAGGCTAACAGGCTGTGTCGTGTCGGCACGGGTCCGTGTGACGCCCTCACTTTGCCTGACCAGACCAGAACCAGTAGAAACATCACAGAGTAGAGTGCGCCAGGATCAGGATAAGGAAAACAACACATGTAGAATAGAAACTTTCACTGAATAGTACTCGGGGAATTATTCTTAAAGTATATATAGTACTATCTTAAGTCCGGCTACGGTGATTTCTACACCGCCCGCCTAATATTACAATATTATTCTAGATGCCTCCCTCCTGAGGGTAGATTTATTCTGTCAGGTCTTGATCGTCAGCTCCCTCATATTCATATCCCTCCACGACAACATCAGCATCATCATAAAAATTCATATCATCAAGAAAATCGTCTTCTACCTCATCTGGGTGGGTGGACTCAATATGCTCTGAAAAACAACAGAGGGGTGGGTGGACTCAACATGCCGAAAAGCAAGGTTGAGTACTCCAGTACTCAGCAAGCTGCGAAAGCTTTATGCATGAGTATATAATTATACTTTTCGGCCACCGAGCCGCTACTCTAAAATAGTACTTTATCCAAAGTACCCTTTTACCCATTTGTTGAAAGTGTCAAGTTTTAACTTTTAAATCTACTGACAGCAAAACAATGTGGGGTCTTACATCATGTGTTAGAGGAAAACTCACACGACGCACTTCCAAATTCGGAAGCTAGGAGTGATATCACATTTAACTCTGATCAGAGGTGTGCTGCTTTGCCTATAGCATCACTTGGCTTATTGTCACAATGCGCTTCCTTAAGCACACTAATAAACCAAGGAAACAGAACATTTGGCTAACCGTACTCTGACCTCTGTCATACCACCTCGCCTTACCAAAGGCACGCGGATCGAGACTCCTCCACCAACGTCTCGCCCTTGGGTGACTGCCCTCACCTAGCACAGTCACATTTTTCACCTTGGCAGAGTCAGCTACTTGTCGGTTACTTAGTTCAGCCCGTCCCATACCGGATCTATGGTCAGTACGGTTTGCGCCGATTTTGAAGTAAGCACCAGTTTGATTTGTCCTTAAATGATATTCTATGTAGAGGAGCCCTGACTTTCATAGCAACCCAACCGGGGTTGCTCATACCCTGAACTCCACCCACCATTTACTCCATAACCTCACTAGGGTTATGGTTCTAACACTGGATCTAGCTGATCCAATTAGTGTGATTTAATTTCTTTTAGAAATTAACTTTTGGGATGAATGCAAGAGTTTCAAACAACCCAAGCCACAAAACCAGTTCACAAGACATGGTCGAAGGGCGACTTGCCTGGATGTGTGATCACAGAGATGTCCACAGCAGGAAGTGGCTTTAGCTGTCTTTTGTTGTTATTGAGAGGATTTTCTAATAAGAGTATAAAATTTTTAATATTCATGAATCCTCATATTGGGTTTAATTTATGACTTTTTCTATTGAGCGTTTTGCAAAACAATTTTACTAATGCCTCCAATTGATTTTGAAATGTTTTACATGATCATCTATATATATTTATTGGGAGTTGGATCATCAATTAATTTAGAGAAAAGAAAAGAGAAAAATAAGAAATAAATTTTGGATTTGTTTCCTATTGTTTTCTTGATCTATTTTCTTATTCTGGTGTATGCATTGGTTCGAATACAACATATGTAATTTTATTTCATATTTATTTACTCATTCATTTATTTGTTTATCTTTTTTATTCATTTATTTATTCTTATTTTATAGGTTATAATTATACATATATATATATTTGATTTGACCAGACCGGTCCAAGACTTTCGGCCCAAAACTGGCCGACACTTCCCTAACCCTAACCTACCGCATCTCTCTCTCATCTCATTTCACTCAGCCGCCACCCCCTCTCTGCCTCTTCCTCTCGCTCTCTTCTCTCCCCGACTCTCCCTTGCTTGCGCCGTCGCCTCTCGGCCTCCCACCGTGCGCCGCCACCTCCCGCCGCACTCCGGCCCTCCTCTCCCTCACCCTCTTCGCGTTCCTCACCCCCCGTCGCCTTTTCTCACGAGCGCTGTCGCCTCTACCCTGCACCCTCGAGCTCCACCGTCGCCCTTCCCCCCCTCTCCTCTCTGGACCCCGGCGCCACCAGATCCGACGGCCTCAAGGTGGCTTTTCGCCAGATCCGTCCGATCCGGTGCCCTTCCGACTACCTCTCGCTACCACCGGCCGCCACGACGGCTACGGCTATGCAACTGCGAGGTAAGTACTGAAATCACTCCCCTCTTGATCTACCTCCATTTTACCCCTTCTTCTCACCCTCTTTCCTAATTCCTTCTCTAGGTCGTACCTACGCGGTTGGGCCCGCGCACCAATGCCGGTGACCTCCCGGCTGCCCTCCTCCTTTTAGTCGACTTCGGTGCCGCAGCACCGATGGGGTTCTTGCCGTCGCCTTGGTGCCGCAGAAGACACCGACGACCACCTTCCCCTCATATGATAAGTGCAATATTTCTCTCTCTACTGCTACGGGTGATACTGATCTACTCTGGCTCGAGCCGATTGTTGCATGATTTAGTTTTTGTGCTTTAAGACTTAAAGATTTTAACCCTAGCACAACGAGACCAGAATGATACGCATCTAAATGATGATCTATGAGTATGTGTGTTCTGGGATTCCAGGGTATGGGAAATGGGTTGGGCTTAGAATGTTCATACAGAGTATGTGTGTTGGGATCTTGAGTATAAGCTTTAATGTATTTCTGAATTTGTGTGCATATATACACTTGATTGATCTGAAGAACATGCAGTCTTAGGAGCTTGCTTAGCCGAAATATCTATACTGGTGATTGAAGTATGTTATTCTTAAAGTTTCATATGAATATGTTGTGTGAGTTTTGATCTTGATCCTTGAATGCTGCATGCATGCAAGCTGTTTATGACTTAAGGCATTAGACTACTCATGATTGAATGTTGAGGTTCTAAAATTATGTTGATGAGGGGCATGGTTTCTAGTGGCAATCAGAATATAAGTCTGATTTCATGTGTGCGTGAATAAAATTATGATGCTTGAACATTGAAATTTTTGCTCTTGGTTTGGTTTGGCTGATGGAAATGGAACCTACGGGGTGTATATGCATGTTTGTGATAGGCGTCCATCTGTGACTCAATGACAAAAATTGCAGAGACCTTATCTGTGTGCACTGGTTGAATATGTTAATGTCTTGACTGATAAGATAGTGAGCATTGAGTAGGGCTTTAAGTTTGATGTGTTCATCTTTGATATGATCATGGTTGTATACCTCTGCAATTTTTAGTGTGATGACAGTGCTTCATTTTTATGCTATAAGGTCGGGTGAATGATTCAAAATCTGACTCATATGTCTAAATGCTTGGTCACACAGCTGATTAGATTCAGGGAATGGTGTGTGTATTTATTGTTTGATCATTAAGATATAAAAAGATTCCAGGGTGTCTTATGTAATGGTTAATTTGTCATTTTGGTTATCACTTTTTATTTAACAAGTATCATTATGTTTAGATCTATCATGCTTTTCAGATTTTACCCACATGAGTTTATGCCTATGAAAAGCCTGTTTTATATATTCTGATTACCTAAATGGAAGGCATGCATGACTGGTAGAATAGTAGATTGCTTAAGATACTCAGCTATAACATGCTAAAATTGTCATTTTTAGGCTAAATGCTCATGCTGTAATATCACTACAAGAAACAGAGAAAAATTTGTGAGTTTTTTAAATTCGTGGGCCCACAAAATACCCACGAATTTATTTATTTAAATTCGTCGGTTTCTATAAAACCCACGTTTTTAATTAAATTCGTGAGCCAAAATGAAACCCACGAATTTATTTATTTAAATTCGTGAGCTCAAATAACACCCACGAATTTAATCATTTAAATTCGTGGGCCATCAATTACCCACGAATTTAAACATTTAAATTCGTGGACCAAAAATTACCCACGAATTTAAAAATTTAAATTCGTGGGTCACCAATTACCCACGAATTTAAACTTTTAAATTCGTGGGCCGATCATCCCCACGAATTTAACAGAGGCAAAAAAAACCCTTCTACCTGACCCAAGACGCGCCCACGCCCACCGCCATTGTCTCCCCGCCGCCGCGCCGCGCGCTCGCCGCGCGCGCCCGCTCGCTCGCTCGCGCCGCGCCCCCAAATCCCCGCACGTCGACCCAAGACGCCCGCCGCCGCGCTGCGCGCCCGCCACTTCCTTCCCACTTGCCTCGCCTCGCCATCTCAGATCGTGTCGCGGCCGTCCGCACTGCGCCCGACGGCCAGATCTCTCCGCGAGCGCGCATGGACCGTCTCGGCGGGAGCCCGTCTACGGGCGGCAACGCAGCGGCAGCAAAGACGGGCTCCTCCTCCCCGCGGCGTCTCCCCTCCCACCACCGCTCCTCCTCCACCTACTCCGCCGCCTCCGTCGCAGCGCAGCATCTCCAACGCCCGCCAGACGCAGAACGCGCGCGCGCCCGCCGCCGCCGAGCTCGGGCAGTCATGGCTTCCCAGAGCGTCGCCGCGGCCGCCGGCGACGACGACGACGAGGACGACTACGCCACCGACCACCCGCCCCCACCCCCGCCAGTTCAGCAGCGCGCGCACACCAGCGCACGCAAGAACGGCGTCTCCTGCTCGGCCGCACCACGAGATCTCCCTCCCTGCGGTATTTTGCTTTTGGATCTCTCGCCAATCTCACTTGAGACCGCTTCCTACTTGAATCCATTGTTTTGGTCTTTGTTATTATGCAATTAGTCCTAATTGGTCAAATTGAGGTCAAATTGTGTTTGAAAGCATGCTCTAGTTGATGAATTTGCAAATGAAGCTAGTTCCCATTGGCTAATGCTAGGTATTTATTTAGTAATGCTGCCTTTTGAATTGAGGGAAGCGATGAGTGCATTGGAATTTTGGATTAGTGCCTCGTTTTGTCCAATTTGCTTACTGCTTATCCTGTGGCCTTCTGCTAATTTTATCTGCAGAATGTGAAATGTGCTTTGCATACTAAAAATAGGCTGGTCCCATATCCTACAAAATGAATGCATGATTGGTGGTACTAGTGTCCCAAAATGGAGCAATAACGAGTGAATCTTTCTGCTTGTACCACTTGTTAGAAGAACTCATTACTAGCTTACTACATTAATCACTCTTGCTATGGGCTTATTTTGACTGGACTTGGTGTAAGGTCTTTTTAGAGCTTGCCTCTCATGAAATTCAGATATGGTCAATATATTTACTTTGTTTGACTCGGCATGTATGACACATCAACGTAAGCATCACCCAATTAATGCATGGTCAAAGCATTAGGTGCCCATGAATCAACCTGAGAAAATAAGCGAGACATGTTAAAAGTGCTTCTGAGCTATAATTTTTGAAGAATGACATCGGTATCATACTATCGAATCAAACCAAGTTTTGTGTTCAATTTTGGCTCTTACAGCAGAGAGCCTCCTCTCCTTTGTCTAATGGAATTGAAATTTTTAGTCCAATTGTATGTGCTAAGGTACTCAATAGTTACTATGTGACTGAAATGTCAATCTATCTATCTATTATGAATTATATTAGATGAGATCAGTAGGTCAATATTGTGGATGTGTGATAAAGTGTGAGTATGCCTCAGGCCAATTTGACATTCTTGTGCTATCTTTGAACTATCTTTGCAGAAACTATTTAGTTATAGACTATGTTTACCATTTCTAGCATATAATTTCTGTTGTTGCTCTAAAGAAGGAAGGTTGTAGACTAGTTAATACATTTAAAATTAGCAAAATATGATGCCATTGCAAATCCACCACATGTCAAACACATTTTTTTTCTCTTTTCTGTATGTTACCATGGGCACTGCATTGCTTGTCTAATTGGAAATTTGGAATCATCACATTATTGATTGTCTCTTGTAGCTTGTATTTACTTTTCATCCATCCTTAAAAAAAGTTTCTTTTTTCATCGCTTTTCTATATGTTTTCGGAAAACAGGTACCAATTATAATTTTTGACCCTATCTTTGCTTCAGGTTCGATACCGGACATCTTAGCGCCCACAACTCCAACAACCCTGAGGCATGAATTCCATCGTGAGCTCGATTGGTGTATAACTGTTGTACTTTATAACTTGTTGTGATGGATACGTTGTGATCGACTTATTGTGATGGACTTATTGTAATGGAATGTGGATTGTATCTATTGCGGTTGTAATGTGTTGTACGTCATTGCGTAGTTTACAAATTGCCGTTGGATGTGTGATTGGATTATCTAAGGATCTGCTAGAATGTCTCCTTCTGGTTTGAGAGATTGATATATATATTATAACTGCAAATGTTTTTTTGTCTGCTGAGTGGATGTCCTATTTACTAGAGAGGTTATGCCGAAATTTTGTACATTTCGGAGACTTAGTTTTAAGCCGGTTTTGAAGAGTTAAAAGGTTGGTTTCGTGATTTTAGTGCATGTAATAGGTTTGGTGTCTCGTTTGTTAATTCTTCGTTCGCTTGAACTTCATTGTCGAGTTTGTCTTTTGTGTTAGTGTTTCTGATCAGATTTGAACAAAATAGATGATCCTTCTTATTTATGCTTCGCTTAGCAATTTTTAGTTTCAATTTTCTTTTTTCCTTTTCTTTTCCTCTTTAGTTGTTATATGTATTGAGTGCGATGCATATATATATATATATATAAATATATATACATTTGGATATATATGGATTTTTTTTTTGAAAAAATGACTGATAAATTCGTGAGCTTTCAAAACCCACGAATTTATCTCGCTGCTCCAGTTAAATTCGTGGGTTTAATAAACCTATGAATTTAACAGATTAAATTCGTGGGTTTAATAAACCCACGAATTTAACAGATTAAATTCGTGGGTTATTTAGCCCACGAATTTAATCTGTTAAATTCGTGGGTTTATTAAACCCACGAATTTAATCTGTTAAATTCGTGGGTTTATTAAACCCACGAATGTAACTCAGATTCCCAATTAAATTCGTGGGCTTGGCAGAAACCCACGAATTTAACTTAAATTCGTGGGTACCCATGAATTTAATTGATTAATTTCGTCGAGTTAAATTCGTAAACTAAATTCGACGGTTTGCTCATGAATTTAAATTAAATTCGTGGGTTTTGGCCTAAATTCATGGGTTTTTGGCCCACGAATTTTTCCCTGATTCTTGTAGTGTATGGTGGTTAAATGGTTGCTCTAAATTAGTTTATCTCTTCCAACCAAGTTATATGTTCAGATCATTAACAGAATTGATCGATAACGTAGTTGGATACACCAGCTCAATAAATGTGGCTGCCATTTTCAGATTTTACATTGCAAAGCATTTGACTAAAGGTAGTTAGCTAAATTATCAGATGCATAAGTATATATATATATAGTATAATTACTTGGGACACCATGGTGCCTGGGCACCATGATCTAAAAAGGATATTTTTCCTATGTATTTTCATGCGATTTTTTTTGAAATTTTTAGGATACCGAGTTTAACCAGTTTACTAACTAGTTCAAACAAGTTTGAACTGAAATTCAAAATATAGTTTCCCTTTTTGATGATAGTTTGGTTTTAGGTATGTGCTGATTTTATATATAAATCATCAAAGCATGTGATCCAAACTCGTTCAAAATCTTTGAATTCGAGTATATTTTTTCAAAGGTATGTGTTTCATTTGAATTGTTATAGATGGGTATATACCCTAAAACTGAATTTTTTGAAAATTATACTCGAATATGGCTTGAATTTGCGCATTTGAAATCATGGTGCCCCATTCCGGCTTTGAAAGTGCATCTAGGCACTTATGTTATTTTGGTGATTAATGACAAACACTCATAATGACAATCTATGCAATTAAGTAAATGCTTAACTTAGTGCTTAACAAATGACAAACCTCTAATATGATTATATTGCTATGAGACTAACATGTTATTGCCTAGTTGAGTATCAGTCTCATCTTTTAGAGGAAAATCAAATAGGAAGGTTAAGCAAAGATAAGGTATGCAATTTTGGTATCTATTCTATATTTGTTATTGCATTCCTTTCGTGCAAATGCATAGTGAACTCCAAGTAGCATGTTGATTTTATATATGCACATTGGTTCATGTCATATTTATTTGTGCATATATGTTCATTTGAGTTCATTATGGTATGCATGTATTAACTAGAGTTAAACTTCATATTGCTATAGATTGACTTGGTGCATGCATGTTTTATTTGTATATCTTCTCATGCAATTCTCTTAGTGAAGTTTATCTAGTGTTGGATCACATATTTACTCTTACTCCAAATATTATTTGCACATGTACAATTCGTGTATATTCTATCATGTGCTTTATTTAAGTAAAGTCTGTGATCCTTGCCATGATTTAATTGATTCATCCTATTGGAAATTATATATCTCTCTAGTGCATATAGATCAATTACATATTCATCATGATGTACTTAGTAGAGAACATTTCTTATGTCAAGTGTTTCTATTTATATTGTGCTTCTTTATATGAAACACTTGTTGAAATCAACTGCTCACAAATATCAATTTATTTATATCTATTGAGCTTTTGGGACTAATGTCTTTCATAAGTGGATTGGAAAGAATTAGGTCCCGTCTGTGTATGATGACCAAGGTATCTTGGAGGATGATCATTAAGCTGAGGTCAACAAGACGGCGGTGTCACCAAGAGTTGAGGACTAAGTCAAGAGCGACTTGGCGTGGAGATCGTCAGAGAGGATGATCAAGTCAAGGTTGATAGGACGAGAGTCTCATGAGGTGAATCGAGTCGAGTTGGACAAGGCGAAGATGTCATCAATTATATGGTGAAGGTCTTCATGCATCGACATCAAGAAAGAAGACGGCAAGTGACTAGTTCTAGACTTATATTATCTTTGATTTAATTTGAGTCTAAGGATTGCCGTACTATTAAGAGGGATGCGATGTCGAATGACTTTTAGATGTGTCAAGTGCTCAAGTGATCCATCCTTGTGAATCTTAGAAAGAGAGTGGTGTCGGTAGTCTTGGAAAGTGAGGGTTGTAGGTCTCTCTTGGTTTCTTTGTGAAATCTGTGGTTATCCTTTTAGTTTTGGGTAGTGAGACCTTGTTATTTGTGTTGCCCTCGTTCTTAGCTTTCGGAGAGTCCAAAATCTCGAAATCGAGTCCGAGTCAAAAGTTATGCTCGTTTTCGTCGAGTCTGCTCGGTCTTGATTCGGACTATCCGGAGTTAGTCCGGACTATCCGGATAATCCGAGTATCCGGACATTTATCCGGACTCTCCGGGTTGAGTCTCTCTGTTAGCCTTTTTCAGTCAATCCGAGTATCGGATTGAAATCCGAGTCTCCGGATTGTGCGCACCGCCCCAACGGCTAGTTTTTGGGAGTTCTATTTATAGCCCTTCCTCCCTCTTTTGAAGAGGCTTTTGGTGTGGATTTTGAGGGGCTGTGTGGGGGCTTTGAGGAGCTTTTACCCTTAGATCTAAGTGATCCCCTTGTGAGAAGGGTTGGGAAGAGTTTGGGAGTGAGTCTTGAGTTGATTGAGCACTTGATTTCATCTCCAAGCTTGTTCTTCGTGAGCATTTGTTACTCTTGGAGGTTGAGGACTCCTAGACGGCTAGGAGGTCGCCACGAGCCACCGGAGCTTTGTGTGGTTGGCCGTGGGAAGTTTGTGAAGGTCGGTTCCGCCTCCGTAAGGGAAGGAATCAAAGGAGTGAAGACCGCGAGTGCATTTGTGCAACACCGGAGGAAGAGGGTTGAAAGAGACCCGGCTCAAGTGTGACCGAGCCGCCTCAACGGAGACGTAGGATCCTCAAGGATCCGAACCGGGTGAAAAATCATTGTCTCCAAGTTTGCTTCTTTCTCTTGCTTTAGCATTTGATTTTGAATCTTGAAATTGCCCGATCTACTTTTTTGTTGTGTTTGGCTCTAGATCTACAATATCACCATGTACCTGATGGTATTTAGATCTTTTGTATTCAAGTAGATTGTTGAAAAATTGCAAAGATTTAAAATCTCCATTCAAGTCTCCAATCCGAGTATCCGGACTCCATAACCGGACGTCCGGACTATCCGAGTATCCGGATTGAATACCGGACACTCCAGATTAGGACCCTCGGGATCGGACTATCCGAGTATCCGGATTGAATAACCGGACACTCCGGATTGTTCAGACACTCGGAGATTTTATTTATTGCAATATTTTTATTCCATTGCATTTAGCTATAAAGTTTTTAATTCGCCTATTCACCCCCTCTAGGCGACATCCCCTGTCCTTTCAATTGGTATCAGAGCAAGGTCTCTCCTTTATTAGATTTAACCGTCTAGAGAGTAAAGGATGTCGACTAGAGGATTAGTGCACTCTCATGAACCACTTGTGCTAGATGGCACAAATTATGCTTCATGGAAATTAATTATGACTTCTCATTTTAAATCCATGAGCCCCCAAATATGGTGGATCGTAGATGTCGGCTTTTCCTCTGCGTTGAATGAAGTTGCTCCAACCGAAGGAGAGAGGAAATGCCTACATCTCGACGCTCAAGCTACTAATGTTTTATTTTGTGTTGTGAGCGATGAAATCTTTGATAGAATATGCAATCTCAAGAGCGCTCATGAAATGTGGATAAAGCTTCAAGAATTATTTGAATCATCCACTTCTATTGAGGATTGCACTAAGAAAGAGATGTCGGGAGATGAAACATCAAGCTCCACCTCAAGCTCAAGTGATGAAGAACCGACATCTCCATCAACCTCAACCTCCGCCTCAAGTGACGATGAAGATGCTCTTCCATCACAAATCCGTTGCTTCATGGCGAAAGGTAAGAATGAGGTAAATGAAGATGATGATGATGAGCTCACTTATAATGAACTTATGAATTTGCTTGAGGAGCTCAATAAATGTCTTGGAAAGGAGAAAAAGAAATATAAAATTTTGAAGCTTGAACATGAATCACTTCGAAATGATTATAATATGCTTCAAGAAAATCATGAATCCCTCCTTTCAAAAGAAATTCATAAGCCTAAGGTGGATATAGGAATCTCATGTGATCTAATTGATGAAATGTCTTGCTTAAATGTTAATCCTAACGTTTCATCAAAATTTGACATATCCACCTCTTGCAATGATTTACCTTGTTGCTCAAATTCAAATGTTTCCACTTCCTCTATACATGTTGAGACTAATCTTGTAGAGGAAAACAATGAGCTCAAAGCCCAAGTCATTAGATTAGAAAATGACTTGAAGAAGTGCGTAAAGGGAAAAGCCGTTCTCGGCGAGATCTTGAGCAAGCCAAGGCGCCTCAAGATAGCGAGGACTCGGCTACATCTCCAAGAGGAGACTAACAAGATAAGGCACAACGAAAGACTTTCGAAGATCATCAAGTGCTTTGCTTGCAACAAGAAGGGACACGTCGCCTCCGTGTGCCCTAATAAAGTGGAGATCAAGCCACAACCATCAACAATGAGGCGAACCGACAAAGAGCAAGTCAAGAAGAAGAAGAGACGCTCAAAGCCTACTTGCTACAACTGTCGGAAAAAGGGGCACATCGGTAAGGATTGTCCTAAAGGTATCATCCTAAGCCTATTATTGTCAATGATCATTATTTGCTTAGGAAGGACAAAAATGGCAATGTGTTTGCCAAGTTTGTCGATTCTCCCAAGTATTTGCAAAATTATGATATTCAATTGCTTAGGAGAGATGAATTTAGAAATGTGTTTGCTCAAAATGCTAGACTTCCTAAGACCAAGAAAAATCATGTTGATCATGTGCTTAGGAAAGATAACAATAGCAAACCATTTGCTAGATTTGCTAGATCCTCTAAGCCAATGCATAATTTCAATTATCATATGCTTAGAAGAGATCAAACTAGAAATGGTTTTGCAAAATATCATTGCTCTCCTAAGCCTTTTCATAAAAATGCCAATCATTTGCCTAGGAGGAATAATTATTGCAAACCTATTTCTAATTATGTTAGTCAATTCAATAATATCCAAATTAGGACCATTTGGGTTCCAAAATCTATTGTGACTAACATTGTTGGACCCAACAAAAATTGGGTACCAACAAGTGCCTAAAAGAATTGTAGGTGCTTGGAGATGCATTGGAAGCTTTGGCTCAATCAAGAGGATGATTTCATCATATGAAAAAGGAAGCCAAGCTTGAAGACATTCACTTCAATCATAAACCAATGCCATCTCGGGTAACAAGTATTTAAATTGATTCTTATAGCTTATAGCCTTGTGTAGGTTATATTGCATTATTCATGAAAATCAATTTAGATTGCTTGATTATATGCTTGCTCTTGCTTATTAGTTGTTTTGATTGCAATCTTGAGTAAGTTTGGGATAGTGGCACATTAAGGGGGATTGCTAAATCATAACCATGTATGTTACATCCCTACATGTGCCCATATTTATATAAGTGCAAATATATATATATATTTTCAAAATCAAGCCATTTAGCCAAAAGTCAAAATTTTGTATACCATTAGTATTCTTGTGAAAAACTAGTTGCAAAATGTATACAAATATATTTGAAATGTTTTTCAAAGGTTTTGGCTTCACAAAATCTATTTTGAAAAGAAAATGAGTTTCATGATCAAAATCTAGATAGTAGTATCTTGTTTTGGATTTAAACTTATAATTTTCATAGTATTAAATGTAAAATGAATTTGAAAGTAATTCCAAAACGAAAATCCTAGAGTTGGTCATTCTTAACAATTCTTGTGTTCAAAAGACTTTCAAAAGACCAACCTAGTGAAAGTTATTTGATTTTGAAACTCGCCGAAAAACTATATTTGACCCATAATTGTCATACTATTGCACTTAGTGAGTTTCTCCGTTTGGACCGGATCTTGTGTAGTATCTTGGTTCAAAATGGTATCTTAGACTCATACACAAAATTCAAATCTCAATATCTCATCTTATCTTCATTTGAATCTTGTGTTGAAATATTTGGCTTTGTTTTACAAATAGCTATTTCAAAAGGACCAATTTGGTCAAAAGTCAAATCTTATGTTTAAAAGGCCTAAAATTGTGAAAAGCTTTGTAAAAGTATTCTAATATGTATTTCAAATGTTTTACAAGCTTTCAAAATGAAAATTCTATATTGAAATCAAAATTGGTCAAAATTCTTGATTTGAACTAAAATAGCTTATTTAAGCATATTGCTCAAATCTTAGCATTCAAGTTGGATTTCATTACAAATCTTGGCTAGAAACCATCTTGATAATCAATTCTAAGCCATGGAAATTGAAATTGCATGAAATCCAAATTGAGTTGTATTTTGAGGCTTTTTATGAAAAACTATTTCCTATTTAACTTGCTTCAAAAAGGGTTAAAAGCAAAATATTTGTTTGAAATGCAAAATCTTATGAAAATAGTCTTCTAAAATGTTTTCAAATGTATTTCAAATGTTTTCAAGTATCTAACCCTTGGCTAGAAGCTAAAAGTCAAACTTTGGCTTAAAAAGATCTTTGTGATCTTGCTTTTGCATTTAACTTCAAATTTTTCTAAAGCAAAATCTATTTGGAGTTTGAAAAAGTGGTCAATACAAAACTCATAGGGTTGGTCATTTTAAGCATTTCTTTAGTTCAAAGTTTTTCCAAACGACCAACCGTTCAAAAGTTATAGCCATTTGAATTTGGCCAAAATCATCCAATTGACCCAAAATGACCCGTTGTTGCATTTTGTGGATTTCGCTATTTGAATTGGATTTATTTGCATATCTTGGATTGAAATAGTATATCTAGCTCATACAAAACTATGAAAGTTCAAATCTCCATAAACTTCAATCCGGAATGCATTTTGAGCATTTGGTGAAAATTCAATTTCTTTTCAAACCTACAAAGCGCATTTTGCCATATCTTTTGAACGAAAATTCCTTTTAATGAAATTCTTTTTGGAAAACCTTCTAAATAGTCCAATGTTTATTTTTAAAAAAAAAAGTTTCAACTCATTTGGACTCAATTTGAAAAAGTTTTGACTTTTCTTCTCTTTGAGCAAAGATCATGCCTACAAAGCAAAATTTGGCATATCTCTTTTTTGGAGACTCCTTTTTGGAAAAAATCTTTTTGGAAAAGTTTCTTGGGAGTCTAAAGAATATTCTGCACAATTTAAAATAATTTCAACTTAATTTGAAATAGTTATGCCTTTTTCTCTCTTTCGATCTTATTTGGCATACTCTTGCATTAAGTTGGATTTTACGATTTGAATGGATTTGATTATGCAAATAGGCTTATAAACATATCTCTAAATCATATGAAGCCATATAAGTGCATATTACCATTCAAAACTCATTTGGTTCCATTTTGAGGATTTGGTGAAAATCTTAATCTTTTATGTGTTTCATATGCATCTTTCATCATATTTCTCGAAATAAAATTTATTTATTGAAAATCTTTGTTAGAAAACCTTCTATCACATACGGAGTTCATATCTGAAAATTCTCAAATTTATTTGAACTCATTTGCAAGATTGTTAACTTTATTTGACTTAGTGTCAAAACTAAACCTCCAATGCCCATTTTGATCTAATTTTTGATTGGAGGGTGATATTTGAGAAAATCCTTTTGGAAAAAGTCTCTTGGATGTTCATGGATCATTTCGCAAAATCTTATGGCTATTGGACTTCATTTGATCAAGATTTGATCCAAATTCAAAATGTTCATTTTAGGATGAAGTGAACAACCCGAGTATCCGGTAATATATCCGAGTATCCGGATTATCCGACACTCGGATCAAAAACACCGAGTATCCGGTTGTCTCGCTCGCCCAAATTCTGAAATTGCTATCTATACTTTCTTGCAATATCTTGTTCATCCTATTTTTGGGTTTCTCCTTTGCTCAAATCAATATTCGGTCTTCATAGCCCTCGAAGAGGATTTTAGCCGGATCTGTTCCGCGTTGATGATTTTTGTATTTGAGCAATGGTTTAAAAGTTATAATCGACTTTGTGCTGCTATTTGCATCTTTTCGAGATTTTAAGAGTTTTAAATTGGAATCTTGGCAAGCCTTTCAAGATGAAAACTAAGTGAACTTATTCATTGCTCCAAGCTTCTAAGTGGAGCATATCTATTTAAGTTTTCATTCCAATGAAAGTGCATCTTTTGGCTAAGTTATTCTGGAAATTGGATTTAATTGTAACTTAGCCTCAAAATGTTTTCTCTCTTGCATAACTTCGAGTTTATTATGGAAAAGAGAAAATTTCCCTTGTAAGCTCAAGAGTGAGTTTGAATGTGTTTTACTCATTGTCTCTCTTACAAGTGGGTGTCAAGATTAAATTTGAATGAGTTTCAAATATTTTCATTATAAAGTGATGTAATAAAATCTTTAATTGATATCTTGAATTGTCTTAAATTGCATGCAAAGAGTATTGTCTTGTATATCATATATATCATGCATGTTGTACTTAGACATTATCAAACTAACTTGGGTCAAATTAAAAGATATTTGTTCCGAAATCGTGTGCTTGTCTATTGATGTTCAAGGTATTGGAAAAGGGTCATCTTCGACGGTGGGATGAAGGAAATGGAGAGGAGCTCCATAGTACGAGGGATCTAAGATCAGGCGCGGTGATCATGACCAATTCGAACATGCGGTGGACAAGAATCGACAAAGGGACGTGTTTCTTTTCTGACCATATTCAATAATGTCTGTGCACACCATTATGCTAAATTGTGTTATTCTAAATGGTGTTGTATTTTTCAATTGATATGATTAATTGGTATCTTTCAAGAGGTATCCTCTAATCCTAAATTGTTTTGAAGTGTCATCTAACTTGCATTCGGCATTATCAAGAACTAAAAGGTACATATGGGTGACACATTGCAAAGAGGTATGCCCTTGATAAGTTTATGAAATTCTTGATCATGAAAGTGCATCTTACTTATACAACCTTGATTCATGATCTTGTATACATCTTGTGATCATATAAGCAATTCCTTCTTGTGTAATCTTCTTTATATGATCTTGATTGTTAGAATTTAATTTGATCATGAGCATGTGCTTAAATTATATAAATTTGCTATATGATCTTGATGTTTAAAGAATATGTGAAATCATATTCGTGTGTCATGTTTAAGCATCACTTATATCCTAAGAATCATGACTTCTTTAATTTGGTATAACTAGAAAATCTATTACCTAAATCTTGGAAATAATTGGTATCATATCTTGCCTAGATTTAGGGAGCTTAATATTATTGTCCTACTACTAGCTCCTTATCTTTATTTTATTTTCTCCTAATCTTTTTATTGAGTGTGCAATCAAGGGGAGAACAGATTTTATTGAATAAACAATAAGAATCTTTTAAGCACCTTTTGGGATTAATGACAAAAGGGGAGAATTTATGGAATTATCAATTGTCCCTAATCGATTGACAAAAGGAATGATTTGTAAGTATGATCTCTTATTGTATCTTTATGCTTGTTTTAATGTTAAAATATCTTAATATTGTCATTTGGTGCAATTGATAATAGGTTTGTCATAAATCACCAAAAAGGGGGAGATTGAAAGTGCATCTAGGCACTTATGTTATTTTGGTGATTAATGACAAACACTCATAATGACAATCTATGCAATTAAGTAAATGCTTAACTTAGTGCTTAACAAATGACAAACCTCTAATATGATTATATTGCTATGAGACTAACATGTTATTGCCTAGTTGAGTATCAGTCTCATCTTTTAGAGGAAAATCAAATAGGAAGGTTAAGCAAAGATAAGGTATGCAATTTTGGTATCTATTCTATATTTGTTATTGCATTCCTTTCGTGCAAATGCATAGTGAACTCCAAGTAGCATATTGATTTTATATATGCACATTGGTTCATGTCATATTTATTTGTGCATATATGTTCATTTGAGTTCATTATGGTATGCATGTATTAACTAGAGTTAAACTTCATATTGCTATAGATTGACTTGGTGCATGCATGTTTTATTTGTATATCTTCTCATGCAATTCTCTTAGTGAAGTTTATCTAGTGTTGGATCACATATTTACTCTTACTCCAAATATTATTTGCACATGTACAATTCGTGTATATTCTATCATGTGCTTTATTTAAGTAAAGTCTGTGATCCTTGCCATGATTTAATTGATTCATCCTATTGGCAATTATATATCTCTCTAGTGCATATAGATCAATTACATATTCATCATGATGTACTTAGTAGAGAATATTTCTTATGTCAAGTGTTTCTATTTATATTGTGCTTCTTTATATGAAACACTTGTTGAAATCAACTGCTCACAAATATCAATTTATTTATATCTATTGAGCTTTTGGGACTAATGTCTTTCATAAGTGGATTGGAAAGAATTAGGTCCCGTCTGTATGATGACCAAGGTATCTTGGAGGATGATCATTGTCGAGGTCAACAAGACGGCGGTGTCACCAAGAGTTGAGGACTAAGTCAAGAGCGACTTGGCGTGGAGATCGTCAGAGAGGATGATCAAGTCAAGGTTGATAGGACGAGAGTCTCATGAGGTGAATCGAGTCGAGTTGGACAAGGCGAAGATGTCATCAATTATATGGTGAAGGTCTTCATGCATCAACATCAAGAAAGAAGACGGCAAGTGACTAGTTCTAGACTTATATTATCTTTGATTTAATTTGAGTCTAAGGATTGCCGTACTATTAAGAGGGATGCGATGTCGAATGACTTTTAGATGTGTCAAGTGCTCAAGTGATCCATCCTTGTGAATCTTAGAAAGAGAGTGGTGTCGGTAGTGCCGGAAAGTGAGGGTTGTAGGTCTCTCTTGGTTTCTTTGTGAAATCTGTGGTTATCCTTTTAGTTTTGGGTAGTGAGACCTTGTTATTTGTGTTTCCCTCGTTCTTAGCTTTCGGGAGAGTCCAAAATCTCTGAAATCGAGTCCGAGTCAAAAGTTATGCTCGTTTTAGCCGAGTCGCTCAGTCTTGATTCGGACTATCCGGAGTTAGTCCGGACTATCGGATAATCCGGAGTATCCGGACATTTATCCGGACTCTCGGGTTGAGTCTCTCTGTTAGTTTTTCACGGTCAATCCGAGTATCCGGATTGAAATCCGAGTCTCCGGATTGTGCGCACCGCCCCCAACGGCTAGTTTTTGGGAGTTCTATTTATAGCCCTTCCTCCCTCTTTTTGAAGAGGCTTTTGGTGTGGATTTTGAGGGCTGTGTGGGGGCTTTGAGGAGCTTTTACCCTTAGATCTAAGTGATCCCCTTGTGAGAAGGGTTGGGAAGAGTTTGGGGAGTGAGTCTTGAGTTGATTGAGCACTTGATTTCATCTCCAAGCTTGTTCTTCGTGAGCATTTGTTACTCTTGGAGGTTGAGGACTCCTAGACGGCTAGGAGGTCGCCACGAGCCACCGAGCTTTGTGTGGTTGCCGTGGGAAGTTTGTGAAGGTCGGTTCCGCCTCCGTAAGGGAAGGAATCAAAGGAGTGAAGACCGACGAGTGCATTTGTGCAACACCGGAGGAAGAGGGTTGAAAGAGACCCTGCTCAAGTGTGACCGAGCCGCCTCAACGAGACGAGGATCCCCTCAAGGATCCGAACCGGGTGAAAAATCATTGTCTCCAAGTTTGCTTCTTTCTCTTGCTTTAGCATTTGATTTTGAATCTTGAAATTGCCCGATCTACTTTTTGTTGTGTTTGGCTCTAGATCTACAATATCTCCATGTACCGATGGTATTTAGATCTTTTGTATTCAAGTAGATTGTTGAAAAATTGCAAAGATTTAAAATCTCCATTCAAGTCTCCAATCCGAGTATCCGACTCCATAACCCGGACAGTCGGACTATCCGAGTATCCGGATTGAATACCGGACACTCCGGATTAGGACCCTCGGGATCGGACTATCCGGAGTATCCGGATTGAATAACCCGGACACTCCGGATTGTTCAGGACACTCGGGAGATTTTATTTAGCTACAATATTTTTATTCCGCTGCATTTAGCTATAAAGTTTTTAATTCGCCTATTCACCCCCCTCTAGGCGACATCCCCTGTCCTTTCAGGCTTCCTATATATATATATATATAGAGAGAGAGAGATTTGGACCAAGCTACGATGGCAATGCTGATGACCTCAAAATTGCTATGCCATGCTTTAATCACTACATTGTCTAATTGGTATACACGCATCCTATGAGTGCTTGCTACTGATTTTCATACTTATGATGAGTGAATGCATTCGTGTGAAAAGTTTATCTTTTAGCCTCTTAGTAGATTCTCTAGTTACTTTGAGATGTCATGCTTACTACTTAAACATGAATGTCTGCCATTTACTATTAGTAAGGGATAATGTACTCAACTAAGATTGAGCACCTGATCTTTGCAGAGGAAAGGTGTGAGGTGTCAATGGGGAAAGATGGGAGGAAAGGCAGATGGCTATCCTCTTCCTCCTGCTGCTGCTGTCAGTTATTTCCTGTTGAGCACCAGGTCAATAAATGTGGAGGGTGAAAACAGTGGGGAAGTTGGGTAGGCAGTAAAATTTTCTGGCTGTACTGCTTTGACCCCTTATATATAGTGCTAACTTTTCCCTTTTATTGTGCAGGCTAAAACTAGGCATTGTTCAAGGAAACCATGGGCTGGTTTGCTAAGTGGCAGGCATGCAGCCAATGTCTTGCCAAATGGCCAACGAGATGGGCAAAAGGAGCATGTTGTCAACTAGCTGGAGTGATGGGCAAGGTTAAGAGGTGGCAGCCGGTTGGCTGGTTGAAATGGTTGTTTGAATTTCTCGCATGTAAATCCTATACTATAATTTAGTGTAGCTGATTGAGTTTTGATTGGTTACACTGAGATATGTGCTTAGCAATGCAAAATTGGTGCCAGAGAATGTAATTTAGAATTGATGAATGTAATCTGAACTCTGATTTGAGATGAAACTTGATGTTCATAGATGTAATTTAAATTTGTCTAATCATTCAGATGATTTAAATGGGTATATATATGTATGAGGTTATATTTTGATTGTTGGGTTGATTTGCTATTTATGATAAGACGGTTAGTCTGATTAGAAGTGATGCGCATTTGATTTGATTCAAAGAGCACGAGCAATATATATATATATATATATATATATATATATATATATATATATATATATATATATATATATATGCACACATATATACCTATATCTGTTATGGTCTTTGATTGATCAAGAGAATAAAATGCATAGAGATATGAAATCTTTCGGATGATGTCTTTTTGTGTACAGATATGAAATCTTTCGGATGATGTCTTTTTGTGTACAGAATTTTCTTTAACTTGATGCTACTGAGGGAGGATTTAGAACAGATGAACTGGGTCTTTAGAAATAGGATTTTGGGCAGGTTTTTACAGTCCGACGGGCCGAAACGGGTCGGGTTGGCCCATTAGCGCCAAAAAATTCAGAAAAATTAGAAAAATAGAAAAACTATGAAAAAAATCATAAAAATGGGTGAAATTTAGAATAATTAGAAAAACTCGAAGGATGTAGAAAAACTTTATATATATATATATATATTAAGAAAAAGCTAAAGTATGTGATAAATTCTAAAATGAGACAAATAATTTGAATTAAATAATGAGCTTTATTGATGTTTGGCTGCCTCGTTAAAAATTTTGCCAAGTAAAAACTCAACATGAGAAAACCTAGGTAAAGAAAAAAGAGTACAGCCTATAGCTCAGTCATACAGGAAAAAAGTGAAGATTACAATTATTCTTCCTCATTATCTAGATAAAGATTTTCGAACGTCTCTGCCAGCTCAACATTTTCTACAGTATGTTGAGCTCGTTGATGAGCTTGTTCCCAATCTTTCATAGTGAGAAGTTGCCAAGTAAAAACTCAACATGAGAAAACCTTGGTAAAGAAAAAAGAGTACAGCCTATAGCTCAGCCATACAGGAAAAAAGTGAAGATTACAATTATTCTTCCTCATTATCTAGATAAAGATTTTCGAACGTCTGCCAAATTTCAACATTTTCTACAGTATGTTGAGCTCGTTGATGAGCTTGTTCCCAATCTTTCATAGTGAGAAGTTGCCAAGTAAAAACTCAACATGAGAAAACCTTGGTAAAGAAAAAAGAGTACAGCCTATAGCTCAGTCATACAGGAAAAAAGTGAAGATTACAATTATTCTTCCTCATTATCTAGATAAAGATTTTCGAACGTCTCTGCCAGCTCAACATTTTCTACAGTATGTTGAGCTCGTTGATGAGCTTGTTCCCAATCTTTCAGAGTGAGAAGTATTTCCACTATCTCACTTGTCAGATTTGTTCTTCTCTCCTCGATTATTCTTCCAGATAGACTGAAAGCGGACTCCGAAGAAACCGTGAAGACAGGAACTGTTAACACATCCCGTGCTGATATGGAAAGCATCGGATATGTTATCTTGTGCTCGTGCCGCTACTGCAAAATGCCGAAATCCTCCTCTTACCGCTCTTGGTAGTTAACAGTGTCGCTGTTGAGATATGCAATTAGCTCCCCACCACTTGATGTGTCCGCACTTATCGTTGATGTAGTCGAACTCCTTGAAGAAGAGCCACCTGCACCCTATACCTTTCTCCAGGTGGTTTTCTTCTTACCTGTTATGGGTGCTGGTGGAGGTCGCTGCATGCGAACTCCAGCAAACTTCCGATCATACTTATCATAAACTGAGATAAGTTAGCACGGACATTTGAAAAATAACTAGAATAATCAGTACCTACCGCATCACTTAGAAGTGAGAGAACATTAGAGAATCCTCGAACTTTAGCTCTAGAATCTAAAATAAATGCAAATGTATATAACATAGGAATATCTTGACAATATTTCAAAATTTTAGTTTTCATAGCATAAACAACTTCACGCAACATATTATCATTTTCGTGGCTCTTTAAGTGGGTAGCAATTTCTAAAATATGATGCACAATTAAAGGAGAGGTTGCGTAATAAACTCCAGATAAAGCAACAATAGATTCAAAAAAAAGTTCTCAAAATGACAGCAAGTATTTAGCAATATACCAATGTTGCTATGTGCGTAGTGGTTGACCATCCCGTGTACGACAGTGCGTGTTAATAAAAACAGAAAATATGCTCTCATATGGTATGAGATTCTTAAGCATCAAGTAAGTAGAGTTCCATCTAATAGGCATATCTAAACCAAAGTTACGCGGACGCATATTCATTGCAATACAATAAGTTTTACATGTTGCTACTCGTTGATTAGAATAATTTAAGTAAGATATTGCAATGCAAAAAGGTTCAAGATACTGATCTAACCTCTTCAAACCAAATTTAACTATAAGAATAATAATATCAAATATGGCAATCACAACGCTGATGTAATAAGAAAGATTCAGCATAGAAATTGAAAAGCGGAGTAAGAATGTTCATGGTAGAAGTATTTGCAGAAGCATTATCTAATGTTATTGCAAAAATCTTATAACTAAGACCAAAATCCTCCACAACTTTTACAATACAATTAGCAATATTTTTACCAGTGTATGCTACATCAATTAATTTGAAACCTATAATTCTCTTTTCTAGTTGCCCTTCATTGTTTACATAATGAGCAACTATACTAAGCTAATTCTCTTTAGCTCTACTACTCCGTATGTTAGATGTCAAAGACACAAAAAGTAAAGGTACTAATTTTTTTTAGCTTATTGTGACAATTATTATAATATTTAATCAAATCTCTAGTTGTTGTCTGTTTAGAAACTACAGAAAAACTAGTATTATGAGTGATCCTAATATAGCTTTCAAACACAATTGACTCACCAAAGTTTAAAGAAAGATTTTCAGAAGCGATTAAACAACAAAGAGATTCGCGAGCTACTTCAGGATTGTAGTTCCAGTTACGTACCATACCGTCTGGGTTGTACTGCAACTGCATCTGTCTCAAAGCCATCCCCGCTTTTTTTACAGCTCTCAGCATGCCTCTTCAAGTACCCCGTTCCATCTAAAGATTTCGTAGTTAATTTATGCTTACAATATTTACAAATAGTATACCTAATCTAGACGCTGTCTGATGCCTAAAAAATCTACTCGAAATCTTTCCAGACTCCCGATGTAATGCGTCTTGTTCTTTTCGCCCCGGTGCTTGCCGACGTAGTAGCAATTGTAGAGTCTGAAGATGGCACAGCTCCTGCAGCTTCTTGCGCATCATATGATGCAAGAAGCTCCTCGGGTGAAATCCTGAAATCAGAAGCCGGAAATGATGGAAAATCCCCGTGCTCCATAAAGCAAACTACAAGAACTAATTACGATGTTAATAATAAAATATGATATAAAATACTAACAAAACAAAAAAAATAAATCACAATTATCACCTTGATTTCTTGACAGAAGCTGAAAGTCGGATTTCGGATTTTTGGATTTTTGGCAAAACTATTTTGAATTTTGCCAAATTACCACCAAAAGCAAAAGAATTTCCATAAGAGAATGAATAGAAGAGAATGCAAGATTGCTGGTGTGAAAGTAGGGGGCAGCTACCTATTTATATGAAAAAATTCATGATTTTTTAGATTTTTTTAAGAATTTTTTAAGCCTTTAACTGTTATTTTTTAAATTAAATGAGCCGAGCCGCTCGCTAAACGGGCCATGCCCTAACCGTGCCTGACCTTACCAGGCCATACCGTGCCGACCCGTCATACCACTGTGCCGGCCCAAGCTCGATACAGACGAGTGAGTCGTGCCGGCACGACACAGACGAACGAGCCATGCCGGCACGATCCATTTACGATCGGACCAATTATGATGTGCTCGAATTAGATCATGGTTCGGGCCGACCCGTTTGGGCATCTCTGAACCGGAAAAGACGACCAAGTCCGGCTCGAGCAATAACAAAATCCCAATCGAATCCGCCTCCTTTGCTTTCCCCTTCTCCTCGCCGCCCCCTCCCCAACACGCGTTCCCCGAAGTTTCCCAGGAAATCCCCAATTCCGAAGCCACCGTCGAATTCCTCTCCGATCGATTCGACCTGATCTCTGCCAGCCATGTGGGCGGCGTCGTGCCTGGCGTCGTGCTGCGCGGCGTGCGCGTGCGAGGCGTGCCGGACGGCGGTCGGCAGCATCGGCCGCCGCTCTGCCCGCATCGCCTACTGTGGCCTCTTCGCGCTCTCCCTCTTCGCTTCCTGGGCGCTCCGCGAGGTCGCCGCGCCCCTCCTCCAGTCCATCCCATGTACGTTACCCAACGCAACCCCTCTCTTCCCCCCACCTACAACCCCCATCCCCTCCCCCGATACGATTTCGCTCGAATCGATCGAAATCCTCATGGTGTTCCTTCCTCTTGTGCAGGGATTAACCACTTCCACAAGACGCCGGACCGCGAGTGGTTCGAGACCGACGCGGTCCTCAGGGTCAGCCTCGGCAACTTCCTCTTCTTCACCATCCTCGCCGTCATCATGGCCGGCATCAAGGACCAGAAGGACCCCCGCGACAAGATCCACCACGGCGGGTGGATGGCCAAGATCTTCTGTTGGGTTGTCATTGTCTTCCTCATGTTCTTCGTGCCCAACGGTGTCGTGAGTTTCTACGGTGAGACCCTTTTCACCCATGCAGCTGTTTGTGTAGTAGATCTGTCCAATATGTGTTGTACGCATGATGAACATAATTGTGGACATACCGCAATTACATTTCACTGGAAGATGGTGATAATCTTATCGAGCAACATAGGGTATCCAATTGTTAAAAAAACACCATAGGAGTAGCAAGGTGCCCTCTTTTCAACATTGTTAGAGGATGCCAAGAGGAGGCAATCATTTAGAAGTTATCTAGTTTATATGTTGCACTTTTGGTTCTCTGTGCTAGAAGATGAATGGAAAGGGGGTCCCTATCACGCTTTCTAAACCAAAGAATCTACAAGTTTTAAAATTGAGTTTCAGATGGAGGTTGTTAAATCGGAATCACAAAATGGTAGACCAACTAATGTGCACAACAGAAGGTGGCCACACATATTCTGCATTATTGAGACGAAATCCAACAACGGAAATAAATTGTAGGCAACACATATTGTAATAAATTTCAATGTGGCTCAAATGGCATGTGTTCTTGTGGTTGAATTGCTGAGTATTCTATTGAATTAGAGATAGAAGGTATGGTTTGATTTAAATGTGGAAAACAGGGGGAAAGGAAGTTGTGGTACAAAAGTGGCACTGCTGCCTTTCTTTGTGTCGTATATGGGATTTATAGTGGGAGGCCTATGTTCTCAACAATTTGGATCTTGATGTCCTTGGCTTCGCTAGCTGTGAGATAAACACGGAACCAAGAAAAACAACATGAGTTGGCAGCTTGATAATTTAGCGAACGGTTGATTTAGGGAAAAAGCAACACTATTTGGCTTTTTTGTTCAATCTTATTGTTGTTTTCTGTAATGTTTCACTAGTCAGTGTAATTTCCAAACCAACAGATTGATGATAAGCTCTGCTGTTTCTTGAACAATTGAAGTCTCTAATCGGTTTTGGACAAAGCAATATTGTCATATTCTGTGTTATTTTAACTTATTTTATTGGCCTTATTGGAGCTGGGTGCTCATCATTCCAAAGTCCGGATTGCTTACTATAGTTATTTGTTTTTGCAGAGTCGATATCTAAGTTTGGATCTGGACTATTCCTCCTTGTTCAGGTTGTTCTTTTGTTGGACTTTGTGCATGGGTGGAATGAGAATTGGGTAGCTAAGGATGAACAGTTCTGGTTGGTAGCTGCTCTTCGCCCTTGTTTTCATTCAGCTTCCATTGGTCTAGAGTGAGCTCTATGATTTCTCAAAATCTGCAATTGTTTCCTTCCTGTTTATCACTGCAGGTACATGGCTCTATTGGTTCTCTCAGTTGTCTGTTACATTGCCTCATTCTCTTTCTCCGGTCTACTCTTTCACTGGTTCACTCCATCTGGACATGACTGTGGACTCAACCTGTTCTTCATTGTCTTCACATTGATTCTTGTTTTTGTATTTGCTATTGTTGCCCTGCACCCAAAGGTATTGTCTTGTGCCTTGTTGTGTATTTTATTATCACATGGTTTATGCTATGCGTAGTATTTGGATCATCTGGAATGTGTAGTTGATGGTTGGGCCATGAAAAGTTGTAGGAGATTTGTCTGCGCATTATGATAATTGCTATTCTAGATATGCCCATGGATCTATTTTAGTATTTAGCTTGTAACTGTTCCACCGGCAAGCTATTGCTGCTATTACGTTTTGGCTTGATATAGTTCCTGCCCTCTTGGCTTGTACAATTGATGGATCAGAATTTTATGATTTTGGCAGATTAATGGTAGTTTGCTGCCTGCATCAGTTATTGCTCTCTACTGCACCTATCTGTGCTACAGTGGACTTTCCAGTGAACCAAGGGATTACGAATGTAATGGGCTTCACAATCACTCGAAAGCCGTGTCAACTAGTAGCCTTACATTGGGATTGCTAACCACCGTCCTTTCCGTGGTCTATTCTGCTGTTCGTGCTGGCTCTTCTGCAACTGTGCTCTCAGCACCAGACTCACCACGTCCTGGTTAGAATGCCTTCTCTGGCTAGCTAATTTTCCACATTTATGCAGTATATGTTGCTAATCTCGTTGGCCTTTCTTTAGGCACCAACAAGCCATTGCTTCCCTTCAGCAAGGCAGATGAGGAGGAAGATCAGAAGGATGTGCCTAGGCCAGTGACGTACTCCTACTCTTTCTTTCACCTCATCTTCTGCCTGGCAAGCATGTACTCGGCTATGCTCTTGACTGGCTGGTCGACCTCAGTTGGTGAGAGTGGAAAGCTTGTTGATGTTGGGTGGCCGTCTGTCTGGGTCAGGATTGCAACCCAGTGGGCAACGGCAGGTCTGTACATCTGGTCACTTGTCGCTCCGCAGCTCTTCCCCGATAGGGAATTCTAGATCGATCGGTTTAACTGCTAAAGAGCGCATCCCATTTGGAGCATCTATCTTGTCAAACGTGTCTGCTGTGATACTAAGCTGCCTATCTATATTTGGTCTGTAATTTGTACTGTGAGCAAACCCATGGCAAGAAGTCGCGTTCGTGTGATGGTTATCGAGTCTATCTACGTAGTAACATGTGACATCAGGCATTGTGCCAGTATCTGAACAGTGAAAATGTGGTAATTGTTTGTATATATTGGAGTTGGTTCACCTCAACTGGATGGTGCATTATAAGAATGCAACCATGTGAGAATGTAAGGCTTGCGGTAAGCGTATCATTCAAGTTATCATAATTTCACATCGTCCTGTACAACAGTTTATTGATTGAGGCACATACACCAGGGCCTCTTACCTCCTTCGTTTTCCATTTTGTTGATTGATGCTAACATGCAGCCTTCTATAGAAAAACGTTACTCACGTAGCTACAGATGTACAAGGGCAAAAATAAAGAAAATACATCCTTGACCAAAGTGTGCCAACTTACAGTCTTCCATGTGTCCTAATAAAATTGGTTATCAAAGAAACCACCGAGCCACACGTGTACGTTGCCGCGGCGAGCACAGCGGCGGACGCCAGCAAGACGGCCTTCCACTGCCTGGTCGCCGCCAGTGTGGCCGCAGCTACGGCCGCCTCGCCGAGGACTGCGAAGGCGTTCTTCAAGGAGGTGCACTTCTTAACGGTCGCCTTGCAACCCTTGCAGTGCACGACGTGGCGGAAGTATTTGTTGGTCGGGTTGGGCGCGTGCTGCGTGCCGACGCCGCCCTTGGCCGGGAAGGACGCGGATATCGCCGGCGCCTGCTCCACGACGGCCGGCACGGGCGGCGGCGACAGGCTGCTGTGGCCGAAGTAGTATGGCATCCCGTGGCCGGCCCTGTTCATCCACCTCCGGTACTCCGCCACCCAAGTGTCCGACGAGCGGAGGTTAAGGTAGAGCTCTTTGGTGGGCACCTTCTCCCGGAGCAGCACCTCGTGCTGCGAGGAGAGGAAGCCCATGTCCTGCTCGAACACCTTGCAGGCGTTCCGGTGGAAGTACCAGGTGGGGAACACCTTGGCGAGCGGCGACCTGGAGGTGGAGCCGAAGCGGACGAGAAGCATGGACCTGCCCTGGCCGGCGGGGCGGCAGAGGAAGTGGGCGGAGAAGCACTGCTCCCTGCCGTCCTTGTCGACGAGCCCGAGCGTGTTGGTGAGCACGCAGGGCGCCTCGAAGCGGAGGAGGTTGCGGAGGTGCGGCGCGCTCGTGCGGCGAAGCCCCGGGCGGTGCGCTCGGTGACGTCGAAGAAGAGCGGCTGCGCGTCTTCGCGCTTGGCCGTCCAGTCGGTGCGGTCGTGGGAGATGGGGACGTGGGCGGGGTCCATGAGGTTCTCGAGGTCGAGGAGGATGGAGTGGTCGTAGTGGAGCTCGTGCACGGTGGACAGGTCCGTGAAGCCCGGCCGCTCGTACGGCTCAAACCACGGCAGCTTCCGCTCGTCCGGCGGGGGTTCGCGTCCGACATCCACACCCACACCACCCCCTGCGAGTCCCGCACCTCGTATTTGCGCGCGCACGCGTTCCGGGGGGATCTTGGCGCCTTCAGGCAGCTGCTGATGCATGCACACGTATATATTACAGCAGTGTGATTCTTGATTTCTTAATTGTGTCGTGTGCTACCACCAGGTTAACAATTTTGATTTGTCGAAAATCGGGTGAAATTCTAAAATCGGAAATATCAAGCCAAAAATTGGTTTAAAATCGTCAAAAATCGTAGAGTTTCAAAATCAATTTTTTTAATTTTTTTTCAAAAACCGACGTTTTCACTTAAAATCGTCCGATTTCCATGGAAAATCGACAGGCTAGTTGAACTCATTTGGTCTTCGAAAATCGAGCGATTTTCTTCGATTTCACCGATTTTCGATCGATTTACGTCGCATAGATTTTTCCGAATTTTTGTTTTCTTTATTTTTTTTAATTGATCAATTTATCGAACGGTTTTAAAAACCGAACCGTGGTGATAAGGACGAAAATCGCGAAAATCAACCAATTTTCGTCGATAATGTGAACCCTGGCTACCACTCGTTGCATACTCCGTGAAGTAATGTAAAAGGACAGTGCCGGATAAATGGGAGAAGAGGCTGGCGACCTGTGGTATCTTGACGCATTTGCCCCGCCCGTCGAACTTCCAGCCATGGTAGATGCACTCCAGCTTGCCATCAACAAGCTGGCCTTCTTACAGCTTGGCTAACCTGATCGACGAGCTTGCTTGGATCATGTGTTAGATCAATACGACTAAAAGCTTAGATCGTGGCGATTTATCCTGCTGGTCTCAAGTTGAATTTTCAGTTTTTTCAAGCACGCATCGGCTCAACTGAACTTTATATACTCCCTCTAGTTATAAATAGTTATCATTTTAAATAAAAATAAAGTTAAACTTTTAAAATTTAACGGTCAATATATTTTAAAATATTTAATTGTATACATGAAAATCATACGTGTAGGTTAGTCTCGAAAAGTACTTTTATAATATTAAAATTTTATTAGGTTTTATAAATACAATATTATAATAGAAATTAGTAGTCAAAGCTTTATTTTGGAATCATGTCGATGTTTAAAACGATAAATATTTATGATTAGAAGGAGTATTACATACGATGATTGAATTGACCAGCTAGAGGGTCTCCAGCTGAGGCGAACACCGAAAAGGCCCATTTTTTCTTCTGATGTAAGCCAAACCAACGGTTCGTTAAGGAAGCTGATGGCAATGACAATTCCATCCAACATTGGTGCTCTCTTTTCGTTCTGAGCAGGTTCGAAAAATCGATAAAATTCGTGATTTTTGACCATATCAGTTCGGCTCAAGATTTGGAACCAGTCGGTAAACAGGTTTAATTTAAATTTAAATTAAAAAATTTCGGAAAATTTGAAGAAAAAAATTATCCAAAATTTTCCTAAAATTAGTATTAATAGCTTTTTGATATCTAGCATGATTTTTTTAAAAAAAAAACGAATTTAGAAGACATTTTTGAGTAAATATGAATATAGATAATAGAAAAGGAAATAAAAAGCTTTCATGTATATGGATAAGTATACATTCTAATCGTACATTTCATATGAAATAATATAATTTTTGGTTCATGGTATTGATCTGGGATGTTTTTACGGAATCAGAATTACGTCTTTGTTTCTAAGAAATGAACAAGGATAAAATAGCTGGGTTATTTTTTTAACATGAATATGGTATCAGATGTGATGAAAGAATCGATTGTTATTAATAATATAAAGTGGTCATTAATAATACTCAACAATATTAAGCAGAGCAATGACCAAAAAGTGGTTATTAATGCTATAAAAGTTATAGTTGTTTCTTTATAATTAATGATAGCAACTATCCTGTTGTTAAAAAAAATTATACGTGATAAAAGTTAATATCTCTTAGTACTATGTTAATATAAATTTTTGATATCTTTAAGAGTGAAAAAAAAAGTCTCTTTACGTTTTTACTGCACTAACATGAGATGTTGTGCTGTTTTTTTTTCTTACCCCAGACGATATGCTCGATATGCCATGACGGCAACTACAACTCAGCCACCTGTCAAATAATGACCGCAATAAATATGCTACGTTTGGCCCAGCCCAACAAGCAAGGCCATGATTAACCCGGCCCAGCCCCTCATCATTGCTCTTTAACGAAGGACACTTTCTCTTTATTAATGCCTTTGCAATTATTAGGCCATTGTTGCTTCACTTCAATTAATCACAAACACTGTGTGCCTCTCTCTCTCCGTTGCGATGGGATCTCGATCTGTCTACGACGGTGGGTCGAGTCGAGTTGACAAAGAAAAAATATCAGGCCTCGAGTCGCTGCATGTATCCGTCCATCTCCTATTGGCGACGGACAAATTCGCCGTCCTTGAGTCTATCCCCATTACCGGCGTTTCGGTTTTCCTTCTTGACGTCTCCTTGTAAGCCAAGGAAGCAGCCAACCAACGTTGGTTTCGGCTTCTTCTTTTCTTTTCTTTTTTTTTGCCGTGCAAAGCATAGTTTTCTTCAATATGTACGGTGCAATTTACTCGGATTCGATTAGATATCGTTCTTTTTTATTTTAAATTATATTTTTGTCGGATTTTAAGTTAGATACGGATAGTACAGATACGAATACAGTACGAATAATATCGGTCATAAATTCGAAGCGAATACGGAGAGAAATCGATACAGTACCAAATATTGTTTGTCAGATATCGTGCTAATATAGGTACTACGTATAGCATATATATAACAATGATTAATCAATTATACGAGTTTAACGTGCAACAGGATTATCGCATTTTCACAAGTCATTTTATTATGTAGTTCAACAAAATTGCAAAAGTATCAAATATTCCTTTATATTTTGTAAAAAAAACTATGTATTCATGTAGGCAAGTGGAAGCACATTTTTGCATGGCAAGCTCTGATGACGACGTGTAACGTTCCAGAATTTTATCTTTCAAAATAATAAAAAAAAATAAAAAGTTAAATAAAAAATTATATTTGGCTTTTGTGAATTTCCAGAGAACAATTCAATTTTTTTATTTTCTAATAATTATTTCTGATTCTTTTTTTGTATTTGCAATCATTTTTTTGTATTTTTACAATTTCTTTTCCTATTTTAAGAAATTTAAAAATAATTCTGTGTAAAAATAAAAAACAACTTTTACATGGAAGTTATTTTATTAAATTCAAAATACCTCAAGGAATTTGTATGATTTTTTTTTCAAATTTATGAATTCTAATTGCTATTTTCTTGAAAGCCTTTCCACATTTTAGAAATTATCAGGAAAATATATGCTATTATATTAGAAATAATTTTAGTAATTGCAAAAATCCCTATTTCAATTCTCTAAAATATTCTAGAATTTTGGGGCTGTTCTTGTATTTTTTTATATTTAAAATAATTTTCGGTATTTAAAAACTATTTACTACATAAAAATAACAATATTATATTATTTGATTGGGCTATTTGGTTGGGTCTAATTTAAACTGCAGAATATGGGTTGTAAATGTCCGAGTAAAGTTATCCTAAATTATCCGAGAAAATAATCGAAAAATTCCGATCCGACGGATAGTGATATCTTGAATCCGAAACTAACTATTCGAAAGTGATACCGAACTTGACAATTATCGGAACTCGATCCGAACAGATTCGATGGGTTAGCATCTATCCGATTCGATTACACCCCTATCAACAAGTGTGTGCGCGCGCTTGAGTAAGTGTGACCGCTGGCCACACGCCGTGGGTGGGAGCAAGTGCCAAGTGGGAGGTGGTGAGCCCACTGCCGTGGATAGCCTTGCGGCTATGTAATCGATGACGTCTTACTTCTCGACGGCACACTATCTGAATATGACTTGAGCTGTTCATTTTTTTTTGTCCCGGCACACTTTTTTTAAAAATCTGGTCTCCGTATGGATTAATTTGCAAAACTAGCTCCATCCTCAATCACGGAAGCTGCAACACTCAACACGATTCATTTGCCACGCTCCGTACCGTAGCACCTCATCGATGCCGTAGCAACATAGTCCATCGTGGCAGGTAGGTTAGACCTACCGCGGTAGAAAAGCTATCATGTACGATGAGCTCGGCAGCAAGTGCTACGGACGGTTGCCTCAATGGGAAACAACTGCTCGGCACGCTGCACAAATCGTAAGTGGTTTGATTAAGTGAGTGATTAATTAGTAATTAATTAAAGTAATTAATTTGGTAATTAATTAAGAAAAAGTGATTGATTAATTAATTTGATTGGCAAATTTCTAACCATAAGGTAAGTTTGGTAGGAACATGCCGCCGTTCTCACAGCATGGCAAGGCAGTCAGCCCCGCTCATCCACGCTAGTCGAATGACCGATTTTTTTTAAAATAATACATTTTTTCGTTTAAATTGCAAAAATATACCATGATCTTAAAAAATTGCACAAATATACCTCTATCGCCCTTTGAACGGGCGGCCTCTGTCGCCTTTTGAATGGGCGATTTTGGAACTTGTCGCCCTCTGAATGGGCGACATGTCCCCTCTCCTGTAGCCAGTTTCTAAAGAAAATCATAACTTTTTCATATGATCTCGGATGGAGATGAAATTTATATGAAAATTGTAGCTCTAGACGAGATCTACAACTTTCATATACATTTTTTTTTCATTTGAATCAACTTAGATGGCCAAAAATAGGATGGAAAGTTCAGATCTAAAAATTAGATCTATACTAGATTTGAAACTTCTATCTCGTTTTTGGTAGTCCAAATGGATTCAAATGAAAAAAAAAATTATATACCAAAGTTGTAGATCTCGTCGAGAGCTACAATATTCATATAAAGTTCATCTCCATCCGAGATCATATGAAAAAGTTATGATTTTCTTTAGAAACTGGCTACAGGAGAGGAGATATGTCGCCCATTCAAAGGGCGACAAGTCCCAATCAGAGGGCAACAAAGGCCTCAGTTGCCCATGTCGCCCGTTCAAAGGGCAACAGAGGTATATTTTTGCAATTTTTTGTGATCGTGGTATATTTTTGCAATTTGAATAAAAATATATATTATTTTAAAAAAAGTTCCTCGAATGACCTATCGAGGTGGAGGCAACTGTCGCTCTGCCAGCAGCTTGTCACGGTAAGAGAGCTTGTCACGGTAAGAGAGTACGGTAGATGACACGTGTTTACTACTACTTTCGTGATGAGGGTTGGACTATTTTTTGTAAATTCGTTCGTACGAGAGTTAAATTCGAATAAAAAAATTTGTTGAGACTTTAGGGGAAAAAAAAAGCGCAGACTTCGCACGACTTGCCGGTGATGGCCAGTGCACATCTTGTGTCTTTACTACCGCCCGGGGTGGCTCACCGGTGAAAAATAGACAACGTCTCGGCAGTCGGCACAAGCCTTCCGAGGCAAGAACGTTGCCCCGTGGCAACCAAGGGTACCGGAATTTTGACATGTTAGTGTATAAGTAGATTCTATACGATTCCAGGTAAGTTTTTCACATGTTACCTACGGAGCGAGATTAGCTGAATCATCGAGCTGCATGCGACGGAACTACGGAATACAAAGGCTCATCATGGACTGCAATATATATGTAGGCAGATAGTAAGTACTAAGTAGTACGTGTGGTGTTTCAAGTATGGGTCATGAGCGAACAGGAGCGAATAGCAAATAGTACACGCATCAAATCAGCAGTCAAATGGAAAATGATGCGCAGATTTTTCGTGGTCACTCGGCGACACGGCTTGCAGGCACCGCAGCTAGCTCTACGCCACGGTACGTCGTGCTGCAGTAGGCCTGTACCAGCCTGACAACTGATTTCGCTCGTAAAATAACCCAGCAACCCATGCACGATCAGCAGCCGTTGCCTCCCGTCCCATCCCATCGGAAACGGATCGCCTGCAGCGTAAGCAGTCTCCACCGATCATCCGATCCAAAAACAAAAGTCCCGCCTTTTCAAAAATACTGTATATATTTTTAGCGTCTGAAGATATGGTAGCAGATACTGTATCAAAATACAGGTCATTGATTTGAACCGTCTGTTGTCCACACGATCGTTTAAGTTGCTGTCTGTGTAGGGACTGCGGGGTTTTGTTTACGTCTCTAGCCTATCTGTGTGCAGTATTAGATTGAAGGCATGCATATGATATGATCTTCTGCCGGGCGGGTGGTTAAATTTGGGAATGGGTTTATTGACAATTCCATTCCAGCACTGTAAAATCTAAATGAGGCTGGCTCTATCGAGAAATGGAATTTTCATAAGAGCGTCACTTGCCTTTCGAGCACAATGCAAAGGTTGTGTCATAACAAGTTCGTATTATGTTGTTCTACACTAAATATATATATAGGAAAAAAAGAAATTATCGTGGTTAAGTAGGAAATCACACGCTATCCAAAAGCATAGCTGGGTCCACAAGGAGTGAGGAGATCACGCACCATCCGAAGGCATAGCTCGATCGGTCAGCAAGGATGGGAAAAGAATTGCTTGTATTATGGTGAAAAATAAAAAGGAGGTGCGCATTTTAGTTGTTGAGGGGAAATTTTAGCTGTATATTAAATAGAAATATAGTGGATATATAGACATAAAGAACTATTAGTATATTACATTACATATTTTAACCGTGAACGTTACTCCCTCCTGTCACAGAAAATGACATCGAAACGGTCCCAGAATGCCACTTTAACCACTTATTTCTATTATAACATATTTATAATACCTAATAAAGTTATGATATTATAAGAGTACTTTTCGAGACTAATCTACACATATGATTTTCGTGTATCCAATATGAATATTTAAAAATACAAGGATAGTTAAAGTTTCAAAAGATTGACTGCATGTATAAAAAATGACATGTATTTGTGGCCGAAATATGAAATCATGTTTTTCTTTTTGACAGTTGCACAAATATTAAAACACGAATGAAGGGTAGATGATAATTACTCCTATTTTTATTTGCTTTAAAATTTATACAACTTATATTCGAAGAGAAAACATTGAACCACTGCTCAACTAACAAATGTCTTCTCGTTTAGCCAGTGCAGGTGTATGTATCGATGACCAGTTCCTACTAATAATAAACTCTACCGTATGCTCCCGTGATCATGTGGGAAATACCGCGAGTACAGCAGGAATGGCCATTCACTTCTTACTTACTGAATATCAGTTGCATCCAGTGTCTCGGTGCGAGTGGGGCTGTGTATATGATATGTTTGATAAATACGGTAATTAAAATGTAATACCAACTATATTAATAGAATTTCGGTTTGATATCGATACATATCATAATATTTCAATTCGATATCGGTAAATACCATATTTATCAAACTAACATGCATTGTTCTTTTTTACTTATCGTTTTGGACTCGATACGGTTTCTAATACTCACATTTGACCATTACATTATCTAATTATACATTAGTGAAACTTATTATACACCTTTGATCATTATTTTGAAAAATCTAGTGATATTATTTTCATGTGAAATCATGCTTTATACGTGACGAATACTCATACCAGGGGTACCCCAACGGCCCAGGATAACAAGCAGGCTACCTCAAGCCCATTACCGACCAAAGGACCCGTGAGACCACAAAGGACGCCCCTCCCCGATAGATCAGGACTAGCGTCCCCAACCAAGTAAGGCTCCCGACCCCCGCGGCGGGTCGGGATCCTTCGACCTCCGACCAAATTAAGGCAACCTCCGTCAAGGGCCACGTGTCAAAGCCTCCGCCAGTCTACGGCCACGTGCCCTGCGGACGGGGACAATCGAAGTGATTGTACGGGAGCAGGTGGCTCTTTCCCAAGATGGCATAAATGGTCGCTGAAGTCAAGCTCCCATCCCATCAACCACCACGCACAATACAAAAGCACGCCCTCCCGAGGCAAGACTAACGCACGCACCGCAACGCCAACCATCGCCGTTCATTGTAAGCGGTGCGCCAGCTTCCTTGCAAAGAACTAATCGCCTCGCCCACTGTGGCTACCGACCCAACAGGCAAACCGGGCCACGACCCATCATCAAAGCGAAAAGACTAATGCTCGGCAGAGGTTTCTCTCCCGCCTCTCCCAACTTCCCATGTAACCCGCCTCCGGCTTGTATAAAGGAGGCAGGGCCTCGGGAGTGGAGCGCCGAGAGATCTCCTCTCTCGCTAGGCCTCTACGAACACTCTTGTGTTCAAACTCTTTGCTCTCATTTGTAAACGTTGTGCGACCATCCGCACCTAAGGCAATACAACACCATCGAATGAATCGAGTAGGGACATTCGCCCGAACCAAGATACACCTTGGGCTCTCGAGTCTAACCATTCAGTGGACAGGAACGCGTGGCCCTTTGACTTAAATTTACTTGCCGTGCTCAAACACCGGCGGTTGGCTGGCGTCGTAGGGGCTTTGCGCGCCTTCATCGACATCTCCGATTCCCTTTTCATCTCCCCGATGGCTTTTTCACCGGCGACGGCGGTTCACGCCGGGGGACGAATCCGCCGGCCTCGACTTTATCGCCACTCCAACGGGTGGGCTCGCCTCCCCATCGCCGTCAGAGACCGAAGCCTCGCCGAAGGCGTGGCTCCATCTCCGACAACCTCGCCGGCCTCCGGCTTGAGGCCCCTCGCAGCCTCCAGTCGAGCCCAACGAGCGCCCGCCATCTTTGGCGGTGGCACTGAGGGCTCGGAGGACGACGCGCCGCCTCCCACGAGCTCACAGAAGCCAGGCTATGGCCGGCCATATGCCGGCCTCGCTCACGAGCCGGAAGATTCTTCCAGCCACGACTCTAGCTCCAACACGGAGCAAACCCCCCGCAGACGACACTCTCGTGAGTGCAACATGGCGAGCACGGTTAACCTGACCGTAACCCCCGTGGCTACGGGGGCTCCCCTCCAGCGCACTAAGGCGCAGGAGGAGGAATACCAGCGCGAACACACTGAGCGCGCTCAAGCTCGCCGCGCCGAGTTCCTCCGGCAGCGTAAAGAGCTGGAGGATCGAAGGGCCGAGCTCGATAAGCTCCAGGCGACCTGGAGCAGGATGAGCCCGAGCCCCATCGTTATTTTGCGGCTACGGGCGCAAGACGTTAGGTGCGCCACAAGCTGGTGGAGGAATCTGATGGCCCTCAGTTCTTCCCCCACGCAAACCAGAACATGGCTGCAGCTGCGATGCTGCTCCGAGGCCTTCCCGAGCCGGACGACCTGGAGGCCAAAGCCACGCACTGTAATCTCCGGTCGGTGGAGCGTCTTCAGACAAAGACATGCAAGCCTCCGACTCACCATTCTCGGGCGCCACCTCGGGCGCCAACCCGCACCACCCTTGGGCCCTACCGCTCCGCAAAGGTGGCGGCACATCAAGAATAACCCAGCCTCGCAGACGGTGCGCCAGCCACGGAGACGACGACGACGTCCGCGCCACCTCGAGGCGCCAAGAAAGCGTGGACGGCCGCCCCACTCGCGTGTTATGGACAACGGGCGCCGCCACGATCGCAGCCTCAAGCCCCGATGGTCCGGACCACGAGCTTCGTCAGGATCCGCCACGCAGATTTCCGCCGATTCGTGGCACCAACCAACATAGCCAAATACATCGGGCTACGAACCCCCGCAGATGGCTCAAGATTACGGCCAGATGTTTGGGGGAGGAGCGACGGATGACCTCTTCACCATCCAATACCTCCCTATCTACCTTGCGGACTCGACCGAGCCTGGCTCGAGTACTTGCCCGCAAAGACCATCAGAACTGGCCGACTTGAAGAGCCTCTTCGCGGCAACTTCGTGGCACATACAAGCGCCCCGTGAACTCTCGACTCAAGAGCCGCAAGCAAAGCCGGGAGAAACTCTCCGGATTACATCCGCGATTCTCCCACAATGCAACGAGCTCCTCGACATCTCCGACGCCGACGCCGTGGGGCGTTCATTTACTGCACCTCCGCAAGGCCTTGGTGCACAAACCGGGCGCGTCAAGCCCGTAACTACCAAGGACCTTTCGACATCGCCACCAACCACGCCCGGGCGAGGAGGCTGTGGGGGCCATCTTCGAAGATGGAAAGACTAAGCAAGAACCCGGGGTTCGATCCGGGTTCCCTTCCGACCGCTCCGACAAACGGAAGCGGCACGGGAAGCAGGTCCGCGAGGCCCAAGTGGTCGCGGCCGCCAACCGCCTCGCTAAGCAAAGAAGCGCGACGGCCGTTGTTCCCGACCACTTGAAAAATTGATGGACGGCCGCGCCCACACCACGAATTCCCGTCAAACACAAGTACGGATCGCGAGGTCCTATGGCGCTTTCTCCAAGACACCCACGACGCCGCGGGTAAAGGAAAGAAGCAGCCCGCCCCACGGACCGGAGAAGATGGCGACGACGAGTTCCCGTAACCCCACGGCCGCCTCATGATCTTTGGCGACCGGCATGCTACGCCGACAAGCTGCCACCAAGCTCGCCACCGCGAGGTCCACACCGCCACACCACCGCCCCCAATACCTTCGGTGGTCTGAGTCCCGATCACCTTTGATCGGACCGATCACCGACCACGTCCGCAACGGGAGATACCCGCTGTGGTCGACCCCATTGTGGGAAGAAGCGCCACAAAGGTGCTAATGGATCGGTGGCGCTGGTCTCAACATCCTTTATGTTGAGACGCCGACGCCATGGGGTCCCGCCGGTCTCCGACCGAGCAAGGCGCCTTTCCACGCGCCATCCCCGCAAGCGAGTTTAACCGCCGGGCGGTCGACCGCCCGTCACCTTTGGAGGACCGGAAAATTTCCGCACCGAGACCCTCACCTTCGAGGTTGTGGATTTTCCCGGATCCTACCACGCCATCTTGGGGAGGCCGTGCTACGCCAAGTTCATGGCGGTCCCCAGCTACACCTATCTCAAGCTAAAGATGCCCGGGCAGCGAGGAGTCATCACCGTGGCTTTGTCCTTCCAGCTTGCTTACAACTGCGAGCGAAGCAGTTGTGAGCTAGCATCGGCGGTCATCGCGTCCGCCGAGCTCGCCAACCTTCGGAGGGAAGCCTCCGAGTCCGCCCCTGAGTCCAGCAAGTCGGGGGTGGGATCCTTCAAGTCCGCCGAGGACACGAAGAAGGTTGCGGTCGATCCCGGTAATCTGACCAAGATCGTGCGGGTTGGAGCCACGCTCCCCGCCAAATTGGAAATCGCGCTCGTCGACTTCCTCCGCGCCAATAACGATGTCTTTGCATGAAAGTCCTCCGACATGCCAGGAATTCCCAGGGAGGTCGTCGAGCACTCCTTGAGCATCCGACCAGGCTCAAAGCCGATTGCCCAACGCCTGCGCCGCTTCGACGAAGAGAAGCGCAGGATCATAGGGGAGGAGATTGACAAGTTTTTGGCTGCAGGGTTTGTAAAAGAAGAAGAGTGGGCAATGGAGAATGTGCATTGACTATATGAGTCTCAACAAGGCGTGTCCCAAGGACCCATTCCCCTTGCCCCGCATCGACCAAGTCATAGACTCCACCGCAGGGTGCGAGTCCCTCTCCTTTCTGGATGCCTACTCGAGCTACCACCAGATAGCGCTGAAGGAGTCCGATCAGCTTGCGACCTCCTTCATCACTCCGTTTGGCTCATTCTGCTACGTAACAATGCCGTTCGGTCTAAAAAATACGGGCGCTACATACCAGCGATGTATGCATGCAAATGTGTTTCAACGACCAGATCGGCCGCAACATTGAGGCGTACGTCGACGACATCGTCGTGAAGACCAAGAAGGCCGACGACCTCATTGCCGACCTAGGAGAGACTTTCGCGAATCTCCGGCGGTTCCGCATAAAGCTCAACCCCGAGAAGTGCGTCTTCGGGGTCCCCAAGGGGAAACTCCTCGGCTTCATCGTCTCCGAGCGCGGCATCGAGGCCAATCAGGAGAAGACCTCAAAGGGGTCCAGAGGCTAACCGGATGCCTTGCGGCCTTAAGCCATTTCGTGTCTCGCCTTGGCGAGCGCGGAATGCCGCTCTACCGGCTGCTCAAGAAATCCGACCGTTTCAGCTGGACCCAGGAGGCTCAGGAGGCCCTCACCCGCTTAAAGGCCTTCTTGTCCTCACCCCCGGTCTGGTTGCCCAAGCACAGCGCGAACCACGCCTCTACATCGCAGCCACTGCCCAAGTCGTCAGTGCGGCCCTCGTGGTGGAACGAGCGGAAGAAGGTCGTGAACTCAAGGTACAGCGGCCAGCCTACTTCATCAGCGAGGTGCTTTCCGAGTCCAAGGCTCGGTACCGCAGTGTAAGTCGCTTCACGCAGATGCTCATCGCAAAGGAAGTCGGTCCATTACTCGACCAAAGACCCCATCACCGTGGTGACCACATCGCCACTTGGCAAAATCGCCCACAACCGCGACGCTCGTGAAGGATAGCCAAGTGGGCGCCGAGCTTAATGGTCACGACATATCATACGTTCCTCGAACGGCGGTCAAGTCACGTGCCCCGCCGACTTTGTCGCCGAGTGGACTGAAGCCCAGGCGCCACCGGCGTCAAGACCCCGTCATCGGACGATGTACTTCGATGGGTCCTACACCAAGAATGGCGCGGGTGCAGGAGTTGTTATTGTTTCCGCCGGGAGCGGACTTCAAGTGATCGCCGCTCTTCGATGCGACCAACAACATCGCCGAGTACGAGGCTCGTCAACGGTCTCGGATCGCCGCCGACCTCGGCGCTCGCCGACTCTACGTCCATGGGGACTCCAAGCTTGTTGTCGATCAGGTCATGAAGGCTGCGGAGCCCCGAGACACCCGGATGGCCGCGTACTGTCGAGAAGTGCGCAAGCTCGAGGAACGGTTCAAAGGTTTCGAGCTCCACCATAGCTACAGACGCTACAACGGTGAGGCCGATTACCTAGCCAATCTTGCCTCCAGCAGAGGGCGATCCCCTTTGTGATCTTCGCTCGCGACCTTCACGCTTCTCGTCGAGATGGACCCAGTGATCGAAGCGGTCCTCGACGCCGGCGCGGCTACCCGATCACCATACGGCCGGCGAGATCCCCGGTCGACCGCAGAGTGTTAACGATCAATCCGACCGAGGAAGCCCTTCACCGATCGCTCGACGGATGGGTCGCTTCTCCGACCCAACCGAGGCGGCGCCGCCCGTCGGCGAATCCTTCGTCCTGGTCAGGCCAGACCTTTATAAAAGGAGTCCCTCCGGAGTCCACCAGAGGTGCATTCTGGCCGACCAGGGGAAACAACTGCTGCTCGATATCCATGGCGGGGTTTGCGGTCACCATGCCGCGCCCCGGTCCCTGGTAGGAAAAGCCTTTCGACAAGGTTTCTACTGGCCGACCGCCGTGTCCGACGCCGAGCAGATTGTACGCACCTGTGAAGGATGAAAATTCTTTGCCCGGCAGACACATCTGCCAGCTCAGGCCTTACAGACGATTCCCATCACCTGGCCGTTTGCAGTATGGGGACTCGATCTGGTCGGGTCCTTCAAGAAAGCGCCCGGGAGCTTTACTCATCTCCTTATCGCGGTGGACAAGTTCACCAAGTGGATAGAGGCCAAGCCCGTTGTGAGCATCACGTCGATGCAGGCGGCCACCTTCTTCCGTGACATCGTCTTTCGTTTTGGAGTCCCTAACTCTATCATCACCGACAACGGGACGCAGTTCACGGGGAAGGAATTCCTCGAGTTCTGCGACGACTTCAACATCCGCGTCAATTGGGCAGCCGTGGCCCATCCGCGGACTAACGGCAAGGTCGAACGTGCGAACGGCATGATCCTCCAAGGGCTCAAGCCGCGGATCTTCAATCGACCGAAGTATTTCGCAGGGCGATGGGTGGCCGAGCTACCCCCCGTCCTCTGGAGCCTGCGGACCACGCTAACTCGGGCGACCGGGTTTACACCGTTCTTCATGGTGTTTGGTGCTGAAGCTGTCCGTTACCACAGCCGTCAGGTTCGAGGGCGATCCTTCACACGGCGACTGGTCTGCTACCTGGTCCGCACCAAAGAAAGACAGCACAAGCTCGCCACCTCGGAAGGCCCTTCACTGTCGTGGAGGTTCTTCGACCCGGCACCTTTCGACTCAAGGACGCGGATGGTCACGTCCTTCCCAATGCATGGAACATAGAAAAGTTAAGGCGATTCTATCCCTAAGTTCTTTTCTTATTTCTTGCATCGCCTTTACCCTTCCTTCCTAGCACCCGATCGCCGTGCGATACTCGGGGGCTGCCCATTGGCGCCCCCCGTTCAGAGCCGCTTTCGGTCAGCGCTCATCGGGTAGGTGACCCGATCGACCACGAGGCCCTTCCGGAGCGGTAACCCTCTCGACCCAAGTGCTACGGCCTACGCCCCAGCGGCTACGGTTGCGAAGTGGCACTTCGTGGAAGAAGGAAGTGCCCAAGCGGTGCGGCCCTTGGTCGGTCGGGAACACTCCTCTCCCGCGCAAACACAGCTAACTCACGCGCTCATGCGGGTCGGTGACCCGACTGGCCACGAGGTCCTTCCCGAGCGGTAACCCTCTCGACCCATGTACTACGGCCTACGCCCCGGCGGCTACGGTTGCGAAGTAGCACTTAGCGGAAGAAGGAAGTGCCCGAGCGGAGCGATCTTTGGCCAGTTGGGAACACTCCTATCCCTCACAAGTGCGTGAGAATGCTGCGCAGCCAAAGTTCCCATCCTTTTTGCCCTTCCAAAAAATGACCCGACTTACGCAAAAGCGACCCCAGCGGTCCTTAGGCTATGGCCGGTCAAGCACGCACCATAACGTAAACGAGGGCAAGAGGCATGCTGGAACTTGCTAAGTCTTAAGATTATTTACGAACAATAGTCTTCACAATAGAGGGATCTATCTAACTTCTCCTTATTCTTGTTGGAGGGCACTCCGCGGCGAGATGTGGCTGGCAATCTCTCGAGCGTGCGGCTCGACTTGAAGCTCGAGCTTGTCGATCTCGTCGTGGTCCGGTTCCCGGCGACACCGCTGCTCACCACCGCGAGGTCGATGCCGTCGTAATGGGAGACGGTGTTTACCAACGCCGAGGAAGCCCCGAGTGTCGCGCCCACGATCACCGCGCTCTCGACGTGCCCCGGCACTTGAGACTGCACGGTGGCGAGCGCGCTCGGACCCGCCACGGTTCCAAGAACCCGGTCGCAGACATATTGGCCGACCCCGCGAAGGGCCTCCAGCTCTGCGACCAGCACGGCTCGGCTACCCTCGGTTTCCCTCAGCGCCGCCTGCGCCACGTCCCGCGCCGTGACCGCCTCATCACGGGCCTGCAGGACGTCCTTCCGCGCCTCCACGGCGCCACCAAGGTTATTCTGCAACTTTGCAGATCGGGGTCGAGTCAGAAAACGCGCCCCGCAAACTGCTGATACAGAATCGATATAAGAATTAGAGCTCTTACCGCTCGAAGAGCTCTCCAAGTCGCGGAGACTGGCCTCCGACTTGGCCAGATCCCGTTGGGTGGCGTCGCGCTCACGCCGCGCTAGCTCGGCGCCCTCTCGAGCCTGGACCAACTCAACCTGAAGGTTGGCCGCCTCCGACCGCGCGGTTGCCTCCCCGGCCACGGCCCGGTCCTTGGCGTCGCTCGCCCCCGCCAGGAGGGATTCGAGCTCGGCCACCCGCGCGGCCAAAGACTGGCTCGTCTGGCGCTCCTCGAGCAAGGCCTGGCCGGACTGAGCCAACTCCTGGCGGGTTTCCTCCGCTGCCTTTTGCTCATGGCCCAGGGCCTCCCGGGCGTTGCGCAACTCAGGGCCAAGCGGGTCACGCGCCTCTTCGACGGCTAATTTATAGCCGTGCATGCCCATGATGAACCGCGACTTGTCCCCCGAGCGGGCACGCAAGCGCTACAAGGCGCAATACTCCGTTAGCTCACAACGAATCTGCCGAAGGTTATGAGAGCCAGGCCCCGACGACTTACCCAGCTATGAAAGGACAGGGGATGTCGCCTAGAGGAGGGGGTGAATAGGCGGATTAAAAACTTTGTAACTCAAATGCAGCGGAATAAAATATGCAGCTAAATAAAATCTCCCGAGTTTCCCGAACAATCCGGAGTGTCCGGATATTCAATCCGGATATTAGGATAGTCCGATCCCGAGGTCCTAACCCGAGTGTCCGGTATTCAATCCGGATACTCGGATTATCCGGACTGTCGGGTTCGAGGATTCGGATACTCGGATTGAGGATCTCAAGAGAGATTTTAAATCCTCGCAATTTTTCAACAATCTACTTGAACACAAAAGATCTTAGTGATGTCAGTACACGAGGGTATAGAAGATCCGAGCCAAACACAACAAAAGAGTAGATCGGGCTCCCAAAGATTCAAAACCAAATACTAAAGCAAGAGTAAGAAGCAAACTTGGAGACAATGATTTTTCACCCGAGTTCGGATCCTTGAGGATCCTACGTCTCCGCTGAGCGGCTCGGTCACACTTGAGCCGGGTCTCTTTCAACCCTCTTCCTCCGGTGTTGCACAAATGCACTCGCCGGTCTTCACTCCTTTGATTCCTTCCCTTACGGAGGCGGAACTGGCCTTCACAAACTTCCCACGGCCAACCACACAAAGCTCCGGTGGCTCGTAGGCGACCTCCTAGCCGTCTAGGAGTCCTCAACCTCCAAGAGTAACAAATGCTCATGAAGAACAAGCTTGGAGATGAAATCAAGTGCTCAACCAACTCAAAACTCACTCCCCAAACTCTTCCCAACCCTTCTCACAAGGGGATCACTTAGATCTAAGGGTAAAAGCTCCTCAAAGCCCCCACACACCCTCAAAATCCACACCAAAAGCCTCTTCAAAAGAGGAGGAAGGGCTATAAATAGACCTCCCCAAAAACTAGCCGTTGGGGGCAGGCTGCGCACAATCCGGAGACTCCGGATTTCAATCCGGATACTCCGGATTGACTGAGAAAGGCTAACAGAGAGACTCAACCCGGAGAGTCCGGATAAATGTTCGGATACTCCGGATTATCCGGATAGTCCGGACTAACTCCGGATAGTCCGAATCAGACTGAGCAGCTCGACTAAAAACGAGCATAACTTTTGACTCCGGACTCCGATTTCAGAGATTTTGGACTCTCCCGAAAGCTAAGAACGAGGGCTACACAAATAACAAGGTCTCACTACCCAAATCTCAAAGGATAAACACAGATTTCATAAAGAAATCAAGAGAGACCTACAACCCTCACTTTCCGGCACTACCAACACCACTCTCTTTCTAAGATTCACAAGGATGGATCACTTGAGCACTTGACACATCTAAAAGTCATTCGACATCGCATCCCTCTTCATAGTACGGCAATCCTTAGACTCAAATTAAATCAAGGATAATATAAGTCTAGAACTAGTCACTTGCCGTCTTTTTTCTTGATGTCGATGCATGAAGACCTTCACCATATAATTGATGACATCTTCGCCTTGTCCAACTCGACTCGATTCACCTCATGAGACTCTCGTCCTATCAACCTTGACTTGATCATCCTCTCTGACGATCTCCACGCCAAGTTGCTCTTGACTTAGTCCTCAGCTCTTGGTGACACCGCCGTCTTGTTGACCTCGGCTTAATGATCATCCTCTAAGATACCTTGGTCATCATACGACGGACCTAATTCTTTCCAAACTACTCATGAAAGACATTAGTCCCAAAAGCTCAATAGATATGAATAGAGTTGATATTTGTGAGCGTTGATTACAACAAGTGTTTCATATAAAGAAGCACAATATAAATGGAAACACTTGACATAAGAAATGTTCTCTACTAAGTACATCATGATGAATATGTAATTGATCTATATGCACTAGAGAGATATATAATTGCCAATAGGATGAATCAATTAAATCATGGCAAGGATCACAGACTTTACTTAAATAAAGCACATGATAGAATATACACGAATTGTACCTGTGCAAATAATATTTGGAGTAAGAGTAAATATGTGATCCAACACTAGATAAACTTCACTAAGAGAATTGCATGAGAAGATATACAAATAAAACATGCATGCACCAAGTCAATCTATAGCAATATGAAGTTTTAACTCTAGTTAATACATGCATACTATAATGAACTCAAATGAATATATATGCACAAATAAATATGACATGAACCAATGTGCATATATATAATCAACATGCTACTTGGAGTTCACTATGCATTTGCACGAAAGGAATGCAATAACAAATATAGAATAGATACCAAAATTGCATACCTTATCTTTGCTTAACCTTCCTATTTGATTTTCCTCTAAATGGATGAGACTGATACTCAACTAGGCAATAACAAGTTAGTCTCATAGCAATATAATCATATTAGAGGTTTGTCATTTGTTAAGCACTAAGTTAAGCATTTACTTAATTGCATAGATTGTCATTATGAGTGTTTGTCATTAATCACCAAAATAACATAAGTGCCTAGATGCACTTTCAAGCTAACCGGAAGAATCTTTTCGGCAACCGCGTCCAGCGCCTTGCCGAAACTCTCGAAGTCGCGACCCAGCTCCTCCTAGATCCGCTTGGTCTCCACTGCGGCGCGCTTAATGCTGTCCCGGAGGACAGCCCATTCGCGGCCCTCCGCCGGGTCATCCATCGAGATGGTCGGCCCGCCGGATTGGCCGCCCACCGACCAAGTCAGCGTCAGCGAGGGCGGCAGATTCGAGCCGCTTGGGCCGGCCCCAGCGGCTTGCACCAAGGGAAGGCCACTCGGCACCTCCCCCTACGACTCCGGGAGGATCGGTTCGAACTCTTGGACCGCCTCCTCTGGCTGGCCTCCGGGCGGCGGAGTCGCCACTGCTTCGGGAAGCCGGGCCGCATCTGCCGGCGGGCTCCCTGGCGGCGGCAATTCTTCCTGACCTCCCTCGACCGAGGGAGGAAGATTTGGGTCGCCGAGGACGGTCGGAACCGTCTCGACCTCCGCCCCGGCTGCCGGCCCGGAAACCATCGTCTGCTCCACCGGTAGCTCCGACGCTGCCGCCGGTGGAACTTCGCCCCCGGTCGGACCGACCAGGGCCTCCCCAACCTGCGCTCCGCCTTCCTCGGTCGATCGGGCTGATGCTATGCTCGGGGCTGCAGTTGCGACCGCCCCTGAGTAAACACTGCGCGCCACAAACAATCAATAATTTGCTCAGACTATCCTACCGTTACCAGTCAAAGAGGGGACACTTACTGCGCTGATCGGACGCGCGGTAGCCGTGCCCTCTTCGTCGGTCCTCCTTACGGGGGCGAGTCGGCCTTCCGCTTCCTCGAGGATGATTCCACTGGGGACATCTCCACTTGGGGCACAGCGTCGGCCGCGCCTATGTGCTCGCCCCCCGCCGAACCTCCAACCGGGTTGCCCCCGTCCGGCGAATCGGACATATACCCGCGGTATGGGTGTCCGCCCCGGTTTTCGCTACTGTCGGTAGAAGTCGACACCGCAGAAGTGGTCTCCGATGCGTCCTCGCCGCGCGCGGCTCTTGCAGCGCGTTCCTTCTCCCGCCGCTTCCTCTTCTCCTCTTTGCATTTCTTACACGCGGCTTCAATTTGCGCAGACTTCGCGCGGGCCTCAGCCCTCAGCTCCTTCTCCCCTGGCAGCAGCGCCCGGGAGACCATCCCGGCAAGCCCCTGGGGAACGTAAAGACCACGATCAGGCAGAGTGCCAACACCGAGGGACAAAAAGAAAAAAGGAGAAAGAAAGCTACACTCAAATTACCAGGTTCGGCAGATTCCGGGCCGAAAATGGCTCGGGATGGCCGCCCGCCGCCTCGATCGCGCATCCGCCCGTAACGGCGGATACCCGCGCCCGGACCTCCGACTAGGGGAGCTCCTCCGCCATCATCCTCGCCGGGTCGATCGGCCCCTCAAATTTGAACATGGGGAAGGCTGATCCATAAGAGGCTGCACGCGCATCTTCATGAACGCGCGCACAACAACGTCACCTGTAAGCCCTCGTTCTTTTTGGACCTTGATCTGGTCCGTTATCACCTCCACTCGGTTCCTCTCCCTCTTCTCGGCGCCCCAGCCCCACGAGGGCTTCATCTCCGGGAGCCGACCGGGGTAGCCGGGAGCGCTGTCCCCCAAGTTCGTGGCGTAGAGCCACTCGGAGTGCCACCCTCGGTTGGGCGACGGTAGATTCATCTCAATATAATCCGCTGCGCGCCCCGCGCGCAGCTGGAAAGCCACACCTCCGACAGGCACCGCCGCGTCTGAGAACTTGTCTTTCCTCAGCCGGGCCTGGAAGAAATGCCTCCACAAAGCCCAATGGGGCTCGATCCCCAGAAAAGCTTCACAGAGCGTGATGAAGATGGCGATATGAAGGACCCCGTTAGGATTAAGGTGGTGCACCTCCGCCTCGTAATGAAGAAGGAGCCCACGCGACGAACGGGTGCAATGGATTCGAACCGCGCCAGAAACGAGGCGGGTACAACGACCTCGCCGAGCCCCGGCGCGGGGAAGGCGGCCCCAGACGGCACTCTCCACCCTGAGACCTCCTCCAGAGGCAAGAACCCTTTCTTTACCAGCCCGAGCGCACGGCCGGCCTGGATGGAGCACGTTGGCCACGACATCTCTGGAAGAATAGGGAGAAGGTGAGAAAGGGAGAAGTTGGGAGTTTTTTCTTTCTCTTGCTCTCGCGGTCTTTCTTCTTGTCACAGGCAAGCGCAGGAAGATGAGCAAGCAAAGGCGAGAGGTATGCTCGAGCACCCCCCTCACCCTATTTATAAGGGCCAAGCGGGCGCCAGCCGAACAGACGCCTCCTCGAGCGAAACGTCGCGCACATCCTCATCCGCCGTGTTAATTGCCGGCGAAGGTCGACCAGCGGGCGCCACCAACAGACGCCTCGAACGAGCGTCGCGACATCTTCGTCTGCCGCGCGGGCACTGTAACGCCGTTTAATTCCACTGCATTTAATCCTGACAAGACAGTAGGAGCCGTAAAGACACCGCCTCGGGCCGCGCGTCCTGAGACCTCTTGGTCTCCGCCTTTAGGCCAGGATGGTTGCCCCGGGGCTCGTGCGAGAGGCCCGTTGGACCGCTGCGATCCCAAAACGGCAAGAGCTCGATGGCTCGCGCGGGGGGTCCAGCCGAAAGCTGTGGGTTCTTAAGGCCTATTCCACCAGATGGATATAAGGCCGCCCCAGCAAAATTCGAGCAAGGGGCGAGTATGAGGTGAGCCCCGGTGGGCCTCCGGTTAGGTCGGCTGACGACCCGATCACCTCAACTCGCGTCCGAGACCATACTTCACACTCTCCCGGGAGCCCATCGATGGGCGGCAATGAAGTGTGCTCGGGTCGACGGACGACCTGTGGTTGACATGAGATCGAGTAAAGAAAGGTTTTATGGGTCGCCCACACGGGCCCGACACCCTACTGGGACCGTCTGTTCGGAAGGGTTCCCCTTGGGCGGGACCTCCCAGGACCCACTCGGACCATCCGTTATTAGCTCCACGAGCACGGCGTTCAAACCAACGCAGGTAAACGCGCGTCACTCACCCCCTCCAGGTCCCACACCTGCGGACGGAGTATACGTGTGGGATAGACGGTGGCCACTCCTCTCGCAGCTACCCTCGCCGGACGAGGACTCGGGATGGATGTCCCACGTCCAGCTACGACGTAAAACGAGCCACGTCCAGCTACGACGTTAAACGAGCACTCGGACACCCCCTAAACAAGCGTTCATGAGTTCGCACGTCCGACTACTCGCGCCTAGAAAGAAGCGATCACCTGCCGATTGCCGATTCTCGAGGACCGAGTTAAGGAACAAACCAAAGCAAGCTCATCGCAAAGATATTTGTAAAGGAAAAGAAGATTTCGTTATAGGCCAACAGGCTCAAACTTTACACAATTTTACATGAAGCGCCCCGCAGGCTCAAAAGCTACGCAGAGCTACAAGATATGGTGGAGCTATTTCTGCCCCAAGTATTATATCTTGAGCATCAATGCGGCGTCAATGTACTCACCAACGGCGAAGCACTTCCTGGAGTTTAGCGGAGCCGCCCGCCGCTACTGACCGCAATCACAGATCGGTTTTCCCCACACAAGACTGGCGACTACCGACGCGCTCGCGCCATCGCTTCCAAGAGGCCCTCCTACCACCTTGAGCCTTGGGACGACCTCGAGCGGCAGATCGACGGCGGCGATACCTCGGGCTACGGTTTCTTCCTCCTCCCCGAGCTCAGCCATCGCCTGGTCACGCTCAGCCCAGAACTCGATCATGGGATCTTCTTCCTCTACCTCGATATCATCGCCAAAGCTGAAAATCAGTGGATGCCTCGAAGCCATTTCGAGGATTACGAAAGAGGACTTTGGTCTGAGGGACAATTGTTCTGGTAAACGTTCGTACCCTTATATACCCAGACGGAGTGAGATCAAACGTCTTCAAAATAAATGCGAACACAGGAAAATGAAGCGCCCTTCACCAGAACCCGAGGCAGCCAAGAAGGCGTACGATCAAGGCGCGCCAAGCCATACGCGACGCGCGCGGTGAAGCAATTAAAAGCTTCAAGCGGTTCGAATGCCCCCGGCCAGGATCCGGGGCAGCCGTCGGATGCGTTGGGGCACACCTGGTGGAAACCCGCCGACCCAGTCGGTCGAGCCCGGTTACCTTTCACAAACCAAGATCAACCCCCAACCGTATCTGACGAACTCGCTCGGGGGTTCGGGGGATACTGACGAATACTCATACCAGGGGTACCCCAACGGCCCAGGATAACAAGCAGGCTACCTCAAGCCCATTACCGACCAAAGGACCCGTGGGACCACAAAGGATGCCCCTCCCCGACCGATCAGGACTAGCGTCCCTGACCAAGTAAGGCTCCCGACCCCCGCGGCGGGTCGGGATCCTTCGACCTCCGACCAAATTAAGGCAACCTCCGTCAAGGGCCACGTGTCAAAGCCTCCGCGCCACGGCCACGCGTTCTGCGGACGGGACAATCGGCGATTGTACGGAGCAGTGGCTCTTTCTCAAGATGGCATAAATGGCTCCAAGTCAAGCTCCCACCCCATCAACTACCACGCATAATACGAAGGCACGCCCTCTCGAGGCGGTACTAACGTTACGCACCGCAACGCCAACCATCGCCGTTCACAGAAGGCGGTGCGCCAGGTTCCGCAGCAGAATAGCTGACCGCCTCGCCACTGTGGCTACCGACCCAACAGGCAAACCGGGCCACGACCCATCACCAAAGCGGAAAGACTAATGCTCCCGGCGTAGGTTTTCTCTCCTGCCCTCTCCCAACTTCCCATGTAACCTGCCCCCTCCAGTTGTATAAAGGGAGGCAGGGACCTCTGGGAGTGGAGCGCCTGAGAGATCTCCTCTTCTCGCTAGGCCTCTGTGAACACTCTTGTGTTCAAACTCTTTACTCTCATTTGTAAAACGTTGTGCAGCCATCTGCACCTAAGGCAATATAACACCACCGAATGAACTGGAGTAGGGACATTCGGCCCGAACCAGTATACACCTTGGGCTCTCGAGTCTAACCATTCAGGGACAGGGAATGCGTGGCCCCTTTGACTTACAAATTTACTTGCCGGTGCTCGAAACGCCGACAATACACATTTCACCATTACTTTATGTAATTATACATGTATTTTTTATTTCGGTATTCGATTTACTTACTGTTTTTACTCAACAACCGTATCCTAAAAATTAAATTTTTTGCCATTCTGTACGAAATACCATAAACCAGTCAAACAGAGTTGATTGTTTCAGTTCTTTTTTTGGCACAATTTTTTCTGTTCGTTAAAACAAACCGGTTCGGTTTTTTGGCATGATTTTTTCTATTCGTTAAAACAAACTGGTTCGGTTTTTTGGCACGGTTTTTTTTTCAGTTCGGTTAAAACGAGCATAGCCCTGGGTGCAAGGTTTCACTGGTTAACAACAACCTAGTCACTCATCAATCACATTATCGTTTCCTGCGAGCTGCACAGGGAGACGGCAAATTCCTGGCTACGGACATCACACACCCACTCATGACTGAAAAGAGATCGAATGCAGGCTATGACAGTATCTTTAACAGTTCTAGATTGACAATTAAATCAAAAAACGATGATCCAGATCTTCTATATTACTGTTTGGGAAATAATGTAGCAATATACTGGACCGTTGGTTCCTTCGATTCAACGGTGGTGAAGACTGATGATTGTTTAAGTTACTGTCAATGTTATAAATGTACAGATCTCTATCCCTCGTGACTCCTCCTTTAAATAATTAATGTAAACATCACTCAGATGTTTTCTTAGCAAAAAAACATCTAAATTTTAGAGAATTAGATCTACAGTGAGATCCGTAAAACATGAAAAGAGGTGGGATTGTATTTTGATGAATGGTTTGATATTTTGATCTAAGGATCTAAAATTTAGATGATTGTAAGAAACAAAAATATCCAGATGAAATCTAGACACACCCGATAATTAATGTAATCCGTTCAAATGGCCTATATCGCCCAAGTAATAGCAGGAAAACGGCCGCTTCTCGACAGCACGGGCGCAATGCAGCTATGGCTGCATATCTTTGCTTGTACTCTTATGCTTCCCCACCCTCTTTCACACACCTCTCTCTCTCTCTCTCTCTCTCTCTCTCTCTCTCTGAGTCACAGACTCAGATAGCAGCAGATGATCGCTTTTAACTTTAAACACGCCGGTGTGCGCCTTGCTTTACAACCAAAACCAGTCTCCCAAACGCAGGCGCGTACGTACGACGACCAGTGGCCCAACGGAGACAATGCTAACCTATCCGCATCGCACGACCAACCTTGCCTCTTTGCCCTTGGCAACTCTCCGTCTATCCGTTTATTTTCAGAGCTTTTTACGGTACACTAAACTTAATACAAATTATTTATTGTTTTTATCTAATGGATAGATTAGCTATAATTTATTTATATTTTATCTGGTAGAAGAGTAGTAGAAATAGTCTTCACAAATCAATGGTTATATTTTATTTTTACTGTCTACTATATACTGCCAGTATATTACAACGTAAAATTTCTCTCATTTTTTTACTTCTACTGTAAGTCCAAGCCAAGCTAACCTAGCACTGCAGAATCCAACGCAACACCCCAGCGCATGCAGTGCAGCGAGCGCCATTTCCAGCTTGCTCCCTGCTCCCCTCCCGCAGCATGCAGCCGCACCATCTCCAAATCCCCTTCCGTGTTCCAGACAGCAAAACACCAAAGCATGCAGGAGACACAAACCCATACATCGGTGTTACTTATCTACAAATGCCATATATGCACAGTAGAGCACACAGTACTGGAGTACACTGTAAGCACGAAGAAGTTTTAGTTTTTTTTTTTTGACAAAAGAAGGATTAGCATTTTTCAGGCCATGCTTTTGTTGATTTGCGCACACGCAGATGCAGCGGGCAGCAGCAGAGGTCGCTGTCGCCGAGCTCATCTCCAGTACAGTGACTATAGTCCACATTCATAATCACTGTTTTATCACGGGGGAGGCCCACGCTAAAAAGGTTTATAAACCTGACACGCGACCAATGGGTCTTAACTCCGACGGCGTTTATTTTATGATCATTGGTATCATCGGCGCCGGTGGGGCCCACGCGAACATGGCCGGGCCCACGGATCAGGTGCGGTACTCTCTCACTGCTGCGAGTAACACTAGCCCTACTGCTACTGCTGCGAGTTTGGCTATGCTATGACTAGGCTGGTGATGCAGCAGAGCCACAGACACGCGATGTACACAGACAGGTTGAGCAAACCGAGGCGGCGACGACGACGACGACGACATGGGCAGGGCAGCAGACAGGAGAGGCAGGGGGAATTGGGAGGCTAAACAAGTAGGGAGGTCCACCGATCCCATGGAAACGGCTAAAAGCGCATGGGAGGGAGGGTTGGCGCATGGACGGTTCCGTCTCCGTTTTGCCGTCCGCATCTCGGCCTTCTTGGATTTTGCTTCTGGACGTTTGGAACGCCCATCATGGCAAGCAAAAACCAACCGCATCGATGCTGTGCTTACATGCTGCCTACTCGTTTCCACTGGTTCATCCACCCAGACCCAGTGTGCGAGTTGAAACAAGAGCTGCGGAACCTCACATGGTGATCTCAAATTCTCAACACAACGCAACACAACAAGAGGACAGGACAAGCTAGGAGATTTCCATACTTCCCACTCAGCTGCCCTTTTTTTTCACTTTTTGCCAATCTTTTCTCCCTCCATTCTAAAGCGGGCAAACCACCAACAACAGCGAAAAGAAATTACACAGGAAAGTATGTAATGAATCGAAGGAAGAAAAAAGCAAGCACGGCAAAACAAGGGAAGCAAAAGAAAGAAAGAAAGAAAGTGATTGAGCCTATTGTGCCAATATCTTACTACTCCACAAGTGGACAGCACACCTCAGGACAAGGAGAAATCAGCTCCCCCACACCCTCATCATCCCGTCCTCCTCATCTTCTTCATCTTCCTCCCCATCATCACCATCCTCCTCCTCTTGTTCTTGCGATGCCATGGCCCGGTCGAAGAGCACGGGCACCCCTCCTGACCTCCTCCACTCACACACCACACTTGACGAAAAATGGAGGAGAAAGAAAGGGAGAAGGGGACATGCAATGCAAGGTGGTGGTGCAAGCACCAGATGCTCTCAGCTCTCGGAGTTGTTATATATCTCACTCGATCCCTTGCTCTCTCCCTGAAGCTTTCTCCCCTGCTCGCTTTCTTCCTTTCCGAAGCTTTTTTCTTGCTTTCTCCTGCTTTGGCTTGTGTAGCTCTCTCCTCTCCCCCCTCCTCCTCCCCTTTATGCTTTCCCCCTCCTCTGACGTGAGAGGAGATCCTCCTCCTCCTCCGCCTCGCCTTCCTCTCCTCAGCTGGGCGGCGGGCCCACCAGGCCAAATCTCCTTTTGGCTGGCCTCGCCTCCTCCAATGCCGCATCCTCCTCCTCAGCTCCTCCTCCTTTTACTCTCTCCTCCATGGCCCTCCTCCTGCAGTAAAGCTCAGCAAGAAAAAAAGGCAAGTGTAAGAGGCCAAGAAAGCAAAAGCAAGAGGGCTAGCTAGCTTTGAACAAGCCAGAGCAGGCACAAGCACAATAAACAAATCGACATGCAATGTAGTGGTAGTGTACTAGATGCAAGGACGACATGTACAAGACCACGCTTTAGACCAAAAGATCATACACATGCAAAGATGAGGCGAGCGAGCTATCGAAGCAGCAGCAGCAGCAGCAGTAAATTTCTTCTCACCGACTTTTCCTCTCCTACCTCTGCAACTTCAACAAGCAGAGAGAGGAACAAGTAGAGAGAGGAGATGTCTCTCCCTCTCTACACCTTGTGTCTCTCGCTAGCTACGCTTTCTTTGAAATGTCCAATCCACACGAATTGGCTAGCAGTATTTGGCTTTCCCCCTGCCTGAAACTGAAATAGGGTACCTAGATCTGTAGCAACACGAGGCGGCGGAAATGACTGAACTGCCCTTTAACCGGTCGTGCTGCGCCGGGCATTCCGAGGGGCAGAACCGGGCGCGGATCACGGATGGCCGCAGCATGGAAAGGCGTACTCCCCCGGGTTTTACGTATCCACGGTGGGGTGCTCGAGCTCCATAGCCCGAGCCGAGCCGAGCCAGCCTTCGCGTTCCGCTCCAGGAGGCACGTACGTGGGTGGGCCCCGGCTGTCAGCCCCCCACCCCGGACTGAGCTAGCTGCACTGCATGCTGCAGCACTGGTAGTAGCAATAGCCAGTAGCTAGCTGGCCCTCCCAGTGAACAGTACAACTAGGTACTTACTTTAGGTAGCACGCGGTTATTGTAATTATCTGCTGGGTAATGGTAAAATCATGGGGGGAAAGAGTGTAGCAAATCGCCGTGCATGTAACTAGCTAGTAGTCACTCTTGTCACTGCTCCATTGTTCTGGTGTGTTACTGGTAGGAAAGAGGAACAGTGGGTGTTGCTCAGCACGTTGTTGTTATGGATGATGTATGTCAAAAGGGTTGAGAGAGTTGGTCATAGTAGTAGGAGTTGTTGGAGGCGGCAGTCCAGGGCAGGGCGAGGGCGCTGCGCCCATGTGCCCGCCTGAACCAGGCGACCGCATCCCAACACCAGGCGCGTCCACCACATCTCTGGACCTCACTCGCCCGGCCTACCCCCACATCTCCTCTCGCATGACAACTCACGCTACAACAACGGAAAGGAGAGAGATTTATAAAGTAGTATCATTTCATCCTCCCAATTGAAGGCCAATAAAAACTCAAACAGTGCCTATTCATGGACGGAGCAGCACCAACACGGCAACACCCAACCTGAAGCCTTAGCTTTTCAAGCCACCTCGAAACTTTTTTTTTACAAATCTAGTTATACTTAAGAATGTAATTAGAAAACGTCCTACTCTAACTGTGAAGCACAAGTGTCTCGGCAGGGGCAGCAAGATATGCTCGAGTGGCCGAATGTAGTAGGTTTCTGCTATGCTGTCCTAGCTTGGCAGTGTTATCCTACCGCGATCAACAGCCTACCGTGGTCCTAGTTTCCTGTCACGGTACACAGACGTGACATGTGTCACCTGTCGACGCTTCCGCTATTGAGGAGATGACTATTTTCTCAATTAAATTCGTACGAGGCTAGATTTGTAGAAAGAAAATATACGAGATTACTAGAAAAGCCAAGAACTCCACACAACTTATGTAACCACAAACTAAGACCCCCTTTGGCATGACTTGGGCTTGTGCAAATACCAGCGTCTAGCTGGCTACCCTGAAAAGCTGTTTCTTTAGAAGCTTCTACTTATCTTTAGAAATGGACTTAGACTTGTGCAAAAAGCTAAATTAGAAGTCAGTGGTCTGGCATAACTTGTGACTTCATGTAGAGAAAAGCCAGTCCAGAAGCTGTGCCAAAGAAGACCAAAACGTCTTTATTTTCATTGTTGGTCAAAAGCTTAGACCCGATTATAACTCAATAATTACTGATAATTTCTAAGAGAGTTTTACATAAATTAGTTCCATTTCTATAGAAATCGAAAAAAAAATCTGTAATCGATGCATATCAGATACAGAACCAATGTAATCAGATAGGGTATTGAGCACGCGCGCGCGGGACTGTTATCAAATGGAACGGAATGACGTGCATCCACCCGCGTACACGTATCAAGTTTGCCCGGGCGGTTCGTTGCATGGATGCATGCTGCATGGTTAACTACAACTGGCTGCTCACATGACACGGGCGTTGTTAACCCGTGTGAGACGCGACAGCCATGGCTCGTCATCCATGTTGGATTATATTGCAACAACAGTAGTACAGCACACACACGTACGTACGTTACGCACGCGCATGCGACCTGCTAATAAGTTGCTAGGACACGATGTCCCCTTCCCAAGCCCCAGCCGCGTAGTTTGGTCGCTTGCGTGAAATGGACAAGCCGGCTCGCATGAACTGCAACTGCAAGCTACTCTCTCCTGCATCTGCATGCAACCGTCGTCGCAAAGCCGGCGCTTGTTCAAAGTGCTACTCGGCTAGCTAGAGGCCGAGAGAGAGTTATTGCTACTATACATGGCTCAAGAACTCCAACACTGTCGCCGTGCGTGTGATAAAATGTAGTGCCGATCGATCGATCCAACAGAGATTTATGTGCAGGCGACAGCGCTGATCGAGACCCAACAATGGAAAACCAGTTGAGTAGCGTTGGATTGGGTCGGGAACTCGGGATTGGATTGGATACGATCATACGAGTGCGACATGCTACTGGTGTGTATGCTTCGCTTTCTTGCTTTCTGCATTAAAACCATTCCCGGCCCGGTCGTGCGTGCCGTGACCATACAGGGGCCCAGGGCAGGGGTGGTTTGGTCATCTCACCCCTGATGAGTAAAATCTGGTGGACACTTTCGGGCCCATCACTGTAAATTATAGGAATCACTATCCATCTTGGTATGGCAGGAGCATATGGTATCGGGACAATCGTAGCTCATTACACTCACAGCCCTCTCAATTCTTATCTACTGTTCCGTCTCTCATATCTGGCCTTATTCATTTCCCGTCAAAAGAGTTATCCTATTGCTTCTCTCTCCCTATCCCTCCTCTTTCACATCTCTACATCTCTCCTCACGAATAGGGCTCTTCCATATCTCCCCATCCCTCTCCTCTCTCCTCGTGAAAAGGGCGACGATAAGGCCTCCTCCGAATCAGTGTGATTTGCACGGCTGTGACGCTGTCTGCCCGAGATAGGCGAGGCTGCCGCGGCAGTGCTGAGCAGATTGAACTCTGTTGGGGCAGCATGAGCATCATCTCATCGCTCAGCCGCGAGCTTTATCCTTCGATTCCTTAACAAGGAGAAGTTCAAGGAGACTGTGAAACAAGTTGGTAGTCTCTCTCTCCTATTGGCCCATGGGTTCTTTTTGGGGTGATTCAGTTGGTGGTTGGTTAGGCTCATAAGCCTCTACTCTTTTTTTGAGAATTTGTTTGTTATGTTGCATGCTTTTTTTTCCGAATTTTAGTAAATACGTTGCAACATATAATTGATTTCGTTGTGACAATTCTTTTCAAATGTTGTAACTCTCTCATGTAAATGTTGAAGTTGTTTCGATAATCATTTCCCTTCGTTGCAACTATGCGTTATTTCTATTGAGGGTAGTTTTTTTTATTGTTGTGTCAATATTTATCTTTTGCTACAATGCTTTTTGGATTTCGAATAATTTATTGCACAATTCGCCCGAGATGTTGTGTTGATGAGTTTGAGGACGATGTATTGAAACAGAACAAACTTGAGGATGATGTAAAAAGGGCAGAGGCATTTTTGTTGCATGATGGTCGTGTTGTCGCGTGGGTGTGAGCTTTTGTCGCGCTAATTCACCCCCACGCTGCTACGCGGGAGAAAGCTGGCAATCCGATGGTTACAGTTGTTGCATTGGAGAGAGGTTTTTGTTGAAACAGAACGTCAAAAGTTTTGGGATAATTTTCTCTTTTATTACTTCTTGTTCGTTTTACTTACAAAACTCAAGTCTAACCCCATATTTATTCCCAAAACCACAGTCCTAATTAACGGAATAGGATTCGATTTCCTTGTCCTAATCGAACTTCTCATCCTAAACTTTCTTAATACAAACTTTCCAAACTATAACTTTCCTATTACAAGATTACTTCTATCAATCATCCCCTTAATCTTGTAACGCAACTCTAACTCATTGAGGCAATTGGTCTCAATTACGATTTGCCCAACTTATACTCAACACAGGATGGTGAACGCATCTCCAAGGAGTTTCGTCTTCTTCTTGCGGCCATATCACTTGTGACGCACCTCGCTGGCGATTACGACATTTTGTTTCAGCTCCAATTGTCTTTTCACCGGTAACGCAACTTGACGATGATGCAGACTCGGATTAGAGCTTATCCACGAAAGAACTTGGACGCACCTACAAGAACTCTCGTGCACACACAGCTAGAACGACAAGCGCAACTCCTCAACATCCCGAACTCATCTTCAACGAAATTGACTTTGGACGGCAAACGCATCTTCTCAATGTCCCTAAGTCATCCCATGTTGGACTTCTTCCATAAATCATCATGCAAGCGTCTCTGTTTTTCCTTGGATGATGTTGTGCACCTCAATGTTGACTACGTTCAGATTGATCAATATAAAGCGGCAGCGGGATCGATCAGCAATCAACCAAACATTGCTAGGAAGATACACTGATCTCTTCCACTATCTTGTTTGCAGTTTCTGTGAACTCAGACATGCGTGTCAACCCTGATGGAATAGCAGTGTCATGTTCGACGTCGTCACGACTCTCGAACAACAACGCATCCATCAGCAAGGACTCACGATCCGTACGTTTTGCCTCTCATGGCGGCGGATTCAGAAGCACTGTTGCCTTTGCCGTCCAACGTGGTCGCATCCGCATCAAGATCTCTCCACCTTCAACGCATATACCGACCAGCCTCCCGACAGTTAGTTCCATCCTAACCATGTTATTGGCGTTGGAGCTCGCCACCTGGCCACCGCCTTTGGCGCCGCGCGCAACCGCCAGCGCGCCCTCGCTGTGGCTGTCTGCATGTCCTGCACGAGGTCCTCCAGGTCGTTCGTCGCCTGGTCCAGCCGCCACATCGACTCGGCGCTGGCCGCTAGGACGGCGGGGTCATCCCTGCACTGGCTCAGCCGCGTGCGGTCGTCAACCTGGAGCACGCGGAGCTGCGCCTCCGCCATGTCGAGCAACCTCAGGGTGGCCTCGTACTTGCCGTAGTCGTTGTTCAGGTAGAGCTGCAGCCTCTCGACCGCCTTGCCGATCGCGTCCGAGACGAGCGCGCCGAAGTCTGAAGTAGCCATCTCGATCTGCTCAAACAGCCCGCGCGTTTGCAACGATAGGTTGCTTCCTCGGGTGCCACCCCGAGATGGCCACTCCTGGGAGTTTCCTGCTCTCAGGGGTAGCGGTTTGATTTAAAACCCTAGGCTCTGATACCAATTGTTGGAACAGAACGTCAAAAGTTTTGGAACAATTTTCTCTTTTATTACTTCTTGTTCGTTTCGCTTACAAAACTCAAGTCTAACCCCATATTTATACCCAAAACTACAGTCCTAATTAACGGAATATGATTCGACTTCCTTGTCCTAATCGAACTCTGCATCCTAAACTTTCTTAATACAAACTTTTCAAACTATAACTTTCCTATTACAAAATTATTTCTATCAGTTTTTGTTGCAAGTCTAATAACAAATTATTGTGCCTTATGTTTTTTTTTATAGATCAAAGGGTTAATATTTATATGATTATATCTTTAAGTGAGATCGGATGACGAAGAAAACCGTAGGATAGAAAAGCACACATCGTACGATGGGAAAGCTCCTGCTGTATTAAGTAATATACTTGATACGTAACTTCCTTTCTCCTTGTTTTTACTTTTCTGCAGGTTTTGCTCTTTGAAGAGTTTCTGCAGGATTTAAAAGGTGGACAAATTAAGCAGAAGACATGGTGTGCAAAGCATGTGTGTAAAGAATTCTAAAGATTGGATTAGCGCCCATAACAGATATAAGAAAAAAATCAATCAGATACGATCTTCAGAATGATGAGGTGCATATAGTTACATACCGATTACTCTGCTTATGATCGATGATTAGAGAAAAAAAAGCAGATGCTTGAGAAAAGAGCATTGTCGTAGTAGAGCAAAAGAGCCAACACTAAACATACATGAACACGAACAGGTGCCGCACCGTCAACTCATGTCCCTATGGATAGACAATAAAGTCAGCCATATAGGAAGGGGGAGGAGTTCATGCATATATATGCAACATACCTCTGTTATTACTCTGCTCCTTGCATTACCACTCGATCCCAAGCAACCTCCTGATCGAATGGTTTTGTCAAAGGACGGTGTGTAACGGAGAAGAAGACTAGCCATCCGACATGGTAGAGTAGTAGTAGATAGTGCTAGTGTGTAAGGCTGTAACCAAACTACCAAAGGGAGGAGATCATGGAGGAGTAGGCTATGGTATGGCGGTGTGTGTGACTGCTCGATACTGTATAATCTATCTATGCATGAGCTGCGAGTGCGTGCGTATATACATGTAGTGTCAGGAAAGCACTGTAGTCTGTAGGCTAGGATTAAAAGCTCGCTTCATCTCTGCATCTCGTTGCCCGTTTGGGGGTGGTGCTACCGTGCTAGCTTAGCTAGCTTACGTGTCTGTACACTGATGAATGGCTGGCCTAGCCGCCTAGGTTGCGTTGCAACTAGTCTGCGCTTACAGTGCCAGGCCTGCACTGCACTGCACTGCAATACATGCAGTAGTAGTAGCTGCTGTTGTGCGAGTTGGGCACGGCCACTGTTAAATGCAAAGCACGCAGCGTGCACCAAAGCTCAAGCATTCGAGTCTCGGCTCGGCTCTACAGAAGCTTGGTCAAAACTCGAGCGTAAAAAAAGCTAGATAACTACACTGTAACTTATTACCTTCTATAAAAAGCCCGGTTAAAACTCAATTTCGATTCCAAAAGGTTCTCAACTAGACTTTAACATTAGAAGATAGAATGAAGGGGTGTCTAGAGAAAATTTGAGTATGTTCTTGCTAACTCGTATTCAAATTTTGAGTTTTCAAATCTCGATCCAATAGATGGAATCAATTTACCACTTCTCCACCATTTGAGTACTGAGTACTCAATTTTTTAAGTATTAGACGGGAAACATTGTTTTTTCTGCATGGCCTTTTTAATAATTTATATGCTAGTTTTATACAAATGAAATTATGCAAAAATAATGTGATAGTTTGTAAAAAAAAGAATTTCCAATATGACATTTTTTAATCAGTTATATACTAGTTTTACGTAAATTAAATTATGTAAAAAAAAATAATGTGATAATTTGAAAAAAAAAAGAACAAAACAAACTATAAGGAATACAACAAGAAAAAAAACGTGGACCATAGAGTCAAAATGATAAAGCACAATATGATCACAAAATAATATCTAAAAAACAAAAAATTAAGTATTAAAGAAAACACTATAGTGCCATTTATCAATTCCTGCCATGAAAATTCGTGACCACAATCTTAATCTCGTTAGGCTGGTGAGGTTGAACCTACGCTCGAGCTCGGTTTTTACAGCTCTACACCACTGAGATGCTGACACTGAGGCAGTCTGCGCGCGGCATGCAGCTGGTGCCTGGTGGCTCGGGAACAGTGAGCGCCTTGGGGTGCGGGGAGCTGGCGCGCGACCGGCCGGCCGGTACGTACGGCCCTAGTAGAAAAACTTGGCCGGACCGGACCGGACGACAGAGATGATGGGCGGCAGCCTGCACTGCAGCCGCAGGTGGCTAGGTCTCTTCTTTTTCCTCACTTATGGCACTTCTCCGTGCTCCGGCCGATCACGCCTCGCGCGCGGCCATTGACGACGGCCGGTCTACGTACGGCGGCTACATGGCGGTTGTTGCACGCTGCGTGCGCTGGTCGTCTTGTGAACACGGCCATGTTCGTGCGTGCGTGTTATTCGACTGCAGGCTGAAATGCAGCAGATTTGGTTGGCAACACCCATCTGTGATCTGCATGCCTTTTGCGCGGTTGAAAGTTGAAACGTGAAACATCATGTTTTGTTTGTACAACTTTGCATGCATGCATGTGATCTACCTCCTTTCATTTTCTACGGAACTGTTTACAAAAGACCTGACAGTTCAAATCGCATTTAATTAACGGTACTTCGTGCAAGAACTGTAGTTTTCTTTTGGTTTCCACTTTCCACCGAGTGAGCCGATTCTCATTGAAGAAACGAACAGATATGCGCACCAACACAACACAAACGCACCTCCCCAGGTAATGCAAGAGCTGTAGTAGCAGTTGTTGAGCTACTCACCTTGCAGTAAAAAAGGGGAGTAGTAAAATCTATAGAAATTTTACGGTGGATAACATGGGTAGTAAATAGTGATAATAGAAATCAGATTTAACTGTACATTTCTCACAGGTATTATAGACTCTGAATCTTTATTTTTTTTTCCGTCGTTGACCTCCTTATTCATCTATCGATGGCCTCTTCTTTTTCCCATTGCTACCCTTCGTTTCGGGCGTTTTCGCTGCCCTCTGTTTTCCGCCGCCGCCGTCGCCAGTCCATTTAGTGATTGCATCATCTATCGCTGTTTAGTGATTGCATCGAGACCCACCGCGACCGAGGGTTGTTTGCATGGCGATGTTGCGCGTCCGGGAACCATAAACAACATAGGAGGTGCCAATTTGCTCCTGCTACGAGCTATTTCTGATCTAAGTCTCCGTAAGCTTATCATCATCCTGATAGATTTTTAGAGAACTTTTGTGGACGGGAGCACATTGCTCTCAACTATTGTGCTCTTCTCATTAAGATGATGTTGATCCAGTGCCCAACAGCTGGTACCTTTTCGGCAATTTTGATTAGGTATTGTGCAAATCAAACAGAGAAACATCAATGACAAAAAAATATCAGTTCTCAAACCCCTGGCCTACCCCAATGAGCACCTCCTGCCTACTATCCGCTCCACTGCACATAAAATCTAAATTGATCATCATCAACCTTCTCATCAGCCCAACAAAACTGCCCCACCTGATACTCAACGACAGACTTGCAACTGGCAGCACTTATCGCTCTCGTAATGGGGTGGGCTGACGCTACCTCATGACCCAACTCCAGCGCTTCCTCCTGCGTTCAACATAAAAAAATAGATAATTACACTACTAACTCTCATACGAATTCTACTACCAATACTACCCTAGAAAGTATAACCAAATCCTAACTAATCTAATCAGTTAGATCAAATGAAATGAACAGTTAATATTCAATATTATGTATAGTAAAAAAGCTCAAAATTTAACCATTTGAAGGCACTGGATTTTACTAGTGAGTGGGTAAAATCTTTGACAGGCACAGTATACGGCACCACGACCACCCGGAACAGAAAGCCAGCGAACTCACATGGCACACCAAAGCAAATGTAACATCTCTGACTGAGTTCACGACTTCACGCACGTCGCCAGTCGCCGCTAGCAACTGCAACTGCAACTGTGTTCTTGGACCAGCTTACAACCCTAGGCAGTTAAAACGTTTTTTTTTTGACAGAGATTAATTACCAACTCTTGACAACGGCTTCAATTTAACCCGTCGTCTATCAACGATGCAGAACAAATGGATGGGTTCACTGACGCAGCGCACTGTACAGATACCAATGCCGTGCTGATTATTGCATGCCTCCTACAGGGGCCGGACCACTGCATGAACAGCCTAGTAGCAGCAAGAGTATTACTATTATACGTATACATGCATGGCTCGAGGACGAGGAGATCCGCATGCATGGCTGGTCGGGAGGAGTAAACCAGTAGATTGATTTGTATACAAATACTAGTGCTGGAGTACTGTTCATCTTAATAAGATTAGTATAGTGCCCTCTCTTCCGGTTTCCTTTTCCCAGCACGTAATATATGGTCTTTTTCCTTTTCTAGAACGTTTGTTTCCTTTTCCTTAATTCCAAGATATTTGTTTCCTTTTCCTTGAGATGATGCTGTGGAGGGAGATCTGTTGTGAGCTACAGGGATGAGTTAGACATATTAAACAATGGCCATCGGATGTGGGTGAATAAAGCTGAGGAAAGATCTGAGAGGTTAATTTTGATGGAGGCAAGTTTCTGAGGACGTTTCGCTAGGTGTATGAAGGTTGGGCCATCTTTAGTGGGGTGCATTATTTAGGGTGGACGTAGAAAAGAATGCTTAGGTGTATTATAAAGGGGTACAGATAAGGACTGCTAATTACTCATGATTAGATTAAACAAATTGCAGGATGGTGGAGGACATGATAGAGTAATAATCTGCTAATTAAGCATTTCCTTAGCTAGCTAGCCGCCGAGCTCAGGAGTCAGGGCTACTCGAGCAGAGGAGCAGAGCAAAAGCACGCGGCATTTCCTTCAGGTACTCTCTGGTACTAGGAGTAACAGAGTGCCGCAGCTGCAGTTTTCTCTGCGTGCATCTCGAGGAGGCACCCGCCGGCCTGGCACGAATCTCGATGCTGCCTTTCCCTTTGTTCTCGGTTTTCACAGTTCACAGACAGCTTGCCAGCGGCGAGTCTCTGACTCTGTGTGCTGGATTCAGAGTTTCAGATGAAGATGGACACAACGATCAGACCAGGAATCATACTCCTGTGAAATTAACATCAAAAAATGCGGGCTACACACGTGCCGCATCATGATTCGTGCTACTGGGGCAACCAAAAGCCAGAGGCGATCCAAATCCAAATTCCCAAGTCGCCGGTGCCGTCGGTTTCTTTCCCTAAATCGACGCTTTTCTAGGTTACATCCACTCGAGCTCTAAATAGACGCTTTTCTAGGTTATATCCACTCGGCTCAAATCAACTCACTTTCAGAATCATGCAGCGACAGCGTCGATGCATGGATGTAATCAATCAAGAAAGGTACTAGTATACTAGTAGATCAGATGGGGAATGGATTAGTAAAAGCTACCATTCTCCTATGTGAGGGTTATAATTGGAGTCATGTGGACATCGATCTCGCTAGCCTCTGATTGGTTGCTTTGATGTAGTTCCTCATGATGCCTCTTTTGAAGCGCAACTTCTTAGTAAGTCTGCTTTTACCTCTCTTCGGAAGATAATTCCTAGTCCTATATGATATGGAAATGTAAGTACGGAAATCGCTCATATTTTTCCACGAAAAAAAATCAGTGATCCATGGGTTCTGATGTTTTGCAGAAGGGATTACCATTGGAATTGTGGAGGCATAACAATATAAATGGGGGATGATAAGCCATTGAAGTATGCTGACCATCGCAACAATAAAAATCTGTTACAATAGAAGGTGCATGTGTCAATTAGAAACTATGGCATCGCAAGAAATTTAACTCACCAGCAACCATCGCGGAGGATCTTTTCCATAACCTAGAGTGCTACCTCTAACCTTACCCATTGAGCGGTGCTTTCATATTTTTTTTTTCATTACAAGTTACATAAATCTTAAAACAAATAAAGATGTAAGTAATCACAATCTATCTTTTCTTCATACTTTAATATTTGTACAGCTTTAACAAAGAAAATCACATAAACACCTTTCATACTTGTCGGGGATCGGACAGCCTGGCGCGCGTCCCCTTGACACGTGTCCGTTCCCCCTCTGTGCCCGGGGGACTGTTCCTAAGCCTAGGCAGAGACGTCTCCGGTCTACCGGCCCGGAGCACCGAGCGGACTGTTATCAGTCGGAATCCGACCAAAGGTCCCAAGAGGCCACCGGGGACACTCTTCCCCGACCTGGCGGACCTCTCCGAGCTCTTCCCCCACCTGGCGGACCTCTCCGAGCTCTTCCCCGACCTGGCGGACCTCTCCGAGCTCTTCCCCGACCTGGCGGACCTCTCCGAGCTCTTCCCCGACCTGGCGGGCCGGGCTCCCGACCTCCGCAGCGAGACGGGTCCCCGACCGACCAAGCCGAGCTCCCGACCGCAGTGGTCGGGATCCCCGACCGATCAAGCCAAGGCAACCCCCGCCAAGGGCCGCGTGTCAAAGCCTCCACCAGCCAACAGCCACGTGCACCACGGATGGGGTCAATCGAAGTGACTATACGAGAGCAGGTGGCCATTTCCCAAGATTGTTTAATGGCTGTTGAAGTCATGCTTCCAGTCCCATCGACCGGTCATGTACAGTACGAAGACACGCTCCCTCCCGAGGCAGCACCAACATCATGAACAGCAACGTCAACACTCGCGGGATCACGTAAGCGTGTACGCCGTTTCTCGGTGAAATACCTAACCGCCTCGACTAACGAGACTACCGGCCAGCGTGGGCGGGACGAGCGTGACGGTCGACAAGACAAAGGACCGAAGCTGCCCCTTCCTACCGTATAAAGGGAGGCAGGAACCCCAGGGAAAGGGGGGATTCTCCTGGTTAAGCCATGAGCACTCTTGAGCAAGGGTCCAAGAATTCTCGTTTGTAAACTTTGTACAGCCATCTACACAAAAGGCAATACAACACCACCACACGAACTGGAGTAGGGGTTCGGCCCGAACCAGTATAAATCTTGTATCCCCTGTTTGGTTGCACGGGTTCCCCTGCTTAGTGCGCCCGCCGAGGGTGCCACCCGGACGAGCGAAGCTCTGGGCCTCGCCCTCCGTACGATCCTTCCCCCTCTTTCTTTGCGGTCGGCGGTCCCGATCGTCGACAATACTTAATTACACAACTAAAGTCAACCATGAAAGCACTGTAAAATTGAATATGGACCAAGGTGAAATGCTAATGGCTTGTTTGGTTGGTTGCGTCAACTTGCCACAACTCATTTAGGTAAATTTACTTGTTTTAGGTTAGTATTTGATTTGCAACCATTGTGACATACCACGCTTTCTTGGTCTCATGTTTCACTCGTCATAAACATAGTATCTAACAAAAACTTTTCATATTTTTAGTCTGGCATGCACAGTACAAAAGGTTTAGCAATGTGCGTGCTTCCAACCAAACATGCACTAAGTGCTGCAATAATTAGCTCAATAAAAGTAAAGCAAATAGAAAGAAAATAGAAAATTGTAGCAGTTTGTCAATTGGCTCGATCGAAACGCACATAAGGAACCGCACAGCCTGCCGAGTAAAAACCATAGTTATTAAAACCGGATCTGAAGCTCCGACCCGATCAGGTTTTGCTATTGGATGCTATGCATTTGAACCGCTTGGAACCGGATAATTCCTGGTTAAACTGGACGGTTTTGCGATAAACCACGTGAGAACCGCAGATGGTTGGACTGGTGGTTTCCTAGCTTCGTGGGGTGCGGTGCTGATTAATAAAAAGAGGAAATTCTTTAATTGTTATTAGAGATTTGTTAGATCCTTAATATACCATCGAAAAACTTCTCCCTTATTTGCCACTTGATCTCAATTTTCATGCTTTATTTTCTACTCTCGTCATTCTATCGTAAGTTGGCTGTTAACTGGTGTGCAAAAAAACGGTTTTGCCCATCTTCTTTCTCCTCCACACTCTTCCTCTCTGTCCTCCATTATCCCAAGCAACCTGACAAGTGCTGATGTGACATAGACACATAGCAAAAGGAACATAGACAGAAGTAGAGCACACCTCACCACACTCTGATCTTGTCGCACCACCTCCGTACACCATCTAATCACACCGCCTGCCATCCCACACTTCCTCGGCTCAGACCTGAGCTCTGTGCTGCGTCGCTGCCAGATTGTGTCTTGAGCCAGGTTGTTGCCTCCCGTCACCAGATCCCAGATCTGGAGTTGGAGGTGAAGCACAACGTCACCGCCTGCGCTTCACCTCTAGCTCCATATCTCAAGCCGAAGGTAAATTAGGAGGTGGAGGGACCCATTGTATGTTTCAACAAAAAATCCCCACCCCGCTCTCTCTCTCATCATTTTCTTCTCCACGAGCCCTTCACTATCTCATCTCTCTCTCACTTGACAAAGCTACAGGCGAAGGACGCGACGGTCGACGGCACAGCGGTGGCAGCAACAGAGGTTTCCTGCGCCACTCCTCTTCTCCAGATCCTACGGCGCTTCCTCCTCTTCTTCAAGGCAAGTAGGTGACGGCTAGGAGCGCCATGGGGGGAGCATCCATTGTCCAGATCTTCTCCTTGTTGCCACCGGTGGCTGGATCCAACCATCTGGGTGAGTTAGGGAGAGAGAAGGGGAAAGCATGAGGTGGTTATTGCGAGTGGGACGCAAGTACTAAGGTATGGACTAGAGTTGCAGATTGAGAGGATAAGGAATTAAAAGAGAAGCATATACGCCTGATGTCGTTCAATACTTTTGATTAGATGGTCTCCACCTATTCCGTTGGTTAGATACCGAATGGTATATCGTTCGGCAGTTTTTCTGAATTTTAAATCGTAAGCTAACAACTATAATTGCTCCTTGTAGAGACATTTGAAGAGAAACACACCAGCAACAATGCAAGTACATAGAGATGTGCTTAGTAATGAAAAACTATTTTTTTATTGTCACATAGGATATATAAGGTGCTTATTTTATAGTACCGATGCTTAAGTAAGCACCGTGCTTAACGAGATATTATATTAGAGGTGCTATATTAGAGGTGCATAACTATATCTAATTAATACATAATATAACATCTAATCACCAACAAAAGAGATATTATATTAGAGGAAATAGCTTTTTATATCGATGTTTAAGGATGTAGATATATTCTCTCTCTTTAAAAGTTCATTTAATTATAAGCATTTTGCATATATATGTCCTAATTGCTCCTCCTTGTCACACAGTTGCAAGCGATCATTTGAGAACCAATGAACAGAGATGCCTCTCTTGCGCATACACGAATATATAGATGCGTTAGCTCTGCACGTCATCCAATTTGACAGGTTATGCTTTTTAACGCATATCGAATTTCTCCGGTCACAAACTACGATGGTAATTCTATCCATACATGTATACTGGTGTTCTTTTAACTGCTTTTCTCTTGGATAGCTCTATGTTCATACCCAATACTTGTACTTATTCCATGAACCTAAACAACTCGGTAGTGACTGTTTCAGCAACCTTATATGCAAATAAAAGAAAAGAAACATATAGACAATAGGCAGGTAATCTATTTGCTCATCTGAAATTAGGTAATGACTGTAGGTTCACAAATCTAGAAGTGTCAAGTTCAGTAGTTGGTGATCCAATGGTACTTATCCTATCTACAAATATAATATCTTTGATAGTTCGAGGGCTTTTACCATTATTAGAAGGTATCAAGAGGTACCACTAAATTACATTTAAACTCTTGGTACCTTTATCCTTTAAACTTTTGGTACTTCTTAGTGCTAGCTAGTTTGTTTCCTCACAAGGATGGTAAAAAGTCTCAGTTTTATGATTAAACAACCCTTTCTTCTCTGATAAGTACAAAGGAGTCTCAGGCACAGTTTGTGTGAAATGAAAGGGAAGGCTAAACTATAATTGCCGCTATAAGCTATACTAACGCATTACGCTGCACACGAAGAGTATGATGGCCTGATGGGTCATGCCTTACAACTTGCATTGAATATGAACATGAATGGATCGCCCTGTAGCAACTTACATGTGACGAATTAAATAAGAGGTGGGTAAAAAGACGAAATATTTGACATTGAAAGATTGTGAGTCAGGTACATAACACTAAAAGACCACATGGCATAGCTTCTCTTCCAAAACATTACAGACGTAGTAAGCTTACATATAGATATATGTTTGATCAGCATCCATATGATCACCTCGTACCTCAAAAAACTTAGCACTATATATACAAGAAAAGAATATATACATGACTTTCATCATGATGCCACACATGGGATGTTTCTCGCATAGAGCATGCATGGGTTGTTCACAGTCCCTGGAATCAAAGAAGTTTGAAAGGAAAACCCATCGGGAAGGGGCTGCAATGCATAAAAATAGCAACCATGGATGAAAAGCATCAGGTGAGATCAAAGGTTGCCTTGTGAGACAATTAGAGATTGTCAGATCCATAACCTTCATTTTTCAGATCGTCTTTGAAGCAAAAAACAAAAAATAGATTACATAATATAATTGAATGCAAAAAGAAAGTACTATGCAGCCAATTATTTCGTGGTCTATGCTTATGAAATTCTCTTACAATATGGAAGGGGAACTATGATGGTCCAAAGAAGGTTTGTGAAATAATTCAACAGAAAAATTCAACAAAATAATGTTTGTGCAATAATGAACAGTTTAGACCATTTGGCAATGTCACAAGTTGAGGTAGAGAAAAGAAAACATTCTATGCAGGCTGCGAAGAGCAAAACAAAACTATACTTAACATCACCGGCCTGATCCTTAGCTAACACATTGAAATTCTAAAGCAGCTGATCAAATTGTGTTGGAAGCTCCAACCAGTTAAGGTATTAATAAGTCAAGGCTCATTATTGCTTGTAGAAATGTCCTCTGTTGATAATATAAGCCATGGATCAGTAGACCGACTAAGAAATGATAGCGAAGACGATTAAATAGGGGAGAAAGAACACTTGTTTTTGCTTTGTTTTCTCAGTGGTAGTACAGGCTATGCTATGTTTGCATCTTCTACTGCAAAATTGTAGGAGTGTTTCATGACTTCATGTTATCAAAATTATGTGGTGGAGGTCATACATGGAAACACAACTGTGCCAACAAAATGTAATATAATTCATCTGGCACGGACTATCCTGGTTCCACAAACAACAGATAAAATAAAAACAATGAACTCAGATATTTCCACCTAAATATATATGACTACACACACATATACATAGAGGAATACTGGTAGACACTATCTGCATATATCTACTCTCCAGAACAAAGGAAACTGGCGCTAAGCATACAACTTTATGTGCATCATACTAAATACACCACTTATAGCCTGAAAACAATATATTTGTAATGCATTAAGAAAAACCAAGTCAACCGCCTGTTACAATGGGAGGATATAATTCAGATTATTAGCATCTATAATAGAATTGTTGCACAGAAAAATAGCATCAGGAAGTGACTTGGAAGCAGATAACAACATACAGAAACAATCCTGTGCTGTATGCCTCATATAAATAACCAATCAATCACATATACCTCTGTGGGAAGCATACACTGTCATGGGACATGTCCTTCATGCAAAGATAATGCAACTAGTTTACATTCTACATGTGTTATTGTAATCATCTAGGCCCCTAATTTCATATATTTATGTGTTTTGATGATTAATGACATTTATTTGTCAACACTAACTATGTTTCAAGGTTTTAAGATTAGTTAGTGCTTCACATTAGCATATTGGGAGTTCTCGGTATTCATGGATTCCTAAAAAGTGTAAATGATGGCAATGCATGAAGATTAATAACCTTGTGACTAGAAATGATTTGAGAGGTCAAGCTTGGATCATTTTAGTGATATATTTTGTGTTTGCTTTGGCCGAACTATAAAGGGGTTCAAGGCTAGTAGTTTGAACTTGGTGATGTTAGGTAGCTAATTGTGATGCAAAGTAGGTATCTTTAACCCATATCTAGTCAATGAAAGCCAAGAAACCAAGTGAGGATGTTAAATTTGGAATGCGTGTGAAATTTCAGACTTTGTCAGAAAATTCAAACTTGAGCCGAATAGTCCGGCTAGGTCGGATCATCAGTCAGATCAATTGGAGAGCATGTCCAGTGAATTTCATTGGGAGTCAAATGCTCTTAGTAGCCTAGAGCATGGGTCAAATCAATTTTACGGAGGGCATGTTTTCAGGCACAATGTGTGTCGTATGATCCAATTGATCATGACTATTAGTCAGATTAACTCTAAATAGAAGTGCTCAAAGGGACTCAGATAAATCTGAGTGGGAAAGATCTAGAACAATTTGACAGAGACTTGGTCTGAGATGTTTTCATGTGAGTTAGATGATCCAAGTTAGTCATAACATGACCTGGATCAATTTCACAGAGGTGTTCTTAAAAAGTTGCACTAGTTTAGATGATCTGAGTAGAGTCAGACGATCCGAGTGGGTGCAACTGCTAAATTTTTTTACTATTGGAAGTGTTTAAGCTAGATAATCTGAGTGGGTCAAATGATCCAACTCAAAAGGGTATTTTGAAATACCTGTGTCCATTGGCTAGTTTTTAAGGAGATGAGCTATAAATAGACCATATGGGTGTTCAAGTTAGCTCTCTTGTGACTCTATTTTAGAGTTTATCCTATTGAGGAGTTCAAGGTCAATTTGAAGCTTGGATTGAAGATCTTGATTGCTTGACATAGTAGATTAGACCTAGGTTGTGCATCATTGCTGATTTCTTGACTTTGTTGGGTTCAAGTGAACACTTCGGGCTTATTACTCTTGGAGATCGATGTCTCCTAAACGGCTTGATAGGAATCTCGGCAGGAAGTTACCGACTCCTACAGCTCAGTAGGAATTGGCTACCACCTACCGAGGCAACAGAGCTCGGAAGGGTAGAGATTAGTGAGTGAATTTGATTAATTAGCGATTTAATTAAGTGATTAATTGATAGTATGATTAAATTAGTGATTAATTAATGGATTTGCTTCCTGCCGAGGAAGGGGAGCTCGGCATGAATCTTGGTGCGGCAGGCGACCTACCGAGCTCCCTGAGTGTGGAAAATGACTCATGGAATCCAAATTTGTAAATGATTTCGAGGGGTTATATCTGAAAAAAACGTCTGCAAGGGGGTAAAAAAGCAAAAAAATTCCAATATGCAATGCTCCAAACTTTCAGGACTGAGCTATTTAATCTCCACATATTAATAGAAATATCTGAGCATAGGTTTAGGTGAACCTACTATTAGAACCGCCCACACATCTTTGGTTTAGAAAGATCAGATAAAAGATAACTACTGCCATTGCACTATTGCAGCTCCAAGATCTCATTGAACATTTCCTTCTCCTTTTCATTTGCTGCTTCCAACTGTCGGCTTCTAGCGGAGACGATAGAGCAGGGGCAACGACGAGCTCCGGTGCTACGGCGAGAGCAGCGGGCGACGTGCGTTAGGCGATGGCGTGCTATGTTGGGCAGGGCAGCGTGCTGCTCGGCGGCAAAAGGAGCTATAATGGCTTCGCTGGTGTTGGTGATCGAGGTGGGTATGGTGATGGAAGAAGGGGAGGTGCCGGCGGCGACCACAAATGGGAGAAGCTGGAGCTGCAGCTGCAGCTGCAGATGGGGAGAGAGGGAAGAGGAAAAAGAAATGGGCTTAGGGTATGACATGTGGAGACATTGATTTTTGTTACTTTTTGCTAAGTGAGATGGATGATAGATCAGCGAAATATGTACAACCGACAAAACCACCGCCATATCAGGTGAAAACTAGAGTGGAACGGCTTTAAGTGGGTAAGTTAACCGGTTTTGGAGTTGAGGTTGATTTTTAAGACAAACGCAATACTTCAGCGGGATCAAATAGATTTATTCCTATATAGTAATTGGAGTCATATGGTCATAGATCTCGCTAGCTAGCTTCTGATTGGTTGGTTTGATTTGGTTCCTCTTGATGTCTCTCTTTTGAAGCGCAACTTCTTGGTAAATGCCTCCCATCATCCTTTCATGGTTTTATTCCGAGTATCCACTTAATCACTTTTTTAACCTTTTGTGTAACATTTTTTTTGCAAATATAATCTCCTTTCGAATACAATTATAAAAATAGTCATATCTCTGACAGCGGAAGCGTCAGTAGGTGACACATGTCACCTGTCATGTTCTCAAAGCTCAGAAGGAGCTCTAGGAGCGTGATAGGTGACACGTGTCGCCTGCTGATGTTTTTGCGGTTAGGGATGATACTATTTTGCAATTGAGTTTGGAAGAGAGCTAGATTTGCAAAAAAAAGTTTGTCCAGAAGGCTAAAAAAGTGATGATTTAAAGTGTCTCCTTTGATCTCTACATGTACATTTTTCCTTGGCCACGCCTTTATTTTCTAACGAGGTGCTTGCTTCTAATGGGTGTATAGACAGGGGATTGTTTTGAAAATTTTGTATTTATTTTAAATTTGAACTAAAGAGAGGTGTTTTCATATTTTTACTTTTGACAGTTGCACAAATATTAAAACGTAAATGAATGGTAGACGGTGATTATTTACCCTTTCACTTACTTTAAGATTTGTGCAACTTGTATTAAGAGGGAAAAATTGAAGCACTACTCTGAACTAAATCATTTGGACTGGTATCCAAATCCTCCATGTTCAAACAACATCCCTAAAGGTAGAAAAGGAGCAGGTGATGTGTAGCTAGTAAATGTGATCTTCTACGTTAAGGAGCAATTAGCAAAAGTAGGTGACATACGGAGTGAAGAGCACCTAAGGGGTAAAATGCATCTTAAATCAAACGTTCCAGTAGATTGCGTTAAGATTCGTGCCACGGACCCTAATATGCTAATACTGCCCAACATCATCTCCGCCATTAGGGATGGCAATCGGGTGGGTACCTCCGGGTACCACCGTCTTAAACCCAAACCCAAACCCAAACAAGGTCTCGTCTACCCAAACCCATTAAGCTTTATGGGTACAAATCTGTACCCATACCCAAACCCAATGGGTACCCGATACCCAATGGGTACCCACGGGCACAGATCTGTGTGCGAGCATCGAAGAGCAAAGGCGGAGAGGTGGGGGGCTCCACGGCCACCGCATGCTCCCCTCCCCTCTCGCGGATGCCGAAGGCCAAGGGAGGTGGCCATGGCAGAGGAGGCGACAACACCGGCGAGGTAGGGGGTGATTCTCCAATAACGACTGGCCAATTCTTTTCGCTTATTGTTCCTTCTCTCCTCCCCGAAAAAAACCCACCAAGAACTAGTCCGATATACCAAGAATGGAAAACCATTGAACCAAGAAACACTAGACCTCGGGGGTATGCGCTGGGGGTTGTGCGTTCCGGGTGAGTAGGGGTCGCCTCTCCCTCTATCTCCTTCTCGCCTCTCCTTTCTCTCTTCTTTTGGGCACTGTGCACCCTGGGACGGAGGGAGGTAATAGGAGCCGGTGCCAATGGAGGCGAGGCGAGGGGAGGAGCGGGCGTCGGCCACCAAGGAAGGCAGAGGCGAGGGGAGGGAGGCCGAGGCAATCAGGCGATGGGGCGAGGGAAGGGAGGAGATGGGGGCAAGGGGAATTAGGGAGGAGCCGACTCAGTCGAACAATCAGTGAGTTTGTTTTTCTAATATATTTCCAAAAAGTGGGCCCACATGTCATAGGATACCCATCGGGTACCCATGGGTACAAATTAATACCCACACCCATCCTGTGAGCTTATCGGGTACCCAAACCCGTAAACCCATGGGTCTGAAGTGCTACCCATACCCGCTCTTATCGGGTCGGATACCCACGGGTACCCAAACCCATGGGTAAAATTGCCATCCCTATCCGCCATCCCTGCCTCCTCACCCCCTTCTAACTGCACCTAATCCTTGTTCTTCCCATCGTAACCATTCCACCAGTGCCACTTGTGCTCCCTACCACCGACGTCGACAAATTTCGATCATTCCGACTCGCTAATTAGCAAAATCCAACAAACATGCTCCTTGCCTGTTTGAAACGTAATAATTTCATCAAAACCATCCAATTCCCGCAGGACTCTAATTCGAGTTGTTCGTTGTACTCTGAAGCATGTTACAAAAATTGGATATATATTCATCTCCAATAGTAGGAATAAACATTATGATTTTTTTGTTTTCTCCGTGATATAAAATAAATACTAATTGGATTCAACTTGTAATTCGTTTCGCTGTTATAAAAGCTTTCCACTACAATGCACGCAAGATGGTTAAGGCCGCGTTTGGTTGCCTGGATGAGGCTGGATAGGATATGGTCATCCATGGATTTGAAGTTATTCAATTGTTTGGATGAGTGGATAGATGAGATATAACCATCTAGATTTTGGGAATATTCCCCTAACATACTAGATAGAGATATCCAAAAAAAGGCCGGACGGGCGCATCTAGTTTGTTGTATTAAGAGGTGTACTCGGTCAAATTCAAATTTCACCGAAGTGTACTCGATCAAATTATGGTCAAAATTTAGCCCAATTTTGTTCAAAAATTCAAAATTTAGTCAATTCTTGTCTTAAATTCAAGTTTCGATCAAATTGTGTCCAAAAATTCAAGTTTCGGTGAAATTTTGTCCAAAAATTTCAAATCGAAATTCGAAACCTTGATCACAACTAGCACATCCATCCAACCAAACTAAAAAATAATTCAACTTATCCAACCTTATCTATCAACTAAATAAAAATTTAGCTCAACTTATATCCACCTAAAGCCTTATTTGGGTGATCATTCCTGGTCGGCATCCTGTGGCTGTAGATGGGAAGGGAAACACACCCAAGTGGAACTATTAGACTATCTCCAGCGAGTTCCCGTCCCGAGCGTCTTCGCTTCGTGATGGGAAAAGAGGGCGGAAGGGGACGAGGCCGAGCGTCCAGCGGCTTCTCCTCACGCGCGCGGATCGGAAGGGAGAAGAGAGAGAATCCTAGGCGGGGGAGATTCTCTCGCCTCTCCCGTCGACTCGACGAGCGGGTGGAGGAGCTTCTTGCGCGCGCTGGGGCGGAAGAGGGGTCGAAGCGACGCGGAACCGGGGGCGACAAGGTGTCGACGACGGCAAGTGGCGGCGGAAGGCGAAGAAGGCAGCGGCAGTGGGTGCTCAAGAGGGAGGACCTAGGCGTCTTCACCGGCGTGCACGGAGTCCACAACCGGCTCTACGCGAGGTAAAAATTTCCCCGTCCTCTCCGCACGAATTTGTTGACGAATTTGTCAATGGCGACCGGATTTTGGAGGTAATGGTGCACGTCGGGTCCCCGATCTACGGTCGATTAGCTGGTTTAGGGTTTCTGGACGGCCGCCATGAACCCTAAAGCTTGGATCTGAGTCCAGTTCTTCGAGCTAAAATGCAAGTCCTTGTTTATTCTTCGATCTGATTTACCTGGTACGAGTTTTAAAATTTTGGGCGGCCACCATGGAAACTATCGTGCAATTTCCAGTTTTTGTGGTCCAGCCATGACTTCGTACTCACTAAAATCATTACACCTGTGGTTTGTGCTTCATTGTAATAAATTGATTCTTGTTCCATTCGGTTGCAAGGTAGGAATTGTATTTGGAATATTCAGATGAGTCTGCCCCTTGATTCTTGGAATGGGATGGGGTTTCATATTCAAGCTCTATTACATGGGAAGGACATGAAAACTAGATGAAATTTGTTATGTTTTGTTAAGAACATAAAATGCAGGGGAAAAGGAACAACAAAACTGTGATGCATCATGCTTTGTGATTTTATTACTAAGAATTCGGTCGGCTATTTCATCTAGTGTTCAAGACATTAGCCTAGCATTGGACGAGGCAATTCAATTTTTTGTGTCTACTCGGGTGTGTGCATGTGCAACATTCATAACTAAACCTTCAAATAGTTGTTCACAAAGTCGGGGCCTACAAGATTTGAACTTGCATGTTTTACTTGGGAAATTATAGTGGAAGGTTTAGGTTCCTCATGCGATCTTTCTCCCATGAAATTGTGAAGGTTCTCTTTAGGTTCCACTTTCCGCTTATTTTTATTTGCTTTCACTCAAGTTTGATTTCACATTTCTGTTTGTCCTTCATTGCATAATGCGTAAATTCGCATATGGAATCTCTATATGCCCTAGCTTTCGACTCAAGACTACATAGGATTTTCAATCACTTAGGATTTGAGTGGTGGAGCATGTATATTGTTTCTTTGCTTCTTTGCTTCCTCCAAAGATTTCATATACAAAACAAGATAGACCAAGATACATCAAGTTGGTAGGGTCCAAAGTGGAGTTTAATCATGTCTTTGGTTGGGTCCAAAGCTGAACTATGCCCTATGCATTAGGTTGCTGTAAGTACCTAACTGTCATGTTTACATGTTTTTTTCCCATGGGCTTTGCTAGGCAATGAGTAAGTCGTGGTCAGGAACTACACAAGATATGTACTTGTAGACAACATGACATGTATTATTTTTGTAGATGGATGAACGAACGCTCCTAGCATTTCTGCGAAGCATGGAAAAACATGTTTAGTTGGAGGTCGAAGCTCTTAGGAATATAGTAAAAGATAATTTCAGCCCGGCACAGTGTTGCCATTCTATCGACCTGAACTACGCCCTGCTCGCTGTGGATGCCATCGCTACTTCCTTGGACGAACTAAGCATCAAAGCTGCAGATGTTGTGGTAGCAGCGGAGAATGCAGGCCATCATGGGGATGTTGATCCTTCGATGGACATCGATCCTGACGACATTCTCCCTGCTGACTATGTGGAACCACCGGTGCCATATCAGACCGGCGCTGATGGGGCTAGCTCGGAGGGATCCGAGCATGATGGATGGGAGTCCGACCGCTCTGGCCATCTCCGCGGCTAATACGTGCGGTAGATGTTATGTATGGCGGTGTGTGCGTAGAATTCTGGTGGAAGGTGACAACTTGCCATGTCTAATGTTTCGTGCGCTCTGCATTATTATGTAATGTCATGATGGAACGTGACAACTTGCCATGTCTAACGTCGTGTGTCCTGTCTATTGCTATCTACATTATGTTCGAATGTGACAACTTTCTATTGTTTAGTCTGTGCACTGCGTACTAAACTTGTTTGTCATGGAATTTGTAAACAGGAATATCATGGATCCATTTCTCCAGAGTCTGCTCAATGAGGCAGGTGACAACATGAATTGTAATGATCCTAGGGGCCAGCCAACCCCGCCGTTGCCGGTGTCGTCCTTCACCCCGGGTTGGTGTCACCCCCCTGGGGTGGATAGTAGTTCAGCAAAGGGTAAGAAGAAGCAGGGCACGCCGAAGACTTCGAGGAAAACATGGAAGGCAGGGGAGGAAGAGCTGCTAATGTCCGCATGGTTGAATGTGAGCCAAGACTCTATTGTTGGCACTGATCAGTCAGCCGAGACCTACTGGGGCAACATTGTGAAGTATTGTGAGGAACATGCCACTGCGGACTGGACTCCGAGGTCTGAGAAGGGTTTAATTAATCACTGGTCCCACATTAGTGCGGATTCGAGCAAATTTGCAGCTTACATGGCGAAGGTCAACGAGATTCACCCTAGCGGCACTACTCTTGAAAACAGGGTAAATAGCAAATTTCTATTGCCATTTGTTATGTACAATTTTTGTTTGGCGTGACGTGCTCTTATGCATTTGCTTATTTGCCCATTGCAAGATTGCCATGGCGATGAAGATGTTCAAGGAAATCGAGGGAAGGTCATTTGGTTTTCTGCATCTTTGGTCCACTCTCAGTTAGCACCCGAAGTGGTGCGCTCACATAGATGCAAAGCGACAGAAGACTGAGCAAGGCTCCTCCTTGACGGTGCGATCTTTGTTGAAGTGTCTACTTCACCGGCACCGTACCAAGAGATGAGCGGTCGAACTCCAGATTCATCTAGGCCACTTGGCCGTGATGCCGCACGGAAGGCTCGGGCACGGGGTGGATTGGGCAGCACGTCTTCGGGCAGCATGGTCAGCGGCACGTACAAAGATGAGTTGACACAACTGAACAAGCACAAGGCAGAATTGGTAGAATTATGGCGTGAGGAGATGTCCATCATGAGTTGCAACGAAGAACATCTGCGTGAGGAGGTGTCCATCAAGAGGCACGCCGAGGATGACAAGATCATGGCGATGGATATCAGTACCATGGACGAGGCATCTCGTGAGTACTTCTTGCGTCGCAAGGCTGAGATTGTTGCAGGAGGTATGGCCCGTGATATTTGGATAGACTCTGGCGAGCTCTATGTTTTCCTAGTTACGTGTGTGACGCTTAAGTAAGATTTTGTACTGCATGGTTAATCTAGTGTGTGCTACTATAAATGGATGACTTGTTTGCCCAGTTGAACTTACACATCTCCCTGTTTATTCCATTACATTGTGATTACGGTACATTGCGATACAAGTGACATTGGTACTACATAACTGAGATTTGCTGCTACGTAGCGATCTACAAGACGTTGCACATACATGTAGTACATGAACGAGTAGCTGGCACAAGATAGACATAACGAAACCTAGTCCCCTCCATGAATGGACCATACGTGCTCCACAAGGTCGTCCATAAGCTGGCGATGTTTCTTCCTGTCACGGATCTGTTGTGTTGCCTCGATGAAATGGAGAACAGACCTGCACGACGGACGTGAGATTGGGACGAGTTCATCCATGAAGTCGTATACGAATTCCTGGGTGGGACCTTCCCTCTCATCCTCAATAATCATGTTATGCATGATGATACATGCAGTCATGATGTCGTGCAAGGTGCATTGGTCCCAACATCTGGCAGGCCCGCTAACAATAGCAAAGCGAGCTTGCAGTACACCGAAAGCTCGCTCCACGTCCTTGCGCACCGCAGCTTGCGCATTGCCGAAATGGACACGCTTGTTCCCTCGAGCCGCCTGAATAGGTTTCACAAAGGTGGCCCACTCGGGGTAAATACCGTCCGCCAGATAGTACCCCATTTCGTACGTGTTGCCGTTGATGGTGTAGTTCACGGGGGGGCTAGTACCATCGGTTAATCTGGAAAGAACGTTAGACCTATGCAACACATTAATGTCGTTGAGGCTACCTGGCGTGCCGAAGAAGGCGTGCCAGATCCATAGATCGTATGAGGCCACAGCCTCCAAAACTAATGTGGGCTTGCGAGTATGCCCTGTAAATTGGCCCTGCAATGCCTTCGGGCAATTCTTCCAATTCCAATGCATGCAGTCGATGCTGCCAAGCATCCCAGGAAATCCTCGCGCCGCCCCAACGGCAAGCAGACGCTCCGTGTCAGCCTGCGTAGGGGCTCGGAGGTACTCATCCTTGAATACCTCGACTACGGCCCGAACAAACTTCTTGAGGCTTCAATGGTCGTACTACCCCAATACGAACGTATTTCGTCAAGAGCATCACGAGATACCGTATGCAAGTTGACGAATAGCGGCGGTCATCTTCAAGAGAAGACAACCCGAGCCTTCCAGCGCCGACTCTCTTTCCGCTCGAACCAATCATCATGGGCCTCGGCAAAGATTTGCAATCCTAACGAAGAGTTGCTTGCTCATCCGAAACCTAGAAGGGCATAGCACATATAAGTGAAATGGTAGGGTGTCGTGAGTCGAAAGGACCACCTCTCACGCACCTACGCTTTGAAGAATACGTACGCGTACCGGGCGTGTCGAGAAGTAGTCATTGTATAGCCTCGCCGCACCCTCCGGTGTCGCGGTGCACCACCGCCCGGCCAGGAACCGAGCCCCATTTGTGGGACTGTTGTCTTGTGCTGCTAGTTCCTCCTCCTCAATGGCAATGCGCACAAGTAGATCTTCCTCTTCATCCTCCAGCAGCATAGCCTGATGAGCACGCCGAGAAAAGCTTGAACCACCACGAAACCAACTCATGGTTCTTGCTAGCTCTCAGTTGTGATGATGTTTCCCACCACACCCAACCTCCTTTAAATAGGCAATGTGGTGCTGATGATGCCTCCGCACATGCTAGTTCCTTCCTCCGTAAGCAACCCTTGGCGGTTACAATGTATTGTTATAATATGAGAGAAGGGATGAGAAGGGAGTAGAGAAGGGATGCTGCTCGAGATGCAGTCTAGGAAGAGAATGAAATCTAGGAAGAGATTCTTGTTAGAGGATGAGAAGGGAACGGAATCTTGAGAAATTGCTGGAGATAGTTCCCAAGATTTCGTTCCCTTCCCTTTTAAACTGCTGCGAATAAAAAAAATCGAAACTTTTTTAACCGAACAGAAGGAGATATCCAGCCAAATTAAAAAAGTAGAGACGCCAAGCGCAACAAAACTTCCCTTTTAACTGCCGCGAATAAAAAAAATCGAAACTTTCGCCTCCAAGAATCGAATCCGGAGAACAAACAGGAGACGAGTTCTTCGTTGGCGATGGCGAGCAGCTCGTCCCCGTCCCAGATTCTCTGCGCCTCCTTCAATCAGGACAACAGGTACGAGAGCGAAGCAGCGGAATCTCCTTTCTTGATCGATTAGTTTGGGAGTTTGTTCGGATCGATTCGGCGAGCGAGAGCTCCAATCCTGGGTGTTGGATGATTTCAGCATGTTTTCAGTCGGGACGAAGGATGGATTCAAGATTTTCGATGCCCGGACTGGGAAGCTCTGCTACGAGAACAGTAAGACTTCATAGACTCTTCTTTTCTTTCCCCTTCTCTCCCTTATTAGCGCTGTTCATTGTTCAGTGCAATTATCCAATGGTCGAACAAGTAAATTGACGCACCGTGTTAGGGCAGAGTAGAATACACTACAGATAGCTCGTAGAATGTAAAAACGGCAAACTCCCAGTACGATGTTAAACTGAATAAGGTTACTTTGTGGAACCTGCATGAGGCAGCTAGGATATAATCATTGTGCATTGATATATGCTAGAACCAAATAACACTTAATTTCTTTCTTTCAGCACATTAGCTGGTCATTCTACTGTGGATAAAGCTGTTATGTAGTACTATCATAAGAAGCTAAGGTGTTATGGACCTCTTCTGCATTTGCAGATCTTGGAGGATTAAACATCGTCGAAATGTATTTTGCCACAAGCCTTATTGCTGTAGTCGGAACCGGTGAACAGGTGCCTCAGGCGTTTTTCCTTGTTTTTAGTTTGATTGTTCCTGTTGTGTGCTTGAGCCTAGACTTGTTGAATTTAACACGGTTGAATTCACCGGTTAACTGTCAGTTCAAATTGCCTTTTGCAGCCGGCACTGTCTCCTCGCCGCCTTTGCCTATTCAATACCAACACAGGTACCATAAAGAAAGATCTGAACTTCAGGACTTCAATTTTGGCTGTTCGATTAAGTAGAAAGAGGTACGCCGCCAATCTTTTCTGTCTAGAAGAGACCGAGTGCCCTAGTGTTTCCATGACCTATTACTTAGTAGGTTTTTATCTCTAGTTTGACTGAGCACATCCAAGACTGTAGTGCACTAGTGATGAATATGTTATTTATACTGTTTCTTCATGTCGTGATCTGAGAAGTGCACTTGTGCTGTTTCATTCTAATTATTAGTTTCATTCTAATTAAAATGCTCTTGGAGATCATGACACTAAATTAGATGCTTCCTTCTATTTATTAATTTCTGTGATGACATAAATGTTTTTTATGGTTAATTGATGCATGCCATTCAAGTTCTGGACAAGGGATCCTGCGCGTACGTTTATTCTCAGTGCTTTTATATAAAAAAAAAGTTGTCACATTATGTGCAGGCTTGTTGTTGTATTGCAGGACAAGACTTATATTTATGATCTAAACAGCATTAACATGTTGGAAGAAATTGAAACGGTGCCCAATACAAAAGGTAAGCATAATACTATTGTTCTTGTACTAAATATTTTAAATTGAATATTCCTGACTATCAAGTAGGAGAAGCTGGGGAAAATCACCAAGCATTCTTGAACTGTTTTTTCTTGACATATTTGCTGCTAATATTGTTAACGTTTAAATTTCAGGTCTTTGTGCATTTGTTCCTAATTCAGAAGGGTGCCATTTAGCTATCCCAGCAAGCACATCCAAAGGATCTGCTTTAGTGTATAAAGCATCAGAACCTGAATTAATATGTCAGGTAATTTTTTCCCCTGGTCGTACCTATATTAGCTCATGTAGGTTTAGATCCTTCTATGTTGTGATTTTCTTACACACCCGAGTAAACAGCATTACATTTACGGACTTAAGTTCTCTAGATTCTGATCTTTGTCGACATATATCACTGTAAAAACTTATTGCAGTTCATTGATTATTTAGGATCCCTTTCCACCCTTTCAAATCATAGAGAAGAAAAGGCAATGGTTATGCAACTGTGGTGGCATGGAACATATTTATTAAGTTGCTACTAAGGGCAAAATTGAGCTATTTTTTCCCTAATATTTGCATCATAGCATGAATAACTCTCGTGACATGATTTCTTTTTCCTACACTTGTCAGTCAACTTTGGAGGCTTAATCTTCTTCCATAAGGCACATAGACCAAAAGCAGTAGATAGCAACTTGAGTTTCGCTGTACAAAATAGGGCAACTAAGATTCTTCTATAATCATATGTTTCTAGAAAAGCACATCTTAGGAGGGTCGAAATTATCCCAGTTATAAGTTCACATCCAAGTTCTCCAAAGAGGACCCTAGCAATCTGAATTCTGAAGTTAGCTGCGCCGTCTTCCTTTTCTTCTGTTCTGTTTTTTCACTGTTTTTTGTGTAATTAACCAACAGATAGATGCTCATCAGTCTCCATTAGCTGCAATGTCATTTTCTTCTAATGGCATGTACCTGGCAACGGCTTCTGAAAAGGGTACTATTATTAGAGTACATCTCGTGGCACAGGCAACCAAGGTGAAGTGAACATTGTTGACTTTTCTCCAGACAATTAGACAATGAGCTCGTTATCATCTGCATAATCTCTTCTTGCATTCGTACTTCAACAGTCACATAGTTTTCGGCGGGGAACATACTCATCAGCGATCTATTCGCTCTCATTTGGGCCCTGTATTGATCTGCATGATGTTCTTGTTGCCACAAGTTCATCAGGCTCTTTGCACATGTTTTTCCTTGATGCTGCCAGAAACGGAAGGTTACCTTTCCTACTCAGCTGTTGATAATTTGTGAACCATTTTTATGGACATGTTTTGATGTACTCCACTTTTCAGGTACCAAACGAATACATTGCTCGGTTCAATAATTCCAGAAAAAATAACTGGTGCTTTGGATCCAACTAATCATCACGTTATTCACAATGTTGTCCCTGCAGTAACCAGGAGGTGCAGTCAAAATCTGCCTTTTCCCATTCTTTGTACCCTTCCTTATTGCCGTTGCTAATCTAATCCTTTGGAATTGCAGCTGTTTAGCAGTACATTGCGTCGAAAATTCCCAAAATTCTTCCAAACTTCCTGCTTTGAGGTAAGAAATGCAAATGCTTGCCACACATTCTTTTTCATATGCTGCTCATAGCTGGTAGCTGTCCAGACTTTGAATCGGTTCTGAGTCTAAACGCTCCAAAAAATAGTCACACCGTATTTACAGTTAACCTTGTAAAATATTGCAGGACTGTAGTTTATATTGTAACTCACGACGGATACTTCCATGAGTATATGATCAACACCACAAAGACAAATGAATCTTCGTGTGTTTTGGAGCGCAAATTCAGCCTAGTGGATACTGCTTATAACACTTTCAAGCAGAATGAACACCACATGGACTGACCTGTAGGTTAATTTACTGACTGCTGCTCCGGTCGTCGGGTGATGTGCATATGATGCGTAAGAATGTAAGATGAGCGTGTTCATGGGGAGTTTGGTCTGACTGTGCCGTGGATTGGACTGATGCCATTTGCACAAACATAGGATAGGTTCCGGCCACTGGATGGAATTACCTCTCGTGGAGCTGTGGTGGGTGTAAGTTATAGACATTATCTGCCAAATTATATTGCATATTCTTTGAAATAAAAATCGACTTGGCATATTATTTGACGGGGTCCTCGCAAAGTTTTACCAGCTGCCTAGCTAACGACGGCACCGAATTAGTTAACGACGACACCAAAGTGACCAAACCAAAAGAAAACGAACTTGTGTAAGGAATTCACAGACAGCATATCGCAAGACGGCGCTCCGACAGAAATCAGCCCCTTTCCACTCAACAACGCAGTGATACCAATTCAGTACTAATTGCTGAAGTACGCAAACTTCTAGATTAATCCACTATCATCCAAATTTTGGAAGAGGCATGATATTTGCTAGGAAGATACTAGAATTAGTTTATCATAGTAAATATTAGAAAGAAGGTTATCTACCCTTTGAAATATTGGGAGTTTGAACCGTAGAAATGGTGAAGTTGTAGATATATAACTCTATCTACCAGGGATCAAATCTTGATGCCTGTCTTTATGCACACATGGGTACGCTTCAATAAAAACTTTGTGAGGTCGCAAATATATCCCTAGCCACCTTATTTCTAGGCTTGTGCTAAAGGGGGCGAGCTAGCATTTGTCTGCGTTTGGTGTGCATGTCTCACACCTTATAATCGCAACAACAAAAAATCCGGATTTCAACCCTCAACTACAAACCGGGTGTCTAACCTACATCAACAATCAATACTGTTTATTTTACACCCTGAGGCTGACAGAAGCAGACTTTGCTCTAACTTGGCACCAATGTGGCGTATGTTTTATCAAGTAAGCTATTGGGCCCCCCGATCAGCTCTTGACTTCTTCTCTACCTCTCCCCCTTGATCTACCTCATGGTCCTTATCCCCCATGGCGCCTCCACCACCACATCCTCCTTGCCTCATGTGCTCCACCTCCATGAGGTGCTCGTCACTCACGCCAGTGTCTACTTAGTCATGGAGCTCACATCCCACAGTGACCTCCTCTCCAAGATCACCGCATACCTATGGTGCCATCTCCTGGAGCACACCACATGTTCATCCAACTCGTGGCGACACTCTCCTACTGCCACGCCTGCAGTGTTGTTCACCGCAACGTCAACACGAAGGTCTCCAACTTCGGCCTATCCGCGCTCCCTATCTCACTCCGTGACGATGAGCTATTCAAGCCTGGGAACGGATATGGACTTGTGGATGAGGGTTGGCGACGGTGTATGACAGTTGTCACCGACGGCAGTTTGGATTGACGGATAGAGGACATAAGGAGACATAGAAAGGGGGAGAAGAAGATGGGAAGAAAGAACATTGGAGACTTGACGTGTGGACAATTTTTTCTTAATTCAATTTTATTTTCCTACATGAAGTGGGGGAGAAAACTTGACATGTGTCAAAACCACCGTCATGTCGTTGGCAAGAAATGCAAATAGCCATATACGCCGCGCATTCTTTTGCTTCGATGTAGACGTGGGCATGCACCGGCAACACGGGCCGCCGGCCTAGACAGTACCGTGCTCGCCGCGGTTTAGTCAGATTGACTGGTCTTCGGTGAGTCTAGACACAACCCATTAATAAGTTGTACCAACTTCGTGTCGTACTAGTCCAGGTCTAATCTATTTGCACTATTGCGACGAGAGGAAAGGAGTTGGAGACACATGAGGCTGAGGCAGTGGACACAAATATTAGAAAAAAAAACTAAATTTTATTCATTCTTGAACAGGTACAGAGTTATTGCCTCGTTAAAAACCTTACACCTCAGTGTGGGGTACCCCGGTAAGGAAAAGAGTATATTAACTACATACATATACATAGACTAGTCGAGGTCGAGGTGGTCAAAGTCGGCTAACGCATCCGCGATCTCCAAATCCTTTGTCTAATGTTGTGTTCTCTCATCTGCAAACTCCCAGTCTTTGAGGCATGTGATTGCCTCAACCATCTCAGGCGTGAGAGATGACCTTCTTGGCTCAAGTATCCTCCCACCGAATTGAAAGTAGCTTCCAATAAGACACTGGACATCAAAACCACAAGTACATCCCGTGCAAATTGTGATAGCACAGAATAAATACATTGGTGATTCTTCCATCACAAGAGCAAGTTGAGTTTATTGCCATCCTCAATGTGAAGCCCAGTCTCCACAAAGGCATGTCAAAATAGTGGTTAATTTCTACTGATGGATTCCATTGCGACCTGCATGGCACCTTCTTTTTAGCTTCTTTCATATGCTTGAAGCGGTCAAACTGCCTCGTGCTTGTTGTATTATTGAAGCAGTTCTTGCTTCACTTCTGTTGCCAAACTTTTCATAATATTTATTTAAAATTGTAAAAAGAACTCTTTATGAATATGAATATAGGCCTTAGAAAAATCAAGATTAAATGCTTCACCTATTCCCTTGAAGGCGCTCTGCAAATCAGATAATTTTCTCCAAGGATCCAAAATAGTACCAAAACAGCAAAGATGTGAAATATTTTAAAAAATTCTCCATTGGTTTAAGAATGGGTTGTAAAACATAATTATCTATGTTTTCTTTGAAAGAATTAGCAAAAGTCCAAAGCCACTTGATGACTAAGCAAAAAGTTAGTTAGTAAACACCGGATAAAATCTTGGTTGCATCGTAAATTTTTTAAAAAATCATGAAAATGACCGGCAACTTCCCCATCTATATCATTAACCAATTGCTTACCAGAATTACAATTGACGAAGATAGTGATAATATGCACGTAGTTCTTGCACCGCTCCAACATAGTATACGTAGAGTTCCATCTAACCTTTGTATCAGAGTTGAATCTTCATGGCCTCTTATTGTTGGCCTTACAGTACTCTGAGAACTGGGCATATCTTACAGTCGAAGCTGTAACAAATTGATAGCATCGCGTATGTTATCCATGAAGAGGAACGCGGTATGCTACGCTAGCACAAAAAAAAATCTACCGCGAAACCAGAAAGCTACTCGCAAGAAGGGGATCATAGATAAGATTACCACTAGACGCGCAGTTGCGGAATCCTTCGCGCGTCGATGTAGTGGATCGCCCTCGCCGCGATCGTTGCGTCGATGTAGTGGATCGTCCTCGCCTTGCCGTGGATCGTCCTCCCCGCCGCAGCCGCAGCAGCGGCCACCGCAGATAGTCCACACGCCGGAGATGGAACGCCGTGCGTCGTGTGCAAGCACACGTCGCTCGGCGAGGGCAGCGAGAGGAGTAGGCTAGGGTTTCGAGTGAATCACTCCTAAACCGTGGGAAAGCACACCTGCACCCTCCTCCTCCCCTCCTTATATAGCCACGAGATGAAACCTAAACTAGGGCCCATCGTGCTAAGCCCACGAGGTTCATTAATTACGGATCCAATCCAAATTAATGCGTCCCGACCCATTAAGTGTGTGACCTGCAGTTCACGACGTTTTGGACATGGATTGAAAAACTCCTTTTCAATCCAATAGTTGGTAGTGGCTTCTTGCAAAGTATGCCAACTCCCAAACATACTATGATCAAATCGGACGAGAACCTATCAAAAGTACTCATGTAATAATCCTTTGCCTAGTATATGAAGATTGATCTCAAGGCGAGAAGCATGTCATCCTTTGATGATTCAATCCATCTCTCGTATCCGTGATATATTAATAAGTTGTGATTGACTCTCAATCACGGCATGGCCATGCACTTCCTTAATCATATCACACGAGTGGCCTTGTCATATATCTTCGTTTCATTGGAGTGGCAAATTCCATCTTGATTGCTTACTTCCTCTCGCACGTTTCATAGTAAACATGAAAGATACCTTTATAACTATCCGGTTAGGAAGTAGTGTTTGATAGCCCCAAGGAAAACTATTACACATGTAGGGAATATGACAATCTCAGTCTAAGGATCATACATCTACTAGGTATGAGATACATCGATGACACATAAGAATGAAACATTCTCGCAGTTGTCCTATTATGGGTCTATCTAACCCATGTTCTTCAACATGCGCCCACAATGTATAGATGATATCTCCATATCCCATGATCTATGAAGCATGATCATCGATCACTACATGTGCTGATCTATTCATCGTTGTCCTATACGATGATATCCGATCAGAGATATTTATCGAATTACATCATTAAGTAAAGAGCTTCATAAGCAAGTCATATACTTGTTGATCAATACAATGATATACATTCATTTGACCAATAATCATATTATTATTCATAAACATAGTCATGTTACAATCATCTAAATGATTGTCTCAAGGGCATAACACTAACAATCCAAACTAGGTTTTATTATATTCAAACCTGTCTGCACAATAAGATTAATGATGTTGTATATGCATCTCTGGTGAAGTACGAAATCTCCAATATAAGTCTACATGTGCGGTGCGAGATACTCTATGGCCGTCATGTTAGATGATGCATAGTCAAGGGTGATAGCAATAATTCTACCTTTTGTTGTAAATTCACTAATAACATTGAGTACGCGTGCAGCTATAGAATCCCCGATGTGCGCCTCATTGATTAGCCTAAACTATATGATCCTTTTGTTTAGGTTGTAGTCTTCATCCAAGTAATGTGCGACAACACTAAGGTATGATGCTCTTTGGTGGGTTGAAGTCCATATAACTGAGGTCAAAGTAAAGGACAAACTAACTTTCATGTAGTTCTCTTTTAAGATTGCTAGTTTACGTTTGTATGTCATGTGTGGTTATTCTTTTGCTAATGTGTTGGTATTGTGGGCAATAACCACTCTGATCATTCTTTCAAAACTAGATTTCTCACCAATTCTAAGTGGAAGATCTTCGATAACTATATATTTTGTAATTTTCTCTCTAGCTACCTCAACGTTGTATAGCTATGTGTTTATCGAACCGTCGGTGTTGAAGTTAAGCTGAGTCTAGACGCCTTCCCTTGGCCTTCATCCGGCCGATATTTTCTTCAAGCATATCTCAGTGTGTTGCTTGAGATGACATATTCCTTCACATGCTCATGTAGATAATATAGCTTAACAATATTTACAAATAGCATATGCTACCTCACGTCCATTCTCATTTTCAATGATTATATTTATAAGTTGCTAGCACCATACCCATTGACTGCCGGAGCCTCTGACCACTACTTGCACCGATGTAACGACATCAGGGTTCGGTGTGGTGCTCGACCCTCGAGAAGGTAAGAGGCATCCTCGATGCCATCCATACTGTCCATATGACCGTCATCCATGCCATAGTCTCCCATGTTCGAGAGAGTTGGCGAGTATTGATCTCTTGATCCAGGGAAAGGGGACTAAGAGTACGAGGGCGTGCTCTCCTGCTACCTCCTCTGACTTTTTTTATCATACATTTTGATCTTTGAGAAAGTAGTAAGAGAGCAAAAGGAGAGTAGTGAGAGAGAAAAGGGACTACTGATTGTGCACTGAAGAAACGTGAAGACGAGGGGGGTTTTATACCAATCGATTTAGCGAACATTACTTGCCTGTTGTATGAAGAATCGGCTTTATTTCTTTCATTCATCGCGTCACTTGCCTGTTTCTCCTTCTCTTTGTGTTTCTTAGTCTCTCAGTATCGTCACATCGCTTTCTCAGGCTAGAGAAAAGCCACCTATCTTGTGTTCAGTCTCTCTCTCAGTCTCTCTGTCGCTCAGTCCCCTTCTCTCAATCCCTCAATCTCTCTCTCTCGTCCCCTCTTCCTTGGTAGTCTCCCCACCCCGCCCCTCGGCACCTTTGCCCCCCTTGCCCCTCCGTCCCCCGTTGGCTTGTCCTCCCTCAAGCTCGCCGTCCTCCTCCTCCCTTCGCCTCTCCGCCCCCCCCCCCCCCCCGCCGGCTCGCCCTCCTCCACCTCCCCTCTCCCCTGACTCCCGCTCTCTCGCCCTCTAGTGTCACCACCTCTCCCTCTCTCCCCTCTGTCATGGCCGCCTCCCCCTCTCCCAGTGGCATCGATGGCATGGGCGTGCACAACGTCAGTGGCGCGGGCTCGCGTGGCAACGGTGGCGCGGACCGTGAGCGTGGCATGGGCAGGCGCAGTGACCAACTGGGCAGCCGATGCACTGACTCTCTCCCTCCCTTTCCTTCCTCGTGCCCTGTCGCCGCCGCGTTCTCCGTGCTGTGCAGCGTGCTAGCCCACCTCGGCATACCATGCAGCTCATCGTGCCTGGTTTCCTGGACCGAGACGGCTCTACCAACCGTTCCATGCCGACACGGCCCATTCGCACAAGTGCCAGGCCGTGCCCTCCGTGCCACAGGCCGACCCTAAAAAGCCCGGCCCGATGCCCACGTCTACTTCGATGTAAGAAATGCAGATACTCATGTGCGCGACACATTCTTTTGCATATGCTGCATATAGCAGGTATCTGTTCAGACTTGAACAACAACTAGAATACGCACCACCGCCATATAATAGCTAGGTTGAAATCGATCTATATTGGCTATATCAGAATTATATCATTAAATTTCTTGTTAAAAATATTTTGATGATTAATACTATAATTTTATTGGAACATAGAGTGTGAGTATAATGAGCTCTGCTCCTGGCGTGCTGATCCTGTCCAAGTGCGCTTAAGGATGCTAATGGGTCAAAGCCTAGCACCAATCTAGTCCAAGCCTAATATTCGTTTTATAGATTTGTATCTAGTGTGATCCGAAAGGAGTGAGGTTCAAGCCTGATCTGGACCCAAATGAAAGCCTGGGCTTTGATATGGACAAACTGTTTGTTTGATAAGTTGATAGTTTGCGGTGCAATATTCAAGTGACAAAAATATTTCTTATATTGTAAATGAACTACAGTATGATCAGAATAGATAGCAAACATGCGCTATCCAAATACTTATTAATACAAAAACTGAGGTAAGGTAGAGTAAAAAGATCAAACATCAAAGTTCACACAAAAGATTAAAGGCCTTGAGAAAATACCATCTCATAAAATTTTATGCAGCACTACTTAGTTTACAACTCAACTGATACGCCGGGACTAACACTAACCCCCCTTGCCTGCACTTAGACTTAGCACACCATACAAAATGATCGAGCTAACTACAATCAAGCACACATGAAACTTAACAAAATGCTGCCGCATTGCTCTGGACCAATTTGGCTTAGGATCTGGTCCAAATAGCTATGGATTTAAAATAAATCTAATTAATTCATTTGCAGTTTTAGACCAATCTAATTTAAAAGTCTGAACAGGTCGCAGCCGGTTAGCACCTCTAAGTGCGCTCTTCAGCGAGTGAGAGCTAGCTGTGGCGTCACACGCGTACTTCACCGCGATCGAAGCTAGCTCCTGCAGCCAGCACGACGGCGATGGCTATGGCTATGGCTAGCTCAGCGTCGATCAGCGGCGTCAGCAAACAAGAAGGAGCTAGCTCTTCTCGTATTTGCGGAGGCTCACGCGAAGAAGCTGCCTCTGTCTGTAATTAACTTCCCTGTAGCAATGCATGCAGTGCTGCTTACTCCCACGGCCGCGAGCGCTCAACTCCATGAGATGAGGAACAGTACATGTATAATAAACTTAAAAAGCCTCGACAATAATTCTCCAAGGACTCGACGGAAGATGATCATTAATTTACTTGCCGCGTATATGTAGAGCTAGTACAGTTTGTTGTTATTACGCACCCCGACTAACTTATAAATATATTATTATTATTATTATTATTAATCATCCAAATCTCAGAGCATGCAGTTCAAGGCCTATACGTGTCCTGCCTCGTGCTAGCTAGCTAGATCGATCAAATTATAACAAGGTACGTGCGACCAAGAGCTATCAAAAGAGGCAAGAACCTGGAAGGTCGACAGTGGCCGGCAAGGACGAATTCAGGCCGACCGGCCGGCTTCCAAATTAAGCAGGCAAGTTCGATCGTCAACTTGTATATATTCTCCAGCTTATATTGATCCATCACATAGATGACATATCGATTCCGTACGTCATGCATGTTTGACTATTTAATTTCGTGTATACATAAGTACGCTGCTCGCTTAAGATCGATTATTCGATTGACCTAGCCATAGCTACCGATCACATGTGTGCATGATTAAAGACCATATATAGGTCCAGTAATTGTCAGACATGGGCACGACCAATGATACCATCTTTGCTCACAAGTTGCAATGCACACAATGGCAAAAAGAACAAGGGATCGCATGCATCTATGCATGGTTGGCGACTTGCCGGGCGTGTTGACCTTGGAACCTGTGCTGTACAATGCCATCGATCACCGCAAGGGAGGAAGGGAAAAAAAAACGTACATCGTAATCGTCGTGAATGCTGACTCCAACATTTAGTGAGCAGAGATTGACTGATTTGTCACGAGCAGAATTCACGAAACCGAATTTCAAAATTCGCGGTACGAAGACCGCAAAAATCGCTCGGAAAACCGCTCAAAAACCGAAGGGTTAATAAATCAATTTTTTCTGAAAATTCCAAAAAAAAATAGAAAAACCGCGGTTTTTGCGAAAAACCACTGCCAACTAGATGTTCATCGCAAAACGGTTTTTGACGAAAAACCGAGCGCATAAAATTTTTCAAAATTTTTAAATTTTAAATTTTTTTTAATGGACCGGTTTACCGAACGGTTTTTGATTTCGAACCTCAGCGGTACGCTCGGAAACCGCGGTTTTCATCGGTTTTGTGAACCCTAGTCACGAGCACTATACTACTGTTAAAGCACCCTCTTGCTTCATGTATCAGCAAGGTCGATCGAGAACAACTCTAGTGAAAATATATTTGAGATCAACATCTCAATATATGCATGGAGTCTCCCGCCCCTACGATTCTTCCTAATTCCTGTTGGAATTAATCTAAGGAAGAAGTCAAAGGGGGCGTTGAATTGAGAATATGATCTTTACTAACATATTACATAGCTAGATGGAGTGAAACTAATTTATAAGGTGAGCTCCTTCATAGACTCTAGTATAAGTTGGTGGCAAGGCTAGAGGTACACATAGTTGGCTATGTTAGACTATGTACACACAAACGCGCGTGTATATCCCATATTTCGGGTGTTTATCGTGTGACATCGAGACGTGCTAAGTGTACCTAACCTTTTGCCATGTGTACCGACTATGCTACATCACCTTACACCTCGACTGCTGACGTGGCGCCGCAGACTTAGGGAGACGCACGTTTTCGTGTGGTTAGTCCGTTCGTTCGCGATGCGAGATTTTAGGGGGGCGATTCCTAGAATTGTGACGGTTTGATTGTGTTTTCGCAAGGCGGTTTTCTGTATGCACTTTCTTAAGAGAGACGTCCCAGTTCATGAGAGTATACGCGATAGAAAACCAATCTCGTTCTCCTTCGGTGATCTCTGCTTCTTTCGTACTTGCTACCACCTGAGTCGTTCCATCCCTTCGCCTGTTGTGCAAGGGGTGTGAGGAAGAGTAGCGTCTCTGATCCGACGCCAGCCACTTGACGCCCTGCACAGGAGACCGGCGATTAGGTTTCTGGGAATTGCTGCACCGCGCAACTGCACGTCTTCATCTTCGATCATCGTATCGCTTCTGCGCAGCTTCCTTTCTTACATCAAGCCCGATGTAAGTGCTTGTGACTGACTAGTGTTATTGGTTCAAAGAATCTCTCTTCGTGATTAATTCCGATGAGAATGCTTACGGCTAGTAATCTTGTTATACACATAATTTTTAACATCATATTTTTATTACGTATCTATAGAATTAAATTAATGTTATGCCATGTTAATTTTCCAATAATTCCTGTATGAATTATTAACAAGCTAATTCTTATATGGATTATTAAAAAGCTATAACTACTAATACTATATATTGAATTGCATGTACCAATCAGACACCCAAAAAGCTAAGATGATAAGGAAAGATGAGCAATTCACTTGTACTTCAACACTCTTTGTCATGTACAGGCTTTCTCGGGCCTAATATGTGAAATAGAAGTGGACTGTAATTATTATTGTTTAATTGCGCCAACTGGTCTTGAATGCAAGATCAACCTCTTGGCTCATCCGAAAGAATAAGCTAATGATGAAAGAGCGACAATTCACTTATACTTCAACACTTCCCCTCACGTGTAGACTCTCTCAAACCTAAGACGTGGAATAGAAGTAGGTTGCAATATTTTTTTTAATTGCGTCAACCAAGTCTTGAACTAAGACTTTTTGGCTCTGGTACCATATTGGGATTTATACTTCAACACTATATACAGGGGTTAGCACCGGGTGATCTTGACTTCTAGGACTATTCTACACTTTCAAGATTAGTTAATTGCCAAGTTAACCAACTTAATTAGTTTAATTAATATAACTCATAAAAACAACCAATGCAAGTTCTCTTGAGAGCTACGCCGGCCTTTTTTTTTTCCTTTGCATGCATGTATACCTTAGGAAACAAGAAGGTGTAGCTTAATTAGGGAGTCAACTGCATGCATGCTTTGAATGCAAGTCTAAGGTAAATCCATCTTTTCCCCAGTTCAAGTTAGCCCGATCCTACTCGAGCCTGCTAAAGTTGAACAATTCCAGCAGAGTAGCTACTATAAACCCAAGAGATACGAGACATACACTCCTAGATTTAGTGCTTAATTTGTTCTGCCTGCACCTACGTACGTACAAGACATCTTGTAAGTCCTGCTCCTAGATTTAGTGCTTAATTTGTTCTGCCTGCACCTACGTACGTACAAGACATCTTGTAAGTCCTGGGCTTGTATCTGTTTTCCCAGTGTACACTGTCGTTGTGCCTGAAATATTGTTACGGTTGCTCGTTTCAAACATATTTTTGTCGCCGTTGTTTTTTCATGTTAGTTCTTTTGATTTTGGACTGAGAATGCTAACATCTGGGCTCTGGGGTGATCTTCTTAGTGAATAGTGAGAATGAAAGCAGGTCCGATTCTGACGGTATTATCTGCGGTGGTATTCGGATTCTTCATTGGCATTTCTTTTCCTGTAGAAATCACACCGAAGGTAATTGTTGAGCATAATTTGCTTTGCCAGTCAAATTTGAGCTGAACTTTACCTGAGCAAATGTATGTCTTTATGTACCACGCATGCAGATTCGATGTGGCATATTATTCCCTTGCAGTGGTGGTGGTACAAATTCCAGCTTCAGTGACAGCAATATACTCCTCAAATTTTGGGCACCATTGGGGAATAGAACTGTGCACGAGACTCCCATCCAGTCAAATGGCACTTCAGGGGTACAGTTCTGAACTTCTGGATGAGTTCATTGCATGCCGAAACGCTTTCTTGATCAATTAAGTGTGTTGCCTTGCTGAAGCAGTCAATAATTCCTTTTCTTCATGGCCTTCAGATTCAAGTACCGAAAAATCCGAAAGGCGCAGAGAGACTACCACCGGGCATTGTAGTTTCAGAGTCTGATCTTCACCTGCGTCGGCTGTGGGGAGCCCTAAGTGAGGTCTCTGATCTGGACGTGTTTACTCTGAATAATATGGATTCCTTGTTAGACAGCTGGCCAAATGAAGGATTTTATAATCGTCTGATACCTGATTTATGTTAATTTGATCTCCAATGAGCAGGACGCGCCGACTCGCAAGTACCTTCTGACGCTAGCGGCAGGATATACTGAGAAAGCCAATGTCAATGCAACTGTCGAGAAGGTAAGAAGAGGCAGGTAGCATGGATTTCTGAATCTTTCTTGTCTTTGGTGCTAGTATCTCTGAACTGAACATGTGGGAATGTGGTTTCTGAACTTCACCGTATTGCTTCAACTGGGTGCATTTTGCAAACTGAATGATCGCAATTTCCCTTGTATATGCGACAGTTCTCTGACAACTTCGACGTCGTGCTATTCCACTACGACGGGCGCACAACCGAGTGGGATGCGTTCGAGTGGTCAAAGCAGGCTGTACATGTCAGCGCCAGGAAGCAGACCAAATGGTGAGAAATCAGGACAGACAGTGTGCAATGCTTATGACCATCGCAGCTAGCTCCATCTCGAAATTTCAGTCCAACACATTTACAATCAATCTGTTTACCTGAATGAAGGTGGTTTGCAAAGAGGTTTTTGCATCCCAGCATCGTCGCGCCGTATGAGTACATCTTCCTGTGGGATGAGGACCTCGGAGTCGAGAATTTCACCGCAGAAGAGTACGTATCAGTCATACCCCTGAGGGTTGTAGCTTATTCTAACTGAAGTCTGAATTTCTGATTTGGGTACATGCATTGTGGTTGCATCGATGTGCAGGTATATTAGCATAGCGAAGAAGCACGGCCTGGAGATATCGCAACCCGGATTGGACATTACCAGAGGGAAGAAGACGTACGATGTCACCATAAAAAGAGACGGCAGCGAGATGCACAAGTACGGCGGATAGAATCTGATACTCGTGTAACTAGTCTCAATGCATGCAGTCAGTCACTGATTGTTTCTCGCCCAAAAAAAAAAAGAAAAAAGAAAAAAGAAAAAAGAAAGAAAGAGAAAACGTCACTGATTGTTAAGTAATCTGCAGTGGACTCTGCTACATATATAGGCAAATCGATAGAATCGAAGTTGATGCGAGATATCATTTAGGCCCTGTTTGGTACGGCTTCAACTCCACCAGATTCATAGATCTGGTGAAGCTGGGTATTTGTAGCTCCACAGATCTTGAAGCTGGATCTGTGGATATATTAAGAGTGTTTAGGTAGGTCATATTATTTAATTTTAGACTAAAAATATAAACTTAATTCTATTTATTTTAGCTTACAAGATTCAGATCTGACGTTGAGCCAGAATCTGAAACTCTACCAAACAGGGTCTTAGTTAACGAAATCTAAAGAAAGGACCATGCGTACTGTATATTTAGAGAGAGTTGGATTTCTCTAGTATTTTGCGACAATTTTCGTAACTTGGGGTTGTTGTTCTCCGTTTGGTATGGACAGAACGAACGCAGGGGGGCCAGGCAATTGCCCCGACGTGCACCGACGACCCTGCAGCGGGTATACTGTTCAGCCATCATCTCTCAACTTATTATGATTATGCAATTCGTCAATTCATGTGTTCTTTATTTGTAACACAAATTCGATGGCTCTGAAATGAGCATGCACGCAGGTTCGTGGAGGTGATGGCGCCAGTCTTCTCAAGGGACGCTTGGAGATGCGTGTGGCATATGATCCAGGTAGGTGTCAGAGCAGAGGATCATTCGTTCCTCTCCTTTTTTTCCTTTTTCTTTTTGGGAAGGCAGAGAGATGATCGTTCATTCATTTGCTTGGATTGGATGCATAACTAATTTCGTCTGAAACAAACGAACGAATCGAATTTGCAGAATGACCTGGTTCACGGATGGGGTCTCGACTTCAACTTCTGGAGATGCGTCGACGTAAGTCTGCAGTGCACGACGCACATGCTTGGCTTGGCACATCACTTGAAGATTATATTGCGCTTACATAGCATAAACGAAAAGAAGTTGAATTGACAGGATCCTGAGGAGCAGATTGGCGTCGTCGACGCGAAGTACGTGGCCCATCATGGAGTTCCCACGCTCATAGCCCAGGTAATTTTATTTTAACCAGTAGTGCACATGCATGCAAAAGAACATACGCCCATCTCTCCTCGACAGTCTAGAGAAATTTTACGATGTATTATAATGATAGTATATAGTAGGTAGTAGAAATTAAATCTAGCTGTTGATTTGTTGATTCAACATATTTCTACTACTCTACTATCATAGGAGGTATAAATAAATTCTAGCTAATATAATCTATTGAATAAAAAAGAATGAAAAGTTCATATTGAATTTAGTGTAACATAAAAGGGCTCACGATTCTAAGCTTCTTATTGGCTCGGCTTATACTGCAGGGTAACGGAGAACAACAAGGAAGCAGTGACAAGGTATAATACCTACTGCTATATGTTTTTCTCTCTATATATCCAACAAGTTAACAAGTATTAATACTGGTTCTTAGTTAATTCGTTCAAGTTTACTAGCTAGTCTTGGAGTCACATGCATCCCATATAATATGTTAAAGAAGTTGTAGTGACAACGTTGCTGTTGGTGTGGATGGGTGGGTACTAGGTGAGAGCCCGGCAATATGACGAGATGCACACCTTCGATGCGAGGATCGCCAACGCCGACAAGAAGCTGTCCAACGCCACGGCAGCACAAGCAGATCGTCATTCCTGAACTGTTATTAACCAAATACTGTAGTTGATTATTAATTAAATTGACCAGATGCATGGGCTTACAAACACAATGGTGTAGTTAAATAGGAACTTTTTTTAAACAATAAAGTCCAATAGAGGCATGAATATGGTGAAGTCAGAGGAGAGCATGGGAGGGATTCTTTAGGCAACGAACAAAGTGCATGCGATGCGTGTGGGCTCGATCCAAACCGGGCTGCGCTTGCATACTTAGGTGCTTATTCTTTGCATCTATTCTTTTTGTGTGTGTGTGTAGCTATCACTCACAACTTGACATTGTATTGGTTGGGCCTTCATTAGTTTAGTTTGGTCAATACATGAATGTAAGCCAGCAGTACGTACTATTTCTGGTGCAGTGCACATTGGTCGGTATTTTGATCAGTCAAGCAATTATTTCCTGCTGCTGCCGGTATCGATTGATTCTCCTTTCAACAAAAAAGAAAAGAGTATATGATCTGGTTGTTGGTTCAGATAATCAAATGTACGTTCAATTGATTATCAGAGTCTTTGGTTATTTATCATGCATACAAGCGCTGTTTTATTGAGTAGCAAGCTGTCTAATGTTAGTACGAGCGGCACAACTCCTGCTCTTGATTTCAATAATAATAATAATAAATTAACGGTGGTGATGGCCGCCGGCGGGATGTCAGGTAGCTAGCGGGATCTTCTTTATAGAGGCCTGCCGACGTGGCGTGGCGTCGTTGAAGAATCGCGGCGGCCATGGAGAGGAGAGAGCTTCCATCAAACTGGGAAGGGTGAAAACGATTAAGTATATTAGTTCAGGTCTCCTTTCGTAAAACTTCCTGCGATTCTCGATCGTCTATACTCGATCTGGACCGTGGAAGATCGATCTGACGGCTTATGGGTGCAGGATATTCGCCATCCAAATTGGGCAAGGGCACGCACGATAAGATATGCTAATACGGGGTCGCTTTCATAAAACATCCTCCGACCGATCCGGGCAGGATTGGCTGGGCCGTCCAAGTTGCCCTGACAGCCCACTTTGCTAAATGGTCCAAGTTGGCTTTCAGGGGACCCTGGCTGGCCAAACACTTAGAACCTGTACTTGTATTTGCATAAGTATCTTGTTCAAATTTAAATTAAACTAGTTACTACGGATAGAGAAAATCATATTACCCCGACACGTTGAGTTAGGATTGACATGTGCTGTTCCGCACATGCCCTCAGCTTTGCCTCCACGCTCAATTGCGTCACACCTCTGTAGAGGCTCCGTCACCTGCCCTAAACTGTTTCGCTAGTTTTTATGTTTTTTAGAGTATTTTTTAGGATATATAATTTGTTTGTTAGTATATTATTTTTTTCTGTTAGGGAATATTTAGGAAGATAGAATTTATTTGTTGGTATATTGGCTTTTTTATTTTTGCGAGAGATTTTTTTTAGAGAGGTGGAAAGAGAAGGTAGAGACGTACAGTAGGAGAGACAGGTAAACAATAAAAGATAGGAATGAACCATCACTAGCTTTGTTTCTTAGTAGTAAAGGTACAGACGAGAGCTCTCGTGCATGCCTCGAAGCTTTCCAATCACTGCGGTGGTGGTACACACCTAACGGGAGCTTCCAATTATTTTGATGATCATATTCATACATAAAACATGCATTCCGTTGTGTGCCATGCCATGATAAAAATATGGAACGTACTGGGTATGACAGATTTTTGTCTTGTTTTATACGTGTATATATATTCGACGACTCACACACCTAATGATATCAATGACAACTTGTTTACTTTAATGAAGTTGTGCGCTATGCTGCCTCGAGTGAATTTTGATAAGAGTGCGAAAGCATTTTGATATATATGAATTGATAGAAACAATAATGAAATAAACAAGAAATGTGCAACCGTAATAGTAGACTTGACATACCATCTAGGGTATGCACACATCAGCTAAAAATGGTGCCGAAAGGCAATTATGGGTCTTGTTTGATCATTACAGTCACAATAAATCGGTGGAAAACACATCGACAGCAAATGGGGTAATATACATTGTAATGTCGGTAGCATCTAAGAATCCTCTGATTTGAACAATTGATGTGTAATACTAATGTTAGTACACTGGGATCTGATCATGTATACATAAGCACTACCACAACCCATGCTTCCTTCACTGAGATACCAAATTATGAAAAGGTATGAGTTACATAAGCACTATATACCACAAACCACGCTTCCTCCACTGAGATACCAAATTATGAAAAGGTATGAGTAACTCGAAAGGAATATTATGGAAATACTGTGGATGTGAATATGATCACAAGGTATGAGTAGCTGTAAAGATATTTGAATTTAAATTCAAATCTGGAGACCTCTATGGTTCAAATTCTGATTAAGAAAACTTGAAAAAATTGTTTAGCACTGACACCTGGAGTGTGTTTCTTTATTTTCAAACTGCAATTCTGACATTGATATCTTAAGTTTTCATTTGGTAGTATCTAAACTAAAAGCTCAATATTCTCAAAAACCAAACCTAGAGTAGAACCAAGAAGCACATCAGTATAGGATTGGCAAACAAAAGCAATCAGCACAATGGTAAAAGCAAGATGGTAGAGCAAACATATCTCTCATAGAGAGGTAGCAAATAGCCAGGGCAATAAGAAGCCTACCAAAGAGCTAAACGATAGGTAAACCAGAAAAAATGAAAGCAAGATGTTAATGTACATAGCTAGTATATGAGTTTAGATCATAACCGACATAAAACATCCTGGTTAAACAAGAAAATGCCTCTTAGCGATCACTGGTGATAGCTAGCATGTGTAATTCTGACACCATGTGAAAAACATCAAGTAAAACAATATGGTGTTGGGAGATGCAGGGAAAAATGGTCTAGGCAAAGCGATAAACAAAAAAGCATAATTAACAGGGAATCCAAATAAAATATTGTTCCAATAATAGAGACTGATGTAAAGAAAAAGCTGTAGCCTGCAGGCAATTAGATCAGCAGAGCCTAAAATTTCTCTCCAGAACTATAAGACAAAAGATAAACTCAAGAGCTCTATGAAATAGCTTTCATTATAGCCAAAATACTGAAATCGGAACAATACAGAATCACCCAAACAGAAAATCTTGGAGCAGAAACAAATAATAAGTGATAAATTAAGTGCAAAACGAAAGTAAGCTGTGCAGTTAATTCTTTTAGCTAGGGTCTATGCTTTTGAAATTCTCCAACAATTTGGAAGAGGAACTATGGCTAGTCTAAGGAAGCCATATCTAAAAAGCTAAGTATATGAACAGAACGGGGGAACGGAAAGAATGTTTGAAATAATTTTTGGCTGTTTCACAATATCACAGCCTGATCTAGAGAAAACAAAACATTTTATGCTATATGCGAGGAACAAACACACAGGTACACACTAATTATAATTATAAGATACTCTAATGTGAAACACACAAAAAAATTGTAAAAGAGTCTATAGTTTTTAATGTATTTTGCAAATAACTTCATATACGCACGTAAAAAGAAGTATGTCTAAAAAATGCCATTGCTGATAGGATATATCTATATATATCTTCATGCCTGCGATAACAGTGTTTATGAACCAAAGTAAGAGGAATGTATGAACCAAATTAAGATGAATGCAATTCTTCAAAAAAAAAAAAAAAGAACCGAAACACATGTTGTGCTAGCCTTGCCTTCGAGAACCATGGTTTTTTGTGGCTTTGTGTTGAGGGGGAGGCAATGCTCAAACGCAGTCACGGAGATGAGTGGAATGGTGACCCTTGGATTTGAAACTGCTTCGGTGTGAAGCCACCATGGATAGCCGGCTTATTGATAACCAGGTGTGTAGCGCACGCGCACAGAGCTAGAAACGGAGGGACGAAGAAATTTTACCCCAAATTGACAGAGAATGAGAGAAACATAGAGGGGGAAAGAGGTAAGACCTCACTGTTAAGCTTAAAAGGATCGCTAGACCACGGCTGTCCTTGACCAAAGTGCACCACCTAGCAGCTGCCCGGCACTGAGCCTCGATCTAGATAGCACGGCTGCACCTCCATCGTTGCGTCGGTCGCTACGCCGCCACTTTGGGAGACACCCTCATGAACCTGATGGCCTTGATGCATGCCACAATCAACTGTGAAAGAACGACAGAGTTAGAGAGAGAGAGAGAGGGAGCCCGATGACAGGGAGGAGGCGAGGGCGAGTCTGGGCGGGCAGGGAGAGGCCATGTCAGCCGAGGGCGGCATGAGGCTCGCTAATGGCCTCTTCGCCACTGGTGCCACTACTTCTACCATCGTTCTCTTTGCCTCCATCATCTACTGCATCCCATAGGCCCTGCTCCTAGGTGGATTTCATCGAAGCGGATGGGTAAAGCGAGGATAGGTGATACGGGGAGGGGAAAGACGATGGGAAGAGGGAGAGAGGGGAACAGATCTGGAGCAGCGGCGGTGCCGATTTGACCAGAGGGGGCGGTGGCGGCGGCGCCTAGGTGAAGGAGAGCAGGAGGAAGGGAGGGTCGAGGGCGGTTAGAGGAGACAAGGCTTCCCTAGGCGCCGCGTGGGAAGCCTCCTGCACAGTTCTATTCCCCAATGGTGCAAATTCTGAAGAAATGGCAGCTCTTTATTGTCACAAATTCTGAAGAACCAAGTGAATAGTATCAGGTTCAGTTACTCCACAACAACACAAAAAAATTGCAAGGATGGCATAAGGAAATAAATAGGATGGACGACGGCATACGGAAATAAATAGGCATAAGGACATAAATATATTGATTAAAACACAACAACTTGAATCCTTGCGTGATGAGTTGGACAGAAAATAGATAGCATGCTAACAATAATTTCTTATGATTATAGTATTCTGTTCAGCAAAATGTTACTAAGCAGAACCGCAATGATGTTCTATTTAGATAGAAAATCTTTTGTTATACAGAGGCCTTATATAACTTGATTATGTGCAACATAATATATTGTGGCAAAAATGAGCAACATAAGATACAAAAATCTTGCATAGATCATATTGACATTCCAGGCCATGAATCATTCTGCAAACTGCTGGTAAGCAATACTGTTTACAGAAAATCATGCTGATAAGTTAAACAAGTCTAGCTGGTTTAACACAGAACAGTGCCAGCTGCCAAGTCCACATACATTAGCTCAATAAACAGGTGGTTTAACACAAAATAACACCATAATGTTTAGCTGGCAGATATAGTGCCAAGTCTAGTAGGTTCTTTGGGTAGGAAAAACTGAAAACATAGAATAGAAGACTGCCATCATGAACTTGATTACTTGAGATACTCTTTCTTCTTATCGGTGTGAACTCTAGCAGACCTGCATACCATAATAAATACAAATAAAACTTCTATACTAGCTCATGACAAATCAAGTTAAGAACTTAAGATACACAGAATGAAAACAAAACAAACCCTTGTGAGCACTTAACAAGCAGAAAATGGTTAAATCACTTTTTGTCATTCATCCATGTCCTCCAACACATCCTCCTCCTCAAAATCTTCCATATCCTCATGCTCCTGCAATTGCAAGTTATATTTTAATGAATATGCTCCTGCAATTAGGGCAAACATCTATATGGTTACATAAAAAACAACAAACCCTTGTCATCAGGTGTGCAAAACATCGCTCCATGCCCTCCATGTCCATCTCAGATATGATAGATCCACATATGTTTCCGCCTGCATGTGTTGTTAAAAGATTAAATTATGCTGAAAGGTTTGCTCACATGCTGAAATGGATATGCATTACCTTTTCTAGATGCAATAGTCCAATCTTTGGTACAAATCAAAGCTTGGACGATTTTAGGATGCAATGCTCCTTTCTTCTTAACTTCATACTCCTTTCTTCTTAACTTCATACTTCTTGATGCAATGCTCCTTTCTTCTTAACTTCACACTTCTTGAAGTGATCCCAAACATCATAGCTACATTTCTTTGCTCTCTTCCCAGCAGGAGCAAGAGGGTCAGATTCAGTACCAGTTTCACTAGTCAAATCAACTTCATTTCTTGGAGCTAGATCAGAAACGTCTCTACCAGTAGAAGCTGGATGTGGCACTAGTGGCAAAGCTGGAAATGTATCACTCACACTTGCGCTGCTACTTGCAGTTATTTATTCCATTACAAACCTAGCACAGAAAAGTCAAGAGTCAAATGTAGATAGCAAACAAATTTAGACAGCAAGCAAACATTCTTTTGCACATTCAAATTAGATACTCCTGTGTATCTTTCAAAAGGAAGCTAAACAACTCAACAGTGCATCAATGTACAGTACAGCCCTTCATACATGTAAATTAATCACCTAACATTATGAGAGAGCAAACATATCATTTGGCCACAATCTGTACAGGGTAGGCCTTATAACTTATAAGGACTCTCCTAATTCAGACTAAACACTAATAAACAATACTTGATAAACCATATACAGAGTTCAATCTGGCAGAACAGAATATAGTCAAAATATTTTTCTAAGTATTGTTCAGTTTAGACACATCCCATCTACAAAATTTGTCATTACTTCTTGTACTAACGATTTGTCAAAGTTCAAACCCTTTATTATACTAAAAAATTATTAGTCGAATGAATGATTGAGGTTGATTAAGGACAGATCTTAGCAACACTGGTGGCAACTAGTGGTTACTTGTAATCTCTGCTACCACTTTGCTAGACCACACCACCAAATAATTTTTTCAAGAAAGTGTAATCGTTTTACTAATAGAATCCCCTTGTTAATGTATTGGCGCAGGATAACCTCTAGGGTCATGGCCTATCGATCTATATTGATGAGTTACATGCTAGGGGTTTACATGCAGCTGTGAGAGAATTAAGGAGGAGGCACAGCTCCTGAGATTAAGGAGACAATAATGGAGACGCAGCTCCATGGAAAGAAGGAGGCGCAGCTCCTAAGGAAATGAGAATTCCCTTCCATCTATAGACAATTGTTTCTATGTTTAACATCCCCCTCAATCTGGACGGTGTGAAACTAAGTTCAAATTGCGACAAAACAGATTAAAGGCAGTGGACGCCAATGGCTTGGTCATGATGTCAGCAATTTGATCCTTGGAGGAGATAGGTCGAACTTCAAGTTGCCGGCTCGCAACGCGCTCCCGAACAAAGTGGTAATCTACCTCAACATGTTTTGTCCGGCGATGAAAGATAGGATTAGCCGACAAGTAGGTGGCGCCAATGTTGTCACACCACAAGCTGGCCGGTTGTACCTGAGAAATCCCGAGTTCCCGTAATAAAACTTGAATCCATATCAATTCAGCCGTAGCATTGGCAACCGCCTTGTACTCAGCCTCGGTACTAGAACGAGACACTGTCGGCTGTTTACGAGAACTCCAAGACATAAGATTACCTCCAAAGAAAATAGCATAGCCTCCCGTACTCCGACGATCATCTAGATCATCAGCCCAATCAGCATCCGAGAAGGCACTCAATAAGGAGGAACCGGATTTTGTGATGCACAAACCCAAATCAGAAGTTGCATGCAGATAGCGCAATATACGCTTGACCGCCGCCCAGTGAACTGTTGCTGGTGCAGAGAGAAACTAACAAACTCGATTAACACTGAACGAGATGTCAGTCCGTGTCATGGACAAATATTGGAGGGCACCAACCACACTCCTATATCGTGTAGTATCATCAGCGGAGGGAGGATCACCACTTTTCATAGACAATTTGTCAGTAGGGAGCATAGGAGTATGAACACCCTTAGAGGTAGCCATGTTTGTGCGAGCCAGAAGATCTTGAATATATTTATGTTGCGTCAAGAGAAGACCATGAGGAGTATGATGCACTTCTATGCCAAGAAAATAGCCAAGAGTGCCAAGATCATTTACCGCAAAATCAGCTTGGAGTTGATTGAGGAGGCGATCTGCAGCCTAAGATGACGAGCTAACAATAATGATGTCATCAACATAGATGAGGATATACATCTGAATGCCCCCTTTATTGAGAATGAAGAGAGAGACATCAGCCTTAGAAGCTTGAAACCCCAACTGCAATAGCGTGCCACTCAAGCGAGAAAACCAAGTACGCGGGGCCTGTTTAAGACCATAAAGTGACTTGTCTAGCTTGCAAAGATAATCAGGGTGATCCGAATCCACAAAGCTGGGTGGTTGTTTCATATAAACATCCTCATGAAGAAGACCATGTAGGAAGGCATTCTGAATATCAATCTGTCGGAGAGACCAACCACAAGATCTGCAAGAGACAATAGGAGTCGAACAGTAGTGGGCTTGACCACCGGGCTGAATGTGTCATCATAGTCAATGCCATACTGTTGCTTGAACCCCTTGGCAACCAAACGTGCCTTGTACCGATCAATAGAACCATCAGGTTTGTGCTTGAGTTTAAAAACCCACTTGCAATCAATAACATTGAGACCAGCACGAGGAGGAACAAGATGCCATGTCTTGTTTTTAATAAGAGCCTGAAATTCATCATTCATGGCACTATACCAAAGAGGATCCTTCATAGCATTAATATGAGAAGATGGTTCAATATTAGAAGCCCGGACAGCAGAGTATGTTATCGTCCCATCAGTGCGAATTTTTGGTTGCCGAATATTGTGGCGAAGTCGTGTCCCGTATGGATGGACAGGGTCCACTGGTGTACCAACCTCGACACAAGGCCCTGCATGCACAGGAGCAGATGGTGCAAAATCTTCGGGCGCAGGTGGGATCGGCGGAGATCCCGAGGGTGCAGCCAGACCGGGGCATGCAAGCCCGGAATTAGTGGCCGAAACAGGGGCGCCGCGTGAGGGAACCAATGCAAACCCCGAAGCTCCATCAGGTGCTGGGCGGGGAACCCCAACACCATCGAGCGGTCGTTCAGCATGCGGGCCCGAGGCATCAGCAATGCATGGCCTGGAATCCCCAACAGCAGCGACCGGAAATCAGCCTGTGTGGAGACAGACGGACATCCCGAGGCTGGAGCACCTGCGGCAGAGGGCGCTGACCCCAGAGATGACTCACCTGCCGAATTTTCTGCATCCAAATTTTCTATAGCCACAGCATTAGCAGGAAATAAATCACGCACATGGTTAGTGTTCAAATTAAAACTGTTACTGACTGGAATTATGGGTGACGGGACAGATTGAGTATCAACGTGGGATGAAGGATTTGTGGAAAAAGGAAATTTTGATTCATCGAAAATGACATCACGCGAAACATAGACGCGACCGGATTCCATATCAAGACATTTGTACCCCTTATAAAGAGAGCTATACCCAACAAAAACACAAACTTTGGAACGAAAAGATTATTTGTGTTTGTTATAGGGTCGAAGATGTGGCCAACAGGCACAACCAAAAATTTTAAGCATAGAATAATTTGGTGGAACTTTGAAGATGCGCTCTAAAGGGGACAAATTATCAATGACTCTGGTGGGAAGTCTATTAATGAGATAGGTGGCCGTCAAAAACACTTCATCCCAGAATTTGATAGGCATGGAGGCGTGAGCTAAAAGTGCGAGACCCGTTTCGACTATGTGGCGATGCTTCCGTTCGGCCGAACCATTTTGTTGATGGATATGGGGACAAGAAACACGGTGAGCTATACCAAGCAACCGAAAAAATTGATTATGAAGTTTCTGATACTCCCCACCCCAATCTGATTGAACACATTTAATTGTTGTATCAAGGAGTCGTTCTACATGAGCCTGAAATTGTAAGAATATTCGTTGAGCATCAGTTCTATCATGCATCAAATAAACCCACGTGAACTTGCTAAAATCATCAATAAAGTTGATGTAATATTTATAACCACCAACAGAAATATGGGCAGGGCCCCATACATCAGAAAAAACAAGTTCGAGCGGAGCAGTAGAACGATGAATCGAATTATTGTAGGGTAGTTGATGACTTTTGGCTAACTGACATGCATTACAAACTGAAAAATTTGACTCCTTGAGACATGGAAGACTATGAAGATGCAAAATAGACTTGACAACTTGAGTAGAGGGGTGGCCGAACCGAGCATGCCACTGATCCGGGCGCACAGCAATGACACTGATAAGGGTTTGTTTGAGGGTCTTGATATCAGATGGCGTGATGGGATAAAGGCCGGACTCACACCTGCCCTCCAGGAGCAGTTTCCTTATTGTACGATCCTTGATAAGAAAATAATAAGGATGATATTCAAAGAAAACATTATTATCACGGGCAAGTCTATGAACAGAAAGGAGGTGTTTAGAGATTTCCGGAACATGAAGGACATTATTAAGGGCAAGTGGGCGAGTAGCAGTATTAATAGAACAAGAACCATAATGCATAATTTGCAAACCTGCTCCATTGCCGACTTGAACCGTTTCACCACCATGATATCGTTCGCGGAGAGATCACTAGTGATGTGATCTGTGGCCCCCGTGTCAGTGTACCAGTTCAGATCCACCTGGTAGGACGAAGTAGCAGCCACGGCAGCAGAAGGCTGTTTGTCCTAATACGATTCATCCATGCGGTACCAGCACTTGATCGCCGTGTGCCCCTCCCGGCCACAAATCTGGCAAGAAGGGCAACCGGAGCCGCCACGGCCAGAGGGACCACGAGATCTGCCGGAGTATGGACCACCACGCCCGTGAGAGCACCCACGACCACGATCGCGAACCGGAGGTCCGCCGCACCCTGCGAAGTTGGCCGAAGCGCCAACATTGAGGCGCATCTCAGCCTGATGTTGATGTTGGCGTGCCTTGAAGGACATCAGATGCGCATATACGTCGTCGAGGGTGAGCGCCTCACTCTTGGTGTTCATGGACGTAACGAACGGATCATAGTCCGAACCGAGACCAGCCAAGAGATAGGCAATGACTTCATCATCCCGAAGAGGTGCATCAGCGGCCGCCAGCTCAGAGGCGAGACCCTTGATCTTGCGGAAGTAGTCGGAGGCAGAGAGGTCTCGCTTCTTGGTGGTGGCGAGATCGACTATGATCTGGACGGTGTGCGCACGCGTGGCGGAGGAGAACATCTTCTTCAGAATGTCCCACGCTTCTTTAGAAGACGTAGCAGACACCACGTCTTCGAGAACAGCCTCAGTCATCGAAGAGAGGAGGCCACTAAGGACCTGCTGATCTTGATCATACCACCGGTTGTATGCTGGATTGGGTACGAGCTCGGCTCCGGCAGCGATCGACGATGCGATCTGCTTTGGCGGTGCCGGCGTGGATCCATCAACGTATCCCATAAGCTTCGTGATTGCAGTATGGGAGGAGTCGGGCGCCATAGAAGAAAATTGGTTTTGGAGAGGCGAATGGTAACGGCGTGGTGGATTGGAATAGCAGCAAAGGTAGAAGCAGCGGTGCTAGACATGGTGGCGGAGGTGGTGGAGGAGGAAGAAGATGACGTGATCGACATCTTCAAAGAAAAAATATTGGCTCTGTTACCATGTTAATGTATTGGCGCAGGATAACCTCTAGGGTCATGGCCTATCGATCTATATTGATGAGTTACATGCTAGGGGTTTATATGCAGCCATGAGAGAAATAAGGAGGAGGCGCAGCTCCTGAGATTAAGGAGACAATAATGGAGACGCAACTCCATGGAAAGAAGGAGGCGCAGCTCCTAAGGAAATGATAATTCCCTTCCATCTATAGACAATTGTTTCTATGTTTAACACCCCCTAGACATCCAAAAGTCAAGAACCCAGTAACTAAGATGACGATCGCTGACCGTAAGCTAGCTTCTGATACCAATCAAGCCAATCCTCCCTACTAATGCACGCATACAATATACATACAAAAGATCACCTCAATAGATTTAATTCATTAGATTCTACTACCAATTAAGTCAATCCTCTGTACTAATGCATGCATACATAAAAAAGACCAAATTAACAAAAATATATCACCTTCAGGCTCGAGCTATCAGATCTAGACCCAACAATCAGGAAGCAAGAACCAAGTAGGTGTAAGAGAGATGGAACAACTAACTTGGGAGTTGGGTCCTTGAGGAGGATTTGACGAGCCTTGCAATGGACGGCTGGGACTGTCGCCTAATTGGCCGACGATCCCACCAATTTGATTCGCCGGAATGCGGAGGGCTGACGGGCGGCAAGAGTGTGGCAGAGGGACTACGGCGACGCGACCGACGATGGGGCACGGCGGTGGCGGACAAGGAGGCGCAGCCAACGACGGGGACGGGTGGTGCTTGCCAGTGGGGCAGTGGGGGCAGGCGGCTGAGCGAGCGAGAAGGGCGGCGCCAGGGGGAGACAGGACGGGCGGCGCCGGCCGGTGGCCCGTGGGGGGAGACGGGGAGTACCGGAGTAGTGGAGTAGATCTGGATTCTGGAGTTGAAAAGAACCGAGTGAACTCACGACACACGAAGTCACGAGTGCTCTCTTGAGTCCGGATATCCGAGTCACTGTTTATCGGATAATCCGTATCCGTATCCGATAAAAAATATCCGTATTCGTATCCGATCCGAAACTATTCGAAAAATATCCGATCCGAAACTATCCGTATTCGAAAATTATCTGGATCGGTGGGAAACTATCCGATCCGTTTTCATCTCTACCCATGGCTTTACAAGGGCCCAATCATGACGGTACGATCTCGATCTGACGGCTCCTACGAGTCGATCCATACAGAGTCAGCGGCGCCTTCAATCTTGCGTGGAAAAAAGTAGAGGGACACACAGTGCCGAGCGATTCGCCATTAGGAGCGCCGATCGGTTCTGCTTCGCGGGATTCTTTCCGTTGTAAGACAGGTAATGTTGGTTCTAAGTCTAAAAGCTCGAAACATAGTTAAAATTATATCGTTTGTCCAGCACCTATTCTTAACACAATCGTCAAATACTATGTCTTGTCAAATCCTACGTCGTACAATGGGTGGTAAAGTATTGAAGTTTTCCTTCGACATTGGAATGATCTAACAACATATTATTAAAAACATTATTAAGTCATGCTACAAAGATCCATCATGGGAGATAAAAAATACGGTATTGCTAGTAATCGGACATCCGATGGAATACAACATTTTTTTCTAATATGTGCAATAATTGTAATCACTGTGTGTAACAAAAACACAGAATAACAAAAATGTTGCACACGATGATTACAATTGTTACACGCATTATCAAAAAATATTACGCCGACGCATCCGATAAAAACTCTCCGATCAGACGTCCGATTGCTAACACTCGCCTAAAAATAACATCGATATATCATTGACAAGTAGCTCAAACGGTCAAACCTCACTTGGCATCCTCAGATTGGATGTTACTTCCTAATTTATACATCTATACCCCTTTATAATGCACCTAAGCATTCTTTTCTACGTCCACCCCAAATAATGCACGCCACTAGAGATAGACCAACCTTCATACACCCAGCGAAACGTCCCCAGAAACTTGCCTCCATCAAAATTAACCTCTCGATCTTTCTCACTTTACTCACCCACATCCGATGGCCATTGTTTAATGTGTCTAACTCATCCTGTGGCCCACAACAGATCTCCCCACCTCCAAAGATTATCTCAAGGAAAAAGAAACAAATATCCTGGAATTAAGGAAAAGGAAACAAACGTTCTAGAAAAGAAAAAGATCATATATTACGTGCTGGGAAAAGGAAACCGAAAAACAGAGTATTATACTAGTCTTTATAACGCTACTAAGCAAAATTTCCCCATATTTGTGTTGCTCCCAAAGTTCTCTCAGCTGGCGGCATATTTTCCCTTAGTTTGAAAAACCGACGACATCAAACCAAAGAAAAGAAACTTGTGTCGAGGAATTCACTGAGCGTAGACAACTTTTTGTTCACTCGTATAACGTCGCTCCGACAAATATCAGCACCATGTCATAGATCGACGCAGTATTACAAATTTGGTAACTAACATTATCGAATAAATTAACCCTTCTTTTTAGACAAGAATAATAACGGAAGCACTACTGCTTTGTTGCAGTCCCCTACTAAAATATTTTCCTTATTGTTTCTCTTCGTAGCAGGGCAAGGCAAGATCTCCAGGCAATCTCACTAGTGCATCAGATCTGTCAAATAAGAATATTTATATTAACATGCTGAAATTTACATCAGTAGAAACACACCTTGTTATTACGAATTTCTGGTTAGGTCTCCACACTCCATTTTTCGTTTGAAGATAGTGAAAAAGTATATAAAAATTTTCTATGGAGGCAAATGTTGGAACCTGAGCTGCCTTTGCTTTGAGCCTCTGTACCTCATCCTGTGAACACAATAACCTGCAGCGCACCAAACTTAATTTCAGGACTGAGCTATTTAATTTCTTCATATCTTTGGTTTAGAAAGGTCATATAAAATATAATTACCGCCATTGCAGCTCCAAGATCTCATTGAGCATTTCCTTCTCCCTTTCATGTGCTGCTTCCAACTGAAAAGATAGTGGGTTATACTCTTCTTACCATTTACCATCATAAGAAAGAAAAGACATAACTTCCGGTACTAGCGTGACTAAATAAATTTGCAAGACCTCGCTTCGAAGTTCACCATATTGATGCCCTACTAGTTTCAGTAAGTTTCTTCTACGACCATATTGGTGCCTTAACAGTTTCAATAAGTTTCTTCTTGAAAAGACCCGGAAATCTAAATTAAGCCAATAAAATTACTAAGCAACTAGTCGAGAAAATAATGGGCAATTTAACTTAATAACCAATATTATGCATAAGTTAATGAGAATGACTAATATACCCCCATGGTAACAAGTAAAAGATCCACTGGTAGAAAAGTAAAAAGAGCACATTAAATGAAGATAAGACCAAAGCCACGGTCCGGTGCATCCCCCTTCCTTCACCACAACCGAGAGCCAGACCAAGCAACTCATTCATTCCCCTTAGCACACTCCCACCAGAAAGCACAACACATTCATCTCCCTTTCTGCCTCACTCCCAAACCAAGAGAGAGTAAGCCAAAGCAGCCAGGAGGAGCACCAGCCGAAGCCCAAGCCAAGGAGAAGAGCAACAGGAGGAGAAGGTCCCGAGCAAGGAGGCTACCAAGAAGAGGAACCGAGAAGGGCTAGGAGGAGCAGATCGAGCCGAAGCTCAAGGAACCGGCCACCTCCAGCAGTCCCTCCACCCAACATCATCATCATCCAGCCTCACCATAGAGCCAAGCCCATCAGGTGCACTTCACCAAAGTAGTAGTACTAGCAATGTAGTATGCAGAAATGAGTAGATCGGGTGACTAGCAAGTAGATCAAGGGGAAAAACCTAGGGATCTCAGAATATAGCACTAGAAGGGGTTTGCCTTGCGCATGCCTGGGCTCATCCCGCACTCCCCGGAGTACTGTTGAACGCCGGTATCGCTGCAATACCTCCATCCCACAAGTTTTCATGTGCACAAATCATCATAGACCCCAAAACTTACCTCTTTAGTGCACTGATGAACATAGAAAACTAACCCAGTGCCTCTCTCTAACCAAAGCCCCATCAAAGTGGTGAATGCAGTAGGAACCCTAGAAACCAAACCGAGTAAAGCCAGCAGGGGAAAAGAGGGCTCGATCGGAGGCGAGGCTCATTGCGGCGGCCGAGCCAAGGAGGGCCGAGGCCGGGTCGGGTCGGGCCGAGCAGGTGGACGGTGGGGGTTGGGTAGTAGCCGGTCGGTCACGAGCCAAGTTGGTCCAGAGAAGAAGTAGATGGAGAGCCAGATCGAGTAGGAGAGGGAGAACCCGAGAGAGAGAGGCAGGGAGAAGAAACCGAGAGAGCAAAGAGAGTCGGCTCCAAAGAAGGGGAAAAAGATGAGAGGTCGAGAGCTAAGACAGGGAATCGGCTGAACTGGAGAGAAAAGAAATGAGGGTAGGAAAAAAAGAAGGAAGGAAAGAAAAAGGAAAAAAAAAGAGGAGAGAAAAGAAAAGAGAAAAGAGAGAGGGGAAAGTAGGAAAAATATTTCCGGTCGCCGCAAACCGCTATTAGTTAACGAATCATCTAGCTTTACGCCTAAAAACCAAAAAATTGTAAATAACACGATTAATTAGGTAAGAGGTATATGAAAATTGCAAGTCTTATAATAATTAAAAATGATGATTTTAATACCTCACACAAATTAAAATGCAGGAAACAAAATTGTTGTAACTTAAAATGCACCACATTAAAATGTACCAAGTTAATAACTAACAACAATTCAGAAAAGGTTGGACGCCATAAATACTTTATAATGAATTGCCATAAATTAATATTCTATGATTTTCAAGACCAGAACTGAACCAACCAGACCACTAGCTCCAAAATTCGAGCGAGGCCATACATTTCGATTTTATACCAGGCAAGCTACCTATGATCATTGTTTTATTAAATGTTTTCAAATGCTTTTATATACTTACATATATCATCACTGCATTGGAAAACTTATATTACAAATGAAAACCTTAAATCAGGTGCGGATGGAAAGTATGGATTGAAAAATGGATTGATGATTGGATATTAGTAATTTGATTGGCTCATCCAACGAATGGAGCCATTGGCGTATTTTTATTTATGGTTGGTAGAGAGCTGTGGCAACCCGCATAATAATCCTCGGGTAACGACAGTCACACTGCCATTACACTTGAGTTAATTATGCGAATCTCGGCATAGTAGCTAATAAAATATTGGGCATCCCGATACTTTATCAGTTACTATACTGCATTCAGAGTATTGCAACAAAACAATAATTAGAGACTGAATGTAAATATATTACAAACCAAGCCACGCAGGGTTGTATGTTCGGTACATTAATTATACATCAGATCCAAGTACAACAAAAGGATATTACATAGATACTAATTACACCAAAAGACTGACAAAGCCAATACACGGCTACTCATCCCTTCTATCCCTCCTAGTAGAACTCAGCCGCCTTGTCAAACTAACCAGACGCTTGAGCACCAGAGTCATTCTCTAGCAAGGGGAGATTTAGCAAGAGTGAGTACAAAAGTACTCAGTAAGCATTGATAGCAAAATACAATAGATGATTTTATCTCAATCCTGCCAAAGTCCAACTAATGATCACCTTCCCTCAAAATCCATTTTTACAGAAATTAGGTTTTTGGTTTTGTTTAAGGGTTGTCTATTTTAATTATGAAAACAGCTACTAGCACTCGTATATGAGGCAGACTTAACTTCCGTAGCCTCCAATCCAAGAGACATACATGAATTCATGATTTTAACTCTGCGCAGGTTCATATCATTTTTAGCCATAGCGACCTCATCCTGTGAGGCCCCAGAACGTTTATCACCAATCCAACATTAGATCTCCAACCCTGGTAACCAACGAGTAGTGGTGTCAACTGTTCCCCATATATCCTCAGCGTACCAGTTGTACCAACTATCGCAGCAGCACTGATACTCCTCTAGGCTTTAAATATAGCACCTGATCAACCGCAGCTGATTTTGTGTCCGTTACTAGGACTCCCGGCATACCCAGATTCACACTCCTAGTTAACTACCTAACCACCAATGTGGAGATCATAATACGTTCATAGGGCAACCTTTTCTGATCGATTTCACTCACTATGTTTGATACTAGAATAAATCCAGTATCAACCATAGTGTGTGAAATCGATTAGAAGAGGTTGTCCTATGAAAGTATTAGAATCTCCACATTGGGTAAGAAATTTAGTGCGCACCTCTGGGATATGTCGGTAGGCCCAGAGGGGCAGGCAACTTGGTGGCAGTATATTTGAAGCCATGGGTAGAGTTACTACCGACGGGTAGTTGGAGTATAACTGTTAGCTACGAGTCTAGTGGGACAACCTAGGATAGGTGTCCCCTACTCGAGTAACAGGATTAGAGATCTAATACTGGATTAGTGATAAACACTCTGGGGCCTCACAGGATGGGATCACTATAGGTAAAGTGATACAAACCTGCGCATAGTAAAATTATGAATTCATGCCTGTCTCCTAGATTGGAGCCTCATATACGGGTGCTAGTAGCCGTTTTCAGGAATTAAAATAGACAACCCTTAAAGAAAACCAAAAAACCTAATTTATGTAAAAATAGATTTTGAGGGAAGGTGATCATTAGATGGACTTGGATTGGAATTGAGAGAAAATTCATCTATTGTATTTTTGCTAATAATGCTTGCTGAGTACTCCTGTACTCACTCTTGATTAAATCCTCCTTTGCTTAGAAGGTGACTTTTATGTTGAAAGGATCAAGTTGGCCTAGGGGGGTGAATAGGCAACTTTAAAATTTTTAATTCTTGTGGAAAAACTTTTCTCAATAAAACAGCAACAACAAAAAAAATATTGTAAAGATTTAGCACAACTCTGATTCAGTAAGACTTGTGTAGAAAAGAATTTGAAATAGAATTAACAATGAGAACAGCAAAACGAAGATAGATCAATAACAGGAAGACTCAAGATTTTTCCACCGAGGTTCAGAGCTTAATCTCCTACGTCCCCGTTAGAGCACTTCTTCAGAAGTATAGCTTAACCAAAAGCACTTCTTCAGATGTATTGCTCCACCAAATGGCCAATCACAATGACTTTTAGTTTTCCACTATCTTAACTCTTTCACCACTCCAGTGAGGTGAGTCTCAACCTTTCATAACAATGGTGGCCTTCCACAATCTCTGTTGGATAGGTCGCACCAACAACTTCTCCAACCGTCTAGGAACAGCTAGTTCCAAGAGTAATAGACTATCCACAAGCCCTGTCTCTTGGTTCAGTGACTAGATGCTAACTAGACTTAGCTTGGAGCAAGTACTCTAAATATTTAGAATGAATGTTTGTGATTTTCTGAGTTGAAGCTCAAACTCTTTGATGAAATGAAGCTTAGGAATCCTAAAGATCAAAGAGTTGTATATGATTTGAATGATGTCAACGGTGTTCAGGATGTCAAGGATGTATATATGCAAAAAGCTCACCTTATTTGAGAACCTAGGCACTCTATATAGAGAGCCTGAACAGAAATAACCGTTGAACCTGCCATTTGCCCATTGGGGGTTGGTAGGATAGATGGGGTAGGTCAACTACTACCCTTTTTATAAGAATTTTAAGGTGTATGAGTCATAAGTCAAAATACACATACGCCGGACTAAAATTTTTGGTCCAGGGTACATAGGATTGGAGAAGCATTGTTATACTCAGAATGACCCATTTGCGCCGGACCGAAAATACCAGTCCGTCGTAGTCAAAGAAGTTTGTGCCGGACTGAAAAAGATGGTCTGATGTACACATACTTTGATTTATACTGATATCAGCAAAACAATGTTTATGCCAGACTAAAAAAGTTGGTCCGGCGTCCACATGGTTTTGTTCCATTTGAGTACCAGTGAACAATGTTTGTGCCGGACCGAAAGAGTTGGTCCGGCGTACATGAGAAAACAGCTGGTTTTTATCTGAGTGAAGTATGTTTGCGCCAGACCGAAAAAGTTGGTCCGGCGTACACATAGAATTTTGGTCCGCAGCAAATATTATATTTCTGGTTAAGATTTTTAAAAAAATTCTTAACACAGCCTATGATATTATTTTAAAGTGAAAATATAACTTATGCCGGACTAAATTTAAGAAAGAATTTGGATTGGTCCGACGTGAACGATGTACGCTCGGTTGAAAACAATCAAAGAAGAGTTTTGAACGCCGGACTGAAAAAGTCGGTCCGGCGTACATGGAATACGCTCGGTGAAGATAACTCTTAGCGCCGAACTGAAAAAGTCGGTCCGGCGTACATGGTATGCGCTCGATTAAAGTTTGAACTTAGAAAGTTTTGAGCGCCGGAAGATGTTTGGTCAGAGATAGAATTCTTTTTGGCTAAAATGGAGAAGATTTGGATTTAGAATGAGAAACATGAGAAGTCCTATACTCCAAGTAATCTTAGTGATTTTGCATATGAACCAAGATCATTTCTTATGTATAATCCCTCTTAATAGTACGGTGATTCTAGCTATATGGCTTGAATCAACTCCCAAGCCAAAACTAGAGATAAATACCTTAGCCTTGATCATCAAATCTGACTGTTGTCGACTTTTACTGAGTATCCTTTTTAATAATCAACACCAAAACCTACATAATAAGCATAATTTACAAAAGTAGGGAGCTTAGATGCTCTCAATCTCCCCCTTTTTGGTGATTGATGACAATATCTTTAATGTTATGCTCAGAGCTATGAAAGAATTACTTTTCCTGCAGATAAAAGTTAATCTGATAGAACAAATAATTTTTAAATGACTCAAGTATTTATACTCCCCCTGAATGAATGCATGAGATGAAATTTATTTGAACACATGAAGCAATATCAGAATCATTCAGAAGAGGTTTTTTCAGAAAAAATTAAACAGATAACAATAGATTCAAGAGATTATTGTACTACTACTTCTATTTGTAAGGACTAATTGTTGTACCTGTTCTTTTATCAGTTGGCATCTTATTATGTTAATGTTGATTGCTCATATAGCATAATTGGCTAGTTGAATCGCATTACCATTATAATTACCATCTTTGATTAATGACTTGCTGCATACATATCCTTAGCCAATAGATTATGCTATCATTTTTATGAGAAACTGCATGTAGTATAGGAGTAAAACATTGCCATGAGGCATACTAGAATATTAAAGCTAGAATTGTTGTAGAAATATTTACTTAGTAAGGATTGATGATTCATATTTGCATTATATTTATCGCAACGCAATCATGATTAGTATGTTTGCATCTGAATATAGGTTAGATAGATTTCATTTAGTCAATGATATATGTTTTTACTTGCTTTAGAGACCAGATGTATTGTATATGACTATATATGTATATAAATAGCTGAGTACAACAAGTAGAAATAGGAGCTAAGGCTAGGAAATGGTCCCGAAACCATTGTCCATGGCATGCTTGAACACATGGATCCATAGCGTGCTCGAGTGCGTGGTCTCGAGGAGTTCTTGGTGCTCGGACACCAAGTTTATTTTATCGTTTATCTTCTGTAGATATAGATGCGACTCGAGGCGCGACTTCGAGTTCTTGGTGCTCGGACACCAAGATTTTTGTCGTTTACTTATTTGCATCTTAATCGTGGTTTCATGGTTCTTCTGTAGATAGGGCGGCCCGAGTGCATTAATCTCGATGAGTTCCTGGTTCCCAGGCATCAGGGTTGTTTTCGTTTCTCTTAAATTCGGGATTTATGGTTCTTATTCTGAGATGATTAGGTAGATGATGTATGTCAAATTCTACAATGGAGTGGCGAATGAGAGCGATATTGCCCACTACGCACAATAACACCTCTCATCTTGTAATTAAATGCTGGCACATATAAATGTTTTAACCTTACCCTCTCTACACGATAAGACCTCGTCTTGTAAATAAATGCTGATAGTGGTAAATGTCCAACCTTTCCTTATGAAATCACTTTAGTTAAAATTTAGAAGGGCAAATAGAACTAAAAATATGCTAAAGGTAAAGAATTAACTAAGTTATGCCTTTCAAATGCTCTTTTGCAGGTATGTCAGACCGTGAGAGAGTTGAGCAAGATTTGTTCCTTAGGTTAGGATCCACCCAAAACCACCCAGTATGGTAGAACCTCCATCTGTACCGCTCCAAGATCTTAACCAACCTAATCCTCCAGAGTCTAGACAGCCCACACCCCAGGAGGTAAACTAGTACAGTCGAACCCCAGAAAACCCTGACCAGCTGGAGAGAGTTCTAACGTTCTTAGAGAACTCCAGGAGAGAGGCCCAGGAAAACCAGAACCAGTTTATGGAAACCTTGCTCACCAATCTAGTCCTTGGAACCCAACCTCCAGCTAGACACTGAGTCACTTTAGGGGAGTTTCTCCAAACTCGCCCACCCACTTTTTCTAGAGCCACAGAGCCTCTTGAAGCAGATGACTAGCTTTAGGAAATTGAGAAGAAGTTGACCACAGTAGGTTGCTCAGAGGAAGAAAAAGTTCAGTTTGCAGCCTACTAGTTGACGGGACCTACGTCAACTTGGTGGACTAATTATCGTCGCACCCGTACAGGAGAGCAGCCTTCTTCCTGGACAGAGTTTACCTCCCAGTTTCGCATCACCTATGTCCCATTGGGAGAGATGGATATCAAAAAGAGGGAGTTTCGGGACTTAACACAAGGGGGTAGGAAGGTCACAGACTATTTACTTAAGTTCAATGAACTGTCAGGTATGCCACTTGATAGAGAGTTGGAGTTCTCTATAGATCTTATCCCAGGATCCACTCCCACATCAAAAAAGCCTTACCGAATGAACCCACCAGAACTTGTGGAACTTAAGAAGCAGTTGGAAGAGTTAAAAGGTAAAGGGTTTATTAGATAGAGTGTATCTCCGTGGGGAGCGCCAATCCTGTTTGTGAGCAAAAAGGATGGTGGAATTTGGTTATGTACGGATTATAGAGAGCTCAACAGTGTTACTATTAAAAACAAGAGAATTGATTACCTATTCGATCAACTTAGGGTGCTTGTGTCTTCTTAAAAATTAACCTACGGTCGGGATACTACCAAATCAAAATAAGAGCAGAGGATATAGAGAAAACTGCCTTTGTATCCAGATATGGGCATCATGAGTACACTGTGGTACCTTTTGGATTAACCAATGCCCTAGGGGTATTCATGAATTTGATGAACAAAATCTTCATAAAGTATATGGATAAATTCGTATTGGTATTTATAGATGACATCCTGATATACTCTAGAAGTGAAGAGGAACACAAAGAACTCCTAAGATCTACACTTCAGATCCTAAGAGAAAATCAATTGTATGCCAAATTCAACAAATGTGAATTTTGGCTAAACCAAGTGTCCTTCCTTGGACACGTCAGTTTTGAAAAAGGGATAGAGGTAGACCCAAATAAAATAGAAGTCATTAAGTCATGGAAATGACCCTCAAACCAAACAGAAATCAGAAGTTTCCTTGGATTAGTTGGGTACTACCGTAAGTTCATCAAAGGGTTTTCCCAAGTATCATCACCCATCACCAAACTCTTGAGAAAAGACAATAAGTATGACTGGACTGAGAAGTGTGAGGAAAGCTTCCAGAAACTCAAACAATTGCTAACCTCTGCCCCAGTACTATCTTTACCTGAGGAAGGAGTTGAGTATGTAATATACTGTTATGCCACCAAATTAGGGTTGGGAGGTGTACTGATGCAAAATGAGAAGGTAATTGCCTATGCTTCCAAGCAATTGCGACCACATGAGGTTAATTATCCCACCCATGATCTAGAGTTGGGAGCTGTAGTGTTCGTCCTGAAAATTTGGAGACATTACCTGTGTGGGGTGAAATGTGCCTTGTACAATGACCATAAAAGTCTTAAGTACATTTTCACCCAAAAAATAGTTGAATATAAGACAAAGGAGATGGCTGAAACTCATTAAGGACTATGATCTCTCTATCAACTACCACCCAGGAAAAGCTAATGTGGTAGCGGATGCATTGAGACAGAAAGCCCAATGTAACAATTTATCCATTCAAAACTTCATGCCCGGGCCACTTCAGGATTTGGCCAAAATGGAGATTAGCTTCAACTTATCTCCATTGAATGCCTTGTTATTGGTCATGACTATCCAATCCACTCTATTAGAACAGATTAAAGAAAAGCAAGCCATAGATAGCTTCATCCTAGAAGAAATCAATAGGATCAAGTCAGGCCAACCCTCAGAATTTAACTTGGATGGAGAGGGAAGCTTCAAGTTACATGACCGTATATGTGTTCCCAATGACCCAGAAGTCAAACTGACAATCCTTACGGAAGCTCATGACACTCTATACTCTCTCCATCCATCCTGGTAGTACTAAAATGTATAAGGATCTAAAAAAGACTTTTTGGTGGAATTGTATGAAGGAAATAGCAGAGTATGTCAGTAAGTGTTATACCTGTTAGAAAGTTAAGGTTAAACACCAACGTCCTGCAGGCTTACTGCAACCTCTCCAAATCCCTGAATGGAAATGGGAGGATATCTGTATGGACTTCATTACAGGACTACCTGGAACCCAGCTAAAAAGGATGCCATATGGGTAATAATGGACAGACTCACTAAGTCTGCTCACTTCATTGCCACCAATCAAAAATACTTTGCTCATAAGTTGGCTGAGATTTATATTGAGAGGATAGTCACACTCCATGGAGTTCCCAAAATAATCACATCTGATAGAGATTCCATCTTTACCTCTAACTTCTGAGGAAATCTGCAAACTACCTTGAGAACTAAATTGAATTTCAGTGCTCCTTATCACCCTCAGACTCATGGACAAACTGAGAGTTAACCAAATCTTGGAGGATATGCTGAGGGCCTGTGTGCTGAATTTTAAGGAGAGTTGGGATAAATACCTCCACCTCGTTGAATTTGCTTACAATAATAGTTATCAAGCAAGTATATAAATGGCTCCATATGAGGCTCTATATGGTAGGACGTGTAGGTCCCTAATGTGTTGGTACGAAGTGAGAGAAATCATTAATGGGTTCAGAGTTTATCCGTCAAAATGATTAGAAGATAAGGTTGATTCAAGAAAGGCTAAAGACCGCCTAAAGTAGGCAAAAGAGCTACGCTGACAAGCGTAGGAGGGATCTAAGTGTCCCCAATTAAAGGAGTACATCGGTTTGGAATAAAAAGGAAGCTCAACCCTCGATATGTTGGACCGTTTCAGATTCTAGAACAGAAAGGAACTTCTGCCTACCAATTAGAGTTACCTCTTCAACTATCTAGAATCCACAATGTCTTTCATGTCTTCCAACTTCGAGCCTGTCTTAGAGAGCCTTCTCAAGTAGTGCCAAACCTTAACATTATGAGGAGCGTCCACTCAAAATCCTAGCCAAAGAGGAGCGTCAATTCAGAAGGGCCACAACCAAGTTTAGCAAGGTCCAGTGGAAGCACCACACCAAGAATGAAACCACGTGGGAGGAAGACCTGCGGGAGGCCTACCCACACCTGTTTAGGTGAGTTACCTTTTAAGGGGGGTAGGATGAAAGGACCCGGAAATCTAAATTAAGCCAATAAAATTACTAAGCAACTAATCAAGAAAATAATGGGCAATTTAACTTAATAACCAATGTTATGCATAAATTAATGAGAATGACCAATATACCCCGATGGTAACAAGTAAAAGACCCAGGGATAGAAAAGTAAAAAGAGCACATTAAATGAAGATAAGACCAAAGCCACAGTCCGGTGCATCCCCCTTCCTTCACCACAACCGAGAGCAAGACCAAGCAACCCATTCATTCCCCTTAGCACACTCCCACCAGAAAGCACAACACATTCATCTCCCTTTCTGCCTCACTCCCAAACCAAGAGAGAGTAAGCCAAAGCAGCCAGGAGGAGCACCAGCCGAAGCCCAAGCCAAGGAGAAGAGCAACAGGAGGAGAAGGTCCCGAGCAAGGAGGCTACCAAGAAGAGGAACCGAGAAGGGCTAGGAGGAGCAGATCGAGCCGAAGCTCAAGGAACCGGCCACCTCCAGCAGTCCCTCCACTCAACATCATCATCATCCAGCCTCACCACAGAGCGAAGCCCATCAGGTGCACTTCACCAATGTAGTAGTACTAGCAATGCAGTATGCATAAATGAGTAGATCGGGTGACTAGCAAGTAGATCAAGGGAAAACCCTAGGGATCTCAGAATATAGCACTAGAAGGGGTTTGCCTTGCGCATGCCTGGGCTCATCCCGCACTCCCCGGAGTACTGTTGAACGCCGGTATCGCTGCAATACCTCCATCTCACAAGTTTTCATGTGCACAAATCATCATAGACTCCAAAATTTACCTCTTTAGTGCACTAATGAACATAGAAGACCAACCTAATGCCTCCGTAACCAAAGCCCCATCCAAGTGGTGAATGCAGTAGGAATCTAAGAAACCAAACCGAGTAAAGCCAGCAGGGGAAGAGAGGGCTCGGCCGGTGTCGAGGCTCGGCTACGGGCGACCGAGCCAAGGGCGGAGCCGAGGTCGGCGAGGAGAGCTGGCAGCCAACGGGGCCGAGGCCGGAGCAAGGGTGGACAGCGCAGGACCGGGTAACAGCTGGCCGGCACTGAGCCAAGTCAGTCCAGAGAAGAAGTAGAGGGAGAGCTAGATCGAGTAGGAGAGGGAGAACCCGAGAGAGAGGCAGGGTGAAGAAACCGAGATAGCAGAGGGAGTCAGCTCCACAGAAGGGGAAAAAGATGAGAGACCGAGAACTGAGCCAGGGAGTCGGCCGAAGTGGAGAAAAGAAATGAGGGTAGGAAAAGAAAGAAGGAAGGAAAGAAAAAGAAAAAAAAAAGAAAAGAGGAGAGGAGAGAAAAGAAAAGAAAAGAGAAAAGAGAGAGGGGAAAGTAGGAAAAATATTTCCGATAGCCACAAACCGCTATTAGTTAACGAATCATCTAGCTTTACGCCTAAAAACAAAAGATTGTAAATAACGCAAATTTTCCTACCCTCATTTCTTTTCTCTCTATTGCATTTTTGCTAATAAGGCTTGCTGAGTACTCATGTACTCACTCTTACTTAAATCCCCCTTTGCTTAGAAGGTGAGTCCTATGGATCCACCTACAAGGCGTGGGGTGAGGATTGTACGCAAGATCAGGACCTACAGGAGGACAACAACTACTACTACTACCAGGAGGACTAGGGGGTTTAGTAGACTGTGTCCCCGTTTTGGCAGGTTGTCAAGGTAATTAGATGATTGTAATATATTTTTGTTGTACTTGGAACCTATGTATAATTATTGTACTGGACATGTAGCCCTACGTGGCTCAATGGACTGTAATAAAGTTTTCATTTCAGTCTCTAATTATTGTTCTGCTGCAACTCTGAATACAATATAGTAACTGATAAAGTGTTGGGTTGCCCGATATTTTGTTAGCTACTATGTCGAAATTCGTGTAATTAACTTGTGGTAATGGTAGTATTACGTCGTTATCCCGGGTTAATTATACGAGTCGCCACACTTCTATGACCATATTGGTGCCTTACTAGTTTCAGTAAGTTTGATCTATGTTTTGGGTGATAATTTAGTGTTGCCATTGGGACATATAACTTCTTTGTGAAATCATTACAGTGTCGGTAGATACCCATGATTTTGACTATCTGCAAAATTTGGTGATTAATTCTTAACAAAGTCTGGTTGTATTTTGTCTCAGCATCACTCAAAATAATGGAAAATGACATATGTACGACCTACAAAGCAGTTCGTTTTTGTACTTGGTCACAACTAATTGGTATCGACTATTCGTCAATGCTTTCCAGTTTAGCTCATCCCATGGCAGATAAAGCTTACTATCTATTTACAAGTAAATATTCTTTGAGATTCATAATGGACATGTTCCTGTATAGTTCAATAAGAATCTTAACTCACCATGGATCTGTCAACCGAAAATGCAGACAATGGAGATGTTGAGCGACTTGTCGATGGGATGCAAGCAGGTGATGCCAAATCACAACCACTTAACTGCTTCATCGCATGAAGTATTTGTTCCTGCCAATGAGGACAAAGACTACAGCATCAACAGAGCTGAACATGTTCAGGCCTTTCATTTTGGGTTGTTTGGTGGGTGAGTGCATGTGGGTGGGGGATTTACCCTCTGAAGCATATTTGTCTGCAAAACATTGTATAGCTGCATGTACAAGGAGCCACCGATGATGCTTGACACAGCCTCAGCTGAAGATGGTATACTTAATGTAGGAAGGCGAGAAATTGCCTGCATAACAGCAAAATGACATGTACAGGAAGAAATATGGAGTTGTGAAAAAAAAGGGGAAGAAAGAGAATTTCACAGACACAATAACCATTATAGTTTGCTCAGTGTCTTTTTTTATGCTGTATAAATGTCCAAACAGCAAATAGGAGAAGTACATCATACAATTTTCTCCTTTGGTCTTTCTTTAGAAAGGAAAAAAAACAATTCTTCTCTGCTTAGAAGACCGGTTCCTTCACTAATATCCATGAAGCAGTCTGCTTGCATTTCTCCAGTACTTGGCAAAGGGTGACATTATAATGTAAAATTAGCATCGCCTATGGAACAAGCAGATCCAACCAAAATTAGCAATCATTATAGAAGAGGACCACTATAGAGCTAGTTTGCTCAGGTACGTTGCATTTCACAACTGTGATTGGCTGGTTCATGTAAGAGCAAAGGTAGTCGATCTCAACTTTCATACCCCTACCTGACCTTGTTTACGAAATGGGCTGATCTGACTTAGACCTATTATCAGGTGGCCCAATACACATCAAGAAGGTTTCATACATTCAATCTGAAACAAAGTAATCCTGAGGTGTTGGGCTCACATCAAGCGATCATTAACTCCAGCCTCGACGCAGGTTTTAATGTCAAGTCCCTCTTGAGGACCAGCCCGTTAAAGCAGAGATGGGCCAAACTGCCTGTCTGTACTGTTCATGATCCATTTATCATGCACCCAGTATATTAGCTTGTCACAGCAATTATTTTATGTTTCAGCATGGCATAGGTTGTAGCTTGAAATTTTCCCAATATACCAAATAAGGGACCACTAACGTTGTTAATCAGAAAACAATGAACTTCCTGCATTCTATGAGCATGCAAAATAAATGAATTATTTTTTAAAATAATATACTTTTTAAATAATTTTACAAAAATAATATGCCGAAACAAAATTTTACAAATAGCGACAGAAGCCCCAGCCTTATCAACCAAATGAATCCACAACAAAATAATCCGTCCGTCAATTCAATCCGCGTCTAAACTGACCTCTGTCGCCAAATGAAATAGTGACCGAGGTGTATTTTTGTAAAATTTTGCTTCGGCATATTATTTTCGTAAAATTATTTTAAAAAATGTATTATGTAAAAAAAACAAAATAAACACGATTCCTGTCAACAACACACAGATTGCATCAGTTCTTGAACCAAACAGATAAAATGATTGCATCAGTCCTTGAATCAAACAGATAAAATGGCCTTGAAATATGTATAGGATAAAGACTAATAACCTGCATGCTGTGACACTTTTGTAGGCCAGATGGGTGAGCCTGAAACAAAAATAATGTCATCCCTAAGTAAACCAAATATGCACTGAGCACTAATGGCTGTCAATTACCTTATCCAACTCAACATGCCCAGGTGTAACTTTAAAACGGCCTCTTTGCTGTATAAGTGGAGGTTTCGATCTATCATCATGGTCCTCGACATTTGATACTGCATTAAAATGAAGCACGTTAAAGCAATAAGCAGAGGCAGGTTTTCATACCTGTGGGAACTTGTTCTCATGAGCCCACACTAAGTTAGCCTCTGTTTGATACTTTAAAACATTAAAAAAGAAACGGAGTTCTTGATATTGGGAAAGAAGAATAAACAGACTGCAGGGATAAATACATTTCATTACCTGATGATTTTGGTGCCTTAGGAACAACTTCAGGAGATGGTTCATCGGCTACTTGCAACAGCCCTCCATTACACTTGTCATGGTTATGAATGTTAATATGCTGATTAGAGCTGAAAGAACCAGACATATAGGTACATACTGTGTTAAAAAATAACACAAAGATATACACAAGTGCACCAGCACTAAGTGTTGCCCTAGTCGGCTGCCTAGGCGCCGTTTAATCGCTGGTCAGCACTCGGCAGACTTCCGCCGCGATTGGGGGCCCGGTCGGCCGGCTGGGCGAGGGAGCACCTAGGCGGGTCAAAGTCGGTCCAAGGCTGTCAGGATCCGAGAGAATCCGAGTCCTAACAGTAATGAGTTTTCTGATTTGGATTAAGATGAATAGGGGAACAGGGGAAGGGCAGGAAGAACATGAACAAGAGGAAAGTAGATGGTACTCCCTCTGTTGATAAATATAAGGCGTATTTTAACTTAGCAGAAGGATTAAGATTGTGGTGAATTTGAGGAAAACATGAGAGGAAATGACTTACATATCCCTCTTAATTGTCTTGGAAGATGAGAGATAATACTTTGTGTAGATGGTAATGAATAAATGCATATAGTTGAGAGAGAATAAATAAGGATATATGTGGAAAGACTCATTAAATCTACATGCACGCCTTATATTTTTCAACAAGACCATTCAAACTATAGGCCTTATATTTATCAACGGAGGGAGTATAAAGTATATTGATCTTTTTTCCCATATGATTCTCAGTACCACCTGCTTTTCAACTACTACAAGATTACAGCGATAGTTCACTTTCCAGGCTGTAAACAGTAAACCGAAAATGCTTAAAACTGTAAATAGTAATTACTAATAGTGTTCTAAGCCCTTGGACCAAAACTAAGAGGTTTCTGAACATCTCAGCCATCAGTTCCACTTAATCCCATTTTGGAACTTCTCACTCACCAGATTGAACTAATTGAAACGGTACCATTCGATCTCAAACGTCCATTAACTGAAATATTCCTTCTTCTGCACCGAATTCAGATTCACTTCTTCAGACTCTGACAATTGCCCCTCCCTTAGGATCCTTGTCCTCGAGGATTGAAGTGTGGAAAGGTTCTGGCGATGAAATCTGCATCCTCCCATGTAGCAGATTCCAGTGGTAGATGACCCACTGAACTCTCCATTGAACCATAGGTTCATTGTTGTGAGAAATCACTCTCCTCTCTAATACAGCATTAGGCTCCATCAGGACATTACCTTCATTATCCACCAGTGGTAAATCCTTGCAGGGAATCACCTTCGGACCAATGTGCTTCTTCAGTTGACTCACGTGAAAAACTGGGTGAATTTGACAACCTTCAGGCAAGAACAATTTGTATGTGGCTTTTCCAATCCTTTCCAAAACCCTGAATGGACCATAGAATTTTGAATGCAGCTTAATGGATTTATGCAATCCCAAGGCATTGTGTCTATACGGTTGCATTTTGAGGTAGACCATCCCTCCAATTTCAAAACTCCTTTTGGTTCTATGCTTGTCAGCGAAACACTTCATTCTGGAGCTAGCTTTCTCAAGATTAGCCTTTATGGCCTCAAATGCAGCTTGTCTGCCCTGTAGCATATTTCTTGTTTCTTGAGTTGCCGAATCTGGAAGCATGTATTCAGTGATAAGTGGAGGCTTCATACAATAGAGGACTTGGAATGGTGTCATCTTTAAGGAAGTATGAAAAAGAGGTGTTATACCACCAATCAGCCTGATATAACCAAGGATGCCACTTCTTTGGACTAGCAAAAACCATGCACCTCAAATAGTTTTCAAGGCACTAATTAACCCTTTCTGTTTGACCGTCAGATTGTGGATGATATGCACTATTAAGTCTCAGTTTTACCCCCAAAGCCTTGAAGAATTCTTGCCACAAGGTACTGTTGAAAATTCTATCTCTATCTGAGATTATGACCACTGGGAGTCCATGTAACTTGTAAACATTCTCTAAAAACAGATCTGCCACTGTTTGGACTGTATATGGATGCTTCATTGAGATTAAGTGTGCATATTTGTAAATCTGTCCACCACTACCATGATCACATCTCTGTCCTCAGATTTTGGCAGTCCTTCCACAAAATCCAAGGTAACATGAGCCCAAGCCATCTCAGGAATGGGAAGGGGTTACAGCAACCCAGGGTAAGGCTGATTTTCAGACTTATTCTTTTGGCAAACTGCACATTGCTTAACACACTCAATCACCATACTCTTCATTCTAAGCCAGTAGAACAACAACTTCATCTGTTGATAAGTTGCTCTCCCCTGAATGTCTTCATAGGGCTAAGCTGTGAAATGAATTCAATAGTTGCTCCTTAAGGTTAGAGCCGTTGCCTACATAAATCCTCCCCTTGTATCTCATAATTCCATTGTTCAAGGTAAAAGAAGGCACACTCTGAGCATCTTTTCTCAATTTGGCTTCCAACTCCTTACATTTCTTATCTTGTTGATAACTCAGAATGATCTCGGAGATCCACTGTGGTACAGCCAGTGTAATAGCCATGATATCTTCAGAATGTGGGATTCTTGAAAGTGCATCTGCTGCCTTATTTTCTCTACCCTTTTTATACTCAACCTTGTAGTTAAACCCCAATAGCTTGATCAAGAGTTTGTGTTAGATTTCATCTATCAGCCTTTGATCGGTGATATATCTCAAACTTTGTTGATCTGTTCTTATGATCAAAGATGATCCTACCAAATAACGTTTCCACTTCTTGACAGCTTCTAGAATGGCCATAGCTTCTTTGTCGTAGGTCAACATTGCAGCTACTTTAGGACCAAGTGCTATACTCAAATAAGAGATTGGCCTCCCGTTTTGCATGAGAAGTGCAATAAATCTATCGAGGAGGCAAGAGACAAGGAGGCCAAGATTGCACATGATGAAGAGATTAGAAACGAGGCGATAATTGAAAAAGAAGAGGAATCAGTGACGACCGCCCAACCATAACCTTAAGACGAATGGTGTTTGGGGTCAAAGCCTCACAGTCACCGCTGCTACCTTTTGTACCCACCATAACGTCCGCCTAGCCCCCCAGCCGGCCATCTACACAACGAGTCGGCTGCCTAGACAATGCCACGCTCAACTCCGACTGGCCACCCAGTGCCCGCCTTGGATCAACTTTGACCCGCCTAGGTGCCCCCTGCCTAGCCGGCCGACTACCCCCAAATCACAGCAGAGGGCTGCCGACTAGCGATTAAACGGCGCCTAGGCGGCCAACTAGGGCAACACTGCCAGCACTACTGTGGGCCTATGGCAACAGCTTCTAGAAGAACACTATAAGACCCGGTTTAAAAGAGAATTCATGTGGGAATTGAACTGTTTTCTATAAAGTTCCTGCGTTCCAAACAAACCCTAAGTGTATGTATCAAAAAATGAAAGAGCATTGGTTCATAGGATAGAAACTCCAATGTTGTAGTAAAACCATGTACTTTGTAATGCCCTTTGTCGCAAATATATGTACCTTTAATTATTAGTTATGTTGTCATACTGTCATGAATTTGACTATAGGCTACTTTTGATTCTTGCTGTTCATTTTCGAGACAAATGATTTAAGGTTTACAGAACACTATGCAATAAACGGGAAAAGAACGTACACTCATGCAGCTGTCATTTTAAACAGGAAAACTATTCTCAGACACTAGTGCCGTAAAAAAGGCATAAAACTGGAAACCCAAGAAAAGTAAATTTTTGCAAGACTAACTCACACTGTTATCTAGTTGAGCCTTCATAAGACAATGACTGCAAGCTGCAATACCATCTCAAACAATCATCTTAACAAAATCTTCAGACACCAAAAATACATATCCAGAATCTTAACTTGTTCACATGTATATTCTTAGTGGGCCTAGAATTCTTTGGCTCATCAAGTTTGGCCTAAAATAAAACTGGCTTGTTTGGCCCATTGAAACTATGAAATGCAGCCATTGATGAACTGAAACTGATCCTAGAACAAAATTCAAATCATTGGCAAGAAAACCATATTCAATATTTCTATTTTCTATCTCTGTTCATGCTACCACTTGATAAAAGGTGATTGTTCAAATGTAGCATGCATTCTTTAGTCTGTAAAGTAGAACAAACCTCTCTTTGGATGGAAGAAATCCATCTGATGAGCAAGAACTAAAAGAAAACTTCCTTTCGTGGGATGATCTGGTTGGAATAGCATCAGGATCTTTCTCTTGCAAGTCTAAATCGCAGCTTTCCATAGAGTTATGTTTCCTGACATGGCCATTTACAGGAACCCCATTTGTAGTCCCATGCATAGATGCATTCCTGACAGTGAAAGAAGTGAAAAACAATTTTCTGAAGTGAATAGTACATATGTACAACAGATAGAATAAATAATTTGGCATTGCCATCACTCTAATAGTCCGACAGAAAATAAGATCTTGTCATTTATGAGCAACAATAAATTCACATAAATTTGGAGCAGATCAAATCTATTACCTTGATAAACAAACGGACTGCTCAGGAGATGAAACAGTTGACTTATCATTTGTCATCACATCATTTTCCTACCAACTTTGCTTGGTGTTAGATGTAAGTAAAATATTATGCTAGTTTATATTGCTTGGTGTTAGATGCAAGTAAAACATTATGCTAGTTTATAACACCAAAATTTGCACAGGAACTAAAACTTACGGTGTCAATATCATACTTCATTGAGAACCCTCTTGACAAATGAGGTCCTTCTGGTGCTCGCTCCTGCAAGTTGGTGTCCAAATGATAGAAAGATGATGCATCTGAATCTTTGCATGATATACTGTCATCGCACTCTGTAACCTGACAAAGGACAAATAAATTAAACTACTTGATGTGAAATCAATGACTAAAGAAAAAATTGAAATGCTAGCTGCCTACCAGTGAAGCTTGAGACTTAAGGTCATCCATGTCAAAGTTCCAGCTACTGATACCTCTTTTGTATTCATCCTAGCAGTACAAGAAATAACAGGAATTAAATGAATAATGAGAAAATGGTGACGATAAAATAATGATCTGGGCACCAAGAGGGTGAAAAAAGAGAAAATGTAGCCATGTGCCCATGTCTTAATCTTGAACTCTGTTGTCTCTGAAGCTATATGAGTGACTCTGACCTCTTTGTACAAGTTCCCAATGCCATACCTCTCCAATTTCCAAGTCCCAAACACCACCAGGTTTAATTGTAAAGTTGTAACATTCTTGTTTGTCTTTCTAAACTACACAAATTCTGAAACAAGGTCTTATTATATGCTTTGCACATTATGTTTTAGGAACCATTGGTTTACTCATGTTTTAGGAAACACAAAAAAAATGCAATGCTAACTTTCATTGACCCTTGGTTAAACAAACCAGCAGGGAAGAAGTGCATAATTTGTTCTGCACTCCTGCTTATCAATGATTGATTATTTAATGTGGCTACCAACCATCCATGTAAGGCATATCAAGAGAGGGCGAGCAACAAAAAAGAGTTTCTTGATTTACTACTCCAAGAACAAGGACATTTTCAGGGATAATCTATCAGAAAATTTGAATGAGCACCTGTGAGATTTCTTCTTTCTTTCCATCGGGCATTTTCTTTTGAGCAAGTAAATCTTCATCCTTCTCCTGCATTAATGATTAAGCTCCTGGTTTCACTTCGAGGAGAAAATTAGCTAGCCAAAAATTAGTTATGCACCAGTTAACTGTACCTTCAAAGCTTGATATCTGGCACCAAGGCCTGGCAATCCCTCCAAAAGCTTTCGAGAAATGAAATCAGTGGAACGAGCTTGCTTGAAAAAGGGTTGCTTTAGCAATTTTTTTGCCGAAGGCCTTTTTGTCTGGTCTTTAACCAAACACATAGCAATCATTTGCTTAAAGTGCTGGTATAAGAAACCATTGTTAAAAAATTAGAAGTTGTTCTCGACATAAAGAATACAGACGTGAGAGGTCCTTTCATATGTATTTACCCTTGAGAATTTCTTATCTCTCTCATAGTCAAGACCTGGGGGAGCATTCTGAAGTGTCATAAGCAAGACCTGACAAAGTACATGAATAGCCTTAGAAACACACATCATACGAGAAAAGGGGTTGCTTCAAAGGTATTGTAATGATATCTGTTTGAGTATACCTTCATAGGAGGGTACTTTGAGAAAGGAGCGTGACCATGAGCAAGTTCAAGTGCAGTAATTCCAAAGGACCATATGTCTGCCCTGTAATATATTTGTCAGAAGCAGCTCCAGACTCCAGTTAACAAACAATAGTGGAAAGAAGTATCCGGATATTTAACTAGTGACACAATGAAGTTAGTAGCCTACTTGAAATCATATCCTTGTAACTGCTCCATAACCTCTGGTGCCATCCTAATACATTAGAAGGGTCCACAGATGAACATGTGCGAAGAAAAGTTTCTGTAGCAAAAAGGAAAGCGTATTTGCTACTTTAATAATGAGAATGAGTACCAGCAAGGAGTTCCCACAAAAGTATTCCTAGCTCGCTGCCTGTCACCAGAATCAAAAAGGCAAGCAGAAACCCCAAAATCTCCGAGCTTAACTCCGCCCCGAGAATCGACTAGGATATTTCCTGCCTATTGCCGAACGAAAAGAAAAAGAAACAAGATCAATATAACTTGTCTGAAAGCAACTAAATAGAAAGAAGATGTAAGAATTTCAGATATCGATGTAGCGCTCAGCATAGGGGAGCAGAAGACCCTTCGGATATATATGAACACAATGGGGAGTAAATATGCATTTACCTTGACATCACGGTGTATATGCCCATGATGATGAAGATACTCCAAGCCTTTCAGCACTTCACGAAGCACCGTTGCAATGACAGCTTCCTCGAAACCATCTGGGTAGACTGATTTCATTATGTGAAGGCAAGACCCTCCGGCCATGTATGGAATAACGACCCATAGCGTTTGGTTGCGTGTAAATGAACAATGTGCCTTAACAACATTAGGATGATCTATAAGAATCATCGTCTGAGCTTCACGCATGATATTGTTCTGCATCAAGCACCCGTGTTGATCATTTTATTTTAGACACAATAAAGTGGCAGTAGGTAATTAGAAACAGGAACAGAAACGTTAATAGGATACATGAAACTGCGACAAACAAAGCTAATAGCCTGTATGATTGCCTCTATATAACCTATTTGCACCCTTATAGCTGACCCACTATCATCCAGCCAGCATCCATAGACTCAATACAAATTTGAGCTACATAATACACCAGCATTATCCCACAAATATGAATCCGAACACATCATTCTTCTAAACACATTAGAAATCATCACAATCCACATGCATGAAGGACTCGGCCGACTGGTCTAACAACGCCATGGCTGACAACTTGACATGCGTCCGCGGATCATCTACTGTGCGTACATAACCTGTTAATTCGAGATCACGTACGCAAATTTCGCGCTACGCGGCATCATCCAACGAACCAAAACAAAATCGCATTTGGGTGGGGAAACGAGGCCCTTACGAGGTCGCTGTTGGTGCGCTCGAAGTCGAGCACCTTGACGGCGACGATCTCGTCGAGCGGCCTGCAGAGCGCGCGGTACACGACGGCGCTGACGCCCTGCCCGACCTCCTCGTACAGCTCGTAGTCCTCCGCGCGGATCGGGTACTTGAGCCTCTCCCCTCCTCCCCCGGACGCCGCCTTCTCCCCCGACCCGGCCATGCTCGTGTATCGATCACCTCTCCACCTACCCGACGGCGAGCGAGGCCTCCACCGCCGATCGATCGAGACGAAGCCCTAGGCTCGCGAAACCCTAGGATCGATCGCACCGCCACCGCGCGAGAGCGTACGGGACGGAGCGGTAGAATTGGAGCGATTTAGCAATGGAGGTGGGAGAGGGGTGAGGCGAGGAATAGACGAGGGAGACGTGCGAAGGGTCGCGCGTTGCGGCGGCGGAGGAGGAAATGGAGAGTAGTTGGTTGGCTCGTGGCCGAAGCGGGAGGCAGACATTTGTATCGAAGGAGCGCGCCACTTGGTTGGGAGGCGGTGGCCGGGCGTCACAGGGATGACGTGGCGTGGTGGCCTGCGTGCGATCATGCCTTTGAGATTTGGGATTTTACCCTACGAGATGTGATGATCCTATGCCTGAGTCAAGAATTTAATGCTCCAATGTGTTTGAATTTTGAATATAGCTAAAAAATGGGTTGAGTTTGAATTCGGAGTGTTGCTGTATGGAGCGTGCCATCCTGTATATGTCTAACATTACGAGATAAGATTTTTGCATGTAACTAAGACATGATTGGAGCCCATGGAGATATCAATAACATGCACTTCATATCTCATACAGTGCTAATTCTATGGACTACTAAAAGTAAAAGCAGATATTTATTCAGCGATTGCCGTTTCTTGCCTTTTTGTGGTATCATGGTGGAAAAACTGGAAAATTTCCCGATTTGAAACGAGTAGAGATGGGCTGAGTTGACTGAAGGTCTGAAGTAACATATTGCTAATTTGCTTTCTCAAGGAAATGCCATTCGTGCACGGATTAGAAAAATTAATTTTCCGAAATCAACCAAAATAATTTCATTGTTCTATGGTAAATCCACATACTCCATGCACAAGCCCATCTTATGCAGTAGTGATTGAAATTTGAATGAGTTCTCTCGTGTTGGGTATAGCATGACGGTTTCGTTGTTCATAAATATTTATACCAGAAATGTGTCGTAAGAATCCGTTGTAGTCTAGCTGGTTAGGAATACTTGGCTCTCACCTCAGAAACCTAGGTTTGAATCCTGGCAACGAAAATTTTTACTTTTTCAAAATGTTTTCTTTAATACTAGTATCTCTACTAACATCAAAGGGGAGTTTGCTCGTCATCCTCGCCTTCCTCACGCGCGCACGGCACTCAACAGTTACCCTTATACACGCTTCCCCCTCTCGACGGTTACCACGCCTCAAAAACCATCGCGGTCTCGCCATCATTATCTCGCACTTCGTTTAAGCACCGCCGCATCGCCTCCTCCGTTTCCCTTCTCTTCCCATTCCTCTCGCACACCAGACAAGAACAACTGTGCCGAGGAGCCCAACCTCCTCTATTCCATCCGCCATGCTCTGCCTAGTTTGTGTCGCCCCATCGGTGAGCCTCGACCAGCACCATCATGCCCTTTGGCATCACCTAAGGGTCCTCTTCCTGGTGCTCACCTCCCTTTCCTCTCTATGCAGCCAAAGCACCGGGAACCCCCTGTTTCCTTCCTATAATTCCTTTGCACTGAAGCATCTCTACACCACTACCTTACTTTCCCAATCTCTAATTTGAGGCCTCCATCTCCAGGTCACCATCGTCGTGAGGACCTTTGAAAGGACAGGGGATGTCGCCTAGAGGGGGGGTGAATAGGCGGATTAAAAACTTTAAAGCTCAATGCAGCGAAATAAAAATATTGCAGCTAAATAAAATCTCCCGATGATCTAAGTCCGGAGTGTTCGGGACTTTTATCCGGATACTCCGGTATGTCCGACTGTCGGGTTCGGAGTTTGATACTCGGATGGACCGAGGGATCGAGACCGAGTGTCCGGATTTTATCCGGATACTCGAAATTACGGACTATCCGGTTCAGAGTCCGGATACGGATTTAAGACCTCTAAATGAGATTTTAAATCCCTGCAATTTTTCAACAATCTACTTGAATACAAAAGATATATATGCTATCAGGTACCTAGGGAAATTGATGATCTGGAGCCAAACACAACAAAAGAGTAGATCGGGGCTCCCAAAGATTCAAAACCAAATGTTAAAGCAAGAGAAGAAGCAAACTTTGAGACGAAGATTTTTCACCCGAAGTTCGGATCCTTGAGAGGATCCTACGTCTCCGTTGAGGCGGCTCGGTCACACTTGAGCCGGGGTCTCTTTCAACCCTCTTCCTCCCGGTGTTGCACAAATGCACTCGCCGGTCTTCACTCCTTTGATTCCTTCCCTTACGGAGGCGGAATCGGCCTTCACAAACTTCCCACGGCCAACCACACAAAGCTCCGGTGGCTCGTAGGCGACCTCCTAGCCGTCTAGGAGTCCTCAACCTCCAAGAGTAACAAATGCTCACGAAGAACAAACTTGGAGATGAAATCAAGTGCTCAAACAACTCAACACTCACTCCCCAAACTCTTCCCAACCCTTCTCACAAGGGGATCACTTAGATCTAAGGGTAAAAGCTTCCTCAAAGCCCCCACACAGCCCCCCAAAAGCCTCTCAAAAATCCACACGAAAAGCCTCTTCAAAATGAGGGAGGATGGGGCTATAAATAGAACTCCCTAAAAACTAGCCGTTGGGGCGGTGCGCAACCCGAGACTCGGACATTACCGGAGACTCGGATTGGAAGGATCACTCATCCCGAGAGCCAACCGGAGACTCGGACAAACACCGGACACTCGGACTAATTCAACCCGGAGTGTCCGGACTAAACACCGGATACTCCGGACCAACCGAGAGCAGCCACCGAGGGTGCCAACCCGGAGTGTCCGGACCAAATGTCCGGATACTCCGAACAGCACTGAGCAACCCGACGAAAACGAGCATAACTTTTGACTCCGGACTCCGATTCCAGAGATCTTGGACTCTACCAAAAGCTAAGAACGAGGGCTACACAACCAACAAGGTCTCACTATCCAAAACTCAAAGGATAACCACAGATTTCACAAAGAAATCAAGAGAGACCTACAACCCTCACTTTCCGGCACTACCAAAACCACTCTCTTTCTAAGATTCACAAGAATGGATCACTTGAGCACTTGACACATCTAAATGTCATTCGACATCGCATCCCTCTTAATAGTACGGCAATCCTTAGACTCAAATTAAATTAAAGATAATATAAGTCTAGAACTAGTCACTTGCCGTCTTCTTTCTTGATGTCGATGCATGAAGACTTTCACCAAATAATTGATGACATCTTCGCCTTGTCCAACTCGACTCGATTCACCTCATGAGACTCTCGTCCTATCAACCTTGACTTGATCATCCTCTCGACGATCTCCACGCCAAGTCAATCTTTGACTTAGTCCTCACTCTTGGTGACACCGCCTTGTTGACCTCGGCTTAATGATCATCCTCCAAGATACCTTGGTCATCATACACGACGGGCCTAATTCTTTCCAAACTACTCATGAAAGACATTAGTCCCAAAAGCTCAATAGATATGAACAAGTTGATATTTGTGAGCAATTGATTACAACAAGTGTTTCATAAAAAGAAGCACAACATAACTGGAAACACTTGACATAAGAAATGTTCTCTACTAAGTACATCATGATGAATGTGTAATTGATCTATATGCACTAGAGAGATAATTGCCAATATGATGAATCAATTAAATCATGGCAAGGATCACAGACTTTACTTAAATGAAGCACATGATAGAATATACACGAATTGTACATGTGCAAATAATATTTGAAGTAAGAGTAAATATGTGATCCAACACTAGATAAACTTCACTAAGAGAATTGCATGAGAAGATATACAAATAAAACATGCATGCACCAAGTAAATATATAGCAATATGAAGTTTAACTCTAGTTAATACATGCATACCATAATGAACTCAAATGAATATATATGCACAAATAAATATGACATGAACCAATGTGCATATATAAAATCAACATGCTACTTGGAGTTCACTATGCATTTGCACGAAAGGAATGCAATAACAAATATAGAATAGTATCGGGATCGACGACCGCGCGCGTCCCCGACACGTGGCCGTTCCCCTCCGTGCTGGGACTGTTCCTAAGCCAGCAGCGAGACGCGTCTCGATCTACCGGCCGGCGCCGAGCGGATCGTTACGGTCGGGATCCGACCAAAGGTCTCAAGAGGCCACCGGGGACCTCTCCGAGCTCTTCCCCGACCTGGCGGGCCGGGCTCCCGACCTCCGCAGCGGGACGGGGTTCCCCGACCCCGACCGAGCTGGGCTCCCGACCTCCATGATGGGGCGGGGTCCCCGACCGACCAAACCAAGGCAACCCCGCCAAGGGCAGCGTGTCAAGGCCTCCACCGCCAATGACCACGTGCCCCACGGATGGAGACAATCGAAGTGACTATACGAGAGCAGGTGGCCGTCTCCCAAGATGGTTTAATGACTGCCGAAGTCGTGCTCTCAGTCCCATCAGCCGGTCACATAACAGTACGAAGACACGCCCTCTCCCGAGGCAACACCCACGTCATGCGCAGCAACGTCAACACTCGTAAGGTTCGCAGAGGCGGTACACCGCTTCCGGGAAATACCTAACCACCACGCCAACTAGACTCTTGACCCAAAGCATGGGCAAAGCGGGCGGTGATCGGTCGTGAGCGAAGGACCAAGCTCCTAGTGTAGGTCACCTCATCCTCTCCCAACTCTCGATGTAACCTGCCCCTTCCTTCTGTATAAAAGGAGGCAGGAACCCCCGTAGGAGGGGGATGGAACTCATCTCGCTAAGCCATTAGCACTCTCGCTTGTAAACTTTGTGCAGTCATCTGTACTGAAGAGAATACAACGCCACCACACGAACTGGAGTAGGGGTTCGGCCCGAACCAGTATAAACCTTGCGTCTCCTGTTTGGTTGCACAGGTTCCCCTGCTTAGTGCGCCCGCCGAGGGTGCCACCCAGACGAACGAAGCTCTGGGCCTTGCCCTCCGTACGATCCTTCCCCCTCTTTCTTTGCGGTCGACGGTCCCGATCGTCGACAAATAGATACCAAAATTGCATACCTTATCTTTGCTTAACCTTCCTATTTGATTTTCCTCTAAAAGATGAGACTGATACTCAACTAGGCAATAACATGTTAGTCTCATAGCAATATAATCATGTTAGAGGTTTGTCATTTGCTAAGCACTAAGTAAGCATTTACTTAATTGCATAGATTGTCATTATGAGTGTTTATCATTAATCACCAAAATAACATAAGTGCCTAGATGCACTTTCAACCTTGCTACGTCGCCATGGGCTCACGCCGCCAGCTCGCCTCGGCTCACCTTTGTCTTTGCCGTCCATATCAGTGAAACCTCATAATCCCGTGTTTGCTCATGCCCAACTTATTTCTCTCCTCCCCCCTCTTCGGTGTTGTCACCCTCTGCCTTCCCCAAGTCCGGCCGCCTTGCGCCACCATAAAATCACGTCCGGGGGCCTCAAGTCGGGCAATGGCCACCTAGCTCCTCACCTCTCATCCTCGTTCCGTTTTGCCCATGCCCAACCCTCGATGTTGCTTCTATGGTGCCGAAGAGCTCCTCACAAGCTAGCCATGCGCATCCTCCCCTCTGTTTTGAAGCAGAGGAGAGCTCACTTTCTTGGTCCCTTAACTCTATTTCTCTTTGATCTCTCTCTCTCTCTCTGTACGTGCATGACATCTGGTCCCCACATAATAAAATGATAATAAAGTTGATTAACATATAATGGGTATTTCTTTAAACTGTCGATCCAATTATGATTTTTATTAACTAATAAAAAACAGAGTTTACCTCGCACCTAGAAAGATCGTCCCACCTCTTCCTTTGTGCTAATCGCTCCATGAACCGCCCGCGTAGCCTTCTCCTCTTCTCTTTTCTGCACCGATAAGTGGGTATGCATCACCAATCTTCTTCCCTAAACCACTCGCTCGCTTCCCCCAACCCCTCATGGTGATCTCCTCCAGCGTAGTTTTGCCCCTAATATCCCACCACTCTCATCTCTCCCATCTGAGTCTCTGAACTATGCCACCCTCTTCTCCTATTATCCTCCCCCTCCATCTCCTTCACTTGTGCCTTGCCATATTTGCCAGCAAGGCCCCCATCGAGCGATGTTGCAACAGTTTGCTGCCAGCTGCAACAGCGATAGGAGGTAGTGAAAGATCAAAAAAGGCGACTAGAGGGGGGTGAATAGGAGCCAAATAAAATTTTCGAATAAACTCTCCCCCTAAAATTCAAACCACCAAAAGACCGTAAAGAAAGCGACTTTGGTCGGGTATTTCTGTCGGATGAGCGAGACCCGACCTACAGAGGTCGGATGAACAGTACTCAGAATGAATAGTGTTCGGGTGAACAGTACCCCCCGACCTGAAGTGGTCGGGTGAACAATACCCCCCGGCCAGATGAACAGTACCCCCCGACCTGCGGAGGTCGGATGAACAGTACCCCCACCACCAGATGAACGGTACGCCCGACCTGCGGAGGTCGGATGAACAGTACTCGGGTGAATAGTGTTCGGATGAACAGTAAAATCAGCACGATCTCAAAAACAAAAAATCGATGTAGCTTTTGATCGGCTGATCCAAAAACAGTGAAAATTGGTGTGCACCTCCCAAAGGATGTCAGGAACCTATTTTAATCAACAATCGAAGGAATTAATACCGAGGTTAGTCCTTTCGATTTAACAAATGCAACACCAAAAGCAGAGTCACGAACACAGACTTCACCCCTAACTTGCTGATGGGAGTTGATGGTCAGAAATCCTTGGATGACTCTCCACAAATCATAGCAAGTAAGTACACGAAGAAACAACCCTTCAAACAAATAGAAACACTATCTGAAAACTAGGCACAGAAATTGGTTTCTTGCAAAACTGAATAGAAGAGGTTATAGATTGACTAGATGATTGGGATATGATCTATAGAAGATTCATCCAGCAATCTTTCATCCTTGGCAACAAGAACCAGAAGCCAATCAAGACTAAAGACTTCAAGTCACATGTTTACGCACTTTAAGAATACACAGATTTACTAACTTGCAACAAGAATGCAAGGATTGCCTAGATGATTGAAAGCACCAAGTCCAGAGAAGAGTTCATCAATCATGAATTTCAACAAAGACTCAATAGCATGTAGAAGGAGATGAGGCAAATCCAAATTACGTAAAGTAAATTGCAAGTAAGTAAATGCGGAATTTAGATAACAGAATCCAAGTGCGTAATGTAAATACGTAAGAGAAATGAAACAAGAATATAAATGAAGAACATTTCATTTCTGGAAGGGAGGTTTACAAAGCCTCACAACAAAGTGGACAAAGCTCAAATGAGCAGCAAAAACCTCAGAACCTTGAGAGAGGAGGCTGCCCTACCCTCTATTTATAGTGACAGGATCAATTCCCACCTTTGGATGTCCTGCTTCAATCCTAAGCCAACATCCAAGAGCGAGATTTGATCCTTACAACATCACTCTCAACAACTCTCAACTACTCACGTACACTTTCTCACCTGCCACTCACGCCCTGTGGAGACACCCTCTCCCTGTCTAGTAGCAGGCTTGGAACACCTACCACCCTTGGATGAGCCTCTAAACCCTAGAGCACTCCATCAAGGGCTGAGATTTTACTTACTCACACAGCTATGCATGGGCTCACCCGAAACCCAACAACACAACGGGTTTTGCACGCTTTTCAACTCATACTAACTTGACCCGCTACTCTATCTTCCTGACCGCGATCCAACGGTCCTCCTAGATCAGAGCAGCTCCAAGTTAGCATCTCATCCACTCCTTTGTCTTCTCGACTTGCAGCTACTCCCTGGCCTCAGTCATCTTTGGTGACACCTTGATCATCTGGACCTCAGCTCTCCCAGCCTAGTCCTGATCCCCTTCGCCTCACCATGACCTAGCTCCAAAGTCCTGCAACCATCATAGACAAGGAAACCACATCACATAGCAATGTCCAACAACACATATCCATCTCAACAGAAAGATATACACTACGACCGACCAAGAAAACCCGACCACACGTGGTCCGACCATCGGTCTCCATCCCGACCACTGAGTCGACCAGCGGTCTCCGACCAGCCAAGGCCCAGACCACTCCGGGTCGGATCACTGGTCTGCATCTCGACCACTCGAGGTCTGACCACTGGACTCCGACCACTCGAGGTCGGACGACTGGTCTCCGACCAGCGAGAGCCCCGACCACTCAGGTCGAACGACCCGACCACTCGGGGTCGGACGACTGGTCTCCAACCAGTAACTCAAATTGCTCTAGCTCGAAAAACAATCCAAATCAAACTCAAATTTGAGCACACCATGCTCAAATAAAGTCAAATACTCATCACAAACATGGATGGACCTCCACATGGTCCTTCAGGTAGCGAGGATGGGAGGCAGCAACACGGTTAGGCTGTGTTGGGGACGGGAAAAGGCACCAGGAGGGAATGGAAAGAGAGGAGGCAGCAATACCTTGGAGGAGAATCTGCGCCATCGGGGAAGGGAGGGTTGGCGTCGACAATGCACGTGGAAGAGGCAGAGATGACGACGCCCTTCCCTCGTCATGCTGCCATTTGAAGTTCCCCGCACCGCATCATCTTTATCCTAATTCATCCCCACACCACCACTGTCTCCTGCTCCACGCTGGTTGCACAAGTATCACCTCCTCCTCCTCCTCCTCTCTTATCGCCGCCACATCTCACGGCACCGCCATCCTCGCTTTCATGCCTCCCATTGCCATTGTGGCCATCAACACCGCCATATTCCTCTTCAGGATCGCCGAAGAGTAGCCTTTGTTCCCCCTCTTGCACCATAGCAACACCCTACACACAAAAAAAACCAAGAAATACCCTAGAAATCAAATCGGAATTGAAATCCTAGATGACACTACATCAGATCTGAGGCAAGGGTGGAATCGTACCTATCGGCAAAGGGCGAGGGCTCTCCATGCTAAGTCCTCACATTATGCAGCCGGTGACGACGCGAAGGCAAAACGCTTAAGGAGGAGGTAGGGCAGCGCGAGGTGCATGGGAGGAGGAAGCTCGAAGAGGAGGACATCCTGAGGAGAGTATGAGAAGGCGAGGCGACGGGGAGGAAGAGGGTTGTGGAGCAGAGGAGTGAGAGGAGAGGAAGGCGACGACACTACCAGGAGCTACCATAGAGAGTGGATGCAACACGGAGGCAGGGGTGGTGAGCGGGGAGGGGAGGCGACGACAACGCGCGGGGAATGGCAGTGGCGCATGGGGAGGGAAGGCAGGGGTGGCACATCGGGAGAAGAGGGGACGATGGCTCGTGGGGAATAGCGGTGCCATTTGGGCGACGTGAGGTGAGGGGAGATGAGGAGGCGATGTCAAGTGAGAGATGATGGAGCTGGACCCAATTTTTTTTTACTTATCTACGTTAACTCACTATCTCAGTCTATTGCAATCACTATATATCTTGACCCCCTCTACACATGTTGCCATCAAAGAAAGAAATATCTCAATCTTTTTCTTTTATTAATCCATTCACCTATCTAGAGCTTCCTTCATATGTTCCCATACGTCCTTCCTTTTTTTAATGTTCATTGTCTAATTTGGGTCATGTTTTATGATAGGAATAATTCATATTATACCACTCAAAAAGAAGCACCTAATAACAAAACAAAGAAGTAGGATTGAAAGAAGCATGTCGACGATCGGGATCGCCAACCGCAAAGAGGGAGGAAGGATCGTGTAAAGGGGTGAGGCCCCAAGTCGTGCTCGTCCGGGAAAGAGGGAGCGTCGGCAGGCACACAGCTCGATGAAGAAGGGCAAACGAACAGGGGAGACACGAGGTTTATACTGGTTCGAGCCCACTAGGACGGGTAATAGCTCTACTCCAGTCTTGCCCGTAGGCGAAAGATGACTAATAGGCTCCTCGGGGGAGGATGAGTAGGGAGCTCGGTTTTCCGAAAAAACCTGGGTACATTACCAAAAAATGTTCCATCTCGACCTCGGGGGCACTCGGAAGTGGTGGTCGAGGGGGAGCTCGGTGAGGCGGTCTGACGTATGAGTGTGTCTTGGTGCTACCTCCTTGTGTTTGTGCTCTCTTTTCGGTCTGTCTCTCACTCTCTTTTGATCCGGGTAGTCCTGGCGCTTTTATAGACCTCTGGGCGTTCATCTCGAGTGCTGACGTCGGGCGATATCTGCGAGTTGACGGGAGCAGTTAACTCTAGTTCCCACGCAGGGGACTTGACAGGGGTCGCTGGGCCCTAGTTCCCACGCAGGGGATTTAGACAGGAGCCGCTGGGCCCTAGTTCCCACGCAGGGGATCTGACAGGAGTTGGTGGCCCCAATTCCCACGCAGGGGAGAGGGGTCACGCAGGGAAAGGGAATACTATGCTGGAGGCCGTACTGAAGGCACCGAGGTCGAGGAGGCTTGCGGGGCCGACACGGACCCGAGGACACCCTTGCCCGAGCTCGGGGATATCTTTGCCCGAGCTCGGGGATAGTCCTTCGAGCTCGGGGAAAACGCTCTAAAGCCCGGGGGGGCCTGGACACGTGTCAGGATGACCGATCCCCGACAAAACAGGTTGAACAAAAGATACATATTGCAACATTAGGATTCTAACAAGTTAGGACATAACACATACTTTAAAACACACAACTGACTAACATTCTATTAACATAGGTGTTGACGATCGGGATCGTCGACCGCAAAGAAAGAGGGTGAAGGGTAGTATGGAGGGCGAGGCCCAGAGTTTCGCTCGTCCGGGAGGTACCCTCGGCGGGCGTACTGAACAGGGGAGCCAGCACAATTAAACAGGGGACACGAGATTTATACTAGTTCGGGCCGAACGTCCCTACTCCAGTTCGGATGATGATACCGTATTGCCCTCAATGCCGATGGCTACCCGGCCTTTACAAATGAGAGTTAGGGGTTCCAATATGAGAGTGCCGGAGCCTAGTTCGTGGAGGCGTTGTGAGAAAGAAGAAGAAGAACCCCTCTTCCAGAGGGCCCTGCCCCCCCTTATACGGCCGAAAGGGGCAGGTTACATTGGGGATTGGGAGCCGAGAGGATGAAGGGACTCATGCCAGAAAGCCCTTGTCTTGGTGACTAGTCTTGTCTGGCCTTGCCCACGCTGGGTTAGTAGACTCTCCGAGCAAAGCAGGTCGCTGCTTCTTCGGAAAACAGCGCACCCACTCTCTGCGGTTTTGTCAGATGATGACGTTGCCATGCGTGGCCCAGCCACGCTGGGGTGAGTGGACTCCCATCTTTGTCTGCGATCGGATGATGGGGTGAGGCTTTGACTTTGGCGACCTTCGTGCTGCCTCGGGAAGGAGCCACTGCTTTTGTGCGGTCGCTTCAGGCGGTCGCGATTGTTGGACACGTGGTTAATGGTCAGTGGAGGGCCCGATGCTCGACCCTTGGCGGAGACCAGGATCGGGCTGGTCGGAGGTCGGGGGAGCCCGGTCCGTGATGAAGGTCGAACGCCCTGCTAGGTTGGGAAAGAGCTCCTTTATGGCCTTGCGGGACATTCGGTCGGAGCCTGGCTCGGAACAGTCCGATTGGTGCTCCAGACTGGAGTTTCGGGGATGTCTCCGCCCGAGTTAGGGAACAGTCCCCCGATCTTAGAGGAGGGCTGCTCAAAGCCCCCTCCTGGGGGGCCACGTGTCAGGGTGGCCGATCCCCGACAACCAGCCCCCAAGGCTCAAGAAGCGATCTGAGACTTCTAGGCGCCTTGAGTCCGAGGTCTTTGGGAGGATCGTCCCCTCTTGGCCGGCTCGAGGTTTCTAGGGCTCACCTTCAGGTCGAGAGAAGGCCTCCTCGGGGCGCACACTTGGATCCCGATATCTTGTTTTCCCAGGTGGGCTCAGAAGGCCCGGGAGCCTCGTGGATAGGGAAGTTGGAGGGATGTGATCTGGCGGATGCGTGGATTGACGCGCCCGTACGGGGGTTTTGAAGGGGCCCTGGCGCCTCGTCTACCGCCCGCCGGCTACAGGCACGCCTTTTGAGGCGATGGTGACGACGGTAGATGAGGCGTCTTTAAAAGCCGGAGGGGTATCTTCCTTCAGGGTTTCGCTTCCCATTGCTCGTGCTCTTGCCTTCTTCTTCTTTGTCCTTCCGTGGCCATGCCTTCTAGCCTTCGCTTGCGTTCTTGTCCCCCTCCTCGACCTCGACCTCATGGCGAAGTTCGGGAGGAGCACGCTCACTGCGGAGCGGAAGAAGGAGATGGAATCCTTGGGGCTTCTGGACCCATTCACTTGGCGGCTCCCGTCCGGGGAGAGCGTGCCGCGACCTCGGGACGACGAGATCGTGAGCACGGAGCAGTACATGCTCTTCGGGCTGCGAACCCCGGAGAGCGATTTCTTGGCTGCGGTCCTTGCGCAGTGCGAGATCGAGCTCGTGAACCTGGTACCGAACTCCCTTCTTCTCCTTTCCATCTTCGCGCATCTTTGCGAGGGGTTCTTGGGCGTCCTTCCCACCCCCTCGTTTTTCTTCCGCTTTTACTCTTTGTCCCGCACCGCGAAGGATCCCGTCGTCGGGTGCCTTTACTTCCGGCTGCAGGTAGGGCTCCCTTGTTCCTTCCTCCAAATCCCGACCCGGGACTCGCTCGGGCCGTGGACAGAGAAATGGTTCTATCTGAAGAAGGGCGTGGGGAGCGGGCTTGCCTACAACGGCACCACAGTCGAGGGAAAGCGGGAGACCCCAGAGCCTGAGGACTCGGCGACCGACCAGGCGGCAGTTGCCTTTATCCATATCTGCGCCATGCGGGGCCTCAAGGGGCAGGCGGTCGTTCACGACTTCTTGCGAAATCGGGTGCTTCCTCTCCGGAGGAGGTTGCACCCCTTTTTTGAGATCACCGGGAGGTGCGACGCCACCCGGGAAAGACACGAGGGTAAGCGCCGTCCGACCTTAAGTCCTTTCGGGGTCTTGGTCGGAGTTCCCTCATTTCTTGATGCTCTCTTTCTGACCTTGCAGCACCAAAGGCGGCTTGGATCGCCTCGAGGATGCAGCAGATCTTTGGGAAGGCCGCCACCGCCTTCGACCTCGGCGGCATTGTCCCCAAGAACGCGTCTGGCGCGGCAATGAGGTAATGGCCTTCCGCTTTGATTTTTCCTTGGGGCTCGGACTCGGATGCTCATCGTGATGAGCTTGTGCGGCGACTAGGAGCTCGGGATCTGTGAAGCACCGCTACCGCTCCCCGGTCCGAACAAAGGCAAAAAGGGAGGTAAGAGACCGGCTCTTGACGCCCCGAAGCAAGTCGCCAAGAAGCCCCACGTCGAGTGGGGCGACCGGGTCGTGGTAAGCCTGAATGCCCCGAGTTCGGGAACATCCGAGCCCGAGCTCGCTTCCTTCGTGCCGCCTTTTCGGTCCTTATGCTAATCCTTGCTTCTTTGCCAGCAACAGGAGGCGGCTTCTGCCGCAAGGGCCCTGAATACGCAGCCGGAGCCACGAGCTCCGACGTTGAGCCCCCGGGGAGGGAGTCCTCCTGCTGCCGCCGCCGAGGAACCATCACGCCAGGTACGGCCTCCGTACGTTTTTCGCCGTCCCGCCCCGTCGCGGCGTTCGAGCGTCCGAGGGGCACCGACCTTTCCTGTGGTTCAGGGCGAGGCCGGGGAGGACGACGACGTAGACGATTACCGTCTTGCGCCGTGACCCCGGACACGGCGGATGTTGCTTGCCACGTCCTTCGAGGAGGACGGAGCGGCCGAGGGAGGAGCGGTTGAGAGCGCCCGTGCCGAGCGCGCCGCGCCGCGGCGGCACACCGTCGAGCCCAGTGGGGCGTCGCCGGGTGGAGTCCTCGAGCGGATGGCGAATCGCCCGGGAGGTCCGACCAAAAAGCAAGGTTGCCGCGCATCCGCTCGCGCGATAAGTATCCGTTACGCTTCTTGACTTTGTGGTGGTAGGGTCGACCGAGCACCCCGATAATTTATTACGCGCGGCACCTACCGGGGTGGTCGTGGCGCAATCCATCATCCGACCCGGCACCCCGACCGTGGCGCCCCGACCGGTGCCCCGATCGAGAAGCGTGCTGTCGCCGCACCCAGTGGAGGCGTTCCCAACAGAGTCGGAGTTGCCGAAGGAAGCGGCGGCGACCACGGCGGCGGTCGAGCAGGGCTCCTTCTTGCTGTCGAGGGCAGCCCAGGGATCCCCGAGCCGCTCGCCGGCCTAGGGTCCGGCCGCCGCGCCCTGGCGGGCGGACCGCTCTGGGCCTTGAAGTCTTGACACCGTCCGCTGTGGCGAGGCCGCCAGGATCTGACCACGCGAACGCCGGGGTTCCGACGGCGCGGTCGACCGCCTCATTGGAGGTCCGGTTAAGCGGAGGTAAGCACGGTTGTGGTGACCTCTCCTTCTTTTCTCCTTTTCCTTGTGGTCGTAGTAAGTTTTCCTTTGCCCTTGTAGGTCTGTGGTCGATCTCTCTGGGGCACGGCGTCGTCGCGTGACCATGTGCTCGACTTTCGGTCCCTATGAGGCGCCCTCGAAATCAACCAGAGGGACACCGCTGAGCTCGAAGCCACTGTGCTGCGCGGCCAGGAGGAAGTCTTGCGCCTGAAGAAGGCCCAGGCCCTCGAGATCGCGCGAGCCGTTGAGGTCGAGCGGGGCCGCGGCCCGGAGGTCAGCGGGAGTTAAACACCGCGAGGGACCTTCAGGCCATAGCGCTCTCCAAGGCCATCGAGGAGGAGTGGAAGGGCGCGGTGGTCGAGATCCAGCACCTCGAGCTCGAGGTCTCCAACCTTCGATCAAAAACGGAGGTCGCACAGCAAGGGGCGTCCTCCTCCGAGCTCGAGGCCAAGGCGCCGAGCTTGTAGAACAGTGCGGGATTGGGCGAGAGGCCACTGGAGCGGAAGCCAAGGCGGTGAGGCGGAGGCGGGCCGCCGATCTTGAGAGAAGCGGCGAAAATAGCTCGGCGGAAAGGACGCCTTGGCCCGGCTCGAGCGGCCGTGGCCGGTCGATAAGGCGGCCGAGGTCATCGTGGCTGCTGGGCGGAGGGTTCCGACCTCGGCGGGAGAAACTTGCGAGATATGTCCTGTAAATTAAAGTTAGCGGACGAATTGGGGCGAAGGATTCCCCTTATAAAGAAAAATAACTTTTTGCTAAGCCTTGTAGAGTTGCGTTTCTTTGGAAGACTTAGCTCGTTTGTTGGTTTATGTCGCCTTTGTAGACTTTGCGTGGCTTGCTTCGTGGAAGGGTCCGATCAATACCGGATCGTGGCGTGTAGTGAGCACGCTTTGCGAGCTCGCAATGAGACTCACCGCCTTTCACTTGAACCACTCGATTCAGGACCGAGTGGCGATGCCCGAGGTCGGTTTAGCGAGGCCTCGCCCGAAATCACTCGGGCTCAGGCACGACTCGGATTGATATGTCTTGATCATTTGGCCATAGAGAATTAGTCGGTTTAATGCGGCAGAGCGACTTATTGCGACTGAGATCATCCCTGGCGGTAATCTTAAGAGTCGCGACCTCCGAGCCTGGGAATGTCATCGGCCTGGCGCTACTTGACGGCGTTCAGCGGTCGGGCAAAGACAGGGAATAGCCGGCTTACCGATAAGAATCGTTTATCGCGGCCTCGAGCCGGGAATGCATCGGGCTCGGGATGCGACATCCACGAGGCGAACCTAGATAACGTGGCTAACCGAGGCCTTGCACAGCGATGACTCGAGTTTGGGCACAACTTCCGACCGGTCGACTGGGTAGCTGGGCTCGGACGATTTAGGCCTCGTCCGACTCGGCGAGCTCGGAAATGCATTAAGCTCGGCAAGGCCCCCTCAGAGGGCGGTTTAGAAATTCGAACCTGGCCACTCGGCCCCAGAGGAAAGGTCGGCTTAGTGTGCAGGCCGGCTTATCGCGACCGAGTCATCCCCGGTGGTGAATTCCAAACTGCGACCTCCGAGCCCGGGAAACGTCATCGGGTTCGGGGCGCCCTCTGAGGACGTTCAATGGTTGGCAGCACGGGGGAATGGTCGGCTTACCCCGATAACAATCGTCTTACTACGGCCCCCGATCCTGGGGATGCCCAGGCTCGGGTTGTTCATCCCCGAGGCGAACCTAGAGAACACGACCCTAGGCGCTGCAAAAAAGAACACGCATGGACGCCCGAGGCCAGGCACGCCGCGTGACCTCATGGTTGCCCTTATGGTCACGCTGCGGGGTCGCGCCGCTTGAGGCGTCCTAAAAAGGAATTACTTTGGTTAAAAAAGGAGAACGGGACTCAGGGCCCGAGGTCTTTTAAGACGGCGCGACCTTTGGCGAAGGAATTGCAACTTAGGGTTGTGGCGAACGCCACCCTTCCACAAATCAAAAGAGGTTAGTACAGGGAGCGAAGGAAACCTTTATTGCGCGCTACGGACTGGGTAGGACAGGCATGGCAATACAAAAGTCCCGAGCATGCCCCGGGGCGCGCTTGCTTAGAACACAAGAACGAACATAACAGTAAGGGAAGAGACATCGTAACTTCAAGACGGGTGAAAGAAGATCGCTAGGCGTAGAACTTCCGGAGCTGGCCTACGTTCCACGAGCTCGCGAGCTCCCTGCCATCGGGGACCGCCAGACGGTAAGCTCCCGTGCGGCTTGCTGAGATGACTCTGAAGGGCCTCCACACGGGGACAGCTTGTTGGTGTGGGAGCGATCTTGGATTCGTCTTAGGACCAGGTTCCCAACGCGGAAGCCCCTGGGTCGAACAGCTCGGGCGGCATGCGTGCGGAGATCTTGCAGGTAGCGCGCCGAGTGCGGCTTGTGCACCTTACTTCTTCTGCCAAGGCGAGGTCGAGGGACCGCTCCTGCTCGAGTCGACACAGTCGACCGAGCCCGCCTCGACGGAGCGGGCGTGACCTCGGCGTCCAGACGCCTCGGCCAAGACGAGCTGGAAAGGGCTTGTTCCTGTTGCCCGGCTGGTCGAGGTGCGGACAGACCAAAGGACTGTGGGGAGCTCGTCCACCCATGCCCGGCCGCGGCGACCGAGCTCGTCGAAGACTCGCTTTTTGAGCCCTTGGACGAGCTGCCCGTTGGCGCGCTCGGCCGCCCCGTTGCTCTGGGGGTGGCTCACCGAGGCATAGCAGACTTTGGTTCCCATATCTGCGCAGAACTCTTGGAACAGCTCACTGGTGAACACTGCATCCCGTTGTCGGTGATGATCCTGGAAGGGACTCCGTACCTTGTGACCACGAAGGAACGGAAGAACCTTATCGTGGCGTTGGCGGTGATAGCGGAGACCGGCTCTGCCTCGATCCATTTTGAAAAGGTGTCAATGGCCACGAACAGGAACTTCTTCCCCCCGACCGACCTCGGGAAGGGACCGAGAATGTCGAGGCCCCACGTCGAGAATGGCGAGCAAGGGAATGGTGCGCAGAGCGTAGGCCGGTTGCACGCTTTCCGAGCGTGGCCCAGCAGATCCAGCAAGATCGAGCGATGCGTTGGGCATCTTCGCGCCGTTGGCCGATAAAACCCATCTGAAGGCCTTCGACCATGGTCTGAAGAGAAGTGAGCGCGCGATAGGCCGGAGTGTATGTCGTTGAGCAGGTATTTACCTTCTTCTGGAGTGATGCATTTTGACAGAACGCCCAAGGCACCCTGACGGTAAAGCTGCCCGCCGATGAGCCTGTACGAGCCCACACGTCGCCGAAGCCTGCTTCTTTCGGCTGGAGTTGCGGAGAGCTCTCCTTGGTCGAGGAACTTGATGAATGGATCCATCCACGACGGAATGCTTTCGAGGAAGGCCACTGGGTCTTCCTTGTCGGTGACGGACGGTGTGGCCAAGGTTTCAAAGATGACATCCGGCGGAAGCTCATCGCCGGATGATCCGAGCCTGGACAGAAGATCGGCGGTGGAATTGTCCTTCCTTGGTACGTGCTGGATTCTCAGGTTCCGGAACCATCTCTCCATCTTGCGTACCACAGCGAGGTACTTGGCCATCAGAGGTTCCGAACATTGGTAAACTTTGTTGTACTGATTGACGACAACCTGAGAGTCTCCTTTCACAATGAGGCGGCGAATACCCAAGGACTTGCAAGCTCTAAGGCCGGCCAGGAGGGCCTCGTATTCTTCCGCGTTGTTGGTAGCGGGGAAGCCGAAGCGGACCACATATCTCAAGTAGTCACCTTGAGGGGTGATGAGGAGAACGCCGGCCCCCGAGCGCTCAAAGGACCTTGATCCGTCGAAGAACATGGTCCAAGGGTCCTCGGCCTCGGCCTCGGGCTCGGGGGCAGGCTCCACCGTCTGCTCGGCTACAAAATCTGCCAGCGCCTGTGATTTGATGGCGGTGCGGGCCGTGAAGCGGAGGTCGAACTCGGCCAGCTCCATGGCCCACTTGGCGACGCGACCTCGGCCCGGGGTTTCGAGGATCTCCCGGCGGAGGCCGCTCGGGATAACCACCGCATGTGCTTGGAAGTAGTGCCGAAGTTTCCGCGAAGCCATAAAGAGTGCATAGAGGAGTTTTTGGACCTGGGGATAGCGCTCCTTTGGCCCGTGGAGTACTTCGCTAACACAAGATTGGGTGTTGCCGCCCTTGCTTCGGCTACCAAGACATGCTACCGACGGCTGGGTTGCGTACGCGAGGTAAATGTAGAGCACCTCTCTCCTGCTGGGGTTGTCAACAGAGGAGGACGCGAGAGGTATGTCTTGAGCTCGTCGAAAGACCGCTGGGCTTCGGGAGTCCACTCGAAACCCTCATGACTGCGCAGGATCTTGAAGAAAAGCAACCCGCACTCATCGAGCCGGGAAATGAAGCGACTGAGGGCGACGATGCGGCCGGTGAGGCTCTGCACTTGTTTTACTGAGGTCGGAGCGGTCATCTGCTCGATTGCCTCGATCTTCTCTGGATTCGGGCCCACGCCCGACACCCCGATCATGTAGCCGAGTACTTTCCCAGAGGTCGTGCCGAAGACGCATTTTTCGGGGTTGAGCTTGATGCCGAACCTGTTCAGATTGGCGAAGGCCTCGGCCAGGTCGTTGACGTGGCTGGCCTTAGAGGGGCTCTTGATGATGATGTCGTCGACGTACACTTCGAGGTTCTGGCTGATCTGTGGGTCGAAGGCTTTGGCCATTAACCGCTGGAACGTGGCGCCCGCGTTGCGAAGGCCAAACGACATGGTCATGTAGCAGAAGGTTCCGAACGGTGTGATGAAGGTCGTCTTGTCCTCGTCTTCCGTGGCGAGCTTGATCTGGTGGTACCCGCAGTAGGCGTCGAGAAAACTCAACATCTCAGCGTTGGCAGTGGAGTCCACAATCTGGTCTATGCGAGGGAGTGGGAAGTTATCTTTGGGGCATGCAGCGTTCAAGCCCGTGTGGTCGACACACATTTGCCACTTCCCGCCTTCTTCTCGCACAATTCTGGGGTTGGCGACCATTCGAGTAGTTGACCTCGCGAATGAAACCGGCCTTGAGGAGCTTGTCGAGGTGCTCTCGATTATCGCCGCCTTCTCGGGAGAAGCGCGGAGCTTCGGCGCACAGTCCGCGGCCGTGCTTTGTTTGCGTTTGTGCTCGATCACCTCCGTGGGACCTCGCATGTCCGCCGGTTCCCATGCGAAAATGCTTTTGTTATTTCGGAGGAAGGTGACGAGCTCGTCTTCCTATTGGGATCGAGTGGGTGGAAATGCGACGCATTTGCCCGAGTTCCTTTTTCGCCGCACGGCCTTGGTCGGGCCGTTTGGTTGGATAGCCGATCTTCAAGCGGGCACCGCCGGGGTGATCTCGGGGCCGGTGGGCGATATACCGCCGGCGCCGGGGCCTTTTCCTCGCACCGTCGCGCTGCCTTAAGGTCGCCGCGGACCGTTATGACGCCACCGGGCCCCGAGAACTTCATGCACCGGTGCCCATAGTGATTCGCAGCCATAAACTTGATCAGGGCGGGACGCCCAAGGATGGCGTTATAGGGGAGATCGCCGTCCACGACTTCAAAGGTGATCACTCGGTCGGAAGTTTACTGAGTCGCCAGAAGGTGACGAGGAGGACCACTTGCCCGGCCGGTGGTCGAGCTCCGACGCGATGCCAAGAAGGGATTGCTATGTTCTTGATTTTTGGACCGGTATTTGCATCTGTCCAAGGCGGCGGGAGAGCGTGTTTAGGAAGCGCCTCGTTGACCATGACCCGCCGACAGCGGTGTTGCTTATGGTCGGGCGACGACGAGCGATTTTGAAGTCTCGAGACATCCCCGGAGGGGCGTCGTCCCGAGAAAAGGTGATGGGGACGCCGTCCCACCTGCAGGGGTGGTCAGCGGGCTTCCCGACGGTGGCTTGATAGACGGCGCGCGCGGCGTCCTTCAGCTCACACCGGGATCGGTATGCGGAGGAGCCACCGAAGATTACGTCCACACGGCGGTCACCCTGTTGGAATTCCAGATCGGGGCCTGCTTGGTCCGTGCGATGGCGTCGATCCTCCGGCCGTTCATCGCCTTTTAGAGCGTGGGCATCTCTCGATCCCCTTATAAAAGGCGTCGGTTTGAAGCGACCATGTCCTGCACCTCGCGAGTCATGGCCGTGAATCTTGTGGAACAGCAAAACTTGTTGGCGTCGGCCGGATGTTCCTCGTTGCCCCAAGCTCGGACGTTCGCGTGGAGGGGTCCCCGACCACGCCGCTTTGGGCCGCGGCGGTGCTGCTTGCGGCGCCGCGACGGTTCTGCTGAGGCCGGGCCCCGGCGATCGGGCCGGGCGCGCCGCGCTTCGCGTTTGTTGTCGACCGTGGCGACTACGCGGAGCGGGCCGCCCTCGACGCCATGGTCTTTTCCTCGCCTTTTGTCGCGCGGGGCCGGGTCTCCTTCCTTAGAGCCGGATGGTCCCGTTTCGCCGAAGGCGAGGCCGAGCTTGCCTCGGTCGTAGTCATGCTTCCAGCGGATAGCATCGTCCGCGTCCGCATATCGCCCGCCATGCGAATCGCGTTTGTTGACGGTGAGCCTCGTAGCAATCTCGAGGTCCTCGTGAGGCGTCCGTCTCGGACACCAAACTTGAAAGCCTTGATGACGGTTTCATCGAGATGTTGGTAATCGAAGTAGCGTGGGTGAACCGCGCACGAAGTCTCGCAGATGTTCCCCTTTCCTGGATAACACGGTCCGTGTCCTTTCCGTCCAGCCGCTCATAGCGACTCACGAAGTTGGAGTGGAGCGCTCGCGGTGGCACCATGATCGGAAGGTGCCGCGATCGTTGAAGAGCTGTGCGGCGGCGCCGTCCCGAATGGTGGGGAGATAGTTGGCCATCGCGGCCTCGTCTCCGGCCGCCAAGATGGCGGTGGAGTATATGGAGAGGAATTCGCGGGGTTCTTGGTCCGTCGAACCGCTCCATCATCGCCGCTTCATCGGACCAACCATGCACCGACGGAGATCATTCGAATCACGCCGCAGCCGTAGGTCGAAGGCTATTGTCGCCCGCTTGGCGTCGAGTCGTCATCGGTAAACGAGAGAACTCGAGGCGGCGCGCACCGCGTCGGCCGCGATGGTCGACGGAGCGTTATTCTGATGGCGTCGCGGTGGTTGCGAGTCTCCTATCGCTTGAGCCGGCGTCCGAGAGAGACTTCCGGAATCTTCTGTCCGGCGAAAGCATCGCCATCACGCGTGGCGACGGCAGCAAGACACACCACCCCTTCTGCCGGAGGTGGTGAAGATGGCGTTGGCGCGAGCCCGGTGAATCTGTCGGTGGAGCGGCCGGCGATCATGCGGCGGGGCCGCCGCCATCACGCAGGCGAGACTCGAGCCGAGAGCCGCTGCCGCCGGGTGTGACGCCGTCGGTCGCCTTGTTGAGCTCTTCGGCCAAAGACCGTCGAAAGAGGGCCGAGCCGGCCCGAGCGAGGTCAGCCATGACCCGGGCGATGGCCTGAGCGTTCTTAGGCGGGTTAAATGCGACGGGAAGGCTGAGCTGGTCGGACTGGGAGCGGGTCGCACCATGCTCCTCACGCCGAATGGCGGCGATGGCCTGGTCGATGGCGATCTGGGCGAGCCAATGCGCCTCCCGAGGAGTCTCCGGGCCATCGTCGTCCACCCCGGGGGTCGCCTCACGTCCGCCGGCCGCGAAGGCCCGGCGTTCGCGGGGCGGCAAGGAGGGCGAGAGCATGGATGTGGAGCCTTGGCACTCGGGGACAGCGTCCGAGCCCAAGCTTGCTGTTCGTGACATGCTGGTGGTGGAGCTGGAGGTGTTGAGCTGGCCGAGGTGACGAACTTTGGACGAACGAAACTTCGGGCCCCACGGTGGGCGCCAGCTGTCGACGATCGGGACCGTCGACCGCAAAGAAAGAGGGTGAAGGGTAGTACGGAGGGCGAGGCCCAAAGTTTCGCTCGTCCGGGAGGTACCCTCGGCGGGTGTCTTGAGCAGAGAGCCAAGACAATCAAGCGAGGACACGAGATTTATCTTGGTTGGGCGAACGTCCCTACTCGATTCGGATGATGATACCAGTATTGCCCTCAATGCCGATGGCTACCGGCCTTTACAAATGAGAGTTAGGGGTTTTATCTGATGATGACGTTGCCATGCGTGGCTTGCCACACTGGGGTGAGTGGACTCCCATGCTATACGCGACTGGATGATGGGACTGAGGCTTTGACTTTGGCGACCTTCTCGCCTCGAGAAGAGCCATCCGCCTTCGGCGGTTAATGGTCGATGGAGGCCCGATGCTCGACCCTTGGCGAGACCGGATCGGGTGGTCGGAGGTCGGAGAGCCGGTCCGTGATTGAAGGTCGAACGCCCGCTAGGTCGGGAAAGAGCTCGGGGCGGTCGGCTAGGTCGGGAAAGAGCTCCTTTATGGCCTTGCGGGACCTTGGTCGAGTCCGCTCGGAGCGATTCGATTGGTGCTCCGGACTGGCGGTTCGGGGACGTCTCCGCCCGAGTTAGGGAACAGTCCCCCGATCTTAGAGGAGGGCTGCTCAAAGCCCCCCTGGGGGGGCCACGTGTCAAGGTGGCCGATCCCCGACAATAGGTTCCAGAGTCAGGAAAGCGCATGCTAAATCAAGTAGAATGGTAGATAATAGGGAATACTTAACATATAACTACTCAATACAATAATGCAAGTGCCATATTGTTAAGCATGGGGGCAAATGTGTCTTTTCGCGCTGGTTAAATGTGCAAAATGATTTTAAAAGGGGAAATAAGTGGAAATGGTATTGTGCGGAACCAAAAATGTTTAGAATAATATTCTCTAAAGTGGTATTCCGATGATTGCTGATCTTTGAAGTGATATAGTATGAATTATCCCTTTATGATATGTATTAATTTGTTTTGTGACACCGCTGCAACGCACGAACATCTTATACTAGTATCAGTAAAACTTATGTTACACCTTTATTCCGTACATAATGCATTGGTACATCAATGGAGATGCATAGCCAAGACGTTATGACACGTTTTTTCTCCGAGGTCTTCGAACAAACTTTACCTAACACGTTATCTCTGCTAGTGCTAGTTAACCTTCATCTTCGATTCCCCTACTCTAATTCGAGACACTTAGATCTATCTGGCCTCTCCCCTTCCTGTGATAAACCCAGACGAAGAGGTAACTGACTAAGGGCCTGTTTGTTTTAGCTTTTGATTACGGATTACGATCCCAAAGCGAATCGAAACAAACGATCGATTCTAGAATCCGATTCTGACAATCCACCCCACTCATATACACTAGAATCCACAATCCACTTCATATGTGCTTTTGGATTCTAGCTTTTGGAAAATCAGCTTCTCAAAAACCACAATCCAGAATCAGATTTTAGAGAATCAAAAACTGAAACAAACAGGCCCTAATACTGGTGAAGAACTCGCAGCCTCTCTGACGGGAGCCATGTGCTATTAGGGGGTGGGTATTCAATTTTTACGGCTAATTCGGTTCAGTTTATTTGGTAAATAAAATGTTAGATTTTTGATAAATGGCCACCGAATTAACCAAACAAAAAAATAGAAACAAAACCTAATTAACCAAATTAAGTTGATTTGGCTAAATCGGTGTTTGGTAAACCGAACACAACACAACACGAAAAAATAGAATTAGATCTAGACCTCCCCACCCTTAGAAACAGATCTAGGTCCCTCTAATCTCCACTCTCATGACCTCATCCCTCGCTGCAGCTCCGCTCATAGACGACAGGATGCTCCTCCCTTGTTGTGGCTCCGCCTCCGACGGTAGCATGCCTCGCTTGTAGCGGCGCGCCTCCTTTGGGGTCAGAGAGAGAGAGAGCACGAGAAAGATCGACTGATGTCGCTGGTCAAGAAGTGAGAGAGAGAGAGACTGTGTGGGGCGCTTTGTGCCATCGTGCGTGCGTAATGTGTAGTTTAGGAAGTAGACCTTGGGCCTAGGGTTAACAAAACCGCAGTAAATCGCTTGGTTTTCGCGGTTTTCGACCGTACCGCTCCGGGTCGAAAATAGAACCCGAGCGGTTTACTGGTGAAATTTAAAAAAAAATCGAAAAAATTAAAAAAAAATTATACGTTGAAAACAGCTCGAAAACCATTGAAAAACCGCTTGAAAAACCGTTTTTCAATAACGTTCAATTGGTCGGCTGGTTTTTCCCGAAAAACCGCGGTTTTCGCGCATAGATTTGACTAAAATTCAAATTTTTTGAATTTGCAAACCGTTCGGTTTTTCACGGTTTTCGAGCGGTTTCTCGTGAAAACCGCTACCGCCGGGTTAGCGATTTTCGGCTTCGAAACGAAATTATGAACCCTGCTTAGACCTTTCCTGGTAGTGCAGTGGGGACATTGTGGGACGTGGGTCTTTGGACTTTACTAGCAGCTAACGTATGGTAGGGTGTTTAGATATTGGTTTTCGATTTAATCGGTTTTTAGGAGTAGAAATCAAACCAAACACCAAAAACCGAATAGATAGAAAATCGAAATCGAATCAAACACCGAAAACTGAATAAACCGAGTATTTTAGGTTTTTTTAGTCCAGTAATCGGTTTGGTAAAAAATGTCCACGACAATGTGAGATCATTGCCTTGGATAGCAGCTCACTTGAAGGATGCACGCAACGCAACGCCGTACGCTAGACGCTTCCATCAGACGATTCAGAGATATCGCCAGCCAGAGCATGTATCTATACCCCTTTATAATGCACCTAAGCATTCTTTTCTATGTCCACCTTAAATAATGCACCCAACTAGAGATGGCCTAACCTTCATGCACCCAGCGAAACGTTCCCAAAAACTTGCCTCCATCAAAATTAACCCCTCAGATCTTTCCTCAGTTTTACTCACCCACATCTGATGGCCATTGTTTAATGTGTCTAACTCATCCCTGTGGCTTACAACAGATCTCCTCCCACCTCTAACATCATCTCAAGGAAAAGGAAACAAATATCCTGAAATTAAGGAAAAGAAAACAAACGTTCTAGAAAAGGAAAACATCGTATATTACGTATTGGGAAAAAGAAATCGGAAGACAGAGCACTATACTAGTGACAATATGACATTAGATATCCGAATTCCTAACCCGCGAATGGCCGCCAGGTCTTTGGTGAGCTGGAAAGGTAAAATCAGCTGAACGAACTGAGATAGCGTGCGTGACCCCAGAAATCTAAACAAGCTGGGAATGAAGTGAGCTAGCTCGTGCGACATCACAGATTCATTCATGAATGTCGTCGAGCACAAGTTATGGCTGAACCTAGAATCACAGCTGCGGCCTCATACTCTACTACACAGCATAGTAATGCCAAAGCTGTAGCTTAATACACTAGGAGTACACTTTTCGGAGTATTTTTTTTCGTCGTGTCACTTAGAAGGTGTTTTGTTGCTTTCTTTGGGTGCTGGGGGCCCAACCACCCAGCCCACCAGGTTAACACTGCACCAAAGGACCAAGTTGGACGGAGCGACGGACCCAGCAATCCACATCATGCCATGCGAACGAACCACATCATGAGACTAGACCCACTGCACCCAAGAAAGCAATGCAAAAATGTTTTTTTAAACATCAGTACTGAGGCACAATTCATTTGTAAAACCACTAGTTAGGTTGTTAAAGCTGCGTTCGATATCCTGTTGCCTTCGTTTGTTAAGCTGCGGGTTTATTTTTTGTACTCCAGAGATCAAACCATCTGGTCAGTGTCCAATGCAATCTCGAAACAATCCTATAACTAATAAATATCGGTTGCTATCTTTAAAGGATACTATAGTCCAAATCATCAGGAAGGTATCCAAATCAGATCGAAGTCTTGCTAATTGCTCGGTTTGGTACAGTGCATCTGTGCATGCACATCGGTTTCAGGTTGCAGCATGTCTCGAGTCTCGACTCGTCACGCGTGCCCGCATCTTGCCTGGGTCTGTGTGACACCGATCGGAGAGATCACCGTCCAATTGATTCTCGACTCGTGCGTGGAAGAGGTAGGAGCACGGGAAAGTACAGATCGAGCTTTTTTCCCCTAAAAATTCACGGGGCTTGCACCGAGCCCCGACGAGCCAGACTAGTCGTTACCCGGCAGAGTCCCGACTTCACCAGGAACCAGAGCCGTTTTTTCGTTTCTTTCCCTCTCATTCTCTCTCATCTGTCACAGTGCACATCATTACAAGTTTAGAACTACTGCTACGATGTGCAAGTGTACGACTCAAGATCAGCGTGCAAGTATACTGAATTACTGATAGCAAAAAAATCTTTTAGAACTTTAGAAGCACAATTCAAATTGCCAATGTATTTCTTGGGATTTGTTTGCTTCATGGAGTAATTTACGTCATATAGAATTCTGCTCTTCATAATTAGCTCGTGCTGGTGCCAAAAAAAATGAGTTCATGCTAGATCTCAAGAACCAAAAAACATTCCAGTAGTACCAGCCAAGGATTCAAATTTCGTTTTCGAATAAAATACCGTCCGAGACTGGAATCCGAAATTTCGGTGAAATTCGGGTCTTTTGGACAAATCTCGTCCGAAATTCAAAAACTAAAATTCAAATCCGGTTCATTTTCTACCCAGAAAAAAATGAAATTCGTCGAAAAATAGCGAAATTTCGGGTATTTTTTGCAACGGAAAAAAATGGGTCAAACGATGTCCAAAAAATTTGAATTTTTTTGGAGAGTCCTGACACATTGATGATATTTCAGTAAAAATTTCAGATTATTCTGAATTCTGTGGAATTTTAAAAAATTCAAACATTGCTACTGTCATGATAAAACGCTAACTCGTAATTTTGAACCGAATGCAAAATGATTCAAACCACGTTATAAAACTTTGAATTTTTTTTTATGGTTATGATGCATCACTAATGTTCTCATAAAATTTTCAGATGATGATCAAGCTTCATAAATTTTTAAAAATTCAAAAAGTACTACTACCCCGACAAACTTGAACAAAATGAAAAATTATCTAATCCATGTTAATTTTTTTTGAAAATCTTTATGGATAGTCCTGATGTAACATTAGTGTTTCTGTAAAAGTTTTAGCTGAAGATCATTCTTAAATAATTTTTAAAAATTCAGACAGTGCTACATCCTAATAAAAGCCTGATGATTAATACATAGATTTGTTTAGCAATAAAAAAAGGCTTAATTTTTTTGAAAAGTTTACATAAGGGTGATAAGGAAATGCTTAATATCTCACAAAAATTTTGAATCATGATCACACTTCAGTGAATTTATACAAGGCACAATACCATTTATTTTCTTTTTATTTATTTTTGAAATATAATATAACAAACGAAGTTCAATGCTCACGTAGATTTGATTGACCAAACAAATAAAGTTGAAATTTTTCAAAAAATTTATATAATAGTACCGAGTCAATTATTAATCTCTAAAAAAAATTAGATCATAATCACACTAAAGAAAATTTATAAAATTGTCAATTTTGACAATGTAACTGTCCCAATTATGTCCATTCTATTTATTTTTATTTTTTAAAGATAACAAATGAAGTTAAATTATTTTGAACCATTTTATGTATGATCCTATACTACTAAAGATAGTATCATAAAATTTTCAGCTTATTATCAAGTTTGTACAATTTTATAAAAATCTGACAATGTTTCTGCCAAAAATTTAAAATATCTCAAAAATTCGGTTTTTCGACACATTTTCATAGGAGATAACTTTTTCTAAGGGTTATTGGACCAAATCCGATCAAATACGGCCCTAAAAGTTCTAAAACCGTTAAAAAAACACGAAATTTGGTGAAATTTCATCGAGAAAAACCGAAAGATTAGATTACTGTAGCAAATTCAAAAACAAATTTAAAAAAATTTGATGGATAGTTTAGATTTCGAGATGATCCGAAATCCGAAATTTGGATCGCTGGTTGCCACCCAATAAAGAAAGGCAGTTCGACTACAGCGAAGCCTGAGAGTCGAGCCCCACCATGGCGTGGACGGGCCCACCCATGTGGTCCACCGGCCACTCGACACTCCTGCCCCACCAAGCCGGATAGCCACAGCCAAGCGGTCCCACGAAAGCACTAAGGCCGAAATCCGCGCTGCCCCACTGACAGTGCTCGAGACCGGGATGGGCGTGAGCCAGCTGGCGACCACCTCGCGCGCTTCGAGGCGCCTCTGTTTATCTTATCGCGAATTCGCGACGGAGCCGGAGCCCCCAGGCCCCCCACAACAAGAGGCCCACGGTTCCCGCGCTATTTACAAGACTGCCACGAACCAGCCTCCTATTTCTTCTTCTCCCCCGTCTCCTGGAGTTGGTAACGGCCGGCAAAACAAACCGGCGATTTGAAGTTTAAACCAGCAATCAGGTAAGCTAATTATACCACTGTTAGTTATTTAGTTAGCACCAACACCTCAGCTCAGCACACCCGAGATTACATAAAAAAAATTTTGTGGAGATGGGAGGAAAAAACAAAGGTTATGGAGAACCACTTTACAGAAGAACAAGGGAAAAAAGAATAATGAGAAAAAAATGAAAAGAAAAGTTGCCCTCCATTGCTTTCCCAGTATTCTTTTTCCTCGTCGAAGAACATCCTAAAATATTTCCCCCAAAAAAAATCGAAATAAGAATGTTAATGTTTGATCCGGGAGTGGAAGCCGCTCCGGCCAGACCAGAGAGAGAGAGGGAGGGAGGGAGGGAGGGAGGGAGGAGAAAGAATCAGCAGAAGAAGAATTAGGATGAATTATAGTCACAAGTTCTTCGATCCCCGGGTGTATCCGTAATAGGAGAGGTACCACTTGACGAACTTCTTCAGCCCGACGTCCAGATTGGTCGTCGGCTTGTACCCGAACTGCTGCCTCGCGAGGGAGATGTTGGCGTGGGTGAATGGCACGTCGCCATTGCCGGGCATCTCGATCACGTGCTTCTTGGCCTTCACGCGGAGGTGCTTCTCGAGGATGGACACCAAGTTGAGCACCGTCACCGGGGAGGTGTTGCCGAGGTTGAAGATCCTGTAGTGCGCCGGCCCGCGCTTCTTGCCGCCGGTGCCGGTGCTCTTGCCAGCCGTGTCGAGGGAGCCGAGACAGCCCTTGACGATGTCGTCGATGTAGGTGAAGTCGCGGGCAAGGTCGACGTGGTCCTTGCCGCGGTATACCGTGATGGGCTTCCCCTGCAGTATGTTGCGGGTGAAGGAGAAGTAGGCCATGTCCGGCCGGCCCCAGGGGCCGTACACGGTGAAGAAGCGGAGGCCGGTGATGGAGAGGCCGTAGATGTGGTTGTACGTGTGAGTGATTTCCTCGCCAGCCTTCTTGGTGGCGGCGTAGAGGGAGGCCGGCTGGTCGGTGCGGTCGCGCTCCGAGAAGGGTACCTTGTCGTTGAGGCCGTAGACAGAGGAGGACGAGGCCCAGACGATGGCCGGCTGGGGGTCGGCGTCCTTGCAGGCCTCGAGTAGAGTGACGAGGCCGGCGATGTTGGAGTGTACGTACGACGCCGGGTTCTCCATGGCGTAGCGCACGCCGGCCTGCGCGGCGAGGTGGAGCACGTGCGTGAAGGGCACGACGTCGAAGAGCTTGGCGAGTAGGCGGCCGTCGTTGATGTCGCCCTCCACGACGAACACCCCGTGCGAGGCGAGCAGCGCCTTGCGCGCCTTCTTGAGCGAGGGGTCATAGTACGAGTTGAAGTTGTCGATGCCGACGACGCCGTCCCCTCGCTTCCGCAGTGCGAGCGAGCAGTGCGTGCCGACGAACCCCGCCGCGCCCGTCACCAGCACCGACATCCCGACCCCTGCCGCCGACCCCGGCGGCCTCCTCGGCGCGGCGGAAGCGCGGATCTGGCGCTCCCAGTGCAGGCCCCCCCAGGAGGCGGCGAAGTACTTGGAGGAGGTGTCGACGAAGGACTGGAAGCTGAGGTAGGATGCGGTCATGGCGACGAGGAAGAGCGCCCAGAGGAACATGGTGCTGGTGGAGGCGAAGCATCGGTGGAGCTGGCGGTTCATGGCGCTGCCCGCCCTCTCGATCTTGACCTTCCCCGGCGTGGACGGGAAGAGCTCCTCCTCCAGCACCCGCATCTTCTTGGCCGCCGCGCCCGCCGTCTTGCCGTGCCCTCGGCTGCAACCAGGCAACCTGGTAGGATAGTTTCGGAGATCAAACCAAATCGCTGTGCCTTTCGTCTCCGGCTAGGATGGGATTGCTCTTGCGATTATTCGTTTCCTTTCCCTTCCTAGAGAGGATTGATTGATTTCTTTGGGAATCCGGGTTGCAATTTTATTCGGAAATGAAAGGACAAAAAAGGGGGCAGGAGCTAGATGTTCGCCTGCCTAAGGAAGAAGGTGAAGGGGGAGCAGCCGTGATATAAATAGGGGGAAATGGACAGGAGCACGGGACCGCGTGAACTTGGGCACGTAGAACAAAAACGATGCTAGCATTTCAAAATTTCAATCGGGTTTTCATCCGTCCCTGTTTCGAACGATGAATTTTTTTTCATATTTTTACAAAAAATAAACAGATTTTTATGGAAATTTAATAAAATTTATGTGAAATTTCTGTGTTCTATTCTAAGTAAACCCGAATTGTATGAGGAGGTAGTGTTTAGATAGATATGAACAATGGACGTTGGAGTCGTCTCCTCGCAGCTTGAGGTGTGATCTCTTAAACAACGAGTTTTTGATAGACAATTCTAGACAAGGCGCTGTGATTAGAGGGGATGGGTTACCGTGCGCTAAGGTCTAAGGGTGCGTTTGGTTATCTAGATAAGGCTAGATAGAAGATGATCATCTATGTATTTGTTGTTATTCAATTGTTTAGATTGACGGATGAGTTGACTAGGGCCGTTCAGTTTTTTGAAATATTCTCTTAAGATGCTGAATAGAGTTATAAAAAAAAAGGCCGGACGGGCTCATCTAGTTTTTTTGTATAAATAGGTGTAATCGGTCAAATTCAAAATTTCGTCAAAGTGTATTCGGACAAATTGTGGTCATTTTGCTTGTAAATTCATTTTTTTGCCAAATTTTGTCTAAAAATTCAAATTTTTGGACAATCATTCTTCCCAAAATTTCTGAAATCACTAAATTTCTTTAATTTTGGTGGGTGCCAAAAAATTCAAACGAAATTCGAAACTTTGAACACAACGGTCATCTATCCTCATCCAACCAACAAAACAAGAAATTGGCTCATTCTATTCATCCAACCAAACATGCATCTGAATAGCTCCATCCTTACTCATCTCCCATCCATTCTTATGCTGCAACCAAGATCTATGTAAGTGATTCGTCAGTGAAAAGGCTCAGGTTGCTCGTGTTGCTAGTTTCTTTGCGGTACAGTTGAAATGCGTCTGCTGTGCCATTATCGCCGGCGAATTTTGCCCATGGTGTCTTGTCTCTGCAGCTCAAACCGAAGCCACCGTCGAGTTCAACTGTTTGGCACCCGACGCCGCCTCTCACCATCCATTCCTCCATCGCATGCGGCACTGCAGCCTGCAGCGGAAATGAGTGAGTCCCTACTCCCTACCACCAGAAGCATCTGCTAGGGTGGTGCGCCTTAGGTGCGCTTGCAAACAAAGGTTCCAGGGGTGACTAGGCAGCCCAAAAGATTTTTAAAAAACAATACGAAATTACATCTTTAATAGACAAAATTTATTTAATTGAATTAGCTTCTATTTCGGTGGTTTTAGATTTTTAAGATCTTATAACTATTTTTATTGTACTTTTAGCAAATTTTAAATATATATGTTGTATCTATGATATTACAAAATCATTATATAAGATTATAGAGTTATAAAAGATTTTCTATGCCGTGTTTGGTATGGTTGTAGCTTTTTAAAAAATTAGCTTTCGGCTGGGGTGCATGATTGAAGAGGTGTACAGTTGAGCTGAAGAGATTTGGTGTTTGATAGTCTGGTTTTTAGGTATGAGGAGTGCGGGTTGGAAATGATGGTGAGAAGGGTGGGGTTTAGGTTTTTATACTCGGTAATATATGGTAATTTTTTTTAATTCTAGTGAAAAAGTCAGAAACCTAACCCAACGAATCTGTGAAAAACTACCCCAGCTCAGCTTTCGACTTTCAGCTTTTCTAATATAAATAGACTGTTAACTTTTAATTTCTAGCTATGAAAAAGCCTTCGTAGCCGGTCGTTTAAAATAGCTTTTGGCTTCCTTAAGAAAAAACAAGCCAAAGCCTTCCAAACACTCCTCTAGTTCCGCCGCTGAGTGAAGCCCAGTTCCTCGGTCAGGTCATCTCGTCTCAAGTGGCAGCTCGATCACTTGCCATTGCTACGTTGCATTTGCCCAATTGCACTGCACACTACCCATGTGACTCGTACCCAAACCCCCAGTGAGGCGGCCAGTGACCTGCCGATGAATCCTTTATTAGTGTCGCCAACCTAATCCGCGTATACAGTGTCAAGCGTGACAATAAAAATGTGAGACACGGGCTTCCCGTTTTGGACGGTCAAAGTCTGGCGTGATCTGCTGTAGGGATGTGCGTATGCCCAGATACATATAGATGCCAACTTGACAAGTTGTACGAATTTTTATTTTGAATAATATAATTTTTTATTCAAATTGCAAAAATATATGTCCATCTAAAAAATTACGAAAATATACTTTTGTCACCCGTATATAGGGCGATCGCCCCATACGCCCCATATACGAGCGATCGGTGCTACTCTGAACGCGCGATATTTCCTGTGTTTGCGGTCAGAAAAAAATCATAAATTTTTCATATGATGTCGGATGGAGATAAACTTTATATGAAAATTGTAGCTCCCGACGGGATCTACAACTTTTGTATACAAACTTTTTCAATTTGAATCCATTTAGATGGTTAAAAATGGGATAGAATGTTCAGATCTAAAAACAAATCTGTTTTAGATCTGAAACTTCTATCCTATTTTTGGCTATATGAATGGATTCAAATGAAAAAATTTGTATACAAAAGTTGTAGATCCCGTCGAGGGATACAATTTTCATATAAATTTCATCTCCATCCGACATCATATGAAAAAGTTATGATTTTTTTTAGGAACTGACCGCAGAGAGAAGAAATATCGCGCGTTGAAAGCCGCACCGATCGCCCGTGTATAGGGCGATCGCCCTATGTACGGGTGACAAAAGTATATTTTGTAATTTTTTGAGATCGACGTATATTTTTGCAATTTGAATAAAAAATTGTATTATCTATACCCACCCTAAATAATGCACCTCATTAGAGATGGCCCAATGTTCGTGCACCCAGCAAAATATCCCCAAAAACTTGCATTCATCAAAATGAACGTCTCAGATCTTTCCTCAGTTTTACTCACCCACATCCGATAACCGTTGTTTAATGTGTCTAACCCCAACGTTCGTGCACCCAGCAAAATGTCCCCAAAAACTTGCATTCATCAAAATGAACGTCTCAGATCTTTCCTCAGTTTTACTCACCACATCCGATGGCCGTTGTTTAATGTGTCTAACTCATTCATTCATGTGGCCCACAACAGGAGAGTCCGCACATATATATTTCAATTGAACTATATATATGGAATTTATGTTGCAAATTTAAACCCATTTGATTCCGATTCAATATTTACCATACCAGTCAGTACCATGAATCAAGCGCTTAATTTTCTTCCATTCACGCATATGTGTATTATATAGCGAGATGTACCACCGCTATAATATTATTTAGTGAAAAATATTATATAAGGAATGTGTGTATGAAATGCAATTATCGTGTGATAAATATAAGGAATAAGTTCATTTTAGGATTTATTCCTAAATACACTATAGGAAGTAACATATATTCTGATAATAATTAGCCTCAATCAGGACGCACAAATGGTGCTATATGTTAGCATTCATATTTGAATAATAATTAGGGAAGCCATTATTGGTCCAGCTTTCCAGAATGACATCTTCTTTGCCGTGGCGTTCGACCCTTCGCGCCGACTACACCAGGGCTTGCGCGAGCGATATTTGCCAGAGATGGACGCGCGTACCGCGCGCGGGCGAGGCGGCGGAGGCGATCTTGGCGGCTTGATGCGTGGAGGAGATCAAAGTCAACACCTTCGGGCATGCGGATCCTCCCTGTTTATTTCCTTGTTTGATTCGCTCTCCTTCCAAATATGTAGTACATACAATTTTGACAATTCAAGTCTGGTTTCCTTGCATACAGATCCTTCCTGTTTATTTCCTTGTTTGATTCGCTCTCCTTTCAAATATGTAGTACGTACAATGTGATCACAAGATTATTTATTATTAAGTGTTATATTCATACTTATCTTTTATTTAATTGATAAGCAGATGTACTATCGTCGTAGCGTTAGCACTGGCACTATACTAATTTAAAATAAAAATTCAAGTTGTACATCCTGCTGCGCCTGTGACGCATGCCGTCAAAAGGAAATTTTACTACTCCACTAGACTAGATCGGGTTGTGCTGTGCAGTATGCTAAGTTTAGGCCCATGCTTTCTTTCTTTGGAAATGAGAATGTGAGATAGATGACGACGATCTAGTTAATTTGTAGGCAGAAAGAGAAGAAGAGCAGCTGGCTGCTAACGCCGAGACGCGCGGGTGGCCGCCGCATACCGCATACGGGGCTCCGTTGCCGCCGGTTTGCCGCCGTTTTTCGCGGCGACGGAGGGCTCCGGTCGATGGGCTGCAGGGAATGTTGACCGGGGCCACGTCTGGGTTGACTGCTGATCCATATCCAAATCGGTAGATCCGCAAGGTTTTCTGTTTCAGTTTTAGGGTACGCTTGGTAGGGTTCGGATCTTGTGGAGCTGGATATTTTTAGATTGATCATCTTTTTAAATTTTAGATTAAAAATATAAACTTAATTTATTTTATTTTAGTCTACAAGTTTCAGATCTCAGATGAAGCTAGAACCTGGAGCTCTACCAACCCTAAGATCGAAAATCGATATCTTGTTTGATTTGTTCTTACTATTAATTACAGTTCCAGTAGAAAGGCAGGACTAACGTGATGGAATGTGCTCGTATATACGAAGAGCAGGCAGGACTAACGTGAGAGTATGCTCGTATATAATGAAGTGCTAGGGAAAGCATATTAACTCTCATTGCCTCCTCGATCAAACCCCTCCAAACTGTCGCCATAGCTGGAAAGTTTTTCGCAGTACGCTGAAAGTAAATGCCAGGACAGCACATGCGATCTATCAGACTGCATGAACGAGATCAGCTAGGGTGTGTTTGGTTGTCTGCACCATCCTAGTCTGTCTCGTATGACCTATCTAGGCTAGCTTTGATCTGCATGAGTGGATACAAGTTGAGTTGTTTGGTTGCTTGTTTATGCATCTCATGGGCCTACATTGGAGAGAAGCCCAATTTCTGTGTTTCCTCCATCCTGCATGAGTGGGTGCAATTGCATCCACCTGACCTGGATAAACATGAAACCAAACATGTGTCTAACAGATACAGTTGCATCCACTCATACGATTCAAACTTCATGCAGGCAACCAAACACACCCTTAGCGATTTCTGTATTGGTGAGATTTGGCCTACCTCCTTTTTCTAGATTGCTATAACTAATTGTAGTAGATTTGACCTACATTCGAATGATTTCTCACCCCAAATCAGTCAAATTACTCACCTACGGATCGGCGCCAAGATTCGTGTACCCAACGACTCCGCATCATCGGCGACGGCAGCGTATATAGCGATGTCGATGTCAACCGAATTTGGGTCAGAGTTCACCCGGATTAGGACTAGGGTTTATCGGACCAGACCTTAGATTTCGCAAGGAGGTAGTGGCCCAACAGTGGGCGGCAACGGTGGTGGCACGTCACCTGTTGTGGGTCAGGGGCTGAAGGATCGATATGACCTAGAGGGGGTGAATAGGCAATTTTACAAATTCTAACAATTTTAATCAACTAACTTAATTTTAACGAGAGTAACTTATAGTAAGAATAAAGCAGAATTCAAGCAACTAATAATAACAGCGAAAGCAATAAAAGAAATGATACAGGAAAGACCAAGTTTTATCCTGTGGTTGAGCCGCACTCTAATCCACGTTGAAGCACTTCTTTGAAGTTCACTTCTCCAAAGCTAGTCATGATAGCTCTGGTGCTCACTCAGGTAACTCTTTCACTTCTCCAGTGAGGTGAGTTCCAAACCTCTCACAAACACAGTTGCCTTCCACAAACACCTTTGGACAGGTCACACTGTTTACTTCCTCCAAGCCGTCTAGGATCACCAAGATCCAAGAGTAATAAACCTTGCACAAGTTCTGTCTCTTGGTTCACTTTGCAAATCACGCAACTAGACACTGACTTGGAGCTTACACACTTAGGGATGTATAAAGATTTTTGTGTGAAAATGAAGCACAGACTCCTTTTTGAGAATGAGAGCTATATGTCAATGCCAAAGTGTAAGGAGTTCATCTATATCAATGGTAGATGACTCAGGAAATGCTTATATAGCCATTTTAGGTGAAAATAGCCGTTACACTGCTCGATGGCCGTTGGGCGTGTCGGATGTCGAAACAACGAAATACACACGCATACACGGACTATGTATCGATGCTTAGCGATACTGGTTATGTGTATGTCGGACCAAATTTCAGAGTTCACGACGGACCAAATATTTTGGTCCGTAGTACATGGGTTGATCAAGAAGATGGTCTGGCATACAAATGAGAGATATATATGAGTATCAGACTAAATTGCTTGGTCCATTACACATGACTTTCAAAGGATTTTGCTTAGGCATAGAGACCTATGTAAGTCGGACCAAGATTTTGGTCCGTCATACATGGACAAAGCAAGAGATTTGCCAGCAATAGAGACACATGTACTTCGGACCAAATTTTTGGTCCGTTATGCATGGACTTCATAGAAGATTGGTTTTAGCAAGAAGACACATGTACTTCGGACCAAATTTTTGGTCCGTTATACATGGACTTCACAGAAGATTGGTTTTGGCAAGACGACACATGTACTTCGGACCAAATTTTTGGTCCGTTATGCATGGACTTCATAGAAGATTGGTTTTAGCAAGAAGACACATGTACTTCGGACCAAATTTTTGGTCCGTTATACATGGACTTCACAGAAGATTGGTTTTGGCAAGACGACACATGTACTTCGGACCAAATATTTTGGTCCGTTATACATGAACTTCACAGAAGATTGGTGCCAAGAACCTTTTTCAACATAGATAAATTTTATCCCGGCTTTTCAATCTAGCAACGGACTTAAAGTAATTAAACACAAATATTTTGTCCGTTTCCTAAGTAAAAACCTCTTTTGAAGATAGAGAATACTTATTTTAGGTTTCGATTAAAAGGAACACCAAAGATTTAGTCCGGCCAAAAACTTATACACTGAAAGGGATGCCGGACCAAAAATTTTCTTGGTCTGCTGAAGATAGGAAACCTAAGACATCTTTGGTCCGATACTGAGGAGAGAAAATTGCATGTATGCCGGACCAAAATATTTGGTCTGTCATACATAGGCAGACTTTTGACTAAGATGATTTTCAAGGAATGTTTGACCAAGAATATGTGGATATGAAAGCGAGTATATTTTAATCTGAAAAACAGATATACAAAGGGAGTTTTGACATAGAATAGATTCAAGGTTTGCAACGGACTGAAAAATATAGATAGGTAAAGATTGGTCCGTTGTACTGAAAGGTATAGTTTTAAAAGGGTAAAGACTAAGTGACTTTTGCTCCAAGTGATCTAGTTTTGAGTTTGCCTAACAAACTATTTTCTTGTGCAAAGTCCCTCTTTTGGACAACTAAAAAAGATAAAACACCTAGGCTATTCGACTTAAAACATCTCCCAAGACATAAACTATAAACTGAAAGCCTTAATCTTGTTGTCCCAGCTTATTTCATCATAGGTTCCGGCTCACTTTCTTCAAGCTTTGAACATTACTAACTTAGTCATCAATACCAAAACCATAATAATAATATAAAAATAAAATTGAGGGGTGCCTAGAAAAACATGCAAACGATGTATAGCGTGCGCGTATGATTTCAGTTCCAACATCTGGTGTACAGAGTATAAAAGGAGTACACGTAGACATATATAAATACAAGGGAAAACTCAGAAATTTTGGAATACAGTACAAGAATCGGTCAGTAATTAGAAATCGGTACAACATGTTCGCGTATTTATGAAAAAAACACAGCCTTACCTGAAAGTTGAAAATTCGTTTAATCTTACCCGAAATTTCAAATTCCAGCTAACTTGTAAACGAAAAATCAAATTTCAGGTATGGGTCCCACCCCATACCCGAAATCTGAAATTTTGGGTATGGGGTGGGCCCTATACCCGAAATTTCAAATTTCGGGTATGACGTGGCACACTCGCCAACATGGGAAAAAAAAAAATGAGGACCCAAACGACATCGAAAATTTTTAAAATTTTTTGTGAAGATTCCTGACAAATCAATGATACTCCCATAAAAATTTCAGATTATTATAAGATGTGAGGAATTTTTAAAAATTCAAACATTATGACTATCCCAATAAAACGCTGACCGACAAGTTTGAACCGAATGAAAAATGAAACAAACCATGTTAGAAAATTTTGAAATTTTTTGTACATGGTTATTATGAATCACTGATATTCCCATAAAATTTTCATATGATGATAAAGCTTTACGAATTTTTAAAAATTCAGACAGTGCTATGGGGTGGCGGCCCTATACCCGAAACATCAGGTTTCGGTTAAGCCCATGGCTGCCAAACAAAAAAATAAAGTCATGGAAAAGCAAAAAATGAGGTTAAGCATGCCTGCATGCAAGGCTGGAAAAGCAAAAAATGAGGTTAAGCATGCATCGGTTGCCTCCATGCATGGCTAGAAAAGCAAATGCCTGCATGCAAAAAAATGATTCGTGTGGTCGGCCGCGAGCGCAAAAGTGACGAGGAGAATTTGTCTCGCACTGTCATTTCAATCACTTTGCTGCCAGGCGTGAGCGCCTCCAATGCAGTCTTCGGTCCCCTGGTGTGTTTAGCAAGCACGGGTGAGCTCTCGGGAAACAAATTTCAGCTCTCGGAGGAGCTCCTGACAAAAGATAATTCGTCTTTTCTTTATATCACGTCTGACTTTTCTTTACGTCATATCCGTCTATTTCTGTCTGCGTCGAAAGCACCGACTGAGCGTTCGCTTCTCATGTGCGTTGCCTCAATCCGCTGGTATAAATTAGGACCGCTGCGCGAGACTAAGAAACAAGCTCGAGAGCGAGAGAGTTCAAGAGTTTTTGAAGGAGCCGAGAAAATCGAGAGCAGAGGGTTCAGCAAAACAGAAGCGGAAACAAAATTTATAAATCAGAAATCCAAAGGAATTTAGTCCGTGTTTGTAATTAGTTGGTATTTAATTATAGATTATCTTTGTTTCGTAGTAGTATCTGATTAGGAATTTTTATTTTGCAGGTATTCTCTACGAAGATTATTTTGTGCGCTGTTTGGGCTTTAGTGATCTTCAACACTGCAAATCAAGGTTAGTACGAAATATTCAGGAATGTTAGTATAGTAAGTGTAATATTAGCTTAATCGGACTCGACCCACCTTCAGCCAGTGGATCGCGGGGAAGCCAGCGGAGCGGTGGGCGCTACTTCACGACACGAACGGAGCGAGGTATGGACGAACCATAACTTAATGCAAATCATTTCACCTCCTTGTATTCATTTCCATACAAGCTGACATACACCATCATAGGTACAACGTGATGACAACGAACATAGCGGAGGCGTTTAACAACGTCCTGAGGGGTATACGCGCTCTTCTGTTATGTTCAATCATTGAGCTCATATTCTACCGAGCGGCTGATTACTTCTGAGATCGTGGTAACGTGGTCGAGGCGTGCGTCATCGCATACGCACCCAGAGTGGAGAAGATGCTCGCGGAGAGAAGGAAGAAAGCGCACTTCCACCGTACAAGGATTTATGACCTGGGGACGAATAAATTTGAAGTCATGTGCAAGCGCAGACTTGCATCCGAGTATCTTGCGGGGGACACCATGCAACAGTGTCAGCTAGGGGGCGAGCAAGTGACGTGCACGTGCAATAAGCCGAAGCTTCAACACATTCCGTGCTCCCATGTGCTCGTCGCATGTCGCGACATGGGTGGGAACGATGCATCATAGTACATCTCGCCTTACTACACAGCGCATGCTTTGAAGAACACATGGCGTCCGAAGATGAGTTCGTTCACAATTGGAGCGAACTACAAGATTATGAAAGGCCCAATCTGGACACCATATCCCGCGACTCGACGCACACAACATGGGAGGCCAAGGGGCACCAGATTGAAAGGTGACATGGACGTGGCTGATGCGGTGGACGGTTTGCGAAAATGCAAATTATGTAAACAATTTGAACACGACCGTAGGAGGTGCCCCAATCTACCCAATATGTGATCATTTGGCTATGATTATGTGCGAAATGTTCTCTGCCACCCAATGTATCATGTTTAATCACCCTTGTGTTGCCAAATTTGAAATAAATCGATGCCAGCTTTCTCTGAAGTTGTCTTTTCTAATTTATTGTATATACTATTCTTGTCAAATCACTCATGTGTTGTCATCTTCGTAATACAATGATGCCAACTTCTCTTAAGCTGTCGAAATTTTTAATTGTAGCTCATAGTCATGTCAAATCACCCATGTGTTGTCCGTCTGCCAGCGCACCAGAAGTGAAAGAGGGTACCTCCTCTCGAAGAGGAAGGGATAAGGGGAAGCAGCCGGCCGAGGTCCGCACCATGCAACAAATCCTTGACGTTCGTGAGACCATCCGGAACCTGTGGTATTAACATAGGGGACGCCGGGAATCGGGATGACATGCCCATATGGGAGGGCAGAAATCCACATAAAAAAGACCAAAAATTATGTCTTATACACCCGAGACGTACGGCATAGACCACCCAATCGGCGACAGCTGGGAGCACTGCGGATCCCCATGGAGTTCTTTCATAGTAGGGATTGAGTTGTGTCCGAGAACAAATCGCGAAATTTACACGGGTGATGTAATATGCAGAAAATATCGGATATCATTCCCGCTCTACCCAGATAGGCGGAATGATCACTTGTTCCACCATGATAAACAATGCTTTCGTTAGTTAGTTCATCAAGCAATTTCGTCACTATTGTAATGCCCTTGTAATATAATCTAATTTATTGCTTATTTCATCATCTGAACTTTCGGTGTATGTGCCCTTATATGTGTTCAACAAATAATTTAAGTGCTTCTTGGGAACTATTCATAAATTGAGTTGTTGTCGACTATAATACTTAGGGTTATTGCACTACTGGAAATTAGATGCAAAGCAAGGTGTAAATTAAATATTTTTCCAGAATATGGTAGTGCATATATGAAAGATCAAATGTGGTCCATTGTTCATAAAAAATCCATTTAGACATGATATTTTACGGGCCGCTGAAGGCTAAAAAACATGACATGAGTTGTTGTCGACTATAATACTTAGGGTTATTGCACTAGTGGAAATTAGATGCAAAACAAGGTATAAATTACATATTTTTCCAAAATATGGTAGTGCATATATCAAAGAGCAAGCAAATCTGGTCCATTCTTCCTAAAAATTATATTTAAACATGACATTTTACGGGCTGACCAAAAGGCTACAAAAATCACACTCTCCCTGATCTCAGAATCGCACTCTCTCTGATCTCCCTCTCCCACCATCATTTTGCAATTTCTAAAAAAATCAATTCTTTAAATAATTTCAAATTATTGATTGCCCGGACTTTTAGTGGACACATTTATCAGTACCTAAGTTCAATGACAGTTGCCCAGCCACTTCCTCCAAAAGAAGTGTTTTAAATATCTTTATAAATTTGAATTGAAATTGTTCACATGCAATGACACGATTTTGCTAATCAATTAGTATCGTCATACTAATTATAATTTTGCTGTGAACGAGAAATTTCGGTGGCAAGCCGCAGATCTTTTATTTCTTTTCCGGCGAACGGGTTCAGCTGGAATTTTTTTTATTTTTTTAATCCGCAATTCCTGCGAACTCAATTCGCTGGATTTTTTTTAAAAAATTTCCAATTCCTGCGAACGAAATTCACAGATTAATTAAAAAAATAAAACTAGGACACAAACGACGTTGAAAATTTTTAAATTTTTTTGTGGAGGTTTCGGACAAATAAATTATATTATCATAAAATTTTATAATATTATAAGATCTGAGGAATTTTTAAAAATTCAAACATTACAAGCGTCTCGATAAAGCGCCGAGCGAGGTTTGAACCGAATGAAAAATGAAACAAACCACGTTAGAAAATTTTGGATTTTTTTCCATGGTTATGATGCATCACTAATATTCTCATAAAATTTTCATATGATGATAAAGCTTTATAAATTTTTGAAAATTCAGACAGTGCTACTGTCCTAATAAAAGTCATATCGGACAGTAGCACTGTCTAAATTTTTTAAAATTCGTAAAGCTTGATCATCATATGAAAATTTTATGGGAACATTAGTGATTCATAATAACCATGTGCAAAAATTTTCAAAATTTTCTAACGTGGTTTGTTTCATTTTTTATTCGGTTCAAACTTGTCGATCAGCGTTTTATCGGGATAGTCATAATGTTTGAATTTTTAAAACTTCCTCACATCTTATAATAATCTGAAATTTTTATGGGAGTATCATTGATTTGTCAGGAACCTACACAAAAAATTTCAAAAAATTTCGACATCGTTTGGGTCCTCATTTTATTTGTTTATTGTTTTAACGTGCTGGCGAATGTGCCACGTCATACCCGAAATTTGAAATTTCGGGTATGGGGCCACCCCATACCCGAAATTTGATTTCTCGTTTACAGGTTAGCCGGAATTTGAAATTTCGGGTAAGATTAAACGAATTGTTAACTTTCGAGTAAGACTGTGTTTTTTTGTAAATACGTGAATATGTTGTACCGATTTTTAGTTACGGACCGATTCTTATACTGTATTCTAAAATTTCCGAGAAAACTCAGAATGTACTAGTAGATTAGCATTAGAATACCGAGAGTACACCAACAAGGACTACGGCACCAAACAGACGGGTCCTTGGCCTTTTGGGCGTCTAAAAACAACAAAAAGGCTAATTTAATTAGGACAACTGAACCTTAAGCCATTAAGTGACAAAGCAACTTTCCACGCGCCCAAATCTTTGTTGCGACAAAAGCTCGATCTATGGTGAACTAACACGATTAAGAGGCAGTTTGTTTTTACTTTAGGTTCTTTAAAAATTGATTCTGTATTATGATTGTAGAGAAGTTGATTTTTCAAAAGTTAGAGGAATCTAAAAACACATATGAAGTGGATTGTAGATTCTAGTGTATATAGATGGACTGAATTGTGAGAATCGAATTTTAGAATCAAACTGTTTATTTTTTATTCTACTTTCAGGATTAAAATCTAGAATAAAAATAAATAGGACCTAACTTTCTCGGTTACTTCTCCTTTTTGTTTCCTTTGCCTTCTCGAACCTTTCATTCTAGCTTCAGGCACAAGCATGTATCCGAGCGATGGTGAGAGGTTGCAGCTCTTACGTGCGTTGAACGATTGCATGATTCTACAACTACTCCAGCTATGTAACTGGTCTCCTCGATCCTCAGGATGAGATCGGCTGCATCTGCACGACTGCACTCGCAACCAAAGCCGCAAACGGCCTTGAATTCTCGAGGCACAATCGTCTACGGCTTGTGTGCATGTGGCAGGTGGCGACATGCACAGCAAAACGCCATTGATACATGCCCGGCACGTACGTAGTTGTTGCGTTCTTGGGCTCGCATTGACTCGCGCGTGGATAGAGAAAAGAAAGTGGGACAAACCGTGGGTAAAATCAAGGATCGTACGTGATGAGAGGAAGAAACTGCAGTAGTCGCTGTCGCCGGGACTAGGGATGGCAACGGGATCCGATCCTCGTTTCCCTACGGGGAATTCTCTTATTAGGGAACGGAGACTGAGAAATCTCTCCCCGTGGAGGTTTATTGGGGAAAATATTGCCTCGTCGGGGATCGCAGGGACGGGACGTTGCACCGTTCCCCGTCTCTGTCCCCGTGTAACCACTAATAGGTGGAAGTAAATGATCATTTTTAAAAGAAAAAATATATATGAGGTTATTATTAATAAATATGATAAATATAAATTACTCTAGTGATTCACTCACACTTCAACACACATGCACCATTACTCTAGTGATTCATTCATGTAGCATGTGATCTTTTATATAGTATTTTTGAGGATTATTCCCCGTCGGGGCCTCGTAAACCCGTCGGGATCGGGGACGAGGGAGAATTAAGTCCCGTGTACGGGGACGAAGACGGGAAAATTTTGCTTATTGGGGATCGGGAATGGAAGGGCGCTCCCCGCGGGGATTTTCCGGTTGCCATCCCTAGCCGGGACGGCACCTGTCTGCCTCTCTTACACGTACACGTACACGGCCGTGCACACGTGCGAGGTTAATGGCGATCGAGCCGGAGCGTACACATACGTACGTGCCGGGCATGTAAGCGTTGAAAAAACTGGGAAGGAACTCCGGGCTTGCATGGACCGAAGCAATGAACGACGTCTCTCCAGGAGGAGGGCCGTAAGCCACAAAACACGCGTCTATCATGGGCTCGTGGCAGGCGCATTGGCGAAGCTGTTTCGTAAAACAATGCGAGCACTGTGTTGAGCGGGCCTATATGACACCTGAATTGGGCCGAATGGCGGGAATATCCAGTTGCCCCCCAAACGCAACACAGACTGCGCCAGTTGTATTGTACCGAACCCGAGGACTGGACTCACGATTTTTTATTTTTGAAAATCGGTAAAATCGAAAATTGGTACAAATTGAAGAAGTTTAAATTTAAATTTTTTGAATTTAACGGTCAAACAACGGCGAAAATAAACACAAATCGAGCTATTTTTATTGATTTTCGACCGATTTTTAATTTTCAATTTCCGAGCGATTTTATTCAATTATTGGGCACACCGAAGAAGGATTAAAAAATCAAGAAAAAAAATCAATTTTTTAAAAACAATTTTAAAATTCAAAATTAATATATAAAACATCTCAGAGAAATTTCAACAATTTTTGAAATCATTTAGTACTTCTAAAAAATAAAAAACAACAATTAATAAAAAGGAATAGAGACACTATCGGATTTTTATAAAAATTTACATGCTTTTGATTATCCTCTTAAATTCCAATGGTATCATAAATAGTTCCCAAGGATCATGTATTAAAATTTTTAGAAATATTAGGCTTCATTTAGTTCCCCTAGAAAATCAAAAACAGAAGAGTATATACAAATATAGTATCACTGTTAAAATTTTAAAAAAATACACAGGTCTGATCATTGTCTGAAAATTTTACAGAATCATTAGCATTGCCTCTGAACCTCACGAAAAAAATTGTCAGAAATATTAGGCTTCATTTAGTGCCCATAGAAAATAAAAAAAAGAACAATATATAAAAAGACAATAGCATTGTTAGAATTTTTTTTAAAATTCATACGTCTGATAATGATCTGAAAATTTTACAGCATCATTAGCATTGTCTCAGGACCTCACACAAAAAATTTAAACACTTTTTTTTATATTTTTTTAAAATTTCTCAAAGTTTTTGAATTTTAATTTGAACTCTACCGGTTTATTGAGCGGTTTCGGATATCAAACCGGTCCAATACGATTGATTTTAGAAATTTACGTGGCTACGTAGTAAAAAGGAGCAGCTCTGTTGTATTTAGGCTGTGTTGGTACAGCTCCAACTCCATCAGATCTGTAGATCTAGTGGAGTTGGGTATTCTTAGCTTTGGTGGAGCTAAAGTTGTGAGTACATTAAGAGTGTTTAGATACGTCATCTTATTTATATTTTAAACCAAAAATATAAACTTAATTTATTTTATTTTAGTTTACAAGTTTCAGATCTCTGGTGATGCTAGAATTTAATTAAAGCCCTACCAAATAGGGCCTTTGTATCATCTATATCTCATCCTCCAATGGCCGAAAAACCGATCGTATGTCACTCTATGCCACTCTCTTGCTCTGGTACTTCCCCATGTGGTTAGTTAATTTCTTCCATTCATCGTCAAACGCTACAAGACGCTCCTTTGTCATGTCGTTGTTGTTTAAGGGGAAGTTGTACGCAGTTACAGAGTATGTCTGTAGCCAATTGCTCGTCGGCGAATGATCTTGTCCCTTTGATTTGGCAGATTGAGGTGGAGACGACGCCGGGTGACTAGCGATTCCCATCGGCGAACCAGACCAAGTACTGCTTCACGTGCTACATCGAGTACAACAAATGGGTGTGCCCGGAACAGTTTATACATATTCCCTCCTCGTTGTTATTACGGTACGTGTCGTTAATTAGTTTCTGCCTTGAGCTGACCAGCCAATGTTTACAGATCCCTCTGCCCCGGGGAACGGGTGAGAGAGATTACAAGTTACATACAACCTGCACGCATGTTTTTGTCTACTTCTGCCACATAGTGGCCTTTTACTCCTTAGCCTGGATAGTGGATACCACTAACGATTCTAATGAAAATTTTCTACTGGGTTTCTGAACTAGTACAAAACTACTAGCATAGCTAAAAAGATCAATAAGAAATCCTGCAACATACCGACAAATTAGAGCACGTGTGAACCGCATGCACTGACAAACGGCAGGCATATACACCATCGATCCGAGTAGCTAGCTGCGGCCCACTGAACAGGTGTTGTTACTGAAAACTAGCATAGTGCCTGTCTTCCAGTTTTCTTTTCCCAGCATGTAATATATGGTCTTTTTCTTTTCTAGAACGTTTGTTTTCTTTTCCTTAATTTTTAGGATATTTATTTCCTTTTCCTTGAGATGATGCTGGAGGTGAGGGGAGATCTGTTGTGGGCCACAGGGATAAGTTAGACACATTAAACAATGGCCATTGGATGTAGGTGAGTAAAGCTGAGAAAAGATATGAGAGGTTAATTTTGATGGAGGCAAGTTTCTGAGAACGTTTCTCTGGGTGCATAAAGGTTAGACCATCTCTAGTGGGGTGCATTATTTGAGGTGGACGTAGAAAAGAATGCTTAGGTGCATTATAAAGGGGCATAGATGACGGAAGTAACACGGCCATTTATACGGGCTAGTGTGACGCATGCACGCAACATACGTTGCAGACAATTAACCCCAGTGTATTTTCTCAGTCTTCTGACTGTTGCGGTCTGATTTCACTGGCCTCTTTTCTCTTCTGTGCACGCGTTTGTGTTTTGGCAAATCCTTGCATGCCGTGCTTCGTACTGGAATTCATAGATTGAGAAATGGAAGTAACAGAGGGCAAACGGCACTTTTCCCGTTTTCCGGGCCCTCTCTGATCAGCGTCGTTTGTATGCATGCATGTAGGCTGTAGGCATCTGTGTATGTTCTACTCTGAATCTCCGATATGCATGTGAGCAGTGTGCAAAATTAAGTTCTTCAATTCGAATCGCAATTCGTAAAGCGGTTTGTATATAGACCTGTGTAATATCAGTTCCGGAGTCCGGACTCTTTATCTTTCTCCTTCTTTCTAATTAGCAATAACACTTCCTGATGCAATGCTTTACTTTTTTTTTGTGCCGGCATATTATATACTCCGTCCGTCTAAGTTTATAATAAACTTATTTTTTGAATAATTTTATTCACAAATATATAACGTATTTTATATTCTAATACAAAATTATTGTGATGTTCCCTCTATTCCTCTAATAAATATCCATATTTACTTTATATTCTATACGTATATATATATTGAATATAGTGCTCAGTGATAATAATTAAGAATAATCTAATCATTTTTAATATTTTTTTAGTTTATATGTATAGAAAAAATAAGTCTAGTAAACTTAGACTGAGCGAGTAATCTACACGAAGGTTTGCAGCGTGCACCTAACTAGCTCGATATTCTCCTTTTTCGTCATAAATGTGGCCGTGTGCACGTATCGACCTCGTCCATCGTACTACTATGGATTAACTAGTATAGTGCCATATCTTCCGGTTTTCTTTTCTCAGCACGTAATATATGGTCTTTTTCTTTTCTAGAACGTTTGTTTCATTTTTCTTAATTCCAGGATATTTGTTTCCTTTTCCTTGAGATGATGCTGCAGGTGGGGGAAGATCTGTTGTGGGCCACAGGGATGAGTTAGACACATTGAACAATGGCCATCGGATGTGGGTGAGTAAAGCTGAGGAAAGATCTGAGAGGTTAATTTTGATGGAGGCATGTTTCTGGGGACGTTTCGCTGGGTGCATGAAGGTTGGACCATCTCTAGTGGGGTGTATTATTTGGGGTGGACGTAGAAAAGAATGCTTAGGTGCATTATAAAAGGGTATAGATTAGCCATGTACGGGTTGATCACTCAATACATGATTTGGATATGCCACCACAAACAGTTGGCCTAACTAAAAAAACCTAGTAACACGGTATGTGCTGACGCTGATCAGTGGTGCAATATCCAACCATTCTGTCGATTAATTGATGAGCACAAATCATGCGAGTTAACTCCATGCATGTGATCGACAATCCTTACATCTGTGATGGCAAAGTTTGTAATTTATTAGCGTTTCATGATCACACAACGCATATGCGACGATTCTCACATGCATGTACGGATATATGGACAACCTCTTCAATTAATATTATTGAGCGTTTTTCCTCTAGTCTACAGTGACTTCTGTTCTCCGGTACACGTACTTGTGCAGTTGTGCGTTTCTCCTAGGCTTGACGTCGTCCCTCGATCAATCTAACACACGGTGGTTCTCTTTCACTAGATCTTCCGACAAGCATCTCTATTCTCTACCCGTCCCCATCGAGTAGATATTATTTAGCCCTATTAATGCTGAGCCAAAATGGTGTGGCCAGCAATGAATCTAGCTAACAATTCTCTTTGCAGCGAACAGTGAGCACCAATATTGCAACTGCGGGCTTGAGTGTACTAGGATATTGACCAATCACCAATGGATAGGCATAGGCTCAAAACAAACTACTGTGCCATCGATTATTACTAGTATTCCATGTAATGGACAAGGTTTAGGAATTAAAGTTTGTGTTTCTTTCTTGCTTTCTCTTTTTTTTGCAGGAACATCTGAGCATGCAGTGAACAGAACAATAAGTTAGCCGAATAACTTGTGATTATAATTTACTGAGAATCGAATAGATGGCAACAGGGGGTATCATCAGGTTAATTTTCAACTGTTGTAAGAAAAATTGAATCTGTATTTCACTACAGTCTACTTTAATTGAACTTACTTCAGGTCAAATATGCTACAAATATTCATCCTTTCACGCGTTATGTTGCCTTGCGTCTATCAGAGATTCCAAGTGATCAAATGATAGCTAGCTTCAAGGAAATGTTGAAGCCCGGGCATAGGACTCTCTGAAGGTTGCTATATAATTTATAGATAAATGCAATCATAATATATGACTATATTCCATGTTTAATACAATTGCCCCAACAAACAATGGATATATATATGTAGTAATTGCAAGGTTTAATTTAAGAAACCAACTGGGTTGATTACAGGTTCCCAGTCCAGGATAGTAACAATAAAATGTTCCGCTAAAGCTAATATCAGTAAACAAACTAGCGAACCCTTCTATAATTATGTGAACAAAATTCTACGTCTCTACTTAAACATTATGTGTCATGAAAATAACAAGAATTTAAAATTAATAAATTTGAGAACCAACATTGTAAAATCAAGCTGATTGCAAAATGGTCATCTTTCTTTGTGAAAACTGCGACTGCGAGACTAACGCTACAATTTTTGCCATGTGGATACAACAACTCTTTTTTCCTTTTGGATATTTCCTTTCATAATGGAACAAACACTGAATATGAATGAGTGCATTCAAGATATATATATAGCAGTACATACAGCGAGAAAACACCACAAAAAGTTGTTTTCTCATACGTACAAATTAATTATTACATAGCATTCATGCAACGATGCACGGCTTGCTTGTAGAAAAAAGGAACCATATATACATAATACTGTAACTAAAAATACACACACATGATGGCCTCTCATGATGATCTTAGTGCTAACGAAGAAGCACGAGCCAAAAAAGAAAAAAGGAGTAGAACTTAAGGGAGAAAAACTAAGCTCCATATCTTACAAGCATTATCAATGCACTCTGAATGAATCACCTTAATTTCAGTTCCTCCTCAACTGTTTCAGCACTGCAGCAAGAAACAACATTGCTTGTCAGCACAGCATCTACGGTCTAATTCATACTAGCTACACATGCAAGAAGTATACAAAACTCAAGCGCCATGCAAACACGGCGAGGTAAGAAAAGAGGAACAAGCAGCTTACTAGGGTTTTGAAGCTTGAAGAATCCTCACCAAAAGCTGCATTACATCGACCTGAGCTTTGAGGGACATGGCGTAGTCTAGGGTTTCACCCAGCAACGTGCACTCATCCAGCTCTTTCCCTCCCGGCACGATCTCTTTCAGCACCCTAGTCCTCTTCCTCACCATGGCCCTCGCTAGAACGCCGGCCGCACCGTGCGCCTTCGCCGTCGCTTTCCTCGGCCTCGGCCGGAGGCTCCTCCTCAGGATATTCTTGCAGATCACCTTGCTAGACGACTTGGCGCAGTACTCCGAAGGTGGTTTGGCCGGACCGTGCGTGCCTCGAGTCCGCCGGTGCGCGAGCTCCGCCGCCAGGGACCGGCTCCAGCACGGCGCGCCTCCCCTGGCGGAGGCGAGGGCGGCGTCGGCGGCGTGTTTGATGGCATTCTTCCTCTCGTGGAAGCTCATCTCCCTCAATGCAACGCCACGCTTCCTGAGCCCTAGAAGCAGGTTTTTGAGGAGTGCCTGCTTGAATTGCTTGGATCCCTGCATATCTAGGCTAGGTGAAGACACCAGCTAGCTAGCTAGACACTGGTTAGTACAATGGCCAGCAAAATGCAACGGAGCATGCATATGTGCATCGGGATGCTGATTAATTGTAAGCTTGTGTGTATATGTACACATGTAGGCTAATGATGCTGCTATTAGAGGAGATATTTGGTGTGAGCTGGGGAGAAAGGGAAAGGGAAGGTTGTTAATATGATCAATTGATCATCACAAGATGTGTGCGGTGTGAGGAGCCTGTGGTTTTCATTGGCTGGGAGGCGAGGAGAGAGGAGGCCACGGAGGAGGAGGTGGCCCTGAACGGCGAGGAGACAGTGCACATGCATGCACATGGGAGGTCAAGGCCCACGTCCACATTGGCATGCCACACTGAATTAATACCCGGTGTAATGCAGCAAGTACTTGCTGAGTTCTCGAATACACTTATTTTAACTTTCAAATTTTTTTTAAATATATATCATTCTACAATTTTAAAATAATTTTTACAATTTTTTCTTCTATACCATTCCACTTTAGCTATTTTCGATATCATTTACTACTTTGGGCTAAAGTAAGACACACCATCCAAATACTATATAATAAAGAGAGGTAATACAGTGTATTTTATAGATAATGTGTCTTTGTAGAAGTATAAGAACTTAGAATGATATCTATTCAGGACCTAAGTGAGTATTTGCGACGTCCCTAAAAGCTTACTAGAGAGATTTCGTGTCATGAGCAGCCAAGCTGATAGAATGAATTCTGTGTACGTACATGGGCATTACAGCGCTAGCTAGATAGTAGTAGTAGTACGCACACTTGCCTTGAGTTTGCATGTACAGTTGTTGTTCACTTGATCGCTGTCTGTTTCAGAGTTCAAACAATGTACGTATACACCAAGTCTTGATGTGAAAAATTGAGGAAGTGGGAAAAGCTCTCTTAATTTGTACACTACATGTACACTAACCATTCTCGTGTAGATGTGAGTACAACGTCAAACATAGCTTGCGTAAGACTTCAGCTCTACCAGGGATGCCTATGGAAAGAGTTCATTAAGGCCGCTCTACGAATGTTGTGATAAGCTACACCAGTAAACTTATAGGTCATACTCATAGCCCTTAATCAGCGGAGGGTAGATATTAGCTAGGCATCCATGGCATAATCCCTCATATTATGAGTGCGTTTGGTGGCCGGCACGCATGTGACTCAGTGACTATAGCGCATTAACTTAGTTATCCTTTCCCTTTGCTTTCGATCTCCTCTTGCGTAAAGAAACTCCCTCGCCAACTTAAACCATGTTAGTTAAGTTGAGATCATAATACGTAATGTACTGATTTGCTACTAAATGAGCAAACCAGCTGGTCGATCGCCAAAATTAAAAAAGTATATTGATCTAGCTACCTATCACTTTTTGGGGTAGTACAAGTGTACAACTACTACTGTACATGCATGGTTCTTGTATTGAATCTACTTCAGTAACACGTAATGAAATGCAATGCAAGCACTCGGAAACTTCTCTTCTGCTCGGTTGGTGCATGTCAGCACGTGGCATGTTTTTGTCTCGGAATTGAAGCCTTTGCTTTGCTTTGCTTTACCTCGTTTTCGCCTGAAAGGGATGGGTGGCATGCATGCTATGGCTGGCATGATCCGGGAAACATGCGCCAACGAGATGGCAACTGTTCTGAGCGCACTAGCACCGCACCACTCTATACGTTGCTCCAACTAACTTTACAAGCCTCGCGCCACGAGGAGGAATTGATTTTCTTAACGGATTTCATTCGAATTTCCAGCCGTTTTTGGTTTACGCTTCTCTCTCCGTCGTCGTCACCGTTTCTGTCTTTTGGGGAACGGCTGAGCGATGAGGCGACAGTGGCATTACCGGTTATGGGCTTGTTGATTGGCAATAGCTAGCTTGGGTACTTCATTGGTTGATCCAACAGCGGTGAGTTGCCGGATATGAAGAGGATGACGGGTTGCAAGGGAGGTAAGGACGGAGGTTGTACAACCTAAAATTAATAAAATAAGAAATATGATATCCAAAATATTCATGTGAATTATTCTTGCATTTTCTGGCTTTTTTTTGAATTATTATAAATTCTTTTAGCATTTCTCTAATAAAAGAAAGTGAATTAAGGATATAGTAAAATGGTAAAAGTAAAAAGATAAAAATACCAAGTCAACAAAAATCTGTAAACATCATAACAAAAATGTTAAGAGTTCTCTAGAGGCAGGTTATGGCGGTTGGAGACCTGGACTAATTAAAATATAATTAAATCAAAGCAAAAGCATGTGAAAGGAAGATCAGGGCAGAAGGTAATAGAATTTTGTGAAATTCTCAAGAAGCTATCCTGGGTTAAAAATTTTACCCTGCTGACATCAGAACAGTACCTACCTCTAATAAAAATATTAAATTTTATAATTTTATAATTTTAAAAATTCGAAAACAGTGAGGAAATAAAGTGGAAAATAGTAATGTCAGAATTATTAAAAATTAAGTATTAAGTATAAAAATCTAAGAATTTTACAAAAGGTGTATAATACTATTTTAGACTCTCATAATTTTTTTTTATAAAATCTTAACCTCATTTCCGCCATCAATTAAATACAAAACAGAATTGGCAAAATTAAAGAAGCTCCATTGTCAGAATTTTAATAAAATTTTTACTATGATTTTTTAACTTAAAATTTTACATGATGTTTATATTTTCCTTGCAGACTTAGGTAAATTTTTTTATAAAAATCTAAGTCAAAATGACGGTTTGAACTGGTGGAGAAATCTGGGTTTGTCTAGAGCCTTCACCCGAGTTCCCTCTCTTCTCTCGCTGACAGGTGGGCCCGGCCAGGCAGGCAGCCAGCTTGTCCACCTCTCCCTGCCAGCTCGCCCCCACACGTCAGCCTCAGCACCGAGCCTTCTCCCCTCTTCTCCCCGAGCTCTCGCGCAGAGACAGTTGACCGATCTCTCTCGCGCCTGCGCCAACCGACTCCGAGCCATATATAAGTGTCGCACGTCGTCACCACCAACCTATTCTTCTCCCGCGAGCCTCATTCCGCCGCATTTCCCCCTTGTCTCTCCCAGCTCCAGTGAAAACCGAGAAAAAGGAAAAACCAGCGTTCAGCCTCTACAGGCAATTTCACCTCAAACCAAACGAGTCGAAGCTTCCTCTCAACGTCAGGAACTCATCCACACCTTCGGTTCAAGCCTTTCTTCCCCGACGAGCCGCCGCATCGAGCTCTTCCGTCCGTCGCAGGCGCGCACGGTGAGAACCCCTCTTTTGACCAAGTGGCAAAATAAGATCCTTGTATTGCACTGATGCTCAATTTGGTGAAGATGAAGTTCGGGAAGACATGGTTTCACCGATTCGCCGCTCGGCCATGGCGACCACCACACCCGCACGGTGGCGCGCCACTTTTCCTTGTTGCCGGCAACGAAAAAGACCCCCCCTAGTTGCACATGAACCTCCCGAAACTCACCATACCTTTGCCCTAGCTTGCCGCACCCTTCTTCCTCCACGTCGTCGCTCGGCCATGGCCGGCGCCGCGCCCGCACGGTGGCGACCCCCTTCCCGGCCACCACGCGACCACCTCTGGGTGCGCGTGAGCTCGCTAAAGCTCATGGTGGAACCGATTCCGGCTCTCCTGCGATGCTTTGCTGTCGGCAGTCGAGGAGAGTTTCGCCCATGCTCTGGCTCTCTGCCGAGTGGGCCCGAGCTGTCAGTCTCTTGCGCCGGTAGCGTTGTGCCGCGTCGGCCGACGACCAGGCCCCATTGGTCGATCGTGCGGCGTCGCGAGTTCTTGCCGGCGGGACCACCGTCACAAGAAGACGCGTCGCGCGCTTCGCTGCGCCCGCTTCTTCGATCGCGACACGTCTCATTGCCGGCTGGGCTGCGTGTCGGTTGCACGCGCAGAGTGTCGCTGCCATATGGGGCTCGGCCGTCAGCGTCTCAGCCCGGCGCCATCCGAAAATGGAAAGCGCCTTTTCCTCGCGAAAGCGCACTTTCCGTTTTCGGCAATTTTCTGATTTTCAGTATTTTTCAAAATCTAGAATATTCAATAGTTTATATCTTGCGCATTTTAAATCCAAATATGATGAAATAAATTTATAAATTCATAATAAATTATGTAGATTCAAAATATGCAAAAATATTTTCAAAATGATCTCTGGTTAAATTTTAAATTCAAATTTAAAGAGAAAGACTAGAATATGCCATTCATATAATTTTTGCAAATGACCTCCAAATTAAGTAAAATAAATTTTTTTAGGTTCCTTGTAACATCAGGAACCTAAATATGTAAAAATAATTAGGGTTTGCTATAAGAAAATTTTGAGCTGTTAAATATACAGTAAAGTGATTCAATAATAGTCCAAATCAATTAAATCCTTTAAATCATAGAATAAAAATTAATAATCCATGCAATTATTCTTGAATTATGAAATTGTTTTATTTGAATCATTCCATCTGATTTTTTTTGCCCTATTAAAATTTGTTATTTGCTATATATTGCCGTACAACGTGTAGAACCCGACGAATCTGATATAGTCGACGATCAGGAGTTCGACGTCGAAGATAATCAACAAGGCAAGCACCCCCTTTGATCATATTGATCCCAGTTTTATAAATGTTTTCATTAAATGTTTTACTGTATACGTTACTTTTATTAAAGTCTGCTATATTATGGGTATTGGTAGTTGTACCTGTAGTTTTATAGAACTTTCTTGATAAGTATGAATTTGTGAACCTTGATAACCCTAGAATAATATAGACATTATTTGATGTCAATTTGGGTCACTTACACTTAGTATCATGCTTAGCCATGCTTAAAGCAATATAAAATCTTGACATGATTAAAAATATTGGATATGACATTTAATGGGTATGACCTTTCTTTATGATTGGTATTTTGATTAAAAATGGAAATAAAACTATGGTTTAGATACGGACAATTATTGGCAATAGCCGAAAGTGCATGTCTTTGCACGTAGTGTAGGGGGAGACTATTTTTCGTGTTGAATTAAGGACTGAACTATGAGTTGTTTTCAGACCAAGAACTATCATACAACCACAAGTGCTGGTATGGGACAGCTCTAACTTATTAAGTTATTTAAAACTTGATTTGCACTTGGAAGGCTGGAGTAGTACGAGCTGTTTCTTAATGGATTGCTCGAAGGGACATCCACACCGAGGTGATCATGGAATAAACGTTTACCAATATAACAGTGTACGCCATACTGTGAGGAGTTCCATCATTTCTATGCTTTGAGTTCTTCCACCACATAATGGGTTTATCATCACCGTGCTGGTGCAAAGTCAGGGTTAAATAACTTTAACAGTTATAACACGACTCTCTGCGGCACACCAAAGGAAGTGTGCTAATGCCGATTGCACAAAGAGTTAGTTATGTCTTGTGGGGAAAGATGTATACCTCTGCAGAGTGTAAAACTAATCGATTAGCCGTGCCCACGGTAATCGGCACTTGGTAAAGTCATCACATAGTTAGCAGTTTTTATTTTCGTAAAATATGGTTTCTACCGTGTGTCGGTGGAAATGGTTCGTGGGAATGGTCATGATACCCAGGTATATGAGATTTATTTACGCTTATATTCGGTTACTTTTCGTATTAAATTGTTTTTACTTAAATTCCGTTTTGCAATCTACTATTATGTATTTACCTTCCAAATTGGCTTTATGCAAATTAACCATAATAGCTTTTCCATTGAAATGACCTGCATGTATTATAGGATTTGTAAAAGTCTTGCGAGTACGTAAGTACTCAACTTGCCTATGTTGATATTTTTAGGTGAAGAATCAGACTATCCCGACGACTCTTACGTTGATACAGGATTCGGGGAATTTAACGATGAATTCTTCTAGGGTTTTTACTTGTCAGTTGCCTGTGGGGCAATGGGTTAAAAAAGCATACTACAAGAAGTTGTCTCCATTGCAGTTTTTTTTACTTTTGGTATTGTAAGAATATTATATAACTTTGTTTCCGCTGTGTAATAAAGCTTATGTGTGATTGTGATATCAATTTGTAATTGTGCGTACTAGCTACTGATCATGGGACTAGTACTGTATGCACATGATACCCATTATTGATAATTACTATAAAAAATGTGGGCCTTACAGAGGTGGAGTTATGTTTGGGGGAGTTGTGGCAACATTGTGGCGGCACCGTAGTCGAGAGGCGAGGAGGATACATGGTAGGAAAGGGTTCGTATGTAGTCCAACTAGAGACTGCAATTTAAGCAGTCTTCAGCCTTCAGCGCCATCCGGTTGAGCCAACGAATGATTCAGATCATCCAATAAGTACTTGTTACAGTGTTGTAAGATCTTGACAATCTATTTTTGATTCAACAGTCCATACGCAACTGCTTAAGTTGCAGTTCCAACTAAGATTACATTGGATCTCTTTCTCACATGGCAAGGACCTGTTTGGAGTGTTTAATTACTAGTTTTTAAAAACTCAAACTGTCTTTAAGCCCCAAACAGGGCTAGGTGAGTTCTCTGCAGGGGCAAGGGAGGTAAATTTCTGAGCTTGTTTCTATTGGCGTACCAATTACAGCGTGGCTCTAGGGGATTTGTTGAGTTAGGCCTTATGATTTTTGTTCCTTGCTTCCAAATGCTGTGCTTGCACATTTGGGTTTGTTGAGTTAGCCTTATTATTATTATTATTTTTCCTTGCTCCCAGTTATTGTGCCTGCACGCTTGCGGGTCCCAGTTGATCAGCGTGCTCTTGATTTCAGAGCTAATCTACAGGTTACTTTTCTATCATGCAGACTACTCTATCGAGTAACAGATAGTCCTAGTTGTGGTTACACGTTACAGATACTATTAAACTTTTGAAACTTTAATTATTAATATTATTTTAAACATTTAAATTATATATATATACACGATAATTTTATATGAGATTTATCCTGAAAAATATTTTTATAATATTATAATTTTATTAGGTTTTATAAATATAATATGATAGAAATCAGCGATCAAAGCTTTGTTTTGGAGACCAATGGCGTGTGCAGGATAAAAATAGAAGGGGTGTTCGTGGGAGTCCGCTAACAGAAGAAAACCATATTAAAATGCATGCAATTCAAAATACTTAGCGCAACCGAAATTCATATGTAAATAGACAAGAATCGAAGTAAAAATGTAAAATACATCTAAGATACCTTGGCGAGGAATATAACGCCCTGAATGCACATATATGCGTGCGAGTAGAAATCTATAGAACAAAAATAGCCAAATTAGTGACTAGTGAGACAATTAGAAAAGCATGAGTAATTACAAACATTGAAATAAAATGCAACATATTGCAAAACAGCTAGCTAAGATTAGGACGGGAAGGCAAGTCCATTCTTCGAGATTTCATCTTTTGAAAACGACCCACGGTTGTTTTGTCCATCTTTTATGGATCTACACTACATTTTATAAAACCTATAATAAGTTTAGATTATACTAAAGAATAATTTTAGTAATCAACCAATAATTTAAATTAACTAATCAACCAATAATCTTATATGCAATTATACAGTGATATTGTATCATTTTTACAATTTACTAATAAACCAATAATTAAAATAAAAAAATAAAAAACTTACCAATTACTTTATCCTCTGCTCCATTGTCCCTCTTAGCCGGCCTCCTCAATCTTTCACTCTTTCCCAAGCGCGTCCCACCGTTTGGCACCCCTCACGGCCTTGTCCCAACAGTCAACGCCTCGCCCCCTCCTTCAACTGGCACCTAGACCCGACGCGGCCCGCCCCTCCCTAGCTCCCATCAAGGCCTTGTGGCCCCGCCCCGACGCCCAGACCCAAGTCGGCGAGGAGAGCCGGCCCCCCTCAACCCTCCTCCACCCGGTGGCCGGCGCGGTGCCCCTCCTCCACCCAGCTGCCGGCAAGGCGCCCCTCCTTCACCTGGCCCTGCCGCAGTGTCCGACGCCCTTTCTCCATCCGCAGCCCCTCCAGTCGCCCCTCCTTCACCCGATGGCTGCGCGCTGCGACGGTGAGCCCGGCGCCCCTTCTTCACCTCATGAGTCCTCTCGCTCGACAATGGATGATGGATTAGGGATTTGAGGATTGGAGAACCAGGGAATGTGAAAGTTCAAGATCTATTAAGTTGGTTTTGGTGTTAATGACAAATATAATATTGAGACTAACTCTTTTGATAATCATAATATTGATTAGTCTCAATTGTTAATTAATAACATATCTTTTTATGAGACTAACTCTTTTGTCGAGCTTAACTCTTATTAGTCTCTTTTGGATGAAAAAGATAGAAATATCAAAGGTATGCATTCGAGTTCATATTATCATATCTTGTTGCATTCCTTAGATATAATATTCATGATCATATTGATAAATCCAAATATGAGACTAACTCTTTTATTGAGTATATCTTTGATTAGTCTCATCTCATTGAAAAATGGAAAACCCAAGGTATGCACTCGTATTCATTTTATGATATCTTAATACATATTTTTTATTCAAGTTAAAGGATGAACTTTACCATTATTTAGACCTCAAGAGTGCTTTAATATTTTAATTCCATATATACATGAATGCACATATTTAGAGGGAGTTCATACTTTACCTTGATGTTTCAATAGTATCGATCTAATTCATCTTTCTATATCAAGGATCATTACTTTGAAATAACCCCTTGAGTATATTTAACTTGTGTAGTTGTAGTATACTCATGACAATATAGGATAAACTCCAAAGCAAACAAAAATTGAATATGTGCATATTGATTCAAGTTCAATTATTTGTATGCACACATCTAACGGAGTTTATTCTGTAATTAATGGTCTTAAGAGTATTGATCCGTTTCCACCACTCCATATAAATTGGATCATTACTTTAGATTCCATCGAATTGAGTATATGAAGCCTATGTAGTTAATATATACTCATGATAATTTAAATTCAATTTAAATTGTGTTCGGTTGCTATTCAATCAACAAAGAACTAATCATGTGTTGATGGTTCACTTTATTGATCCTAGGACAATCGAAAGTTCTTGAATATATGAAGTAATAGTTGCATTAGTATAATCAAGACACAATAAATCATTCAAATTTATTAGAGTTGTGCTCAATCGATCATGAGGGCATCCATTATGTGTTACTGGAGTGCAATTGATGATTGGAGCAATCGTGTTTGTTGGACTAACAATCTTTCATGAGTTGTGAAGTAGGTTAAGTTCAAGAAAATAAAGAATCGGGAAGAAGAAGACGTCATCATGTGTTGATGAGCTTCAAGAATGAATCCCGAAGTGAAGTGAAGCTAGAGAAGTTTCATCATGTGTTGATGAACAAGAAGAAATAACCCGACTTGGAGAGAAGATGATGGAAATCATAAAAGTTCTAAGTGGATGTGCTAGAGGCAAAGGTATAACTAGCTAGGGCTAAGGATGTGTTCCTAGTCTTTTACCGGTCTCGATGTTTGGATGTGAGACTGGGTTGCTAGTTAGGTCACCGTACTATTAAGAGGGGTTGAGTCTTTTAGCTTGAGCTTTATCATGTGTTGATGAACTCAATCTGGTTCACTCTAGCTCACTCTCTTGGTTGGATTTTTGCATGAGCTAGGTATTTACATGTGTTGCAAATAAAGAAGCTCATACTTGCTTCTTATTGAATCTTAATTGATTTGGTTTTTACATGGAGCTATGGATTTGAATGTGTTGAAAAAGGGAGATAGCTTATGCAAGTTGGTTTAAGTGGTTGTTTGCATGGAGCTAGATATTTGCGTATGTTGCAAATAGAGAGCTCATGCATCGGATTTTTGGCTTGTGACTTGATCATGTGTTGATTATCACAAAAGGCTAAGTAAAGTTTATGCTTTGTGTTTGCAAAATATTGATTTGTTATTTGCAAATGTATTTTATAAATAAGCTAGAGGTTATGGGTTTCTATCCTAGAACATGTATTGGCATTTGCAAATGTGTTTTGCAAATTATCGGGATCATGTGTTTATCCTTACATGGCTAGTGGTATGACCTTATAGGTTCACGGTTTATTTGTAAATGTGTTTTGTAAATTATTTTGATCATGAATTGATCATCACATGACTTAAGATTTGATCTTATTAACTTTTGCTAGCTTGTAGTCACGCTATTGATTAAGTCTATGTGAGGGATTTCGAGAAAATCAGATTTTAGATTTGAGTGGCTACATTGGAGTTTTTGTTTTAGTGACATTTAAAAATATCTATGGTTTCTTAAATCTTGAAAATAGGTGGAGATTATAGCCCTCGTGAAAAGCTTCGTATAAAGTCCAAGATCATCTTAATCGGAGTTCGAAGTGAAAAGTTAAGAGCTTTTTTGTAGTTATAGCAGTGGATTTGCCTTTGCTAACAAAGAAAAAAAAAGGTACAACACGTCTACCTTTATAGCTAGCTGTTTTCTAATTTAACCCTACTATACCTGAAAGAATCCCTGGAAGGGGAGAGCATGCACGTGTCATCCGAGCCGGCTCGGCTCACGGCTCGGCTCGAGCCGCGAGCTGAGCCGAAAAAATATTTACGGATGGGTCCTTTTTTTTATTTACAGATAGATCCTTTTTAAGAAAAAAAATTATAATCGGGTCCTTATCTGTAAAAAAAATTACAAACTGGTCCCTCTTCCAAAAAAAAAGAAAATATATTATGCTTTGGCCCTTTATGCGTTTTTGAGGCTTGCGCTCGGGTCCTTTTCCACAAAATAAAAATTACGTCTAGGTCCTTTTACGTTACAAATAGGTCCTTTTTCCAGAAAAAAAATATATCGCACTTAGGTCCTTCATGCGTTTTTAATGCTTGCGCTCGTGTCCTTTTCCACAGAATCAAAATTACGTTTATGTCTTTTTTCGTCGGGAAAAAAAGACGCACGTCCTTCTTCCCGAAAAAAAACATACTTTTTTTTCGCTTTTTTCTACCATTACGTTTAAGCCTTTTTCCGAAAAAAAAACTCAGCTTTCTCGTGTGGAGGCGGCGCCCGCAGCGTGGCACGCCGCGTCCAAGTTGCTAGTACTACCTATATTTGTTCAATGTTCTACACAACCCAGTATCGGTTGATATTAGTGTTGTTGTTGGATGGACTGTCAGGATTACCTTACCTCTTCACTCAGTTGTCCTACAGATTCCAAGTTTATTATATATTCTGTTCGTGTTTGTCCATCCAGATATGGCCCTGCAGATTCCAAGTACTCATCCTAAGCACAGGCAATGTGTAACGTCCTAATTTTGGCTTCAATTTAAAAGTGCATAAAAAAGCAACGTGTAACATCCCGATTTTGGGAGAATTGTCCAAAGGTTAGTTGGCTAGGTACGTTAGTTATGTCTTCACCCACTATGTTTCAAGACTCGGTTTGGCGTTAGTGCTTATCTTCTTTTAATAGTAAATACCAGAGCTCTTGGCCTAAATTAAAAATTATCCCGATTTTGGCTTAAATTAAAAGTGAATTATTTTTGTGAGTTTTAAAAACTTTTGTTGCATTTCAAAAATTCCAAAAGGTTTTCCCTAGAAATTCGAACTTAAAACAATTTCCTCGGCTCAAGAATAGGAATTTAAAAAACCTAATTTTTTTTTTGCAAACCTAAAGTATTTAAAAATTTGTGTACCAAACCATTTCAAAATTTAAGTTCAAATACAAACAGAAATTTGAATTGCAAATAAAATTCTCAAATCTCTTTTCTTCCCCCTCATACGCCGAACCCGGCTGGCCTTCCTCCCCTCTCTTTCTTCCCCGCGGCCCAGCCGGAGGCAGCAGAGTCCAGCGCAAACCACAGCCCACCATCCCCTCCCTCTCTCCACCCTCAGTGCTGCATGGGCCCCACTCGTCAGCGCCCTTCCCATTGTTCTTCTTTTCCCCCAAGCCTCCTCTGTCTGCTCAGTGCTCACTCCCGTTTTTTCTCCCTCCGCGTGCCCTCACATCATCACATGTGCAGGAGGAAGAGACGCAGAACACCTGCACCTCGAGTCTTGCTCCCTCTCTCTGAGGAATTTTTTTTTAAATAATATATATTTTTATTCAAATTGCAAAAATATACCACGATATCAAAAAAATTGCAAAAATATACCCTTTGGACAGAGGTGCAACTAAAGCCTCTGTCGCCCTTTGGTAGGGCAATTTTGGCACTTGTCGCCCTTTGAATGGGCGACATGTCCCCTCTCCTGTAGACAGTTTCTAAAGAAAATCATAACTTTTTCATATGATCTCGGATGGAGATGAATTTTATATGAAAATTGTAGCTCTCGACGAGATCTACAACTTTTATATACAATTTTTTTTATTTGAATCCATTTAGATGCCCAAAAATAGGATGGAAAGTTCAGATCTAAAAATGAGATCTATATTAGATCTGAAACTTCTATCTCATTTTTGGTAGTCCAAATGGATTCAAATGAAAAAAAATTATATGCCAAAGTTGTAGATCTCGTCGAGAGCTACAATTTTCATATAAAGTTCATCTCCATCCGAGATCATATGAAAAAGTTATGATTTTCTTTAGAAATTGGCTACAGAAAAGGGGACATGTCGCCCATTCAAAGGGCGACAAGTGCCAAAATCGCCCTACCAAAGAGCGACAAAGATATATTTTTGTAATTTTTTGAGATTATGGTATATTTTTGCAATTTGAATAAAAATATATATTATTTTAAAAAAAAGTTCCTCTCTTAACACCTCGAGGTAGTCCCGTCGACGCCAGAGCACGCGCCGCGCCTAAGCCGCCGCCGCCGCCCGCGAGAACTCGTTCGTACCCGCCGCGATCCTTGTGAGAAAATGCCGAGCTCGCCCCCCCCCCCGCCCCGCCGTTAAGCCGAGCCGAGCGTGTCATCTTCTTCGCCTCATTCTCCTCTTCCTTTCCCCTCTCACGCCGCTACAAAATGCCATCTTCTGCATGTCCGGTAGTTTACCACCGAGCTCCTCCATGCCGTTCCCACCTATCCGGTGAGCTTGTCCACAAATATTTCGCGTCATAATGTGTTCCACGTCCTTACGCTCCCTTACCCTCAATCAATTTCAGTCAATAGCCTTTGAAGTCATCGAATCGAAGCCTTCTCCTTCCTGGACATCATGTTCCAGTGAGTTCCCTTCTCGCCTCATCGCGGCACATCATGTTCCCGGACACCATGAACCCGTTAGTCTAGCCATCTTGAATCTTAGCTCGTCGTAGCTCCTCTGCCGCATTTGCTTGTCCTCGCCGCCGCTGGTCACCATCGCTAGGGCCCCTAGAGCGTTGTTTGCTATGCCGTATGCACCTCTAGATTCCTCATGTCTCGTAGATGCTCATGCCGCTCTCAATTTTGCAGTTCCTTTGCTGTTAAATCGCCGCCACCGTAGCTGAACGCGTCATCGCCGTCGCGCTCGCCGCTTGCTAGCCGCCGACCGTCTCTAGCCGCGCCGCTGAAGTGGATCGGATGGGCGAGAGGGTGAATTAGGATTCTTTGACGACAAAGGTTTTATTAAAAATTTAATCTTTACCAACTCAGCTTTAAGTGTCTAAGGTTTTTAAGTGAGGTTTTGTAAGCTAACATTGCCTAAGTGTATGATGGTCTGTTTGGTTAAAAAGTTAACATTGCTATGTCTAAACTTAGGTGTGACATAGATTCTTTGATAGATGTTTGGTTCGTCTCATGTTCCACGCATTATAGACTTAGTTTTTGGGCAAACCTTGCTATACTTGTGGCTAGCCACACTTGACTAAGGTTAGTAATAGTAAAGTTGGCTTCCAACCAAACAGGTCCGTAATTACAACCCTACACAATGTTATTGAGCTAAGAAATGAAACACGTCAAAGTAAATGCGAAAACATAAAAGAAACAATTAACACGATCGACTTTTTAACAAGGTCTCGAAAATTCAACGATGTCACAGTCATCGTTAGAGCACTCTTGTAAGAGTAATCTTTGTAAACCTCCCGGTGCCTTATACATACACCTCAAGAAAAAAAAAAGTCACATGTCCAAACGCCTCCAATCCGTCTAAGAGTCACTGACCTCTAAGAGTAATAAGTCTAACATGTTTACTTGAACCCAGTAAGATCAAGAAATTATGAGTGATGTACAACCTAGTTATATCTATTCTCTCATACACTAAGGATATTTAATCCATGCTCTAAAGCGCCCTCAAGGTTCTTAATAGGATGAACTTGAAAAAAGAACCGGTTCGAATGAAAATGGATTCTGAAGAGGAAATCTGCCTCTCTTTTTTTTCCTAAAATGTTGTTCTCCGAATGTTGTAATAAAATCTAGTCCTCTGCCAGGTGAAACACCAATTTGACTAACTAATTATCGACAAAACTTGCATCATGTGAGTAGACTTTGCCACATGGGAGAGCTGTTTGTGACTCTGTCCGTTTTTCTTGCCACTTGATTATTACAGTAACTAGCACTCTTCAGACCCGTTTGGTTACAAGACGTAATAAATTGGTCATCCAGCTAACACAACATTTTCGTCTGTTGCTAATGTTGCAGTTTTGTACATGTACCCCTACATGCGCAAAAGGCAAGTTTAACCAACATCGCCGGCGCTTTGCCATTGTACATGACATGAGACCATTACATGCCAATCGAATTTGATCTATTTCCAATACAAATCACAAAGTATCCTAAAGACTGTCAGAAAGCTGAAACGAACACCAATGAACGGTGCTAATGCCATCCATGTAACGAGATTTGCCCAGCACAACCTAAGCAGAGCCATTCGACTCTGTCGGTCACGATCGATATGTAACGCATGCACGACGACGACGCCAACACAGGAGACAGGACAAAAGGAAACGTTCACCTGAAGCGAGTTGAGAGAAAGAAACAGAGCACAAGGACACGGCGCACAGCAAGGGCGATTCTCGATTTCTCATGATCAATCAAATCCCCGAAGGGACCCAGTGAGCTCACACGCACATAGTTTTAGGCTTGCGTTGCATGCAGCCATCCATCTCCTTTCACCTCAACGAGATGGATCACTTGTCACATCGATCCGAGCCTGGCTTGTTGACGCACGAGCGTGAGCTTTTCTAGCCCGTAAAGCCTCCACGACAACGTAAACTTAAAAATAGCTTTTGTTGTGCCCGTGTATCACCGTCGATACTATCGAGCTAGGGATTCCTATGATCCTATCTAGTTCCTATTATGAGTGACCGCCGAGTGCCACATCGTGATCGTCGCTCCCTACGCGAGCAAATCAAGAAAACGCACAACTGCCGGCCCCACGCGAGCAAATAGAGGAAACACGTGAAATGGTTGAAAGGATATAAATGTATTTGTGTTTTTTTTGCATTTATTCGGGTTCTCTAAAGTAGGATCCGTGATTTCGTCGAAACGAAATGTCCTTTTTGTAAAAAAGGTAAAAACTACTCTTCGCAAAAAGTCAAAAGGACATAAACTTAATTTTTTTTTCCTGAAAAAGGACCTAAACGTAAATTTTTTTGACTTGGGGTCTACTTTTTGGAAGAAAAAAAATATCAAAGGGTCTTAAACGTTTTTTTAAAAAAAAATGATCTAAACGTAATTTTTTTAACGGCTCGACTCAAGCCGGCTCAAACCACTCCGAGGGCCAGAAGTCTTCCAAGTATAATAGAGTGATTATGCTTGCGCTGCTATTATATCGAGCGACCCTGCGTGGCAAGTACAGGTTATGGTTCAACCGCTGTCGTGGTACACGAACACGGACCTACCAACGTTTTTACGGTGAAAAAAAATGTTTTTATAATTACGTTTATACGTATGCTATTTTTTAAAAAAGGTGACTAAAAAATCTAAGAACTCGTTCATGCAACATACGCGGAGAGGGTTCGCCGAACAGCGCTGCCAATTAATGCACGCGCACAGTGCGCCAACGAGTTGCTTTCTGCATGCTTTCCTACAGCTTGCATGTTGCTGTTGCTTCTGCTGGTGCTGCCGCCTTTCTATCCCTGGCTGGCCTCTCTCCTACAAGGACAAGTAGCAATGCAATAGCATAGCTAGCCCATATTTACAAATTACAAGCATGCAGTAAATTGCTTCAATTCCAGATTGCTAATATTAGCAGCTGCAGCAGCAATGGCACCATAAGCTCTCCTCCTGAACCCTGCATCTACCAATCACTTCCTCGTATGACACCCCTGAAACTTATGAGCTAGCTGTGCCTGTGCGGCTGTGCCACTACCCCAGTACCAAATACCTCCACAAAAATTGGTGAGAACTAACGGCAAAGTCACTGCCTAGTTAAACTAAAGTAAGAATCTCACATGTAGTACTCCCTCGTGTCACGAATAATTATCGTTTTGGATATCAAAACGGTCTTCAAAACACAACTTTGACTCCTAATTTCAAGGGTTTACAAAACCGATTCGAGGTTGAAAATTGAATCCCAGTCGGCACCGATTTTTGACGAAAAACACAAAAAAACGAAGGGTTTCGAAATCAAATTTTTTGAAACAAAAAAAATCGACCGGTTTTCATTGAAAATTGGTCGGTTTTCACTGATGATCGATCGTTCAAGCGAAATTTTTCGGCGGCCCCTTTTTGAGCGATTTTCACCGATAATCGAGCGGTTTATATCGCATAAATTTCCCAAATACTTTGATTTTTTTAATTTGACCGGTTTATCGACCGGTATAGTTTATTGAACCGACTCGATACATGTGATTTTCATCGATATTTGAAACCCTGCTAATTTCTATTATAATATATTTATAAAACCCAATAAAATTATAATATTATAAAATTTTATTTTTGAGATAAATATACAAACATAATTTTCATGTATCCAATTTAAATATTTTAAAATATATTGACAGTTAAAGTTTCGAAAGTTTGACTAAACCTATGTCTAAAATGATAACTATTTATGACTGATGAGGGTACATTTGGAGCAATAAAACAATTAGTTACAGCAAATGGTTCCCAATTGGAATTTGAGTGTGTAAGGCTAGAAAAGGCAGGATATGCTGCGTATATAGGCAAGATGCAGGTGCACCAAGGCTTCCATTAAAGCCTTCTGAATTACTCTCCCAACTACCAGCTGAGAGGCTACGTTCCATCCTACTCCATTTCCTACCGATCGACCGGTTTTTAATAGCTATGGCGTACCGAGACCGAGAGAAAGATGAATCCGCCGTCCATATATCTCTTGCGTGTGGTAGTCGACAAGAAATGCGGTTCTCTCTTTGGTGTGCATGTATCCCAGGATTCACAATATCGATTTTGAAAAAACCGTTCGAAATCGTTAAAAACCGAATGGTTAAAAAATCAAAATTTTTGAAAAAAAAAATCAAAATCGACCGGATCCGACCAATTGGATGTTTCTTAGAGCTGATTTTTTGAGCGATTTCATCGACCGGTTTACATCGTATAATTTTTTTATTTTTTTAAAATTGAATCGATTTACCGACCGATTTTAAATTTCGAACCGGCTTTACGCTCGAAAACCACAAAATTTTCGACATTTTTGTGCTGATGTATCCCCTCATAAGAGGAATCTGAAAAGGTACGCAGCTACACATCAAAAGGTAATACTGCGATGGTCCCCATCAAGCAATGCGACGATGTGATGCAGAAATGATGATGTTGGCACTGCTTATATATGCATTATGTCAACAAATTTGAGCTACATTAAACAGGTTTATTATCTTTCTAAAAGAAGGCAAGACTACCAGCTTCCTGGAAGCAATTGATCTAAACTCTTGAATGTTATTCAGTAAGATCTCGTGCATTAAGGCAACTATGTGTCAAGCTTGTCATAGTCCTATAGTAGTACACAGCACAGTATAATCCTGATATGTACTATCCAAATGTAACGTATCATACACCATCATGTCAAGAAAAGATCAACAGAGGCCAATAGCTTTTCCTGGATGGCTGTAACATCACGTTGCAGGACAGTAACTCCAACGCCATTTCCTCTCACATCAGGCATAGCCTCTCTTGCACCTATTTTTTAATTCCGGAGGAGCCTGTGTACATAACTTTTTTTTTCTTTTCAGGTTGCAATATAAACGCAAGAGTAGGAGGGTGTATATATGATCATTTAAGCCACTTTGCAACCTTTAGCTCATGTTAGCTCAAGGCCATTTACTCCTCCCAGCTGCAGGTAGTAGTCTCCCATTCCAACCTTATATAAAGAGGTCCACTCCATCTTATCTGATGTCTCATAGCTGCAACTTGCATGGAGTTCACATCTGTAGAAACTAGACGCAACATGCCTTTTGCTAATTGCTCCCCGTGATAGCATCCCTGCTTCTTCCCCTTCTCACCTTTCTAGCTTATGGTGGCTGCCTGTCCTGATCTCATTTGCTTTCAGCTAGGGCTAGTTGGTGCGACAATAAGAGTGATATGGCTTATGGGCTCTACCGTAAGATTTGCTGTGTCTAGCATGTAGACGGTGCTATAAGAGTGATATGGCTTATGGGCTCTACCGTAAGATTTGCTGTGTCTAGCATGTAGACGGTGCTATCCTCACTGAGCTTTTTCATTTTTATTGTGTCTTTTTTATTTTTAGCTTTATGGGTATAAGATTAAGTTAGATAATGTATTTCCACCCTCGTATCATTTTAGTGTAGGATATTTGACTCCATCGTCTCTTTGGTTTATAGTTTTCTTGACCTTGCAAGACCTTCTATCGTTGGTTTTGCATCGTTCTCACTAGCACATTCGTCTCATTTCCTCATATGCCGTACTCACGCATACTTCCTTCCTGCTCTTTTGTTCTTCTGTCTATCCCTCCTGAGCTTGTTGGGTAAACGATTAATTACATACATGCAAGAAGTTATCAAGTTATGAGACGCCGAGATGTATGTTGTGCGAACTTTTTGTGCAATATTATTGCTCAAGGAGCCGCGTTTGTATGTAATGCAATGTGTGATGTTACTCTCTGTGTCAGTTTGCTTTCTTTTTCACTGGTTGATCACCGTTCAGCTCGGCTCTTTGCTTGAATAGCCCTACATTGAGCTGATAACGACATCAAAAACAGTGCCGATTCGCCACCCATGTTCATTGTTTTGCATACCTGCACATTAACTGCGGAGTTGTTTTGATGAAGTGCGATGTTGTAAGTTGTACTTGTTTAGCAGGAGTGATGGAAGCCGTGATGTCACTCGCTGTAAGGCTAAAATTTGCGAGGACTGAGCGATAAGTGGTGGAAGCTGACGTTGCTCGTCTCGCAGACCTGGCTTCGAGGGTTGAATCCAATCTCTCGTAGAGGCGAGCGCATGCGGGAGGTGTGTGCGCGTGTGCGTGTGGTGGTATGTGCGTGTACATATGTAGTTTATCTGTTGTTTTTTCTTCTATAATGAATGTCAGAGCTCATAACTATTTTTTTTTAAAAAAAAATTCATGCCTGGTTTGATTATCGCAGCGTAATCAGTAGTCACATTGATCGAATCTGCAGGATCGATGGATTGATCAAACGGAAGGCCAAAGCTTGCACTATTTTTGAGTTGAAATGATCAGTTCTAGTACTACTTGTGCACCTCATGGTTGCAATAAATTGAAACTTTTTTTTTAAAGATTGGTAAGAGCTCTGTCTTTTATTGTGATCCGGCTGATCCTGATTCCCAGGGATTATTGTCTTCTACGTACCATTTGTGAATACATTAATGTGATGGCGATTGGTGATGTGAATTCTTTCTCGACGTCAGTTGCTGTCACCGATCGAAGTATGGTTGCCCCAGACAGGTCAGCTCCTGTACATAGAGCTGAACGATGAACAATCCAGGGGAAATTGGGAATGGGTAGCGCTCGCACGGCCCGTGCGCGTGGAACTGTTCGATGATCTCGCTTCTTCCGGTACAAGCCAAAAGCCTCGCCGGCCGGGGCTCCTTATCAATATCCATGAGCTAATCTAATGTACGTACGCACTTCGATAGCTGGTCGCGTGTCATGTGCTCGCTCCATTATCTCACTTCGTCTAATCCCACGCTAATGGTTGGCTCGTGGAGTCATGGTATGTAAAACAAAGCATGCTTGTAACGTCTGACCAAGATGGCGGACCGCGGACGAAGATGATGAGCCGCGCGAGCGCGTGAGCCGAATCCGAGTAGCGGTGGTGGTGCCGTATTGGGCCGCCGTGGTCCAAGCCTCAAAGGGACCAAGGCGGACACGAGCCCACGACAATGAGGATGGCAGTCACATCACCGACACCGCGATGCCCAGGTCCACGCCGCGCGCTGTCGGCCGGGGAAGAAGCGCGGATTTCGGCAAACGGCACGGTGGGCACACGGGAAAACGCAACGCCGTGTGCGGATGTGCAGCACGCGGCGACGTTTTTCAGGCCGTGTGCCCCGTGCCGTTGCGGCGCTCGAAGCCAGTTTGGGCGCGCGGGCTTCGGCCGTTCCCACCAGGACACTGCGGCTGCTTTGAGTCTACGATGAATTTTGCAACAGTCAGGCCGGCCGGTATCCATGCACAATACTGTCATACTATGCTTTGTTAAAAGGTGAATACTGCCAGTTGTACTACTAAGACCAATAACAATTCCTACAGAGAAGTTGCCTTTTTAGTTATAGCCAGTTCCATCATGCAACGTACCTTTCCCACATCTAAAAGATTACGGCCAGTGAAATTGCCACTGGCAGATCTGTTATGTATCATTACTCTCTCTCGAGTGAAAAGATCTGTTCTGGGGTATCTTGATGACAGAAAACTAGCAATAAACAAATCGTACGTGCCGAGCAGCATAGCACATGGACAGTTATTGGAACCCCCAAAAGTGCAAACAGAGAATGCACGGCGGTACCAAACCAAGTACCAACCACAACGCATGATCCCTTTGTGCCTGCCACTAACAGCTCTCACAGTATTGATTCAAACAAAAGTGTAGCTCAGGTGATTCGTTCCAAAAGTAACGACTCTGCATTTCATTGCTTCCCGAAAATATACAACAATACAAGGTTATTTACAAACCAAGTGTAGTTACATGCTGCTATGGATATCAACAGGGAATTGGGACCGGCAAGTTCATATCACAACGGTGAATATCAGATCAAAGCAACCAAAGAATAGGTAAAAAAGAGCCCTCCAGAAAGGGCACAAAAATGAGGAAAATACGGCATCTATCAGCTACCAGTAGCTACAATGGGATCAAATGTTAGGGGCCATGCTCTCCTGCTAGCCTCTCGTTGGGAAGCCGAGCGTCGCAAGCTAGAACCAAATCTTGAGCATCTTACTAGGCACGGATTTGTATCCATGGCACCGATGCAAAATGATGGGTTAAGCTTCATTGCTGGCAACCTTTGACAACTCAGGGAGCGGAAGGAAGATGAGCCCATCGGTGGCATGCGTGCACACTGGAACTCAGTCCGGTACAGATGAGTGGCCATTGAGGCAGTAGAATCGGAGTTCACGGCTGGGCATGTCGTGCAAAGTGACAATGAGAGGCTGTTTCTTGGGTGCTCTCTTATTGGGCTTGTGCCAGGAAGAATGACAAAAGAGACGATGGGATGTCGACAGAGAGGGCATGGTATGGTGCCCGCGGGGCTCAACGATGTGTAGCTGGTTGAGCAGAGGTATACAGCACATCTTGTGCAGAATTCATGTTTGCATCCTACATAGCGGAAAAGGTTCAGGATACCATTTGCTGATATTGCTTTGTTTGGTTAACTATAAGGCTAGTAGTTATTAACACTTCAACAGAAAGCAAGATAACTTGTCCACTTTTGTACTTTGTGTAGTTGTTGAGTTACTAAGTGAATATGAACCAGAACATAAAGTGTAAGCTAATCGATAAACTTTGTACGACCCTCATGCTAGTACTACTTTACCTTTTTTTTTAAAGAAGAAACTTTTCCCAGTTAAAGTTCAGTTAGTTTGACTTCAAACTACAACAGCAAGTAAACAAAATGTATATTTGACAGCGTACCTTCTGCAGCAACAGAGCAGCTCCCTTCTAAGCAGACAACACATGGATCAATACATACAGGTGATTTGCTTAGGTACCTCCATCCACACTCCCTACAAAATAAATTGCCACGAAACTATCAGAAATTACCAATAAAAGCACTGCACAATAGTTCAATATGAGAGCCTGTTAAAATATTAGAGATCATACTTATTCATAGTTCATACTGCATGGTTAGGACAACATATTGGTCTAATCATGTCATAGGAAACCAACAACTAGGCAAGTCAGTAATTACACACACGAATAACACCACATGACAACCTATAAGAAACAATACTCTTTAGTACTACTTTTCATATATGGACTACAGAATCAGAAAAGGGAGTAAAAACTAATTTAGCAGCGGACTGACCTGGCAATGCTCATGATACTCATAAGTGGGAGGCACAAATATGGAGAAGGAAGAGTGCGTATTCGACCCTCTGGTTCTTTACTTAGAATTTCCTCGAGTGAGTTTCTATGCCATGAACGAGCTACCATTAACGGGGTCCAGCTGCATAACGCCAATGAGCAATATGCTTTAACCAAATCATAGTGCTAACAACAACAATGATAGTTAATTGGCAATGTATCAAAACTTCAGAATCCTACCCGCTAGCATTCTGTGCAGCAAGGATGGCTCCTCGAGCAATAAGAAGCTACATTGAGTAATTTCTGATTAGCACATGTTGAGAAAATCAGTCACATTTAAACAACAAAAATGCCTTCAGAATAGAACATACTTGACAGCAGACAGCATTTCCACCACAAGCAGCATAATGAAGTGGGGTGCTACCTGCTCCTGCCGGGTGGAAGCAAAGGAACTTATAAAAAGTACGAAGAATTAGGTAACAAAATAACAGTCCAAGAGTTCACCAAATGATATATCGTATCTAAATATATGACAACAACATCAAAGTACAAAGCTAAAAGACACGAAACAGCAGACAGCAGTAGAGGGACAAATTGGTAATACATCCCAAGTGGGTGAGGGAAATTTTTCTACTCATGGCAACCCATGCAGGACAATAATTGAAACAATCTAAGACAAGAACCATTTAAGTTAATTTACCAACTATATACAATGTTCCAGTACCGATCATGTTAAGCATTCGGAACAGGAGTGTGCTACCAACAGCAGCAAAGTTGAGAAATAACAAGTACATAAAGGAAATTTACAATTGAGTAAAAAAGCAATGGTAAGAAAAGAACAACTGCAAAATACCTATCAAGTCAATAGTCGTTCCATCTTCAATGGTGACCTCAGAAACACATGCTCCCAAGTCCAGTAACAATTGTATACACTCTACGTGCCCGTTTAACGCTGCCATATGAAGTGGAGTTAAGCCTCCATCCGCCTTCTGATTTACCATCTTGACTAAACCACTGCTAAAACGGATGTATTATTGCATGATTCACTTAACGATCATAACTAATGAGAAACAAGCACAAGACTCAACATACTCATCATCAAAATCGGCAGATGGACCTTCTTCAGATGATGTGTGATTTATCAGGTTCCAGAAGTTTGGTATGCTTGGCACGTAATCTGCAAGCACAAGACGAAGGCATCGAGCATGACCATGCAGTGCAGCAAAATGGAGAGCAGTTCCACCGTTAAGGTAATCTGTCCTGTGAACCTAAAAAACATTTTGCCATTTCAGAACTACATATCCAATCCATCACAAGAAATTATGCGGTTCAATAACGAGCAAAATGCTCACGTTTGCATTGAAGAGCATCAGTGTTTGAACAACCTCCCAATGGCCATATTGACAGGCTTGCATCAAAGCAGTCTATAAACAACCAGAAAAGCACATACTTAGATTTAACTATGTCATCTAGCTTGCATAACTCAACACTAGCAAATGTACTGGAAATTGAGCTCACCTGGCCCCTGTAATTCCTAAGGTTGATCTCAACACCGGATTCAAGCAACAGAGAAACAATCTGAACATGAAAGCAACTAGCAAATGTGAATGCAACTCCTGTGTTCATACATTCAAACGCTGATACTTAAGTAGACAAATGGCATTACCTCATGGTGACCCTGTGCCGCGGCGTAGTGCAGCGGCGAGTTGCGGCCGCCGAATGTGGAGTACCGGGCTAGCCGAGGGTTGTACTCGAGGAGAGCACGCGCCTCCTGCAGGTCGCCGTCCCGGGCAGCTGAGACGAGGCGCTCACCGGAAGCCGAGCAGCCAAAGGAGTTGCCCACAATGCTGAGGAACCCCATGGATACCCAAGATGAGTGCTTCACGGCTCAGCACCCTTTCTTCAGCGCACGGGAACGACTGGTATCAAATGCTCCCTAAATTTCTCAATCTATGGGGCTGCCGCAAGCCGCATTCCAGGATGATCACGAGATAGGATCAAACGCCCAATTTGGGCATGTGGACGATCTTAAGCCAGGTCTGATTTTTCCTGCAAGAAAAGCAGCATGTCGACTGCAAATTTCAGCATCATACCGACAGATTGCAACGACTCGTCCAAAGAATGGGAGCAAAGAAGCAAGTTTTCCGCAATAAACCAAGAAATCGGAGTTAAACGCTGCAGTATTGGGGAAGATCTCAAGAACCAACCTCGGGAAGTGCCCAGGATCGTTGGTCCCAACTCCCAAGCGAGAAGAACGGGACCGAGACCAACAATTCCCTCTAAATCAGGCCCAAACCTCGCAAGAAAACAAGAGACCGGAGGGGGAATCACAAACGGCCGCCGCCTAGAATCCTCAGAGCCAAGCCACGAGTCCAGCGAGGGGGGCTGGATGGGGAATCTTGAGAGGAAAAGCCAAGGCGATTTGCAAGAACGCCAGCTTGCAATTGGGTGTAAGGGCAAGGAAGGAGAAAGAAATAATGATCTGCTGAAGACGGCGACGTGGAGATGCAGGTAGTGGCCAAAATCTCCACAGCCCAGGCCTCTCTGATGTATACTGTGTTGTTCCAAATCTTTATTTTACATGTATTTTATTTTAGAACAGCAACTAATTAACGAGCTTACTAGGACTTGGAACAGAGAAAGCAAGCGTTGGAAGGGATAAATCAGATTGGGAATGGCTATTGCAGGGAGGCGAGGGGAGGTGTTGCTTTTTACCTTTGATTATCCAACGTGAAAATTACTTTGCGTTGGTTACTCCTCCGATGGTAAATAAATATCGATTTGAACGTTGATATAGTTAAACTTTCAAAACCTTTGACTATAAATACTTTTTAAAACATTTAAGTTAAATACATGAAAATCATATGCGTAGATTTGTCTCGAAAAATACTTTTATAATATTATAATTTTATTGGATTTTATGAATATAGTTAGATAGAAATTAGTGGTCAAAGTTACGTTTGGAAACCGTATCGCTGTTCAAAACGATATGTATTGTGATCGGATAGAGTATTAGTTTAGTTTTAACTGTTTCATATTTAGTACTTTCCATATGGATTTCATATTTAGTGCTTTCCATATGGATTTAGCACGTAGTGCTGCACTTTTTTCACGTTTTTTACGTGACTTAAGAAGTAAAAAAATCGTGGACAACAGCTTGGATGGATTTATTCAAATCGACAGTGTTGTCAAGACTATTTTTTCTTACACCAAAATTTGTTTCAGAATGTTTTGTTTAAGATCCATTGGCATTTCTAGAACCTAGGCTTTGCTTGAAACACATGCATCAATACGATTTTGCCTTTTCTATTTAAAGTGTTTTCATTTTTGCGTAGGTGGGGATGCAAACCAGAACCTCACACTAGTGCAAACCCGCACTCCACTCAGAACTCATCCAGGTTCTACTAGAAAAATGGTCTAAGTTACGAAATCACCGGTTCTTATTTTGCGTTTACTTTCAAAATACTCAATTGCTATATCTTAACCATCCCATTTACAAAGTGCAAGATGAATTTCTCCGGCATTGAACCAAACTTTTTTCCAAGTAGCAGCTTGCCTTTTTTTTAAAGTAAGGTGATTGTCCAATGACAGTTGACTTGCTATAAAGAACGCAAGCTTTTACATACCGGGCCTGTACTCTTTTATAAAACAAATTACAACATTTCAATATTTCCACTAGTAAAGGAGAAGATGAGGAAATATAGAATTTTTTTTTATTTAATATTTATTTTTATTCTTTTTTTCAAAACTATGCGTCCGAATGAAAAAATGACAAAAATGCCCCCCGTCGCCCGTGTATGGGGCGATCGCCCATACACGGGCGATAGCTCTGCCACCGTTAACGCCGTTAGCAGCGCCGCTTGTGGGGCCCCCATCGCCTCTCAGAGGCGATCGCCCCTCTGAGGCGACAGGGACCGCTTTTTTTTTTTAGTTTTGTTTTGTAATTACTATATGCTTTTAATATAAACCAGTAACTTTTGTTAGGAGTGTCCAAATTAAATGAAACTTGTTTCTAAATTTAAATTTTGGAATGAAGAATTAGAGTGTAAAATAAAAATCCATGTGTTGTTTGCAGAATTTTTTTATTTGAGTTCGAATGCTAGGCTCTAATCGTGGATTGTGAAGGAATTATAATGTGTGTTGATCCATAATTCATGAAATAAATAGAATAAGTTACTACAACCTTATGCACTTCATTTTTGCAAAAATATCTAAATATGATTGCATTTTGAATAAAAGATGGCTAGTTTAAACCCTTTATAACAATCATTGTTCAAGCGGTTAGAATAATATCGAACGACCTCAAAACTTGGCGAACCGTTTTGTTGCATTCTTGGGCTTGCATAGGTCACAATTATGTAAAAATATTTAGATGTCACTTTAGGCTGCACTATTTTATTGTTGTCCTAACATGCACCCAGAAACATGAAAATTGCCGTATCTTTCGCAAACGATGGTAAAACTCGATGAAATCGATATGACGAACCGAAAATGCTATAACCTATCTCGATGGAGAAAAATAACATCATTTGGGACACTGGAGCAAGAGGACACATACTAGCCCTCCTGGACAAAGTGAGCATACTCTTGAAGGTTGGGCCTGCTTGCTTATTACGACTTAAAACTAAAAGGAGTACCACGAACAAGGAAAACCAAAGTTAACACCAGACGTCTATTGAGTGCTTCGAGGCCACTTCCCATTCGCCCATGCCTCCGCGGGCTTCTCCGCACGTCGCGCTCTCTCGCTTTCTCTCTCTCTCGCCTCCTTCTCCTCCGCTTCCTTCCTACATGCCTCCTCGCGTGCGGCATCGCATTCTTGAAACCGCCGCGTGAACTCATCCTGCCGGCTGGCTTGGTCAAGAAGCCGTTGGTCCTCGGGGTTGATCTCCGATCAAACCATCGCTCAAATTCACACAGATGGCGGAGGTGATCGCATGAAACGTAAATTAGCAAAGTTTCATTCACAAATATTATGTAACCCGTGACGATTGTTACCATGCGGCGATCCTTCAGCTCTTCTCCGCGGATCGAAGGCGTAGTTGCGCGACTTCCAATACCTCCTCTTCCAAGTTGAAATTTCCCAAGAGCGGACAAGCCCGCAAAGATCTCCGCACATACACACGGGCGCTACTGACTCCACGAGGTAGGAAGAGATCTTGCACGCTAAATTCCGCGGGCATGCACTCGCTTCTTCCTTTGCCTTCCCCTTACCCTTTGCACTTGCACGCCTCGGCATTTTCGATTGATGCTCACCCCTCTATCCTTTGCCTTCCCCTTACCCATGTAAGGGCGATCGCCTCACATTAGGGCGATCGCCCCTACTAGAGGCGATAGGTGCACCGAAACGTTGGTGTGTTGTCACGTCGTGTGGCATAGGCAAGCAATGCATAAATGATTTGAACAATTTATAGTGATAACGCTGTCATGTTACTAACTCTGGGAGTTATACAATGTGCTGCTGAACGTAAAACCATTAAAAAAATACATCCGTACAACAAGTCAATCACGGCCACGCTTCCTAATCGCCCGTGGGGTAGGTGAGTGGCGACGGCGGACGGACGCCCTCCTAGGCCGCCTGCGCGCGCAGCGTAGAGTAGCGCGCGCGGCGAGGCCAAGTCTGTGTGGCGCACCCGAGAGCCGAGAGGGTCGAGGTAGTCGGTCGAAAGGTACTCCTCCGTGTCGAACTCGCCGTCGAAAGGCTCGCCGAAACCACCACAGGGTCCTGGCTGGGCGCGGACGAGGAGGAGCCTCGCACCCGCCGCTTCTCACCGCCGCTGCGGCGAACGTAGCGAGGAACCGGCTGTGGTAGGGCGAGACGCAGAAGGAGCCTCCCAGCCCATCGCCCCCACCGCCGCTGCGTGGAGCGTAGCGAGGAACCGACGGGTAGGGCGAGACGCGGAAGGAGCCTCGTCCACCACCGCCCCCGCGGTGCGTGGGGCGTGACGGGCACCGGGTGGGTAGGGCGAGTCTTTGGGGCGAAGTGACGTGGGTGTGCTGCGTCCGCCGACGTCTCGCGCCTCGGCAGTGGCTGCGAGCCAACCGCCATCAGTAGCGAGGACCCGACCCCAAGCCGTCTCGGACTCGGCGGTGGTCACTGTATGCCCCCTCTAGGCGCGTCAACATGGACACGCCTCCACCTCAATCTCCGCCAAGAGCTGAGTCCGCATGTAACGCCAGTTGGCATTACGTAAGTTACATGAAAAAGACGTGCCCATGTAGGTTCGACAGACACTTACGAGGCGTTGTCCTCCGGGACATCTCGTGAAGGGTACGTGTCCGCTACCGATGCTCGCCGGCGACGACGGTCTTGGTGTGTACCCCACCCGAGGCGAGCGCTGGGCGAACCACTCCATGTACCGATCGTACATGTCATGGTCGACGGCCGGGTCTCGGTGACCCTCTCGCCGAGCGCGGCCCCACCGCAGGCCCATGGTCGCATACGGGCGCGAATCGAGAGCCCACCGCAAAGACCCATCCGGCCATCCCGCAATGCAAAACGAAGAAGTACGCAAAGACATTAATTTCGCAAAGATGCGGAGTAGTAGGATCGGGGCAAGTACTGTGAGCGCCACGTGCGACAACGTGACGAGGCGGCAAAGGAAAGGATCGAACAGCCGAATCGCCGCAAAGACTCGGTCGCGGGAGTACTCCTCGACACAAAGGTCAAAGACGAGCACCTTACGGGTGAGCCAAAGGCCTCATCTCGCGTGCAAAGCACGGAGACCCCGTGAGGTGCTCGGGCGTGACGTCGACGCGGTGTATGGCGCCCACCGCACGCCTCGTCGTGGAGGCGGTCGAACTCCGAACGAACTCGATAGGACCTCCTCACCAGAGGTGCGCGAACCTCCGCCGCGAGGAAATAAGAAATGGCGAAGGTTATTCAAGCGCGTTAGTGGGGAAAAGATACGAGGAGCGCATCGTCGTCGGACCCAGAGTGGCCCATGGTGGGCCACCCACCGGTCGTCTCCGTAAAGCTCCTCGTGGTACGGTGTCGTGTCAACAACAGCCCGCCGACGGAGAAGCGCCCCAAGACCACAACCGGAGGAGTAGGACGCAACCCGAGATCGCCGCGTCGTGTTCGCCGAGAGACGGCGCCGCATGCACCTCAGACGTCGCCGCAAGCACACCGAGGCCCACGACCACCGCATCACCGCTTACAAGGGGGAGTTAGACGTGTTCGCTGAGACGAGATTGAACCGAGTGTGTTACCTCATCCACCGGGTGTCGGCGATGTGTCGGGCGACTCGATCAGTGACGGTCCACCGTGTTCCGTGGGAGGACGGAACATCACCCAACCGAGCAACAACAGGAGGTATGCCTCCAAGTGGCGGGCCACGCCCGCCTCCTCCGCGCGCTTGGTGGAGAAGGTCACCCAGCTGCGTTCAGAACAAACATTATCAAGAACTTGGCGCTTCTATTTTAATTTCAAAGAAAGAGGTACTCACCGTGAATCGGCAACCACGCCTTCGTCGGTCCGTGGCGCCGGCCTCCTAAGGGCCGGTAGGGTCGCCGGGTGTGCCGCACTCGATTTAAACGCGCGGACAACTCGGCGTGCCACGTGGCGAGGCGTCGTGCGCACGCATGGCTGGGCCCGCACAAGGGAGGCCTAAGAGGTACGACACGCCCCGCAGCTGTCGGAGCCATCTCTCCGCGACGGAAGGTGGAACGTGTGCGTCTCCGGTCTCCACCGGTCCACGAGTGTGGCGAGGGACCGGTCGCATTCGAACCGCGGCACCTCCTTGCCCTCTAACGGCAATCACCACTCCACCATCCTACAAAGAGGAAGTAAGCCACCGCCGCAACCCGCATGTAGTTAGAATTGCATTCACTGTAAGTATGTGTACGTAAAAGAGTGCAAGCGTTCGCAGCTACCGTGGAACCCAGCGTGGGTCGATGCGCGGCGCTCCCGGCACTCGAGGTCGGCGGTTCTAGCACTCGGTTCTCCTCTGCGGAGTACCTAGACCGGTGGGTCGATCGACGGTCACGCCCAAAGCACTCGAGGCAAGGTCGCGCCATCGTGGCTGTTATAAAGCAAATACAACAGATTTATCAAGAATTACATGTGCACACAAAATGAAATGCGAAATAACGAATTGTACCATACTCAACAAACAATACAACCAAGTGTGGAGAGCAAAAAAAACTCGGATTGCAAACATACGAAAGACAAAGACATGTTCGACGAGGCACACAACGCCGAGAATTACATTATCCTCGTAGGTACTAATCGGGACATCGGAGAATAACATGATGCGAACAACAACTTACTAGTACATTGAAAATTACATCGAACATTACAACGCATATTCACGACCACCGGTCCATTGAATAATACAAGATGGGAACAACATGCAAAGTTACATTATCCGCGGTTGCGACGCGCCTCGACTCGCCCATATCGTTCGAACGCGCCTTGTCCTTCGACGCCCGACCTTCATCTTCAACATTCGGATGTCCGCACCCATCGATGGTCCGGAGAGGGGTGTTGTGAACGATCCATCCACTCGGTGCACCGTACACCTCATGATGCCACGTGTTGAGAACGCCCGCTTGTAGTAGTACGGGAGATGAACGGACGACGTGATTGATGCGCCTCGGCGGCTGCGGCAATGACGACGCGAGCACGGCAAGTGCAGCAGCGTGGTTTCGCGCAGAGCACTCGCAATCACCGCCGAGTATGCATGATGGGAAGTCCTCTCCGGTGGCACCCTCGCGACCTCGGCCACCGCAGATGCACGTGGTATCTCCGCTCCACGCCACTCTCCGTGTAACCCGGATGTGTCTCGCGCTTTCTTGTTTTCTTGGACATGTAGGTAGACACAACAGCTTGAGTAAGACAATCGATTGTCCGACATACATGCCGCGGAGGTCTTGTATCGCTCAATGAAATATCTCGTGTCCCTAATAAGACACCTCAACTATACCCACCTGGAAGGCATCCGTGCCTTTCATTACCCAGTTGTAAATCTCCGCTGAGTTCGTTGTCATGATCCCATAACGCGAGCCGCCCTCGTCGTGCGTGAAGGACCATTTCTCCAAAGGCTCATGTCGTATCCAATCGGTGAAACTCTTTATGTCGGTACGGCCCACGCCGAGGTTTGGGGGTCTGGCAGCCGCATATAAGGTCGTGGGGTCCTCTCCTTGCTCATGGTACACCATCGGGTTCCTTGATGAACTAGCGGTACCTCTGGGATCCATTGATTGCTTCTTCGTTAGTTCGCCCAACGCCTTCCAAAGCGCGTCGAACTTCCTCCGTTGGTTCTGTTTGCACAGCGCTTGAACATGTTCATAAGCTCCTTATTCCGAATCGACGGAAAAATTGGCACCCATGTGCCTCATGCACCACCGCTCCTCGATCCGCCACTTTGTCGCTCCCACGACGGCGGACCCTTGTTGCATATCCACGATCGCCTTAGCGCTTCGCATGTCGGCCATGGATGACACAAACATCGAACTGCCGAGAACAACCGCCACTTCACTCTTTCAAGGAACCCGATACGGCTCTCCGTGTTTTCCCCTCCACGAATGCCAACGCAACCGGTAGAACTCGGTTGTTGGCATCCACCGCGATCGCAGATTAGAATCGCCCTTGTACTTCCCGTGAGGAATGTGCCATCCATGCAAAGGACCGGCGACAGCGTTTAACGCATTTATGCATGCGCCAGGCGAAGAATGCACGCTGCAATACCCACTTCGGTGCACGCACCACCCGCAGGAACTCCGCAAGGTCGATGGATGTACCGGGGTTCCTTTGTGCGATTGCCACGAGCAAGTGGGAATATTCTCGCACGAAGCCTCGTGACGTCCCGAACCGTATTTCCAGAGTGTCCTTTTTGCTCTCCATGCCTTTGCGTAGCTAATCTTGTATTGAAACCTCTCCTCCACTACCGTGATAATAGATCGAGGTCGCAGATGGGGATTGTCCACGATCCGACCATAAACACATTTGCCACCCAAGTGGACGACAGATTTGCGGTGTCCTCGCCCGCTTCTTCCATTCGCAGCTATGCTCCATCACTATGGAGCATTTCCGAGAGTCCGCCCACTTCCCGGTATGCATGCACCGCCATGGGCACGAATCAACTACGACTTCACGTCGTAGTCCTTCTTGCCGGACTTCACAACCTCGAATTGCCACGGAGAGACATTGCCCAAGATTTCACCGCATCCATCACGGACCTCCTTGTCTTTATATACCCCTGCGTCACCTCGTTCTCACGATACTCCCATGCATCAATGTTCCTTCATTCATTGTTAGGTCTTCGAAATTGTAATTGGTCCACGCACGAGGATAGGCACCCTGTATGCGTTGTCCTCCTCGCCTGAGTGCTCACCATCGTGGACTTCCTCATCCGCACGGTCCTCCTCTTCCATCAAGTCAACAATGTCCTCCACCTCCTCCCCTCGTCGGCCACCCTCGCGCCTCCATTGCCTCTCTCGCCCCGGTCCCTTCGTCACCGCTAGCCTCGTGCTCCTCGCCTCCGGGCTCCTCGCCGCCTTCCTCTTCGCAGATCCTTCTACATTTGATGTCCCTCCGCCGTAATGTCCGGCCCGACATCACGAACTTGCGACACCGATGGAGCTACCGGGTAGCATTGTGTTAACAACATGAGCGCCAACCCCGCTCTACGCAAAACCAACATAACTCCTCCATGTGGACGCCGAGTTAACAGAATCAACTCTCCGTAAAACGGTCTTGCGCTCGGCTCACTCTCGCTCGACCAGAACCAACGATCCGGACATCCAAATCGAACATCCGAGACATCCACTCCAACAAACCCTCAGATGTCCTATCGCTCGGCTCGCATATGCCCTGTCGACTCTTGAAAATGATGATAGATCCACCCCATCCGCCCCGTGCTATCTCCCATCTCCATAAAATATTTGGAAATACAATTTCTCCGACATGCCGCAACGTCCAACGGAAAAATATTACTCTAAAATACAATCTACAAACGTACATTGATCGTACTACAAAATTATTTACATTGCCTAATACATTATTTACGTAATAAAAATAGTAATACACAACCCTAATAAATTAAATTTCTAAATATTGCCTAAACTATAATGAACTAAATTTCTACATACAAAATACTACATTAAATTTGCATATACCAAATACTACATTAAGTTTCTAAATACTACATACTACATTAAGTAACTGCTAAATTAAATTTCACGAGAGCTATACAATTCTAAAATTCTAAATACTACATAATCCTAAAATCTCTAAATACTACAACAAAGTCCTAAATATTAAATAATACTTTAATTACGCAACCTATAAAACAATTCCTACAATTATCTTAAAAAATTCTTACAAATAACTATAAAAAATCTAAATTTACCTTTTTTTTTTTTTTTCTCTTCTCTCTTTCTTTCTTCCTTTCTTCCTTTCTTTTCTTCTTTCTCGCCTCTCTCGGCCACGGCTTCCTGTCGCTTTCAGGCGAAGGAGGCACGAGCTTTAAACAAGCCCGTCGCCCTACATGGGCGATCGCCCATGTAGGGCGATAGGGGGCCCACCAGACGGCGCTTAACTCAGGCGGTGCTTGGAGCGAGACACATGCGGGCCAAATCGCTCAGATGGGCGATCGCCCCATACACTCAAGCGACGGAGACATTTTCGTAATTTTTTTTTTCGGACGCATAGTTTTGAAAAAAAGAATAAAAATAAATATTAAAGAAAAAAAAATTCAGGAAATATACCTAACCAAAATAGGCCGGGCCGTTCAAAACAGGGTAGGCCACTACAGGGCCGGGCCGGATAGCAGTGTTGCGTTGACATAAGCCCACCGGCCCTGATCACAAGCCAGCAGGCAGAAGCCATGAGCCCATGAGTCAAGCACAGTTTTCTACTATTCCGCTTGTCCCTCCCATCTCCTTGTAAACACTATCCATTCTGAAGGAGAACTTTTATTTTAAATAATACAATTTTTTATTCAAATTGCAAAAATATACGTCGATCTCAAAAAATTACAAAAATATACTTTTGTCGTCCGTACATGGGGCGATCAGTGCGGCTTTCAACGCGGGATATTTCCTCTGACTGCGATTAATTCCTAAAAAAAAAATCATAAATTTTTCATATGATGTCAGATGGATATGAACTTTATATGAAAATTGTATCTCTCGACGGGATCTACAACTTTTGTATACAATTTTTTTTCATTTGAATCCATTTAGATAGCCGAAAAAAGTATAGAAGTTTCAGATCTAAAAACAGATCTGAACATTCTATCCCATTTTTTACCATATAAATGAATTCAAATTGAAAAAGTTTGTATACAAAAGTTGTAGATCCCGTCGAGAGCTACAATTTTCATATAAAGTTCATCTCCATCCGACATCATATGAAAAAGTTATGATTTTATTTAGGAACTAACCGCAGACAGGAAATATCGCGCGTTCAGAGTGGCACCGATCGCCCCATATACGGGCGATCGCCCCATATACAGACGATAAAAGTATATTTTTGTAATTTTTTGAGATGAACGTATATTTTTGCAATTTGAATAAAAAATTATATTATTTAAAATAAAAATTCTTCTGAAGGAATGATCAGCTTATACTATTCCTGAAGGAAAGATCAGCTTATACTATCCCTCCGACTTGCATGCTTTGGCTGCAACTCCTTAGAACTGTTTACATAGCAAGCAAAGCAGCAAACCATTCGGTCCCTGTGCAGAAGAGAACAAGATTAGCGGGTAGCAAGTCAATTATTAATCCACCAAATCACATCAATTCCCCTCTACGAAGGTGCCAAACACCAACTAATCAAAGGGGCTTCACTGCCACTAACCACCCTTTGTTGTGGTGCTGCTAATTAGCTAGCCAGCACAAGCAAGTACCACACATCAAATTTGTGCCACGGCAATGGTGGTTGTGAGTGCGTGGCACTTCAGCATCAAGTGACCGACCAACTTTGAATCGAACATTGCAGAGAGCAACACTCTGCATGTCATAAACTATAATCGGAGGGTGTAAAATCTGGGGCGATTTAAATGCATGAATTTCACAGGAACATCACAAGAAAATATACTTTTATGTTGTATCCACATGAATGTTGTAGAATTCCTACGTTTCAAACATGACCCGTAGTATACTTGACATTCAAAAATATTTGCCCTGCATATACTTCAGTCTAGTACAACAGTGCTACAAGAAAATCACTGTTTTTTAGATAATACGTACTATACCACTTCATTCGTTGGCATTTCAGAAAATACCACTCGTTATCTCAATGGGGCATGTCATTAAAACAACAAGTGATATTTTTTGAAATACCAACGAATGAAGAGGTAGAGTATGATTTTTTTTTAAACTACGAAATTTACAGTTTGAAGACAGCAGTGGAGAATCCCAATATCATTAAATCCTCCTGTTACTCCTCACAACAACAATTAACATTGATGCGAAACAGGTCCCCGTTTCCCAAGGCCCCATGGGGTGGCCATGAACTCGAGGAGAGAACAGAAGACTTTGGAAGGGTCATGGATCGCCTTGGTTTTGGGCACATCGACCCCATTTTTGCCGGCGCGAGTTTTGATGCACAGTACGAGATCTTTTCCAATGTCAAACCCCCCACAATCCGTGCATGGAGAAGCTCCCCTGATTTGTTCCTAGGCAGAGTTTTAAGTGACCTCAACACTAGCACCGACCAACCATGCAACATTGTAGTACTGCTGCTCCTACTCCATGCCGGCTAAGGCTGTCTGCCTATGCACTTTCAGTCCACATGGTAGCTCGGCTAGCTTGGGCTGTTAACCACGTTTACAAATCAAACTAAGCTCGAGCACAACCAAGATCAGTATTATGAGCTTCTCTTAATCGTACTTCAGCTCAGTTTGATTTGTAATTGTGTTTGGTTTATTGTACAAGAATCGCCTATGGTTCTACACTTTCGCAAGCAAGTAGTACATGCAGTTCCAAGGTGATAAAACATGGAATGCATACTAACAGTATTATTGCTGCTTTGTCCATCGTACATGGAAATATTCAGAGCATTAAGAGTAGTTTTTGCTACAAAGTGGAGTAAAATTGTAGTTGTATAGCGGATTAGGAAAATACAGGACAGGAGGGTGAGGTCACTTAGTTTCGTCCACTTTTTACGTTTGACTGTAAAGTTCCGAGACTGACCGTGGTCTTGACTTTGCAAATCCTTGGCGACTTGCTAGTGGTCAGCAGTGTATCACGAGACAGAGCTCAGGCATGCATAAATGGAGTATTGCAAGCAGCAGATTGCCATGCGGCCTCGTTTCTGTCCTGTTGTACGAGCAGGGAATTGAATGGCGCTTTTGGGGCCTGCAGCGGCAAAAGCCTTCTGGAAACTGGCAAAGTCAAATGCTTCTATTCCTCCTCCTTTCCTAGAGGCGAGTAAATCCTCCTCACCATCGCCATGCCTAGCATTGAAGGGGATTCTACAACTTAAATAGTAGTTGTAGATCAGGATCGTTCGATCAAGAAAATGGTCCAAAATCGGTATAATAGTTTTGAACGGAATTCCCAAAAAATCTGCATATGACTACGAAAATTGCGGTTGCGACGGGGCTGTGTTGCATCTCAGCTCCGCAAGCAGCATTTGGATTCACACCTTTTATTTTAGTACTAGTTTCTTTTCTTTTCGTCGCTCCCTGGCCAGTGCCTTGTCACCGTCTGCCTGGTCTCCCTGCCTGCCTTGGGGAGAGAAGCAAAGACCATCGCATTCAGTACGGTCTCCGTCTAACTTTAAAGTCATATTTTTTTTTTCCATATTTCAATACTACAAAGTTAATATGATATTCTCTATATGCATACATTAAATATAATGCTTAGCGATGATAATTAGGGCAATCTATTTATTTTCAGTATTTTCTTTGATCTACGTCTTATAAATTTATAGTATATGCTAAGAAGAAATACTACATCTTAAAAACTTGAACAAAGCAAGTAGCAGTGACACGCTTTAGATCATGATGCCATTAATACTGCCTGCTGCGTTTGTCTGCGTTGTGCTGGTGCCCGATCAGAATCAGAACCGGCAGTTTGCATCTCATTTATACGCAAAGCAGCTTGTGTTATTCCACGTCTCAAACAAAATCAAACTGGGAAATGATCACCAACGTATAGTAGTATTCATAGTATACCACAGACTACAGATCATTCTTTCAAGTTTTTGGCATGCATTGCGTGGCTGTGGAGACAGCAGGATCCCTGTGCTAATGGCTACCGAGATCGTATGATTCCATATGGATCAAAAATCAATGCAATTAGATTGCAATTGTAGTGGTGGTGGTAGTAATAGAAGAAGAATAACGGCAGTGGCAAGTCAATGCAAACTGAGGGCAAGACCAGTACTACAGATCAGATTCTCCCTAGACAGGCTAACCAATACCGTATCCTGCAGAAAAGTACACGAGGAACAACCGAACAACTAGTAGGCAAAGCATGCATCACACACGCCATTTTTAATAATATAAAAAGTCAATAGGACTATAATGCTCCTAATCCTCAAGTGACATGATCAAGAAAAAAAAGAACATATGACACCGACAAAACCAGCAAAAAAAGAGGAGAGAGAGCAGAGCAGATCACGAGCAGCGGCAACGCCACCGATTTTTCTCTCTCCATTGCTGCCGTCCCAATGACCTCACAACACTGACCCACGCTTGCATGTCGTCCTATGCTTTGCTTGCTAACCCACACCTAATACACCTTTAATTTCCAACCCATAATAGACTTAAGCTTAAAACCTTTGCAATTTATTCGCCTTCGACTTCTCACACAAAGCTCCCCTTCCCCCTAAACCTGCAACGGCAAGTACTCACTTTCTTTCTTGTTGCATCTCCTGGATAGATAGGGAGAGAGGACAGAGACCTTTGGTGTCCGAATTGGTGATTCACAATTATTAGCAAATACTTGGATAGAACTTTTAAAAGGTTCTCAAAAAAGAGGTAATCTTTTTAGGCCTGTATTCTTTTTCTAGGTTCAGTAGGATTCTTATTGGTTGGGTCTTGCAGTTATCTCCGTAAGAATATGATATCTGTACTTCCATCACCTCCTCCCCTTTCCAACACCAAACAAATTAAGCCCAAGAAATCAACAACAGTAATCCAGAATTGGCCATGCGGAGATCCTTGTCCTACTCCTAGAACAAAAAAACCCCATCTTTTTTATTGATCATAGAGCAAAGCCTCTCCTTTGATCCATACTGAGTGGTAGTTTGGTGTTGTTTTGCGTGGTACAAGGATGAGCAACTCGTCGTGGCTGCCTCCACCGGCGCCGCCGCAGCCTCCGGCGTCTTCTTCGTCTGCGCTCGACAGCGTGGAGACCAAGATAAGCCCAAGCATCCTCTTCATGGTGGCGATATTGGCGATCGTGTTCTTCGTGTGCGGGCTGCTGCACCTGCTCGTGCGCCACCTGCTCCGGCTGCACCGCCAGCGAAGGGCGCGGGAGGACGCGGACAGTGTGACGGCGTTCCAGGGGCAGCTGCAGCAGCTGTTCCACCTCCACGACGCCGGCGTGGACCAGGCCTTCATCGACGCGCTCCCTGTGTTCCTGTACCACAACGTCGTGGGCGGCGGCGGCGCGGGCAAGGACCCGTTCGACTGCGCCGTCTGCCTGTGCGACTTCGCGCCCGACGACCAGCTCCGGCTTCTGCCCAAGTGCAGCCACGCGTTCCACCTGGAATGCATCGACACCTGGCTGCTGTCCCACTCCACGTGCCCGCTCTGCCGGAGGAGCCTCCTCGCCGAGCTCTCGCCGACGTGCAGCCCCGTCGTCATGGTGCTCGAATCTGAGAGCTCCCGCGACATGGGCACCTCGGCAAGTCGTGCCGGAGAGGCCGCCGCCGACGGCGAGCCAAGGGGCGTTGGAGCTGGCGCGTTGAGGCACGACGGAGCAGAGGAGGTGGTCGAGGTGAAGCTGGGAAAGTACATGTGCGTGGAAGGCAACGCCAATGCGAACGCCATTGCTAGTGCAGGGGATGGAGCGGGCACCAGCAGCAATGGCAACGGCGATGCCGATGCCAAGGCGGGTCTTGGGCAGAGAAGGTGCCACTCCATGGGGTCCTACGAGTACGTCATGGACGAGCACGCGTCGCTCCGCGTGGCCATCAAGCCGCCCAACAAGAAGCCCGCGGTCTCCAAGTCGCGCCGCGGCGGCGCTCTGTCAGAGTGCGAGTTCGGCGCCTCCAAGCGCGGGGAGACCTCGCTCCAGTTGCCGCCATTCCCCACGACAGCACAGAAGCAGCAGCATCCCGACATGGCCGTGGCGAAGCTTACCAAGGACAGCTTCTCCATGTCCAAGATTTGGCTGGTGCCGCCGTCCAAGAAAGACCCCGACGAGGCGACTGAGAGGCGCGCGGTGTCGTTCCGGTGGCCGTTGAGCAAGGACGAGGAACGCAACAAGAAGAGCGGAAGCGAGGCCGATTGGGACGTGGAGGCGGGGAGCTGCGGCAACAGCGTCGTGTCGTCTCTCGCGGAGGAGAGGCCGTCTTTCGCGAGGAGGACGCTGCTCTGGGTCGTCGGAGGCAGGCAAACCAACAGAGTCGGGAGCTGTTCTTGATCAGCATTTCGATCAAATGCAAAGGGGGAAAATAGAATTCTTTTGTTCTGCCTTTTGTTTTATTTGCTAGATTGGTAGTGATCACAACAGCAAGTAATTTGTAAAATCCATGAGCTATGAAGAATTCCTTTGGCCTGCACTTGATCCCGGTTTCGTTAAGCAAAGCCACAGCAGAATCAAATGTTACAGATTAGGTCGATCAATTGCTCTGAAACTGTACAATCTGATAGTTTAGGTGGAGGAGAGCACAACTACTGCACAAGAACAGCTGGTGGTGATGTTTGCATGTGTTGAAAGGATGATGATGGTGGTGATGCTCAACCGGGACAAAGGAACTGCTGCACACATGAAAAGGGAATTTGTTTGATCCCCGCGTTTGATCGGTCGGCTTGTTGGTTTCCAGTGACTGCCATGTGAGCGTGCTGTGCCGCCACAGTGCGCTCTTTTGTTTTCTCCTTGCTAGCATATAGAATTTTGGCAGGATCGCTTTCTCTTTTCAGAAGTTACAAACACACGCATGCTGTCAAGTTTAGGAAGGTATCCGACCTGTAAAGTCTCAGCAAAGATTCTTTTTTTCTGTTATCTTTCTCACTGAGATGCTACATGAAAATTCCTCTAAAAACTAAGATGCAGAATGAAATTGTTACGATACTTTGACAGGGGTTCCATTGACAAATTTCTGGAGCGGATGTTTCAGCTCTTGGCAGTAGCTTACAGACTACAGTTACAAAATGGAGTACAGGTAGAACAGGCATGGTACTAGTAATTCAGTAACCAATTCGCTTCAGGTGGGCTTGATGCATGTGGAAACTGGTCCTGCTGCTCTACTACACTTCAGAACTTATGTTCTTGTCACGATGGTTTGTGAACTGTTGTTCCATTACTGCTAGAACGGAGTGGACTCCGTTAGATTACAGCCTGTTCCAACAGTAAACGCACTTTGCATTAGTATTGCTAGTGTTGAGTTTGAGTGATACGAATTCGTGACTGTAACTCAGACTTCTACATTTACATGGTGTCTTTATATACCCTTTTAAATATATATCTATAGTTCATATGATAGGATAAGAAAAAATAATCTTATTATAAACATTTCCTCATATAGTGATATTTATCTTTGTGCATCCGTAGTTTTTCCACAAAGGATTTTTCACGTAAAATTAATATCTTCCATTTCTATTTTTTTGTGTATTATTTGCAACACTGAGTATGTGTGCACATCTCTTTCTGCATTCTTCCTTAGTTTAGGTAAAAAAAGTCAATGCAACTGTGTCATCAGTAGCAGTAGTTGTTAAACTGCATATGATCGTTTAACATTAGGATTTACAGTACTACTCCCATTGCGTTTTAAGATTTACAGAGCATACATACACCGCTTGGAAATATTGCAATTTGGATCACACGCAGATCGATGCAAATCCGGAGTTAGTAGTATTTTACTCTGCATTTGTGCCGCTTTCATTACTGGTGTAGGCACTGGTCAGGAAAGCGCTTACCTCGCCACCAACGGTGCTGCACTTGAAGTACGATTAGTGGAGCTAAGCTAGTAGTAGAAGTACTAGTACGATTACCTTGGTGGATCACCAGCACCACCTACAAAACGCGTTGCATTTTCTCGATGGAATCTGAGGAGTGTTTATTTGACTGCATGTGCATTTTCTCAATGAATCATACATATCTAATGTCGCCTGCAATCCCGGCTATTCAGCGCTCCACCGTACGGTTCGCGTGCCAGCGGCCAATCGTGTCGCTCCCGTCCTTCCTCGGCGCCGTCCCGTTCGGTCTTGCGCCAGCTCTGTCCTATCCGTCGTTGGCTCCCACGATTCTTGGCCGTTCGGGCGGGTGATGGATCTTTGCTGGCCATAGATTCACGCCACTGACGGTTTTCTCGCGCGCGCGTGGTTCCGTGGCCTTTGTGAGCTCTTTGCCGGGTTGCCTCGATTCGACCTCCGCCAATCCGTTCCCTCCCCATCTGAGTTGCTCCATCTCTTCTCCTCCGATAGCTCCGCCAACCCTCTACGTCGCTCGCTCCGCTGCTCTGCCGCACGTTCGCGCCTGCTTCTCTGGCTCACGCGCTCCGCCGGTGCTCCCCCTTCCGTCTTCATGGGATTAGCCTTCAGGAGCCGCGCCCGAAGCCTCCGATGGTCCTTCGCCCGCTGTGGTTTTCCAATGCTCACGTGGAAAATTGCAGGTAGCTCGCGACAGCAGCTGGGTCATCGTCGGACGGTCTCGCCTTGCTTCCCCTTGGCGCCGTCGGCAACATCCTCTCCAGGCTCCACATCCACGAGATGGTCTGCACCTCCGCGCTCTCCAATGTGTGGCGTTGCCGCTAGGAGTTGCAAAACGGACCCCGCGGTTACGTAAATTCGTCGACGGCTCTTAGCCATCTTATTGTTTTCAACCCCTGAAAATTCTAAAATCACGGGTAGGTCCTCTCACCGTTTTGTTTTTGCAAAAAGGGCCCGTAGTTCTACAGATTCGCCAACTGGTCCTCCATCTTCTTTTTTGCAAAAAGGACCCTTGTCGACGATCGAGATCGTTGACTGCAGAAAAAGGGGATGCTTAGGAGATTGTTTAGGAGCGGGACCCGAAGTCGTGCTCGTTCGGAGGCGCCTAGCGTCGCGGGGAGATCGTCGAGGAAGAGATACCAGACACGAGGTTTATACTGGTTCGAGCCCCCAGGGTCGGGTAATAGCTCTACTCCAGTTTTACCCTGAGGCGAAAAGTGTATATGCGATTCTGTGAGAGAATACAAAAACAGGGCCCGAGCCAGAGGGCTATGTTGTTTTTCTTGGCATGTGTTGCGTGTTTTCTGGTTGTCTCGTGTCGTCTTGTGGCTGTCTTGCTTTGGTCGGGGCGACCCGTTGCTTTTATAGCCCTCAGGGAGCCTTGCTGCTTGGTCCCGGGGCTGACGTCAGAAGCTCGTGGCGAGTTGACGGGTGCTGACGAGAGACGTCAATAGCCGTTGAGAGTCTGACGGGAGCTGTTAAACTCTAGTTCCCACGCAGGGGCAGGTAGAGCGCTGATTCCCACGCGGGGGAGAGTTTTTACCCGAGATAAATAAAACGTTATAGATGCCTTTTTCTCCAGAGGCCGTGGGGGTGTTGAGGTCGAGGGTGCTTGCCCTTGTGCCTGTGCCCGAGCTCGCTGGTCCCGAGCCCGAGCATCGGGAGAGCGCCTCCCAGGTCAGAGACGAGCCCTTGGGCCCGCGGAAAAGCCGCCACAGGACCCCGAGGGATGCTTACACGTGGCGAGGGTACCGATCCCTGACAACTCTGTAGTTACACAAATTCGCTGACGGCTCCTAACCAGCCCATTTACTAAAATTCGCCGACATCTCTTAGATATCCTATTTTTTTCAAAGCCCCTCGAGAATTCCAAAATCGCGGACAAGTCATCTCACCGTTTTTTTTTGGCAAAAAGGATCTATGATTCTGCAAATTCGCCAACAGGTCTTTCACCTATTTTTCTGCAAGAAGGACCCTCTGGTTACGCAAATTCGCAGAAGACTCCTAGTCAACCCATTTTTGGAAGAAAAAAACCAAAAAAATCGAAATTATATTTAGATCCTCCCATCGTTTTTTTACAACAAAAAAAACCGGGACAAAATTTTGCACTGCGTGGCATCCTGCGTGACTATAACTAGTATACAAAACGCAAGAAGAGGCTGGAGGTATATGGTAACAGTAGAATTAAAATCTAGCCATTGATGTATTGAAGATATTTCTTCTACTCTGCTACCGTAGAAAATATAGGTAAATACTAGCTAATCTGATTATTGTATAAAAAAAAACGATTCATATTAAATTTATTGTACACTAAGAATCTCCGGTGGATATCGTCACTAGCCTGCTTTAGTTTCTGTTTCCTTCAGTATTTTGGTTGGCTGTAGTGCTTTTGTGCTGGTGAAAGTAGTCTACTGAAACTTCGATGGACCTGCTTCCTGTTTGTCGCTAGAGCGGAGCAGTGCTATACACGCGCATGTAACGCAGGCAAAGTAGAAAATACCTTGTAGATATCAGATTCCTCTGTTCCCAAAAAAACAAATGTACATTTTCATATTCATGTGCCTCTTGGTCGTCGATGCCGTGGTTTCAGTTCAGCCTAATCGAATCGTGGACTGTGGCTGGTTGGCTGGCTGGAGCATGAAAACGCCGTTATTCCGCGAGGAGAGTACAGGATGACTATGTGCAATATATCTTACCCTCGGCCCTTCGCAAGAGGCCCAATTCTCCTTCTTTACCTTACTTGGGCAGGTAGCAGAAGTACAGGCACTCACCATCTGTGGCCGGGTCAGCTTGAGGCTCACAAGGCCATCTTTCTTTCAGGCTTAATTGGTCCTTTTTTCGGTGGAAAACTGGAAACCCAATTTTTTTAATCATTTTTCATGTGGCGTTTCTACTGTCGCGAACCTAGTTAGGCAATCCTCCTAGCAAGGGTTCGCTGTTCCTAATTTGTCTCTCTTTTTTTTACTGCAAGACGGTTTTCTTACCATTAGGATTAGATTTTGGATGTGTTGAAGTTTCTCTTAAAAAATGTAGTATAACGTTTGATCCGTTGCTCTATAAAAGATGTTATCAACTTAAAAAAAGGATCTAGTCCACTACATTGAGCCATAATTGGAAAAAAATCACTTTACTACATTACTCCTACCGTCCTACGTATATTCTGTCCACCAAAGTTTTCCCTCTTAATGCGGGCCACTCAGGTTTCCCCCTCACAACGAATATACAGGTTGTATCTATCATATCACATAGAAATAGTTATAGATATAACTTCTCAATGCATGGTATCTACTAACTTCCCCACTTAATTATTTTTTCCCTCCTACCTCACCTCTTTTCTCTCCTTCCTCCTAATCCTCATTCTCTTAACTTTATTTGGTTTTCTCAAATAGAATGTATTTTGCATGAGAAACAGATTTACTCTCTCTTCCACATCCATTTTCATTCTACTTAACATCCTATAGAAACTGCTTATGTCATTGCATCGAAAGCGTGCCTACAGAACAACACTACAACGTGCTACAAACACCAAAGGAATAATCAACTTGGCCAAGTGGAATAAATCATGAGGAGGCACTGCATAACACAAGGCTAGCTGCGCCGCCTTGCCGTCCTTATGTTCGAACCGATGCGCCACCATGCACAAGGACACGCGGCACGTACGCACGCACGGACACAGCGGCCGTCGCCGTCCGGCTTGCCGGCCCGAGGGGTCTTCTAATCGGCACAAAATTGCTCGCGCGCTGTACGCGATGCGAACGTCGTGTGGAGCATATGCTACCTCCTCTTCAGTTCCTGGATAAGAAAGATTGTTATATACGCAGCACATACTTACGGAACACCAGCTCTCGTTTACATACAATCAACTGTTGTTAATTTGGCCCCGAGAACAAACGAACAATGCCGTGGATAGATATCACACGGATAATCTCACTGGAAGCATCTGCTCAAACTGTCGTGTTGTTTGGATGGATGGCAAGCATGCATGGACCGGTATTCCCCTCTTTCCAGAAACAATTTCTTGGTCGATGTCATATAAAAGTATACTAGCTCTTTCTATCTATTGTCCAAGCGCATATGTCCTAGTGATGAAACGGATGGAGAAGGAAGGATATTCTTTTCTTCATCGGCCCAATTATTAGCACACAAGGAGTCTTGCCTTATCGACTTGCCTTGCCGCCCTCATCGGCCAGCCGAGCATGTGGCACGGCCTCCAGTTGTGGTAGATCATCTGTGTTAGGTTAGATGCAAAAGCACATGGGAGACACAAAGTTTTTTATCGGAAAATCTTTGTGGAAAAAAATACGGGAGACAAGAGATCACTATTTTGGTTTAATCTTTACAAGTACATATGGTGACTTAAATAGCCAATTGAGAGTCTGAAAAATTTGGGATAAGTAGTCTTAAATATTGGATATTGAGGCATTCGAGAATTATCCCTAACAATCTAGAAATTCCTAAGTGTTCATGTCATGTACTAATTCAGAGGCGGCACAATTAGGTTGGAGTCTACGAAGAAACAAACTTGCAAGCTGGTGAAAATGGAATCCTAACTTATCATGTCGAAACTTTTCTTAGCGTAGTACCAAGCCGAGCACAATATTAGATCTTGATAAGACCAATCAGTATTCACGGATAGGGAGTACCGGTGAGCGAGGAAACACAAGTTATTACAGAAGGACAGTGAGCTCCTGATCTGGAAAAGCATCGTCAAACCCAAAAATTGAGTGTATATATCAATCGTACCAACCATGGGAACTACTTCTGAGTGGAGCGATGGAGTTGTATGTGTACGGCTTCACTCCACTCTAGCTTCAGTACGAACATTGGGGGTCGTGGATTTATCCTTGAACTCCCAATTCTATGCGTGTGTTTAGAGGATGTACTTGCATGTGTATCCTTATAATCGAAAAAATAATAATACAAAACTCATACCAGCTATGAGTCTAGAACAGAGTGCTTCCATATTATTTCTGCTCTTTTGAGGGTAAAATTCTACTAACAAAGTTAGCGAGAGTGCAAGCTCATGCACAAATGGTTTCAGAATATATGCCATTTCCTTTTGCAGCATGCATGCATACATACAGGAAAGCTGGAGATATTTTTCTCTCCAATCAGCCAAGAACATGCATGTTTCAAACCCAGGACTAACCTTTTTTCCCCTAAACTGGGTCACTCGGTCCAGGAAGAAACGCTGCCTAACTAGTAGTAGTAAAAGCACGAGATGCGATGCATGCCAGCCTCTCGATTCGATCAAATCGAAACATCGAGCCGGCGAGCCCTACGAATCTACCATTTCTCTGAACCTGGTCAGGAAAGAGCAGACGGCACATCCTGATTAGCCACCGGCCGGCCATGCGGTCAGGCAACGCCACCCGATCTTTGGGGGCGACATGGACAAAGCACAGGTTCTGGTCCATTCGCTCGGTTGGCCACCAAGAAACGTCACAATGCGATGGTACACGATGCTGGTAAAACATTGCTACAATGACCTGATGAAACTAAGAGATGGCATGCGAGGTAGAAGAGTTTGGTAGCGCAATGACAAGGCAAGTGTCCGTAGAATCGACGAAAGATTGGGTGCGGTGTGTATGACAAAAAGAATAAGAAACCTCATCTGCAAGCATAACATGCATATTTTATCCTGGGCTAACTTTGTTGACTTCAGACAGTTTCCGCGTTGGAAGAGGTGGCTGCCAAAAGCACACGAAGAAGATTCGTGTATACATCCCCAGCCGGGTCAAAGTAGTTTTGTCATTTTGATGTCAAGGCAAGGCATATTTGGAACTCTCCAGGCTCCAGCTGGGACAGCTTCGGAGAAACTTCAACTGTTGGAAAAACAATGAGATTTTGATGACCTCTCAAGTTGATAATACTTGTTAAGTCGTGCTATTCTCTCATTAACCAGTTCTCAAGTTGCAACCACTACAATATTTGCTTCTCCGAGGAGAGGAAGGAAACGCATGTTGACGTGTACAGCGTACTGCACAGACACGTACGGTTACCGACAGAATGTGGCTGTTCAGCCAGACATCTGAATCATCGATCCTAAAGACTCTTGCCGGGGAGATGAATGATGGATCGCCTGTCCTTTCGCTGGCTGTGCCCTTTAGCAACATCGATCCCTGTCTCGCGTGTACCACATCAACTGTGCTGGCTAGTAACAGAACGAACGCAGCTGTCGTTCGATCGTGAGAAAATTTTCCCCACTCTAATCATGGCATGCAGCAAGCCCTGGACAAAAAAAAAAGAATTTACTTGAGAGATACTTCCATACTTTTCTATTTAAAAGTTGCATAAATAATAAAGCATCAATAAACAGTAGACAATGATTACTTAGTCTTTCGTATATTGTAAGATTTGTACGACTTATATTAAGTGATAAAGCATTGAAACACTACTAGCAAATCTGAAATGCCTGTTTCAGGCTTGTCGGACGATACAGAGAAACGTCCTTGCAATGCGAACTGCAACTTGGCCATACAAGTCAAGGATTCAAATTTCGTTTTCGGATAAAACATCGCCGAGATCGGAATCCAAAATTTCGGCGAAATTCAGGTATTTCGGACAAATCTCGTTCGAAATTCAAAAACAAATATTCAAATCCGCTTTGTTTTCTACCGAAAAAACAAAATTTCGTCGAAATATCCCGAAATTTCGGCGAATTTCAACTGAACGAAAAATGGTTCAAACAATGTCAAAATATTTTGAAATTTGTTTTGCAGGTTCCTGACACATCAATGATGTTCTCATAAAAATTTCAGAAGATTATCACATCTGAGAAATTTTTACAAATTCAAACATTGCTACTGTCCTGATAAAACACTAATCGATATGTTTGATCCGAATGAAAAATGGTACAAACCACATTAGAAACTTTTTTTAAAAAAATCATGGTTATGATACATAATTAATGTTCTCATAAAATTTTCAGATGATGATCAAGCTTGATGAATTTTTAAAAATTTGGACAGTGCAACTAAAGGCTAACTGACAAATTTCAACCAAATGAAAAATAGTTCAAACCATTCTAGAAAATTTTGAAAAATTTTATAGATAGTCTTGATGCATCACTAATATTACCATAAAATTTTCAAATGATGATCAAACATAAAAAAAAGTTATAAAACTCTGACACGGTTAGTACCTCGTTTATGCTAATTTTGTTTTTTATTTTTAAAAGATAACAAATGAAGTTAAAATATTTTATAAATTTTTTTGTTTGATCCTAGATGTCTTAAGATAGTACCATAAATTTTTCATATCATTACAAATCATATTAAATTTTATAAAATTATAACGGTGTTTCTGCCAAAATTTTAAAATATCTTAAAAAATAAGTTTTTGGACAAATTATCATCAAAGATCACTTTCTTATGGGTTATTGATGTAATTGAAGTCAAATCTGGCCATAAAAAAACTAAATTTGGAATTTTTTCATGAAATTTCACTTGATTTGACCGAAATCTCGCCGAAAAAATCAAATTAATGTAGCATTTTCAAACTTTTTTTTCCGGCAGTGGTTTAGGTCTCAAGGGCCCGAAATCCGAATTTTCGCTGAAATTTGGATCCCTGATGCAAGTAGGCTCCGGCTGCCTTGCCTGAATCTGAAAAATCCAAAATCTTTGCTGTTTTAGCCTGATTTGTTTTATTTTTCCCGTAAATAGTCATTGATCCGAGAAAATCGTAGAAATAGCCCCTAAACAGTGAAATTCTGCTTGCGTGGAGCGCTGGAATTTTTTTAATGGATTTCCGGCAGTTCCGGTCCGCAACATAATTTTTTTTAAAAAAATTCTGATCACCGAAACAGTTTTTTTTTTAATTTTTCAACAGACACGATGCGTAGAATTTTTTGAAGAAAACCCAGCGGTCTCCCACCGCTAGATTCGTCCTGAATATTTTTCGCACGAGAGAAAAAACGGAAGGCAAAAAAAAAATCCGAACAAATCCCGTGGTCCCTAACCACTGAAAATCGCGATGCAGAGGTAGGAAACCGTTGGGTTTTTTCAAAAAAAAAATCCGCGTGTCGGTTCGCTGGAAAATAAAAAAAAAATGTTTTGATGATCGAATTTTTTTAAAAAAAATTATGCTACGGACCGAAATAGCTAAAAATCAATTAAAAAAATTCCAACACTCCACCTCTGCAGGATTTCACTGTTTAAGAACTATTTATGTTATTTTCGCGGATCAACAGCTATTTACAGCGAAAAAACAAACCGGACTAGAGCAGTAAAAAAAACTCAAAAAATCCATACAAGTAGGCTCCCGTCGCCTTGCCTGAATCTGAAAAATCTCCATTTTTTCCCACGGCAATGGGGCAGGCGTGGCGAGCGACAACGAACGGCCGAATCGAGGATCGATCGGATCGCCGCTCTGGCGACTCCCGAGTCACCGGTCCGTCAAACGCCAGCGGCCGAATGGAGTGGAGAATTGGATAAGTGGAACAAGATCTGGCTGCTGGCGCTATCCAGCGGGTATCCATTTTGCTCTGTAATAATGCAGCAAAGGTGAAAAGCGTGAAAGAGTGAGACCGCCGCTGGAACGATGCTGAAAGAAAAGTGGAGAATGGAGACAACATGGCGGAAAGAATCATTTTTTTCTTCTGATTTCATCGTCATCGTCAACTACATATACAAGGTGACTGAAACCTTCTCACATATATCATACGGGCATATACATGCATGAAAGAAGGCTGGAAATGTAAAAAAGAAAAGGAAACCTGTTTGTCGTGTAGCTAAGCCTAAACCACACGAACCGAATCATCTTCTTCATTAGTTATTCCCTCCTAGGTTTGATACCGTGCAATGAAATTCCTTCACAATGAGCCCTCGAAGGAGACCCGGAGCTGCACCGTCCTTGACCGCTGCGACGGCGCATTGGCCAGGCCCTGCAGCATCTTGATAACGTCCTCCGTGTCGTCGAGGTAGTACTTGGCCATGCTCGGCTTCTTACCGACCGTGCAGGCAAACACCTCGCTGGTTGCTGGGAGCTTAACGCTGCTGCCTGTCGGGCACACGATGCTCTCGAACATGTCCTCGTCGGACCGGTCATCTCCGATGCAAAGGACGAAATCAGGAGGCTTCCCTCTGCTCACCATGGATGACAGGAGGCTCTCCACAACCACACCTTTGCTTATGCCCTGCATGACAGATATTTTCGCCGGTTACCAATCTTTAAATTTCGGAGTGGTTGCCGGTTAATGACACGAATGCTAATTGAATGGTGCGACAAGTTGCTTTCCAATGGGAACAATATAAAAAAGACCGGGTGCTCTTTTCGCGAAATTTCGAGTCCACACGGGGCATGGTCCATGCTGATTCATATCCTATTTGTGAACAAGATATATATTGTCCCAAGCATGTGGTGGATGAAGATTGGATTGGATTAGATCAATCCTTATCCGATGCCTTCAGTTTGACAGCTACGGCTAGTTGATCAACATGTTGCATACAAGTCTACAGAGCTGAAGTAATCACAGAACAACTGAGAGAGAAGCTCCCTTACCTGAGGATTAACTTCCACAATATGCTGGCCCCTCTTCACAACGACTGGTTCATTTGCAAGCACGTTTTCAAGATGATCAAGCAGTTCCTTTGCCTGGCATGAACCGAAATCTGGATCCGCTTCATGGTGATGCCAAACTAGCGCGCTTTCCTTGTGTTCGATATACGAACCATCTGTTGCCTCTGTGTAAAGCCTCATCACCGGCTCAGCAGTCTTCTTCCAATCGAAGTCCACAGCCAATCCACAGGTCTCCCATGGCGAGTCCCTGCTCCACCTGCAGTAAACAGTGTTACTGAACATCCATTTTGCAGCCATAAATTTCAATACTCTTGTAACTAAAATGAACACTATAGTATGCTAAAACCCTTATCTACGTTTAGGTTCATGGCCAAAATCAATCCATTGTCACCCAAATTTAAGCCTCCTAGGTTTGTTCTGGAAGCAAGAATATTGATTTAAGGCTAGTCAGAGGCATGCCCTAGCTCAGCATCTAGATCTGTTGGTGACTCATTATTTGAAATTGTTTCCTTAAATGTACTGGTCATCGTACCATTGCGTAATTCATATCCTTTCTAAAGATTTCATCCAAATCTAAAACAGTAACAACCGATATCCAAGCAAAGCAACGTCGTACCAACTAGTAGATCTTCACAATTGAACGGCAAGTGTAAGATCTCTACCTGGTGAAGTAACCGTGCTCCGCGGCAATCCCCAACTTCTCACATGGCGCAAACCACTTGCTCAGTTCATCCTTCCCTCTCCCGCTCACTATGAACACCCTATTCTTGGGGTCCTCACACAGGCGATTCAAGACAGAAATGACCTCATTACTCGGTGCCTTATCGATTGAACTCTCTGGCATCACGGTTCCATCATAGTCCAAGAGAATTAGTCGATTGTCCGTCCTCCGGTATGACGGCACAATGTGCTCGACGGAAAGCCGCCGGAAATTTGGGCCGAGCGCCACCACCTTGAAGCTCATCCCGAACCCAATAGCCCAATGCCGCCGCGAGAAATGATCCTTGCAGGCTCGCTGCAGGTCCTGGTCGAACGACCGCGCCCAGTAGGCGACATCGTGGGTGCTTACATATTTGTAATGCTTCTCATGCCGCAGCCGCTGCTCGCCTTCAGACATCCTCAATGCGGCGTTCATGGCCTCCGCGACGGACTCCACGCTCCACGGGTTGACCCGGATCGCCCCACTGAGCGACGGGGAGCACCCGACGAACTCCGACAGCACGATGACGCTCCGCTTGGGCGCGTCCACCAGGGCGGTGCTCTCCTGCCGGCACACCGTGTAGATGTACGGTATCCGGTTGAGCCCATCTCGCACGGCGCTCACCACGCAGCACTCGGCAGCCGCGTAGTACGCCGCCTTCTCGTGCGCCGACACCGGGCGGTCGATCAGCACGACCGGGGTGTACCCGTGCGTGCCGAACCGCGCATTGACCCGGGCGCTGATCGCCCTGGCCTCGTCCTGCACCTCCTGCACGTCGCGCCCATCGCTGCGGGCAGGGTTGGCGATCTGCACGAGCACGGCGTGACCGCGGAGCTCAGGGTGCTCCACCAGCAGTTGCTCCATCGCCAGGAACTTGAGCCCAATTCCCTTGAACAGATCGACGTCGTCGACGCCCACCATAAGGCGCCGCCCCTTGTACCCCTCGGCCACCTGCCGCACCACCTCCCCCGTCTCCGGCGCCGACACCACCGATCTCAGCTGCCCCATGTCGATCCCCACGGGGAGTATCTTGACCGTCACCGTGCGGCCGTAGTACTCGATGCCGATGTACCCTCGCTTGGACTGGTAATCCAGGCCGAGCAGCCGCGAGCACGCGGACAGGAAGTGGCGTGCGTAGTCGAATGTGTGGAAGCCGACGAGGTCGGCGTTGAGGAGGGCGCGGAGGAGGTCCTCCCGTATTGGAATGGTGCGGAAGATCTCCGAAGAGGGGAACGGCGAGTGGAGGAAGAACCCGACCTTGGCGCGCGGGAAGCGCTTGCGGAGGAAAGTGGGAAGGGCGAGGAGGTGGTAGTCATGGATCCAGACAAGGTCGTCGTCGGGGCTGAGCACCTCGGTGAGGCGGTCGGCGAAGGCCCTGTTCGCCGAGAGGAAAGAGTGGTAGAGCGCGCGGTCGAACGGGAGGCCTCCCAGTGACGAGGGCGTGAGCGGGAGGAGGTAGTGGAGGAGCGGCCACAGGTAGTGCTTGCAGAAGCCGTGGTAGAACCGGCGGTGGAGGTCGCCGGGTAGGTACACAGGCAGGCAGGAGAAATTGGCGAGCAAGTAGTTGCAGAGCTCGTCGGAGGCCGCCTCTGTGGCGGACGGAGGGAGGGTACCTATGTGGAGTACGGGCGCGGAAGCTGGCAGCCCCGAGCGGAGCTGGTAGGCGACGGTGTCCGCGTCGACGGTGAAGGAGAACCCGAACGGGGAGCCCGCGTCGGGCGCGGCGCGGAGCGGGAGCCGGTGGGAGACGATCACGCGGCGCGGCGGCGAGGGGGAGGTTGGCGAGGACGGGGCGTCGGCCGCGACGGACATGACTCGCGGGAGGCGGAGCGGCGTGGGCGACGGCGGCAGGGGCACGTCGTCGGCCGCGGCAGCGAGGTCGAGGAGGTTATGGCAGGAGAGCGAAGGCATCGCCAACTTGAGTTTCCTATCTGTGCGTGTTGCAGAGGGAGAGGAGATGAGGATGGCGCATGAAGCGAAGCGGAGGAGGCGGCGGGGCGGTGGTAGGACGGGACTTGGGAGATCACTTTTGTGGAAGCTTCTGGGGATAAGAACGGATGGGGTGGGAGTGGGGAAGGAGGTATAAATATGGGAAGCGAAAATGAGTCGAGTTTGGCTTGGACCGGGAGGAGAGCGAAACAAAGAAGTGGATATGTGAATATGAAGGCGGACGGGGCGGGGCGGAGCAGGCGGTGGGGGCGGGCTTATCCGGATTAAAAAGGAGGCGCGGCAGAAATGGCGGTCCTGCCCCCGCGACGTGGGATGGATAGATAAGACGAGTGTCGCGGTCGCCTAACGGCTGGGGCGCTGGCCTTATGCATCTAATCTTCCTCCGTATCGCGTATCCTCTCGTCGTCGTTGCTGTTGCTTACGGGAGGGATACGTCGCCACTGCACACGTATTCGCGTGCGCATGCCGTGCCAACCTGCGCGCAGCCCAACCGAACCACCTGGCAATCGGAGAGGATGGCTACCGTCCGTTTATCAACAGTAGCCGTAGATCAACCTCAATAAGTCAATATATCAATAATCCAATGTTAAAAAATAGGGTTTTGATAAATATCACCCGGATGTTTTCTTAACAAAAAACATTCAAATTTTAGAGCATTGGATCTATGGTGAGATCCGTAAGACGTGAAGAGAGGTGGGATTGTGTTTTGATGGATGATTTAATACTTTGATCTAAAGGTCTAAAATTTGGATGTTTGTAAGAAACAAAACATCCGGATGAAGGCTAGACACTCCCAAAAAAATATTTGAAAAACAATCACACGGTGGATGAACATCAAGCACGAGATCTCAAAGTCTTTTATCTCTTTATTAATTGTAGATTCATTATCTTCTATAAAGGACTCTCGTTGTAGCTTTGGAATTCACCCATCATACCCTATACTTCGATTATATGTCAACATTCTCTTTGGACGAATACTACATATGCTTCATCAAAACCTTCTAAAAAAACTCGGTGGGAAAAAATAATGAAAAAAGAGTACATTGCATTAACATATTATGTCACAATTGTTATCTTATTAAAAACCTTCATTTGAGAAAATTTCAAAAAAAAGTCACAAGGGAAAATGAGTGCAACTTGTAATCTTCTGAATTAGGGTATTATCTTCGGGATCATACTAAGAGTTATGATTAAGTGATTTAATCCTTCTGAGCTCTGCATCTCTCTAAGTTATCTTATTCCAATACCACGAATACATATTTGAAAACTGGATGTTGGCAATGGCTTAGCAAATAAATCAACTAGATTTTCACATGACTTATTTTGCATGATCTTTACCTCAACATTCTTCTAGGGTTTATGTGGATAGAAAAATTTGGGACCAATATGCTTTTCGTGATATTACTCTTTACGTAACTCATTTGCATTTGTGTACACAAGCTTCATTATCTTCATGCATAATTGTGGGGATATTTATGGTATTAATGACACATGACTTCTGGATATGCAAAACACATCCACCTGAGGTATCATATAATGCTATTATCTCTAAGTGGTTAGTAGAAGTAGTTACTGAGTTTTGCTTAAAAGACTGCCAAGAAATAGCTATACCACTATAGAGAAACACAAACACAGTCTAATATTTGGCACTGTGGGGATCAGACATATAGCCAACATCTGTATATCCCACCATGGTCGAGCCTTGGTCATTCCAGTGTGTGATATACATATGTTGGCTATCTATCTTATCCTTTAATGCAAAGTCTTAGACCGAGTTTGTGTTTCTCTGTGGCATTACAACTAGGGGTGAAAACAGATCGGATACACGCGGATAATAGTTGTACCATATTTGTTTTCATATTTTTTTCTCAAATGCGAATACGGATACGGATAGTCTGGATACGAATACAGATAATGTCGAATACAGATACGGATCGAATATGAATCGAATCGGATACGGTTTCGAATATTTATCGGAACATGGTAACTCCTTGGATTGTACATAAAAAATCGACAAACACACGTAATTAGTTGATTTGTTCAAAACATTATTGAAAATTGAACAAATATAACTATTTTCATTCACTTAGGCAATAGTTAGATACCATGTCGCAAACAAAATTATGTAAAACTTAGTTCATCACACACATACGATAAGTTCATCATACACATAAATCAAAACACAAAATGAAGATAATCTTTGCTCAGAGATACAAATGGAAGCAAACACAAAACACACTAAAAGTTTGATAATACTTATATACCATATGTCTAGACAAAATGTATAACACATACATGTAATGACCCAAGATTTATATTCTTTGTTTAATTATGTTAAAAATAATAAATTATGTATTTTTTAGTTTTTATTAAGAACAATGGTGTTTGATTTTTTGATAAAAATTAAAATTTGTTAAAATATTGAAAATATTTGATTAAAATGGCAGATTGTGTCTGGAATTTTCTCAAAAAAATTCATAATTTTTGGAGTTGGTTTGCCAATTTTAATAATTGAAACTTGATTTGTGGATTAATTAAATTAGAAAACGATTTTAAATTAAGTAATCTTTTGGTGCCAAAAGAGTAGCCTTAACCCAGCCCAACCCACATGCATATTCAGATATTCGACCCATCAATATCTGGATTATTCGAATCCGTATCCGTATCCGACGAAAAGTGAGCTATTGAATCTGTATCTGTATCCGACAAAAAAATATGTATCTGTATCCGACCCGATACTATCCGACAAATATCCGATCCAATAGAATCCGTATCTGAAAATTGTCCGAATTGGTCAAAAACTATCCAATCCGTTTTCATCCCTATGTACAACAATTTCTTTGTGGTTTTTTAAGCACATTTCGGCAATTACATCTGCCAACCACTCAGAAATAATAGCATTATATGTAGCCTCACAAGAATGTGTTTCACTAAGATGTGTGATTAGTCATATGCAGAAGTCGTGTGGCATTAACACTGTTGATACCCAACAATTATCTATGAAGATAATGCTGATTGTGTTGCACAAGTGCACATGGGTTATGTAAAGAGCAATATCATGAAGCATATTGCCTTCAAACTTTTATATTATCATGAATTTGAGAAGAATAGTGAGATAAAGATCCTATAAACAAAATCATGTGAAAATCTAGCTGATTAATTTATGAAGTCTTTACAACAGCCAGTTTCCAACGATGTGTTTGTGCTATTGAAATGAGACAACTTAGAGAGATGCAGAACTCAAGTGAAGTAAATTCCTGAACCATAACCCTTAGTATGATATTGAATATACTATCATAATCCAGAAGATTACAAGTTATACTTTTTTCCCTTAGTGAGTTTTTATAAAATTTTCTCAGATAAAGATTTTTAATGAGATAAGAAGTGTAACACAATATGCGGATACAGTGTATTCTTTTCTTCATTCTTTTTTCCTACTGGGTTTTTGGGAGAAGTTTTTGATGAGGCATATACGTGACACGAAATTCGCTTAAGGGAGAGTGTTGAGTTATAACTAGGGACGGCAACGGGGAAAATCCCCGCGGGGAGCGCCTTCCCATCCCCGATCCCCGATAAGCAAAATTTCTCCGCCTCCGTCCCCGTCCCCGTACACGGGGCTTAATTCTCCCCCATCCCCGATCCCCGACCAGTTTGCGGGGCCCTGACGGGGAATAATCCCCGAAAATACTATATAAAAGAACACATGCTACATGAATGAATCACTAAAATAATAGTGTATGTGTGGTTAAAGTGTGAGTAAATTACTAGAGTAATTCATATTTAGTATATTTAATAATAATGACCTCACATATATATTTTTCTTTTGAAAATGATCATTTACTTCCACCTATTAGTGATAACACGGGGACGGGGACGGGGAACGGTGGAACGTCTCCGTCCCTCATGATCCCGACGGGGCAATATTTTCCCGATAAGCCCCATGGAGAGATTTCCATCCCCGCCCCCAATAGAGGAATTCCCATGGAAAAGCGGGATCGGGGCCCCATTGCCATCCCTAGTTATAACCCAACCCTGGGGTTTCTGGACGAATTTCAAAACTACCCCTTCGGGGTTTTAGTTCTAAATATAACACCTCATTGTATAAGAGAATCAATCTATAGTTAATAAAGAGAAAAGAATTCGACTCATATATTATGTGATCATCTTTGTGATTTTGTTCTGGCTTTCTCGATCGATGCATTGAGATTGATATACGGCTGTCAATTTATTTTCCAATAGCGAGGATCGCGGCAGTCGACCTACCGAGCACGTCGGACTCGGCAAGATCTGTTGGTACCCCTTCTGTCGAGTTTGAGTACCCGAGCTAGGCGGGAGGCATCTATGGTGCAGCCCACTTGCTACGGTAGGAGTATACGGTACGTGAGACATATCGTCTACCGTACTTTCGCGAGAAGAAGAGTAGATTTCAATTTGATCGGAGTCGGCGCTAAAAATGATTTTTTTTCAAGGATCTGCATACACGGCTTCCCCAGGGCGGGCGCTGGGGCTGGCCGCTGTGTGCAATTGGGTGCTAGTTGCGCGACGTTGCCTCCTGCGCGCCGTGCCACGTGGGAGGTGGGCGCAAGGATTCAAATCTCGTCGAATTTTGGACCACCCTGAAATCTAAAGTACCGGTCGGGGGAAAAAAAACTAAAATTGCTACAGTAACCCGAAATTTTGGTTTTTTGGCGAAATTTCGCCAAAATTTCATATTTTTTGGCCGGTTTTGAAACTTTTAGAGCCGGATTTGACCGTATTTGGTCCAATAACCGTTAGGAAAGTCATCTCCTACGAAAATTTGTTGAAAACCGAATTTTTTTGACATTTTAAAATTTTGGCAGAAACACTGTCAGATTTTTATAAAAACTTTACAAGCTTAATAATAAGCTTGTAATTTTATGGTATTATCCTTAGTAGTTTATTATCATACATAATTTTTTTTGAAATAATTTAACTTCATTTGTTATCTTAAAAAAAATCAAAAACAGAATGAACATAATTGGGACAGTTACATTGTCAGAATTTTATAAATTTTCTTGAGTGTGATTATGATCTAAACTTATTGAGAGAGATTAATAATTGACTCAGTACCATTATATAAGATTTTTAAAAAAATTAAACTTTGTTTGTTTGGTCAATCAAATCTATGTAAGCATTGAACTTCGTTTGTTATATTATATTTCAAAAATCAAAAAGAAAAGAACATAAATGGTACTGTGCCTTGTAAGAATTTTATAAATTCACTGGAGTGTGATCATGATTCAAAATTTTTATGAGATATAAATAACTTCCTTATAACCATTCTGTAAAATTTTCAAAAAATTTGAACTTTTTTTAATACTAAAGCAAATCTATGTATTTATCATCAGACTTTTATCAGGACGTAACACTTTCTGAATTTGTAAACATTATTTGAGAATGATAATCATCTAAAATTTTTGAAAAAACATTAATGTTACATCAGGACCATCCGTAAAAAATTTCAAAAGTTTTTAACGTGGTTTAGATAAATTTTTATTTTGTTCAAGTTTGCGGGTAAGCCTTTTAACAGGGAGTAGTACTATTTGAATTTTTAAAAATTCATACAGTTTGATCATCACCTGAAAATTTTATGAGAGCATTATATATACATCATAACCATGCAAAAAAAATCAAATGTTTATAACGTGGTTTGAACCATTTTGCATTCGGTTCAAAATTGCCGGTTAGTGTTTTATCAGGACAGTAGTAATGTTTGGATTTTTAAAAATTCTACAGACTTCAGAATAATCTGAAATTTTTATATAAATATAATAAATGTGTCAGGACTCTCCAAAACAAATTTCAAAATTTTTTGACATCGTTTGAATTACTTTTTTTCCATTGAAAAAGACCAAAATTTTGGGTATTTCGCCCAAAATTTCGGTATTTTTCGGTGAATTTCGTTTTTTCTTGGTACAAAACAAACCGGATTTTAATTTTTGTTTTCGAATTTCGGATGAGATTTGTCCGAAATACCCGAATTTCGTCGAAATTTCAGAATCCAGTCAGGGATGGTATTTTATCCGAAAATGAAATTTGAATCCTTGGTGGGCGTGGGGGCCTCTCGCGTCTTGCCGAGCTCCTCGGCCTGCATCTCTGTGGCTTTGAAATGAGTTGCGTGTTTGGACGTGCATGTCCCAGACATTTCTGGTACGTAGCATTCCACTTACATAAATATCTTCCGATGCCTAATACACCAACCAAACATTATCTTATCTGATAAACTCTTTATCTGTCGTGCACTACTACTCTTGCAAAGCTGGTGCGGAAACACCACGGATTAGGAGGACAGAAGATTTTTGTTCCATCACTGAACTGACACTAACGTTGTAGCACTAGTTTCGCGTACGTGGCCTCTACGAGTAATTGGATCGGCGACGTAGCAAGCCAAATAAATAAAGCCGCAAGGGTCTCAAACCCGAGCCAAGACCCGTGAGACAGGTCATTTCGAGGCAACGGCAAGGAAACTTTGGTTGGGTCGCTCGCGGCGGCAGGGTGGCACGTGTATGTTATTGCGATCACGGGCATCAAACAGACGGCGGGAGCGAGCCTGGGCCCCGTCGGCTTGCCCGCCGCGGCGTATCATCGCAGCGTGCCCCATTATTGCTGCAGCTCTCCTCCACGTCGTACTCGTGCCCCCCAAAATGATCTTTAACCATTTTGTGGCCAGCTCGACCTATTATTGTTGCCGACACTGACGTGGAAGAGGAAAGAACCGGCAGGAACAGGAAGCGAATAGGCTTGCGTAGTGTTACGCGTAGAGCGGCTAGAGGCGTACGCGTAGATGTTACTTCAGCACCTAGCGTGGGTAAACTGTAACAAACGTGGACGAGTTACCTGTGTACACGTCGATGCGTTGAGCGAGTTCCGGGGTTTGTGGGTGAACCCGAATTTAATTCTAACGGTTTTAGTTATAAATATAGTCTTCATTGTACAATGAAAAATCAATCTATAATAAGAAAGAGTTAAGATCTTCCATATCATATGTTCATCTATTGTTACTCCCTCCGTTGATAAATATAAGACCTATAGTTTGAATGATCTTATTGAAAAAATATAAGACATGCATCTAGATGTAATGAGTCTTTCCACATATAACCTTATTTATTCTCTCTCAACTATACGCATTTATTCATTACCACCTATACAAAATATTATCTCTCATCTTCTAAGACAATTAAGAGGGATATGTAAGTCATTTCCTCTCATGTCTTCCTCAATTTCACCATAATCTTAATCCTTGTGCCAAGTCAAAATACGCCTTATATTTATCAACGGAGGGAGTATTATTCATCGGCCACTCTCTATTGTTCTTGAAATCAATCTACGGCGACGATCTATTACTCCCTCCGGTTCACAAAAACTTGTCGGTTTAGAATACATGCTGTCAAACTTTTGAAACTTTAGCCATCGATATCTTTTAAATATTTAGATCGTATACATGAAAATCATATGTGTAGATTCATCTTGAAATGTAGTTTTGTAATATTATATTATTTATTGGTTTTTTAAATATATTACAATAGAAATTAGTGGTCAAATTTAACTTTTAAGGACCGTGTAGATATCCAAAACGATCGGCTCTCTACCTTGTATGTAGAGGTGGGGGTTGAGCCATGCCGGCACGACATGAGCCCAATGGGCTTCGGGCCGAGACATGCCAAGCTGCCCAAACTCGCCTCCAACGTGGCTAAGGCGTGGCCCAAGGCATGCCGACACAAGCCATTTCTTGTTGAACGTATGGAGTTATGGATGCTACCACTATTGGTATATCGCGGTGGACGGTACTAAGGATGATGGGTGAGCGTCGAACACTGGCGATGACATGGTACACATAGTTATTTAGGGAAAAAGATCTAAATTTTATTTATTCATTGGGTACAAATACAAAGTTATTGTTTCGTTAAAATCCTTAGGCCCTAGAGTGTGATTCCCCTGTTAAAAAAAGAGTATAACAATAACATGCGTACATACTAACTACTCTCCAATGTCTAGATCGTTTATACCGTCGGTGAGGATATCGTCACAGACTAGGAAGATGCCACCTACATGGCTAATGAGATCAAGGCCGATCTCGAGGGCAACGATGTCACCACCAATGTCAATGCCGTGAAGCACGCCATCATGCTCCTCCTCAACAGTGAAACGCGTCTTCACCTTTTCATCACCGTCGTATGATATGTCCTCTCCTCCAAGGACCATGCCATCCAAAAGCTCCTCCTCTACCTCGAGATCTTCGACAAGTACATCTATGTCGTGCTACTCTTGCTCTGCCGCCTCAGCGAACTCGAGTTGCTTGAGCCGCTTGTGCCGTTTGTCCTTGCAAATCTCAAGGACCATCACCACTTCATTCGCCTCCACAAACAGTAGGATTCCGAAAAATAAATGCATAGAGAACGGAGTGGGCGAGCACATCTTCCCATCTTCCCCTAGAAAAACATGTTCATTCCCACCTCGCACTCTCCCTCTCGACTCGCCGGTGACGGACCAGCAACCCTCACTCAAACCACTACCCACCGCCTCTGCCTCCCTCTCGTTGCAGGAATGGGAGCAGCTCCTCAATGATTTCTCTCTCCGTCGCCACTGATGGCTCCACCTCCCCCTCCTCAACCTCGTCCTCTAGTCTCCTCCCACCCCTACCATGACCTCCCTTCCCACCTTAGACCCCTCCTCCTGTCCTTCATCGATGACCACCTCCTCTCGCTCTCCCCGCAACACCTCCACCTCCTCCTCAACTCCCTTGTCTCCATCCCCTCCGACCATGTCCTCCTTATCCTCACCTCCTCTTTCGCCTTTGCCCTCTCTATGCCTATCTTCGCAGATGAGGCCTTGCCCCTCGCCACCCTCATTGATGTGCCCCTCACAGCCGCCAACCGCCCCAACCATGCTCCTACAGCCCTCCCCTCGTGCTTGAGACGGTTGAGCTGTGCACTCTCGACGTCATGCTGTCGGGCCTCCTCGCCGACGCCCTCAGCCACATCTGCATGCTAGCCAGCGCCGAGCATTCGCTAGCCGCCAAATCCTACCTCCTCCCTAACACCGCCGCGCGCTACATCGTCTAACTTGGTAGGATGTTTTCCAACCTATCGATCTTGGCGGTGTTCAGGCCACCCACGCTCTTCTCTGTGCCCAAGCCCTGGCATCCATACTCCCCCGTTGGCCTCCTCCTCCCTAACTCCACCCCCTCTTCCTCCCGTGCCGCCATGCTGCAGTCGTGCCATGCTGGACCAAGCATGACCCAACCGTCGTGCCTTGTTGTGCCGCCTGTTGTGCCTTGTTTCGAGCCCTAGCACGGCTCGCCGTTTAGGCCGTGCCAACCTAGCGTGCCATGTCATGCTCATGCGGTGCATGGGCCATGCCATGTCCATCGGACCTCGGGTTGGCCCATAAAAACCTGGCCCAATATTCATGACATGTCACGGTCGCGGTAGCTTAATGTGAGCTTTTGAACCAGGACCGACGCGAGGATGGCAACCCCCGGAAGGTTCGTCGCTTATTTTTTCGTCTGGCCGCCTCGCTGTTTGTCCACGTCGGTCGGTCGCATCAAAGCGTAGGATAACCTCAAGGGGTTGTGTTTTTTTTTCTACCAATGGGGGCTTTCCCTTCACCGCCCACATGGGGGTGGTACACAGGGTTCATAACTACTACTCTTACTACATAATGTTTACCTAGCTAACACTTAGATCCAGCTCTACCCAAACTTTTTTGGTTCACCCCTGTAAGATTGAGGATGCCGACTAGAGGGGAGGTGAATAGGCGGCTTTAAAAATTCTTCTCACTAAATACACGCTCTATTAATCTCTATGTCAAAACCTAAACAATAATCAATGCGGAAACGATAAACTAAGATTTTGACAAATTAAAGCCTAAATCAACTAGGCTCACTAAGTACACTAGCTAATTATGTCTCTAACAATAAATTACAATCCTAAAGACAAGCAAGCAATTTAATTCTATAATGTAAATTGCAACAATATAAATAAGGAATTGCAAGCATACACAATGAGACAATACTTTTAACCGTGGTGTTCGGAGACTTGCCGGTCTCCCTTAATCCATGTTAAGGCAAGCCCAAACCACTTTAGACCGACTCCACGAATTGAGCACCCGCATCGATTACACTAGTGGTAGCTCTTTCCCCCTCCGGGTAGGCGAGCTCCGACCTTCACAACTTTGCCGGGCCTTCTCACAATCTCTTTGAGAAGGTCACCGTGCACGACGCCTCCACAAGCCGTTTAGGTGTCGACAAACACCAAGAGTAACAAGTCAAGCCCTCTAGCTTGATCCTCAGCAAGTGCAATACATGCACAAGGGTGATCACCGAGTGCAACACATGCACAAGAGGCTCTCAATCCTCTTCTAAATGCAACACATGCAAATATGGCTCACTCTTAGCTCAAAAATCAAATATGGGAGTGCAACATATGCACAACACCAACCAAATGCTCAACAAGGACAACAACAACCAAATACCAGCCCCCAAGGCTCCTTTTGTAGCCTCTTCAAAGAAAACTAGCCATTGGGGGTAAAACAGGCAAAAAGTGCAGCCTCTAGGACAATGGTTACTTTTATGCATTAAAAACATCAAAAAATTAGCTGTTGCTATAGTACCCCCGGTGCTACCTCCTATCTAGGACCGATAGCTCTAGATGGGAGGTAGCACTGACCATTTCAACCAAAAACACCTCTCTTGAATTTTTACACCGTCTCTAAGGCGGTAGTACCGCCCCAGGTGGTGCTACCGCCCGTGTAGGGGCGGTGCTACCACTATTTCACCAACTAAAACGGTCATAATTTTTTACTCCAAACTCCGATTTAGTTGATCTTTGACTCTATACGAAGCTTATCACGAGGGCTACAATATTTATCTATTTTCAAGATTTAAGCAACTATATATATTTTTAAATATCACAAAAACAAAGACTTTATCGTATTCATTGAAGTCTAAAATCTGATTTCTCGAAATCTCTCACATAGACTTGATCAAGAGAGTGTCTACAAGCTAGAGAGAGTAAATAAGATCAAATATTTAGCCATGTGATGATCAACTCATGATCAAAATACTTTTGTAAAATATATTTGTAAATTCTAATCACATGCTCCAATATCAAATGCATGAACACCAATATTTTGCAAAAAACAATTGCAAATATAAATCTTGCAAATAAGAGTAATCAAGATCATATCTTTGAGTCATATGATGATCAACACATGATCAAATCAATTTGCAAACATATTTGCAAACCCTATTCACATGCTCCAAGATAAGATTCAATTAAACCATATTTTGCAAAAACTCATTTTGCAAACACAAAACATAAACCTATCTTAGCCTTTGTAATGATCAACACATGATCAAGTCACAAGCTAAGTCTCCGATGCATGAGCTCTCTATTTGCAACACATACAAATATCTAGCTCCATACAAACAACCACTTAAACCTACTTGCATAAGCTATCTCCCTTTTGCAACACATGCAAATCCATAGTTCTATACAAAAACCAAATCATGATTCAATAAGAAGCAAGTATGTGCTCCCTTAATTGCAGTACGTGCAAATACTTAGCTCATGCAAGAACCAACCAAGAGAGTGAGTTAGAGTGAACCGGATTGAGTTCATCAACACATGATGAAGCTCAAACTAAAAGACTCAATGCCTCTTAATAGTATGGCACCTAACTAGCAAATCGGTCTCCCATCCAAACACCGAGACCGGTAAAAGACTATGAACACATTTTTAGCCCTAGCTAGTTATTCCTTTGCCTCTAGCAATCCCACTTGGAGCTTTTATGATTCCCCTCATCTTCTCTTCAAGACAGGTCCTCTCTTGTTGTTCATCAACACATGATAAACTTTCTCTCTTCTTCTCTACTTCGGGATAACCTCTTTAAGCTCATCAACACATGATGACTTCTTCTTTCTGATTCTTTATTTTCTTGGACTCAACTTGCTTCACAACTCATAGAAGATTGTTAGTACAACAAACACGGTTGTCTCAATCATCTCCAAAGATTTCGGTGCTGTTTTTGCATTAATTGCGACTTCCTCAGTGTTAGTAATTAGTGTACCCCTTGTATTTGCTTCTCCCGAGATCGATTGAGCACAACCCAAAGACAATTGATTGAAAGAGTAATTATGTCTTGAGTATACTAATGTAACTAATACTTCATATACTTAAGAACTTTCAATTGCCCTAAGATCAACAAAGTGAACCATCAACACATGATTATTCTTTGTTGATTTAATGGCAATCAAACACAACTTAAATTGAATTTAAATTGTCATGAGTATATATTAACTACACAAGGTTCGTGTACTCAATTCAATGGAATCTAAAAGTAATGATCCAATTTATATGGAGTGGTGGAAAGGGATCAATACTCTTAAGACCATTAATTATAGAATAAACTCCATAAATATGTGCATATAAATAATTGAACTTGGAATCAATATGCACATAATTAATTTTTGATTGCTTTGGACAACCATTACCGTGTAAGTTGTAGTATACTCAAGGGATTGTTTCAAAGTAATGATCCTTGATATAGAAAGATGAATTAGATCAATACTATTGAAACATCAAGGTAAAGCATGAACACCCCCTAAATGTGTGCATTCATGTATATATAGAGTCGGAAACAAAATGCACATCTTAAAGTTAAATCAATGGTGAAGTTCACCCTTTATCTTGAATCCAATAAATGTATTTAGAAATAATAAAGTTACATTGGATACATATCTTTTGAATTTTTCTTTTTTCTTTTCATGAAACTATTCAAAAATATACTCAATAAACACGTTAATCTCATATTTAGATTTATCAATAAAATCATAACATATTTGACATCAAAGAATGCAACAAAATATGATAATATGAACTCGAATGTATACCTTTGATATTTCCATCTTTTTCATCCAAAAGAGACTAATAAGAGCTAAGCTCAACAAAAGAGTTAGTCTTATAAAAGGATTTATCATTAATTAATAATTGATACTAATCAAAATTATAATTATCAAAAGAGTTAGCCTCAATATTAGATTTGTCATTAATACTAAAACTAACTTAATTGAGCTTGAACTTTCAACCCCAACTTTACCCACTTGTCCCTAGCCCAATCGTGAGTTATGTTCTTCTCCCTTCTTATCCTCCGAGACCACAAGGTCCGCGGCTAGCTAGCTGCCGTACACCGAAAATGCATTTGCATATGGAGTGAAGGGATCCAGATCCTTGGCAGTCACAAGTTTGTAGTCGTTGGGCAATCCAACCGTTGGATTGAGCGAATCGGTGGCCCGGATTGAAAAAAAAACGGTTTTGTTGCAGTACCGAAAGAATCTCGCACGTCTGATTTTGATCGGACGGCAACTGCAAACTTAGCAGTTTCTACTACAATTGCACAGGATCCTTGTCCGGTGTAAAGTCATCTGCGTTTAATGCTTCTGAATTGGGTGCTTTCTCACTCATCGTTAATTTAATTACAGAGAACCTCCTGGATCAAAGTTGTATATGATATTGACGGAGTCTCTGATGTAATACTTTCACCAACAATGTCTACGATAATATATTATTTCAAATATAAATAACTACCTTCGTTCAATATGAAAGCATATTTATGATGGGTCGAAGATCGGGTCCTAGGATCTCTTATCGAATCTATAGAAAAAAAAAATGCGAGAACGATCAAACGGTGACTTTATTACCATGGACAAAAAGAATGTTACGATGATAAATTTTAATTACAATACAATCCGATTAAAATGAGATTTTTCAGATTGGTTTATTTGGGGTATGTAGGCCATTCTATTTATGCTTAACTAAGAGGTGAAAGTTAATATTGTTACATGCGTCTCTTATCTTAACGTATGTGTCTTCATTGAGCTTTGAATCGTTGTGTTCTTTGGCCAACCGTTGTGTCCCTTGGCCAACCATGTAAGTTGCCCGAGGCTCCAATAACCATTCTCATGTTAACCATGTGGGGAACTTCTACATCTTTCAACCAGTTTACCTGGTCAAGCCATATAAAAATGCATGGTTGGTCGTTATTACTAATTACTATGCGTCCCTTGTTATTAGCTGGTTGTCATTAGCTTACGGTCAGTTTGTTACTATAGTAGATAGGTTTTTATTTGAATTATGGTCGTAAACATAACCATTTTGTTAAATAAGCCTTTACGTAGGCTTACTCTTCGCAGCGACTTTACCTGTAAAATGTTAATATGGTCAATAATCTTCGTCACATGGATCTAGTGACATCGATTTCATTTTATCAATTGACATAATTTATTTCATACACTAATAATCAAATCTAAAAATATTTAACTAATATGGCTTCTATAACTATTGAAAATTTAGTACGGAGATAGTTTTCGGCACGTGGCACTTTATTAGATTGTTCGAGTAAGGGCCTGTTTGTTTTAGCTTTTGATTCTGGATTCTGGTCCCAAAAGCAGAATAAAAACAAACAGTCTGATTCTAGAATCCGATTCTCACAATCCAGTCCACCCATATACACTAGAATCCACAATCCATTTTATATGTGCTTTTGGATTCCAGCTTTTAGAGAATCAGTTTCTCTAAAACCATAATCCAGAATCAGCTTTTAAAGAATCCAAACAAACAGGCCCTAAAATTCCTGCGGTGGCTAAACGAGATGAAAGGTGATAATTGAAACTGTGAGACACTCCACGATTAAACACAAAACACGTAAAGTGCATGTGTATGAACGGTGATCTCGTTCCACGGTCTCGGAGCACATGGGAATGGAACCTTTAGTCAGCAGCCAGAAGGGGCAAAAAAAATTAGCTACAATAGGCAGATAGGCTGGCCTAACACACGTACCCACGCCTTTCGTCCTATCCATTTGTTTAGGGCTTTAGTCCTAGCAGGAGACCCACACCATGGGACCCTGCAAAAGAAGCAAGATGGGAGAATGACACAGTATGATTGGGTGGCCCACGTTATCCTCGTTGGGCCTGTATTTCGTGCCGCGTAAGCCTACTGTCGCGCGGTGGTAGGCCCCCCTACATGGCTACAGCTAATAAATTTATAGCCGCTTGACAATTTTCTTTATACTAGTTCAGTGCCCGTACATTGCTACAGAAAACAAAATTGATAACGAAACATAAAAGTCAAGTAATAAAAGAAAATGACCGTGTGTTGCTACGAATAAAAAAATCATGTTATCTAACACATTGAGTTAGGTTATATCAAGTCATCGATTCAGTTGAAGTAACCAGCTGAACTCCGCCCGACCCGCATCATGTTCTTCTCCATGTGACTTGATCTACACTCCTCTGGTCTACACACCTCCTCGACTCCATCGCCACGCCGACTATGCTCGCTCGTGGCGCCTTTGTCGCTTATCCCGCTATTCCTAGCGGAATCATAAAAAACACAGGAATTACGAAAAAATCATATTTGATGATAACGTTTTACTATATATATCACCTTCTTTTCATAATCAGGTGGTAGACAGATCGGAGAACCGTAGAGGGGTCAGAAAAGGAACCTTGCCGAGGACGAGGAGCTGCGCAATATGCATTGATTGGTCTTTGTCGCTCTATAGCCACCTTCCACGTGGGCACGGCCATCGGTAGTTGTGCTTGCTTGCGCAGAACCACCAAACCGATTGAATTGCCCCGCGTGAGAGAGTCGAAGCTTCGCAAACTCAGCTTGAAAATTTTTCAAATTAGAAAGTTTCAGCTTGAAAATTTTTCAAATAGAAAATTCTCAAATTAGAAAGTTCAAATTGAAAATTTTCAAATAAAAAGTTTCGATTAAAAACTTTCAGTTTAAAAAATTTCGGTTTAAAACTTTCAAAACGGTTAAAAATAGAGAAGGATGAATGGGATAATGAGTAAGGAAAAAAAGTGATAAAAGGAATGAAGTGTTGTTACTTATCATCACGAGTGGACATCCTAACCGCACCATCAAATTAGCTATTCCCGAACATTTTTCCATTGCACTAACGCCTCTTCTTCTTTTTCAGAAATCATTCCATAGCGTTATTAACACTTGGCCAAGAGCCTTACAAAAAGCAGCAATATTACCATCACCACCGTTACAACTTGCATGGCTAAACGAATCGCGCACCGTCGAAATCATTAGGTGCACGACGTCTGCCTGAACCTGAGCCACCGGTTCCGGAAGTCGAATTCCCAGAGGTGCTCCTGCTGCAGGATGTCACTGATGACGGACACCCTGGGCCACGCGCCCTCCTGCAGCCCAATGCATTTCACGCCGGACGTAGCGTCGATCACGTAGCTCTTCGTCGGCGGTTTGATTCTACCGACCAATGAATCGCACCGTTAGCTTTGTGATGGCGGTGCACCGGCCCGTCGATTGTAGCGATGAGTCGAACGGGTCCATGCTCATCCGCGGCAGACCGGCGAGTTGGTTGCTCAGCGCCGAGACCACACCCTTGTACGCCGGGGTGACGAGGATCGTTAGGCTCATGCCGGAGTCCAGTATTGCGCCGCCCTTTCTCTCGACGTTCCACACTTCGCCGGGGATGTCGAGGGCCTCGCCGGCGATGGAGATGGCCTCCACCGTCATGACGTAGAACGGGCTCGTCCGGCCGTCGAGAAGCAGCGGCGTATGCGACGACAACGTGGCGGCGGAGCTGGAGGCTGTGTCTGGGCCTGGGCCAAAGGTGAGGTAGCTGGTAGCGTTGCGTGGGGCGAGGTGATCAACCAGGTAGTAGGAGAAGCGGCCGCCGAAGTGCGCGGCGACGTGGGACGCGAAGAAGATGTTGTTGTTGCCGAGGCTGAGCACGTCGCCCGAGGCCTGGAAGCTCTGGCCGTCATACGAGGTGGTGCATCCCATCATCACGTCCTGGAGCTTCGCCTTCTTGTCTGGCCCGCCGTCGGACAGCGCAATATTCGTCGAATCGGTGTCGACCAAGCCGCACGCTGACAAGCCGTCTTTGTACCTGTCACGTCCACGATTAGGTGACGTTAGTTTAGTTAGTTAGGATGAGGACGGGCACGCGGCGGCGTCAACGTCGACAGCCGTGGTGTCGCCCATGGTTCTCGCTCGGCTTCTGTTTCTTGCACGTGCGAGGCGAGGCGGGGTGGGGCGGATGGCTATGGTTGCATACTTATAAGACCACGGCAAGTACATACGTTTCCTTGATTTGCGCGCTATGATGGCACCATCACAGATTCACGGCTCAAGGCAAACAAAGTAAAATTTTCTTTTCTTCTATCCAAATTTTACATAATCTTCTACAAAGATATCAATTTGCAATCAATTATCAAATTGTGGTATGATACACTACTACATTCCTTTTCTTCTGTCCAAATTTTACGTAATCTTCTATAGAGATATCAATTTTCAATCAATTATCAAATCGTGATATGATACACTACTACTTTCCTTTTCTTCAATAGAGATATCAATTTCCAATCAATTATCAAATCGTGATATGATACACTACTACTTTCCTTTTCTTCAATAGAGATATCAATTTCCAATCAATTATCAAATCGTGATATGATACACTACTACTTTCTTTTTCTTCAATAGAGATATCAATTTCCAATCAATTATCAAATCGTGATATGATACACTACTACTTTCCTTTTCTTCAATAGAGATATCAATTTCCAATCAATTATCAAATCGTGATATGATACACTGTTACTTTTCTTTTAATTCGTAAAGAACGGACTGCCGCCACCAACTAGTAATTAAAAGTAGTAGAGATAAATCTAACTACTGTCCCAATTAATGTATAAAAAAATAGTCTCGTTCTAACCGCAAAAAATAGTCTCATTCTAACAATAGGCACCTATCATATCTAAGGAGATCAGCAGCTTTCTGTGTTCGTGAAAGACCGATCGATCTTGGCAACAATACCAAGCCTAGCTTCGAAGCAGCTCGCGTACTAGGCTCCGTGCTCATTAGCTACCGAGTTTTTTAGACACGTATCACCTCTTTAGTAGTTAGAAATGAGGTTATTTTTACAAATGTGTGAAAGAGGAAGCTAGAAAAACAAAGGACTCGTAAGTCGCAATCTGCAAAGGCTCAGGAAAAATATAGCCGGGTGCGTTGAGCACTCAAGAACGTGAATAGCCATACTCTTACCTCATGGAGTAATTCCGTAAATTAATTAGTTAATACCGCTAGTGTGCTAGAGTAGTAGTAGTATTCTATAAAGCAGCGTGAAATGATCTGAAAAGAAAAGGAAAAGTGACCCAAGTCTTGATCATGCAAAATCTGCAAAAGGCAAATCCTAGGACGGTATAATAATATAATCAAAGCACGAATGGAGTACTGACTCTTCGTCGAATACTCCTACTACTCTACTTCTCTGTTTTCGTGACCAAATTACTCTCTCGTCATAAATCGTTATCGTTTTAAATATTAATTTGATCTTCAAAACATATTTTTCCTCACTAATTTTTATTATAATATATTTATAAAACTTAATAAATATATTGATATTCAAAGTTTTGAAAAGATATTGACATCAAAGTTTCAAATCCCTGACTAAATCCATATCTAAAACTTGTGATCGGAGTAGTAGGTATGAACAGAAAAAAATCTTATAGCCGAACAGTAATATCAACGTGGGCCCGAGTTTGTCCAGAACGTGAAGGCAGTGTTCACAATTTAAAACAAGCAAAGCTTGACATAGATCAAGATGGTCCTCCACGCAGCTAATTAACAACTCGTAAAGGAAGGGATTAGCACTAGTCGCAGCAAGTAAATCTCCAGATGAGGTTACTATGTTATATAACCAAACTTAGCTTGGACTATCGCGTATTCATTCCTTCCGTTTCGTAACTCAATTGAGGTAGCAATTTTTAGAGGAACACCGTCTCATCGCGAGCGATTTTAACAATGAAGTAGTCATTGCACATTGTGTTTGCTTGGCTTCGTGTGTCCTTGCCGGGAACCGCATGGCCGCCCGCGCACATCGACGCTCCCAAGCTTATCAACACCTCGACCTCTCGGTGGTTTCTAGTCTACCGACCAGCCGTGCATTGAATTAAAGGGTTTCACACGAGTAATTCCGACGTTTTGACGCTCTTGCCCGCGCGCGCGAGCGAGTCGTGTGCTCATGCCGGGAAACATCCCACCGGGTGGTCGTGCCGGCGAGATCAACATCGTGCGCTGCACGTAGCAGGGGGGAACCAGCAAAAAAGTCAGCACGTACGGTGTCACGGGACGCTCGACGTTTCCGGTCAAATTTTGCTTTGTGTGTTTGATTCGTGGCGCCCTCCGGTAAACGCGCCGTGGTTCGTATAGGTATAGGATCGTACGAACGTCTCTGCCACGGAAGGCATGCCACATCTTAGCATGTGTGAAGTGCGTTGAACAACTCCATGCTACATGGTACACCTAGCTACCAAAAATCGTGTGTTTCGTGGGTTCCATTATTACTTCCATGCTGTAGTGCGGATAATAAGACGATGAGGGACACAGTGTTTTGGATTTCGGTTTCGGATAAAATACCGTTCATGCCCGGAAAACGAAATTTCGGCGAAATTCGGTAATTTCGGACAAATCTCGTCCGGAAATTCAAATCCAAATTTTGAATCCGGTTTTTTTTCTACCGGGAAATGCCGAATTTCGGTGAGAATTGGCGAGATCTCGCCGAGAAATGGCGAAATTTCGGCCAGATTGACAAGCCCGAAAATTGGTCCAAAAGATGGAGAAAATTTGAATTTTTTGGAGAGTTCGACGTATTATTAATGTTGTCATAAAATTTCAGATTTTTTGAATCATGTAAAATTTTTAAAATTGAAACATTGATATCTGTCGTAATGAAACGCTTCATGGCAATTTTGAACTGAATGAAAAATGGGACAAAGCATGTTATAAATATTTGAAATTCTAATAGCATGATTCGACATGTGAATAATGTTGCCATAAAATTTTGATGAGTTATTGAAGCTCGAGGAATTTTAAAAATTGAGGAATTGGGTATACGTCGTGAAGTATGAAATTGGGGAATTCGGGTATACCTACTAATCTTATTGTATATGGAAATCTTATTGTATATTGAAATCTTATTCATATGACCTACATTGATCCTACTTGTGTTTTGAAAAAGTTTTATCAAAATATCACATTTAGGGAGTCAAGTTTGCTACATGTGCAAATTTAGTCCTGTTTCTTCTATATGTTTTCTTGAAAAGGTTCATCGAAAATGTCTTATAACCGTTAGAATTAAATTTCTCATAATTCTCTACGGACCACTTGAATTCTTTGTCCGAAGTTTTTACTTCTACTACGGACTAGTTAGCGATACTAGTCAGTTCACGCGGACTACTTACAAGTGGTGCGGCGTGAACGAACTTTCTTGCCGGACCACTTCCAAGTGGTCGGCGTGAATCGATGTTTATCCTATTTCGATTTTTATTTTTAAAACATAACAAATGATGTTAAAATATTTTCATAAATTTTATGTATTATCCTACATATCTTATGATACTCCCATAAATTTTTATAGCATGAAAATGCATTCTCAATTTTTAAAATTCAGAGAGTGTTTACTAAATGCCAAAAAGTCTAAAAATAAACTTTTTGAAACATTATCATTGAAGATCACTTCACGAGAACTTATTGATATAATTCCGGTCGATCCGCCAAAAATTCAAATTCGGTTTAAAATTCCGAAATCTCGGCGGTTTTAGAAATCTCTTGAAAAATAAAAATCCAAATATCTGTAGCAATTTCAAATTTTTTCGGATTTTTACATCCGGCCGGTCTATGCAAACTCGCTGGGATCCGAAATCCGAGATTTCGGCGAGATTTCGCCGAATTTCGGCGGTTTTTGTAACCTTGGAGGGACAACTCAGCGAACTCTTTCCTTCTTTTATCCTCTTCGAGAAACTAGATTTGAGATGGTACGTGGGTTTGATCTTTGTGTGGACCCTCGAACCCGTTTGCTTAAAATTAGATGGCATGGCACTCCAGGTCTCATCAGAAGTACTCCAAATGTGAGAGTAGGTGAGGTGTCCAATTCTCCGAGAACCACCGGACAGCTCGCCGAACGAAAAGATCCAGCACCGCACCGCACCGCACCGCACACCGATCATTTCGTCCCGAGAAAGGGCTCGATTGGCCGTCTCGTGCATGCGTGCACGGCCATGTGTACGCTGATTCTTGCCTTGGACTTCATCCCATGCCTTGTCGAGCCCAAGCCAGGCAGGTGCACGCCTAAATTGACTCTGAAGTCCGAACGTGCCTTCCGCGCCGAAATGCTTGAAATTTTCGGTTCCTCGGGCCCGGCCGGGAGCTGGTCGATGTACGCAGTGCCAAACTTTCCGACGTTTCCGTGCCGACACGGTCGGGGGCCTCGGGGCGGTTAAATTGCCGTGTGGTAGCAGTAATCTCCTGGCCGCCGGCACGGGCGCTGCGCCTGCGTTGGCCAACTTCTGGCGCATGACGTCTTCTGCACATCGCGCTGCATGCATTTCGTTGCGTCCCGTTTTCGATTTGACGTATGTACTGCCGCACTGCAGCGGCAAAGTTTGGCGATAATTTTGCGACTCTCCTGGCTTCTACGGCACACGGTGCTGTCTTCTTCTTTGCAGTTTGCACTCCTGTCGCTTTGGGAGGGCGCCGTCCGACCAGACGCAACTACTAGTCTACTACCACCACGCATACAAAAAGAACTTGATGTAGCGTAGCATCAGTGGTGGTCAAATGATTGGTCGCATCCAATGGGTGGAGGTTAGGAGATAAGAATGTCGGACTTGGCTGTTTAGCACAAAGACTAAGTGATTAGCTAGCTGCTATATCCTCTGAGGATAATGATGCAACAGCTATAGTGCTGCTGCTGGACCTGGCTTGGTGATGAGTTCCAATTCACCTCTTCTTCGTAAAATTAATTCTCTTTTGAATGAAATTACAAATTTAACCTTATTTTCATCATAGAAGACATCTTCCGCACTCCATTACCGCGAAAGCACCTTCTACGCTCCCTGATCACGGCACCCTGCTCCCACGCTGGCCGCCTGCTGCCGCGCTCCTCAGGCGTGGGCTCCCGCACTTCCCAAGTGCGGTTGAGAATAGGTATAGCCTGTCATAGCTTTCGTAGCAGGGAAGATATTAAATTTACAAGTACATTCGGAAGTCAGTTAAATTTGTAAAAAGAAAACAAAAATAGGCTAAGTAAAGCGATGAATTCTGGTGATAACACGTCGTTGGATTGGATAGTAGTGAATTGGCGTAGCTTTTGCTTTCTCTCAGATCTTCAATTGATGGCGAGATCTTTTCCTTGATCGTATGGGTTTGACTTTGAGGGATGTTGGTTGGCAATTACTTCGGAGCTCCCCAAGATTAAAGGGGTGATTCTGGATCTTCGGGACAGATCACTACTCCCTCTGTCTTTGAAAGTAAGGAAGAGAAGTGTTTAAATTGTGTCCTCCAATATTAGAGATTGAGAGCTCTCCTCTTAAATTGTGTTCTCAAATTATGCCCATGCACGCAGATACATACGACCACACATATTCCAAAAGAAAAACGCGGCAGGTCATTCTCTATAATCGTGATTAATTAATGCATGCATGTTGCCAATTAATAGAGACACAATATTAAATAAGGGTATTAGAGTCTTTTGGTAGAAACCATAATCTGTTCTAAAATTTCTTCTTGTTAAGGAACCTCGCTATCGAATAGTCCGGGGTTCCCGAACAGATCTGAAATTGGAGAACAGAAAGAGAGAGACACAGGTATATGAGGAGAGCGGCAGCGAATTCTTTATTGCTAATGATTTACGGTACATGGGGAGACCCTCCTCCTTTTATAGCGCTCTCTAGGGTTTCGGCATAAGGGACCACATGGGCCTTCAATGGGCTTTTAGGGTTTCTCAACACTCCCCCTTGGGCCCTTTGCCGCGAGATGCATATGCCTCGTTAAAACTCCGGAAAAACCAGTGGGAAAAATACTTGGAGAAAGAGTACATAGCATACGCTACTATGTTGCACTGAATTGCCTCGTTAAAACCTTATGCAAGAAAACTTCATGAAAAACTTGCTAAGGAAAAAGAGTACAATTCTCCCAACTTCAAATGCTAATCTTGAGATTCATGTTGGGTATTCATAATTCATGCTCGAGATTCATGTGGGAGTATGTGACATATCTCCCTGAAATCTGCACTTCTCTAAGTCTCATCATCCCAATTCCTTTCACGCACCTTTCAAAGGTAGATCTTTGGGAGTGATTTAGTGAACAAATCTGCAAGATTTTCACATGACTTAGTATGCAATATCTTGATCTCGTTCATCTTATGCAATTCATGAGCATAGAAGAACTTGGGGTTGATATGCTTCGTGAGATTGCTCTTCACATAACCCATCGTGCTTGGGCAACACAAGTGCATTATCTTCATAAATTATCGTGGGAGTTTGCTCAATGTTCAAACCACATGACTTCTGGATGTGGTGAACCATTCTTCTGAGCCATGCACATTCACGAGATGCTTCATACAAAGCGATGATTTCCGAGTGGTTTGTCGACGTTGAGACAAGAGTCTGCTTAGACGACTTCCAAGAAATTGCTTGTTCCTCCACATAGGAAAACATAGCGATTTGGGACTTGCCCGTTATCTTGGTCCGATAAATACCCAGCATCGGCATAGCCAACCAAATTCAATTCATTATTTCTTCTAAAGAACAGATCGAGGTCTTTACTTCCTTGGAGGTAGCGGAAGATGTCCTTGATCCCTTTCCAATGCCCTTTGGTGGGTTCTGCACTGTACCGTGCTAGCAAATTCAGAGCGAACGCAATGTCCGGTCTAGTGCTATTCGCAAGGTACATGAGCGCTCCAACTGCACTCAAATATGGGAATTCTGCTCCCAGGACTTCCTCCCCCTCTTCTCTAGGTCTGTATGGGTCTAGGTCTGCTTGGAGTGACCTTCCGACCATTGGAGTCTTTGCAGGATATACTTTTTCAAAACCAAACCTTTCCAACACTTTCTGTGTGTAGGTTGATTGATGTACCAAGATTCCTCCTTGGACATGTTCAAGCTGCAAGCCTAAACAAAACTTGGTTTTACCCAAATCTTTCATTTCAAACTCAGACTTCAAGTATGAGCATGCCTCTTCAATTTCTTCATCCGTCCCAATGATGTTCAAGTCATCTACATAGACGGAGATTATCTGAATCCATTCGGGATCATTTGTATAAACACACATGGACAATCTTCATTTGTTTGTGTAGCCTTTCTTGCGAGAAAGTCACTCAGCGATTGTACCACATTCTTCTGATCGCTTGATCCATACGGTGATTTCTCCAATTTCACACTGCATGTGTTTCTATTTGCTCCATCTTGGTTGGGATAGGAATTCCTTAGGTACTTTCATGTATATCTCGAATCCAAGTTTCCATCTGGTATCTTTGTGACAACATCCATTAGCTTCATTCTCAACTTCAAGTTGATCGCCATTGAGATCAAATATCTAAAGGTAATTCCTCCCATGACCGGAGAATAGGTTTCTTCATAATCAACTCCGGGACGTTGAGTGAAACCTTGAGCTACAAGCCTTGCTTTGTACCTTACAACCGTTGTTTTCATTCCTCTTAGAACAAAGACCCATTTGTGACCTCACAGGCTTATATGGGGAGGTGTGCGGCATACGGCTCAAACACCTCTCTCTTGTTCGGAGAGACTAACTCTGCAGTGATTGCCTTTTCCATTCTTCCTAATCTAGCCTTTTCTTGCACTCTGCGAGAGATGCGGGCTCGGGATCATGATCAATGATCGAGGCAATCTTCTTTGAAGTAGGCATCAACATTGGTCGTTGCTCTATTCGAGGATTCTCCTGTTACTACAAAGTTTATGGCCATTTCTTCATGGGGTTCTTCATGCACTTCTACTTGCTCTTGTTGCTTTTCCCTATCGCAGAGCAAGTTCCTTTAGCTTTCATCGCCTATGTGTGCGCACACATTATTTCCGTGGCTTCCTTGATGGAAGATTCAAGTGCTGGAATTGCCTTTTCCGTTGGCTTCTTTCAGTGCAGTCTCAACTGCTCCCCTTCTTTCCTTGGGGCATTTTCGTGATTGGTTGTGGTAAGTCCTCTCGCTTGATTTTCTCAGACGTCTCGGGTACTTTGGGTTTGAGGAGCAGTTACTGTTCTTTTCTTTGAGGCCTCGAACATGTTGAGGATACCTTCTATTTTCTTTGGTATTTCCACCCTCTCGGTGCATTCCTTGCGGGTACATGCGACTTAACCACGCCCTTGGATCACAAAAATGATCAGCAGTTCATTTGCTAAATTCGCAAATCGATTATCTTACGGACTTCTTGATTTGCTTCATTAGTTCGGGGTCATGTGCGGGATCGGTGGAATGCCATATGATTTCCCGGCATTTTTCATCCAAAGGTTGATTTCCTCCCCCTAATGACGGGAAACGATCCTCGTCAAAGATGCAATCAGCGAACCGGGCTGTATGCAAATCTCCAGTCATGGGTTCTAAATACCTGATTATGGATGCACTCTCATAACCAACGATATCCCAGACTTGCGGAGAGGGCCCATTGCAGTCCGCTGAGGGTGGTATAGGTACATATACCATACACCCAAATTTTCTAAGATGGGAGATCTTCGGGATGATCCCGTGCACAAGCTGCATAGGAGAATGGATGTTGTAGGCCGACGGTCTAAAATTGATAAGAGCTGCTGCGTGCAGGACTGCGTGTCCCCAACAAGTGTTGGGCAAGTTACAACTCTGCAAAAGCGGTCTGGCAATGAACTTAATCCTCTTTATTAGTGTTTACGCTAGTCCGCTCGCGTATGAAGCGTGCGGTACGGAGTGCTCAATCGCTATCCTGTTCTTTGTGCAATAATCATCAAATGCCTTTGAAGTTAATTCTCCGGCATTGTGCATTCTAATGGACTTCACGCGATGATCAGGGAAAGCGTTCTTAATTCTTATGATCTGCGAGATCAGCTTTGCAAAAGCATGGTTTCTTGTTGACAACAAGCATACATGCGACCATTTCGAGGAAGCATCGATGAGCACCATAAAGTATCAAACAAACGAGCAGGGCTGAATCGGACCGCAAATATCCCCTGGATGCGTTCAGAATGCAGGATTGCACTTTGCACTTTCATGACAGAGGGTCTAGTTATTAATTTCCGTGGCACATGCAGGCACACAAAATCTTCATGATTCGGGAAATTTTTAACATTTATGCCATGACCACGTGAGTTGTTCACTATATTTCTCATCATTCTAAGACCGGGATGACCTAATCTACCATGCCATAAAGAAAATAATTGAGCTTCTAAAAAGCAGTCTTCAAGGAAGTATACACTTGGTGCATGAATATTCGTGTAGTACAACCCTGATTCATATGAGGGGCATTTTTCTAATACCATTTTTCCACATACCGCGTGCTTCACAATGCACAAGTATTCTTTGCCATTTTCTTCATTGGTTTCTACGTGAAAACCATTGGCGCGGATGTCTTTAAAGCTTAAGAGAGTGCGCGTTGATTCGAGGTACAAAGGGCTTCTTCAATTACCAAAGTTGTACCCATAGGCAATATAATAGTGGCTCTTCCTGAACCGATTACATATGAGTCGCTTCCTGCGATCGTAGTAATCTTTCCAGCGTTCTTCGTGATCGACTGGAAATACTTAGACTCTCTTAAGATGGTATTTGTTGTGCCACTATCAACAATGCATATCTCTTCCATTAGGGCGCTACACGATTTCTAGATAAAAGAAATATAATTCTAATCAAACAGAGGCATAATAATCCAAATACTGCTTGTAAATGAAAGAATACTGGAATAAAGAATAAATTGCGTATTTATTCATGAAATAAGTATGCTTTTCTAGAGCTTACTATTCATTATTCAAAAGAAAATGCTAACAACCATAATCTAAAAAAAAAATGCGATTCATGCATTTAAACGGCGGTGCACGGTTTGATCGTTCTGCTCGATGGTAGGTTTTACGTCCTGCGAGGACCCTAGACCAATCGCAGCATGGAGCTTCTTGCCCCAAGAACTATCTTCACATCCGATGCCCAAGTGAGGTAGCTCTGACCGTGCGGGGCCAGTTCTTCAAACTCACGATTCACAATTCATGATGCATATCTTCAAAAATTCCGACATTAGATTACTGCGTGTAATCTTAATAGAAAATGGTTGCAATAAGCAAAAAAAAAATATTTAAGCTTGAATTTCCATGCATTGCAATATACAAAATAAAGCAATAACTTCAAATTCATAAATAATATTCATAAAACAGAGAAATAAAGCTAGAAAATTAAAAACAGAGCCAAATAAATCTTCTTGATTTTCTGGCAATTTTTCAAAATTTTCTGCAATTTTTTTCTCTTTTTTTTTCTTTTCTTTTTCTTCTTTTCTCTCTGGCCGAACCGGCCATTGGGCCGCTGCTTGGGCCTTGCCTTTCCTTTCTGGCCGAGTTTTTCACTGGGCCATACCCTTTACTTTTCCCGAACTGGCCTCATGGGCCTTTGGCCCATCTTGTCGCCTAAAACTTTCGGCGCTAGGGCTTCCCCCATGCGCCGCCATATCCCATGCCCGTGCCGCCTCCTTTTGCGTCGGCTGCCTTGCGCCTCGCGCCCCTGCTCCTCGTGCGCTTCGCTCGCGCCTCGCGCACCACGCGCGCCTTCCGCTTTTTCGCATCGTCGCGCTCACCTTCCTCCCGCGCCTTGCGCCGCTTGCTCGCCCTCTCGCCTTCTCCGTGAGGCGATCGAGTGGCGGAGGCGACGCTCGATGCGACGCCACCGGTTAAGCCAAGTCGGCGAAGCCGGGCGCTGCGCAACGGCGGCGGCGAGCTACGCGCCGCGCTATGGCGATTCGGCGAGGCGCGCGGCCTGCGGGCGATTCGCGGCGGCGCGACGGTCTATGGACGGCGGCAGCAGCGGAGGCCGGTCGAGCTCGGTCATGGCCGTCGCGGCGGCGGCGAGGGCCGAGCGCGCGAGGCCGGGTTAGCAACGCCGGCGTGATCCGCCGAGGGCGTGGTGACGGCCGACCGGCCGGCGGCTTGAGGGTGCCTCGGCGCGGCGCCGGCTGGCGATGCCGAGCACGGCGGCGGCGCTCGGGCCTTGGGGGCGAGTCGCGGCGGCTCGGCGGCTGCGCGCGTCTTGATGGCGGCGGGACGGCAGAGCGGCCAGCGCGGCGGCCGGGCGGTGGCCGCAAGCGCCGGACGGCACGGCCGCGAGCCGTCGCGGCGGTCGGGCGCGCGGCGGTTCGGCCAGCGGGTGCGTCGCCATCTACGAGCGGCGGTGTTGGCCGAGGCTTCGGGCGTGGTCGGCGCCGTGTGCGACGGGTCGGTGGTACAAGGCCGGCGGCGGCGCCGCGTCGGCGACGCGGCCGGGCCGGATCATGGCCGCGACGGCGCGCCGTCGGCGACGCTGCTTGTGTCGCCAAGTCCGAGGCGCCGTTGATTTCTTTCTTTCTTTTTCTGTGATGAACAGTGAATTCATATATTGTGGCTTCGTGCCGAGACGCTTCGAGCGTTCTTCGTGTAGCTTCGTGCCACGTAGGATAGATGAATGCATAGGAAAAGAACGATTAGATTCAAACGCTAATCCCACCTTTTCTCACCTTTTCAATCTGATCTCCGTAGAGCAATTCGTGCTGATAACGTGTTAAGGAACCTCGCTATCGAATAGTGCGGTGTTCCCGAACAGATCTGAAATTGGAGAACAGAAAGAGAGAGACACAGGTATATGAGGAGAGCGACGACGAATTCTTTATTGCTAATGATTTCTGGTACATAGGGGGAGACCCCCCTCCTCCTTTTATAGCGCTCTCTAGGGTTTCGGCATAAGGGACCACATGGGTCTTCAATGGGCTTTTAGAGTTTCTCAGCACTTCTATCCCTTACTTTCCAGGACAGACAGAGAGAGTAGTTACTTTTCCTCGTTATGGATGATCAGATCGGATATATGTACTAGTAAATACTAATTCAGATGACTATGAATGCTAGCCTGCGTGTTCCTTTACTTGACGGAGGTACGGCGGCAATTTGGCACAATATATTATCTCCTGCAAATTTGGCTTTTGGCAGCATATCAATGGAACCTTTTGCACCAAATACGCCATGTAATCCGGGTATTCATTTGCTTTTTGTTATCGCTAAGTTCAGTTCGCTGGCACGGTCTTATCTTCACATCCTGTACCATGCCAATCTAATTCCAATATTATAATGCATGCGCGAGGCCGTACGACGTCGGAAGTTAACAAAACACACACACACACACAACACGGAAGGAATGCAGTTGTTGCAACGTACTTGCGTATCTTAATATTACCTTTGCATATCTTGCACAGAAGGCAACTGCCAGCGTATAAGATTCACAAAATCGACGAAAATCACTCGATTTTTGTGATTTTTGGTCGTATCAGCACGGTTTAGCTTTTAAACCCGCTCGATAAACTGGTCTAATTTGAAAAAAAAATTATCTGACGTAAACCGACCGAAAATCGGTGAAAATTGCTCGATTTTCGAAGGAAATCACTCAAAAAATCGACCGTCAAAAAAGTTCAACTAGCCCGTCAATTTTTGAAAAAAAATCAAAAAAATTGATTTTGAAACTCTACCATTTTCGATCGATTTTCGGCTCGATATTTTCGATTTTTGAATTTTGTACGATTTTTTCCATACCGCCATCCTAGTTCCTAATTATAAATTACAGGCACACACATGCAACATCACTAATTCACTTTTGAGGCTATTTGGGAGGCCCTAGATCAAAAGTGCTCCTAAACAGTATAATTGAAAAGCAGTTAGGAAGTCAAGTCACAGTAAAAGCACCCCCAAAACTATATCTGCTGAGAAGGAGTTTTTCAACTATGACTTCGCTCGACCGCCTCACACCTAGTTCGCTCCGCCTCCCTCCTCGTCGCCTCCTCATCACCTCCCCACTCGGTTGTCCCCTACAAAGCTACATCTGCAACAACCAGTTTGCCAAATGGCATATCAAGAAAAGCCACAACTGTTTTACAATCTAACAAGCAAAAACAACTTTTCAGCCCTGCATGCATGGTGACCCCAAGACCATTCTGCCAAAACTTCGCCATTTCAACCTCTTATTTCCATTCCATGCCTTAACAAAAACTTGTTTGGAACCATTTGGTGCTGTTGACGTCGAAAAATATGACGACAGATTGATGGGCTCAAACACACGCGAACGCCGAGTTTAAGAGATTTGAGGTGTGCCAACCGATTTGAATCTGCAATCGGCAAGATAGATGGAAAATACGCTCAAAGCCGATCTAATGTGATAATCGGCAAGGATCTATATAGCTACACAAAAGCGATTAAACCAAAGGTAACGATAAGTCTAAACAACCTGTTAGGGCTAATTAGATGGTTGATAAAGGTAGATTTTTTCGAAAAAGGCGATGGCAACAAGACCGAAGAAATCCAAACATGGCGTAATCGGAGAAAATCAACAATCGGCGATACACAACTTTATTTATCAACGACGAATTATAAGATATCTAAATTGCAAGACTACTCCTAATTGACAGAAAAAAGGTAGATAAAAGTAGATGCGAGTTGTTTGATTAATTGGTTGTTATTTTTTGCTTGCCTTCGATCCTCTTTTTATAATGCATAGACCGATTGTATCATTCTCTAATGTGTTACCAACCATGATCTGTATCGATTTTTGTATGGATAAAATTCTATCTTTGAATCAACATCGATCGTAATCTTATCTTTTAATTTAACTTTTTTCTTTTTTTTATTAATCGTATATTGTCGAACTTAGGTGCTAACAGGTGCGCAGGGAGGGAGACAAGGGCCGCAGCTACTTGCATGTTCCCGGCACGTCAGAGCTACTACTGTGCTGCAGCTACTACGTGTCGTCCTGCAGAAAAATAATGGAGAAAGATATCAGTACGGCTTTGCCGTGTATGGTACCATCCTAATTTCTACCTCTTATCAATCTACGGAGATGGCCCAGATGAGCAACTGGACTACACGCAACAGCTAGCTCGTAGTTTGGTCACGCACACATACCTAGCTAGCTAGATAAACGCACACATACCTAGCTAGCTAGATAAGGACCGGAGACAAAATGAAACGAGAGGATTGAAGACAGACTGCGGGTGTACATACCGTACGTACATATGGGCTAGGCTAGTAAGCAAGTGAAGATAACTGCTGTCTATATACTCTTCTATATTATTTAAAGATAAAATTAAAAGACAACTTTAACAATAGATGATATCTTAAGATTATCTCATCGAGATCCTACAATCATTTAATTATAGCATTAAAAGGTGTTATTATAGATAATAATTTATATAATAGTGTTTTATACTGTTTATATGGTTGTCTTTTGTAAAGGCAGCAATACTTTCTTTCCTCTATATCAATAAATATCTTACATGATAGAACATATAAATTGTTGATATCATACCATTGTATATACCCTGATGCACGCCGTCTTTCCATCTCAATCTATCTACTGGAGATTCAAGATAGAATAGTCCAACTGGTCGTGCACCCGAGACGCCTCTGGCACGCCCTTTGCCCACTTACATGGTCATCTGCTTCTATTATCATCGCATATGGGAGATAGCTATTGGGAAACGAGAGAACCCGATGTATATGATGTAAGATTATAGGTTAGAGATTTAGCATCACCATTAGATGCGTAGCTGCCATTTTTCAGTAGTAGAAGAATAGTGTATCTGATCATGTTAGTATGTTGAGATAGTAGCAGTCTCGTTCCACAAGTATCCACGTGAACAGAAAAAAGACCTCACGTACCGGTCTGTTAGAACTTCTGCAGCACGGCCCTCTTGGGTTCTTGACTGAATTAATCTCTCGACTTTGATTATCCCTGCATAGTTCAGGTGTGTCTTTATTTATAACAAAAGGGTCGGAATAAGATAAGATTGAAACATTCTTGTTTCTTAACAGAATAGAATTCGAGATAATTTTTATTAATTCAAATCTTTATCTGAATTGACTTCTTATTTAATTCGCATTACATTAATCCAAAACATATAGATTTACTGTTTTGGATTCAAATAATTCGAATCAAAGTTAGATTTATTCCATATTTAATAATTATAATATATTAATTATCCATGTAATAATATATATAATTTATTAACCAACTAATAGGTTACTATTCTTGTGTGTGATCCTGTATGCACGTTGTGATGTTAGCTGTGTATCGAATCATCGTTCAACACACAAGTCATAAGTGATTTCTAGTAGAACCTGATGACTTTCCAAACCACATGGATATCATTTATCTAACAAGCCATCAATGAATATGTGTTTAGGTATTTGTCATTTTTATATATCGAGATTTAAATTCAAGGTGAGATATGTGTCATTCTCGTGTTGTATAATCCATTGTTTTTCGAATCTCTAAAGCTAGACTAAATAGATCAAGTGATTGACAGCTCAATCGGCTCAGGCACGGCCATGCATATTATTTAATTTATCTTCTTTGAATGGCCTTAAGATACCTTTATCCTCGTATAACAAGGAGGATAAAATTCCATCTCGACAAGATACATCCCTTTAATGTTTCAACATATTACCGAATGTAACTAATATAATTATCTTGTTACATGCAATGATTAGTAACATCAAAGAATGCGATCCTCATATTAGAATCTATGCATGTGTAAGTGAGAGGATCAATTATAAACATTATATGAAACCAACCAATCGCACGAATGTAATGATAAATATGGTGTTTCATAATGGCTATCCAATAACAAGTTCACCAACACGATATCTATATAATTATATTTATATCGTATATCAATGATCCGCAAAACATAATCATCGCACAATCATATACTTGTATGTGTAAATAAGTAATTGATGTTCCCATCAATTAAACGACAATAAACACTTCGTAATAATACCACAAAATATTACATAGTTTTACGATCAGGTCATGCACTTAATCAACTATAACATGATGTTTATTAGAGAAATATAAAAATATAAACATCTACCGATTATCTCTATAATTAGCCATTAAGTCAGACAATAGCAACAACCGGGTTGCCGCTACAATTAAGTAGTAGAACACCGCGCTTTCGGAACAGATCGATACATTATCAGCATAGTCACGGCAAATCAAATCAGTACTGTTATACGATTATACATTATGCTATGTTTGATAAGTTGTCAGTTGTCATGCACATAAGAAGTTAATAAGGAAATTCAAGGCCTCCAATTACACCAGCACCAAGCCACCAACTGCTACGAGTCTACGACGCTAGTACGACATTTCCGGGCCTTGTACGTGATCAGAAGCAAGGAAAAATCTCTCGGCACTTATTAAAAGCTTCCGGAGCGAAAGGATAAGGGAAAGAGGGCCGGACCAGACTCGTGCGAAGCCTTACAATACGACCATTGAAAACTACTAGCACTAGCTAGCTAGTGGCGTAGCAGTAGTTGGCTCCGACCTCCGATACTGGAAACCTTGGCATGATTATCGGGTCGTAAATTTTTTTTAAAAAAATAGCTCCTATGAACACTTCCTGATCACAGAAGTGACGATATCATATACCGCAATAAGAGGTTAAAGCTACGACAGCCAGCCAACATGGCAATAGATAATAGGCTTACCATGGCATGCTTAATATCGCTCTCCTCTATCTCGGCAGCCAAGTACTGAGTACCATGAACACGGCAAGAAGATGCCAGAGTAGTGCGGTAGGAGACCTGTTACAGTGCACTAGCATTCCATGTTCTTTATTACGGTTGCTGTTTTATCGTGACTGTAGGCTCTAATTGTGGTAGGTGAGTTCGATAAATGTAACATATGGTTGTTTTCATAGATATGAAGAGGACTATATTTTAAAAAATTTACTCGTACGGAGACTAGACTTGTAAACCAATGCGCGGAAAGGATAAGACTTCTGGATATTGCGGAGACGTCACACCTGTCCTCCTGCCCCGATCGATCCATCGTGTCCGGCCCGGCCGCGTGGTTTCTCCTTGGTCGCGAGCTGCCTGCCCGCTGCAGGGCACCCCTAGGCGCTACCCATTGGCTAGGTTGTACCACACGATTGAGATTTGCGTCCATGCGGTGCAATCTGACCACTAATGAACCGCGCCTCGCCTAGCTAGCTTGGGGGCCAGCCAGCCAGCCAGCCAGGCACACGTTGTGCAAAGAACCATTTGTCCATTTGGACGAATGGACTTGCGTCGATCGACCAATGAAACGCTTGCTCCGTAGGTAGATGTTAGGGTATGTAAAATAAGGCCACGTAAGCTGGCTCTTAATTTATATACATCAGTTTTGATCTATGTGGAGGAGTGAGAAAAGAGGAGAGAGAAGAGAGCTGGCTCTTATTTAGGGCATATACAATAAGACCATGTGAGCTGGCTTTTAGTCTGTACACATCAGCTTTAGTCTATGTGGAGGAGTGAGAAAAGAGGAAAGAGAAGAGAACTGACTCTTATTTAGTAGTCAGCTTTACACGGGAGTATAAGTAGATCATTTATGTACAAGAGAGAAAATATAGTTATTGCACAATATACAGAGACAACATCTAGAGACAGTTATTGTACAAGCTGACTTTTAGCTTACTATTAGCCAGTAGTTGGCTTTGCTATTGTACTTGTCTTAGCTAGTTTTGCACGGGAGTAAGGTAGATCATTTATGTACAAGAGAAAAAAAGATAGTTATTGCATAATATCTAGAGACAATCTTTAGAAACAGTTATTGTATAAACTAACTTTTAACTTAATATTAGTTAGTAGTTGACTTTGATATTATATTTGCTTTTAGGTGCGATGAGCTACATCAACGCGTGCACTGTACTGGTGATTCGTGCCTTATCCTGTAGTGTCCGGACTCTAAAAGGAAGGCGCTGGTTGGCTAGCTCAGGGAGGGTTTGTTAATTGTTATCGATCATTTCGAGGTCATTACTAGGGAAGGACAGGAACTGGACCGGTGTAGTGTAGCAGCGTGATTCAGGACGGATGGACCGGTGTGCTGATCAGTGATGACATTGTCTCCGTCATCATGATTCGTCGTGCCGAGGCAAGGCAACCGAAAGGTCCGAAAGCATCCCTTCTCTAGTCTTTTTCTTGCTTTCTCTGAATCCCCTCCTTTCCGTAAAATGTATTCGTAGATTCGATAACCTCACACCTACGAGTAGAAAGAGTATCAAGCTATATATATATTCACTGCCATGTCTAGAGAGTGTAGAAGCTAGGGCTGCTGAGATCAGAGAGTACGTTAGTGGCGGGAGGAGCGTGAGCTGGCGAGCCCAGGATCATGTGCTGCCATAGCCGGGTAGTGTGGTAGAAAGCGCAAAAGGTGATATATGTTGTCTTTTAACAATTTTATAGTGAAAGATAGTGTTATTTTTATAATTATATTTAGAAAGAGGTCAAATTTGGATGAGAGAGAGGGGCCAGAAGAGCGGACGATTTCAAGGCAACAAACGAATATGTGTGCGCTTCAGCCGTTTAACTAGGGCGTACATGGAAGAGATGCGTACGGATTAACAATGCCAGGAGGTTGGGTTGGATATCCCACAGGGGAGTTGAGATTAGGAGGAGAAGCAGCTGCTGCAGGTTGGGCATGTAGTGCACAGCAGAACTCGTAGTACCGACTTTACCAATCGACTTAGGCCCTGTTTAGAGGTGTTTAGGAGATGTGATTCAGCTGTCTTTCAGTTTTGAGCTAAAAACTCTCTCAAACAGCATGGCTGCAAAGCAGCTGGGAAACTAAACTATAGCAAAAGCACCCCCAAAAGCTACAGCCGCTGAGGAGGAGCTTTTCAGTTGTGGCTTTCGCTTGACCGTCTCCCATCTGGCTCACTCCGTCTCCCCGACCTCCGCCACCCTGCCTCGCCACCTCCATGCAAGGTTTCAAATTTCGGTTTAAGAATAAATTTCGCCCCGGGCCGAAATTTCGGAATTATTTCGGACAAAATTTGAATTTGAAAATTCAAATCCGGTCCAATCCGGAAAAAAATCGAATCGTGAAAAAACCCGAAATTTCGGGCGAAATATCCGAAATTTCGGGTTTTTTTGCACTGGCTGAAAAGTAGTCTAAACGTTATCGAACAATTTTGAAATTTTTTTGGAGGTTCCTGACACAATGCTGATGTTCTCACAAAAATTTCAGCTGATTATCACATCTGAGGAATTTTTAAAAATTCAGAGAGTGGTACTGTCCTGATAAAACACTGACCGACAAGTTTGATCGGAATGGAAAATAGTACAAATCAAGTTATAAATTGTTGAAATTTTTTGTGCATGGTTATGATCCATAACTAATGTTCTCATAAAAATTTCAGCTGATTATGACATATGAGAAATGTTTAAAAATTCGGAGAGTGGCGCTGTCCTGATAGAACACTGACCGACAAGTTTGATCCGAATGGAAAATGATACAAATGAAGTTAGAAACTGTTGAAATATTTTGTGCATGGTTATGATGTATATATAATGCTCTCATAAAATTTTCAGATAATGATCAAACTGTATAAATTTTTAAAAATTCGAACAGTACTACTGCCATGTTAAAAGTCTTACCGGCAAACTTGAACAAAATGAAAAATTATGTAAACCATAATTTTTTTTTAAATTTTAAAGAATAGTGATAAGGAAGTTCTTAATATCTCATAAAAATTTTGATTCACGATTACACTCCAGTGAATTTATAAAATTCTTACAAGGCACAGTACCATTTATGTTCTTTTCTTTTTGATTTTTGAAATATAATATAACAAACGAAGTTCAATGCTTACATAGATTTGATTGACCAAACAAACAAAGTTTAAAATTTTTCAAAAATTTATATAATGTTACTGGGTCAATTATTAATCTCTCAAAAAAAATTTAGATCATAATCACACTTAAGAAAATTTATAAAATTCTGACAATATAACTATCCCAATTATGTTCATTCTGTTTTTTATTTTTTAAAGATAACAAATGAAGTTAAATTATTTTAAAAAAATTTATGTATGATCCTAACATACCAAGTATAGTACCATAAAATGTTTAGATTATTATCATGCTTGTACAATTTTATAAAAATCTGATAGTGTTTCTGCCAAAATTTTAAAATGTTTAAAAAATTAGGTTTTTCAAATAATTTTCATAGGAGATGACTTTCCTAAGGGTTATTGGACCAAATCCGGTCAAATCCGGCCCTAAAACTTTCAAAACCTGCCAAAAAAACACGAAATTTCGCAAAAAGAAATGAAATTTCGGATTTTTAGTGTAGCAATTTCAATTTTTTTAAAAAAATTCCCGGCCGGTACTTAAGATCTCGGGGTGATCCGAAATCTGAAATTTCGGCGAAATTTTGAACCTTGCCTCCACATCACCTCTCCACTCATCCGCCGTTGTGCTTCGCTAGGTTACTGCTTTCCCGCTCGGTTGCCCCCCAAAAGCTACAGCTGTAACAGTCAGTTTGCCAAACGGCATAACAAGAAAAGCCACAGCCGTCAGTCACAGCTGCTTTACAACTCAGCAAACCAAAAACAGTTTTTCAGCCCAACAGGCCTTTAGTGACCGCTCCATTTTAACTGGCAGATACCAAACTGTTTTGGGCGGGGCTATACAATGCAGATTGTGGCCCATTGCAATGTTCGTGCGTATGGACTTTTATGGACAACTTTGTCAACAACCTACGGGGCCCAATGTGAATTGAAGCACTTTCAGATGGGCTAAATCTAAATCTAATTTAGGGTCCACAAAGCAACGGAGCATATATAGGGGGAAAATATATGGTGGAAACAAAAAAATTAGATGGAAGCTTGAAAACTGCCCACTGATTCAAACCAAACGGCTAAGATTTCCCCCCGTCTCTCGCCACTCCCCCTCCTTTCTCTTCTTCCTCTCTCTCTCTCTCTCTCTCTCTCTCAGGTCCCTGCGCTTGCCGTCCTCCACACGCCCCGCCGGCCAAGGTTTCTGGCGAGGTTTCGAGGTTTTCGGCGGCGTGAAGGACGGCGCGGCCGGTGCCGGCCACGTCGCCTCGGGGAGGGTGTGCTGATAGTCAGCGAGGAAGAAGAGAGATGAGGGGGGGAGAGAGAGAGAGAGGGAATATTTTCGATGTAGAACATAACATTCAATGGTGGCACGAATGATATTGTTTGACAAGCATACGTACTGTGTCTGGAGTCTGGACAAATGGCTACGCACACACGAACGTTACAGTTTGTTCAAACTTTCAGAAAGAGACTATATCAGATCTGTACCAAGAACAGCATTGTGAACATACAAATACACACCTCTAAACAAAAAAACCAAGTAACAAATCAACCAACAAGAAGATTAACCAAGCTTTGCATAGAAACCTGTAACTTCTAACACTACGAAAAAAAAACCCGTTGGAGTTAGCGTCTGTTTGCTATACTGAAGGAGCTGACTTTCATTGGGGTGGCTACCACCAGAGGAGCCTCAGGGGAGTCTGGTGTCGCAAAATTCTCGTGCATGAAGCGGCTGTCAACAATGGACTCATCCTTGAGGACAACCTTGTAGCAGTAGCAGCTCTTGAGGCCCTCCTGATCACGGTAGCACTGATGGCCGCTGTCCTTGACTTGCTGAAAGCTCCATATGACACTGAATTTGCCGACTGTCGCAACGAGATGCTTTTCCTGCTTTCCATTCTCCGTTACCTGGGAAAATCACGGCACATAAGAGAAAAACGCACATCAGAACATATGCTTATCAATATTGAAGAATTTAAGGAAACTGTAACTTGTAAGAGGCAATTCACAAGCAAATGAACATTACAAAAGAAAATAGCAACAACTGGAGGATAGTGCTTTTTGGCACACATGATGGACAGGAGTGAAACAAACATTGCTTCCGAGTGTAACAAAGGAAATACATTCAGAGCACAACAAAAATTGCTATTTCCCAGCTAAATACCCTACTTCCAGTAAAAGAAACACGGATTGTAATTAAATGTAAGGACAAACTTCCAAACTTCCATCGGCCAAAGTCTTATATTTACTGGCATTCAATTCTTATGATAAGGGTTGCAAATTGGTCCCATCAAAAAATAGGGGGGAGATTTCACAACTTAGGGTCTGTAAACAGGCCTTTAGTTCTACTTTTTAGCCCGTTGCTGTTCCATGAATTGGAATTTCAAGCTACCATTGCAGGCAATGAGATATGTCAAAGGTGGAGACAGTCATCAAGCTTGGTTTTAATTTTTGGAACTCTTAAAGGTCGTATTCAAGCTTATGCAAATATTAAACCTAATGACTGTAAATGGATAGCTAGGCAACATATTTAGCTTATCCCTAGTTTTAATTAATACTTACTGCCAGGTGATGTAGTACCAAAAGTAATGCAGTCTAGATTGAGATGGATCACAAAATTTTCAGTTCTCCCAAAAAACATTACATGACCACTTTGAGATGGACACCCTAACTAGTAGTAACTAGTATCATAATTACCATAAATAAAGAAGATAGGGCGATTTTCCTGTAAATTGGAATTAATTGGTACAGAGTTTCCAATTGGTCAATTGAGAGAACAATGCAGTAAGAGATTCCATTAGAGCTACAGAAAATTACTAACAAACTGCCATTATGAATATTAAACACTCGCATTAATTGATTACTAGCAATGTAGTACATTCACTGAACTTTTCCTATAAGCAGGACTAGATAAGTGTAGATGCATTGCTAATCTTGCACATTTGAAAAATCATTTTGTTAGGCTTAACTAGATTTGCAGTAGGAACACTAGTTATTATATGCTCAAACATGAATTTGACACTTACCCATGAGAATTGCCCGCCATGGAGTTTGTTGTCAGTCCCAGCCAAAATTGAATCCAGTGGAGTGAGCTTCAGCAACCTTGGTGCCGCGATCCTATTTCCCATACGCCCACTGAACCCAGTCTTTTCTTTCCCATCCTTGTCCTTAAAGATGGTGCAAATCAAGATCAAGTATGCATCAGTCGTGGCCAAAATCCACTTCCCATCATAAGTAACATCCACATGCGTAATTGGTGATCCAAGCCCTGGGAACACTGTCTTTGCCATCCGCATCGAACTCTTAGAATAAAGTCTAATCTTGCCATCCACAGAACCAACAACAATTGAACCATCCCCAGTACTCGCAAAGCACTGGAAGTTGGTGCCACGAGAGAACTGGTGGCCCTGTGACCAGTGCAGCACCGGTGACTCCGAGGAGCTACCAATCGTCTGCACCCTCCCCCTGGCGTCCCTCATATCCCACCTGCACAGCCGGTTGTCATCAAGCCCCAAGAAGGTTGACCCGGAGGGTTCCAGCTGAGCGCCCTTACTGTCGTTGGCAATGTCTCGCATTGCGATGTCAGTTCCATCCTTCTCAAACCGCCATTCGGTAACAACCTTCCCAGTCTCTATATCAACATGGTGGACGCCACTGGAATGGATTGCACCGGCATCACCAGGGCTCATCAGCAGCATGTTAGTCTCGCCGCGCATCAGCAGAGCCTTCTTCGGCGTCGAGTACGCGCTCCCACTGCCACCGTGGCCGCCCGAGATCCTCACTGACACGCCCTTGCCGTGCACACCGTGCCGGAAGTTCTTGACGACCTGTATCCCGGCGCCGCCAACCAAGAAGCTGTTGTCGAGTGCGCCAAGCGCAAGGCTCTTGATGCTGCCGCCATCTCCGGCGTCCTCCTCGAACTCCTCAAGCAGGTCCCTTGCCGGGGCGGTGGCAGGAGGGCTGAAGCTGTCCTCGGCGTCGGCCCAGACGGCGTCATCGGCCTGGGCGGGGCGCGCCCAAGCGGCGAAGTCGGCGCCGAACACCTCCATCTGGCCCTCGTCCGTAGCCTCGACCCCGTACGTGTTCTCGAACAGGCACCGGTCGTACTCCTCCCGGAACCGGCGGAAGGCGGCGTCCGAGGGCAGCCGCAGGGCCCACACGGAGCCGGAAGCGGCGAAGTCGGCCCGGCGCTGCGAGGGGAGCATCTTCAGCTGGAGCGCCGGCCCCACTGGGGCGGACACAAGCGGCCCAGGGCCAACCTCCAGGACCCACTTGGGCGAGGACGACAATGAGGAGCTATCAGCAGCGTCGGCCTTGTTGACGAACGCGTAGGCGGCGCGGCGCTCAGCGGGCACCCAGCGCGCGGAGGGGGAGGCGCCGCCTACGTGCAGGTAGAGCTTGGCGGCGTTGGGGCGCGGGTACTTGAGATCGAGGGATTTGAGCTTGGCGTCGAGGGACTCGAGCGACGCGGGGGTGACAGTCTGGAGGAGGTCGTCGCGCTGGCTCGCGGTGGAATCGGAGGTGGGGGATTGGGCGTCGTACTCGTCGTCCTCGGAAGAGGAGGTGAAGTCGAGGTCCTCGCGGCTGTGGGAGCCGCCCATGGCGGTTGCGGTCGAGGGGAATCCGGCGCGGGAGATGCCAGCTGCGACGGGGGCGGTGAGGATGGAACGGAGGGGAAAGTGAGGCCGGAGCCGCGGGAGTAGGGCGGTATATGTATGCTACGATCGCGTAGGTGTGGGGGCGGGAATGGTCGGTGCGTGCGCCGGACGCGACGCGACGCGCCGGGGACCGAGGGAGGAGTCGGTTGCTTCGCCGAGGGGAAGGAAAAGCGCATGGTCGTGCTGACTGAGACAGGCGTTAGCTGGGTCTCCATGGCGCGTACTGGGCCGGAGATACACCACGGCCACGCCGCGAGGCGGACACGCATGGCTAGTGATGTCCAAATTGGCGGCCCGTTTAGGCCCTGCTAATAAACAGATCGTACCGTATCGGGTCATGGTTCAAACACGATCCGATGACCTCACGGGCCGTGCTGTACCGGCATGTGCTTTGTGGGTTGAGGCTGGCCGTTTGCCCCTTTGGAGCCAATTTTTAAAAAAAAAAATCAAAGAAAATCGTAAAAAATAGAAAATCGTAGAAGTATGAAAAAATACAACAATTTTTTTTAAAAAAAATTAGAATAATTAGAAAAACTCAAAGTAACGTATAAAACTTTTTTAAAATTATGTAAATTAGAAAAAAAGCTAAAAATATGAAATAAAATCCTAAAATAAGACAAATAATTAGAATTAAATAATGAGCTTTATTAATGATTAGCTGCCTCGTTAAAAACTTTGTCGAGTAAAAACTCAACATGAGAAAACCTTGACAAAAAAAGAGTACAGCCTATAGCTCAGTGATACATGATAAAAGTGAAAATTACAATTATTCTTCCTGATTATCTACATAAAGATTTTCAAAGGTCTCCGCCAGCTCAACATTTTCTATAGTGTATGTGAGCTCGTTGATTAGCTTGTTCCCAATCTTTTCATAGTGGGAAGTACTTCCACTATCTCACTTGTTAGATTTATTCTTCTCTCCTCGATTATTCCTTCGGATAGACTAACAGTAGACTCCGAAGAAAACCGTGAAGATAGGAAATGTTGATACATCCCGTGCTAATATGGAAAACACCGAATATGCTATCTTGTGCTCGTGCTACTACTGCAAAATGCTGAAGTCCTCCTCTTGCTGCACTTGATGTTGTTGTATTCGAACTCCTTGAGGTAGAGCCACCTGCACCCCATATCTTTCCCCACGCAGTTTTCTTCTTACCTATTGTAGGTGTTGGTGGAGGTCGCTTCATGTGAAGCACAAACTTAAGATAAATTAGTACGGATATTTGAAAAATAACTAGAATAATCAGTAGCCACTGCATCACTTAGAAGTGAGAGAACACTAGCAAATCCTCGAACTGTAGCTCTAGGATCTAAAATAAATGCAAATACATATAACATATGAATTTCTTTCTAATATTTTAAAAAATTTAGTTTTCATAGCATAAACATATTTACGCAAAATATTATAATTTTCGTGGTTCTTTAAGTGGGTAGCAATTTCTAGAATATGATGCATAATTAAAGAAGAGGTTGAGTAATAAACTCCAGATAAAGCAACTGGAGAATCATAAAAAAGTTTCAAAAATGATAGCAAGTATTCAGCAACATACCTATGTTGCTCTGTGAGTAGCGGTTGATCATCCTGGCTACGATAGTGGGTGTTAATATAATAGAAAATATGCTCTCAGAGGGTATGAATGACTTAAGCATCAAGTAAGTAGAGTTTTATCTAACAGGTATATCCAAACCAAACTTACGTGGACGGACATCCATTGCAATACAATAAGTCTTATATGCTGCTACTTGTTTAATTAGAATTATTTAAGAAAGATATTGCAATGCGAAAAGGTTCAAGGTACTGGTCTAACCTTTTTAAACCAAATTTAAATATAAGATTAATAATATGGCAAGCACAACGCTGATGCAATAAGAAAGATTCCGTATACGAATTAAAAAGTGGAGTAAGAATGGTCATTGCAGAAGTGTTTGCTGAAGCATTATCTAATGTTACTGCAAAAAATTATCTATAAGGTCAAAATCTTCCCCAACTTTAAAAATACAATCAGCAATATTTTTACCGGCGTGTGCTACATCAATTAATTTAAATCCTACAATTATCTTCTATAGTTGCCAATCATTGTTTACATAATGAACAACTACACTAAGGTAATCCTCTTTACCCTTACCATTCTATATGTCTAATGTCAAAGACATAGAAAAAGTAAAGGTATTAAATTGCTCTTTTAGCTTACTAAATAATTATTATAGTATTTAATCAGATCTCTAGTTATTGTTGTCTAGAAATTGCAGAAAACATAGGATTATGAACGGTCCTAATATAGTTTTCAAATGGTAGTGACTCACCAAAGTTTAAAGGAAGATCTTGAGAAGCGATTAAACGATAAAGAGATTCACAAGCTATGTCCGGATTGTAGTCCCAGTGACGTACTGTACCCACCATCGCTTTCCTTTTACAGTTCTTAGTATGTCTCTTCAAGTGCCTCGTTCCGCCTGAAGATTTCGCAATTAATTTATGCTTGTAATATTTACAAATAGCATACCTGCTTTGAACGCTGTTTGATGTATCGAAAATTTGTGCGAAATCTTTTAGACTTCCGATGTACTACGTCTTGATCTTTTTGTCCGGGTGCTTACCGACATAGTAGCACTTATAGAGTCTGAGGATGGTACAGGTACTGCAGCTTCTTCAGCTTGATAGAATGCAAGAAGCTCATCGGGTGAAATCCCGAAATCAGAAGCTGGGAAGGACGCAAAATCCTAGTGCTCCATGAATAAAACTGCAAGAAATAATTACACTATTAGTACTTTAATATCATTTAAAATAATAAGAACAATAAAAAATTAAATCACAATTCTTATCTTGATTTCTTGATAGAAGCTGGAAGCCGAAGTTCGGATTTTTGGCAAAACTATTTTGAATTTTGCCAAATTATCACAAAGAGCAAGATATTTTTCACAAGAGAATGAAGAGAGGAGATTGCAAGTTTGCTTATGGGAAATGAGGGAGGCTGTTATCCTATTTATAGGATTTTTTTTTGGATTTTTTCAGAATTTTTTTGAATTTTTTAAAACCTCTAACGGCTATAGAATAGTTATTTTTCGAATAAATAGGCTAAACGGACCTTACCGGATCGAGTCATACCGTGTCGTGTCAACCCAGGTGTAAAAAGACCGTGGCCGTACCAAGATACTAACCCAAGCATGGCACAAGCTACCAGACCGTACCAATACAACCCGTTTACAGTTGAGCTACCGGGCCTCAGGCCCTCTAGGCATCTCCACGGGCATGGCCTTTATAGCATTTGCCCAGGAATCACGCCTCAACCAGTCGCTAACGGCCCCACTCCGCTCGGCTCCCCCCTCCCGTCTCCCACCCGAGGCTCCCGTGCTAACCCTACCCGCGCCTCCCCCCAGAGCGCTACGCCGCCACCTCCCAGGCGCCCACCGAGGGGGAGAGGCGACCGGCGACTGCAGAGAAGGAGAAGGAGAAGCGCCGGCAGCCGCGCCACCTAGGAGTCACGCCTCAACCAATCGACCTCAAGTTAGGTGAGGGGATTGTGTTCACTGTGCAATCACTTGAACGTGTTAGATTTGTCTGAAATTGAGGGGGAATGATCGAAATTCTTTGGTGCTGCTTGCTTGATTGGTGAACACTGAACAGATATATGCAATTCGGTGATGATTCACTGATTTGGTCTCCTGTTTAACTTCAAGAATTTCAGTAATTGAGTCTCTGAGTATCATGTATGAAACTATGAATTATGCTATGCACTATCTGCTTAATTCTTGTTTGGAAAAGCACTAAATTTTGATTTTGTTATTGTGCATTTGTGCTGCTGACCAGCGTGCGTTTGTTCATGTTTATGTATCATGTATGTGCATTTGTGCTGCTTCCCTGCTCAGTGCTGCTGAACAATGTAACAGAAATACCAAACCGAATTAATTCGATCTATTAGGTCCAGTTTCTTATTTCAGTCAGGTTAATTGGGTGACCACATTTCAAAAGCTGAATTTTTAAACCAAATACCCCGCCCCAACGGGCTGCTGGCGTGGTGAGCTCCAGCCAGAGGTCCCCCTCAACATCCCCGTGGGGGATCTTTTCCTTGCTGTGAGCAATCACATCCAAATCTTTCTTTCTGGGATGAATACTTCAATCCATGGAGTTTGTTGTTTGGGGGGTTCAACTGAATCCCCATGCCCCCACATAAGGTCTGCTCCTGACTGAAGTGAAACTATACTCGTTAGATCCGATGGGTTGCCCGATCTTTCAGTGGTAATTCCTTTATAGATATGTGGAGCACGAACTACAGGAATAAATCCGCACTAGGATGGAGGAAATCCTCAACCCACATACACCACAGCACGCGAATGTGAAAGATAGGATCAATTGTTTCAGTGGATGAAAATCGACACTACAAACGAATCCCACACGCCGGAAGATGAACTCAAGATGGATTCTCAAGAACTCGCACACGCAATTACAGGGATAGACCCTCATGGCGACACAGCAAATAATTCAATTCAAAATCTAATCTCTATTTTACACTCGGCCTTTATTTATAGCCAAACACAGATGCTTGGCCTTTTGGCTGACTTAGACTTCTAGCATATCTCAGACTCAAGTCTTCTTAATACTGCTTGAACATGCCATCTAATTCAAGCCAACTTTAGCTTACACAATTCCAAAACAACTACTGCGCCCTATTACATCTTGGGTGCTTACCTAAACAATTAACTTTATAATATTTTATTAGGTAATCAACAAACCGACTTAATCTCTCTTTGATCTGATGTACACCATGGTGGGTCCCATGTGTTTGATGCGTCCGGATCGAGACCTCTGTGCCAAATAAAACTAATATGTGCGCCATGAGATATTGCTCTGATTCTCCCTCTTGTTTGTTCATGGCTTGTGGCATATGTAGATGACCAGGAGGTCCAGGACCCCTCCTTCGCTTGGAATTGGCGCACAAAAACATAGCAGAAGTGCGACTCCACAAGGATCCAATTTGATCCACCCTTTAATTTAGAACTATTGTTTTCTTTATCCTGTAACACACGATTGGAAAGCTCCTGACTAGTTCGTTCTTTCAGGACCTCATCCATGCATGGTTTAAACTGTCCACCTGCATGTTCATGCATGCATACTGCACCGATTCCGTGCTGTCCATCTCCATGCTTGGTCTCCTGGCTGAGCATGTCATCTTTCTTGTGCGCAGTGCGCCACATGCACCAGATCACACATGTGTGCTGCATGCACCTCACGTGTTCCTACTAGCGAACTGACCTGCACAGATGGAATTGTAGGAACACTCATAGAATTTGCAGAGGAAATATGTGCCGCATCATTATTTTTGCGTACAAGAGGTAATTGGATGGTACCTCTACAGTCCTACTATGGTAATGTGCTGTGGGGAACTTTTGGCTTTTCACTTTAAGCTGTAGCATCGAAGTATCTGTTCATACTTGTTGAGCATGATGAGACCTAGATGAAGTTAGGATTACTGTGAGAGGTGGGCTCTCCCGAGTGTATATTGTGGGCTGTAGTAGTTGTCTGATGTTGTACGGGAAATCTTTTGATTTCTGACACCCAGCCCTTAGTATTGTCTGGTATGAAATGATTCCATAATGAGTGCTCTTGGTACATGGTTTGGGAAAGTTGATAGAATTATTGTGTTACAAGTTAGTATGATCTGAATGTGTCGAATCTTTTTAATCCTCTTGCCTTTGTATTCATATACCTTTAGGGAAGAGCTAAGCCTAATTATTATTGGTTCCTCTCTTGACTAAACCCAGGGATTTGTTCACGATGGCCCGCTTGTATGTTGGCAACTTGGATTCCCGAGTGACTGCTGGGGAACTTGAAGATGAGTTTCGTGCGTATGGAGTTCTGCGAAGGTCAGTTTCTGTCTGAACTGATTTTTTCTTTTCATTTTATAAAAAAAGATGTGTTTGGTTTTGCATTTGTTGCATTGGTCTTATGGTGTTTTAGTGATACATGAGTTATTGTATACCAGGAGGACAACAGTCCATGCCATCTGTGCATAACCGACTTGTGTTGTAAACTTGTAATCATGCTCATATATTCCAGTTTCATCATAGTACTTACTGCATTACGTTTTTCAAAAAATGTTTATCAATCTGTCTCTTGGGAGTTTATGTTGGGCTTCTTAGAGTTCAGTTCTTTGTTCCATATATTACATGCATGCTATACATATAGTATCTGGACCTGTTAAGAGCTGTTATTGATGTTGCTGCATTTCATTTTTGTAACTTGACTATTAAACTATGTCATATGTCCAATGAAGTGCTTTATACTTCTAGAGGTGCTTCTTTTTAGTGCTTTATACTATGTCATATGTTTGTTCTTCAATGAACATCAGAGCTGAATATGCATAGCAATTCCTACGTCTGCAGTACAGTCTGAATTTTAAAATTATTTTTTTGGACCGTTGATATGTGCTCTTTTTAGTGCGTGAACTCTATTTCCTTTGAAAAAAATGTGGCTCTTATCTTTTGAGGAGGAGATTTGTGATAGTGTTTATTTTCATGTTAGGCTTATGGGATTATTAATTGTGCCTGTGTCAATATACTCAGTGGTTTGCTGTATCATGTTTGTTTGGACTTTGGAGGTGTGCCTCCTGATGTGGTTAGCTGACTATTCTTTTCAATGCAGTGTGTGGGTTGCACGTAAACCACCTGGTTTTGCATTTATCGATTTTGATGACAAGAGGGATGCTGAGGATGCAGTTCGTGATCTAGATGGTAATATAAAGTGCCTCTTGTGCAAGCTTGTCTGAAGCTTGGTCAGCACATTCATTTGTTATCTGTGAATTTGATTTTGATGAATTTTTGACAAATTTCTGATAAGCAGTACGTGCAGAGGTCACTGTCCTTTTTGCTCTCTTTTGTGTTAATGAAGCAGGCTTTGAATGGCTAAGAAGATATATCCATATTACTTCAAAGTTTATTTGGAATTTTCAAAGCTTCTTTTAGATTACATCCTAGCCAGTTAGCTCTAGTTCTTAGGTTGTGAACTTTGGAGTTTCTATGTACACTTTTTTACTCGTTATTTTGGTGCTATTTGTGATTCTTAGATTATACTCTAATGTATATTTTCTCTTTTAATAGGCAAGAATGGATGGAGAGTTGAGCTGTCTCACAATTCTAGTGGTCGTGGTGGTCGTGATCGGCATGGTGGGTCTGAGAGTAAGTGCTACGAGTGTGGTGAAGCTGGGCACTTTGCTCGTGAATGTCGTTTGCGTATTGGTTCTGGAGGTCTGGGCAGTGGAAGGCGTCGCAGCAGGAGCCGCAGCCGCAGCCCCAGATACCGCAGGAGTCCAAGCTATGGTAGAAGGTAACTAAAATTTTGTTAGTGTTGTAAATAAACTTTAGTCTCGTTAATTTTCTATCAACTTTATTGTCCATCCCCAAGTTTCATTTCTTTGTGGTGCAACTGGTGGCTTCTGCATGGATAACCCTTCTATTTTGAGTCTGCTTTTTTAGTTGGAGTTACTCCATTTGTTCTGTTAGGCTTCTCTAGTTTGTGGTTGTTATATGCATAGTACTGTATGATGATATGAATGAACTCTTAAAAATTAACCACTCTGTAAACAGAAGTAACAGCCCTCCTGATCGCTCTCCAAGACGCCGCAGTGTTTCACCAGCTCGTGGGCGCAGCTATAGCAGGTCACCACAGTACAACCGTGGCCGAGATGATTCTGCCCATGCCAACGGGTAATGCAAATTCAGTGGAAATTTTACAATTCTACTTTGTTGTATGGCTTTATAAAGCCACACTATATCTCATCTCATATATGTCTGCTTTTCAGAAGTGATGGTGCCAGGAACCGCCGTAGCAGGAGTTAGACCTAAAGTCTATGCTTGATGCATGTTCTGTGAGACAACTTACTTATGGCCTGCCTGCCAGGAATACTTTTAAGATCCAACGTCAACCACTTGACTTCGGTTAAGGTTTACAACTTTATCTATCTTGTTGTGCCTGTCTCTGATTCTGTCATTAAAAAAATTTATGGGATGGATGTAGTATGCAACTAAGACGCATTACCTTTCTTCTGTGTGTTTAAAAGGCATCACTCTGCTTAAACGACTCAGCCAACTACGGCTCTCAGTTGTAGTCTTCATGGTTTTATTCTTCGCTCTTCATTCTTCGTACGCCCTTACCTGCTTCGTGCAAAGTTGCAAGCAAGTGAGAATCTTCAATTACTCCCTGCCTACGATGCTTCATCATGCTGAAATTCTTCAAGGAAGATGCTACCCCATCGCAAATTAGTAACATCTTTCCTCATAAAATTTAATAAGTTTGTGTACTGGCAAGTGCAACCATTGAAAGTAATTAGGTCATTGGTTTTCTATATAGAACAAGAAGTCAGCCAGATGTTGATAATGCTCCACTTGAGTGAAATTAATTCTACATCTCATTCACTGGGACAAAATGTGACCTTCAGGTGCCGTCTGTAGTTCAGCATCGAAGGAATTTGATGAGGCCGGCTTCAGCAAGAGTCATAGCCCATTTTAACCAGTTTTTCTGACTTCCACCCCTGGGTTTTATTCTCAGTGGTTTTGTTCGTCGTTCTCTGTGCGCTTCATTCTGTTATACTCAACCTAGTGGGGGTGGGGTGGGGTTATTCTCCATACATGTGGGCATCAGACAAAACGGGAATGTCTACTTGCCATCTCTTTAATTCGTCATAACGCGGTGTGCATACCTCTGGCTATCAGACAAAATGGTAGTGTATTCTTGCTTTCTGTTTATGCTTTGTCTGGCCATCGGAACCATATTGTGTGATTGTTGTGAATTACTCGTAACCTAGTATAGCTCAAGTTTAGATCGATCTAATATTTTGTGTGAAATTACTGGGTACGGGCCATTCAACATATTTGTACTTCGTAGACCTTTTACTTGGCTGGTGGTTGGAACTTGGAACCGTAAGATATCCAAGGGTGAATTCCCCGAGCTGCGAACTGTAGTTCAATCCCATTGTTCTGTATACTGGTTTTTCCGACAAGTGAATGGTTTGCTTTATACTAAACTTACATTAAGCTAAAACTATTTTGTCAGAAAAGAATTGTGTGGATACAACCAGGAATGCACTTGTCCTGATTGTTTGGTATGGCCTAGTTGGTTATGGTACCAATGAAGGTTTGAGTGAAGGCATTTTAGTATGGTGCTCTGATTATTTTGGTCTGGGGCTCTGGGCGTTGCTGTATATCTATCTATATGAGTAATTCATTTTGCCTGCGGTACATCAACGTTGGGGGAAAATAATTATCTACGTAAGGCCCCATGCCCCGATTTAGCCACGTGGCAAACACCAATCTCAAAGCAACCCAATCATTCCCTCTTCGCTCTCATGCTCTTTTTCACTCATCACGCATAGAAACAATCCTCCTCATCTCGGACCAAAACACCACGTTCAGGGGGACTCAGCCCGTCAGCCGTAGCTTGTTGGCTAGTTCCTGCAGTAGAGCAGGCTGCCGGCCCGCGTTCAAACTCCGGTTCAAGCCGGGGTGCTCATCAAATAAGTAAAACGGTGCGTACGTGTTAAATAGGATAACGCATTTTCGCACTACGAAGCTTAGAGCCTCCAATTAATTATCTAACGTGTGTAGAAAATATATACACGTGTGTATGTGATATGTGTGGATTGTGTGCGTGCCGCTGTACCCCTCCCAAAAAAAACACCAACGTTCATCTGGGCGACAACAAAACCGAGGAAACTTTACATCTATGCTTCGGTGCGTGATGGATCCCATGAGCTACCTTCTCTTTCTTTGATGGTATACTAGCATACTACCATACTACCTTCTCTTTCTTTGATGATCGCCGGCGACGGTCACCATGCCGAGTGTTGCAAAATCGGAGGTGAAGGAGGAGAAGACTCGTACTGGAGAGGGAAATGGTGGCATACTATAGGGGGAAGAAGGGGAGGGATCGATCGATCTGGTTCTCATGCTCACCGCTGCAACCGGTTAGTTATTTTTTTAATCATTGAAGGGATAGAAGGACGCACGCACCATACGCACTCTATAGACGCATACATGTGTGCGCTTCTACTACATACGCTGAGGATATTTCGAGCACAGAAACGCACTGTTCCGCTGAGCGTACACGCATGTGCGTATCTACATTAATTTTTCCGTCCGAGACGCTAGCCCGGATAGAAAATGAGCATCTGTGCCCAAGCCAGCTCGAATGCAGGCTGCTGGTGCGCGCACTTGGCAGCAGGGATACAAATTTCGACGAAATTTGGTGAACTTTCATCAAAATTTTGGATTTCGGGCCATCACGAAATCTAAACTACCGGCCAGATAAAAAATTTCAAATGCTACACTACTACCGAAATTTCATGATTTTTGGCCGATTTTCAAACTTTTAGGACCAGATTTGGTCCAATAACCCTTAAGAAAGTCATCTTCTATGAAAATTTGTTAGAAAACCGAATTTTTGAGACATTTTATAATTTTGGTAGAAACACTGTTAGATTTTTATAATTTTTTACAAGCTTGATAATGATCTGAAAAATTTATGGTACTATCTTTAGTAGTGTAGGATCATACAATTTTTTTTCAAAATAATTGAACTTCATTTTTTATCTTTAAAAATAAAAAACAGAATGAACATAATTGTGATAGTAACCTTGTCAGAATTTTATAAATTTTCTCGAGTGTGATCATTATCTAAAATGTTTATGAGAGATTAAGAATTGCCTCAGTACCATTATATAAAATTTTTAAAAAATCAAAAAAATTTGGGTCAATCAAATCTATGTAAGCACTGAACTTCATTTGTTATATTATATTTCAAAAATCAAAAAGAGAAAGAACATAAATGGTACTGTGCCTTGTAAGAATTTTATAAATTCACTGGAGTGTTATCATAATTCAAAAATTTTATGAGATCTTAAGCATTTCCTTATCACCCTTATGTAAAATTTTCAAAAATTTTAAACCTTTTTTTATTGCTAAAGCAAATCTATGTATTGATCATCATGCTTTTATCAGGACATAGCACTGTCAGAATTTTTAAAAATTCTTTAAGCAAGATAATAATATAAATTTTTATATAAAACATTAATGTTACATGAGGATCATTAAAAAAAATTTAAAAATTTTCTAACGTGGTTTGAACCATTTTTCATTTTGTTCAAGTTTGTGGGTAAGTCTTTTAACAGGACAGTAGCACTGTTCGAATTTTTAAAAATTCATGAAGCTTGATTGTCATCTTAAAATTTTATGAGAATATTAATGATACATCATAGCCATGCAAAAAAAGTTCAAAATTTTCTAACGTGGTTTGAACCATTTTTCATTCGGTTTAAACTTGCCGGTCAGTGTTTATCAAGACGGTAGTAATGTTCGAATTTTTAAAAATTCCTCAGATGGGAACATCACTTATGTGTCAAGAACCTCCAAAAAAATTTCAAATATTTCTACATTGTTTGAACCATTTTTTGATCAGTTAAAATTTGCCGAAATTTCGGATATTTCGCCCGAAATTCGGTCCAAAAAATCTGTATTTGAATTTTGCTTTTTGAAATTCATCCGGATTTTGTCTGAAATAACGAGATTTCGCCAAAATTTCAGATTTCGATCACCGATGAAATTTTATCGAAAACGAAATTTGAATCTCTGCCTGGCAGCAATACTAACTGAGCTAAGCTCGGTGCTCTGCAACCGGTTGGTTTAAGGACAGGGGATGATTGGGTTGCTTTGAGATTGGTGTTTGGCATCTGGTTAAATCCGGATACGGAGCTTTTGGAGTTGTGGTTCGAGGGTCTCCCCAGGAGAATTTTTTCTCCTAGCTGGCATTGTTTGGCTTATGATTACTCTCTGTGCAAGTTTATAGGACGTTATGTGCACTTACCGAAACAGAAGTAAATTCATTTAGAAAGAGAAGTACCGATCAATGTCTGCGGTAATGCGTTTCTGCGGTTTCCTTGGTTGTTTTGTCTTCGTCAATTATCCATGTACATGAGAAGTTTTTGCGTGGCGTCAGTCATATATAGAGGTGGGTGTCAGGCCGGCCGGACCGGTTTATCCTAGATTTATCGTACTTCGTGTTTGAACCGTACCGAGTCGAGACGGTCCGTCGTGCCCGCCGTGCCGTGCAGTGCCGGCCCGACTCGCCTTTAGCGAGCCCAATCACGATCCATTTGCGCTTTGTGCCTACTTCGTGCCGTGCCGGTCCAGATCCGACCCATTTGCACTATTACAACGAGAGAAAAAGAGTCGGAGACGCATAAAGTTGAGGCAGTGGACGCAAATACTATGAGAAAAAAGAACTAAAATTTATTTATTCTTGAACAATTATATAGAGCAAGGGGGTGTGCTGAACACGGGCGAAAGAGGGGGCAATGGACAAGAAAGAGAGTAAGCGAGACAGGTGAGAGAGATTGAGAGAGATTAAGAGGGACGAGCGAGAGAGACTAGCTTCTTACACCATCTCTCAATTTCTCTCAGCTCTCCCCCCTCTTTCCCATCTCTCTCAGGTGTTGGCGACAGGGGTAGCGTTCATGCTGCTATGTGCGTCTATAGTGCTCATGCTCTGTGAGTTGTTAACCTTCATACTGGGTTTTTTCCTTATGCTCTGGGTTATCGGGCCCGGTACGACCCGTTCTACAGTGTCGTGCCGGGTCATGCCGCCCATCGTACCCGATTCTCAGGTCCAACATGGCCTATGCTATAGTATCGTGCTGGCCTGGCACGACCCACTTTGTATCGGATCGTACCTCGAGACAGCCTAATGGTCTGTTTGGGGGAGCTGTGGTTAATTTGAAAAGTCGCTTTTGGTTTGTTTGGTCAGAAGCGGTATGGTGATTAGTGTAGCTTTTCTTGTTATCTTTGTTTGACAACCGCTTGTCGCAATTGTAACTTTTGATGACTAACCAAAATGGAAGATGGCAACATAGTGAAGTACAGCGGCATCCGAGTGGGGATGTGACGTGGAAGCGGCGATGCGGGGTGGCAAAGGTTGGGAAGGCGGAGTGAGCGAGTTAGGAAGAGTTCAGAAGCTCCTCCTCAGCAGCTGCAGCTTTTAGGGTGCTTCTGCTATGGCTTAGCTTCCTAGCTGCTTTGCAGCCGTGCTGTTTAGGAAGCTTTTAGCCTAAAACTAAAGCAAAGCTGAAGCACAGCTCCCTTAAACAGACCCTAAAAGAGCCCGACCCAAGTGCTACCTCATATCACATATTCGCATCCCACATGGGCACGCTTTGGGGGTCGATCTCTTCCTGCGAGTTGATTCATGGACACAAAGCTCGAACTATTGCTAATAGGACTGAACAACGCTCGAGCACGCGTTCATATAATGACGTAGCGTAGTGTCCTCCGTTTTGTTCTATCGTATCGATCCATGGTGGTCCTAATCAATGCTCATTTTCTATCTAAGCTAAAAAGCACGGAATGCTGCGTTTGGCCTTCTGATATAGGGAGAAAAAAAAGGTGGAGATGATAGGTTAGTGAAGATAAGGCATCACATCAAGATGCGCTGTATGTTATTATATTCTATAATTGTCGTCACTATCTTGTTCGTTCGTTCTCGTTCGTGATGCTTTTTGTTTAAAACATAAAAAGCATGCCGATAAGTGACTGTCAGAGCTCAGAAGATGCGCTTCCTAACGAGCTGCCTTACATTCATTCAATATTTTGTTTGTCGCCGTCTTAATAATAATGTAAGAATAACAGATACGTCAGCGCTGCAACTACTACGACGCCAAATGAATAAGCATGCAAAATAGAAGAGAACAGATCGCCATCCTAAACCAAAGAAACAAGCATGGCCGGATCTAACACCCTTATTGATAAAATTTGTTCATTGAGCATGTTTCGATTTTAGGGTTTTAGGATTTGTAAAACTTTAAAACTATTTATATTATATTTTTAGCAAAATAAAAATTATATGTTGGATCTGTAATGTTACGAAAAAATTATAAAAAACTATAAAGTTGTATGTGTGAAATACACGTCTTTCCAAAGTTTTCAAATTCCATCGAGAAAACAAGATTTGTATAGTGTAATAAGGCGCACCAGAGTAGTTGACCAGTCGCGGTATTTTTAATCTCGCTTTGAAGTGTCAGCATGGGACGAGCGAATTGAATGGGCTTGGAGCAGATAAACAAAGCGGCTAGCCACCGCTAGTCCGCCACTGCCGTTCGCCGCCGAGCCAATACACTCTGGGGGAGTTTTGTGCAGTGCACCCTCGTTTCGTCGGCATAGCTGTCACGCGTGTGGGACTTGAGGAGCACCCACCCACCACTAGGGGTGTATATAGAGCTAGCTTAGCTCGACTCGACTCGGTAAACTCGCGAGCCAGCTCGACTCGACTCGTTATCTTAACGAGCTCAAAGCTCAACTCGGCTCGACTCGTTAAGCTCGTTAGTAATGTGAGCAACAGAGCATACATATTTGATTCATGCATGCTAGAGCTTGAAAGATTTGAATGCCTAAATATAACAAATGTAGCATGCATATAGATTACAAGGCATTTGGAGATTTACTTCCCTTTGCAGGGTGAGGTTGGAGCATTATCACCAAATGCAAATTATCACCCATCAGTCCAAATGCTAATAAGATTTGGAGCATTGATTCCAAATGGAGCCATCAAACAACATAATGCTAATAAGTCCAAAAGACAACACAAAGTGTAAAGTGTTTGCTCAAGTACAGCAAAGTTCGAATAAAATATACAGGTGCAGAAACAAGACATGTCACAGATGCAATGAACAAAAGGGCTTGCTCAAGTAAAGCTATTAACACACAAAAGAAAGTCCATAAACTTGCAGAAACAAGCCATGGCACAACTTCAAGACCACTCCATGGAAGAAGAGGCCAGAGCAGCGTTGAAACCGCTCCCGCCAAGATGCCCAAAACCAAGTCTACCACCAGAACCTGTAGGGTTAAAAGAGCATAAAAACATGAGAGCAACAGAAGCAATGACATTTAGCAATTTCTACAGCAATGAACCTTTCCTCTTCTCTATCTTTTCATCTGGTAAGTATTTTCAATTTAACAGTGACAAAATAGTAAAATGATTAAAATCTCTAATTCAATGTGTATCTTCACGAAAGCAATATTGCTACCGTACATTTCCTGACCTCTTCTTTTGATAGTTTATATAAATGGCATCACTTACCGGCAGGGTAAATAAAGCAAAGGATTATATCATTCTAGATTGAGTTTCACTCTCAACTTAGCGGAAGTAAAGATAATTGACAATGATTTTAGGCTTATATTAGTTTAATTTACTGTGGTGACTTGGAGGCTTGTGCTACATCTTAGCCTCATACTAAGTTATTGTACTAAATTTCAGAAATTAAGTTCCTTTACAAAAAAAAAAGGACTGATATCTCATTTCTAGTACTATGCAATTAGAGCAAGTTCTATACAGAAACAAGGAAAAAAGTATTATGGGCCTATAAAGTCGGAACATTCAGGAATGGTGACACTAAGTTCCCCAGCAAGTGCGCTCCTCCCATTGAATTCAACACTATTTAGAACCACACAAAGAACTTGTGAAAATTAGAGCAAGTCATATAGGTTGTTAAAGTAAACCATTGAAGATTCTCTACTTGAATGCAAACGCTGTTAAGATGGACAATTAGCGCATTGCAACCAAGTTAGTGCATAATAAGCTCATTCATAATAAGGATACATATGTTATTTTCTATGTATCTGAGTTGGCCAGACCAATTGTTGATATTGAGCTAGCAAGACATGTGTAGTCAGAACACTAGCAAGTGCTTTCACAAGCCAGAAAGTGTAAGATGGCTTCTGTCCAAGACAATGCCAAAGTGTTTAACTAACAAATCTAATGCATTGTGTCACAAGAATATGCAATGAAACATTTCTAGTTGCATATGCATCAAAATAATAAAAATTAATAACCCGGTGCATGCCGTTCTGACATAACAAAGGGCTAGATCTGGCGGTGGAGGGTTGGATCTGGCGGAAGCTCGGAAAGGGAGGGGTCAGCCCGAAGGGGAGTAGCTCGGAAAGGGAGGGGTCAGGGGTCGGCCCGGAGGGAAGGATCTCGACGCGGAGGCTAGAGAAGCCAGAGGGGAGGAGATCGGAGAGGAGGCCATCGTCGGGATCTAGAGGGAGAGGCCCCAGAGGGAACCAGCCTCCGGGACCCAGAGCCCAGAGGGAACCAGAGGCGGGGCGTCAGCTGCCAGGAACCAAAGGGAACCCCAGAGGGGAGACGAGGCCAGTCACGAGGGCTTGTCTGGTACTATGATGATTCTGGTCGCTGCCTGCTCAAGTCGGCCAGGGCTAATAAATTAACGAGTCTAACAAGTTCACGAGTTAATCGATAAACTTGTTCTATTAACAAGTTCAGATGTTAGCTCAACTCGACTTGTTAAGGAATGAATTCAAGTCAAGTAGAGCCGAGTTTTTGAGTACTCGTTTAACTCGCAAGTTTCGAGTCTTTTTCCACCCCTACCCACCACCCACTGTGAATCCACCCTCCGTCAATGGCCCCCCTCTTCTCCCCGTCACGTAGACTTTAGGAGTCCTCGTGCCATGCCATAGCTCGCCGCTCGTTCGACACGCGCAACCGGTGGATGAACGATAGTAAGGCAATGCCATGTTGAATGAGAGGTATCTGCAAGTACTAAAGATAATAATATTTTACAATGTTTTTAAAGTATGAAAACTCTACATCATGGCTTTCGAACTAGTTGTATGTTATATTTTGTTTTGTAATTTGCATCAATATTTAATTTTGTAATTTTATGCGTTTAATTTACATGTTCAATTTCATTTTTGCAGGTTTAGATTCTTGTATTGTTCTCAATGAAGATATGATAAGTTCGGATGCACCAAATCTTCGTTAATTATGTATTAAATTTTGTACCACCCCACTATGCTAGCTTGTTTTGCATTGTTTTATCGGAATTGCTAGCAGTCGGACGTCTGATTTTTTCGGACGCTCTACAACATTTTTTTCCTACACGTGAAACATTTTCCTTCGATAACAACAAAAATGTGCACGCGAAAAAAAAAATTGCACACGTTGAAAAAAATGTTGCACCGAGCATCCAACGTAACACTCGGGAATCGGACGTCCGGACGCTAGTGATCGCCTTGTTTTATTTATTTTGTTGAAATGTTAATGATAGAGTTTAAATTTATTTTTAAGTTGTGCATTTGTGCTATATTTTATTATACCTTGATATTAATAGTATTTAGTGTTAGTTATGATCACTTAATTTTTCGTCTAAGACTTATCGAAATCCTGCTCCACTGGCCACAGCCACCAGCACACTCGTGCGGCCATGAAAATTTGCTCGTGAGTTGTGACCCGTCAGTCTATGATCCTGTTTGTTTCGGCTTTTTCACTGGCTTAAAAGCAGAAAAGACAAAGCCGAAACAAACGATTGACTTTTAAATCGGGCTTAAAAAAAGCCAAAAGCCTCCATATAACTATAAACCAAAAGCCAGGTGAGAGGTGCTTTTTTGGGTTTTTTTAGGATAAATAACCCTTTGCCACTGGAAGTCTCCAAAATTACCCACCAAATACCATCATATAAAACTCAAGAATCCTTCTCCCATCTCCTCATTTCTCCTCGTCTTCTCTCGCTCCCCCGTGCGACATGCCTTCTCGCTCCGCCGCTCTGGTCTTTGCCATCCCCAACCTCTTCCCTCCTCCGCCATCCTCAGCCTCCTTCCTCCTTCACAGACTCGGATCCGGCGTGGCGTGGATTGAGGTGGCTGTACCCAAGCTTGGAGCAGTGGGAGACTACAGGGTCCAGACATGGTGCAGGCGGAGCTGAACTAATCCGACCGTAGCACGGCGGGAGGCGGTCGGATCCGATGTGGCGTGGGTGGAGGCGGGCGGACCCGAGGGTGGAACGGCGAGAGGCAGGTGGAGGCGGCCAGATCTGGCGCGGCAAGAGGCGACCAGATCCGCTTCATCGAGCCCCTCAGTATATATTTTTATTTAGTTTGACGAGAGTTCAGAATTATTACGCTATTTTCAATCTGAGAAAAGTTCAAAATTGCCATATAGTAAGAGTTTCAAGTTGATAAATAATTATACTCAAATGAAGTTTGATCTCAAGATTAATCTATGTTTTTCAATACGACATTCGGTGAAAAAAGTACGAAACATTTGTATTAGATAAATCAATACATAAAAAAGTCCTTACAACCTTAAAGGGTATTTCAAACTTTCTAGCAATAAGCTATACCATCCAACCCATAAAAAATTCAGGATACCAAACAGTATGTCTTGGCTTAAAAACAGACGGCTTAAAAGCTTGTTAAGCCAAAAAGCTAGTTTTAAGCCAAAAACTAAAAAGCCTAAGCCGAAACAAACGCGTGCTATATGTGTGTACGGTTGGTATCCTGCTTGCCGCTCGTGCACTAGAAGGGCCTAGCATTTCTAGCTCTCTCATATTTTTTTTAAAAAGGTGGCTAATGTACAAATGTAATTATAAAATTAATTTCTTTTTTAACCGTGAAAGTACTGATAGATGATATATCATGCTTGTGTACCACGACAGGTGCTACTAAACTAAGACGGCACAGTAGATCTTATTGCACTGCAATGGAGTCACCCTCCGTCGAGTCGCGAAATTTTGTTTATTTAAGAAACAAAATTTAAAAATTAGAATGAGGTACCTTCGAGAAGGGAGGCAGTAAAACACACTGTTTAGAAATATCCAAGTCGCTGTTTTACAGCATCGCTTTTGCTGTGCGATTTGCGCGCTTTGTCCAGGTTCAGTGGATAATCATGAGCTTTTAGGTGAAGAATTATCAAGTTAAGACAAGCAATAATACTGGTACAAGTAGTACATCCTTCGACACGTAATCCAAGTTTTTATTTTTTTCAAGTGTTGTCCTACGTATAAATTAATTACGGAGATAAAAAATATAGTTATACTAAAAGAGTAGATGAGTAGTTGTAGTATATCATTTAATAAAAGTATATATGGTCTAATGATATTAATTTTTTTTTAAATTTAATATCTATGTAATCTATACGTATAATAAACTTTAAACTTATATCGCGGGACGATGGCGGTTCCAAAGATAACAGTAGAAAGTGACTCCCTTCTCGGCACCATAGCAGAAAGGGCAGGAGACAGCACTCGATGACGTCCTGCGCATTTTCGAATTAACAGACAAGAAAGCAGTGTTCATTCCCTTCATTGACCTTTGGCCTTTATCTGCATGAATCGTGTCCAGTATGTTGCGGTTTGCATACTTGTGTGCACACGAGATAATCTCTTCGTCTAAGTTTATAAGATTATTTTTATTAAAAACAACTAAATTACTTTTAATTATTATTACTAAGTACTATATTTAATGTATACGGGCAGAAAATATAAAATAAAGTTAAATATTTATTAGGGATAGAGCTAGACCATCATACTGATTTTATATTAAAATATAAAATATATTTATAAATAAGATTGTTATACATTCTACAAAATTGAGCGGCAGGAAGCATATGGCATTGCGCGGGTGTCACTCGGAGACTGCTACAAGCCAAGCCTACCAAGGCTGAGTTTGCAGACGTGTGCAGGTAGCAGCCACACCCGTTGGCCGTGGTTGTCTGATACGCGCCAGCGATCAATCGGTGCACAGCTTCGTGCCAGGCCACCGAATCGGATAACGACACGTCATCGCGGTTACCTCGTTCTTGCAGGCCGTGACAGATGCCTCTGTCGCTGGGTCCAAGTCGTAAGCCTGAACAATGTCATTTTTGTGTTGCTTCCGCAATTTTTTGTTTCTTTTCCTGCAGCCGAGCTTGACGACTTTCGCTGTTTCGCATAGTGCATTCACATCATCTGTTCGGATGCTATCAGTCAATTATGGCACTCGCTGTTGTGATGGCTTGGGTTGGGTGTACTATGTTTACCCCAACGCCTAATCCAATAAGGTGGAGATGGTGGTGGTGCGGTCTAATTGAAGTAAAACTTCACTTTAGCACTACAAATTAAATCCTTTACATTTTTAGGGTAAATTAAATTCTTTTTATAAGAACACAATTAGTTAACATGGAGCAAGAAGGCAACTATAACTCGTTATATTTGCTTCAAGTGTGATATCAGAATCATTACCGATTTTAATAAGATTGTACTTATCATATCTCGTAGAAATATGCTTTTAAGTAGTTATTATATTCAAAAACAAGAAAACAAATGGCAACATGGAAACCAGCGCAACTCTAACTTGAGCCTAAATTGCGTATATGAGTTTCCGTCAGCGCGCTGGCACCGATAGCCTACCTAAATATTAGAATATAAAATAGTATTTTTTTTAATAAAAAGGTCGATACAGTTTAGTAAGATTTTTTTTTTCCGTCAAATAATTATATAAGGTTGCGGATCTTGTGAAAGTGTGAAATTCTCTAACCTGTTACACCTCTCCATTTTATAAACTCATCTTCCCCCGACCACTGCTCACTACTAGGTTTGGGCAATGGGTCATGTCTTTTTGGACTGGCCCTCGGTACGACCATCGAGCATGGCACAATATGAATGCCTTTGGACTAGGCTGACACAAATCATGAGCCATGTCGCCCATGGAAACTTGATACAATAAGAGGCACGGCACAAACCGACTAGGTTGTGCTTGGTCTAGCCCAGCATGAAAAGCAGTATTTTCATAAAAACACATCCTGTCTATAGCCCTGCCCATCATCAATTACCTAATACCAGTGGTTCAGCCCATCATCAAATATTACATCTACCCTTCACCTCCTCCCATAACCCATCCGATGTAGTCGTCATCTCCCCGTACCTCTGTCGTCTCCTCTCGCCCTCCTCCACCCCTGCTTTTACCCCGCACTGCCACCTCCTTCCACACCATCCCCTCCTCACTGTCCCCCACCCCTCGGTATCAAATCCAGTAGCCTTTTGTCACACCACCATCATATATGGCCTTGCGGCACTGCACCACTAGCTTCGCCGACTGTCCGGCGGAAGAAGACGCAACAACACTGGATCTCAACGATTCTCATCGCCTTGGCGCTGGATCTAGTAGTCTTTTTTTTCTGCAGTGAATAAATAAAACTTAATTATTTTTCCTAAATAATTATGTGTATTGGATCCTTATCAACGGTCGATATTTGCTCCTCGTTTTTAGTGCTATCCACGGCAACGGATCAACGACGGCGACGTCCATGACTTACACATCCACCATAACAAAACCTAACATGTCCTGTTGCAAACTTGAGCCTCACTGAAGACGAGTAGGAGCGGAAGCTCATTGGGCCTATTCCATGCCGACCGGCACGATTCCGGCCTCTATCACCCCCGACTTTGTTCTGATCGCCAAACCCAAAAAAGAAAAAGGGAGAAAAAAGCTCTAATCGTCACTTCACTTACCATTAATCGCAGTAACAAGTGTATCACTGACCCCAGCTTTAAGCCAAGAGCTCTTTTAGGATACACTAAATTCGATACAAATCATATATTTTTTTCGATCTAATATATCAGATTAGTTAGAATTTATTTATACTTCCTCTAATAGTAGAGTAATAGAAATATTCTTAATAAATTAATGGCTAGATCTAATTTCTCCTACCCACTGTATACTATCTGTATAATCTCTACTACTTCTAATTAGGAATTGGTGGCAGTGGTCCGTTCTCCTCTAGAGTATCTGATTCGTTGGATCTGACATGAACGGCTGAGATATAAGAGTATTTAATCATATCTTAGATGGAAGGATTTTATCATATCTTTTTTGAATAGAGATATTATTTTAGCATGTCTCTATTCACATGTTCTTACTATGGAAGGATGCTATTCATATATCTTATAAATGGAAGGGTTTTCTCATCATATCCTGCATGGATAGAAGGATATACTCATCATATCTCATAATAGGGAAGTCTATCTCATCATATCTAGAACGCACGAGCACATGACTAGTACATCTAAATTTAGTTTTCATTGCAACGCACGAGCACATGGCTAGTACATGGCTAGTACATCTAAAATTTCTCTTAACCCCAAACGGCCAAACCCATCGATTAGCGGCGACTAATAAAGTAACTAGTATAGTGCCTGTGCTAACGCTACGACGGCAGTACACCCGCTTATCAATTAAATGAGAAGATAAGTATGAATACAACACTTAATAATAAAAGAGAAATTTAGAATCTTAAATGAATTTAGAAAGAAAACGGAACTAAATGGAAGTCGAGTGGTAAAACGGGTTCCCAAAAGATTTCAAATCAAGAAAGAGAAAGAAAAAGAATTTTTCGATTTTAGATTATATTTTTGCAACTTCCACAGAGAGACACAGCGTGCTCGGCTCTCTGGCTTGGCAACGCAAGGAGGAAGGCCGGAGGTGGCGCGGGCGCATGATGGGTCGGCAGATCAGTGCGGCGAGATCGCCGGCATCGGCGTCTGCGGGGGAGGAATCACGGTTGCGGTGAATTTCGCCAGGAAAGATGACGGTGATGGCTTGGGTTACCTCCAAAATCCGGCGATCTTTACAAGAGGGAGCACTTGGGGATTTACGCAATGCGATGGGGTGGAGGAGAGCTCGTCGGCTTTTATAGCCCCGAAACAAGCATATTTATGGAAACCATAATTTGGGATCAAATCAGATTGGGAGGAAATTTTGACAATAGAGTACGAAATTTGGGAAATTAACACCATAGATAGAAATAGGAGATTTGGTGCGGGATTGATGGAGCTTTAGAGCTTCTTTCTTGCTTTAATGGAGGGAGGGAAGAGAAGAAGCTTCTCAGTGCAAAATTTGACTAGAAGAAGCTACTGGTGAGTTGCCTTCATTTTTTTAAATATACAAGGATTTTTGAAAAGATAGCACATTAGGTTAAAAATTCTAGAAAAATTCTCAAAAAACTTTCGATTATTTTGTACTTAATAAAATTATTTTCTAAAAAATTAAATTATAAATTTGCCGAGGCACGGCGTGCCATGAGGTCGCCGACCAAGAACTCGCCAAGCGTCGGCAAAGCCACCGATGGCGGCCAGTGGAGCCATTGCGGACTGCGTTCTCCCCATGTTGCCCCATCTCCCGGTTTCCTTTTCCCGCCACGTAATGTATGGTCCTTTCCTTTTCCAAGACGTTTATTTCCTTTTCCTTGATTCCAAGACGTTTGTTTCCTTTTCCTTATTGATGCTGGAGGTGAGGGAAGGTCTGTTGTGGGCCACAGGGATGATTTCAGAAAAATATAGAAAAATAAACTACGCTCGCCGACCGTTGGATCCGCAAGGGAAAAAAGATAAAAATTAAACAGTGCTCGCCGGCCGCTGGTTCTGCGAGAAAAAATTAAAAAAAATTAAGCAGCTCTCACGTACCGTTGGTTCCTTAGATAAAAAATAAAAACAAAAATTCAACGCTCTCCATGTGCTGAAATTAGGCTCTATGGGGCTAGATCCGTAAAAAAGTCTCGAGAAGGGTCATATTCGAAAAAAAATACGATCACAATGCCAGGACAATAAAAAATTCAAGTCTTGTTTCCTTGCATGTGGATCCTCCCTGTTTATTTCCTTATTTGATTCACCCTCCTTCCAAATATGTAGTACGTACAATTTTGGCCAGTAAAAAATTCAAGTCTGGTTTTCTTGTATGCGGATCCTACTTATTTATTTCCTTGTTTGATTCGCTCTCCTTCCAAATATGTTGGTGGGGGAGGTCTGTTGTGGGCCACAGGAATGATTAGACACACTAAATGATGACCATCGGATGTGGGTGAGTAAAACTGAGGAAAAATCTGAGACGTTCATTTTGATGAATACAAGTTTACGGGGACGTTTTCTTTGGTGTGCGAACATCGCCATCTCTAATGAGGTGTATTATTTAGGGGGAACGTAGGAAAAATTGCTTAGGTGCATTATAAAGGGGTATAGATTAAGCCCAGGCAGAGCAATGAGCATCCCCGGCAGGTTCTGCTTCCTCCAGGTCAACCTCGTCGCCTCCTTCCTCGAACTCCTCATCGCCGGCTCCGGCATTCCGCGCGATTCCGATCTGTGCGCCCCTATACCCTGATCCCCTCATGGCGCTGATGCGGAAAAGACCGGCCTTTGGCCGCCTCTCCGCCGGATTCGACTGGTGAAGCTGCCAAGGCTGCTGCTTTGGGTGGTTTCTTGGATGCGTTAGAGGTTGCGGAGTTCTTGGTCGGCGTAGCTCCATATTTGGGCCGGGGAAGGTGGAGGACGAGATGGCGCTTAGCAGGCAGAGGATCGTGAGGTGAGCAGCAGGAGCTAGCTTCTTGATCTTTTCCTTCTGTCCAGTGATCCAACATTTAGAGCTTTGATTCGAGCTTTATGGTTTTTTCGTGGGAAAGGAGGCTTATGGTTTTGATTGTCTTGGTTATTTCTCTCTGTTCTTGGCTGGTTATAAACTTATAATGTTCCTTTGTGTTAGATATAACAGTCTTGTATTAGAGCATTGATATATATTAAAAAGTCAATAGGATCAGTTTGATTTGTATTAGAGCATGTAGGTGTAGTGGCATCCATTTTGAGTTGTTGCACAATAGGATGGATGTTTTCTTTGTCCCTTTTTGGTTTATCTGATCGGTAAATATTAGCGTTTTGTGGATAAGGTAAGGTGCGGCATCACTTCAACCAAAAATTGATGATAGAGAAACTCAATATGTCTCTAAGTACAATAGTCCTGCTTATTTGGTTTTGTGATGTGAATGATACAGAACAGTAGATTAAATAATATCTGTTCTGAGTTCTAAAAATCATTATCCTTGTGGTTTAGTTAGGAATGAGTGTCTATGTTTTGAAATTTGCATCCAGCTGAGATGTTCTATTTCATCTATCACAGCTTTCGAGCGGTTCAAATGTTGGGGAATATCTGATATTGGATTCCAACCAATTTTTGTGCTGCTGTCATTCACAGGTTCTATGATGAGAGGGCAAAGCTAACTATACCAATTCACGAGAAACAGGCAGGGTTTGCTGCTAGTAAACTTGGTGTGGCGAGCTCAGGAAAGAACAAGATATTTGTAGCAGGAGATGAGCTGTGGTACAACAAGATTTTTGATCCATCAAGTGACTTCATCTTGACATGGAACCGCATTTTCCTTTTTTCATGCTTCGTTGCTCTATTTATAGACCCCCTGTACTTCTATGTGCCAAAAATTGTCTACACGACCCTCAATTCATGTGTTGGGACAGACAGACATTTAGCCATCATCGTTACATTTTTCCGATCAATTGCTGATTTATTATACGCCATTCACATCATAATAAAGTTCAGAACTACGTATATTAATCCAACCTCAACCTTGAGGGTATTTGGAAGAGGAGATCTTGTCACAGATCCTAAAGAAATTGCATGGAAATATTTGAGATCTGACTTTGCAGTTGATGTGGTGGCTGCATTGCCTTTGCCACAGGTAACTTGGTACTCTTCTTTTTTGTTCTTGTCAGGTGGAATACATTTAGTATTAATGATCCTTGGTGTTACGCTGTCTGTCATGATTGTGAGTATTTCTATGTTTGACCTTATTTTAGGCAAATAAGCTACTGAACTGCTGAAGTTAACTATGAAGTTGTAAAATGGAGGAACACAATTAATTGTCTTTACCGCAGATGCAATCTGAACATATTGCGAAAAAAACCAATAGATATAGTTCTGTGTTAGTGCTGCACAGATCACACTGAAGAATTACAACAGTTAACCTGTCCTCTGACCATTGTATCTCTAAACCAGCCCTTAAGATTACCTGAAAAGAAGGCTTTCCATAAAAGTCTATACCTGAAATTGGTTCAAGCTTTCTAAATAGATGGCATGTTCAACCATGGCAATATTTTGTTTTTTAAAAGTAGTCCTTCAAGATTCCAATGCAGATATCGTGGGGTTAAGAGATAATTGTGAAACTTAAAAAATTCCATATGATGCACAGAGAATTGTTTATGAAGTTTGTAAGTACTTTGATTCCAATACTACAAATAGTAAAAACAATTTCTTTATGTTTGTTAAGGGCAAATGTATTGTTCTGTCAGGTAGAAGCACTGTATATCAATTTCTCATGCTAAATTTTATCTGTACAGCTGTTAATAATGCTATTTCCTTCAAAGCAGAGGAATCCTCACTTAACATATAGCTATTACTTATGTATCGTTACTTTATGTACAGATCATAGTCTGGTTTGTGATACCAGCTATTAAATATTCCACTGCTGAGCACAACAATAACATTTTGGTGCTTATAGTTCTTGCTCAGTATGTTCCAAGATTATATCTCATATTCCCTTTAACTTATGAAATTGTCAAAGCAACTGGAATTGTAGCAAAGACTGCTTGGCAAGGGGCTGCATACAACCTGCTGCTCTACATGATAGCTAGTCATGTACAGTATTCCTATACTTTTATATTGAATCTTTCGACATTTCATATCTTGAAGTTTACCAAATTTCATGTTAGATGTGTTGCTCAAGTTTTCAGCTCTCTTGATATCATGTAGCAAAGTTCTCAGTATTCCCTGTTACTCTTCTTTCAGGTACTAGGTGCACTATGGTATTTGCTAACTGTTGATCGTCAAACAGCCTGCTGGAGAAAGAATTGCAAGAATGAAACTGGTTGTGATATTAGATACCTAGATTGTGATGTGACACCAGATCAAAATTGGGCAAGTACAACTGCTGTCTTCAGTAACTGCAATGCTAGTAATAGCAACAACATCAATTTCGATTATGGCATGTTCCTTCCTGCATTGTCAAATCAAGCCCCTGCTCAAGGTTTCTTTATAAAGTACTTCTATTCCCTTTGGTGGGGTTTGCAGAATCTAAGGTATTTTTTAGTGGACATCTTGATATTGAAGTAGCATTCTAAATGGGAACTTATGTTGCAATTTCCTTGCACAAACCAGTGGCTCTTTAATACCATTATATGAGTTGAGGGCTTTGATAAGAACCATAGAGTATTATGTATCAAACAAAACGTTAGGTTCTTGCTCTTTCAGTTTCAACTTTCAATTGTAAGTCCATTTTGAAATTACCTAGGAAGTTCAAACTAGGTTTTTTAATGTGATCATTATTACTTTACCAGTTCTCAGGATTAATATGTGGTTTTCTAACAAAACATATATTTCTTATATTTTTGGAACAGTTGCTATGGCCAGACTCTTACTGTGAGTACTTATATTGGTGAGACACTCTATTCTATATTCTTGGCAGTACTTGGTCTCATCTTGTTTGCGCATTTGATAGGAAATGTACAGGTACTTACGTACTTAATTACTCTCACCATACTGTAGAATTCGTTATTTATAAGCACGGCTTTGTCGTTTTAATCATAATGTATTAATGTTAACTGGTCTTTTGGGAACCTTTTATCTTACAATGTTACTGTTATTTTCCAGACCTACCTGCAGTCCATCACTGTGAGGGTTGAGGAGTGGAGATTAAAGCAGAGAGATACTGAGGAGTGGATGAGACATCGTCAACTTCCTCATGAACTACAGGAAAGGGTTAGACGATTTATCCAGTACAAGTGGCTTGCAACTCGAGGTGTGAATGAAGAGTCCATATTGCAGGCTCTACCTGCGGATCTTCGTCGTGACGTTAAACGCCACCTTTGCTTGGGTCTTGTTCGTCGGGTAAATAATTTTACATGCTTTTGAAAATAACATACCGTGTACATGTTTTAAACTTTTAAGTATATCTTTTGGACGATGAATGATGCCACAACTTTGCTGTATATAATATCAGACTTCTTGTCTTTCGTCATTACGATCACACAATCACATGATTTTTTTTAATTTTTATTAGAACTGAGCATCATATTGGCAGTGTTACGATGGCAATTTGATGTAGTTAGCTTCTTATATGACAAATACAGCTGCTGCTATTTGATCCTAGGTGGGGTAGTTGCACTGGCTTTAATAAGAGTGGAGAAAACATGTCTTGGGAATTTGGAGGTTATGGGCTTATGGCCCCATTTCCATTGTTGAAGGAAATGTCTTTCCTCCTAGATGATTATTAGTCCTTTTGTTAGCTTCCAATGCTACTGCTCCATCAAAGTATTGGAGAAAATCCAGACTAAAAGTTTTGAAGCAATCCATATGTGCATTTTTTTATAAAAAAAATGCTCTGTTAATTTACACCATGGATCACGTTTTACTCAAATTGTGTTCTGATCTCTCTTTCTATTCCATTGTTTCAGGTTCCATTTTTCTCCCAGATGGATGATCAACTTCTAGATGCCATCTGTGAGCGTCTTGTATCGTCACTGTGCACAAATGGCACATACATTGTCCGTGAGGGTGATCCGGTGACTGAGATGCTCTTCATCATTCGTGGGAAACTCGAAAGCTCCACAACAAATGGTGGCCGCACAGGCTTCTTCAATTCAATTATGCTAAAACCTGGTGATTTCTGCGGCGAGGAACTTCTTGTATGGGCTCTTGCCCCCAAGCCTATCGTCAATTTGCCATCATCCACTCGGACAGTGAAGGCGCTCATAGAAGTGGAGGCCTTCGCACTGCAGGCTGAGGATCTCAAGTTTGTTGCCAATCAATTTAGGCGGCTGCACAGCAAGAAGTTGCAACACACTTTCCGTTACCACTCACACAACTGGAGAACGTGGGCCTCGTGCTTCATCCAAGCTGCTTGGCGGCGGTACAAGAGGAGGAAGATGGCAAAGGGCCTGAGTATGAGGGAGTCATTCTCCTCCATGAGATCAGATGACCCACCACCGAAGGAGAACCTCGCTCTAAAAATCCTGGCTGGGACTAGGAAAGGGCCTCAGAACATGAGAGAGCTGCATAAGATAAGGAAGCCGGATGAGCCAGATTTCTCAGCTGAACCTTAAGAGTAATGTAGAATTTTATCTACGACGGTCATTGCTGCCGCTAGCTTTTCTGCATGAAGGAGGCTGCGAGCGGACTTACACCGTGCATCAAATTTGGGTTGACGGGACCAATTGTTGATGTGACAAGGTAATTAACTTTGAAGCTCGAACCATGGTGAAGCACCTGACTAAGAGAGGCTAATGGTTTAAGTTACCTAGATGTTTAGTCGTCATTACATTGTACATTTAGATGTATTTGTGCTTGTAACATTCTTGAAACCTCAGAACAGCGCACCGTCACATTGATTGCCAGAGCTTAAAACAAAAATCTATCATTGAAGCCATTGTTTGTATTTCTGGTGTCTGCAAAGTATGAGGGTGGCTATTTTGTTCAACTGCTAGCACACATTTCATTGCTTTGTCATGTATTTGTGTGGCCAAAAGGCCACTTTGACACGTTGTGGTCTTGTGGAGTGATTCCTCTGGGTAGCAATGAGATGTAGCATGCTACGCCAAGTTGGAGACCTGTATTGGACCTCAACCCGCTAGCCAGTTGCAAGCAATGAGATGGAGCCCGACAAGAAGCTTTGGGAATAAAGGGAGCAGAAATGGATCCACCGTGTGCCGACAAGAGGCCGGCTACGTGCGGCTGCCGTCATGAGCACAAGAGGCTACGTGCGGCGGCTGCTTCAATCAGACCACTGTTCGGGTTGAAAGTCTTCGCCCAGGGCGCCGCGGACGGCGGGTTCGGCTCGGTGGCGCCGAGCGCGCAGGGAATGTATGCAATGCAAATAGTGTGGTGGCCTGGGCGGGCCGAACAACGGACGGCGACGCGGCTCTCGGCTCGGCGATGTGGGCCTCAGGCAAATAAAATGCATCTCCTCAGGCCCTTTTTATTTTACCGTCGCTGCCGGGAAGCCTCAGTCCTCCCGCCGCCGCCGCCACAACCATCGGCTTCCGCCCCTCCACTCCCCTCGTGGCAGCGGCTGCCTCCAATTCCACCATCCTCTTCTCTCTTGCTGTCGCTCGCCGTGGAGGTCCCTTCATCTATTTGCCGCTCGTGCGCTCTCCGCATAACATCGGCTCGCCGTAGTCATGAGCATGTGGTCGGAGCTCGATTAGCCCGGGAGAAGCCATGAGCATCCAATGCATCATCCTTTGATCCATAAGCTCTCAGCGTTCTACTGCTATTGGAGTTGCGGCGTATCGGATGATGACCTGGACATCGATCTCCTGCGGCAGCAGCAAATTGCAAGCGAATAATATACAACTGAATTTGAAGGTTTTCCTAGTGCACAGGGAGTATGTTATTTAATCCGGTTGTTAAATGTTTCCACGTTGCCAAGCAGGCCCTAATGGCAAGCAAGCAGTTCCACGTAATGAGGCATAACCATCTACTCCAGCTCTTTTGCTTCATCTACGAACTACAATCGACACTCCAACACGCTATTTCACAGGCGCGTTCTTGTTACTTGCCTAAGTAATATAGTTTACGCTAATCGTCTTCGTGGTAAAGGTTGTTAAAAATGAAGTTTTCGCTTAATCAAGTCTCTCTCTCATTTGGCCATACGAAGCTAAGTAGCCTCCTCGAGATCCATATCCAGGAGACCAGTACTACTACTCCATGGCTCATGAGGCGATCAAATGTGGACCTTGACGTATACAGATCATACTGTGTTGGGTGTAGAATAGCTATTACCCGGACAATATGGTATGCCAGGTAATTATAGTATATATACATTAAGCCTCTTTTCAACTGTCAGGAATAGTTACTCCCTATCTATACTCCTTTATAATACACCTAAGCAATTTTTTCTACGTCCACCCTAAATAATGCACCTCATTAGAGATGGCTCAATGTTCGTGCACCCAGCAAAACGTCCTTAGAAACTTGCATTCATCAAAATGAACGTATCAGATCTTTCCTCAGTTTTACTCATCCACATCCGATGACCATTATTTAGTGTGTCTAATCATCCCTGTGGCCCACAACAGACCTCCCCCACCTACATATTTGGAAGGAGAGCGAATCAAACAAGGAAATAAATAAGGAGGATCCGCATGCAATGAAACCAGACTTAAATTTTTTACTCGCCAAAATTGTACGTACTATATATTTGGAAGGAGGGTGAATCAAACAAGGAAATAAACAGGGAGGATCCGCATGTAAGGAAACAAGACTTGAATTTTTTGTTGTCCTGGCATTGTGATCGTTTTTTTTTTCCGAATATGACCTTTCTCGAGACTTTTTTACGGATCTAGCCCCATAGAGCCTAATTTCAGCGCACGGAGAGCGTTGAATTTTTGTTTTATTTTTATCTAAGGAACCAACGATTGCAGTGAGTCTTTGCTTAATTTTTTCAAATTTTTTCACGAACCGGCCAAGCAAGCCTTTATTTAATTTTTATCTTTTTTCCTTGCGGATCCATGATCGGCGAGCGCAGATTTATTTTTCCATATTTTTGAAATCATCCTCGTGGCCCACAAATGACCTTCCTCACCTCCAAGCATCAACAAGGAAAAGGAAACAAACGTCTTAGAATCAAGGAAAAGGAAACAAACGTCTGGAAAAGGAAAGGACCATACATTACGTCTTTGGGAAAAGGAAACCGGAGATGGGGCGGGCGACAGGGAGAACGCAGTCCGCAATGGCTCCACGGTCACCATCGGTGGCTTTGCCGACGCTTGGCGAGGTTCTTTGGTCGATGACCTCATGACGCCGTGTCTTGGCAAATTTATAATTTAAATTTTTTTGAAAATAATTTTATTAAGTACAAAATAATCGAAAGTTTTTTTGAGAATTTTTCTAGAATTTTTTAACCTAATGTGCTATCTTTTCAAAAATCCTTCTATATTTAAAAAAATGAAGGCAACTCACCTGTAGCTTCTTCTAGCTGCAGCCCCAAACCAGAGAAGCTTCTTCTCTTCCCTCCCTCCATTAAAGCAAGGAAGAAGCTCCAAAGTTCCATCAATCCCGCACCAAATCTCCTCTTTCCATCTATGGTGTTAATTCCCCAAATTTCGTGCTCTATTACCAAAATTTCCTCCCAATCTGATTTGATCCCAAATTATGGTTTCCATAAATATGCTTGTTTCGGGCTATAAAAGCCGGCGAGCTCTCCTCCACCCCATCGCATTGGGTAAATCCCCAAGTGCTCCCTCTTGTAAAGATCGCCGGATTTTAGAGGTAATCCAAGCCATCACCGTCATCTTTCCCAGTGAAATTCACCGCAACCGTGACTCCTCCCCCCGCAGCCTTGCGTGCCGACGATCTCGCCACACCGGTCCGACTCCACTCGCGACCGCCGCCACCCTAGCCTTCCCTCCTTTGCTGGCTGGCCAAGCCCAGAGAGCACGCTGTGCTCTCTGTGAAAGCTGCAAAAAAAATAATCTAAAATCAGAAAATTCTTTTTTCTTTCTTTTTCTTGATTTAAAATCTTTTGGGAGCCCGTTTTCGCCCATTCGACATCCATTTAGTTCCGTTTTTCTTTCTAAATCCATTTAAAATTCTAAATTTCTCTTTTATTATTAAGTGTTGTATTCATACTTATCTTCTCATTTAATTGATAAGTGGGTGTACTGTCGTCGTAGCGTTAGCACAGGCACTATACTAGTACTATATATGTAGCATAATTACGTGGGATTTCCCTATATTCATATACGAAAAAGTCTGAAATTCTTTAGATGTCGTGTTTAACTAGTCTACTAACTGGTTCAAATAAGTTTGGACTGAAATTTAAACTAGAGTTGACATTATATGGTAGTTTGATAGTAGGCATGTGCTCATTTTATATATAAATCAGCAAATCATGTGATCTAAATTTGTTCAAAATCTTTGAATTCGAGTATATTTTTCCAAATATATACACTTTATTTGAATTGTTATAGATGTGCATTTACCCTAAAACAGAAATTTTCAAAAACTATACCCAAATTTGGCTTGAATTTGTGCATTTTAAATCATGGTACCCTAACACCATGTTGTCCCATTTCCGCGTCATTAAGGTGGAATATCAGATGTGGAAGTGACTACTCCCGGGAGTAGAAGGTATTATATATAGCTACGTGTAGTCTACGTGCCAACCAATTAACGAAGATCGATTGAGCCCAATTAACACAGACCGACCGAGCCATTCAATACTCTGTGCAGAGCAAGTGTCTCCTAACTAGTAAATGACTAATAAATGATAGTTTTTGTTTGTACATGATTTTTTTATTTAGCCATAACTTTCAAATGAGATTGATTTTGATCTTCAAATTTTATATAGTTGTAGAATAGCACATCCTCTACGCATGATAATTTTTTGAGAATTTTTAAAAATATGTACATGTGTTTTTCATGGAATTTTGAAAACACTGGATACGTTGCCTTTTACTATTCAAACAAATAACATGTTACTAATTATTACACAAGATGTTACTATACTGAAATAAATTGTATAAATAGAACTAAATTCCTGTTTCGATAGTTCACTTTGTTTCTATATAGTAACACCTTGTGTAATAGCGAGTAATATGTTATTTTTTGGATAGTAAAAGACAACATATCATGCGTACATCATTTTTACAGTGCAAAATTCATTAAAACTATATGTAAAAGTTTTCAAAAATTACAAAAAATTTAACATAAATAGGGGAGGTGATATTCTACAACACTGTAAAATTTGAAGGCCAAAATCAATTTTAACTGAAAGATATGAAAAGACAAATTCGGTTGAATAGTGATTTTTCACTGTTTAGCGCTTTGTTAATTTCATATCTTTCAAATTCTATTGAGTTTGGTCTTCAAATTTTATAAGGTTGTAGAATCTTACCTCTCCTACATATGGTAATTTTTTAGATTTTTTCACATAATTTACTATAGGGCCGACAAATAGAACTAAATTATTATTCTTGAAAACCATATGTACAAGTTTTCAAAAATTCTCAAAAAAATTATCATACGTACTATAGATGAGATTATACAACTCTGTAAAATTTTAAGATCAAAAGCAATCTCAAATAAAAGATATAAAAAATACAAATTTAGCAAACAGTTTGAAACGAAGTAATATCTTGTGTAACAGAGAGGAACGTGTTATTTTTTAGATAGTAAAAGGCAATATATCCTATGTAAACCACTCTTATCGTGTAAAATCTATAAAAATCACATGAAAAGTTTTCAAAAATTATCATAAATAGGTGAGTTGAGATTCTATAATACTATAAAATTTGAAGACAAAAATCAATTTCAGTTGAAAGATACAAAAAAAGACAAATTCGGTTGAATAGTAATTTTTCACTATTTAGTGTTTTATCAATTTCATATATTTCAAATGCTATTGAGTTTAGTCTTCAAATTTTACAGGGTTGTAGAAGCTCCTCCCTACGTATGGTAATTTTTTGAGATCTTTTCAAATATTTTACTACAACACAACCAACAAATAGAACTAAATTCTTATTCATAAAAATCACATGTACATATTTTCAAAAATTCTCAAAAAATTATCATACGTAGGGGATGTAAGATTCTACATCTCTGTAAAAATTTGAAGATAAAAAGCAATCTCAACTGAAAGATATAAAAAAGACAAATTCGATTAAATAGTAATTTTTCAATGTTTAGCGCTTTGTCAATTTCATATGCGATTGAGTTTTGTTTTAAAATTTTACAAGATTGTAGAAACTCATATCCTCTACATATGGTAATTTTTGAGAATTTTTGAAAACTTGTATATATAATTTTCATAGATTTTACATGATAAAGATGGTTTACACAGGATGTAGTAACATCTTGTGTAACAATGAGTAATACATTGTTTTCTGGATAGTAAAAGGCAACATATCTAGTGTTTTATAAAATTCATGGAAATCACATATATACATTTTTAAAAATTATCAAAAAATTACCAAACGTAGGGGATGTGAAATTCTACAACCCTGTAAAATTTGAAAACCAAAATTAATTTCATTTGAAAGATATAGTTAAATCAAAGAAAGAAAGATTCACGTACAAACTAGATGATGTATTTACTAGTGGTTGCCTGGTTGGCCATGTAAGTGATTGGTTTAATGAACACACAGGTGTACACACGTAACCGAATGGTTTAGATGCGCTTCTCTGGAGTTACGACTAGCGCGTAGTTGCACGCACGCGTAGAATAGCGCTTCCATGTATATATATATATATATATATATATATATATATATATATATATATATATATATGTGTGTATATATATTATATGTATATATGTATATATGTACACACACATTACATACATATATACATATCATATATGTAGGTATATATGTATTGTATGTATATATATATATATATGTGTGTACAGTATATGGAAACGCTAATCTGCGCTTGAGCGCAGATTAGTTATTCCGCGCTTCGGTCGGAGAAGCGCATGCAAACCATCTCACGTACGCCCGCGTGACGCATGTTGACTAAGCTAATCACTTACGTAACCAAACCAACTAGTAAATGTGTTTCTTATTTGTATATAAATATGTTTTCTCTTTGATTTAGCCATAACTTTTTATTTACAGCTTCGATTCACAAACGGTTTTCACCAGTAGCTTACTACTGATGAGAGCAACAAATTGATATAAGTTTCACCAATAAATGCCGCATGAATCAGATTTTACTATCCGTACTATCGATATACAGAGATTTTACTATCATGCCAAAGGGTTTAGCAGTCTGTACGGTAGTAAATTGGTAGTAAGATTTTATTCATACGGTGTTTATTAGCAAGACTTATATTGCTATGTTACTCTCGTCGTCAGTAAGCTACTGATAAGAACCGTTTGTGAATCGGAGCTATTAATAAAAAGTTATGGCTAAATCAATTAAAAACATATTCTAGTTCAAACAAGAGAACACATTACTATTTTCGCGGTTTGACCACTAGTAAATGTGTTTCTTGTTTGTACATAAATTTGTTTTTTCTTTGATTTGCTATAACTTTTTATTGATAGCTCCGATTCACGAACGGTTTTTACTAGTAGCTTACTGACAACGAGAGCAACATATTGATACAAGTTTTGCAAATAAACAGTCATTTTGCTGTCCGATGAAAGATTTTACTATTCGTATATGTAGATTTTACTATCACGCAGAGGATTAAGCAGTCTGTGTGAGTAGTAAAAAGTTTACAATATATCAACATGCTCTGTATCAACTCCTGGAGAAGGAGACTTCGTCTCTGGATCCCACCTGCCATGAAGGCGAACAGCAAGGCAACGGCTCATGTTTGTTCCTGGTAGTGCATCTCTCTTGGGTGGTGATGATGCTTCTACCAGTATTATCGGCTCCGCATCTAGTCATCTGGTGGCCAGCATTTTGTGGCACTGAGCTGCATCCTACCATTTGTGGTGAACCTTTGTATGGGAACCGAGAGACACAATCATCGCGTCCAGTTTCAGGCAATTTACTTTGTCCATGGCTTATACTGCGATTCATGCCGTTCCTCATTGTACGTACTCAACCAGTCTAGGTTACTTCCCAGATTGACCTACACATACTACGTTCTGTTGGGAAATATTATGTGAGTAGTTTTGAGCTACCATATTGCTTTTTGCTTCTATGCGTTGGGGTCATGGTCTCATAGAAAGTCCACACATTGACATACTTGCTTGCAGAAGGTGTAGGGTGATTTGACAGCGCTCAAAAGAAAAACGGTTTTAGCCTCTTTTTTGTTCGTAAAAACCATTTACTGTATGCTTTTACAGTCACCTATGTATATTTTACTATTCATCTATAAATTTTACTATATATACTGTAAGCTTTTATTACTGTACAGACTACACATACTGTTGAACTCTCTGCGCGATAGTAAAATCTATCATCGGACAGCAAAATGACTGTTTCATTGACGAGACTTATATCATTATATTCCTCTCATCGTCAGTAAGCTACTGGTGAGAACCTTTTGTGAATCGGGGCTACCAATAAAAAATTATGGCTAAAACAAAGAAAAAGATTCACGTACAAACAAGTAAACGGATTTACTAGTTGGTTTGCCACGTAGCTGATAGTCAATTAGGACAGTTCCGTCGTGCTAAGTACGGCTCAGTTGGTATGCATTAACTGGCTAGGGAGTAGAATAGTATGTGTGTATATGAAAATGGTTCAATACTCGTGAGAGCATGTACTCCCGTTTCTCATATACTGCTTAAACAAAACATTTATACATCGTTATCCTTTTGAGTATACTCTAATAATGATTATAAGATACTTCAAAGTAAATTCTATAAAAATTTCATCAAAATCCACTTTTTATAGCATAATTTGTGTATATTACTGCTTTTACGTATGAAAAAAGGTATATAGCAAAAATTAAGGGCTCAGATGAAATTGTTTCAACCATGTCGTATAAGAGTATCTTAGAATTAGTATTAAATATACCGAAAGAGATAAAGGAATATATCATGTTCGTTTAAGTAGTATATTGGATGTGTGAGTATGTACTCCTAAGAGTATGGAACCATTTTCCTTTTCTGTACTCTCTGGAGTATATATTCCCACATCTAATATTTCACTTAAACAAATGTGTTATACTCCTTTATCATTTTTTATACTTTAATAATAATTCTAAGATACTCCAATGCGACATGGTTAAAATTTTTTTTATCGAAACCCTTTATTTTTGCTATATACACTTTTTCATATGTAAAAGGAGTGCATACAAAAATTATGCTATAAAAAGTAGACCATAACGGAATTTTTAATGGAACTCATTTTGAAGTATCTTATAACCAGTATTAGAGTATACTCAAAAGGATAAAGAGGTATAACAACATCATTTATGCGGTACACTTAGAGTGGGAGTGCGTACTCCTAAGAGTATGAAACCATTTTCATATATATATATATATATACGTATATATATATACGTATATATATATACGTATATATATATACGTATATATATATACGTATATATATATATATATATATATACATATATATATATATATAAAGCCGAAATGGCCCACCATGGTGCCTGGGTACCATGACTTTAAATGAGCGAATTCAAGCCATATTCGAGTATATTTTTTCAAAAATTTCAGTTGTAGGGTATATACCCATCTTTAACAATTCAAAAGAAACACATACCTTTTAAAAAATATACTCGAATTCAAATATTTTGAACGAGTTTGGATCACATGCTTTGCTGATTTATATATAAAATCAGCACATACCTACAACCAAACTATCATCAAAAAGAGAAACTCTAGTTTGAATTTCAATTCAAATTTGTTTGAACTAGTTAAACTCAGCATCATAAAATTTCCAAAAAAAATCGCATGAAAATATATAGAGAAAATATCCTTTTTAGATCATGGTGTCCAAGCATTGTGGTGCCTAAGTAATTATACTATATATATATATATATATATATATATATATATATATATATATATATATATATATATATATATATATATATATATATATATATATATATATATATATATATATATATATATATATATATATATATATATACGGCCACGCTATTCTACACGCGAGTCGTATCAGCCGGGACGGCACAACGCGTGAACGCGGTGCCCAAAAACAATCGGGACAGTTCCTAATGTAGCGAAGGCCCAAAAACAATACGTGCAGTTTTTAATAAATGCACGTAATTAAAAATGTTATCGACTCTGATATGGCTTGTAAAGTTACGCTTTCCTCACAGTAGTATAAGGAAGTAAGCACGATAGTAAAAATCATCAATATGTGTCAGTAACATAGGGGAAAAATGATGAATGGACATTTATGAAATGTTAAATTTCACAGTAGTACTGTACTGTTGGGATTGTAAAATCATTAAAGATCGATAGTAAAAGGTTCCTATTAAAGTCTGATGCCCGTGTGACAATAGCATACAACAAGAATACACGCTAGTAAACTCTACTATTTGAGTTTGTAAAATCATCAACGACCGTCAATGAAACGACCTTATTGCGTATGGAAAAACTGGCAGCGTAAGCAACCGAACGCAAAAACGATAGTAAATCATTCTAGAACTATTAACGGTAACACTACATGTACAACTCTGAAATATCTTGCTCTATATGTAGTAAATAAAAATATATTATGTCGGTCTACTAATAATACTGTCCAACCCATCCACGTAAGCCCAACAAACTAGAAAATCTTTCCCTAGTTTGTACATGAATCTTGCTACCTTTTAATTAGCTAAATCCTTTTTATTGGCATCTCCGATTTACGATCGGTTCATACCAATAGCTTACTGACAACGACAACAACATAATGATACAAGTCTCCCTATTAAACGCCTTCTGTATGGATAGTACGATCTACATATACCGATAGTAAAATCTATGAGAAATTGTAGTTTCCCATCGAGGAGATAGAAGAACTATTCGAGTGATCAACAAGCTTCACTTTAAGAGTCTTGCAAGCATCCTTTGCTCTGGCAAGTTCCTCTACGAGTGAAGCGTTGGTGATCTCAAGACTAGCTAACTCGGATTTGGTCATTTTTGAACTTTTGACCAATTCCTCATACTTTCTTCTTTCTTTATCTAGGCTATTCTCTAGCTCAAGGTTTTTCTCTTTTTCAAGGATAAGCAAATCCTCTTGAGCTTCGAGAGTAGCCTCTTTTTGCTCAATGGTTTCCTCTAACTTCTCAATATCTTTCAGAAGTAAATCTAATTTTTTATCATTAAAATCCTTCATGAACTTAAATGTACTATCATCGTCACTAGCGCCATCGCTTTCATCTAAGTATGAGTTGGCAATGGAAGGAGATGATGTTTTGATTGATACCTTGCGCCCCTTGGCCATGAGGCACATTGGAGCGTCTTCATCGTCATCGCTCAAGTTGTCGAAGAGGCCCTTCAACGTTGTTGAGGTGGAAGACATGGCGACGGCGACGGAGGCAACTCTTCCTTCTTTGTCGGAATCGAAGCTTGAGTCGGAGTCAGAATTTGAATCCCACTCCTCTCCAATGTGAGCTTGTCCCTTGTGCTTGAAGTGTTTGAACTTCTTGCTCCTTTCCTTGTTCTTGTCCCGGTATTTATCCTTCTTGTATGGCTTGTCTTCCTTCTTTTCTCTTTGTGGGCATTCGGCGATGAAGTGACCGGCCTCTCCACACTCATAGCACTTTCTTGTTGAGTGTCTTCCTCTTAATTTGTTCCATTGATTTTTGGAGTGGCTCCCCGGCTTATAGCCCTTTTTCTTGAGGAATTTGTTGAATCTCCTTACGAGCAAGGCCATATCATCATTGGTCAAGGGGCCACTCTCCTCCTCCTCATCACTTGTACTTTCCTCGGCTTCCTGCGCAATCCTCACTGCTTTCAAGGCGATGCCTTTCTTCTTTCCTGACTTGAGCTTTTCTACCACCTCCGCTTCCTTGATCATCATCTCATCCATCATTAGCCTCCCAATAACATCATGGGGAGTGAGAGTGTCGAAGTTCGGTCGATCCCGGATGAGTTGCACTAAATTGCAGTTGGTGGGGATGATCACTCGAAGAATGATTTTGACAACCGCTTTGTCGGTGAGCTCGGTACTTCCAAGACCCTTAGCTTGATTCACCAACACCATCAAGCGGTCGAACATCCTTGTGTAAGACTCTCCTTCTTCTAGAGTGAATCTGCTTAGCTCACCAATAATGAGCTCAATCTTGGACTCACGAACACTTGATATCCCTTCATGAGTAACCATGAGTCTTTCCCAAATTGCTTTGGCATCTTCAAGTCCATCGACTCGGTTAAACTCGGAGTCACTTAAAGCATTGAACAAGGCATTGACGGCCAAGTCATTGAAATGTTGAGCTTTCTTCTATTCGGGAGTAAGCTTGTTTGGATCCATTGCTTTAAAACTTGTTTCTACAATCTCCCAAATGCACGGGTGAAGTAATCTCAAGTACATCTTCATTTTATGTTTCCATGCGGCATAGTGAGTACCATCAAAGTGAGGTGCTCTACCGGACGACACGGAAACATAAGATGAGGAGCTTGAGACTCCATGAGACGGATATTCATAAGGAATTTCAACCCCTTTGCCGGAACCCGTGGCCTTTTCTTGGTCACGGATTTCGTCATTCTTTTCTGTTAGCGACATCTTGATTCTCCAAGCGGTTAAGCCAAACTATGGAGATTTGGATCTGATACAAATTGAAAGGACCGGAGATGTCGCCTAGAGGGGGTGAATAGGCGAATTAAAAATTTGCAGCTAAATAAAATCTCCCGAGTGTCCGGGTTATTCAATCCGGATACTCCGGATAGTCCGGACTGTCCGGGTTATGGAGTCTGAATACTCCGGACTGAAGACTTCGAATGGAGATTTTAAATCTTTGCAATTTTCCAACAAACTAATTGAACACAAATGACCTAAATACTTTCAGGTACCTCAAAAAGATGCAGATCTAGAACCAAACCCATCGATAGAGTAGATCGGGTCTTCCAAAGGTCTATCACAACAAACCCTAGCAAGAGCAAAAAAGAAGAACACGAAGACAAAGATTTTTACCCGAAGTTCGGATTCTTGAAGGGAATCCTACGTCTCCGTTGAGGAGGCACTAAGCCCGGGTCCCTCTTGACCACTATCCTCCCGGTGTTGCACAAAGCACTCGCCGGTTCATCACTTCTTGCCTCTTTCCTTTTGGAGGCGAGACTTGCCTTCACAAACTTCTGGGGCTTACCACAATGAGAGTTGGAGGCTCCCGGTGACTCCTTTCCATCTAGGAGTCCTTCAAACTCTAAGAGTAACAAACACGTCGCGAAATCAACTTGGAGGATGAATCTTGTGCTCAAGAATGAAAGAAGCAAGCTCAAGTCACTCAAATCCACTCCTTTCTCCCAAAAGAATCAAATCTATCAATAGCTTCAAATGGAGAAAGGAGATTAGGGCTCAAGAGAGTGAGAGTGAATGTTTTTGAATGAACAAATGCAATAATGGAGCTCTCACCCTGTTAGGTGAAGAGTGATGGCTTAAATAGGGGCTCCAAAATCCAACCGTTGTGGGTGAGCTGCGCACAACCCGGAGTATCCGGATGTATAACCCGGAGACTCCGGATTGGCAAAAACAGGACGTACCGAAGGGGTGAATCCGTAGACTCCGGATGAAATCCCCGGATACTCCGGATTCATTCAATCCGGAGTGTCTGGACCAGAGACCGGATACTCCGGACTGCCTCAGGGCAGCGCCCGAAGGTGTCAACTCGGAGTGTCCGGATTGAATATTCGGATACTCCGGATTGACCTACTCGGCCAGAAGAGTATTTTTCAGAAAAAATGAAATGATTGAAGTTCTTTTTCTATGCAATTTTCATCCTTTGAGCACAAGTATATCCTAGAAGCGATTTCCCGTCGTATCCCCCTTAATAGTACGGCTATCCTTAGACTCAATAAAATAGAAAGTTTACAACAGGAGTCTTGATGCCGTCTTGACAAATTAAATATGGTGGGGATCTCCAATTGCTTTCTCATGAGGATATATTCTTTATCTCTGCACAAATTCTCACTTGACCATTAGTATTTTTAATTGTGTTTTCATCAATCACCAAAACTTAATAAGGGGCCTAGATGCACTTTCAATTTATTAGTCGTTTATGTACAAACACACTTAGTCAATTGGACAGTCGCGCAGGCTCGGTCGGTAAAACAAACCTGGCTAGCGTGTAGAATATGCTATTCAAAGAATAGCGCATGTATATATATATACTAGTAGAGTGCCCGTGCGTTGTAACGGAATTCCAAACGTAGGTGATACATTAATGTAAGATGGGATCCTAAGTTATACAATAAATATCAATTATCTTACATACATATCAAACAAAACATATCTTTGTAAGCTAGTAAACAAATCAAATCATCTATATTGAGTTTCCTGCAGATTTACAACCAAAGGTTAGAAAAGCAATAGTATGATTTTTTGTGGCAAAGAAGATTTTATTTTAATAGTTAACAATCTAATATAGTTATCAATCAACAGAAAATTCACACGAATACAAACATTCAGACAACTACATACTGTCAGTAAGCAGTGCTAGAGGTGAAGCAACCTAAGAAAGGCAACCGATATTTCTAATTTTTTCATGCCATACACGTAAGTCTATCAAGTCTAAACATAAGACGAATGTGTCTTAACTGAAAAAGGCACTAAGAGATTGTCGATCCAAGAAAAACAAAAAAGAGAGCAGGCATCAATGGTTCATATACATTTTTACTTTGTCATCCATGTGTTGGAGTAGTAATAAACAAACCTATCATAGCATTTTCATATTAGAACCAGATGACAGATCAAGCATAAAGCTATCTTGGCTTTTTGGCGACAAAATAATCGTTGGCAGAAGCTGCCTCTATCAAATCCAATGATAGTCTTAATTTTTGCCATTTTACACTCTAATGAATTGCTAATTACAAGCAAAGAGAGGCCATGTTCAAATAAAACAATAAAAGTTTAAGATCCAGCTAACACCATTCTATATTTCTTAAACATGAAATAGAAACATTTTCTTAAAGACAAGAATGCTTACCGTCTCATAATGTCTTCAGATTTCTGACTATTCGTTACATTTTAGCGAATGGTATGCCATAAAGGATCCATATTTCTTCCACGAACATATGCACAGGCTACAAAATTTTGGAAAACACATGGTTGCTATTGGATTGGTCATTACCTTAGCCTGAAGTCCAGTTTCAGACATCTACAGAAACCATATGGCTCATGGGCTTCAGTTTTACACCTCACTTTCCATTATCTATTAGAAAAACTTCCCTTTCCTATAATATGCAAATGTGACATCCAAAAGCTAGAAATTGATTGCACATAACATCATATAGCACAAATAATAATTGAACAGTTAAGCAGCTATACCATGTCTCAAGCTGCAAAATGGTGCACAGAGCTTGTCAGAAGGATTGCCAACATGTTGATCTTGAATCTTTGCTCGCACTATCACAATTAGGACCACCCAATCTATTATCATCTTCATCGTCGGCCGGAATGTTCTCACCAAACCCCATAACATTTTTAGCATTAATAAAGCTTTAACCTTCAGGGGACGGCGCATGCACACATGGCCTCAGCGCCATTGTTGCTGTTGAAGTTCAGGTAGTCCTAATTCTAGGAATGATGCCAGGTTGAAGTTCAGGTAGTCCTAATTGAGCTGATGGTGTGAAACGTGAGTTCAATAGACTTGCATAGAAAGAAGCTACAATGTTAAACAAATAGCCATGTATTAGAAGGAAAAAGCACAAAAGAAAAGAGCGTAATACAACTAACACGGCCTAGACATACCATCGCAACCTCTAAGCTGCCTAGAGAAATGTCGTTTATAGCAGCCACTGACGATGAAAATGGTATGCTTGTTGACAAACTTGGTCTAGAGCAAGAGTGTGATAAGTTACCTTCCACTATATCAGTAAAAAAAGCTTCTGGTGGCATAGAGAAATTTAAAGGCTTGAAAGTGAAAAAAAGAAGTACGCGGTGCATTGCCGGCCTCGTTCTTGCTTGGCTTATTTTGGAATGCATTTCTCTATACCAAAACCTCCTGAAAACCTTCCTCTGGCGCTTGCACATCGTGTAAAACATCAGTAGCATATGATGCTTAACAAGAACTACTGTAAAATACCAGTTAGAACAATCGCTTTGACATCATTCCTTCTTAGAGCTTCCCAATAGTTTCTCTGCAAGCTAGCTATGACTGCAAAACAAGGAAGACATGGCCTATTTACCCATTTATTCATGATACATGGAACCTATCAACATTGAGGAATTGATTAGAACTTAGAAGTGCTCCAAGAATGAACCATCGATTTGTTGATTAAACATGGTAAGTGGAACAAAGCATCTGTGTAGATCGTTGTAAGAAACATCACAATCTACAATCTTAAAAGTACATAATATTTAGGCATGATTAAGAGCATGGAGCAACAGCCAAAGCTGGTAGGTTGCCTTCTTAAGTAAACTAAGCGAAGCATATGGCAAAAGTAAGATAAAAAGAAAACTGATGAAGGAGGGAAAAAAAAGTTAAAGCATACAGTAATTCTAACTATATTGACATTACGATAATACAATTCTGGATGAGGAGCATGTGGTGGACCAATGTCATTCATGTTTAGCAAGTAGTGTGACTACTTTGCTAAAACTAAACCTAGAGCATGCTTGACAGAAAGATTCTCCATTGCTACTGTAACAAATCGGAATACAGTATAGACCAATTTAGGGAATTCCATAAACTGGGAAGAGAACTGGAAAAAACCAACCACCATTGCAAAATAAGGGCGCCACCCCGGCTGCCTCGCCCTCCCTACTAGAACTGGACACGCCATTCTCCCTCACTCTATGCGGCCTCCCATCGGAGTCATCTGACGCGCTCCCGCTCAGCATCTCACCAGGTTCCCGCTCCCCGAGCCTACCCACGAGGCGGCTTCGTGGAACATGAATGGCTCGCCCAATTGACCATGCGCATGAAACAAGCCTCGCCAGCTGCCGCCTCCCTCCTCCTTTGGGACTTGCACGGTGCCTCCTCGCGCGGTCACATGACCGTGCGCTGCTCCATGCCACACCATTCTGTAGACATGTCGCTTGATTTCACCAGACAAGGTAAGTCGATCATTCTGTAAATATATCATCGGATACCGGCATTTTATTTGATGCGTCGCAAGATATTTCTTGGCTATCATCGGCCGTGCATGTGCTGATTTGAACGGTTGTCGTTTTGTCGGCAAACTCTACCTTGCTTAAGCCGAGAATTCTGAGGCCCAGCAAAGTCCGGCCTCGGCCTCGGCCCGGCCATGCACTTCATAAGAAGTACGCGTCTGCTACAACTCACTTTGGGTGTTCTCGTTTTTTTTCCTATTATTCTTTTTTTTTCAATTCTAACACTCGTTTGATCGAAATTATAAATCTAGTCTCCTTCTCAACCGCGAAAGTATCATGAGATGACATGTATCAGCTATCATGTGTGGGATCAGGTAGGTATCTATCATTGTATAAGAGCGTGGTAGATACGTGACACATTGAGAGAGAGATTTACGGTTTTATTCGGATGGTAGGCAAACTTGCATAAAAAAAAGATAAGGGCAGAAAAAAAATTGCTTCACTGAGTTTTGCCATTATCCAGGTCCCACAGGTCAGCCGCACGTGTACTTCGCAAGGCGCCAGCGCAGCGACTCGCGAACTTGCCAACTTTACCGCCACACAGGTGACAGCACATCGAATGGAGCGAGCAAACCGACCAAAACCGCCACGACCCCACCGCTCCTCCAGCGACACGTGGATGGGTGGCCCACATGTCAGTGTCACTGGAGAAGGCGGCTACGTGTCGTGGTGTTCCCGATTCAATAACGCGACAGCTCCGACTCCGAGCAAGCCGCGGCCTCTGGCCGCCTTGTCGCGACGCGCGCACCCCTGCCGATTTCCCTCCCGCCCAAATCCCGAACCTTCGCCTACCCTCCACTCCACTTCAATCCAATCCCAGCTATTAATACCCTCCCCTTCTCCATCTGGCTCGAAGCATCGTCACCTCGCTCTTTGATTCAGTCACGCAATTCATTTCCACTTGTGTTGTGTTGCTGCCAGAGGCGAGATGGCGGCGGCGGCGGCGGCGGCGAGTCACCGGAAGGAGGACGAGGAGGAGGAGGAGATGAGGCTGGAGGACGGCGACATCGAGGAGAGCCCCGGCCGCAGCTTCGACGACGGCGATGGCGACGACTACGAGGACGACGAGCAGGTCGGCTCGCCTCTCTCGTTCCAGTCCCGGCAGTGGCCGCAGAGCTACCGGTACGTGCGCGGTTTCATTCTCTGCTCGATCGATCGACTCACGGACGCCTGTTGATCTGCCTGCTTTACTGTGTTAGTGGCGGTGGTGGGGTTGCTCTACCGATTTCCGCTGCCGTTTAGTAAATTCTATGTTGCTGAGTTTGGATTTGTTTGAGTAGTTAATTTCGTCATTGGGACTAGGCAGATCGCTTGTTCCGATAGTGGATTGATCATTGAGCTGTTCATGTTTAATCGGACATCGGAATGGCCTAGAATCCACCAACACTTGGGAGTGGCCTGATCATTTGGATAGCAATCGGACGGCACGGATGAAATGAAACCGATTTATGACAACGATAAGGCATGATATGGACTTGATAATGCACTGTTTTGTGCTATTCTCGCTCAAAATCGTCCTATGACACAAAAGGGGGTAGGAAAGACAGTTTTGGTTCCAAAGATTTATGACAACGATCCTAGGGAAGTAATTAAGCAGGTAATGAACTGAAACCGATTTATGACAACGATAAGGCATCAATATACTAATGATGTAATGATTTATAGTTTATACTAAGGTTAGTTTAACCTAGCAAATAGATATTGCTTCCAAAGCTGTAGTGAATGTTTTTTTATGTGAAAAGCATGCCAGTATACTTACTAAACACAAGAAAGCACTAACTGTGTTGATATACACCGCAAAGTTATTCTTGAATAATTATGTACAAATAGTGTGATCACGAATTCACGACATGCTGTTTATTTTGCAGGGAAACAACTGACACCTACACAATTGCGGCATCTCCAAGCTTTGGTTACCTGGGTCCTTCTACGAGCAACTACTCAATTCTTGATGTTGGCCGTAGTGGTCTGGGTTCAGATCTGAAGTTGCCTTTTTTATCGGATAAGTTAGACAGAAAGCAAGAATCTGTCAAGGGCCTGCTAAAACCTCTTGGTTCAGTTACAGACGATAAACTCTCTTTTCATTTACAACATACTGGAGAAGTCTACATCGGTCAAGGATGCAGTGTAACACAAACAGTCTTCAATGGTACTATCGTTGAAATATAAACCTGCTTAATTACTTCCCTAGGATCAAACATTTGATTTGGTTTTATTTTTTTGATAGGGGTTAACGTGCTTGCTGGTGTTGGCCTTCTTTCCACTCCGTTTACACTTCATGAAGCTGGATGGGCTGGTCTTGCAGTTCTAGCTATTTTTGCTATTGCTTGTTGTTATACTGGAGTTCTTCTGAAATATTGTTTCGAGAGCAAAGATGGCATTTCAACCTATCCAGACATTGGGGAGGCTGCCTTTGGAAGAATTGGCCGTTTGCTCATATCTGTAAGTCCTGGTTTCTTTAGCTTGTCATGGATTGGACAGCATTTCAAGAACGTGCTTAAATGAGCATCAAACAAAGTCATATATCACAATCTGTAAAAAAAACAACTATTTATGGTTGCAAAGTTGTGCATTTGACGCTATACCATCTTGATTAATGATTTATACATTTTCTAGGTCGTTATTAATCGCTCTTTAGTAAACACAGAACCAGATTATTTGCATAAGTATCTCACATGAAAAACAGAGGCACATTTGTGACTATCTGAGAAATGTAATATATAAATTTCAATCTATGGTACTTCGAAATGCACACCATATTTAATCCCCTTTATCTTACTATCATGCAAACGATATTTTTCTAACTTTTGGTAGTGAAGAAACACTAACTGATGATTATGTTTTTGTTTGTGCAGATTATTTTATATACTGAGCTATATGTAAGTAGCTCATTTCTGCCTGGCTCGCATTTTGCAAAGTTTGTCACCTTTTTTTTTGTTTATCGAGCAAATCACTGAACTATTTTTCACATTTATCTCATATATGTTATTTATTTAATGCAGTCATATTGTGTTGAATTCATTATTTTGGAAGGAGATAATATGACATCAATCTTTCCTGGTGTTAATTTTAATTGGCTTGGGATTCATGCTGACGGGAAACATTTCTTTGGAGTGTTAACAGCTCTTTTAGTCTTGCCCACCGTATGGTTGCGAGATCTTCGAGTTCTCTCGTACCTTTCAGGTCTCACCAATCTTAGCTTACATAATATATTTTTTCACGGCCATCATTAGTAATATTAACACAACCAATTGAATTAACAAGGTTTTATCTAATTACTTGTGCAGCGGGTGGTGTGATTGCAACTCTTCTTGTTTTCCTATCTGTTGCTTTAGTCGGCACTACTGATGGTGTAGGGTTCCATTTGACTGGGAAAGCAGTAAACTGGAGCGGTCTACCCTTTGCTATTGGTATTTATGGTTTTTGCTACTCTGGGCACTCAGTGTTTCCAAATATCTACCAATCAATGTCTGATCGCACAAAATTCACTAAGGCACTGTTTATATGGTATGTATGAACTACATTCTGATACGGGTTAGTTTGTTGTTTTTTTTAAAAGGATTGGTTAGTTTGTTGTTTAATGATTAATTTTCTCAATGTTATGAATAATTGTGGGGTGCAGTTTCGCAATTTGCACAGCAATATATGGCTCGTTTGCTATTATTGGCTATCTCATGTTTGGAGAGAAGACACTATCACAAATAACTCTGAATCTTCCAAAACATTCAGTTGCCTCGAAAGTTGCACTGTGGACCACGGTAAAATTGTCTATTGACTAATTTAAGTTTCTGAGACTGCAGCAATTTTTTTTTCCAATATTTATCATTTGGATTTTCTTATGTTTCAGGTGATCAACCCATTCACCAAGTATCCTTTTATTTTTTATCATCAAACTTTGTGATGTTCAGGCTTCTAGGATTACACTTGTCTTTTTCAATGTGCCTAACTCTTCATAGGAATTGTTTCATCCTTAATCACAAGCAGATACGCCTTGTTGTTAAACCCATTGGCTCGGAGTTTAGAAGAGTTACGCCCTGAAGGATTTTTGAACGAAACGATCTTCTCTATTATACTGAGGACTGGCCTTGTTGCATCAACTGTTTGCATTGCCTTCCTTCTGCCATTCTTTGGTATGCATGCACCTTCTGGAATGTGCATCTCTTTCTGCTTCAGTCCTGAAAATTGTTGTTATATATGAGCCCCTTCCTTTGCATATATGAGCCATACACAACAGCATGCTAGCTTTTGTTTTGCTCAACATAATATAGTCAGTCATTCATCTTAAAGAGGGATTCAGTGTCACTGACTGACTGTAATAAATTTGCTTTGGAATGGCAAATAGCTCAAGAACTGTAGTCTCCTAATACATGCAATTCTCTGCCTCGCATTGTGAGTAGTGCCACACTAAGGTTAGTAGTTGAAACTTGTTCTAAATTTATTGTATTTTCAAGATGTTTCTCTTGCTTGTTCTTGAAAAATGGCCTTTCATAATGCTAAGAGGGATAATGTGCACTGACGAACAGAGATGGATAAGTTTTGGTTTGGTTACTAATGAGTCATTAATGATGAGGACTGCTTCTAGGTTCCCCCAATAGAGCAGCAGATTCTGATACACTTGTTTTAGTATAGTTCTGTGCAGTTGAGCTCTTCAAGTCATCTGTTTTGTAATCTGTTGAGGGAACATAGAAGAAGTTTCTGGTAGTCTTGTTGTTTAGCTGCATATACCGTGTTACCATGTATTTCTAAGTTGGGTATGGCATATTTCAGGTCTCGTGATGGCTCTTATTGGATCTCTTCTTAGTATACTTGTGGTATGTCATTTTTCTTCATTTAGTATCCTACATAGTGGTACTGAGCTGTACAATAAGAAAAACTGTGCAAAGATAAACTTGTCCGGAAAACGATTGTTCCAATGAACTGGTAAATCTGACTATTAGCACCTTGTTCTAAATGTCTAAAGATTATTTCCTAGAGCACTCCATCCCTGTGGGCTGTTCCGTTTGAATAACAGTCTCATCCTTTTGCTAGAATCTTCTTCTCCAGATAAATCCTTTGATTGCATAAGAAAAACAGATGATGGAGTAACAAACGTGCTCTTTATAACTTTTTTTGCATGGTTACAGGCAGTCATAATGCCCGCCTTGTGCTTCTTGAAGATCGCACAGAATAAAGCAACACGTCCACAGGTAAATATAGCCGTCAGATGGCAGCTGTGCCACAAAATTAGCTTTCCTGGCTTTCTTCATCTCAGCTGGAGATTTTTTGTTGACGTTTAGGCTACTGATACTTGGTCGAAGTTACACAGCACATTAGTGCTCAAGATTTTTCTCTGCACCCCTGACTGACATGGTTCTTCTCCAATTTCAGGTCATTGCAAGCGTTGGTATAGTAATATTGGGCATCATCAGTGCAGCCCTTGGAACGTACTCCTCGGTAGCTAGAATAGTGGAAAACTACTAAGCTTTCCAAACAAGCTCTTCGACAGTTCTCAGCAGGTGAGAGAATACATGCACACTATTACTCACCTCCGCTTGAGGCTCTAAAAATGGTGTAGTACTGTGTATCATCAAATTGTTACTGGAATTACCGAGTTTCCTATAGATCCTTCGACCCAGTATAGTTGATTAAAAACTGCAGCACTTAACAATGTAATCCTATTTTCTTAGCTGCTTCTTTATCAATTCATTGTATTAGTGGTGCTGATCCATTAGATGAGTAGATAAATTAGATATGTTTAAATGGGCCCGAGTTGCTTCCAGGCTTAGGCTAGATCGGATTAATGGGTGGGCTGGGACTTGTCTTGTTTCTTCATCTTTCGAATGGAGAGGAGCGGGCCATTTGTTCCGCCGGGCCTTTGATGGGGATCAGGGAACGGGCAATTGACGAGGACCGGCCTTATACAGTAGCAAGTATCATTTATCTAGAAAGCATAAATTCATCTAAAAAAATCTAGAAACATAAGTAAATCTCTGTAAATATATAATTTTTTTTGCGAGGATATAAATTGTAACTTATGGTGTATATATTTTTTTTTCTCATTTGTCAGAAATGGGACATGAAAGATGTGACCTTGTAGACATTTCGGAGCCCCTTTTTTCCGTTATCACGCAATGCATGCAAGCACTTGAACGATAAAAAAGGCGCCTCATGATTTATGAACACATGAAAAAGTAATTAGGGAGTGCAGTCATTAAAATCTTTTGTACTACAATAATTTGAGGCAATGTGTTGGCAGTGGAAAGAATGGAATTGTTAAGCTTGACTAATAAAAAGGCAAAGGTGAATGCACTGCAACAAATGCTTTGAGGAACTTTTCATACAAAGCCGGAGTTTGCCCCTTTTATGGGGCTCCAACTTTCCCTTGGCACCTCACATTTGTTTTTAAGGAATCCTAAGTGGCCAAAAAAAAAAAAAAACTCCCTAGCAAACAGAAAGAAGGGATGCTGCTTTATGCAAAGAGGAGCATCTTTGCAGAGTGCATCCCACTTCGCATTTAGGCCGTCTTAAAAGACAGGAGCTCTTTTCTCCTCCTTCCCATGACTTTTAGTAGTGCAATCTTTCTGCCTTCAAAAGTGGCTAATCCTTTCTCTTCCTTTCATTGGTGTCTCAAACTCCCTGACCTTTTCTTCTTTTCACCCAAAAAGGTTATGCCTTCTTTTTTGCTACACGCACTCTCCATCCATATTGTGGGCCTGGGGGGCATCAAGCATGATGCTCTTTGTCAAGACCTCCCCAGGTGCCTTCACACCTTCCTTACTACTCTGCCTTAAGAGAGAGAGAGAGAGAGAGAGATGAGGCTCTCAATGAGCAATTATAAAGCTTGCCAACTTTATTGGTGACCATTTTCAATTGAGGTGTGCCTGCCCAAGCTGGACTGTTTCACTCATGCCATCCATGGTTAAAAACTACAACACTAAAATAATAGCACTGCCTGATTAAAGGCTTGATAGAGCTAATCATGCTGGTTAAAAGGTGCAACTTTAGGTGGGTGGGTGGACTATGATGCGATTTACGCTTTTACTTTGCACCAACTTTGTTTCTTCAAGCTAAGGATTGCTATATATGATACACGGATGATACACGGGCAGGGGCAGGCGCACACATCATTCCTCATGATGCTCTGCTTTGAGTTGTGGAGATGCATGGTAACTTAAGCAAGCGAAAAGTGACAAGCCAGCTGCTTTCTTTCTTTCTTTCTTTCTTTCTTTCTCCCATCGACTATAGAGGGAGAAGCCAATTCAAAGGGAAAGCAACAACTTTGCTTGCATCTCATGACATGGAGTGGCATGATTTCACCACCAAAGTGCCATCCACTGAAGAGTGAGGAGGGGGAGAAAAGAAAAGTTACTCCTTAAAAAGACATGAAAAGCCTAGTGAATTATGTGTGCATAAACCACGCTACTAGCCTCCTTTAAATTATTGATGCTTGCAAGAATCATGCTCGCTCGAATCGATTCACTTTTCACCTTTCTCCAATAATTACGCACGCCCAGTTGTTTTCTCGAGAAAGGAAAAAAATAAAATAAAATGCAAAACCCTATATTATGCTGTTATGACAAGAAAGCTCACTTCATTTAGAGAAGATCGGTGCAATTTTCTCAAATTACCCACACGCTGTGCAAATTGCTACAAGAGGTCGATGCGTTCTGACAATACGTACGGACAGCAATCCGGACAGTCGATCACAGCGTGAATTTTGGGAGTGCATATGCACCAATTCTGCACGACTCTTGTTTAAGAAGCATTTGAGTTCTTCATGCATGCTTCAATAGATCCCTTAATCATGCATGATCAGAGAGAATAAATACATTAATCATACTCAATGTAGAGGTACTCAAGTTGACGTATATAGTCCCGTACCATGAAAGATAGAATACGGTTCCTTATCCAAAGCAGATTCCCTTTGAAGGTAACGCGAAAACTTTTTTTTTGTGAGGGAATGTCGAACATTTGCAGTTATAAACCCTGCTTCTTCTCTCTGAATAGAAGATTGTATAGTAGATGGTTGTGTATGTAGAGGAAGTATACAGTGAAAATATGAAAGTAGGCAAATAGGGATATTGGATCAAACTTGAATGGTTCAGATCTAGGTGAAATCCCACTTAATCTATTTAAGATGTGAAATTTTGTAATTTTTTTAGAGGGTTATATGTAAAACGTGTTTAAATGGAGGACGTGAAATTCCATCTAGATCTAAACCATTTAAGTTTGATCCAACATCTCTGTTTGTTTACTTTCATACTTTTACCATGTACTTCCTCGTGTATGTATGCTGATCAGTCGATACAACATGAACTACATGCTTTGTCGATATAATGTCTGGGCTTAGGCTCATGCTCGGGCTTGTCAACTTAAAGCTGCATCCAGTTCTTAGCCCAACTTGAAGCTCCATTTTTGTTAAGCCTGGACCCTACTGCATAAGACATCACTACTATAAAAAAAAACCCTTTCTTATCGATCTATCACTGCCGGTTCATAAACTAAACCGGCACAAATGCTCGACCGAAAAAGAACCGACAGTGATACTATCACTATCGGTTTTTCTTAAGAACTGGCAGTGACCGACGGTGATAATAGAGGAAGTATCTTACGAACCGACAGTGATGATAGTATCGCTGTTGGTTCGGCTTACGAACCGACAATGATAATATTTTTGAAAAATCATAACTTTTTCATACAGAGTCGGATGGAGACAAAATTTATATGAAATTTGTAGCTCTCGATAAGATCTACAACTTTATAGTTGACAACTTTTTTGTTTAAAGTCATTTAGATGTCCAAATAATCGTTGAAACTTTCGGATACAAAGGGATAAAAGGAAAATATATCTTACAGAAGTTGAGAAGTGTATGGTGGTGAGATGGTAAGCGCAGTTCGAACGAAGTAGCAGGTCTCGAGTTCGACTTCGAGCAAACACAAACGCGCGTATTTCGCGTGAAAATCGCGTAACTTGTGACTTGCGACGCGCAAACCGTGCGTATTAAATACAGGGTCGCCAATAATTTTTTTTTTTTGATTTACGACTATCACTGTCGATTCCAATATCCGGCAGTGATGCCAGTTTGGAATCGATAGTGATCACGTTTTCTGTAGTAGTGCATACTTTTTTCGGTCACAAATAGTTGTCATTTTAGATATATGTGTAGTCAAACTTTCTAAATTTATTATCAATATTTTTTAAATATTTAAATTGGATATATGAAAATTATATGTGTATATTTGTCTTGAAAAGTACTTTTATAATATTATAATTTTATTTTGTTTTATAAAATATATCGTAATAGAAATTATTGGTGAAAACTGTGTTTTGGAGACCACGTCGATGTCCAAAATAACAATTATTCGTGACCGGAGAGAGTATATGTTTACTTAGGGCCTGTTTGGTATAGCTCCAGATCCCAACTTCACCTGAGATCTGAAACTTGTAGGCTAAAATAAAGTGAATTAAGTTTATATTTTTAGTCTAAAATTTGAAAAGATGATCCATCTAAACACTTTTAATATACTCACAGATCCAGCTCCACGGATCTGGTGGAGCTAGAAATACCCAGCTCCACCAGATCCACGGATCTGCTGGAGCTGGAGCCCTACCAAACACACCCTTAATCCCCTGAATTTTTATTCCAAACTGTACATATACTTCGACCAAAATTAAACAATATGGCCATCTGGCTATGTTCAAGCGCAACATTGTCTTGAAATATCTCTTCTATTATTAATCAATATATACGGTAGGGTCCTCTCCTATGGTTTTCTCCTCGAGAAAATCCCTTGAAATACAAACCTGCAGCTGCCACAACGGTGGTATTTTTCCAAAGAAAGAGAGGAGAAAAGGCCAAGATGGGATCGATCGATGTGGTTAGCAGTTTAGCACCGCATTGCATGCACTGCACACATGTATCATCAGCGCATGCCTTTTTCAGTTATGCGTGGGGAAAAAGATGCATGGATCATTATAATATGATGTCACGGATATGAACATGATCCGGCACAGATGGACAAGGAGATGGGAGCTCTCGAGTAGGAGTCCAGTGCGGTAGGGAAGGTAGTTCAAACGCCACATACTACCAGTAACAATGCGTTGTAAAATTTCGCTAACCTAAAGCTAGCTAGCTAGCTCGTGCAGGCAGGCAGTCGCGGCCGGCCTCTTCTCGGCAACAGCCGCACCTGCTCTACGTGTGTACGCGCGCTTTTCTTGCGTTGAGATGGGCCATTTCCCTTTTGCGCGTTGTTGCGTTGCGCCCTGTGCGAGTAGCGGATGCCCTCATGCTGTTCTCTCCATGCCTCGCAAACAAAATGGCGTTGGTTGCTTATGTGTAGCGTCTACCTGGCCGTATGATGCATGCATGACAAACCAACGGCCACTAAGTGCGTGCATGGATGTTGGGTGAATGATCTCTCCCTTTCGCCCACGGGGGTCCTGGTTCACGTCGAATCCACGCCAAAGGCTTATTAACCGAGCTTATAGCTAGCCTCTGTCCTTACTTTATCAGCCTATGTTTTTGCCAGCTTACCGGCATCATGCATGCTTGGTTTGGTAGTCTACAGAAGAGAATAATGAATGATTTCTTCGATAAGAGATAAAGTTCAAATCGCAATACGCGAAAGCAATTTCTAGAGGGGATGTCTATTTGTACGGTGTCACACAGTTGAATCAATCTATAATCGGACACGGATATCTCAAAGCTGATATAAAGTTCTAAGAAAATTGACTTAGGGTTAACAGAAGAAAAGAAAAAAAACAACTTACAGATTGCAAACCCGATCTCTAAACCACAGGAATTCAAGCAACTATTCAGAAACTCCAATGACCTAAATGAACCATCTTCAAAGTAGAATATCCGAAATTACAGTTTTCAGAGGGGCCAAATCATATCGCTTGGTCGATCGGTCCCACCCTGCCAGAAACACATACACACACATGCTTGCACGTTAAATAATCTCTCCCTGTCGCCGCCTCTTTTCCAGTTGCACGCACGCCTCGCCTCGGGTCGCCTCTCCAAACCAAACTGACCACACCAACAACGTCAACAGCCGCTGCGGCTAAACGCCTAAACCTATAACACCACCTCAGCCGCGAGCGATATCAACTGTAACCACCGCAAATATACGGGCGTTGCACAGCCGCGGAGACAGGCATGAGAGCCTACTCGGCGACGCCAGCCGCCGTTTCGCTGCCGTCGGCCGCACCGCCGCTGACCCCGACGCGGCGGCCGTGCTGTCCGCGCCGCGGCCGACGCGTCAAGGCGGCGCCACGCGCACACCACGCCGCTCCACGCGGCGGCCGCGCTGCTCTCCGGCCCGGCGCCGCTACTCCGCGACGCCTGCGTGGCAGGCCTCGCGTCCCCGCACCCGCTCCGGTGCCGCGCGCTCGACCTCTGCTTCGCCGTCGCCCTTGACCGCCTCCCCACCTCCACGGATCACCAGCACCACCACGACGGAGCCTTCCACGCGGCTCCCGCTGTGCCGCCGCTCTCCAACGCGCTCGCCGCCGCGCTCAAGCGGGCTTACGCGCACCACCGCCGCATCGGCAGCGGAGGCGTTGAGGCCGACGACCACCGCGTCGGCGTGCCGCACCTCGTACTCGCCATTCTCGACGACCCGTCCGTCGCGCGCGTCATGCGCGAGGCCTCCTTTTCGAGCACGGCCGTCAAGGCTGCCATGCTGCGTTCTCTCTCTGACCCCGCGGCCCCCGACTCCGGCGTGTACGTCAACACCAGAGTACTGCACCGGCAAGCGTCCCATCGGGAGGAGGAGGTGACCAAAGTGGTGGAAGTGTTGAAGAGGAGCAAGAAGCGTAACCCGGTGCTCGTCGGCGACACCGTGGACGTGGATGCCGTGGTGCAAGAGGTGGTCACGATGATACAGAGGCAACGCCCCGGCAATGCGCGAGTCATCTCCTTCCCGAAGGAATTAGGCGACTTGGCCGATTTGGATAGGGCGGAACTGGTCGCGAGGATCAAGGAGCTCGGCGAAGTGATTAGATCGGAGTTACTGGCGACGGCATCAAAGAGCCCCGGCGTCGTGGTCAACCTCGGCAACCTGCAATGGCTCGTCGAGGAAAGATGCGCGGCTCTGAGCGAGCAGGAGAAGCGGAGGGACATGGTGCTCGACACAGCGCGAGCCGCCGTGGCGGAGATGACGCGCATCCTGAAGAAGTCCGGCGAAGGCGAGCACCGCGTCTGGGTGATCGGCACGGCGACGTGTGCCACGTATCTCAAGTGCCAGGTGTATCACCCAGCGCTGGAGAGCGAGTGGGACCTTCAGGCCGTGCCCATCACGCCGAGGCCTCCACCGCCGCCGTCGCTCGGGCTCTCGCCGAGGTTTGCTTCTGTTGCACGCATTGGCTGGCTTCTTGGTCTCTTTCACTCATTTGGTCACGATTGAATATCACATAATAATGTGTTTCTTCTCTCGACGTCACAGTGTTGGAGTTAACAGAGGCATCCTAAGCAGCTCGGTCGAAGTGTTGTCATCGGCGATGACCAGTGCAATGCAAAGGGCGCCGAGCCTGTGCAATGCCTGCGTGGAGGGCTACGAGCGCGAGCGCGCCGAGTTGGCATCATCTGAGGTCGCTCAACGTCCCGCCGAGCAGCCGATGTCGCAGTGGCTGCAGATCGGGACGCCGAGCAGCGCACGGCCGTTCGACTGCGCGCAGGTTGGTTGATTAGTAGCTTGTTGCACGCCAACCACATGTCGTTCGCAAGTACAAATCTCTCATTTCCATATCGTAAACAACGCGTTGATGTGTGGGATGGATCTACCATTTTCAGGACAAGGCGCGCGAGGCTGACGAGCTGCGACGTCGGTGGCTCGACCGATGCGCGCAGCTGCACTCCCATGGCCGGCCATCGATCGTTACCTGTTCTGAGTGGAACGGCGCTAGTGTCCTCGGAAACATGCAGGCGCCGCCAGTAAGGCCAACCACGGTGGCTGGCGGCACGGTGGACACCGACCTCGCGCTTGGGCCGGCTTCGACGAGGCCGGCGTGTGACACAGACGAAAAGATGCTCGTGAAACGGCTCACGGAGGCGGTGAGATGGCAACCCGAGGCTGCGGTCGCTGTCGCTAACACGATCGTGAAGGCCAAGTCCGGCGAATGCAAGCGGCGAAGCATGGGGTCCAAGGCCGACTCGTGGGTCCTCTTCACCGGTCCTGACGTGGTCGGGAAGAGGAACATGGCCGAAGCGCTCTCCAAGACCGTCTTTGGTACGGGCGCCGTTACCGTGCGTCTCGGCTGCCCGACAACCGGCGACGACGGCGGGGAGTCCATCATGTCATGCCACGGCCGGACGGCACTGGACCGTGTGGCCGAGGCCATACGTGCCAACCCGTTCCGTGTCATCGTGCTCGATGACCTCGACCAAGCTGACAGCGTCGTGCACGGGTCCATCATACGCGCCATTGAGTCAGGCCGTTTCATGGACTCGAACGGCCGCGACGTTGCCCTCGGCAGCGCCATCTTTGTCGTCATGTCGAGTTGGTCGTCTTCGCCGGTTCATGTGAGGAGCTCTCAAGAAGCGGTGCCCCTTGCTGGCTCGCCGTGGAACCTGGAGCTCCGAGTCCAGCACAAGACACCGAAGCGCAGGCCAGAGCAGCTGCTCGACGGAGACCGACGCATGAAACCCCGAAAAGACTCACGCGTGCCGCTTCCCCTTGACCTGAATTTGTCCATGTGTGACGATCATATCGACGACGACGACGACAGCGGCGGCGAGGGATCGCGGAACTCGTCCAGCGACCTAACGGTGGAGCACGAGCAGGAATACGCCCAGCCCGCCTCTGCCGCAAAGTGCTCGGCGCCGTCAAATGTGTCCGAGCTCATCAAAGCCGTCGACGGAACAGTGGTGTTCAAACCAGTCGACTTCGAGCCGCTCAAGCGGAGCTTCTCCGACGTGGTGTCGGCAAAGTTCGGAGACGTGGCGGGCGGCAGGTGGTCCGTTCACGTCGACGACGGCGTGCTGGACAGGATAGCTGGTGCCGCGTGGACGGCAGGAGCGCTCGCCACGTCGTTGGAGGCGTGGGCCGACGAGGTGCTGTGCCCTAGCATACGGCAGTTGAAGCGTAGTTTAAGCGCCAACGATGTCGATGGTGCAACGGTGAGATTGTCGGCCGTGGGAGGCAACGGCCGGCGAAAGGACGGCGACATATTTCCGACGTCGGTGACAGTCGCCGTAGACGGAAGTTGACGCAGTGTCCGGCAAGGACGTGTTTCCTTTTTTTGTTGGTCATTAATATGATCAGTGTGTACATTAGTACATGTAAATGTTCAGTAATCAGAAGTTAGAGACGGAACTAGAAACTAGTTATTTCGAGAATCATATTTTGGTTTTCAATTCATTGAGGTCATGCATGGATTCAGATTTCAGCATGGCGTTTAGGTGGCAAAACGATAATCGCGCTCCATTAATTGAGAAACCTTATTGTGCGTGACGCATCCGTAAAGCACCTCTCTATATATATTTGTCTCGAAAAATAAGTTCATAATATTATAATTTTATTAGATTTTATAAATATATTATAATTTAAATTAGTGATCAAAGTTACATTAGATATGATGACCATGTCGATTTACAAGACAATATGTATCTATGACGAGAGGGAGTAATAAATTAGTTGAGGTAGAAGATGAAGTAGTAAAAACCCCTGCCTCTGTGCATGCTGCATCTAACACTACTCTTTAGCAATTTAAAACCATGAGCTATGGCGTTAACTATGAATACTCATCATTCATCAACATACACTATGAGATATAATCATGTCGCGTTTAGGGCCAGTTTGCTATTTATGTTGTGCTTGCAGTCTGGAATTCATGTAGCTACTTGTATATGGCAATCTTTACCTGTTCCAGAAAGATTCTAATGTTATGTCTGGCTTTCATACACAGAATTGAAAGAAGAAAGTGCTTATGAAAGGTCACCGTGCCAAACGAATCCTTAGCCTATACAGCGGTGCATGCGTAACTGGAATAATTTACTGATCGATATATACAGCTTCTAGGTGCATATTCCAGGTTGTTTTTTGCAGGACATTCCTGAATCCTAACGAGCTGTACATACAGGTAACAGCAAGCAGTAAGTGTATCTGAGTAGAACTCTACATCGTCAGGTATGCAGAGGTAAAGTTGGTCAAAAAAGGCATGTTTCACGTATGCGATGCCTGCGTCTCGGAGGCCGGCAACGACCGAAAAGAAGGCACGCAATCGCAACAACTCGCAGCGCACGCGGCCGGTATGCTGCCGCTGCTTTATCCATCTACTACAGCCACCTTTAACAAAAGATGCATATGCATGACGCGCGAGTTGATAAATTTTTTTGGAAAAGTTACCGCGCGCAGATAAAAGTGTGCCGTAACTAATTATTGTTTAACCTGGCAATTTTTCGAGCGTCGCGCGTATAATTAACACGCATCACCGTTGCACCATCCGTATGCATACACGCGTACGTGTTCTAAAAATCAAAGAACGGATATATATTTGTTCACTGAATACCTATGTGCGTGTATACTTTTAAAATTAATGGACACAAACGACATCCCTATGCGTGCACCTAATATGCTTCCCATTTAACCGTGCTTATTGTACTCCAGTCGGCTGGGGCCTCCAAAGATTCACCGTCTCTCCCGCCCAGCCATGCTCACGGTACCTGTATGGTCCTACCTTACGTTTGAATGGGGAAATTGGTTACATAGCATCCAAAGATCATCACTTTAACAAAAAAAACTTACATGGTACATTTTAATACCACTCAAAATTCACTTCCTTCGCTTTTATACCACTTCTTAACATTTATACCCCACCATTTATTCTCCCACGTCATCTTCTCTCGCTTGTGCGTCATCCCTCACTCCTCCATAAATGCTTTCTCCCCTCCCTTCCTCTCCTTCCCCTCGTTATTGGATGCGACGAGATCCCTTCTCCCTCACTGCCACTGCTAGCAATCTGAGCATATGGAGGAGGATTTGTGCTTATGCTTGTTTGTGGTAATGAAGCAGCAGGGCTGAGCATGGTGGACTATGGTGGTGCGTAGGTGGGTGAAGACAACAGCAAATGCGAGCAGGCGGGGGCAATCCCGGAGTGTGAGCTCGAGGATCGTGGCTGTGGCGCAATTAAGGATGGTGGTGAGCAGATGGGTAGGCAGCTGTGCGCTGGATAGAGGTAGCATGCGAGAGAGCAGGCCAACGACAGCAGCTGCCATGGCTCATGGCTGGGAGCACGAAGAGAATAGGCAGGACTATTCCTAACATTTTGGAGGCCCTAGGGCAACACGAAAGTGGAGGCCCTGGGTAGGAAAAGACATATTAGATATCTCAATTTTGTTTAGGGCAATTCCAAGCATTTTCATATCCAAAGCCTAATGCGTATCGATAACATGTGCGAACACTTGAATAAAACCGATATCCTACTATAGTATTGTATGAACAAGGTTATACATGCTAAACTTCTCTTGCAAGTTTCAAGCGACATATAATTTAAGGCCTCACATGAAACTCGAGAAATTTACATATAGCTATATGAAATGAGCTTTTTTATATGAAATTCATGCATTCTAAATATTCTCTAAAGAGTATGAAACTACATAAAAAAACGTGTTTATAGGATTTTTCGGTTATCCAAGACATACAACTAAGTAATCATCAGCCGACATTGAAAGCCCAAAGCACCAAACCTTTAACCAAAAAATTCTTCATATCCTTCAACTGATAAGGAACTTTCTGTTAGCCACCAAACATAACCAACCGATCACCATAGGCAAATCTAAATTACCAATCTTGAATAAAATGTTTTCTTCGTATTCTTTAACCAAGGAATTCGAATATATAAAAAACCACCAATTGTCAAATTCTCTCTCAGCTTAATTAGCAGGTTGTAAGATACAAGCGAGTTGTGTCAAGCTAGCCATCAATCTTGTGATTGAGCATTCGTTCGTTTAGTGTATTGTGAATGTCAAATCCAGGTGTTTCCAAATGGTGAGTTGTCGAGTTGAGCACTTGGACTGGCTTGGACAAGTTCTCAGTATTGTTGCTGGTGGTCTAATTCTTTGTTCTTGTTAGTGGCTGCTTGGGAGTTGACGATATAAGCTCATATCCTTATATACTTTGATTTGTACATCTAACTATGAGTCTACACATATTATATATGAGGTATATATACATAGGCTGAGGCCTCTGGCTCTTGTGGGCCCTAGGCGATCGCACTTGCTGCCCATGCCCTTAGGCCGACCCTGAGAATAGGATGGGGAGAAAGAGGATGAATAATGGAGGGTAGTTTTGGGATTTCTATAATTGTTGTACTTTGAGTGGTATTTTACTAAGCCAACAAAGTTTAGTGATATTTCACAAAACCTTGTAACTTTTGGTGCTATAGAACCAATTTTTATTATTTAACGTTGTACGACAGGAGTACATCTCTTCATGGAAGATACAACCGTTTATTTTCATGGTTGTGTGTTGAATAACTAATCTTCCTAATTTGATTAACTCCTGAGACCCAATCAACCACGGTGACCCGATTATGTGATTGCCGCACAGTAGTGGATAATCCTATACGTATGAGCTAGTATATTACACAATCATCTACTGTATCTATTCTTCACGTAGTTAAACACGTATCATGTTAGTTGTCTTTCTGAATAGTGCTTCCATTCTTTTCTGAAAAGTAAACCATAACGATCTCACAACATAAGAGCATGTGTTGTACATAATCTGCCGTCTATAGTACCATGTCATGTTATCCGCAGACATTTAAAGACACCTCCTATAATGATTTATCTATATAAATCCTCATATTTACATGACACTTGAAAATATGGTGATCGACAGAAAATAATAATGTTAAGTCACTGGAAATATTTTTACTGCTTTAGAAATACTTTTTTTTCCCATTTTTTTTAAAGGAGAGAGAATAACAATGTTAAGTCACTGGAATGGCATTGTCGTCCTTGTACCTATACTAATTTGGAAAACAAACATCACATATAAACATACCTCCTAAGTTGTGCAATTGAACTACCTACATCTAGAAGCAATATTGATAGGGCGATTAGGGCCTACATATGTGGGAGTTCTATTTGTAACTGCTGTAGCTTAGTACTAATTTACTGAACCTTAATTAATTGTTAATGCATGCAGTTCTCCTATATATTGCCGAATGTTTGGGAGTTTAATTTATTTAATTTGGTGACTCCAAAGTTAATACTCGTGCTACTGCTGTACTTAGCTAATTAATCCTGTACCCGATGGCCAATGTTATCTCCTGGAAATGCACAAAACATACTAAACCATCCTACCATGCAGTGGCAGTACATCGTGTATTGAAATGGAAGGGAATAGATGGAATGATGATTTGTCGCTGTGCTAAATTCCCCTCTGATGAAGAGAGCAGTTGGTAATTACTATTATTTTGTGAGACTAGTAGATGCCAGAGACAAAATGGTTGCATGTTTAGGGGTAAGGGCCAAAGGACAAGCGCACTGTTAAGTTTCGTTATATCCACTCTGCTACGGCCTCTGAAAGGACGTGTGTTAATAAACAAAACCTTTCAGCTGGCCCAGTGCCAACTTTGGTTGTACACATCCACTGTAACCAGTAAGTTTGTTCTACTGCTAACTTTTATCAATTTTATTTGGAATAAAAAAAAAACAAGGCTGCATGTATAGGAAAGATCGAGAATGCACATATACAGTAGGTGATTAAAAACATCACATATACTGCTATGAATATCTAAATGGAGATAATTCCCCTCAAAAAAATCTAAATGGAGATAATTACATGGTGGTAATTTACGACTAAGCTGCAATCTTATCCCTTGGTAGTAGGTGCATGCAAGGTGAGAGTGTGAGGTAGACAGACAGAGTAGTAGCAAAGTGGATGGGTGGCTAGATGCCAAGGACAAAATTGCTGCATGTTTAGGGATAAGGGCCAGAGGACAAAATAGCGGCACGTTAAGCATGCAACAACCTTTGTTGCCAACAGCTGCGGTGCCCGGGGGGCTCACCGCCACTAGAGAGATAAAGCGGAAAATTATACCTCTGCTGCTGCTGTGGTTAGAACAGATAGATAGAGAGAGATGGGCAGAGGAGAAAGAAGCTGTCTACACTGAAAATGCTGCAGTAGCACAGCATCAAAGTCCGAGCCACTGCCATGGCGACGGCAGCTTTCTTGATTTACCACACATCCTCCCCACTTTCAGTGCCATCGGTAAACAAACTCCCCTGCCGCGACCATGCCCCCAAACGGTAGTATAAGATTAGTAGCAGAGATGTGCCTACGGCGAGTCGGACGGTGGCAAGAAGCAGGCAGATGCTACATGCATGGCCACCTACTACCACAGACTACAGTAGTGCCTAGCGTTTACTGCTGAGTGTTTTAGCGAGCTGGGGCCGACAGCTTTTTCAGAAGTCGCTCTCACGAAGATGAAAGCGTCTAGATTCAGACATGCAATGCAAGAGCCTTCTGTAAGCAAATTTGGGCTTCCAGTAATAATTTGAATTAATAAGACGCATTTTTTAATGATCTCATCCACAAATATAAGATGTATTTCACGTTACAACACAAAATTAGTGTGATGATTTTCTATAACCCTAATAAATATCCAGATTTACTCTATATGCATTCATTGAATATAGTGCTTAGAGATAATAATTATAAATACTTTAGTCATAGTTATATCTCATTATTCTATATGCGAAGATGAAATATAGCTGGTAAATTTAGACGGAGGAGTACTACTGACTGATGAAATGGTGACGGACTGGTGGGTCTTTTAAGACCGTGATGGGTTTTGGGCCGAAGCCTACTCATTCACAGAGACAGAGCCATGCTTCTGGTTCCAAAAGTGGCCACAACGTGAGCCACAATAAGGCCCAAATAAGAAATAGGAAGCGTAGGAACAAGAAACCTTACCCTTACCCGTCCATAATCTCGTGATGGCAGGACCAAATCCTTCCACTGCTATGGCGGCGGCGGCCACGCAGGCGAGGGCTTGGTGGCTGCCGGCAGTTCCCACCACTGCCGCAGCCGCAGCTGGCTGCTGCTCCCGTGCTGGAGCGAAGCGCTTGTGAGACCTCTTCCCTAAGCTTCGTTTAAGCTTAATTTCTGGATTTTCTGATCGAAGTAGTGCACTGATTCAGCGAAATTGGGTTCTGGTAGCTTTGGACATCGGTATATTGGGCGTTTTGGTAAATGTGGGATCTTGGGATTCATGAATCTTGGCCTCGCCAATTACACTCTTTACTGTTAAGTGCTTTAGTTATGGGCTAAGTAAGCCAAATTTCCCCCCTTCCCATCAATCCATCATCGTATGGAAATGCTCCGTTATACATATATAATTTTTTCACCTGAACTCAAGTAAAAATGTTGAACAAACAGATAAAACCGCTAACATTTTTTTCACTGAATTATGATAATTCTGTTCTGGCTTGGTCTTCTGTAGTAGAGTAGGTGCCTAGGTGGCTCGGGTATCTGACTGTCAAGGAGGCTGAATTCGAGTCTATTCTATGTTCGCAATACCTGCCACTGAATCGCTTCATTTTACTCTTGTTAGTTTCAGGTATGCTTAGTCCTCAGTGAAGTAGTTGAATACTTGAATCACTATTTATGCGGTCACTCTTGTTTTAACCAATTTTTTTATAACATCTATCTTTTCACATTATTTGCCACTAGGTTGCTTCATTTGTAAATCAGTCTTAATTTGCTGTATCTGCTTAGTGCCTTAGTTAGTGGCTTTGTCCTCAGTGGGAAAAGTTAAATCTAGTAGTTATACAGTCACACCAACTTAACCAAGTTTTCTTTGTAAAATTAGCTTACTTTCACATCGATTATTTCCCTTTGAAAATGTGGAACATATTGCCATGATTAGCGTTCTTAGCGCGTCGTAATATCTTTCTAACAGCACAGGACTTCAAATGGCAAGCGCCCGTATGCACAAGGTCAGAACTGTTCATGTCAAAAGCGGGGAGGCAGAAGGAAGTCCAAGCACCGAGAGCATCACTCCTCCCGACGAAGAGGCACTGCAGCGCGGCTTAGAGATGGCAATCCAGGAAGAAGACTATGCCCGCGCCGCGAAGCTAAGAGACGAGCTCCGTGTTCTCCAGGAGGACAGCAGGTCCGCTGTCCTCGCAGCAAATGCGCGGTTCTACAACGCTTTCAAGAGCGGCGATCTCGTCGCGATGCACTCAATCTGGGCGAAGGGAGATCACGTGTATGTAGTTCATCCTTCAGCGGGTCGGATATCGGGCTACGAGATGGTCATGCAGAGCTGGGAGATGGTGTGCGACGCGGACTATGAGTTCCCTCTTCAGATCGATCTGCAGGACGTCGAGGTCCATGTGAGAGGTGATCTTGGCTACGTTACCTGCCTGGAGCTGGTTAAAACCAGAGGGAGTAGCAGCTGGGGAAAGCAGATAGCCACCAACGCCTTTGAGAAGGTTGATGGCAGGTGGTTCATGTCCATCCACCATGCTTCGCACTTCGACGAGTGAAATTGGTTTTACTTTTGGATGACCTGCAAGTGCAACTCTCGCGGGAGGTTTCGCGGTAAAGACGTGAGCATATACATTGATACTTGAGACCCCTGATAAGATTATATCTTTCGAAGTTCTCTTTTGTACCATCATATATGAGAAACACACTGGTCGCTAGTATCACTACCAGGTAATAGCTACCAAAACCGTGATTGATTGGTAGCTTATTGGCCTAGTTGAGATAATTGTTGAGGTGTTTTATGCCCGTCCTTTTTATGCCCGTCCTTTACAGTTGATCTGCTCACCCTGAAATGCCGTTTTTAGAATTCGTCCACGATGTGATCAATGAATTCTATGATTCTAATTTCATATGGGGCAATGACATACTGCTGGAATATTCCCGAACAACCGAACAATTCTGAGCTGAAAACGCACGTCTCAAATTGGTAGATTTCCCGTATATATCATCAAACAGTCAACTAATTTCTTACTGTTGTATGCATGTTATATCATATGAGTTGCTGTGATTACTACTGCTACCATGTTAATTGGAAAGATTAAGCCTCAAGGGCAAGGCAGAATACCGAACACGCACAGCTCGCAGAGTTGCATAGGCTTCACTGATAACAAAATCAAGGAAACGCTCTACTAGCTTCAAAAAAAAAGGGAGAGTGAGAGGAAAAGCTTTACGAAACATCATGGAATATGAAATTCTCAACCCATCCTTACAAATTCACGTTTGCAAGATTACCATTAGCGTGTCAGTGGCCGCACGCTGCCACCTCTCGCTTAGCACAAACTGGACAACATATCTAGTGAAAATTCTATTTACCATGAAAACTCTGTGAAATCATGTGTAAAAGTTTTAAAAAATTATCAAAAAATTACCATATATAGGGGATGTGAGCTTCTACAATCAAGGTTTACTTTATCATAATCGACCGTATCGAGCCGGTATGGCTTTTGAAACAGGTCCAATCAAATTCAAATTCAAATTAAAAATTTCGGGAAATTTGGAAAATTGTCCTAAATTTTTGTAAAATTAGTATTAATAGTTTTGTGGCGTATGACATCGAAATGATTTGAAAAACCAAATTTGTGAGACATATTTGAGGGAAAACCGAATGTACATAATTAAAAAAGGGAAAAAGGAGAAAATAGTAACGGGCCAAGCCCAGATCCATTTGGCCCAATAGCCTGGTCTGCCCTACTTAAAAACCACATGCTATATTGGGCATTCCGTGAGCTCCGGACACAATAATTGTTCTTCTGACTGACACTCCACTCGCTCAGCTCTCCTGGTTGTTGTCGTTGCCGTCCAAATCTGCCCGCCATCGGCCGACGTCTCACCGCCCAAAGCTCGATAATCGCTACTCTCCCACCGAAAATCGACAAGACCTGGAAATAGACGAGCTATGTCGATTTTCGACAGAAACCGATCGGTATTCAACTCAAATCGGTCAATTTTCGAGGTTTATCGAGCAATAATCAATGCATGTTGTTGATTTGATGTTAGATTATGTGATTTGTATTTGCATTTTTCGATTTGGTTCTGTGATTGCAGCCTTGCACAGTACATTCTTATGTATTGTTGTTAGGGTTAGGGTTAGGCACTTGCGATTTACTTGTGTAATGTCTATTTTCGATTAGTGGCGGTAATAAATATGTCGATTTTCTAGGGTTGAACGGTTGAATAATATCGATTTTCGATAGATGCATGTATTGATTAATGCATGATGTTGCAGGAATACTAGATGATAATTTAGCATTCACTAATGTAATGCCTTTTACAAGTTCTTAACAAGCACATATGTTAACTTGATGTTTTGTATTAGCATTTAGTGATGTAATGACTTTTATTGCTAGCACATACATATAGTTGTTAGCAAGAATTGATGTAATGCCTTTTATTGCTAGCACGTACATATAGTTCTTAGTATTCACTGATGTAATTCTTTTCATTGCTAGCGCATACATATAGTTTTAGCAAGAACTCACATTAACTTCATGTATTGTATTAGCTGACTTCTTGTTGTTTTGTATTAGCAGATGACAGACCAGGGCAACGTTGTGTGGGAGCATGGCGATAAGATAGGGACCGGAATACCGGATTTTGATGTAAGCACTGTCACCAAGAGAAGAAAGAAGGTGGTGCAACCCGACTGAAGAACCACTTGGCAGAGCGAAGTACGATTTGTCCATTACAGTCAAGTTCCTAAGGAAGTTCGCAAGTACTTTCAGCATTACCTAGACAAGACGAAATATAAGAGGAAAGGAATGAGGGAAGAGAGGCTCAGAAAGGAAGCGGCAACTGGCGATTCCCCGTCGACAAGAAATGCATATTCGAAGTACACAAATTATGCTGATGAGGACTAACTACAGCATACCATGGTTGCCTCTAGGGCGAAGAATTTATCAGTTGATCAAGTGACAGGTATAAGCATGGTGGTGGTAGTGGCACCTCTAGGGGGCTAGAGGAGGGGGGCGACGATGTGTTGTTGAGGATGTTTTGGAGTTCTTCGCAACGAAAAAGTCCGACCGTGGGGGATTACAACCTTGGTACGACCCGTACGTAGCCCTATGCAAACAAGGATTGACACTGGTAGCTGGACATAGAAGGGGAGGAATGCGAAGCAGAAGATTGGCTTAGCTTGTTTGTTGACGCAGAAAATTGCCTTAGTGGTCGATGAGGTAGGTTCGACGAATGTTGTGCAGATTGTCACGGACAATGGTGCCAACTATAAGAAGGCATGTAGGCTCATTGTACGAGAGCACCACAACATCGTGTGGCAGCCTTGTGTGGCCTACACGATTAGTTTGACGCTGAAGCGGATTGGAACGTTCCCTAACCATGCCTCTGTCATTGGAGTGTAAGAAAAAACTCTCGATAGTTGTACAACCATTCGAAACTTCATACTATGATGAATAAGCATATTGGGGGCGAGTTGGTCAAGTGAAATGCTACTCGTTTCGAAACAAACTACATATTTTTGGACAGTTTCCTTTATCGCAAGGATAAGTTCTTGCAATGGATGGCATCGGAGGAATTTCTAGTATCGCACTTTGTTGATACAGCGGAGGAGAGGTTCGTGCACTCTTGTCTCTCGAGCTTGGACTGGTGGAACAACCTTTTATAGGTTGTTAACTCCGTGGAACCGTTATACGCCTTCTTACGTTTCGCCGATCAAGACAGGGTGCCTATGTTGAGTGAGGTGCTACTATGGTACAACATAATGCCATAAGAATATAGTAGCTTGTTCTATGACTCTCTAGCTACATTCCACTTAGACATGAACGTTGTGGACCCAACAATGGGCGACCTAACGCGAGATACTTACATGAATGCTGGTAATACATTCTTCTGTTAAACATAATATCTTGTTCTTGCACATACGTTACATACTTGTACTAACATGTTTCCTTAACTTCGTGCAACTGCTGTGTACGACACGACCAACACCTTTTTGCCAGATCTCTGGGACGCTTTTCAAGCGTTTGGTGATGCTACTGATAGCGCTGTGGAAGCTTTTTATGAGGCCGATCTGTACAAAACGAGGGTTGAAACATTCGCGAGTGCTCTACCTGAGCGAATGGCACATGATCCCAAAATAACCCCTAATATTTTTTTATGTCGTCTTAAATGTAATGCCACTCTCGTAGTTTCACCTTGTACTTACTATTCTCTTTGTTAACTTGCAGCACATTGGTGGGGATTGTTCTGTTCGCACACACCCACACTCCAGAAGTTTGCTCAGCAGATCGTTTCACATTGCGCTTCTTCTAGCGGATGCGAGTGCAATTGGAGCATGTTTGCGCTTATCCACACTAAAGTTCGCAACCGTCTGTTCTACAAAAAGCTCCATAAGTTGGTGTACGTTAACTACAACCTGCGGCTCAGAATTCAAGCCGAAAAAATTCGAAGGTCCACAGCTAAAGACAATCAATTCCAGCGTCTTATGGAGCTTACAGTGTGTGACGCTGAAAATCCAATCTGATAGTGGATGGACAAAGGGAGGTACAATGCTGACCCCTTACTTGATGAGGACACTGAGAGTGACGCTCACTCTCATCACACCTTGTGATAGACCCGGTTGACCCTGCTGTGTTGTGAAAGGATACTCGGGCTGCAAACATCCCCGAATGGGTAGACAAGACAGTGGGTGATAGTCACATGGGAAAGAGGAAGCACCAAGCAATGGCGACGGGGGAGCAAGTAAAAAGGAGAACTCCCTCGAAAGGAAATGGGAAGCTTTCAACAATGGAGGAACATTACGTAGGGAGTGATGACTCGACTGATAGCACTCCCGAGGACCGTCAGAGCCCCCGTGTCAAGATTCCAATGATAGTAGCTCCAAGACGGACACGATGACGGTGAGTCCGATGATAGTAGCTCCAAGACTGAGGACTGACAAGTGGTCACTCCCGCGGCTAACTGCTTGGTCAGATCTGAATTTAGACTCAGGGGTAGGGTTGAAAGTACAAGTACCCCTCCAATGAGCAATATAATGCGTATTTTGCACAATGTCTAGGTGACAGTGAAATTGTAAAATGTATGAAAGACAATGAATTGAATATCCTATTAATTGTTTTGAAATGATAAAAGAGAATACTTTATATGGTGATATTAATAAATGCATATAGTTGAAAGAAAATAAATAGGAATATAGCAGAAAAAATTTCATTGAATCTATATATATGTCTTGGCATTATTATTTTTCTAGAGGGGGAGTAAATCACAGACCTTACAAGTTTGAAGGTCCAACGTTGCGTACCAATACCCGTACTATACATCTGCATTTCTAGAAGAAGAGGAAGGGGGACGTAGCCTTCGATGACTACGAAGTCCGGACTCTGGAGGTTCACACGCCGGGCTTTGTGCGCTCCGCCGCCCACCTGCGCGTCCAGCCCAACCATGACGGCCGGCCGTCCTCTCCCCCGTCATCGATTCAAACTCGAAAGACTTCCAATGATTGCTGCCGGCCGCGGCCGCAATCTGTCAGGCTGGCACTAGCACCCTGGCGTGCATCTTGCCACCGCGGCTCGCACGTGCCGTTGCCCTCCCCTGTCGTCTCGTCGTCAGTCAGTCAGTCGTCCGCGGACGCGCTCCCCATGTGGCCAAGCAACACAGGGTTTTTTTCCTTCGCCAACGCTGTTATACACACGCGCTCACATGACGGGTGGGTCCGGAGGGCAGCGGGGCTCACATGGCATTCAACGTGGTGGGAGGTGTGTAGTCGGGAGGAGCGTGACTAGACTAGTGTGAACTGCTACCAACCACGCACTTGGCGCCACCGGGGCACAGCAGACGAGGCACCGAGATAAAGGCCGAAATACTTGCTTTGCATGGATGCCCACCGCATTCTCCCACCCGTTCTACATGACAAGCTGCCGGGGAATTCTTGTGTTGGCAAAGGAAGGAACTGTTAGACTAGGATGGCAACGGAAAAATCGTCGCAGAGAGTACTTTTCAATCTTCGATCCTGATAACTAAAATTCCTTTGTCTTTGTTTCCGTCTCTGTCGTCCTTAATCCTCGACGGGGACTAATCCCCAAAAATACTACATGAGTGAATCATTAGAGTAATAATGCATATTTGATTGAAATATGAGTAAATCACTAGATTAATTTATATTTAGCATGTTTATTAATAATAACCTCACATATATTCTTTTTTCTTTTAAGAATGATCGTTTGCTCTCACATATTAGTGATAACACGGGGGCGGAGAGGGGGATCGGGGACAGAAAACGGTGAAACGTCCCCGGCCCCGCGATCCCTGACGGGGGCAACATTTTCTCCGATAAACCCCCGCGGAGGGAGATTTCTCCCCGTCCTTGATTGGGGAATTCCCCGTGGAGAAACGGGGATCAGAGCCCCATTGCCATCCCTACGTTAGACGCACCTTGTTCTTTCACCATGGCAGCATAAAACATATGCTGATATGCGTCAGTAGGCCCCATTCGACTTACCAGAGTATCTCTACTACTTCTAATTAGGAGTTGGTGGCAGTGGTCCGTTCTCTTCTAGAGTATCTGATTCATTGGATCTGATATAAACGACTGAGATAGAAGAGGATTTAATCATATCTTAGATGAAAGGATTTTATTATATCTTTTTTGAATAGAATATTATTTTAGCATATCTCTATTCACATGTTCTTACTATGGAAGGGTGTTATTCATATGTCTTATAAATGGAAGGATTTTCTTATCATATCCTGTATGGATAGAAGGATATACTCACCATATCCCATAATACGGGAATTCTATCTCATCATTTTTGAAAATGCATAAATTAAAAGGAAAGAATCACGCAACCCAAATCATGTGCCAATCAAGAAGATGTCGGGGAGACCTGGCTTTCATTCGCCTGCGTACGCTGCCTTCTGCTTTCATCTACTCCCTATTAGAGGGCACCCACTCTCATCTACAGGAGGACAGGGCGGTCGGTAGTGCAGACACACACAGGAAGAGAAGAGAAGAGAAGAGAAAAGCTGCGTGCAAGAAGCAAGAAGAATTCCTGTAAGAGGAAGGCAATAACTTCCTCCTCCTTCAATGGTAAGGATTGATATCTCTCTACTAATTCTAATTAAGAGTTGGTGGCGATCGTCCGTTCTCCTTCAAAATACTTAATTCGTTAAATCTAACATGAACGATTGAGATGGAAGAGGATTTAACCCTATAGTCAAATCTCTTCGGAGGAACAAACTTTTTCTACTATTGAAACATAACTAAAGTTAGTGTTATTTGCAAATAAATTTTTTGTCGCAAATTGAGTTTTCGTTGCAACGCACGGGCACATGACTAGTCTTTTTTTAAAAATATCATCAGAATATCAGAAAAAGAAAAGCTTCTAAACTGGAATCACATAGTCAAATGAGTTTATAAAATGAAAGTAAATTGATATGGCTATCAAGGTTATTGCATATTTTTCAATCGTACTTTAAGCGAGGACTGTTGAAGCATAAATCGGGGTTATTTTGTATTACGTTAATTTCTCAATAGCGCTCTTGTATTTCTTCTATTCATGTACAGCATCGGAGTTTTATTTAAAACCAATAACCAGTAAAGATTCATCTAAACTTATTGAATTCCATAACACAGCACAATAATTGCAAACTTTTACATTAGTGAACTAGGTGGTGTGTTCGGCCAAATTGCAAAGAGATTCTAGCCTTGTTTGGTTTGAAGCCAATGTTTCAAAGAAAATTACTACTACTTTGATTTGGCATGCACTTAGGTTGCGGCCAAAAATTCGACAATTGGGTGTTCTCGTCCATTTTCTTGCCAAATCTAATATATAATTCACAGTGGAGCACTTTCATTTTGTAACACCATGGTTTGGCTAGACAATATTCAGCACCAAATTCCAGACTTTACCTGTGTCCAGTGGATGTGATCGCCCGTTACATGCGACAATGCTGACCACTATGGACGTGACCCGTTCTCAAGCCAGCCCCACGAAACAATCCGGTAACACATGACTTTGTTTTAAGCTCCGTTTTAAAACACAGAAATTTCTCTTGATTCCTACGAAAATTGAACGGCTTCACATGAAATTCCTATGTTCCAAATAGGACCTTATCATGCTTCCGTGTGCCTCGTGTCCGGAGATTTATCGAGGAAAAGCCGCTGAGAGGAAGCTAGCCTTTCTTTAGAACAGTACTCATCTTATCTGCAAGTCTAGATGAATTACAACTGTTAACTTCCATCTGAGGTAGGGATTAAAAATTAAATCGATGAGGACATTTGTGTACATGCCATTACCTTCTTGTCTTCTAGATGTTTAAGTCTCTAGACAGTACCACCCAAGGCTATAATTAGTGCTTTTTATTTTGGTATCTGTCGCTTCCTGGATGTTTTTCCTCTGTAACCCGTCGATAATCACAGGTCACCGCTAATGAATGAACGCTTATTTTATTTTTGTGGGCATTGGTGAGGAAAAGGACCTTGGACCTTGGTGGCACTTGATAGCTGCGGTCCAGGTGAATTAAGGCACCACTTCGCTCGTACAATTCATTTTCTTTCTATTCTTCACGTACTGGGGGCAGGGGCGGAGCTGCGTCCAAGGCCTAACCCAAATAACAATGAGAGAATGCAGACTGTGCAAAATAGGGCTCGAGGCCTGGCAATCGCACGCCCTAGTCTGGCCCAGCAGCTGCACAGCCAAATTGCGGCCCAGTCCAGCCCAGCAACGCACAGCTTGACTCGGTTGGAGGCAAGAGGACGCCCTAGCCAACCTCATCGTCGCACGCGCACGCCCGAGCTCCTCGCGCTGTCACCGCGTCACGCCGCCCACGCCTCGGCTCCAGCCCACCGCTCTCGCCCGCAGCTCCTGTCCGCCGCCGTCTCCTCGAGCCAGCCGCCGCCCCCTCTCCCATCTCTACCCGTAGGACTGCTGTCTGGAAGCCTGGAGCTTCAAGTAACCCTAATTGTTGCCCGTTGGTTGGCCCGCTGCCCTGCCGACTGCGCGCTCCAACGCTCGGCTCCTCTACTCGACTACCACACGCGACTCTGGGAGTTGAGGCACCACGCCACCGCCGCAAGGAGGGCCAGGCAGACGCTGGGCGCCGCAACCCGCACGGAAGGAGGTCTCTCCACCTGAGCTACAACAAGTGGACAGACGACAGTGGAGGTGATGAATTTTGTTCCTATCTTTTTTCTTTGTGGAATGTGGAGTATGGAATATCAAATTATAAATCGAATGTTGATTTGAAGAACTGACAGTGGATCTGATGAATTTGACAGGATGATTGGTCAGTTGATTGGGTAATGGTTAATAATTGGTTATACTTTGTCTTTTGTGAATTGTGAAGAATTAAAGATTGGAGGAGCATGCTTTGTGAATTGTGAACGGCTGTGTAAATGGAGCTAGTAATAATTTGTTATACTTATGGTTTGCCAATTGTATTAGCCATTAGCTAGTATCCAAACATGATAAGAACAATAATCCATTATGGTTTGTCAATTGAATTATCCATTAGCTGTGTAAATGTTCTGTTTCGTTTGTAGTTATGTTTAATTGCTAGATTCGAACATATTGATTTGAACTTATACATTTCATGATTAATTGATTGGACTCAATTTGATGTAATAAAAATACATGATGAAGAGGTCGAAGACATTGTCTTCTTGTAACTTGCTGATCATAACAAAATCTGTTGGTTTCGGTATAGAGAATGCTTTTGTTTCTGATTGGTGATGATCGAGAGAAGCAACTGTATAATAGGGCATCGAAAGGTTTGCTTTCTGTAAGTATTGCACTTATTTAAACTATCACAATTTGTACGATCCTCTTTTGATGATGCTTCATGGACTTATCATGATCAATTGGTCAGCACTTCTATAAACCTACACCAGGCATGATTTATTTTTCTCTTGCATATTTCAGATTGCTGAGTCTATCATCATCAATGCTTTGCAATCTAGACTTAATTTGGACCCTACTCTATGCCTTGAAAGGCTTTGCAGCTATGTTGTTAAGAAGGTAACCCTGTTCTTTATGTTTCTGGATATACACTTACATATATTGTTTAGGCTTGGAAAGTACTGTAATTTGGCTTGCGCTTTTGTACCAAATTGTATGTAAAATAGATTGATTTAGGTTTAATTTTGAATTCCATGCTTAACATTTCAACAATTCAAATTTATCTTTAATTATGTATTTGTGCTGTACTTTTGTTATGCCTTAACGTCTATAATCTTTGACATTAGTAATAGTTGCTTATTTTTAGCCTAAGACTTACCCAAATCCTGGCTCCGCCACTGTTAAGGGGTCAAAGTTCTCATAGTAAACTCCTTTTCGTTGTATTCTTCACAATCAAATGGCATGGTACATGAACTGGCCATTGGCCAATTCACACTAGAGACCATGAAGATATACCAATGAAGATGCACTCTCGTGGCCTCTTTCATTCAAAAGCATTTTCAAAGTGAAAAACGGAGAAATTCATTAAGGAGAGTTTGGTTTATAGGATCGCTTTCCAAGGAATTTCATAGGATAAGAAAAATTCATATAAATTTTGAATAAATTGTAGCACGATATCTAAACTCATGTTACCAATCCCCTGAGAGTTCCATTGCATACTCCCTCTTCCTCTCTCTATCTAATTCCAAAATTCCCACGTTTTTCCTGTAAGGCAGCCAATCACATCTTTCGAACAATTTCTATAGTTTTATTTCCTACGAAATTTAAAAAATCATGATATTACAATTCTATTTTTTCCTATTCCTACCTTCTAAAGAGATCCTTTGGTGCATTAATTAATTTTAAGAAACAAAGCTGATATACTTGTACCTAATCTAAATTGCTTAGGGTGTGTTTGTTTGCTTGTACCAAGTGATATATATATATGAGATGATTCAAGAAAAAAATCATTTATGTGTTTGGTTATTTGAATGGAACCATTCCGTCTTGGACGGTGCGATAAAAATTTAAGAAATATCTATACCCTTTTATAATGCACCTAAGCAATTTTTCCTACGTCCGCCCTAAAGAATGCACCTCATTAGAGATAGCCCAATATTCGTGCACCCAGCAAAACGTCCCAAGAAACTTGCATTCACCAAAATGAACGTCTCAAATCTTTCCTCAGTTTTACTCACCCACATCCGATGGCCATTATTTAGTGTGTCTAATCATCCCTGTGGCCCACAACAGACCTCCCCCACCTACATATTTGGAAGGAGAGCGAATCAAACAAGGAAATAAATAAGGAGGATCCACATGCAAGGAAACCAGATTTGAATTTTTTACTGGCCAAAATTGTACGTACTACATATTTGGAAAGAGGGTGAATCAAACAAGGAAATAAACAGGGAGGATCCACATGCAAGGAAACAAGACTTGAATTTTTTATTATCCTGGCATTGTGATCGTATTTTTTTCCGAATATGACCCTTCTCGAGATTTTTTTACGGATCTAGCCCCATAGAGCTTAATTTCAGCGCACGGAGAGCGTTGAATTTTTGTTTTTATTTTTTATCTAAGGAACCAACGATTCTGTGAGTCTTTGCTTAATTTTTTCAATTTTTTCTCGGAACCGGTACGGCGAAAGCCTTTATTTAATTTTATCTTTTTTCCTTGCGGATCCGGTGATCGGCGAGCATAGTTTATTTTTCCATATTTTTCCGAAATCATCCCTGTGGCCCACAACAGACCTTCCCTCACCTCCAGCATCAACAAGGAAAAGGAAACAAACGTCCTAGAAAAGGAAAGGACCATACATTACGTGCTGGGAAAAGAAAACCGGGAGATGAGGCAGCGCGGCCGGGAGAACGCAGGTCTACAATGGCTCCATGATCGCCATCGGTGGCTTTGCCGACGCGGCGAGGTTGCTGGTCAGCGACCTCGCGGCCGCCATGTCTCGGCAAATTTATAATTTAAATTTTTTTGAAAATAATTTTATTAAGTACAAAATAATCGAAAGTTTTTTTGAGAATTTTTCTAGAATTTTTTAACCTAATGTGCTATCTTTTCAAAAATCCTTCTATATTTAAAAAAAATGAAAGCAACTCACCTGTAGTTTCTTCTAGTGCATTGCCAGGACCAGAGAAGCTTCTTCTCTTCCTCCTCCATTAAAGCAAGAAAGAAGCTCCAAAGCTCCATCAATCCCGCACCAAATCTCCTATTTCCATCTATGGTGTTAATTCCCCAAATTTAGTGCTCTATTGCCAAAATTTCCTCCCAATCTGATTTGATCCCAAATTATGGTTTCCATAAATATGCTTGTTTGGGGCTATAAAACCGTGAGCTCTCCTCCACTCTATCGCATTCGTAAATCCCCAGTGCTCCCTCTTGTAAAGATCGCCGATTTTGGAGGTAACCCAAGCCATCACCGTCATCTTTCGTGAAATTCACCGCAACCGTGACTCCTCCACAGCGCCGGTCTGGCGATCTTGCCACACCAGTCTTGAGCCAGCTGCTGACCGTGGCCACCCCCGCCTTCCTCACTCATGTGGTTAAACCAGAGAAACGCTGTGTGCTCTCTGTGGAAGCTACAAAAAAATAATCTAAAATCAGAAAATTCTTTTTTCTTTCTCTTTCTTGATTTAAAATCTTTTGGGAGCCCGTTTTCGCTCATTCGACCTCCATTTAGTTCCGTTTTTCTTTCTAAATTAATTTAAAATTCTAAAATTCTCTTTTATTATTAAGTGTTATATTCATACTTATCTTCTCATTTAATTGATAAGCGGGTGTACTGTCATCGTAGCGTTAGCACAGGCACTATACTAATTCTCTATAGATACTAAACTATTTCATTCACCCAAAACAATGAAAACAAATAGTACATAATCCTTTCAACCTCATCCCATATTCTCACCAACCCAACACACTCTTAGTCTTCACATTCCCACGAGCCCTACTTGAGCGGCATCAACTCAATCACAAGATCAAAAACAAAACGCATTCGCATCAAAACTTTTTCACCATCCTGAAAAAAAAAATCCATCGAGGAAAGACGTAAGGGCCACGCGCAATGGCATCCCAGAAGATGCACACACAGCCCAAGACAACGACGCGCTTGGGACAGTTCAAAGTTCACCGAATTACCTTAAAAAAAAGTCCACCCAATTAACCCCCCTCCATTAACAAAACCTTATTTCTCTACGATATATGTAACTCGTTAATAGAGTCCGCTCCTTTTTCCCCAATTCCTATAGCTCACCAAGCAAGCAAATTTTGGAGCTGCATAGCTGTGAGATATACTACCCCGGAGGCGTAGCGATGGAGCGAGCGGAGGAGCTGGCCGCCGGCGGGCAGAGGGCCCCGTCGACGGCGCCGGCGGCAAGAGTGTCGATTCGGGAGTCGGTGCGCGCGTGTGGGCTGTGGGGAAAGGAGGTGGACAAGGCCGAGCTGCGGAAGCAGGTTGTCATGCCGCTGTACGCGCGGCGGGCGGTGGCGGCGGCAGTCAAGGCGAAGGACGAGGCTGCAGGCGTGGCGGCGGCGGCGAGGGACGATGGGGTGGAGGGGGAGGAGGTGTCGGTGGCGGTCGTAACGCCGGTGGTGGTGTTCGTGAACTCGCGGAGCGGCGGACGGCACGGGCCCGAGCTCAAGGTGCGGCTACACGAGCTCATAAGCGAGGAGCAGGTGACGACATCCCACTAGTGCAACTCTGCTTTTCAATCTTTACGCCTTTTTTTTTTGTTCCAGTTCGCTTTCGTGCTGGTTGTTGGTCGATCTGGTTTGGTGTTGCGACTTGCAAGAGTTTATTGACAGAGATGTGAGCTTCAAAGACATGTTCTAGTGAAATTTATTCATGTTTTTGCTAGGATTAGTGGAAATTTACTTCGTTGGTGAACTTTCATGGTACAGTGGTACTATCAATGAGAAGGAGAAGCTCTGTGTCCTGTGATGTGTGATCTGATGTAGTGCGACATTACCAGTCACCAGTGTTTCTACTCTCTATAACCTGACTTCTAGTCACATAGATCAATTCAACTGTTACTTAGGCCCTGTTTGGTAGAGCTCCAGATCCCAGCTCCACCTCAGAGCTGGAGTTTGTAGGCTAAAATAAAGTGAATTAAGTTTATATTTTTAGTCTAAAATGTAAACAAGATGATCCACATAAACACTCTTAATGTACTCACAGCTCCAGCTCCATAAATTTCTGGAGCTAGAAATACCCTGCTCCACCAACTCCACGGATTTTGGTGGAGCTGGAGCTGTCCCAAACACCCCCTTAGTACTAAAAAAATAGATTGTCGGCATTATACTAACTTTTTGCCAGATTTCCGATTGATGCTGCAAAGGTAATATCGTGAGGATCGTCATGCACTTAGATATGAGTATTCTTAGGTTGATAATAAGAAAGAGAATAAACTGGTTGGGGTTGGGGGGTAGGTTGTCGAAACGAAGACTATCTTAACGTTATGGTTGGATGATAAATGCATAATAAAGGCTTATTTCATAGGCTGTTGCGAAGGTTCCAGCAGATTGTGTCTCACTTTCTCATATAGCCCTAGAAGAGATGAGGAGGTGAACAAAGATTGTGTAGCATCATGCTTCTGATGGTGACAGTAGTGATAGTGGTGGGTCTCTGTAATTTTTGGCTTGACATTTTATTTTAACAGAACACAGAGTCATTTGGTGATACTGATTTTGTTTCATGTTGATGACTTGTGCTCAACATGGAATCATTGGATTCTATCTGAATTCACTATAAATCAGTGTTTGAAACTTGAGGTTGGCGTATCAGGATTGATTATTATGTGGTATACAAGCGTTAGAACTGACAAAAACTAGGGCCGTGAGGAAGAATGGACATGGAATAATTCTGTGGAATTTGGACAACTTATATAACACGCTATTGTGGCTGACAAGACAGGCTAACTGTTTGAAACTTGTTTGTAACTATCGACTATGTGATTGTTTTGTGCACTCACAACATGTTTTCGGGAACATTTTGTTTATTCTGGAAAACTCTAAACTTTATAGTACATACTGATGCCACCATATTTTCAGGTCTTCGATCTTTCTGTTGTGAAGCCTTCTGATTTTGTTCACTATGGTTTGAGTTGTTTGGAGAGATTGGCTGACCAAGGTGATAATTGCGCAAAGGCCATTCGTGAAAAATTGAGGATTATGGTACGTGCTTAATGGGCCTTAGTAAGGATGTTGCATTTGTTAGAAGCTTTTAAGAGTTTTGTGCAATGTGCATGTTTGATTTGTTATTTGCTCTTACAAGCTTTTAAAAAGTGGGACGTTAGTATCTGGTAACTTATGAAAGGTTGCCGCTTTGTCTACTACTTAGGGTGTCCTTATTCTCTCCTTGTTATTTATTGAATTTTTCTGATGTTGGCTACTTACATCTTCCAACTGGTTTGCATAACATCCTTGCACTAGTTCTTTCTGGCAGGTTGCTGGGGGTGATGGCACAGTTGGTTGGGTACTTGGATGTCTCACAGATCTTTATAAGCAGAAAAGGGAACCACTTCCTCCCACAGGAATCATCCCACTTGGTACAGGAAATGACCTTGCTAGGTCATTTGGATGGGTAAGGGCCTATATATGATGCCATTGTTCTATTTAAATTGTTTGTTTTCAATTCAAGCAACTAATTAGCACACACACAGGGTGGTTCTTTTCCCTTTGGTTGGCGTTCAGCTGTAAAGCGTTATCTCAGCAAGGCAGCCACTGCTCCCATCTGCCGTCTTGACAGGTGAGATCATTGTTCATTTGTTATTACCCTCTTTATTCACCTATACACATTCAACTTCACTTTGTTGATTACTGGCGATTAATTTTGCGAAGTATTTTTTCCCTGCTGAGTAAAACTTCTGATCTACCAATCTGCTATATATTTGCTGATAGTGGGAAGCAAATTATTAATCCATATAAGTTGAGCACTTGTATGCCATATTTTTCTCTTACTCTGTCCAGTTACATAAGAATGTTGTTTTGGGTTACGTGCAGTCAAACTTTCTAAACTTTTGCTATCGATATCTTTTCCAATATTTAGATTGAACACATGAAAATGGTATGTATATATTTGTCTCGAAAAGAACTTTTATAAAAGTATAATTTTATTAGGTTTTATAAATTTATTACAATAGAAATTAGTGGTCAAAATTGCGTTTTGGGGACGTGTCAATGTCCAAAACAACATTCTTTTGTGACCGGAGGGAGTAATACATAAGATGGGGTATTACTGTAAATAGTTTGAATTATGTATCATGATTTTATTTGTCATTTGCGAACAGCTATTTTGTAGTATCTGTTAGACAATATCCTAGTTGCTTTGTATAAGAGATTGCTAGTTGTCTTGTATACAGATTGTTAGCCTTGTATAGATATTTAACTTATATAGGTTTTCCTTTTATACCTTCCTGTACATGTATATATACTGGTCCATTAGCCTCATGGTCAATACAAGTGCTATTCATAATATGGTATCAGGGCAAGGTTAGGGTTTTCTTGCTGGCGTTGCACTTGCGCTTTCCCGACCCCTCCTTTTTTTCGGCTTTGTTCTGCCGGTTCTTTTCCATATGGCCGATCGGATCCTGGCTCTACTCCACCTTGCCCGTGAAGGAGAGGATGCCGCCACCTTCGCCGGCCGCCGGTTCCTCCTTGCTCGGGTTGGTTGCCTGTCATCGGCCTCCGAATCCGTCGCCTCCTTCGCTCGGGTCGGCCGCCTTGGGTCAACTGCCTCCGACCCGTTGGCGGTCGCTAGATGGGCCGCCTCTGTCACTAGCTGCCCCATCCGCCGCCGGATCGATCGCCTCGGTCCCAGGCCAACTTCGCCGACCCGTCACCGCCTTGGCCCTGTTGGACATCTCGGCCTTGTCGCCCAGCGTCTTGCTGTTCTGCTCGGTCGGCCACCTGTTTCCCGAGGTCGCCGCCTGACGTCCACCGGCCGCATAGGCCCTCTGCTTGGTCGGCCGCCTGAGCTGACTGCACCTCCGCTCAGTTATCGAGGACCAAGCCCTAGCCACCGAGGATCCCGTTGCTTGATCGGATTTCCAAATCCGATCGGATCCAACTTTAGCAAGCGTCGGGTCCGGCTCGGCTGAGGCTTCATCGGCTTGGCTCAGCCTTCTAGTGGGCTCGGCTCTGGCCTCCAGCAGCTAGCTCGGCTTCGGCTTTCCAAAAAGAAAAAAAAACATTTCATTGTCTTCAGGTTCTTCTTCGGGCACCGTCTCTGTTCCTCGCTGCCCAGTTACCTTCGATGGTATTAATTATCGAGACTAGGTTTTTCATATGCGTCTTCACATGCGTGGTCAGTGTCTTTGGAAGTTTCTCACCGACGAACTGTCTTATCTGCCTCATCCTGCTCCTACCACATTTGTTATTCCCAAAGAGGCCGATGATGCTGCTCAACAGAAAGCGTTCGATGATTATGCTGATGATGTGGAGTCTTTTCAAACTCAGTTTACTGCATACAAGATGTGGATTGATGAGGATGCTCGTGCCTCTGCTATTTTGGTTGCTAGCATGGAGGTGCATCTCACTGGTGACGTGGTTGCTTTGTCTTCGGCACAGTCGATGTGGGTGCATCTGCGTGACGCTATGAGCCTATTGGCGATTCTTTGTACCTTGTTGTTGTGTGATAGGAGCAGTCGCTGCAGTAGGGTGATTCTACCGTGGATGAGTTCTATGCACAATTGTCCTCGGTATGGCGTCAGCTTGACTCTCTTGGACCGGATGTTTGTCGCACTTGCCAGTCCTGTCAGTGTCGGCACTCTCATTTAGAGCTTCGCCGTATCTACGACTTCTTGACGCGTCTTCGGGCCTAGTTTGAGCAAATTCGTGCCTAGCTGCTCGCTCGCCATCTTCGTGTGACCTTGTTAGAGGCTCTTGCAGCTATTCGTACTGAAGATACTCGTCTTCGTGGGGCTGGTCTGCTATTGTCTCCTTCAGTCTTGGCGGTGTCTCGTACTACTCCTCCGTCAGTGGTGCCTCCTCCATTGATGACCACTGGGAGTGGAAGGCTTCATTGCACCTACTGCGACAAGACTGGATATGTGGAGCAGTTTTGTTACCGAAAGAAGGATCTTGCTCTTCGAGGTGTACACTCTTCTAAGGGCACTGGAGGCTTGGGCACTGCCCCTTAGCGGACATCTCCTGGTTTTGACTCCACTCAGGAGATTCTTGCGCTGCTACGTCACATGGCTGCATCTGCATGGACAGGTTCTGCTGGTTCTGCAACTCAGTCTTCTAATGAGAAACCACCTTCCACATCCTCTTCGGGTATCTCACCATGGATTCTTGACTCTGGTGCTTCCTTTCATATGACATCTGATCCCACGAGTCTTCATTCAATTAGTCTTCTCGCTGCTCCTATCACCGTTTAGACTGCAGATGGTACTTCTCTTTCTGTTGCAGGATGAGGAACTTTTTTGTCTTCCTCTTTTCATATTCGTGCTGTTTCTCATGCTCCCAAACTGACCATGCAGCTAATCTCCGCTGGTCAGCTCACTGATCATGGTTGTCGTGTTATCGTCGATTCTGACTTCTGTTGTGTTCAGAATCATCGCACGGGGTTTTTGGTTGACTGGCCCTCACCGCCGTGACTCTCAGCGTCTCTGGGAACTTGACTGGCTTCGTCTTCCTTTCGCTGCTCCTGCCAGTCTCTCTGTCTGCTCCACCGCTTCCGCCTCCGTTGCATCTTCCACTAGGTTGTTTGTTCAGTGGCATCATCGTTTAGGAAATCTTTGTGGTTCACGTCTGTCTTCTTTAGTTCGGCGTGGCTTTTTAGGATCCGTGTCTGGTCGTACCTCTTTAGACTGTGCGGGTTGTAAGCTTATTAAGCAAATACAACTCCTCTATCCTTCCAATGAGTCTGTGTTCCAGCGTCCCTTTGATCTTGTTTGTTCTGATGTTTGGGGTTTAGCTCCTTTTGTTTCCAAAGGGGTCATAAATATTATATTCTTTTTATTGATGACTTCTCTCGTCACACTTAGATATATTTTATGTCTCCTCGTAGCCAGGTTTTATCCATCTATAAGAATTTTGCTACCATGATTTGTACTCAGTTTGACTCTCCCATTTGTGTTCTTCGTCCTGACTCGGCAGTGAAGTATCTGTCAGGAGCCTTTCGTGTTTTTCTTGCTGAGAAAAGCACTCTTTCTCAGTTTTCCTATCCTGATGCTCATGCTCAGAATGGAGCGGCTGAGCGCAAGCATCATCATCTTCTTAAGACAGCTCGTGTTCTTTTACTTGCCTCAGCTGTTCCACCTTATTTCTGGGCTGAGGCTGTTTCCACTGCCACTTGATTAATATTCAACCTTATTCTGCTCTTCAGGGTGGGATTCCAGTGGAACGTCTTTGTGGCATGTCTCCTAATTATTCTAGTCTTCGTCTCTTTGGGTGTGTGTGCTATGTCCTTCTTGCACCTTGTGATGCACCAAGCTGACCACTCAGTCTGTTGAGTATGTTTTTTGGGATATAGTGCTAAGCATAAGGGATATCGTTGTTGGGATCTTGTTGGCCGACGGATGCGAATCTCCAGGATGTGACTTTTGATTAGTCTCGTCTCTTCTCCTCGTCCTTCTTCCACTACAACATCTCTTATTGAACCACTTTCTTTCTTGTCTTTTCCTGATACTCCAGTTGCCACTTTTCCCTTTTCTCGGTTGGCGTCTCCTTCATCGCCAACCCCTCCTCGAGAGCCTTCACCATTGGTACCTCCTCCTGTGGTTTCTCCTAATATTGTTCCCTCTTATCCTCTATACTACATTCGTCGTCCGCGAGTTGAGGATTCTTCTGATGTGCCATCTTCTTCTGATGAGCCATCTTCTCCTGCTGAGTCACCTTCTTTAGTGCCTTCTCCTCGCTATGCTCTCCGTGATTGCCAGTCTATTCGGCCTCCTAAGCACCTTGGCTTTGCTGGTGCTATTCTTGCCGAGCTGACTTCTTACCATCAGGAATAGCAGCATGTGATGGCGGAGGAGCTTGCTGCCCTTGAGCGCACTGGCACATGGGATCTTGTGCCCTTTCCTCCACGTGTCTGTCCCATTACATGCAAGTGGGTTTATAAGGTTAAGGATCGCTCTGATGGTTCTCTTGAGCGTTATAAGGCTCGTCTTGTGGCGCGTGGTTTTCAGCAAAAGCATGGTCGTGATTATGATGAAACTTTTGCTCCTGTGGCTCACATGACCAGTTTTGTACTCTTATTGCTATGGCTTATGTTCGTAAGTGGTTCATTTCTTAGCTTGATGTGAAGAATGCTTTTCTTAATGGTGAGCTGTGTGAGGAAGTCTATATGCAGTCACCATCAGGATATTCTGTTCATGAGGGCATGGTTTGCCGGCTTCGCCGCTCTCTTTATGGGCTCAAGCAAGCCCTTCGTGCCTGGTTTGAGCTCTTTTTTTCTGTGGTCACTGCTGCTGGCTTTTCTGCTAGTGCTCATGATCCTGTGCTCATTGTTCACACTTCACCTCGTGGGGACTCTTCTCTATATGTTGATGACATAATCATTACTGGAGATGATTCTCAGTATATTGCCTTTGTGAAGGAACGTTTCAGTGAGCAGTTTCTCATGTCTGATCTGGGTCCTCTTCACTACTTTCTTGGGATTGAGGTTTCTTCTACATCTGAGGGTTTCTTCATATCCCAAGAGAAGTATATCCAGGATCTTTTTGATCGTGCTTCTCTCTGATCAACGCACAGCTGAGACTCCTATGGAGCTTAATGTTCATCTTTGACCTATTGATGGTGAACCTCTTGAGGATCCTACTCGCTATCATCATCTTGTTGGGAGTCTTGTTTACCTTGGTGTCACTCGTCCTGACATTTCATATCCTGTTTATATCTTGAGTCAGTTCGTTTCTGCTCCCACTCAGCTCCACTATAGTCATATTCTTTGTGTTCTACGATATCTTTGTGGAACAATCTCTCACCGTATTTTCTTTCCTCGCTCCAATTACTTGGAAGACTAAGAAGCAGACAACAGTTTCTAGTTCGAGTTCTGAGGCTGAGTTGCGAGCTATGGCTCTTTTGACAGTAGAGATTACTTGGTTACGGTGGCTACTTGAGGATTTTGGTGTTTTTGTTTCTACACCAACTCCTCTTTTATCAAATAGTACAAGTGCTATTAGCATTGCTCGAGATCCAGTGAAGTATGAGCTCACAAAGCATATCGGTGTTGATGCTTCTTACATGCGGTCACAGTACGGGATCAGGTTGTGGCTCCTCAGTATGTGCCTTCAGAGCTTCAGTTGGCAGATTTCTTCACGAAGATACAGACTAGAGCTCAACACAACTTTTATCTTTCCAAACTCAGTGTTGTTGATCCACCATGAGTTTTGTTAGATAGTATCTTTGTTACCTTATATACGAGATTGCTAGTTGCCTTGTATAGAGATTATTTGCCTTGTATAGTTATTGCCTTATATAGGCTTTCCTTCTATATCCTCTTGTACGTGTATATATACTGGCCCTTTGGCCTCATGTTGAATACAAGTGCTATTCATAACATGGTATCAGAGCAAGTTAGGGTTAGGGTTTTCTTACGGGCGTTGCACTTGCGCTCTCCCGACCTCTCCTCTCCGGCTTTCCTTATTTGGTTTTTCGCCACCATCTCCCGAGTGGAGCCAGCGCTCTCGCCGGATCTACGACCGTCGCGCACCATCCTCCATCCGGTTATCCGCGTCATCCTTGCACCTTCCACCGGCACCGAGCTTGAGGTCGGCCTTTCTCGCCCGGCGCTACTCTCGGGCCGCCGCCGCCGTCGCCGACCGGTCGCCGCCCGCCGTGACGCTGCCGCTAACTGTGCCGCCGTCACCCGTGACGCCTCGAGCCTCCTCCGCTTCGGTTCTTCTCAGTGCGATTGGATCGGACTTTAAATCGGCTTAAGTCGGTCCGGTCGATCAAAAAAAAAATGTCGCCATCTGCGAGTTCTTCTTCGCACCCGTATCATTCCTCGTTGCGGTTATCTTTGATGGTCTCAATTATCGTGATTGGGTTCTTCACGCGCTTCACATGCGAGGCGCTCGTGGGAGTTTCTTCTTGGCGAGCTATCATATGCGCCTCGTCCTGCTCCCCGACATGCTGTTATTCCTAAAGAGGCGTCTCACGCTTTCAGCGAAGGCCTCAGATGAGTATCTTGATCTTTGTGAGTCTTTTCGGACTCAATTTCTGCATACAAGATATGGCTTGATGAAGATGCTCGTGCTTCGCTATTCAGTTGCTAGTATGGAGGTGCATCTCTTTGGTGATATTGTTGGTTTGTCTTATTTCGATCGATGTGGGCACATCTTCGCGATCGCTATGAGCCTCTTTGGGATTCTTTGTACCTTCTTTGTTGACGACAGGAGCGGTCGTTCTGACGAGGTGATTCTCTGTCGGCGAGTTTTATGCTCAATTGTCCTCGGTATGGCGTCGACTTGATTCTCTCGGACCGGAGGTTTCTGCGACTGTCTGTCGGCCGCCAACGTCAAGCTCTCACTTGAGCTTCGCCGTATCTACGACTTTCGACACGCCTTGATTTGAATTTGAGCGATTCGTGCTCGGTGCTTGCTCGTCATCCGTGTGACCTTGTTGGAGGCTCTTGCGGCTATTCGTCTTGAGAGACTTCGTCTTCGTGGTGCGGGCCTACTAGTATCTCCTTGATCTGGCGGTACCTCGTGCTATTCCATCGGTGGCGCCTTCTCCTTGATGCTCGACTACCAGGGTGCAGGCTTCATTGTACCCTCTGCAACAAAGATGGGCATGTGGAGCGGTTTGCTATCGGAAGAAAAAGGATCTTGCTCGTCGCGGTGGGCGTCCTCCTAAGGGCTTTGGACTTCTTGGTGCCTCTTCTCAGCGAGCTTCTGCGGTTGAACCCGCTCGGGAGATTTTGATTTCGCTCGTCGCATGGCTACTTACGCGCGTCGAGTTCTGCTGCTCGCTACTCGGTCTTCCAATGAGAGACCATCTTCCTCCTCATCGTATCACACCATGGATTCTTGACTCTGGAGCTTCTTTTCATATGACATCGATCCAACGAGTCTCCACTCCATTAGTCCTCTTCTCGCTCCTATCACCGCATGCATTGCAGATGGTACCCTCTTTACATTGCGGGACGAGGCACTCTTTTATCTTCCTCTTTTCATGTTCTCTTTGTTTCTCATGTTCCTAAACTCACCATGCGACTTATATCCGCCGCGACCATCGATCATGGTCGTCGTGTTATCCTTGACTCGACTCTTCTTGTGTTCGAGGATCGCGGGACGGGTCTCTGGTTAGTATTGGCCTCGCCGCGTGACTCTCGGCGCTTTGGGAGCTTGGTAGCTTCGTCTTCCTTCCATTGCCTCTGCCGATCTCTCGATCTCCTCCATTATACGCCTCCGTTGCATCGTCTCATTGGGTCGTTTGCTCGATGGCATCACCGTTTAGGGCATCTTTGTGGGTCACGTTTGTCTTTAATTCGTCGTGATCTTTTAGGATCGTATGCCGTGATACCTCTTTAAATTGTGCGGGTTGTAAGCTTGGTAGCAGCTACAACTCCCTATCCTTCTAGCGAGTCGTATCCAGCGTCCTTTTGATCTTGTTCACTCGATGTGTGGGTCCGCTCCTTTTGTTTCAAAAGGGTTCATAAATATTATATTCTTTTTATAGATGATTTCTCTCGCCACACTTGGATATACTTTATGTCTTCTCGTAGCGAGGCCTTGTCCATCTATAAGAATTTTGCCACTATGATCCGTACTCGGTTTGACTCTCCCATTCGAGTTCTTGGCACGACTCGTGGGGAATATCTGTCCGCGCCGCCTTACTTTTCTTGCTACGCAGGCACTCTTTCTCGATTTTCTGTCACGGTGCTCATGCTCGAATGGTGTGGTGGCGCAAGCATCGTCATCTTCTTGAGATACTCGTGCCCTTTTACTTGCTTCCATTGTTCCACCTCGTTTCGGCCGAAATTGTTTCCACCGCCACTTACTTGATTAATATTGACCTTCTTACGCTCTTAAGGGTGGGATTCGGTGGAGCGTCTTTGTGGCATGCTTCACGATTACTCTAGTCTTCGCCTATTTGGGTGTGTGTGCTATGTCCTTCTTGCACCTCGTGAACGCACAAGTGACCGCTCGATCTGTTGAGTGCGTTTTTCGGGCTATAGTCTTTGAGCATAAGGGATATCGTTGTTGGGATCTGTTGGCGGCGAATCGCGGATTCTCGGGATGTTACTTTTGATGAGTCTCGTTCCTTCTACCCTCGTCCTTCTTCCACTCCAGCATCTCTTGTCGAGCCACTTTCTTTTCTTACTTTTCCTGATACTCCTGTTGCCACTTTTCCTTCTCCACAGTTGGCGTCTCCTTCGCTAGCCTTTCCACACGAGTCTTCACATTCCGCGTCTCCTCCAGAATTTTCTTCTGACATTGTTCCTTCGTATCCTCTCTACTACACTCGTCATCCGCGAGTTGAGGATTCTTCTGATGTCTCTTCTTCTCCTGTTGAGTCACTTTCTTCGGGCCTCCTCGCTCGCTCTTTGTGATCGTCGGTCTATTCGGCCTCTAAGCGCTTTGGCTTTCTTTGGTCTTTGTTCTTGCCGAGCCGACTTCTTCCGTGATGTTGTTGTTCATCGGGAATGGCGACTGCGATGGCGCAGAGGAGATTGCCGCCCTTGAGCGACCGGCACGTGGGATCTTGTGCCCTTCCTCCACGTGTCCGCCCCATTACATTTAAGTGGGTCTATAAGGTTAAGACTCGCTCGATGGTTCTCTTGGCGCTACAAGGCTCGTCTCGTAGCACGTGGTTTTCAGCAGGAGCATGGTCGTGATTATGACGAAACTTTTGCTCGGTGGCTCATATGACCCTTGTTCGCACTCTTCTTGCGATGGCGTCGTTCGTCGCTGGTCTATCTCTCGACTTGATGTTAAGAATGCCTTTCTTAATGGTGAGCTACGTGAGGAGGTTTTATGCACCACCACCGGGTATTACATTCTGAGGCATGGTTTGTCGTCTTCGTCGCTCTCTTTATGGCCTCAAGCAAGCCCGCCGTGCTGGTTTGGCGTTTTTCTTACGTGGTCATTCTTCTTGGCTTTTACGCTAGTACTCATGATCCTGCGCTCTTTGTTCACACTTCACCTCGTGGACGGACTCTTCTTCTTCTCTATGTTGATGACATGATCATTACTGGCGATGATACTCAGTATATTGCCTTTGTGAAGGCACGTCTCAATGAGCAGTTTCTCATGTCTGATCTAGGTCCTCTTCGTTACTTTACTGGGGATTGAAGTCTCTTACACCGAGGGTTTCTTTCTATCCCAAGAGAAGTATATTCGGGATCTTCTTGATCGTGCTTCTCTCATTGATCGGTATTTCTTTGAGACTCCTATGGAGCTCAATGTTCACCTTCGACCCATCGATGGTGAACCTCTTGATGATCCTACTCGCTATCGTCATCTTGTTGGGACTCTTGTTTACCTTGGTGTCACTCGTCCGACATTTCTTATCCGATTCATATCTTGAGTCGATTCGTTTCGCTCGCTCCCTTTGACTTCACTATAGTCATCTTCTTCGTGTTCTACGATATCTTCGTGGAAGTATCTCTCGCCATCTTTTCTTTCCTCGATCCGGCTCCTCCGACGGACATACTCGATGCTACTTGGGCTAGTGATCCCTCGATCGCGGTCTCTTTACGCTTATTGTGTTTTTCTTGGTGGTTCTCTTATTACTTGGAAGACTAAGAAGCGCACAACAGCTGCTCGTTCGGTCAGAAGGTGAGTTGCGGCGATGGCTCTTTTGACATGAGAGGTTACTTGGCTACGGTGGCTACTTGAGGATTTTGGTGTTTCGTTTCTACACCAACTCCTCTTTTATCGACAATCTGAGAGCTATTAGCATTGCTCGAGATCCGATGAAGCATGAGCTCACCAAGCATATTGGCGTTGATGCTTCCTACATGAGGACACAGTGCAGGATCGGGTTGTGGCTCTTGGTATGTGCCTTGAGCTTCAATTAGCGATTTCTTCACGAAGACACAGACTAGAGCTCAAAGACATTTTTTATCTCTCCAAACTCAGTGTTGTTGATCCACCATGAGTTTGAGGGGGGGTGTTAGATAGTATCTTTGTTACCTTATATACGAGATTGCTAGTTGCCTTGTATAGAGATTATTTGCCTTGTATAGTTATTGCCTTATATAGGCTTTCCTTCTATATCCTCTTGTACGTGTATATATACTGGCCCTTTGGCCTCATGTTGAATACAAGTGCTATTTATAACAAGTTTGAGGGAGGGGTGTTAGACAGTATCCTAGTTGCCTTGTATAAGAGATTGCTAGTTGCCTTGTATACAGATTGTTAGCCTTGTATAGCTATTTGCCTTATATAGGCTTTCCTTTTATACTTTCCTGTATATGTATATATACTGGCCCATTGGCCTCATGTTCAATACAAGTGCTATTCATAATAGTATCAAGTTCTGGTATCTGCTCTAAATATTTTAGTTCTACTAAGTTCTTATAATTGCACACACGCTTTATCTGTTTCTGCACTGAGAGTCTCTAGTATTGTTCATGCAGTTGGCAAGCTGTCATTATGATGCCAGAAGGAGAAATAAAAGAGTTGCCGTATGCACTTAAGAAAGTGGAACTTGTAGATCGGTTGGAGTTCAGCCAGGTTTTGACTACAAATGCACCTGGATTTTATGCTCTGAAATAGAAAGCAGGCTTTAAAGTTCAAACATAACAATACAGTCGCTTATATTCTATCATCTTTCATTATTACCCCCTTGCTCTAGTTAAGTAAGTTATTTTAGATGCCTGTTAAGATTGTAAATGAGAACAGAAAAATAATCTAGTTATTTATTATTTAAATGGTCTTGGATATTTTAATTTACTGAGAAAGCTAGTTAAGATGAATTATACATGACATCCTGTTCTGTCTGGGTGGAAATGATCCGAGATAATCTAAACTTCACATTTTTTTTAAAAAAATATTCAAATTGATTATATAAAACAGCCTAGGAAAACAAAAGTGTGGTTGTTACACTAAAGTTTGCATAGTAACTATGTAATTTGTGCTAATTTTTTATATTTTTATACGGTAGCTAGTCCTACTTATCTGTAATATAGAGTGCATGCTAAAATTTGTTTCTATTCCTTGAATAGTTTGATAGATTGTTCCAGCATTTTGTCGTCTTCTGTCATTGACTACCACTTCTTAAAAATAGTACACTGCCTCCTATGGCTTTTCTCAGATGAACTTGCAAGTACATATGTCTTTGTTAAAGGGCTGCTCTAATATGGTGCAGGAGAATGGGAATGGCACTGATATACCTGAAAAAGCTTCTTGCTATAAAGGAGTATTCTACAACTACCTTAGCATCGGTATTTCTTTGATACTTCATCAAGCTTCTTTCCTTGGTTAATTCTGTTATTTCTCATGAACTTTACTTGATGATTACAATTCAGTAGAGGTAATAAGTTCATGAAATAATTCTTGTCTGCTATCCTGCCTAAGTGAGGTATCTTTGATATTCAGACCAACTGGATAATACATTGTAGCCTCCAGTTTCTCTCGATTTCCTAGGTGTTTAGGCTTTCCATAGAGTGACATATATCAATATTTTTATTGTGGTAAACTGCTATTAGAAAAGCTGCATCCTTCAGTAGCTTGAAGTTCTATGTGAAATAGATAAACTGAAACCATACATGGTGTCTCTAACGATATGAAGTTGTAGGACTACAAATGGAATAGTACTATTTGATTAGTTTTCATCGAGATATCAAATTGTGTATGGCTCCATTTATTTTGATGTACTAGAGGTGAATTTTATGGTTTCTGGCAATTCCTTAGAACCTTGAGTCATTGCTAAGTGTTCCATTTATTTTGAATAGGGATGGATGCTCAAGTTGCGTATGGTTTCCACCATCTACGTGATGAAAAGCCTTATCTTGCGCAAGGACCAGTTGCAAATAAGGTGCTGACAGAAGTTCTTTAATGGTGCAATGCTGACTGTCTTAAAATTCTCTGTTACATGTTTTGTCATTATGAAGTGTGATTTTTCGGAAGCTCATTTCTTTGGAGCCTGCATATTTATTGAATTATTTTGATAAGTGGGCAAGATATATACTTGATTCAGAATGTGCTGGTTAGCAATAACTATCAGTTGTCTGTTTTATCAGTAGCACATTAGTATGGCAGACTGATAGATCACATGATGTAACACACACACACAAACAAACACACACTTATGCACCCCCATTTTACAGTAGGTTCTGGCCCTTCTGGGTATACTATTATTCTGCGGATCCTGCTGTATACTTGTATACTTGATAGATAAGCTGGATGTGATACTGCAAAGTTCTTCTAGAGTATGTAACTTTTGAAAAAAAAAAGGCTTCCATTTCATTTTCTGTAGCATAGTTATTTGGTATCTCAGAATACTATGTCATATTGTTATGTGACTTTTAGGCGATTCTGCTTATGGTATTCATTTTTTTTTTGTTGCTCTTTGCAGTTGATTTATGCTGGATATAGCTGCACGCAGGGGTGGTTCTGTACACCTTGTACAGCAAGTCCTCAGCTAAGGTAAATAACATTCCTTTCCATGGATTCTAAAATGGCTTTGAACTTTTAAAATATCAAGTAGTTCTTTTATCTTGATCCACCTCTAGACACTATCATGGTTTGAGGTTAATTATGGGATTTGACTCACTGAACTTCTAAGACGTATCATGGGTCTACATACTACAACACTATTCTTAGTTAACATCAGAGGGTTTGAATTCAAGGTTCGTGCTCATGGTATGCTGGGTACGATGCAATGATAATGAAATATATCTTTTACCTCTTTTCTCCATGTTTTGATGGTTCACAAATTAAACTGTGGTCATGCTATGATATTTTTCTCCGTCCTTTTGCGAAATTTATCTGAATCATCTATCCAAGGCTGAAAGAATGCTTTGTTGATGCAGGGGGCTTAAGAACATCTTGCGGCTTTACATTAAAAAGGTCAACTGTTCCGAATGGGAGCAAATTACAATGCCTTCAAGGCAAGTCATTGATTTATGTTACATTGAAAAGGCTTTTAAACAGCTTGAGCCTTGGGGGTTGTTAAAAAAAAATCTTTGAGATGCTGGGCCTTACATTGAAAATCCTTTTAAACAGCTATGAACCTTAGGCAGTTTTTTTTTTGTCTGGTAACCATTGCTACTAGTAGTTTGGGGACTAGTGTTTGATACTGGGCAATTTAGGACCTATGCTGATACGTGGCACTGATACTATGGTATGCTGTTTGGCAATAGCTGGTATGACTGATACATGTGTTCCTATGTTCACAAATTTTCAGCTGAAAATATGTAAATTGGTATTAATTCAGTAGGTGCAAACTATATATGTGGCGTTTCTGTATCAATTTTGAACCTTGCTGGAATAAACACAGCTGTATTTATATACTGCCGGGGCTTCCCCTGCAGTTTTCCATAAAAAAACAGCTATATATTTTTAAAGATGACACAATGGTTGGGGTGTTGCACATCATTTTTCAACTAAGACATGGATGCCTGTCAGAAGATACTAGTTAATAACCCATACCTGGATATCTTAGCAGCCCGTCCTTTTATTGAGCCTTGCTTTGTAGAATCGTAGAAAAACATGTAGTGCACGTCCATGTTGGGTGACGCCCGAAATATGAGAGAAACAAAAAAAAATATTCTCAAATATCATGCGATTCTTATCCTGTACATATTTTTTGGTTTGTGTGTGGCATGCCATTTCCAATGTGTATTACTATACTGGTGTGGAGCCTGGAATCATATCAGTAAATAATGGATGCTAAAGACCATGTCACCATCAATTATCTCTCATTTGAGAGAACTTTGGAACTTAAATAATTCGTGTTGTTGATTTTCGTTCAAATTTGTTTTGACCAATCCTTGTGCTATGTCACAGAAATTGAGCTCACATTTTCCCCCGATACTGCAGTGTTAGATCCCTAGTGGTCTTGAATTTATACAGCTACGGAAGTGGAAGGCATCCATGGGGTGATCTTAAACCTGACTATCTTGAAAAGGTTAGCAGTCGAGATGGCTCATTCGCATTGCATATGATATGAATAGCCTTTGAAGTTGCAAAATGGGATAAATTGACATGAATCCTTCTAGAACATGTGGTAGCTAGAGTTCAGCATTTGGTGGGGTTGCCCAAGAGGGTTCTGTTGCTTATATACAAATGACATGTCTTTCTATTCCAATTCCCAGAGAGGTTTTGTTGAAGCTCATTCAGATGATGGTTTGCTTGAAATATTTGGTCTGAAGGAAGGTTGGCATGCTTCATTCGTTATGTCTGAGCTTATCAAAGCAAAGCACATTGCTCAGGTATTTACATTTGTTTGTTACTCTGTTTCTGTATTGATTTTGGCAATGGATTGATCTATTGGCCCTCTAAGATACTTATCTTCTTTTGAAAAACAAACTAAAAGGACCCTAGCTTTTCATGTGATCTATGTTGGCTATGAGACACTCTCGATACCTAAACTATTATTAGCCTCAAAATTGTATGGTGACTAAGCTTTTAGAAACTTGTGGAACTTAAATATACTAAATTGCGTGAAGTAGATGTTCTTGGATGTTTTCCCATGCCTTTCTTCACTAAGTTATAACAGAGTTTGTTCCGAAATCACGGCGTCCTATCAGGCTGCAGCTATCAAGTTTGAAATGAGGGGTGGTCAGTGGAATCGAGCTTATGTTCAAATGGATGGAGAGCCATGGAGACAACCACTCGTTCAGGAACAGTCAACCATTCTGGAAATAAATAAAGTTCCGTATCATTCTCTGATGATAAATGGGGAGCAATGAATTTCCCTATGTTAATCAGGTAACATTCCGGAAAGTCCATTTTCTTAATGTTTTCCGACACCATTTTCCACTGTAAATCACATCATTTTCTTGATAGCTCCCTTAATCATTCGCTTACCATTTCATACCAGGTTGGAATTCTTCGTTAGATTATGTACAGTTCAGGAGCAGCAGGGATTAGATTCGATAGAGCTGGCTCAGCTGCAGCGAGGATGCATGTTTACTGGTCTTCACCATGCCATGGTTGAGTCATGGCCGGAGCATGATGTGGCACCATGTACTGTTGTATCATATAAGTTATGTTGTATTCTAGGTTCTTTTGAGGGAAAACAAATTTAACTTACTAGTAACGTAATTTTTTTTGTCAATGCAAAAAATAACCTGGTGAAAAAAAACACCATGTAAGCTGTAAAATTGGTCAGATTACCGTTTGCTCTGTCCGGAGATCAAGCACCGTTCCGGTTTAATCCGAGCTCGTTCCTTTAGTCCTTTTTTTTTAGATTCCTTCTAGTACTTCACTTGGTATCATTCTGAATCTGAATGTTGGCGCTGGCGTTGAATTTGCTAGTTTTGACTCGTGAGTAGCTGATGCGTACTGATTAGCTTTTGGATGCAATTTAGAGTCAAAATATAGCTTTTGGATGCAAGTTAGGAGTCAAAAATATGCGGAGATGCTGCTAAGAAATTACTCGTAAGAATTTGCCTAGTGTACCCTCGTAAGCAAGAGATTAGAGCCACACTTTCACTGAAGCCCGCAGGCCATGGTTGCAGCTTGCTAGGAGATAGGATTATTACATGAAAATGCCTACGTTACCTCCTGAACTTCGTTTGTCCGTCTACCAAACCTCGTGATCTACAAAATCGGATTGCTGAATAATAAAATGATTGTCGTAGATCAATTCTAATACTAATCAAGAATATCAGTAGAATAATCGCAATAGATGAATACAACATATAAGGGATATTAACTCTTTTCTATTCATTAATTTTAGATTGATTTTTTTTTACAATAGAGTGCTATATTTATACTCAAAACCCTTCATCCGTAGTTTTGAAATTCGCTCATCAAAACTAAGAGTCCGATTATATCTCAACATAACTAAGAATCCGGTTATATCTTAATACTCCTTCTTGGGCGAATACTGCGCCATGCATATGCCACATCAAAAACTCCTTTCAAAAACTCAGTGGAGAAAAGGATGGAGAAAAGAGTACATTGCATCCGCATACGTGTTACACTTGTTGCCTTATTAAAAATCTTCTTTTTTAATGATTGGCGCGTATACATCACAACTAAATTTTCACATATGAAAAATTATTGGTTCTTTCCCACGCACTAACCGTAAGGGGAAATGTCACGGTATGCATTTGGTATGTGTTGAATTAATGTAGCCATGTGCAATACTAAGTGGCCCCAACAACTGGTGGGTAGCTTACAATTTTGTAAGGGTGTTCTAGCAATAAGTTTTATTCTTTTAATTAATGACTCTGCAAGGCCATTTTGTTTGTGGATATGAGGTATTGAATTCTCTACATTTATGCCCAGAGCCATACAATAATCATTGAATGCCTTTGAGGTGAACTCGCTAGCATTATCCATTCGAATAAACTTAATACTTTCATTTGGAAATGAGGTTCTTAATTTGATAATTTGGGCAATTAATTTAGCAAAAGTATGGTTCCGAGTAATAATAAACATATATGAGACCATCTAGTAGAAACATATATCAGTACCATAAAGTATCTAAAGGGGCTCGACAAGGGCTGGATAGGTCCACAAATATCACCTTGAATTCTCTCTAAGAAACTCGGTAATTCTTCCCTAACTTTTAGATAAGAGGGTCTAGTTATGAGCTTCCCTTTAGCACAAGCAGATCATAAGAAATCTTCAGGTCTAGAAAAGTTTGTAGTTTTTATGTTATGGCTAGCAAAATTATTAATAATTTTTCTCATCATATTCAACCCAGGATGACCCAATTGATTATGCCAGATCTTAAAAAGTTCTAGGTTTTTAAATATTATTTTTATCACAATATAAACTTTAGGTTTTATATATGTATAGTATAACCCGTTAAACTTAGTCATGAGTGGTTCTTCTGTACCATCCTTATTTTTTGTCTTCATGTGGAAATCATTTAGACGAATGTCTTTTAAACTTAATAGAGTATGACTGAACTCAGGACACAAGAGAGCATCATCTATTATAATACGAGTACCCATATGGAGAATTATGATGGCCCTTCTAATGCCAACATGAGGGCATGGCTTCTAGCGATGGTCATAATATTTTCAGTTTTCTTAGTTAAAGTTTGAAAATATTTAGTTTTCATAAGAATTAAATTAGTGGTGCAATTGTCTACAAGATAGGTTTTCTCTTTTGCCATTAGACAATACTTTGTTCTATTTTAAAAGTATGATTTAGCGATCAAACAATTGTTGCATTTGGAACACATTGTAAAATATAGAACAAATATAACACAATAATTGAATGAATCAAATATTCTGAGAAATAATAATTTATTAAACTTAAATGATAATCACTCAATAGGAGCGTAGATCAATGTTCATTCATGAACTAAAACTAAATCAATAAAGAGACTCATAAGGAAAATGTGACATCAACTAGCAAAGCGATGGAATATTTAGGAGACTACTACAGGTCTCCATATAAGTCATGAGTGTTCTTCTATAACTCCTTGAGCTAAACTCTGAGAAGATTGTCTTGGTCCATGGGAGTGTTTGTGTCTTTCTCTATGAGATCAAGAATCATGTTATTACTCTTCTCAGTGTCCTTGTTAACAACAGGATAAGCGATGAAGTATGCCTTAGCCTTGTTCTCCTAGGTCATCTTGACTTTCCGGTGGATTGCATATAAAGGTCCGTCAAATGCTTCGGGGTGCAGTAGGTGCATGACCAATGGTATGTATATCCACACCTAAAGCAAGGTTATGGAGTGTAGGCAAGTGACCAATCATCTTGTCTCTAGAATTTTCCTTGCCCTTTACCTATCCCTAGGGCTTGCCTTTGCATTTTTGCACTCCAACTTTCTTTCATTTTTCCCCTTAACGTCATTTACCCTTTTCGTGGCCATGGTTGTTATTTACCTGCTGAGCATTGGCATATGCTTCGTACATTGACTATGTCCCATTGGGAATAATATGGTGATTCTTCGTTAATAGTTCATCGTATTTCTCTAATTCTAGCAAAGTGTAGATAAGCTCAGAGTACTTCTGGTACTTGGCATGACGATATTGTTGATGTAGTATCCTCCTATGTGGGATAGAAGGTGCATAATATCTTGTTTATCATATCGGCATCTCTAACTTTCTTATTACAAGAGCACAGCTTGGCGACAAGTTTGTTCATGGTGGAGTTGTAAGCTAGCATAGTTTTGAAATCCTAGAAGCTTAGAAGGGTCTATTCGCGCTGTACTTTTGGCAATAGGGTGGATCTTTGATGGTTATAGCGTTCCATTAGGGAATTCCATAATGCCAGTGGGTTCTCCATCAAATACTTGGTCTTCAAGTCCGCATGAAGATGATGCCTTAGGAAGTGCGGAGACACACGGGTGGCTTTAGGGAGAGCAAGAGCGCTAGCTTCGAGCTGGGTGATAGCAACTCGAAGAGATCAAGCTATTAGATTGATCTTGGTATCAGTTGCCCAGGTGAGGTAATTATTGCCATTCAGGGTGAGCTTAACAAATTCCCTCTTTACAATGTCTAACATATCCTGTTACATGCAAGATTGAATTTTAGAGCTAGTAAAATAAATATATTGCATGCTCATATTTGAATCAATAAAGATTGGTCCATATCTATTCAGTATATATTTTATATTTATCTAAAATTTCCAGAATTTTTCTAACATTTCACACTTTTCTGCTAATTATCAAGCAATTTTCATAATTACCGAACTAACAGAAAAATAAATTCAGCGGGTATATAAACATAAAATTATGTTAAGAAAATAAACCCAGTGATATGAAGCTTTCAGTGCGTGCTAGGTCTTAGGTTTAACAAAATTACGGAAGACCAAATACCTAAAAATTCAGTTTCTAGGGTTTAATATAATTTTTCAGATTTGTTAACTATTTTTTGGGATTACATAAAACTTTAGGGTCCAGAAAGTAAAATTTTCTTTGTCTTAATGAATTTCTGTAATTATGCGGAACTTCATGTCTTTTTTTCTCAAAATTGTCGATTTAGGGTTTAATTCAAAATTTAGTCTGTTTATGTATATGTGTCGGATCTGGTCCAGCCTTGTTGCATTGGGCCGGATCTAGTCCGGCCTATTTAGCTCTTGAACGCTAGGGTTTCCAAACCCTAGCGCCCAGCGAGGCGATGATAGTGGGCGTCCCGCACAGCAGGAGCATTGGCGGGCGTACGAGGATGGAGTCGCGCGACGACGGCAAGGTGCTCATCAGGAGCGGTGGCGGCGAGTGCCGTGCACAGTAGGGGCATTGGTAGGGGCAAGAGGCGCACGAGGACAAAGTTATGTGGCGGCGACAAGGTGCTCATTAGGAGCGGTGACTGCGGTTCACGGCGGTAGGCGTGCGGTCAAGCGGAAGATAGCCATGTCAGGCGAGCGGCGGGCGTGAGTGTGTACTGCGGGAGCATGGGCAATGGCCGACGCCTCGGAGAACAACGTGATTCTTTGGCGTGGAGTGCGGTGTGACGACGGTGCGAATGCGCATGATGCGCGAGTTCTGCTCGACCTCGGCTACGCTTTGGGGTGCCGTCTATCATGGCTATCAGTTCCACATAGGTGTGAACAAAAATCCCTCAATCTAGAATGCTAATTAGAGATTAAACTGGTCTAATTTAGGGAACCAGTAGACAATAATTAATCTACAAGATTAATCTAGAGGATAGGGATTGAAAAAGGAATCCATGTGACATATCTGTTGGCCTTGAAGAGCTTCGTGCTGATAACGTATTAGATGATCGATAATTGTTGTAGATCAACCTCAATGTCAATCAAGAATAACCAAAGAACCATCACAATAGATGAACCCTAGAAACAGAGGATCCTAACTCTTTTCTCTTTATTGATTGATTTCTATTGTACAATAGGGGCTATATTTATAGCCAAAACCCCCTAGGTAGTTTTAGAATTCACCCACTAAACTCTGGAGTTCGGTTATATCTCGATAATTTGCATCGGTATTGCAAATTTAGGAGTTAAGATGGTTTTATAGTCTTAGGGTTTAAGTAGTGGACATCCGAATTCAAGGGTAACATAGATTTTTTTCTCTCATTATTATAAGAGCAACTTGCAGATGGGCTGGCTCAAAACAGCTTTGGATCCGTTTGCTTTGGTGACGCGCCATTTCCTCCATCCTTCGATTAGACTAGATGAGTGACCGCGGCGTGCCACGTCGCGACCGTCGCTCCTCACGCGAGCAAATCGAGAAAACGCGCGACTGCCGCTCTCAACGCGAACAAATCATGGAAACACGCGAAATGGTTGAAAGGATACAAACGTAATTGCGTTTTTTTGCATTTATTCGGCGGAACGGTTGAAAGGATATAAATGTATCTGCGTTTTTTGCATTTATTCGGGGCCTTCTCACGAAGGATCCACGATTTCGCTGAAACAAAAGGTCCTTTTCGCAAAAAACAGTAAAAACTACTTTTCGTAAAAAATGGTCAAAAGGACATAAACGCAATATTTCTTTTCTAAAAATGGACCTAAATGTATTTTTTCGGCTCGGGGCCAACTTTTCGTAAAAAATGGTCAAAAGGATCTAAATATAATTATTATTTTTTTCTGAGAGAAGACCTAAACGTATGTTTTTTTTTTGGCTCAGCTCAAGACGGTTCAAGCCGCAAGCCGAGCCGGCTTGAGCCAACTCAAATCGCTGCCAGCACGGCAAGTCTCCCAATAATAGTAGAGGTATGATGATGATGATTAATCTATACCCCTTTATAATACACCTAAACAATTTTTCCTACGTCCACCCTAAATAATGCATCTCATTAGAGATGGCCCAATGTTCGTGCACCCAGCAAAACGTCCCCAGAAACTTGCATTCATCAAAATGAACGTCTCAGATCTTTCCTCAGTTTTACTCATTCACATCCGATGGCCATTATTTAGTGTGTCTAATCATCCCTGTGAACCACAACAGACCTCCCCCAACTACATATTTGGAAGGAGAGCGAATCAAACAAGGAAATAAATAAGGAGGATCCGCATGCAAGGAAACCAGACTTAAATTTTTTACTGGCCAAAATTGTGCGTACTACATATTTGGAAGGAGGTGAATCAAACAAGGAAATAAGCAGGAGGATCCACATGCAAGGAAACAAGACTTGAATTTTTATTGTCCTTGCATTGTGGTCGTATTTTTTCCGAATATGACCCTTCTCGAGACTTTTTACGGATCTAGCCTCATAGAGCCTAATTTGTACAAGACGGAGGCGTTGAATTTTGTTTTTATTTTTATCTAAGGAACCAACGGTATGTGAGTCTTTGGTTATTTTTTCAATTTTTCTCGGAACCGGTGCATGAAAGCTTTATTTAATTTTTATCTTTTTTTCCTTGCGGATCCAGCTGTTGGCGAGCGCAGTTTATTTTTCCATATTTTTCCAAAATCATCCATGTGGCCCACAACAGACCTTCCCTCACCTCCAGCATCAACAAGGAAAAGGAAACAAACGTCTTGGAATCAAGGAAAAGGAAACAAACGTCCTGGAAAAGGAAAGGACCATACATTACGTGCTGGGAAAAGAAAACCGGGAGATGAGGCAGCGCGGCCGAGAGAACGCAGGTCTGCAATGGCTCTACGGTCGCCATCGGTAGCTTTGCCGATGCGGCGAGGTTGCTGGTCAGCGACCTCACGGCCGCCGTGCCTCGGCAAATTTATAATTTAATTTTTTTTGAAAATAATTTTATTAAGTACAAAATAATCGAAAGTTTTTTTGAGAATTTTTCTAGAATTTTTTAACCTAATGTACTATCTTTTCAAAAATCCTTCTATATTTAAAAAAAATGAAGGCAACTCACTTTGTAGTTTCTTCTAGTCATGATTTGGACTGGAGAAGCTTCTTCTCTTCCTCCTCCATTAAAGCAAGAAAGAAGCTCTAAAGCTCCATCAATCCCGCACCAAATCTCCTCTTTCCATCTATGTGTTAATTCCCAAATTTCGTGCTCTATTGTCAAAATTTCCTCCCAATCTGATTTGATTCCAAATTATGGTTTCCATAAATATGCTTGTTTGGGGCTATAAAGCCGTGAGTTCTCCTCCACCCCATCGCATTGCGTAAATCCCCAAGTGATCCCTCTTGTAAAGATCGCGGATTTTGGAGGTAACCAAGCCATCACCGTCATCTTTCGTGAAATTCACCGCAGCCGTGACTCTCTCACGCAGTCTTGGTCGACGATCTCGCCGCACTTGATCTTGACCCATTGTGACCGACCACCCACCTGGCCTTCCCTCCCCCTTGCGTTGGCCAAGCCAGAGAGCACGCTGTTGTGCTATCTGTGGAAGCTGTAAAAAAATCTAAAATCGAAAATTCTTTTTCTTTATCTTTCTTGATTTAAAATCTTTTGGGAGCCGTTTTTGCCATTCGACCTCCATTTAGTTCCGTTTTCTTTCTAAATTCATTTAAAATATTAAATTTCTCTTTTATTATTAAGTGTTGTATTCATACTTATCTTCTCATTTAATTGATAAGCGGGTGTACTGCCATCGTAGCGTTAGCACAGACACTATACTAGTTTGGGAGAGGTGCTTCAATGCTTTTTTTTTTAAGTTGTATAAATATTAAAGCATGAATAAAAAGTAGATGGAGATTACCTACCATTTCACTTGCTTTAAGATTTGTATAACTTGTATTAAAAGGGAAAACATTGAAACACTCGAGTCATCCTCCTCTGCGCTTGCAGCTGCACCGCCCTACCGCTCCCCTCTTCTTCTCCCTCCCTCTCGGCGGCGGTGGCGTCTCCTAGGGTTAGGGCCTTCTCAATCCTTTCGAGGAGCCACCGCTGCGTCGCCACCACCGCTTCCTCGTCCTCCCCAGGAACATAACCCTCGCCGCGCACCCTACCTTGGAAGCCCCACGTGTTCGTTCGCCCCCGATTCTGCGGCGACGATCTAGGGAACCCTAGTCCACCGGCACCGCCACGCTCACCTCTTCGCCACCGCCACCGACGACGACTGCAGCGGCAAGTAGCTGCCTGCCGATGCCACGTGGTCGTGTAATTTCACGGCGGCGGCTTCGTCTTCCACCTCGCGCGCGCCGTCGGCCCGGCACGGTGCCCTGTTCTACCGCAGCCTCCCCGACTATCCCGAGCACCGTTTCCTGGCGACGACGAGGAACCCTTCCGCCTACCCCGGTCGCCGACCTCGTAGCGGGCTACATCGCCCGCCGCCTTCCAAACAGCCAACTCCGTCGACCTCGAAAACTCTTATCCGGCTGTCTTGGCCCTACGCTCTCCTAGGTAGTCACGGTGTTGGAGCGGCGTTGGGGGATTTCGTGCCTTCAAGGTGACGTCCATTCCAAGGAGCAATCACTCGCGTATCCTGCTGCGTCCTGGTTCCCATGAGGACGTCGACGACGTATCTCTTCACCCGCACGGACTCTCTTCCTCGCACGCCCAAGGTGGTCTCTGAAAACCCTATTTCCGTGTTAGATATTGCAGGTCTTGCGCTGATTTCATATATTTGGGCTAATCTCGTACGTACTTAGGCTTTACTTCTGAGAAATGTGAACCGATCTGTTATTTGCAATTCATGAATTGCTTTGGGGCTTGCTTGATCTCTCTTTGGTTTGATGACAAAATAATGCTTGATCTGAATCTATAAATTAGTTGGTCTTCATTTTCTTTTGAAACTGCTAGTGTCCTGCTTGCTATTTCTGTTTTGTAACTATTCCTACGATTTAATCAGCCGTTTTCTACCGTGCAATACCCTACTGAAAAGCACAAAGAAAATCGGTTTAGTTATCTAGTTGATGATAGCGGGTGCTGTAACCCTCCAGCTATTAGCAATTAAAATCATTTCTGTAGAATTTTACATTACTGTAAATCTTGGCGAAACTTAGTTACATTACACTAGGGGAAAAGTAGCGTGAAATTTGATCTTTCCCACCTCCTTTTGTTATATTGATGGTTTGTTATTCCTAAATTTGATAGGGTTGTCCCTACTGATGCTGTCAGTTGTAGATGCTGAACTGAACGCTTAGGTGATGCTGTGAGGGGAATAGGTTTCGTCCATTTGATATTTTATTGAAGGGGGAACATATTGCTTTCATGTCTGATGTTTCAGATACATAAGAATGTGTTTTAACAGTTGGAATATGATATATCTTGAATTAGGGCCTTTTCTTTGGTACCTGCTTGTTGTGCATTATTTGTTAGCAGCATTATTTGTTAGAAGATATCTGATTTGTCCATAGAGTATGGCAATTAGCTGGTTTGTGCAGAAGTTTGTAGATAAAGGTAATAAGCTAGCTGTGGAATTTCTTGGATTTTTATTGCCTATTAATTGTCTGACCTAATTATTGTTGCTGCTGTTGTCTGTTATTAACCTCTTGATGTGCATCATGTTATCATATATAGTTGTCTTCTGGGAATGACCTATGCTGCTGGACTTCATTAATCCTTGTTGCTCTTGATGTTTGTAATGGCGATAATGCTTGCCTACTTTTATTCTGAAATACGGTTCTGTTGGATCTTACAATACCCTTTTTCATATTTTACATACTATGGTTATTTTTTCCACTTAAACATTATCTCTTTTTTTCATCCTCCCCTCTATCTATTGACTGTACTGACTACTGGCTTTCCTTCTCTAACTCTTTTTGAAATCCAAAACATTTTTAACTTGAAAGAAATGCCTGTTTCAAGCACACTATAGAACTAGCAAGATGAGGGATACTGTTCTAGCACTATGGACATAAGAAATACCATATTAAGGTCTTGACATATTTAGTATGGAGTTACAAAAGTCTTATGCTTCTTTATCTAGGTTACTTCATAATCTCATTGCTGCTGTTATGCGTGTTTGGATGTACAGCTTTCTTCGGTAGAATATTGTCTGACAAGCCTGGATGCTATTTTCCTAAATCCTATTTTTTACCTTAAATTTGTATTTTACTAGTTGCAATACATGTTGATTACTATGCAGAATTGCAGATACACCAGAAAAAGAATCAATATGCTGTTAGTTGGCCATCCTCCTTTGTGTGCTAAATTACAGGCCATACTTTAGTATTCACACACTTTAATCTGACGATGGTTCTTCTTCTAACATCTAAGTCATGTGCATGCGAAACGTGTTCTTACACTCATTTTAGCTGTTTGCTTTTCTTTCTTTCTTCTGAATTACTCAGTGAAGTGAAGTCACAGGTATGGTCATGATCAGTTGGGGTTATTCTGTTTCACATTACAACTAGTCATATTCATTGTTTGATCTCCTGTATGATTGTAAGCTAGTGATTTTGTCGGGCTACCTAGTTTAAGAAAGTGTTTAATCCTAATTCTTGTCTTCGGTTCTCACCGACTCACCGTAGTAGCTCCGTTATATGCAGAAGTTGGTAATGTGCTGAGCAATTAGTGATTCAGAACTACTTTACCTTTTAGATGGCAAAATGGGAAATTGTCATGTTGATTCTCTTCAACAAAATGAGGTTACGCTTGGTTATTTTTGCAATGGAAAGAATGCATTCCTTTTATTTTCGATGCCCTGTGTCTTACTGGTCAATAGATATATGTGTAGGGTGTGTAAGGACTGGTAGTAGGGTATAACCCTATACATAGCCATTGATACGCTAAATGAAATAGTCATCCAGCAATGATGGTCATTGATTAGTGTGCATCCAACGGCTCACGTTAAGGAGAGTGCCACCGGATGTTGCTTGGAACCCACTGAAAATTTAATGAAGAGAGCCTGGAGTCTTGGACGTTCTCTCTTGCCTTTTGGAGATGTTTCCTCGTCATTGCGCACCCGCAGCAGATACAAAGTACCATACGCAGGCAAAAGCCACTTCTTTTGCTCCTTCTATTACACGTGTTAGCTCGAATGCAAAAGTAGAGTTGGGGAGCTCATGATTTTTTTTCTAGGATCAATGTGAAATTGGTTTGTTGAAAATAATCCAATAGTGTTTTTTTTCATCGATATAATCGAATTGTGTTTTTGCTCCATTATTCCAACTTTTTTTTCCCGTAAATATATTTTACACCTAGCCTTGAATAGTTAGCTATAAATGCTCTTGTTATATTTACTTTCTGAGCTCCCTGTTGTATTCTTTTTTCTTTCAAGTTTCCCCCATCTTTATCTCTGGCGTGCAAAGCACACACTAATTACTAGTATTTATAAGAATCAAATAAATAACAAATTTACAAGACAAAAGTGAAAGAGGAAAGGTACAGGACAAAGTAAAAAAAAAATCACGCTGAAACCGGTAATGTTACTACTTTCAGCCACTCAGCATTTTCTTATCCATAGTTTTTATGATTTGGTACTTCTTTGCTGATCTTTGTCTCATATTATGTGCAGGATGGATAGGTTAGTGTATGAGATCATGGATGTGATCGATGTGAGGAAACACTGGATGAACTCTTGAAGGGCTGGTGATAAAAGCTCAGATACAGTGAACACTTAACCCCCTCCCCTTCTCTTTCTGGGTCTACATCCTTGTTCTCCCAGATCTAGGAGCGCTTCGAAATGACAGTGGGCCATTTTGCTATAGTCTAAAACCTGAATTATAAAATTAGTTCTCGGTAGTAATATACCTATGGATTCAGTTGAACTTCATTAGCTCTTGCCTCTTGGTGAGTAAAGAAATTTGATTGTTACTTGTTAGTTCTCTGTACAACACCTAACGTATCTCAATTCAATCAAATGATTAGCTCCTGGTCGAGTCTTAAAAAATATTACATCATCATTTCCCAATTAAAGCAAAACATCATATGGGGTTATCCTTCAAGGCTTGTTTGATCAGAAGCCCATTTCTTGGACGGGTGGATAATGCCAAGACGTGATGTCGAATCAAACTTTGACCATTATATGAAAAATGCATGTTTACCTTTATGGTTAAGACCTGATATCTGGTAGACCTTTTTTGACCCCACAAAAAGAGGATTTATCTGGTAAGACAGTCCATTGAAATGTAGAGCTTGTTTTATTATGCTTCAGGTGACCCCTTGAGGATTTACTCAGCCTGGCTGCTCAAGGTGTTTTAAACATTAAACCTGTCGAACTGCATTCAGTTTTCTCTAATCATTTCATAAATTTTGTTTGGGTAGTAATCACATTATTGAGCATTGATATAATGGTATTTAACTGTATTAGGAACTTGAATGAACTCTCTTTTAGAAAAGCTGCTAAGTGCTAACTACATTATCTAGTGTGATTTTGTTGGTCGCTTAGGTAATTGTTGTAATGAATTTCTTTTCTTTGCCCCGCCAATTGTTATCTTGTAATCCTTTCATAAGCTAAATTCTAAAGAGGACTTACCATGTTTGCAGGAAATTAAGGATTCCTGTATGGGTGCCAGTGCCACTAATGAGTACTATAAGAAAGCTGTTAACAAGGGAATCCGTCGTTAAGTTGTGTAATTAGTCTGTCCTGCGTTTCGTTAAATTGTGTAATTCGTTCGTCTCTCTGCCGGCCAATCTATGCGCTGGTGGGTCGCTATTGTTTATGGCCCGGTAAATTGTGGAACTAGGCTGGTTGATGCGACGTAAATGGGCCGCAAAATCTTTTGGTAGAATGTGTCGCAGTATTTCCATATCGGACTCTGGTTCCTGCCGTATCAGTTCGGCCTTCAATGGGGTGGCATTTGTATTCGACTGTTTGGAAGGAAAAATAGCGTTGGCCGAAACTGATAACAGTATTTTCTGAATGGGCAGTAACTGGGACGGATGTTCTACCGACCGGCCGTAACTGGGCGTAATATTTGCTTGATATGTCGTTAGTAGGCCTTTTTTTTGACTGGTGGGTCGTAAGGGCTTCATGTTATCCCACTAGGCCAGATTTTTACTGACGGGCTCCATAAATGGGCCTGATATTTAATGATTGGCTGTTTGTTGACGCATTTTTCTCAAAAGGGCCCGTTATTTTCTGTAAGTTGCACATTTTCCTAATCGGCTTGGCATGTTCGTGACGAGCTTTAAGTGGGCTAGATGTTTTTATGATGGGCCTCTAGGTGTGCCCGAAATTTCCATGATGGGCTTTAACTGGGCCGATATTTACGTGATGATCTGTCCATGGGCTCGATATTTTTAAAGATGGGCTTTAAGTGGGCCAATATTTCATCTTGGGCTTTTAAGTGTGCCTATATCTTCATATTGGGCTTTTAAGTGGGACTGATATTTCCATATTGGGTCGAAAATGGGCATCCCTTGATGTTCTATTAATTGGCCGTATGTGATTAGCAAATGTTATTAATGGGCCGTACATTAGCAAATTTTATTAATGGGCCGTACATTGGCAAATTTTATTAATGGGCAAATGTTCAGAATGGGTCCGTGTGTAGTCCCAACTTTCACAATGTGTCGTAAGCGGGCCTGATATTTTTCTCGTGGTAGCGGCCGTATTTGGGCAAATTTTCGTAGCGGGCCGTAAATTCGCCCTATATTTTCCTGAACGTCCAGAAAATTCCTGATGGGCCGTATATGCGACAGATTTCCCATCCATGCATTTTTTTTTTGCGTCTTCGGTGGGCTGACTTGTTTTCCTATGTGCTGCAACATTGTTTCTGCTCGACCTTCAATGTTCCTGATATTCTCTGTGGCCTGTAGTCCTGTTATTGGCCAGAACTTCACGGGGTGTCTTCGATGTGCTGACTTGTAAATATCCTTCAAAATAATAAGAGAGATGTTTATATGTTTTTCTTTAAAAAGTTGTACAAATATTAAAGCATAAAAGAGAGATGTTCCTATGTTTTTCTTTAAAAAGTTGTACAAATATTAAAGCATAAATGAAAGATAGACGATGATTAAAAAGCATTGAAGCCGCTCAAAATGAAAACATTACCAGCACTGGACGTCCTTGGTGTTACTTTGACCTGCGGTTTCCTTGCTAGCTCGCAGACTCATATAGCTGAACATACCGCGAAACCAAAATGCGAAACTCCAGGCAGCCTGCTGGAGTTCAGCAGATTACAATGCCAATAGCCTGTACCACGCAACAACCTGATGCTCTTTGCGGTGGACTGCCTTTCCACCCTGCATGGCTAGCCGGTGTTACCAGATTGCCCGCATTCTGTCTAGTGACGATATGTGTTTCCGGAAACAGTGCCACCCTAAGTGTCATTTGTACCAACCAAAATAAAATCAGGCGTTAATCATTGCTCCACAAATTATTTGGTTTGGTAGGTCTTTTTAAAAAAGAAGTAACAGTGCATACGGTATGGATAGGACTTAACATTGCATACGGTTTGAGCGAGTTGCTAATCATCTGCACTAATCATCCAAAGTTCCATTAGACTAACTAGGCGCAGGGGGAAAAACATTAATTCAGCGCCATTCTTAGAGGTGTCCTATTATCCAGTAAAAAAACATGTTTATAACACAATCGGACGAACAAGACATAATACCAAAAATAGTGAGAGGCTTTAGATAATTCGTGCAAGTACCTGGAAAAGAAACACCGATCAGCTGTTACGTTTTCTTTACCACTACTATAAACCCTCCCTACAGATCACAGTAGCACATATAACAACACAAGATTCTAATTAATCTCCCAGAAATTTAAATTATGTCTTAAGTACTTAATGTGTCCTTACCAACTATTTAGACTCGTTACTTTCTTCCATATGTGCTCCAAATCCAAAAGTTGTCATGGCATTGCTTAATTGCTTAATGCCATGTCAAAATAAATTATGCCATGCATGCAGATTTGAACATGATGTTCCTTGTTCATACATAGTCAAGTTTTTGAAATAAAAGCTAAGGATACCGCTACCTAGAAAGCATACACTGATGCAGTTCTTAGTAACTCGGGCAAGAAGGTGTGCGCCTCATCAGCCCTACGCCCGGAGCTGCTTGAGCCGTTTTGCTACGTCTCACAACGCCCGAGCGTCTAGACAACACCTAGTAACATACTGATATAGTACATGGAATAAAGAGTCTTACAAAAAAAGAATCTAACTATCGATTACAGTATTCTGCTCTAATAAAATGATTATACTTTTCTAGTTCAACCCTAAATAAATGTTGGTGCAGATAGCAGCATAATACACTCCTAGTTGACTCATAGCAATTTAAAGTCGTTACTTTCGCACCTACTTAGTGAATAACAGATTGTCTGATTATTTCTGGGAAGTATAAATGTACCAGTACCAGCATGCAAAGTGTTGACATTGTGAAAACATGTCAGCAATATATCGACTAAAAACGTTCTTTACGAACATTAGCATTATACGGGGATCAAATTTATGCTGACTAGATTTTTCTAGTCCGGCTGATACAATGCGGAACAGAATTATCCCTAATTTAGAGCACTATAGAGTGCACAAAATGAGCCATCTCTTAGTAAGAGCTAAGAGGTGGCTTTGCCCAGGCTCCAGGGAACAAAAGCCAATACCTCGCATAGGCAATACCGAGTCTAATTCAAGGCAAATAGGCTATAGATCGAACTCTGCACAAATATGTTTCGCATTTCAAAGGAAATGGACCTAGAAAATAGATCCCTAAATAAGATAACCACGTCCATAACCCTAATGACATGAACCGGGCACGTAACCACGGACAGAAGAATTAGCACAACACAATCACACATAAAGCGCACCGAATCATCAGCATATGTAAACACATCACAGATCGAAACAGTATGAACCCACAATCGCGCATACACGGACTCGATTTGGATGAAAACAAGAAAATCGCACCTAAAATTTCCGAGATTCCCTCACCTTGGGGTCACACGACGTGCACAAGCTGAAGCCGTTGTGGAGGGGGTGAAGCGGACTCGGGCCGTCGCGGTCGGTGATGTCTCCGATCTAAACCCTAGCCCAAGCCCAGCTTCCCAGGGAAGCAACGGCCGAAATGCGGCGGGCCAAGCGGCTTCTCCAGCGGACCTACTCCGCTTCTTTGTGACATAAACGCAATCACACACAAACTGCACGAATCATCACTTCATCAGTATATGTAAACAAATCATAAACACAATCACACAGAAACCGCACGAGCCATCAGCATATGTAAACAAATCGACGCAGATGGAAACAGTGTGAACCCACAATCGCACAGACACAAACTCGATTCGGATGTAAACAAGAGAATCGCGAGTATAATTTCCGAGATTTCCTCACCTTGGTGTCAGAGTGCACAAGTCGAAGCCGTTACAGGCGGGGAGAAGCGGATCCAGGCGGCCGCGGCCGGCGACGTCTCCGATCCAGACCGTGGAGGAGGGCGAGGCCGGTGTCACGAAGAAGCGGACGAGGCGCGACGGCGGCAGCGGGGCCGCGCCTCCGCGTGGAGAAGCCGCTCGGTCGGCCGCCAGTGCCCTGTGTAGCTGGGGTTGAGCTAGGGTCTGGAGAAAGAGATGTGGTTGCCATGCGGGCAGCCGATGGAGTTGGGGGAAGGAGAGAGAGAGAGGGATGTGAAGCGGAAGGGAAGCTTCGAAGAGAAGGAAACGGGCAAACTGATGCGGAAGAGAGGGGTGGATTTTGGTGGGCTCGTCATGTCGGTTACATACAGTGGGGCCATACGTCAGTGAACGTTCCTTTTGAGTTCCTTTTCTTTGGGATTTCCCACTAATCCGATTGCGCATTGGATTTTATTTTTAAAATAATACATTCTTTAAATAATTTTATAAAATTAATACGCCGAAACAAAATTTTACAAAAATAAACGTCTGTCGTGAAACGGCGACAGAGGATCGCGCATTGGATTTTTTAAAAAACAATACATTCTTTAAATAATTTTACAAAAATAATACGCCGAAACAAAATTTTACAAAAATACATTTCTGTCACGAAACGGTAACAGATGTCTGCTTAGTCAAGGATTGGGTTGGCAGACAGATTATTTTATCGTGAATTCACTTAGTTCACAAGGTTGAGGCAACAGAAGGTCTGTCACCGTTTAAAGTCACCATTTGAAACAGCGACAGAGGTGGTATTTTTGTAAAAATTTGTTTCGATGTATTATTTTTGCAAAATAATTTTAAAAATGTCTTATTTAAAAAAATTCATTGCATGTTTGTGCCACATCTCTACGGATTCTACCCGATTGTTAACTCTTTAAAGCACAGCTTTAATTACTAATTTTTATTATAAAATATTTATAAAACCAATAAAATTATAATACTATGAAAGTATTTTTCAACACAAATTTACACCTATAACGCATCTATGACTAAAACATAACTAAAACACAAATTTCTAAAACTAGCCCCCTCTAATTAAGCGTAGAAGAGCCGACAGGGACTCCACACTTCTTAAGAATAAGTACTTAACAAAAATAAAGCTAGCTAACTAAAACAAGTGCAACAAGTATGCAATAATGTTTTGTGTGACTGATAAACAAGTCAAGCCTAAAATGCCTATTGTATGTGAAGTCAGCTTAAGCAACGTGGAGCATTGATTACACTTCATCACAACACCTTCAAACATTGACGGGTGCGCCAGCCGTGTGCGGAAACGGCTCGACCACCCGTCCCGTTAGGGGTTTACTTTTGAAAGAAAAAACAATCGCAAGCAACAATAGTAGGAGCGCATACACTAGTACCACATTTCCTGGCGGGAACGAGTAACAACTGAGTCAGCAGAGGCGGCATAAGAGGAGCACGGCGTCGTTGCCACTCATACCTTTCTCGGCCTTTTGCATAAGATCAAGTGTAGTATCTGTTCTTATCAGTTTAATATCTGATTCGTGAGCCAAACGTCCCCTGTGATATTAAATTTATTTTTTGTGCGGGTAGGCCACTCAAGTAGCTTGCTGCTTGGGCCCTTTTGTGTCGCCCTAGCGTTGCCGTTGCACCAAAGCAAAGATGTAAAGGTTTTTACAATCGACGGACCAACAAGATATTATCGAGAAAGAGGAGGCAAAAATATAATTGGCCATGTGAAATCAGCGAAGGGATTTTCCAGTTTAAATCCTGTTTGGAGTTTGAATATTGCATCACGAATGATATGTATAGCTAGCAGGGGCCACTGTTGTAGAAAAAACGGCCACGGTGACTAAATCATCTCGATTAATCGGTGACAGTGACTAAATCATTATGAATAGTTTAATCATAGTGCAATTAACATAGCCAAATGATTAATAGGCCGTATAATCGGATTAATCAGCCATTTTCCGATTAATCATCTGTTTTCCTATTTAATTACGAAAATAGCTTATTTTTATTCACTAAATACGATAAATTAGTTTATAATATTGCATCATAGTGTTCGTAGTATGTGTCTTTTGGATAAAGTATAAACAATGAAATGTAAAACATGTTTTGTAGAGTGATAATTTACAATTACTTTGGGAGCAGTGCTTCAATTTTCTAATTAATTCTAAATGTAAATAAATATATTAATAAGAATGCATAATCATACATTAAATTCGATTAATCAGTCATATTGTGATTAATCGCTTAATAGTACCACGTCCATTGTTGAATGTGTACCGTTTTTCACAACAATGAGTCAGGCAACTACTAAACTACATCATGAACATACATTTAGGAAATATATTGCACTTGAAAAGGTAGCTCGTCTCTATGTTCATTTTTTTAATCAGATATTCCCTGTTTTACGTGTATTTCTGCCATGGATGAACGAGCCGAGTTTCTTCAATCCACAAGTTCAAACAGGTATGCAATTTCCATACAATGGCTTATTTTCACATTTTTCTCATCTTCCGTGAAGCATATTCTTTGGTTAGCCTTATGCACTTAGGTCTTAATCCCTTTGTTTCACTATATTTCTTCATATTTTAAAAATATTCGTATATTTAGATAATAAAAAAAGTGGTTATTGCATTGTAAACGCTTTAAAAGATGTTAAGTGGACGTCGTATGTCATTAAATAGAGAAATAGGGGTATGCACATCTTTTCTTATTATATTTCTAATTATTAGATTTAATGCTTCAGTAGACTACAACAAAGTGAAACAAAAGGAGTATGCAGAATGATTTCATAATGTAATTTGTGGGTGCTTTTTCATGGATCTTTGTGGCCAGTACTTTTCTGCACAAGCAACATATCCTGTTTTTCTTTAACATAATTCATTTCACCATTTCAATATCATAACACAAGGTATCTTAGAGCGACACGCGGAGAATCATGTAGTATAAAATAAAGATTGTATATATATGGCTTGTCAGTGCAAATGTCGAGACAAAATGAAACACGGATAAGATAGAAAGATGTCCCTTGAAAGGTACAATGCTTTTTTCAAGGACCAGATGTAACACTATACCAGGGTCTAGCTAGCACCAAAACAAAGTATTGAGTCTTATACTTCAGATAACGACATTGTGCTCCTAAGCCTCCTATCACACAAAATCTAAGTATGAATCTTATACTTCAGATAACGATATTGTGCACACAAAATCAAATCTACCACATAAGCAATTGTCTAGGATAGGTTATTGTTGCTTCCCAGATTACAAGCAGTGCCAGCACTGCACAGAGCTTCTATACTTACTGAATATTTACAGACATACTGAATGGACCTTTCAGAATTTTCTACCAGGCGTGAGACGTGTCAGGGAGCACTCCCCCCCCCCCAAGTAAATTTAGTAGTACATCCCTAAACAAACCCTAGTAAAATCTACTGCAGTTGAAAGGCCGTCGACCTTGCCATCTCCGCGGAGGTTGCTTCCTCCGCCATCCTCTGCTCGAACGAGTTCCCGAGCTCCGACCCCGGCGTTTCCTCAGGCGAAGAGCCAGCGTTCATCTCCGAGATGACGGAGACGCTGAACGGACTCGTTCCGCCAATGGCTTGTTCCTCCTCCCCGGCCGTCCGCATCCGATTCGCGCCCCCGCCGTTCCTCGGGCTCTCCGCGATCCATCTCGGCGTCCGGTTCCCGACGTCGCTGCCGTTCCTCAATGACTCGTCGTTCCACGTCTTGAAGGTGGGGAACTTGAGGTCCTTCCTGTCGTAGTGCTGCAGCCAAGCGCGCAGCCGCCGCAGCGACGAGCTCCCGGAGCCCGCGGCCTCCGCCGCACTGAGCTCGTCGCGCTCGCGGTAGAAGAAGGTGGCGAGGTAGGCGACGAGCATGAGGCTGGAGACCACGCCGGTGATGAGGAACAGCCCGCCGAAGCTCTGGAAGCTGAGGTTGGACGAGCCGACGGCGCTGCTCTGGCTCTGGCAGGCGCCCGGCTCGCCGAACCACTTCTTCTCGATCTGCGCCATCGTCTCCCCTTCCGCCAGTGTTAGGATCGCCCGCGACACGTCCGCCACCATAGGAGAACCTCGTGGGAACACCTGCGGATCCACCACAAGATGAACAACAAGAATCAAGCCCTGCTTATGGCGGAATCGAAACTTCTTTAAACATCGGGAAATTATAGGAAACGTACAAATCCGAACCCGTCGGTCTTGTAGACGGGACCGACCATGGTGTACCTGTCGCAATGCTGCGACAAGAAGAGCTTCAGGTATGGGAGCTCGTCGAATATCGCGGCGACCCCGCCGTTCGCCGAGCCTTTGGACAGCGCGTCGGCGTACTGCTCCGCCGTGCTGTAGATCTTCATCCTGCCCTTGTCGAAGCCCATTTTCTGGAGCAAGGGCTCGATGAAGGTGCCCTCCTGGTACCCGATGTAGTCGCCGCGTCTTTGGAGCTCCCTCACGTCGGTCACCGTCGGCTGGAGCTTCTGGACGGTCAACATCGATGTCAGGCTCGCCGTGTAGCTCGACGTCAGGATCAGAACGACGAACACCCATATGATCACCACGAACCTCGACAGGTTGCTCTCCAGCTTCTCCTCTGGAAATTATCAAGCTCTTAGTTAAGTACGTAATCGTTTAAGAAACTTACTAACTCGCCGACCAGAAAATTAAGATGCCTACTGTGCGAGAAGACGAGGGTCGAGAAGGCGAAGTAGAAAATGAGGCCGAACTGCTGCCACGGCGTGCCGCGGAACTCGGGGTTGATCCGGTGCTCGATCACCCACACGACGAAGCCGGTGAAGCAGAAGAAGGCGAGGCTGGCGAGCCAGAGACTGGCTGTCAGCGGCTGCAGGAAGATCCACATGCTCGTGCTCGTGTCCTTCTGCACCGCGACGACCATCGACCACCCCGACTCCGTGAACTGCATCGAGAAGTCCACCTTGTCCATCCTGCTCGCAGTGATCGTCACGTCGCCGACGATGATGTCGGCTTCCTGCACCATCAATACATCGATCTTGTGAGTACATACTTCGTCCGAATTCTGAAACCTGTCTGGTGTGTCTGTGTGTACGTACGGTACTGACCTGTTTGGGCACCAAGTCCACAATTTTCTCATAAGACACCGAGCTATCATTGTACGGCACGTACTGGTAGCTCACCGGATATGGCAGTTTCTTCATGACCTCGTCGAACACGTCGATGCAGTAGCCTGTGATGTTTGGCTTTCCCGTTGCCGAGTTGTTGGAGACGTCCACAAACTGCTTGAACCCGTGCTTCATCGGCACGGCGACCTGAAGCTGCCGCCAGTTTGGTGAGACGGTCCAGCCTCTAGGAGTGTACCTTGGTTCGCCTGGCCAGAGGATTTGTTTCAGCACCTTGTTGGCGCGGTCGTTGGCGTTTGGGTCTTGCGAGATTCCGGACTCTGGCGTCCAGAAACCGACCGTCCTGGTGCCTTTCCCGATGATGTTCACGACCTCGTACACCCGCAGCTGCAGCTGCCCGTCGACCAGCCTGAACCTGCCGGCTAACCCGTCGAACGTCGTGTCGAGCACCGCCTTGAGAAGTGTTGCTCCGGCGGTCGACACGCCGAGCCGGTCCAAGTCCGTCAGCGGCGCCTTGCTCCTTTGCGGTGTCTGCAACGCCGGGCTGGGGACACCGGCCGCCTCGGCCGCCGCGGCGATTGCCCATGCCGTGTCGTACGCCCAGAGCCTCATCACGGTGGGGACATGGACGTCCTCGGCGCTCGGGTTCTCCCGCCGGAACCTCGCCCTGAACCGCGCAGAGAAGTTCCTGACGTCGCTTGTCACCTGCACGTAAGGCTGTAGGCTGACAACGCCCTGCATCGCGTCGACGTCCTCAGGAGCGAGCCTGTCCACGAAGCTGCCAACGCCGTCGGTGGCGATCCAGACGTAGTCCGCGGACATCATGCCGACCGTCTTTGCCCGGCGGAACAACCGCGCGGCAAGAGGATACAACATGTGCACGACGAACACGCGCGTCGGCATCGCCATGAAGCGGTACAGCACCGCGTCCAGCCAGTCGTCGGTCACGTCGCTCGCCACGGCCGTGCGTTCCACGATCTTGGCGCCGACGCCCTGCAGCGCGTCGGCGAGCGCCGGGAGGATGCCAGTCCCGTAGGGCGAGTCCTCGTAGACGACGACCGCCGCACGCCACCCGAAGGCGTCGAGGATGGCCACGACGGGCGCCGTCTGGAAGGAGTCGTTGGCCGCGGTGCGCACGAAGAAGGGCGTCTGCGCCGGGGACAGCGCGGGGGAGGTGGCGTAGGAGAGGACGGGGACGTGGGCTCGGCTGCCGATGTGGGCCACGAACTCGGCCTCCGCCGAGGTCTGCGGCCCGATGATTGCCTGCACCTGCGCGTTCTTGACCAGGTCCACGGCTGCAACAGTAGCAACGCACCGGTCAGAAAATATATTGGGATCAGTGACTTGGGCCGACAATACTACAAGGGCACAAGGCTGAAGCCCACGAAAAACTGCACTACCAACGCTAACTTGCAAAAAGCAACAGGTCTTGAGAGTCCCGGTTTGACTAATTTTTTGGATCAAGAAAAGCACTTTTTTTTAATGTGAAATCAGTTCATTTCATTTGATGCAGTTTGATGCTTGCTTTGTGTGGCACAACAAGTTGGCAGGAGAATACGTTCCACACAGTGATACAGACATTGGAGAGCAAGCAAGCAAGACCTGAAAAAGAGAGCACGGAACACCTGATTCTCTTCGTGGTCATTCACGAGAGATCTCTAGAAAACTGAGTTGTATTTTATTGACCAGGCCTCACAAGGGACTTTCCCTTGGACCATACCAGAGATGCCATGCATGCTAGCTTAGATGCAAATCAGCTGGTTTTGCCGGGTTGACTGGACTGCAATTAGGATTTTAAACTTTGAACTTCTCTTAATTATTATACAAGAGATTATTTTGTCTCAAAACAGCGTATAGTATGCACTACACATCACTGACTAGCAGTGACACACTCAGAATATAAATTTAGGGTGTGCTAAATAAGCCTCTACGTTTCAATCTTTTGACCAGTTTCTATGGCAACGGCATGATGACGCCCCACGATGAGAAGAAGGTGCTACGAGGGTATCTATAGTGTGATCGGAAGTAGAGGGTGCCCTAGCCCCCTGACCCCTACACCCCTGCTGACTAGCTCTGAGTCCTGACGCAAGATGGTAATAGATAAGAACGACTAGTGAGACACAACCGGCGAGGACCTAGTATACTAGTATCATTTTCAGAAGCATTAAACTGCACTGACCGTTCGACGGTTACAATAAATCCGTGCATATAGGAGCCAATGGTATCTCTAGTCTCTCCACACGCATTTCGAATGTTGAGATCATCGCGTCCAAATCATCATCCATCGCCAAACTTGATGCTAGGGGCAACTTTCTTCCCACCGCGTCCCTCCTTGTGTGTTGGAGATACAAAGCGAGTGCACCGGAGAAGACGCCACATCTTTGGTACTACAGTCGTGCCCAACTAACCCCTGTAATTAAGCAAAGATTTCGTACTTGACTCTCAAATCGAGCCCGATTGAACACGGTGAGCTGGCCAACTCGTCGGCACGTGCCTTGGTGAAGAAACTGTCAAAAGCCCAAGGCTACTCGCTAGTCCAAGTTTAGCCAAGGAAGAAGGCCTGTAGGAGCCAAGAGCATGGAGCTACAGAGAAGGGATACAAATCTTGTTGAAATTTTGGATTTCGGGCCATCATGAAATCCAAACTAACAGCCGGATAAAAAAAAGTAAATTTTTTGAAATTGCTACAGTAACACCGAAATTTCGTTTTTCCTCGACGAAATTTCATGATTTTTGACTGGTTCGCAAACTTTTATGGTCATATTTGGTCCAATAACCCTTAAGAAAGCCATATTCTATGAAAATTTGTTGAAAAACCGAATTTTTGAGACATTTTAAAATTTAGACAGAAACACTATTAGATTTTTATAAAAATTTACAAGCTTGATAATGATCTGAAAAATTTATGGTACTATCTTTAGTAGTGTATAATCATATATAAAAATTTTAAAAATAATTTAACTTCATTTGTTATCTTTAAAAATCAAAAACCGAATGAACATAATTGGGACAATAACCTTGTCAGAATTTTAAAAATTTTCTAGAGTGTGATCATGATCTAAAATTTTTATGAGAGATTAAGAATTTCCTCAGTACCATTATATAAAATTTTAAAAAAATTTAAACTTTTTGTTTGGTCAATCAAATCTATGTAAGCATTGAACTTCATTTGTTTTGTTATATTATATTTCAAAACTCAAAAAGAGAAAGACATAAATGGTATTGTGCCTTGTAAAATTTTTATAAATTCACTGAAGTGTGATCATGATTCAAAATTTTTATGAGATCTTAAGAATTTTCTTATCACCCTTCTGTAAAATTTTCAAAAAATTTAAATATTTTTTGATTGCTAAAGCAAATCTATGTATTGATCATCAGGTTTTTATGAGGACATAGCATTGTCAAAATTTTTAAAAATTATTTAAAAATGATTATCATCTAAAAATTTATAAACATAAATGTTATATCAGGACCATTCAAAAAAAAATCAAAATTTTCTAACGTGGTTTGAACCATTTTTCATTTTGTTCAAATTTTCGAGTAAGCCTTTTAACAGGACAGTAGCACTGTCCGAATTTTTAAAAATTCATGAAGCTTGATAATCATCTGAAAATCTTATGAGAATATTAGTGAAGCATCATAACCTTGTACAAAAAATTTCAAAATTTTCTAATATGGTTTGTACCATTTTTCATTCGGATCAAACTTCTTGGTCAGTGTTTTATCAGGACAGTAGGAATGTTTGAATTTTAAAAAATCCTCAAAGATGATAATCATCTGAAATTTTTATGGGAACATCACTGATATGTCAGAAACTTCCAAAACAAATTTCAATTTTTTTTGTCTTTGTTTGACCCACTTTTCAGCCGGTGCAAATATACTGTAATTTCAGGAATTTCGTCCGAAATTTCGGGATTTTTCAGCGAAATTTCAATTTTCTCGGTAGAAAATGAACCGGATTTGAATTTCGAACGAGATTTATCCGAAATACCTAAATTTCGACGAAATTTCTGATTCCGATCCAAGATGATATTTTATCCAAAAATAAAATTTGAATCCCAGCTACAGAGCCACTGGCGGCCCGGCCTCTAGTAACTTTAAAGAAACATATCACATAGACACGTACTTGGGAGTCTATGACAAGACAAAGACAGACAAGACAGTGCTAACGAATATTATATACTTGGGAGTCTATGACTAGTAGACTCACGGTTAGAAGTGGCAGTTTGATGAAGGACGGATTAGTTGGGAATTGAGATCCTACTGATTGATTAATAATAAGTTAAAAGTCAGTTTATACAATAACTATATCTAAATATTGTCTCTAGATGTTGTGCAATAACTATCTTTCTCTCTTGTATATAAATGGTTTACCTATACTCTCGTGCAAATCTGACTACTAAATAAGAGCCAGTTCTCTTCTTTCTTCTATTTTCTCACTCCTTCACATAGATCAAAACTGATGTGTAACTAAGAGACAGTTGACATGGCCTTATTGTATATGCCCTAATAAAAAGATGTGGAATTTTTTTTAAAAAAAATACATTTTTATTTAAATTACAAAATATACCATGATCTCAAAAAATTGCAAAAATATATCTCACGGGCGACAGGAGCAACAGAGGCCTCTGTAGCCCTCTGAATGGACGATTTTGGCACTTGTCGCCCTCTGAATGGGCAACATGTCTCCTTTCTTGTAGCCAGTTTCTAAAGAAAATCATAACTTTTTCATATGATGTCGGATAGAGATGAACTTTATATGAAAATTGTATCTCTCGACGATATCTACAACTTTTGTATACAAATTTTTTTCATTTGAATTCATTTATATGGCCAAAAATGGGATGGAAAGTTCAGATCTAAAAATCAGGTTTAAACTAGATCTGAAACTTTTATCTCGTTTTTGGTAGTCCAAATGTATTCAAATGAAAAAAATTTATATACCAAAGTTGTAGATCTCGTCGAGAGCTACAATTTTCATATAAAGTTCATCTCCATCCGAGATCATATGAAAAAGTTATTATTTTTTTTAGAAACTGGCTACAGAAAAGGAGACATGGCGCCCATTCAAAAGGCGACAAGTGCCAAAATCGTTCAAAGGGCGACAGAGGTATAGTTTTGCAATTTTTTAAAATCGTGGTATATTTTTGCAATTTAAATAAAAAAATATATTATTAAAAAAAAAGTCCCAAAGATGTGAATAAAGACAACATGGCGTTTTCTGAAACAAACCAGCTGCACCAGTTGGGCCGGCATCGGGGAAGGTAGTCACGATTTTTGCGAACGCAGCTAATTGAAAGTAATTCAACTCTTAAATGTAAATTAACTATATCTAAATACGAGCAGACGTAAGAAACTCTCGGGACAAGTCCAACAAACGATAGCATTACGGCAGCCATGTGATCGAGCATTCGAGCAGGCAGAGCTGCAAGCCACAGTACACCACAACTTCTAGTGGCTCAGCTCGTATTTTTCGGAGACAACTCAAAACCACACGCAAAGCGATTGAAAGGGATTTTTTTCTTCCATTTACAGATTTTTTCAGTCCCTTAATTCTACAATCTATTAAACTACTATTTCACAGCATATCCGCTGATTCTAGCACAGCAATGAGACTAGGCGCCATGGATATAAAGAGCTTAGAGCAGTGCATACTACAAAGACATGAATTCTGAAATGGAGAGGTCGGCGGCGAGTTTACCGGCAGAAGCGGCGCCAAGAACGTCCCCTGCTGAGTCCCTGAAATGGAGAGCCACCCTCGTAACTGAATTGGGGTGCGCGGCGTAGTAGTCCTCCACCGCCATCTGAATGCCGGTCCGCCGCCTCTGCCCAAACGCCGACGTCAAGTTCAGGATGACTCCAACGCGGACCTGCGCCGGAGCCGGCGCATTCTGCGCGGTGGCCACCAGGCTTATCTGGTACCCAACCAGCGCAGCCAAGAGGAGAGGGAAGAAGAAGAAAGAAGAGGAAGACTGCACCAGCTGCCCCGCCATCCTGTGCAACAACCACTCTCTTCTCCGAAGGTTTGGAAGCTTTGTGCTTGAGCTCTAGCGCCGCAATCCAACGCGCTTTATATGCGACCTCGGGATCTCACCACCAAGAAATGTCGATTTGATACTGCGACATTGCTCTTGAAAATTATTTTTGCATGATTTCTTGACTTGACTTTGCTGCGGTGTGGGGTATGGCAAGTATGTGGCAGCGAAGGAACCGGTCCAAGAGTCCGTGGAATGGAACCGTGGAACTGACTCGGGGTCGCCGGCTCAAATGGAGACGGGGAAAACTCGAAGACCAAAACCATGGTGAAGTTCTTCCTTTAATTCCCTCTTGCGCTGGGTTCATGTGTTGTTGATCAGTTGAGTCTGTTTCTGAGAAAGAAAAAAAAAAGACTAGTTACTGCCTGCGCTAGATGACCAACGATGCATACTGTAAATAATATATTCGTAAATGTTGACCTAATTGACAGGCTTTTACAACGACAAACTGATAGAGTACAATCTAGCTTACCCTGTTAGAACAATAAAATGAACTAATGCCTAAAACATCGTAAACTAGTCTAAGATATGATCACACGAACAATAATGATGAACTTACATAGATGTATTAATCCGGTGAAGAAGAGGAAGCCATTAAGCTTTCGGTCGGTGTAGATTAGAGTAGATGGGCGAAGAAGAAAAGGCACCGAGATCTTCTTGGTGCTGGAGACGGCCCTTCGGTAGCGTCAGCGCCAATCTTAGATCAGATGAATATCGGGGATAGAGGCAAAACTCGAGATTCATTCGTATAAAACGAGTGCCGGCCTCTCTCCTATTTAAATCTGGTGCTAGCTATCGGGACCGAAACCAAACGGTTGTTGCGCTCCCAATCAAAGCGTGGTTCGTAAGTTGAGGTGGGCCTAGCCCCTAAGAAATCTCCTGGTTGTTAGCTCTAAGCCAAAGATCACAACTAACATTCTCTTACTTGATCGAAAGGTTAATGTCATAAGTCCACACCCAACAGAACAATACACCAAGATAAAGTATTACAACGGTTAATGAAAGCACCGCTGAAACCCAATATCTATAGTGCATTATTCTATCTTGATAGGATAATTACTTATTCTTAACAAGAGTTGGTTTTGTTCTTATGGTCCTTATTTTCAGAATCAGAGACTTTCAAATAAACCCATGCCGGCAACATGCTTTCGAAAGAGATTGAGTGGTAAGCCTTTAGTAATTGGATCCGCAAGAATAGACTTAGTACTTATATACTTGACATCAATTGTTTGATCCTGGATTCTATCTTTCATAACATGATACTTAATGTCAATATGTTTGGCAGCACAACTTGACTTGTTATTACTCGAATAGAAAACAGCGGCTATATTATCGTAGTATATAGAAAGTGGTTTAGATATGCTGTCTACCACTATTAATCTTGGGATAAAGTTCTTAAACCAAACAGCTTGCCCGATTGCCTCATAACATACCACAAACTCAGCCTGCATTGTTGATGATGCAGTAAGGGATTGTTTGAAGCTTTTTCACGAAATGGCTCCTCCCGCAAGTATAAAGATATAACCTGATGTGGATTTTTTTAGTATCAACACAACCTGTAAAGTCAGCGTCTGAATAGCCTACAACCTCAAGGGTATCAGACTTCTTATATGTGAGCATGAAATGCTTAGTGCCCTGCATATAACACAAAGCTTTCTTAACGGCTTTCTAGTGGTCCAGCCCAGAATTTGATTGATATCTGCGAAGCATCCCGGTTACAAATGCTAAATCAGGGCGAATACAAACTTGAGCATACATAATGCTTCCGACAGCGAAAGCGTAAGGAACCTCCTTCATCTGATCAGTTTCTAATTGATTCTTTAGACATTAGAATGTTCCAAACTTATCGCCTTTAACAATAGGAGCAGACGTGACAGAGCAATTATGCATATTATATCTCTTAAGCACTCTATCAATTTATGCCCTTTGGGGTAGGCTTAATACTTCTTTGGACCTATCTCGGTGAATCTCAATGCCCAAAACATAAGAGGCGTCACCAAGATCTTTCATGTCAAAATTAGCGGAAAGAAATCTCTTGGTCTCATACAACATATTCTTATTGCTGCTAGCCAATAAGATATCATCTACATAAAGTACTAAGATAGTAAATTTGCTCCCCTTAGTCTTATATATATATATATATATATATATATATATATATATATAGGAAAATGATTCCATACTCCTGGGTGTACGTACTCCCACCTCTAGTATACCGTTTAAATGATGTTGTTATACCTCTTTATCCTTTTGAGTATACTCTAATACTGATTATAAGATAATCCAAAGTGAATTCCATGAAAAATTTCATTAAAGTCCACCATTTTATAGCATAATTTGTTTATATATTCGTTTTACATATGGAAAAGGGTATGTAGCAAAAAAATAAAGTGCTCTGATGAATTTTTTTCAACCATGTCGCATTGGAGTATATTAGAATTATTATTGGAGTATACTGAAAGTGATAAAGGTGTATAAAGCATTCATTTAAGTGGTATATTACATGTGGGAGTATGTACTCCTAGGAGTACGGAAAAGGCTTCCTATATATATATATATATATATATATATATATATGCAATTGTCCACTTCATTTTCTTTGAAACCAAAATTTATTATGGTCTCATCGAATTTAAGGTATCACTGTCTAGACGCTTGTTTTAGTCCATAGATGGATTTCTTAAGTCGACATCTCATATGTTCCTTGCCTTCAATGACAAAACCTTCCGCTTAAGTCATGTAAACATTCTCATGCAAGTCACCATTAAAGAATACATTTTTAACATCCATCTGATGTAGCTCTAAATCATAATGAGCAACAAGTACCATGACAATTCTTAGTGAATATTTCTTTGAGATGGGAGAGAAAAGTATCAACATAATCAATCCCCTCTCTTTGTGTAAACCCTTTTGCTACAAGTCTTGCTTTGAATATTTCGACATTCCCCTTAGAGTCATGCTTAATTTTGTAGACCCATCTACAGCCTATTGTTTTGACTCCATCGGGGATTTCTACCAGATCCCAAACGTCATTAATGCTCATAAACTTTATTTTATCCTGCATGACCTCAAGCCACTTGGGTGAATCTTTAGTCATCATGGCCTCCTTAAATGGGTTGGGATCGTCTACCTTCCCTATATCATTTACATCTTCATTTATGTGTACAACATAGTCATTCGGTATGGTAGATCTTCTATCCCGCTGTGATCTCCTTAGTTGTTCATTAGTTATCACAGGGGGGCTGTTGAAGCCCATCATTAGATGTTGTGCTGTTGAACCCAGAATCCTCAAGTGGGAATCAACTCCAGGATTCTCAGCTGCTGTATGAGGTTTGAGAAGGATAGTCTCTTGGATTATTGGTAATGGTACATAAGTCTGAATCTCCTCAAGATCTATTTTTCTAGCCTCTGAGCTCCCACTGATTTCATCATTCTCTAAGAATACAACATGTCAGGTTTCTACAAACTTAATGATACGATCTGGACAATAAAATCGATACTCCTTAGATCTTTCAGGATATCCAATGAAATGACAATTTACTGTCTTAGGATCTAATTTCCCAATATGTGGATTAAAGACTTTAGCTTCAGCAGGAAAACCCACACACGTAAGTATCTTAAGCTCGGTTTCCTCCTAATCCATAATTCATAAGGTGTCTTAGACACTGATTTACTGGGGACCCGATTAAGTATATGTGCGGGCTGTGTTTAATGCTTCAATCCACAAACCAATTGGTAAACTAGAGTAACTCATCATGCTACGCACCATATTCATAAGGGTGTGGTTGCGTCTTTCAGCTAATCCATTTTGCTGAGGTTCACCAGGTGTTGAATATTGGGCTATTATACTATTTTCTGAAAGAAACTTAGCAAATAGACTAGGAATTTGTCCAGAAGGAGCTTGTCTCCCATAATATTCTTCTCTATGATCTGATCTTACTACCTTAATTTTTAAATTATGCTGATTTTTTTACTTCATCCTTAAATATTTTAAACTTATTGAGTGACTCAGATCGATCACGAATGGGAAAAATATAACCATAACGGGAGAAGTCATCAGTGAATGTGATAAAGGAGTCATACCCATCCACTGATGGTACAGGAAAGGGTCCACATATGTCAATGTGGATTAATTATAAGATTCATGTGCTTCATGTGGCTCCTTTCTTAATTTGTTTTACATATTTCCCCTTAATACAATCAATACAGTGGTCTGAATCAGAGAAGTCTAATGGGTGGAGTATCTCTTCCTTAATAAGACGTTCCATTCTACTCTTCGAAATATTACCTAAACGACAGTACCACAATTTCGATGAAGTCTCATCACCTAAACTTCTCTTTCGCTTATTGGTGGCATCGCACACATTCATTAACATAGTGAATTCAGAGAGAAAGCATATAGAGTTTGTCTCGTCGAGTCGCGAGACCAACATTATTAGAATTAAAACTTACAATGCATTTATTGTTCCCAAAGATACAAATGAAACCATTATAATCTAATAGAGAAACTGAAATAAGGTTCGTCCTCATGGTAGGAACATAATCAATATTATTCAAATGAAGGGTGAAGCCACTATCTAATGCTAATGGTAGTGTGTCAACGGCTTCAACTTCAGCCTCCTTTCCATTTGCGACTCTAAGACTTCGCTCCCCCTTTCTTAGTGTCCTCACGGTAAGGAATCCCTACAATAAATTAATAACATGCACAGTGGCACCAGAATCAATCCACCAGGTATTAGAGAAAAAAATCAGCATAAAGGGTTTCATCAACAGAGGAAATTATGTCGTTACCCTTCATAGCGAGCCACTTAATGAAGCCTACACAATCCTTCTGAATGTATCCACTGCTTTTGCAGAATCGACAGATGGGCCCATAATAAGAAGTAGAGTTAGGTTCAACAGGAGCCTTCTCCTTTGGTTTGATTTGCTTGATTCAGCCTTAGGAGAGAAATACAGCTTCTTCTTAGACTTAGAATCCCTTCAGAACTTTCTTTTGCCAGGACCAACATGGTAAACATGGTCATTCCTCTCAGCCTTTAGCCTTTCCTCCTCTGGACACACATGGCGATCAACTCGCTCATGGTCCACTGTTCCTTCGGAGTGTTGTAGTTAATCTTAAAGGCATTATACTCAGAAGGGAGGGATGTCATAATGAAGTAAACCAAGAAGCCATCAGAAATGGCCATGTCTATGCCCTTGAGCTTAGCAGCCATATCGGTCATCATCATCATATGTTCACGAACGCTGTTGGAGCCATCATACATAGTGGTGAGTATTTTCATAATTAAGGTACTTGCATACACTTTTGAGGAGCTCTTAATTGCTCCTCGACTGAGGCCAAGTGCTGCTTAGTGTTATCAGACTCAGGGATTGCTCCCCTTATTCCAACGGGTATTATGCTCTTCATGATCATCAGGGACATGAGGTTAGACCGCTTCCACTTCTCTGTTGTTGAGTCATAAAATCTCTTTTTCTCAGCGAAAATCTGATCATCAGTGGCAGGAGCTATGGGAGCGTCCTCACGTAAGGCATAGTCCAAATCTATGACTCCAAGGACAATTAAAATTCTCTCTTTTCAAGAGGAAAAATTTGTTCCAGTTAGCTGCTTAATGCCGTTTAAGTAAGCGGCAACATTAGTGTTGTTCATGGCTGAATCAAAACAAAACATAATCAGTAAATATTAGACAAAATAAATGTCTTGCATGAAAACTAACCCTACGTTGGTCTGATTAATAACATGCTAATGACAGAAAAAACTAACAGTTCTAACTCACATCGTCGTTGGGCATAAACGAAAAAGAACTAATTTATCTTATGGGTGACATATAATCATAATCAATGTTGGTCAGTATATGATCATGGCCATGACATAATCCCAATTTTAACATTAAATATTCTCTAACCAAAACTTTTCGTTGGTTCCACTTTAATTAGAGATAATGCTCAAAAATAATCATCATATAAAATTAATTGCCACATTAATTAATTTGCCCAAAAAATTAATCAGAATATTAATACCCAGAAATTAATAATTAAACAATATTATTACTGAATTTTAAATAAGACAGAATGAATACAAAATTGAAATGGGCTAAAAACCATTTACCTCAAAATACCACAAGTGACCCAAAAACAAATGGATTTCGGCCCAAAGCAAAACGCGGCCTGGCCAAAAGACGACGGCCCAACCGAGCGAGCTGGCCCAGCAAATAACCGTGGCTCGCGCAGACGCTATGCGTGGCCCAGAATGATCCCAAAAGCCCAGTAACACGAGAAGAAAACTTAGCCGACGATCACAACAGACTGACCAGATTTAGCCGGATCAAAACAAAACCATGCACGATGAAAACCCTAACCCTAAACACCATTTCCCCTTTTTGAGCTCCAAAAAAAAGGCGACGGCGACGACCGAGCGAGCGGGTGGGTGTGCCAGCGAAGTAGCGGCGACGGGGCGCGCGCGGTGTACTAATGCCGTGCGTGGCTCTGGTGAGGTGGGGCCTCAGGCCAGAGCGCTCGCGCATAGTCACTCCCGCGGGTGAAGCTTAGGCCCGCGAACGAGACGACGGCGATGGCGAGTAGATGCAACATGCTCGGAGCGGCCGACGGCGACTTCGGCAACGACGGGAAAAAGAGAAGCTCTAAAACCCCATTCTGAGTGCATTAGGGTTTGGGAAAAAATGGGAAATTTCATATTAGGGTTCGAGATTTGGGAACTAGGGTTTCATATTTGGGATTTGGGTATTGGATGCTCTAATTCCCCTCCTTCTAAATGCTATCCGAGCTGGGAAAAATCCTAAAACAACCTTTAACCGACGAAAACAGGGCCTAATCCGGGCTTAAAAGGATCATGCTTAGCCTAGCTGATCTGATACCAAATGTTAGAACAATAAACTGAACTAATGCCTAAAACATCATTAACTAGTCTAAGACATGATCACACGAACAATAATGATGAACTTAGATAAATGTACTACCCCGGTGAAGAAGAGAAAGCCATTAAGCTTTCGGTCGGTGTAGATCAGAGTAGATGGGTGAAGAAGAAAAGGCACCGAGATCTTCTCGGTGCTGGAGACGGCATTCGGTAGCCCCAACGCCAATCTTAGATTGGATGAATATCGGGGATAGAGGCAAAACTCGAGATTCATTCGTATAAAACGAGTGTCGGCCTCTCTCCTATTTAAATCTGGCGCTGGCTATCGGGACCGAAATCAAATGGTTGTTGCGCTCCCGATCAAAGAGCGGTTCGTAAGTTGAGGCGGGCCTAGCCCTTAAGAAATCTCCTGGTTGTTAGCTCTAAGCCAGAGATCACAACTAACATACCCACTACACGCTTGAAGAACCATTTCGTATTTGAAAATTTGTACCCCAGAGTTTTTAAAAATGGATGATCAGCTCTGAACTATGCACTATGCTGTGTGACAGAGGCTTCTCGTCAACTCCCTAGTGTTTCTCTGCAGTGTGTATAGTATAGATGATGTGCACCAAATACAGACAACACTTGGATTTCATTCTTGCCCGGAAGAGGAGGAGAATTTTTTTTGTAAATAATATTATTTTAATCAAAATTTACAAAAATAATATGCTAAAATGAAAAATAGCAGATCTAGACACCTGTCGCTATTTGAAATGGCGACAGGCTCTCTGTCTATATTTCAATTGGCGACAGAAACCCCTACTGTAGCCAGTTTCTAAAGAAAATCATAAATTTTTCATATGATCTCGGATGGAGATAAACTTTATATGAAAATTGTAGCTCTTTATGAGATCTACAACTTTGGTATGCAAATTTTTTTCATTTGAATCCATTTAGATGGCCAAAAAGGGGATAGAAGATTCAGATCTAAAAATCAGATCTGAACATTTTACCATGTTTTTGGCCATGTAAATAGATTCAAATGAAAAAAGTTTATATACCAAAGTTGTAAATCTCGTAAAGAGCTACAATTTTTATATAAAGTTCATATCCATCCAAGATCATATGAAAAAGTTATGATTTTTTTAGAAACTAGCTACAGTAGGGTCTCTGTCGCCATTTCAATTAGCGACAGAGATCCCTATTGCAGCCAGTTTCTAAAGAAAATCATAACTTTTTTATATGATTTTGAATGGAGATGAATTTTATATAAAAATTTTAGCTCTTGACGAGATCTACAACTTTGATATACAAAATGTTTTCATTTGAATCCATTTAGATGACCAAAAATTGGGTAGAAAGTTTAGATCTGAACCTTCTATCCCTTTTTGGCCATCTAAATGGATTCAAATGAAAAAAATTGTATACCAAAGTTGTAGATCTTGTCAAGAGCTACAATTTTCATATAAAGTTCATCTCTATTTGAGATCATATAAAAAAGTTATGATTTTTGTTTAGAAACTGATTGTAGTAGAGGTCTCTGTCGCTAGAGCCTGTCGCCATTTCAAATGGCGATAGGTGTCTAGATCTGCTATTTTTTTATTTTGGTATATTATTTTTTGTAAATTTTGATTAAAATAATATTATTTACAAAAAAAATTCAGAGGATGCCTGTCTGCGTAAAGTCAAAAGAGCAGAGAGAATCTTTTGCTACAACATGCGTGTGAATAGTGAATATTTTACTTGATTTGTTAAGCAGAAAAGTTTTGATGGTAACTAGCCAAGTTAATTTACCGACTTTGTTGGAGATTTCGTGCTATCAGAACAATATAATACGAAGTATGCCTGCCCTCTAGGAGATCTAGATCATAATATGTAATAGAGCATTAGATTTGTAAGCTAACTCTTGCTAGCTAGGCTAGTACGGTAGTTGAAAAACCAATGACATATTATCTTACTAATATGGAAATTCTCTCATGTTTTCTTTAATTTTTAGGTTAGCAGTATTATAAACCAGAGATATGGTTAGCATAAATCAAAGGACATCAAGCAGCATGGCACTTGTGTAGATGTATACATTTTATAAATGGTGGGAAGAACAGCTGAAATATCATTGAGTTTTCAAGGATCAATTTAACACAAGAATGTCAAACCATGTTCCATGCTTTTCCAATTAAACCTAATTCACTTGCTTCTTCAGAGAGTAACAAATTTGCCTATCAGGATTATTTGTCACTCATATATAGATCTTTTTGTAGTAGAATTATAAGGTGAACGTCACGGACGTTGATGCTATTGGAAACAAATATAGTCACATTACAATGTCAAAGCTATTGCCACGTATATTAGGGAAAATCTATGCATAGATTTAGTTGTAAGCAAAGATACAAAATTATAAATGAAAGTCAACTTCGAGAGGATAATATATTTTCGTGATTGTTAGTTGCCATGCATGCAAGTTCTTGAAACTTGCGTGCCAAATTCAGATCAATATTCCTAGATTCATATACCATGGAAGTGAATGCTCACCCAAAGTAGTCATTTGGCACTTGTGTGTACGCAATAGGACGCCGTGAAACTTACAGAAAATGAAAGAGGAAAAAAGTTGTTCCTGCACTGGGCTTCTACGCCATTTATAATAATAAAAAAGAGGCTTTGAACTGTGAAGCAAATATTCCCTAAAACGAATGGCATTTCATCTGCATGTAGATTAAAACATGTAAGTATTTTATTTGGAACAGTACAGTAGCAAGTCATTTCATAGCTGAACATTCTCTACCTAAAGAAGAGAAAGTTGATCGGATACATTAGTCTGCATGCGGCAATTTCCATAGCATTTCCATCTAACAACTACTAACAAATAGCCTGATGCCCTGATCTCGAACTCATCTCGCGAAAACAACTCTGCCACTGAAGCCTGAATTTAGTACGTTCCATCAGCTGTCTGTCTAGTCCTATTCTCCCCCGAGTAAGACTGGTGAACTGTACTGTACTGATCAATTCAGGAATGACGATCGCCAAAGCTATTGGGCGTGTGTACCAGTACTACTAGTAGTTTCCAGTGTATTCCCTTCTCGTAATACCTACGGTGACCTTGAATTCATCTGGCGAAAACTACCGTGACACTAAAAGTCTGGATTTAGTCCGATTCACTGCTCCGTCATTTTATGATTTTTATGCACTGAATAAGACCGTGAAAGCATAGTGATCAAATCAGGAATGACCAGCGAAGCGACTGAACCTGCATAGTAATTCCCATGGAAGTAATTTCTACATGGAGAATTATTGACGACGCGTGCACTGTAGACAGAACTCAACTTGCTCTAATAATTTTTTTTTGTAACTAAAAAGGTTGTGTCCACGCAAATTAGGTGCTCGCTGCCTCAAAGCCTCTTGCATATGCCGCGACTAACGTGTTGGCACTTGGCGGGGCCCCTCCTCCAAGTGGCTTTTAGTTGACCAGAGCAGCCTTTCGCAACAAGAGGCCTTTTGTTTTTGTTAGCACCAAAATTTAGTAAGACATGACTCATTTATTAGATCGATGATGAAACTGGATAGTTTTGATCGATATCGGTTAAAAAGTGAAAGTTAAGTTAAAAGCTAGAATTCTCACCGATATTGATTCAAAGATGAAATTCTATCGACAAGAAAGAGGACGATACGGTTCATGATTTGTGACGGGTCCGAGAAAGATATGATCAGGCTATACGAGGACGAGGCGAATTGAAGGAGAATCCAACAACAATTAAACTCATCTACTTTTTATTTACTTTCTGTCGACTAAGAGTAGCCTTTGTAATTTAGAAACCTCTATAACTCGTTCTTGATCAATAAAGTTGCATATTGCTTATTTTGGTCATCTTCGATTACGCCAATCTACTCATGTTTGCTTTTCTCCGATCTTATTGTGCATCGTCTTTTTTAAGAAAATCTAACTTTGTCAATAACTATCTAATCAGTTTTGATAAGTTGTTTGGACTTATTGTTAGAGTGATTTAATGGGCTAAATAGATATTTAGATCAGATCTTCATTAAAGAAACCTAATCGACTTTAATAGCTATTTAAATTATAATTTTCTTGCCGATTGCAGAATCAAATCATCTAGCACGCCATGAATCAAATTAAACCCGGTGTTTACGTGTGTTTGAGTCTATCAATCATTTGTCATATTTTTCGGTGCCAATAATTTTGCGGTTGTTACTCAAATAGCAACTGAGAAGGCTCTTGCTGTCCAATCAAGATGATATGAGGCAACTCTGGACAGAGTTGGGATGTATTCCATGAGGCAGCAGCCGATCAGCCCTCTCACACGGACCAAGTCAAAATCAGGCCAGGTACCAAGGATTCAAGACTACTAGATAGTACACACAAGAATAGAAGAGCGCATGGAACGAACTGGCGCGAATTTGACCAGAGATGCGGTAGAAATTAAGACTCGATATGCTCAAACAAACGCTGGTCCGAGCCGACGCCGGGAGCGGCCGAAATTGATTTTTTTTTTAAATAATACATTTTTTCATTTAAATTGCAAAAATATACCACGATCTTAAAAAATTGCAAAAAATATACCTCTGTCGCCCTTTGAACAGGCGATAGGAGCAACAGAGGCCTCTGTCACCAGAGCGATTTTGGCACTTGTCGCCCTCTAAATGGACGACATGTCCCCTTTCCTGTAGCCAGTTTCTAAAGAAAATCATAACTTTTTCATATGATCTCGGATGGAGATGAACTTTATATGAAAATTGTAGCTCTCGACGAGATCTACAACTTTCATATACAAATTTTTTTCATTTGAATTCACTTAGATGGCCAAAAATGGGATGAAAAGTTCAGATCTAAAAATCAGATCTACACTAGATCTGAAACTTCTATCTCGTTTTTGGTAGTCCAAATTGATTCAAATGAAAACAATTTATATACCAAAGTTGTAGATCTCGTCGAGAGCTACAATTTTCATATAAAGTTCATCTCCATCCGAGATCATATGAAAAAGTTATGATTTTCTTTAGAAACTAACTACAGAAAAGGGGACATATCGCCCATTCAAAGGGCGACAAGTGCCAAAATCGCCCAATCAGAGGGCGACAGAGGCCTCAGTTGCCCCTGTCGCCCGTTCAAAGGGCGACAGAGGTATATTTTTGCAATTTTTTAAGATCGTGGCATATTTTTACAATTTGAATAAAAAAATATATTATTTAAAAAAAAGTTCCCGAAACTGCTGAGTAAATTCGAGCCAAGTTTCATTTGGGTCGATTTGGGTGACCTCTCATACCCATACCATAGGATAGGAAGCCGCCCAGGTGGAAGACGCGTCGTCTGGCGGCTCGACGTCGCCTCGGCTCCTCAAGCGCCTACCTCCGCCACTCACGTTGGGAGGCCTCGTCGCGCAGTGAGCTCGCATGTCAGCCCGTAACTCTGCACAATTGCCTCACAAAAAACTTTGCAAAATTACTTCGAAACCATAGGATACTGTTGTCGTCAAAAAACGTGAGTAAAGGTTTATCGGCTACAACACACCGAACGAACACATAATTCTAAGGTTTAATACGTGTCAACCGATTAAATCATGCAATCGGTAAAATAAATATAAAATACGATCAAAGCTGATCTATGAAGATAATCGGTAAAGATCTAAACAGCTAAAAAATCGATCGAATTTAGGGTAAGATAAGTTTAATTAGCCGATTAGGGCTAATCATATGATAGAGGTAGATCTTTTCCGAAAAAAGCGATACGCAATAAAATCGAAGAAAATCAAACCTGATTAGCGTAATCGAAGGTGATCAACAATCGGCGATGCGCAACTTTATTAATCAGATCAGATTACAAGAAAGAATCTAAATTATAGAGGTTACTCCTGTTTTTTATAGCTATCGGCCAACCGTATCTTTTTCCAACACACTGCAAAACATGATTCGCATTGGCCTCAACTCGAACAGTACCCCTGTTTTTAGATAAATATCGGTCACAATTCATACTTAAACCCTTTTTTCATATTTGATATCAACTAAAATATCTCTTAACCCTTAGCCTGACAATTTGGCTACACTTTACCAAAATTTGGTGTAAACAGATACACGCTTAACAGTGGAGAATACATACATCAATTCCAGCACAAAGGTTACTCAAAGACTAGCTAACACTATGCAGAAACACTTATTACAGACGATTTAAATCGTCATCACAAACGTTTTTTCGAATTATCTGTATCAAAGTGTCAGTAATGACAATATGTCACCGTCTGTGAAAAAATACATCATAAATGGTTTCAAACTAGAATCGTCTGTGATGATCACACATCACATACGGCTGTAATGAGCTTTAAATCCTAGACATTCCATTTTGGAACCGTGGAGGCTTGTCATGCGGGCCATGTAGCCTGCCCGGCCATCACCACCCAACTGCGTATAACTACTAAATTTGGGCTTAAGCCGAATTGCAGATTAACCAGGCCGTTCCTAACTTTCTACGTGCAATTCATTCCTTCTTCAAAAAGCAGGTCCAGATGAATTTGGCCTTTTACCGCGTGGGCATGGTGACGGGCTCGGACCGGCACGCCCCACCTGAGCACCGCACACGACGAGCAAGCACCGGCGGCGGGTTTCTCCTCGTTCCGCGGACATGGCCATCCTACACTGTTAAAGAACCTCGCTATCGAATAGTCCGGAATTCCTGAACAGATTTGAAGTGGAGAACAGAGAGAGAAAGAGAGGCACAGATCTAGGAAGAACGGCGACACAATTCTTTATAGATTTCTGGTTGCTTGTACAATGTGAGGGGACCCTCCTCCTCCTTATATAGTAGTCGCCTAAGGTTTCAGCTAAAGGACCATCATGGGTTTTCATTGGACCACGTGGTTTCCCAACACCCCCCCTTAGGCCCTTTGCTGCGAGATACATATGCCTCATTAAAACTCCAGAAAAACCCAGTGGGAAAAATACTTGGAGAAAGAGTACATAACATACGCTTACTGTGTTGCACGAATTATCTCATTAAAACCTTATGCAAGAAAACTTCATGAAAAACTTGCTAAGGGAAAAGAGTACAATTCACCCAAACTTCAATTGCTAATCTTCGAGATTCATGTTGGGTACTCAAACCTCATGTTCAAGATTTATGTGGGAGTATGTGAAATATCTCCCCCTGAAATCTGCACTTCTCTAAGTCTCATCATCCAATCCCTTTTACGCACCTTTCAAAGGTAGATGCTGGGAGTGATTTAGTGAACAAAACTGCAAGATTTTCACATGACTTAGTATGCAATATCTTGATCTCGTTCATCTTTTGCAATTCGTGAGCATAGAAGAACTTGGGGTTGATATGCTTCGTGAGATTGCTCTTCACATAACCCATCTGTGCTTGAGCAACACAAGCTGCATTATCTTCATAGATGATCGTGGGAGTTTGCTCAATGTTCAAACCACGTGACTTCTGGATGTGGTGAACCATTTTTCGGAGCCATGCACATTCACAAGATGCTTCATACAAAGCAATGATTTTCGAGTGGTTTGTCGACGTCGAGACAAGAGTCTGCTTAGACGATTTCCAGAAAACTGTTGTTCCTCCACATAGGAAAACATAGCCAGTTTTGGACTTACCAGTATGCGAGTCTGATAAGTACCCAGTATCGGCGTAACCAACCAAATTCAGTTCATTGTTTCTTCTGAAGAACAAACCAAGATCTTTGCTTCCTTGGAGGTAACGGAAGATGTCCTTGATCCCTTTCCAATGCCTTTTGGTGGGTTACGCCTTTGTCATCGAGCTAGCAAATTCACAATGACGCAATGTCCGCCTAGTGCTATTCGCAAGGTACATGAGCGCTACAACCGCACTCGAGATATGGAATTTCGCTCTCGGGACTTCCTCCCTCTTCTCTAGGTGCGTATGGGTCTAAGTGCGCTTGAAGTGACCTTGACCATTGGAGTCTTTGCAGGATATGCCTTTTCAAAGCCAAATCTTTTCAACACTTTCTGCGTGTAGGATGATTGGTGTACCAAGATTCCTCCTTGGACATGCTCAAGCTGCAAGCCTAAACAAAACTTTGTTTTACCCAAATCCTTCATTTCAAACTCAGACTTCAAGTATGAGCATGCTTCTTCAATCTCTTCATCCGTCCTAATGATGTTCAAGTCATCTACATAGACGGAGATTATACAGAATCCATTCGGTGATCGCTGTACAAATACGCATGGACAATCTTCGTTGTTCGTGTAGCCTTTCTTGCAGAGAAAGTCACTCAAGCGATTGTACCACATTCTTCTTAACTGTTTTAGCCCATACAGTGATTTCTCCAATTTCACACTGTACAGGTTTCTATTTGCTCTGTCTTGGTTCGGGATAAGAATGCCATCCGGTACTTTCATGTATACTCCAAATCCAAATTTCCATACAAATATGCGGTAACCACATCCATTAGCTTCGTTCTCAACTTCAAGTTAACTGCCATTGAGATCAAATATCTAAAGGTAATTCCTCCCATGACTGGAGAATAGGTTTCTTCATAATCAACTCCGGAACATTGAGTGAAACCTTGAGCTACAAGCCTTGCCTTGTACCTTACAACTTCATTGTTTTCATTCCTCTTCCGAACAAAGACCCATTTGTGACCTACATGGTTTATATGGGGAGGTGTGCGGCATACGGGCCCAAACACCTCTCTCTTGTTTAGAGAGACTAACTCTGCAGTGATTGACTTCTTCCATTCTTCCCAATCTAGCCTTTTCTTGCACTCTGCGAGAGATGCAGGCTCGGGATCATGATCAATGATCGAGGCAATCTTCTTTGCAAAGTATGCATCAACGTTGGCTGTTGCTCTATTCAGGGATTCTCCTGTTATTACAAAGTTTACGGCCATTTCATCATGGGGTGCTTCATGCACTTCTATTTGCTCTTTGCTGCTATTCCCTATCGCAGGAGCAAGTTTCTTTAGCTTTTTATCGCCTATGTGTGCGCACACATTATTTCCGGCGGCTTCCTGCAGTAGAAGATTCAAGTCTGGAATTGCCTTTTCCGTCGGCTTCTTTCCAGTGCCAGGTCTCAACTGGCTCCCCTTCTTCCCTTGAGGTATTTTCGTGATTGGTTGTGGTAAGTCTTCTCGCCCAGTTTTCTCCATACGTCTCCGGATACTTTGGGTTTGAGGTGCCAGATTTCCTGTTCTTTTTTAGGCCTCTGAACAGGATGAGGGATACCTTCTGTTTTCTTTGGTATTTTCACCCTCTCTGATGTATTTCTTGCGGGTACATGCGACTTAATCACGCCCTTAAGATCACAAAAATGATCAGACAATTCATTTGCTAAATTCTGCAAATCAATTATCTTCTGGACTTCTTGATTTGCTTCATTAGTGCGGGGGTCATGCGCGGGGATCCCAGTAGAATGCCATATGATTTCCCGGCATTTTTCATCCAAAGGTTGATTTCCTCCCCCTAATGACGAGAAACGAAGCTCGTCAAATATGCAATCAGCGAATCGGGCTGTATGCAAGTTTCCGGTCATGGGTTCCAAATACCTGATTATGGATGCACTCTCATAACCAACGTATATCCCAGACTTGCGGAGAGGGCCTATTGCAGTCCGCTGATGGGGTGGTATAGGAACATATACCATACACCCAAATTTCCTAAGATGAGAGATTTTCGGGATGATCCCGTGCAGAAGTTGCATAGGAGAATGAATGTTGCGGTAGAAGGTGCAAAGCGATGAGAGCTGCGTGCAGATCGCGTGTCCCCAACAAGTGTTGGGCAAATTACAACTCTGCAAAAGCGGTCTGGCAATGAATTTAATCCTCTTTATGAGTGCTTCAGCTAGTCCATTCTGCGTGTGGACGTGCGGTACAGAGTGCTCAACTGCTATCCCTGTTGCAGTGCAATAATCATCAAATGCCTTTGAAGTAAATTCTCCGGCATTGTCCATTCTGATGGACTTCACGCGATGATCAAGAAAAGCATTCTTAATTCTTATGATCTGCGAGATCAGCTTTGCAAAAGCATGGTTTCTTGTTGACAATAAGCATACATGCGACCATTTCGAGGAAGCATCGATGAGCACCATAAAGTATCGAACGGCCACGAGAAGGGTGAATCGAACGCAAATATCCCCTGGATGCGTTCCAGGAATGCAGGAATTTCACTTTGCACTTTCATAACAGAGTGTCTGGTTATTAATTTCTCGGTGGCACATGCAGGGCACACGAAATCTTCAAGATTCGAGAAATTTTTAACATTGATGCCATGACCTTGTGAGTAGTTCGCTATATTTCTCATCATTCTAAGACCAGGATGACCTAATCTACCATGCCATAAAGAAAATAACTCAGAGCTTCTAAAGACAGTCTTCAAGGAAGTATACATTTCGGGTGCATGAATATTCGTGTAGTACAACCCAGATTCATATGAGGGACATTTTTCTAATACCATTTTTCCACATACCGCGTGCTTCACAATGCACAAGTATTCTTTGCTATTTTCTTCATTGGTTTCTACGTGAAAGCCATTGGCGCGAATGTCTTTGAAACTTAAGAGAGTGCGCGTTGATTCGGGGTACAAAAGGGCTTCTTCAATTACCAGAGTTGTACCCATAGGCAATATAATTATGGCTCTTCCGGAGCCTATTATATATGAATCGCTTCCTGCGATCGTAGTAATCTTTCCAGCGTTCTTCGTGATCGACTGGAAGTATTTGGACTCTCTTAAGATGATATTTGTTGTGCCACTATCAACAATGCATATCTCTTCCATTTGGGCACTACACGATTTCTTTTCAATCTGTTCGCCGGTAGAGCTTCGTGCTGATAACGTGTTAAGGAACCTCGCTATTGAATAGTCCGGGGTTCCTGAACAGATCTGAAGTGGAGAACAGAGAGAGAAAGAGAGGCACAGATCTAGGAAGAACGGCGACACAATTCTTTATTGATTTCTGGTTGTTTGTACAATGTGGGGGGACCCCTCCTTATATAGTAGTCGTCTAGGATTTCGGCTAAGAGACCATCGTGGGTTTTCATTGGGCCACGTGGTTTCCCAACATACACAACCTCACGGTCACTGCACGTCGTATCCGGTATTTCGCACACGTATCCTATTGGCATGTAAATGTGTGTAGCTCGTGTGGTGAGTACGATGGCCGCCAGGAGTATCTCGGCAAAAACATAGAAGTGAGGTTTACGTGCGGAAAACATCCTGCAACGCGGAGCAGAGAATATACCAAGTCCTTAGTGAAAAGTCGTGTTGGCGCAATTTGATTTTTGAGGTGTCTAGGGAAGAGCCAAGTGTTTAATTTTGTTTGTGAGTGCTCAAATTTGTTTACATATTCAAGCAAATACCCATTTTGAGAAGGAAGAGGAATCACATATCTTAGGCTCTTAGCTGCAAAACAACAATGTAACAGCCACCACGCAAGAAGAAAAAGGAGAAAATGGCTTTTGAATATTATGCCAGGCTACTTGGGGAACCTGTGCAGCGTGAACACACTGAGCCTTCAAGCTTTGAATATCCAGAGTTACAAACCTTGTTGATTTGGACCTTGAGACACATCTGGCCGGAACGTAATGCAAGAATCTTCAGAACCGAGCACTGTTCGGTTGGCAGGACGTGGCGTCGACCACCCCGCCCATCTGGGTATAAACCCAGACGCATACTCCTCTTTCTTTAATGAATTCTAGAGCTATTAGTCATAATAATAATAATAATAATAATAATAATAATAATAATAGAAAACTCTTGCAAGCATTTGGCTCAGGTTGTGGAGGGCATTAAGGAAGAATGTGAGGGATGGAATGCAGTCGGTTTTAATGTTTTTAGCTTCAGTTGTTGGTTGTCAAACTTCTCTACTCTCTTTTGTTAGCTGTAGTTTTCTGGTTGCCAGCTGTTGGTGCTGTCAGTTCTTTTTAGGTTTTTAGAACGATCACAGGTAGTTTGCTCATTATTTTCCTTCCTTCTTAGGGTGCGTTTGATTGGTAAGATGAGGTTAAATGGAACGAGATGATTTTATACTATTTGCTTTTATTGTTTTGGGTGAATGAAATAGTTCAACATGTGTAGGAAATATTCCTTAAATTTGTATCTCACCATCCAGGATGGGTGTGCTTGATTACTTGTATCAAGTGATACATGTATGAGATGGTTTAAGAAAAAAGTTATTTATGTGTTTGGTTACTTGAATGGAATCATCCCATCCTGGATGATAGGATACAAATTTAAAGAATATTCCCTATATATATTAACCATTCCATTCATCTAAAACAATGAAACCAAATGGTACAGAACCGTCACATCCAATTCAACCTTATCCCACCAACCAAACATACCCCGATGTGATTGTTTCATTCAAGCAAAAACACATAGATGACTTTTTTCTTGAACCATCTCGTACATATACCACTTGGTACAAGCAACTAAACACACCCAGTTCAATGATATATAGATCCTGCATGTTTTGAAAAATTTGTGACAATGGATCTCCTTCTCTCCCCCGAACTATATAATCAAATCCTCTTCCATTTTCCACTGAAACCCTAGTCGCCAGCCGACCCCAACCCCTATCGTTTGGCACACCGTCAACACCCCCTCGACCGCCCTATGCAGCAATCGGCACTAGCGGTGCCCCTCTTGCTCCACCTCCTCTCTGGCGGAGCCCTCCTTGTCACTCTTCCCTGTCGTTGTCTTCGGCGACGGGTGGTAGCACCTCTAGCATACCTCTTTAATATAATGAAAAGAAGAGGGCATTCAGCGACGTCAACCAACGATGTCACCAGAGCACGGGATGAGGTGCTGGCAAGTCGGTTTCGCCGAAGAGCCACCAACATCGACGGAGATGAAGTCAGAGCATGAATCACGAGGAAAGCATGTGGATTAAAATTCTAGTACCCCGAAGGTGAAAAAAATACTCACAGCTAGTACCCTTAGCAAATTCCTTTTGTTTTTTTTTCTCTTCCTCCTACATATGTTATTTTGTCCCGTCGATTTAGACATCGATACGGTCTCCAATACACACATTTGATTGTTATTTTCTAATTATATATTAGTAAAAAATATTTAAAATATAATAATATAAAAGTATTTTATATGGCAAATCTAGTTATATCATTTTCACATGAAAAATCTAAGTATTTTCTGGGCATATTAGCGATCAAAGTTTAAAAAAACTGAATACACGCATTCCAAAACGATATATAAAAAACAACGGAAGAAGTATACGACGAATTTACCGCTTCTCAGCCCTTGTAAATTGCAAATTCCCAAGCTCCACATGATATAATCCAGTTTGTTTATTGGATTGATGCTAGCTAGTTAGAATTACTAGAATGCCTTCACATAGGAAAGCTAACCATTTGATGCCTTTACTTTACATTGTACTCTTCTGAGAGAACTAAATATCCTGGAACAGTAGTATATTCACTCAGCAAGCTAGCCGCCATCCAAAAAAAGGTAAAAAAAAGTCATGTAGATTGTAGAAAACTACTCTGGCTCTCTACAAATAATCAATCTGGCTACAAACAACAAACACCTTCGCTGTATCACCGGATCAACCCATAAGTACTAGTCCCTGGACCGAAGCTGAATGAAACAAGGATCACTAGCAAAGTAGCCAAAACAATGTCCTGTCACAGCACGACAGCATATGATGCCAATCTGAGGCAAACAAAGTAGCAAACGTCGTCGCAACACGACGGTGCAAATCAAATCACAGTTCATAGGATTCGCAGCCTAAACTTGCCCATAAACTGCCATTTCATGTGGCGCGAAGGGCTTGATTTCGCGTTCGCGATGAGGCTAGAGACGGAGAGGCGGTTCATCACGTTCTACTCTTATCTCTTCTTCCTCCTCCTGCCTTTGGTTGCGCTGGTTGGCTACCAGGCTTGTCTGGCCGGCGCCGCAGCGCAGGACGCGCCGGCGCAGGTCCGCGTCGGCGTCATACTAAACATGGCGTCGACTACCGGAATGAGGTTGCGGACCGGCATTCGGATGGCGGTGGAGGATTACTACGCGGTGCACCCCAACTCAGCTACCATGGTCGAGCTGCACTTCAGGGACTCGTCTGGGAATGCCGTAGCGGCCGCGTCTGCTGGTGAGCTCATCAACTCGTCATTCGTTCTAGATGTAGTAGTAGTGCAGTACTGACTTGGTCATTATTCGCCGTGCCCATGGTTCGGTTCCAGAGGATGAGACCTTTTTTTTTTAGAATTTCTAGTCCGTTTCTTTTCTTTTTCTTAGTAACTTTAAATGCTATGAGCTAATTTCTATTATTTTTTATTGTATTTTGCCTGAACACTTCCGACATACGATTCGATGTTTTCTTTAAATAATAGTATACAGTGACTACTATATTCCAACTTGGTTAGAGTACACTTGATTAAGGACTAAATGTTTTGCTTCTTTTTTTGAGAATTTCTAGCTTATTTATCTTTTGTATTAACAACTTTAAATACCATGAACTTTTTAATATATAATAGGGGGGCTATTAATCATGCTCAAATATTGTAGCGGTGGACCTGATCAAGAACGCGCAGGTACAAGCCATCATCCGGCCGGAGACCTCGAACGAGGTCGAGTTCGTTGGCACCATCGGCAGCCGAGCCCACGTCCCCGTCCTCTCCTCCACCACCTCCCCCGCGCTGTCTCCGTCTCAAACGCCGTTCTTCGTGCGCACCGCGGCCGACGACTCTTCCCAGGCCGCGCCCATCGCGGCCATCCTGGGCGCCTTCGGTTGGCGCGGGGCGGTCCTGGTGCACGAGGACTCGCGCCACGGCACGGGCATTCCGCTGGCGCTTGCCGACGCGCTGCAGGGCGTGGGCGCGCGCGTGGTGGACCGCACGGCCGTGCCAGCCGAAGCGACCGCCGACCGCCTCGACGCGGTGCTCTACCGCTTCATGGCGATGCCGACGCGCGTGTTCGTCGTGCACATGTCCACTTCTCTCGCCGCGCGGCTATTCCACCGAGCCAGGAACGCTGGCATGATGTCCGAAGGCTACGTCTGGATCTCCACGGCCGGCGTGGGCAGCATGGTGAGCCTACTCAGCCCTGAAGACGTCGACGCGATGCAGGGGGTTGTCTGCGTGCGGCCTTACGTGCGGGCGACAAGCCAAGCCAGTAACTTCGCGGCACGGTTCAAGACGAGGTTTCAGCAGGAGAACCCCGGCTCGCAACACATCCAAGACCCGACCGTGCCGACGCTCTGGGCGTATGACACAGCATGGGCAGTCGCTGCGGCAGCCGAGGCGGCCGGGATCTCCAGCCCGGCCGTCCAGACGCCGCAAGGAAGCACGGCACTGACAGAATTGGACCGACTCGGCGTGTCATCCACCGGAACAACACTTCTCAAGGCGGTGCTCAACACAACGTTCGACGGGCTAGCCGGGAAGTTCAGGCTGGTAAACGGGCAAGCGCAGCAGCCGCCGTACGAGATCGTAAACGTCGTTGGGAAAGCCACGAGGACGGTCGGATTCTGGACGCCAGAGTCCACTACGATCTCACAGGATTCAAACGCCAACAGTGCAAAGGGCTTGAAACAAATCGTTTGGCCGGGCGTACCATCACACTGGCGCGTTCCGAAAGGTTGGGCTGTGTCGCCGAACGAGCGGCAGCTTCAGATCGCCGTGCCGGTGAAGCACGGCTTCAACCAGTTCGTGGGCGTGTCCAACGACTCGACAACAGGAAGGCCAAAGATCACGGGCTATTGCGTTGATGTGTTCGACGCGGTCATGAAGGCACTACCCTACCCGGTGAACTACCAGTATGTGCCGTTCAATGGTAGCTCGGAGTCCTATGACCAACTTGTGCGCCAGGTGCCCGAACAGGTCAGTTCACGACGTCATCGACACAAAAAATGTTGATGCTATCGCCAGGAAAATTTGTGATGATTTCTGGCAGTGGTAATGATCATTGCAGAAAGCTGATGCGGTCGTTGGTGATGTGACCATCACCTCGAGCAGGATGGGCGAGGTGGACTTCACCATGCCGTTCACAGAGTCGGGGTGGTCCATGGTCGTGCCGGTGCAGGTGCACACGAGCACGGGCATGTTCTTCTTCCTGCAGCCACTGACCGCGAGCCTGTGGCTCGCCAGCCTTGCCTTCTTCGTCTTCACCGGCTTCGTCGTGTGGGTCATCGAGCACAGGATCAACCCCGAGTTCCGGGGTACGCCGTGGACGCAATTCGGCCTCATCTTCTACTACGCCTTCTCGACACTCGTATTCGCGCACAGTACGCCTGCGGCCGGCCTTCTAGATTTTCAAGATCTACCATAAACAAATTTGTGAAAGAACGACGACTTAAAGCTTTCTCATTTACAGGGGAGAAGCTGGAGAGTAACCTGTCGAGGTTCGTGGTGATCATATGGGTGTTCGTCGTACTGATCCTGACATCGAGCTATACGGCGAGCCTGACATCGATGCTGACGGTCCAGAAGCTCGAGCCAACGGTGACAGACGTGAAAGAGCTTGTCAGACGCGGCGACTACGTCGGGTACCAGGAGGGATCCTTCGTGCCGAGCATGCTCAAGAAAATGAACTTCGACGAGAGCAAGCTGAGGAGATATAGCACTCCCGATCAGTACGCCGACGCGCTGTCGAAAGGGTCGGCGAACGGCGGGGTCGCCGCGATATTCGACGAGATCCCGTACCTGAAGTTTTTCCTGTCGCAGTACTGCGATGGCTACACCATGGTCGGCCCCACCTACGAGGTCGCCGGCTTCGGATTTGTAAGTCTCTTAGCATTATGCTGAAAGACGCATGTCAAGCTTTGCTAGCTCCCATCAGAGCACGATTTGATTTGTGTTCGTATGCTGTGGCGTGCAGATATTCCCGAAAGGATCTCCCATGGCGCCGGACGTGTCACGGGCGATCGTGTCGCTGACGGAGGGGGACGAGATGGCGCTGATCGAGAGGAAATGGTTCGGGGAGCCTGGCGCCTGCGACAGCCAGAGCAACAGCGTCGGCTCGTCCAGCCTCAGCTTCTGGAGCTTCGGCGGTCTGTTCCTCGTCACCGGCGTGGCGTCGGGCCTCATGCTCCTCGTCTACCTCGTCACGTTCATCTACAGGGAGCGCGACGAGCTCAGGGCGGTGGAGTCCGGCGGCGGGAGCATGTCGCTGCGGCGGCTGCGCGCGTGGCTGCAGCACTACGACAGTATGGACACGAGGTCCCCCACCTTCAAGAAGTGGGACGACGCGTCCGTGAGGAACGGCAGCAATGCGAAGACGAGGCAGAGTGCCGGGAAGGAAGAAGCTACGCGCGACTTCACCGCTCCAGCGGTGAGTCCCAGCAGCGGCTCGAACGATTCCGAGGGGGCAAATGAGTTCAGGAGCCCGTTCGAGCAGCGGACGGAGGAGACGACCGCCGCGTCCGCGGAAATACTCGGGCCGTCCGCAGTAGAGGGCAAGTCGTCACTGAAATTCCTACTAGGTAGTGAGAAACGAAAGGACCAGTCGATCTCTCCCTAATGCCTGTTTGGATGAGTGTTAATTCCTTGAAAGGTTTTAAAATTTAGTTTAAATTTGAACTAGATCCTAAAATATTCTAATGAAATACCTCTGATCCAAGGAAGGTTTTGAGATTTAGTTTAAATTTAAACTAGATCCTAAAACATTCTAATGAAATACCTTTAATCCAAACACCCCTAAATACGTCACATTAGCGTATTACGGGCATGACGGGCGTCAACGTGATGTGATTCATAATTTTACGGCCTCGCAATTGACGGGGACCAACCAGCCCCAAGCATATGCAGAACAATATTCCCTCCGTTCAAGTTTGTTTTGGCGTATGTATTGAATGGTTTTATCTATAAATATAAAAATATTTCATATTATAATGTAAAATTAATGTGATTTTTCTCTGTACTTCTAATAAATATCCACCTTTACTTCCTCTACATACATACATTAAGAGGGGTGCTTCCATGCTTTTCCTTTTGACAGTTGCACAAATATTAAAGCATGAATGAATAGTAGATGGTGATTACTTACCCCTTCGTTTACTTCAAGATTTGTGCAACCTGTATTGGGAGTGAAAGCATTGAAGCACTGCTCATACATTAAATATAATGCTTAGTAATAATAATTAAAGATAATCTAGTCATTTTCAATATTTTATTGGTCTAGATGTTAAGATAAAATAAGCTTTATAAACTTGAATAGAAGCAGTACTACACCGAACGCCCCCCTGCTTTGCATGCTAATGATCCACTGTATTCGACACTGCCAAAAGAAAATCCACATATCCGAAGGCGTATGTTTAGCCTCTCAAAAAAGCAAATTTAGGTGCGCAAGTTTAGTCAGCACAGATCAGGTTATCAGCTAATTTAATGCAGAATCTATGTCGCACAGTTAACGAGTTACGAAAATAGTTACTGAGGGTGTCTTATCAGTTCTGATATCATTATCCTGCAAATTCAATGATCTCCATTTCTGCACGCGTGCAAATATATCAAAGATAATTGGAGGTCATACAATCAACAGATTATACATATACCTGGGACTGGCCCACCTCTTTCTCAAAGGAAATTTAAGTGGAACCCCACAGAAACACAAGGTGCGTTCACTCGGACGGAAACCCACTGAGTAGATATTGCGCTGCATAGTTGCATTGCAGTGTTGACAGCGAGAAGAGCTGTAACTCCTCCAAGATAACTGAGAAAAAGAACTCCAAGATAACAGAGAAAAAGAACCTGTAAATCATTACAATCCATATATCAAAAACTTCAATCTTATAGATGCAGACGAGCGACAGAAAGCAGCTGCATTCTTGCGTATTAGCTCAGAAAGCAAACAAACCTAATGCATTTCAATCTCCTGCACTGGAAGAGATGTCTGGTCGGAGTGATGAGTATCAGATGCGCCAGATGAGCTTGCTATCTCAGATTTGCACAACGGACAAAGAGCATTTATCTTGAGCCATTTATCAACGCATTCCTTGTGGAAACAATGTGTGCAGGGAAGTTCACGGAGCTCATCATTGTGTGCATACTTTGCAAGACAGATGCAGCAAACCTGCAATATCACACGGTATAACAAATAATAAGTACCCATGATGCCATGATGTCAAACTTTTGTTTTGCTACCAAAAGCAAATGCAGAAATTAGAAGGAAATAGGGTAACATACAGCATCTTCAGCAGAAAGTGACCGTTCCTTGTCAGTCCCTGCAGCCACTATCCCTCCATCTTGGCCTTCAGCTTCATTTCCTGAACCATGGCGGCGCTTCTTGGTTTTGAATTTATATGTCGGCAAAGCATTGATGGATTCTGGGGTAGCACCTCTTGTATTGTTTGTATCTTCTCTAAAACCCATAACAGATATAATGCAAGGAAGGCAACAGCATATCATTGCGCAGAGGATGAAAGGCATGGCATACCCAATACAACTGAAGGTAAGGAACACAATACATAACCTGGAAGGAAACAAAGTCAGCAACAGTATAAAGGAAGGCAACATCACACCCATAGAAGCAATATTTGTACTTACCTGTACAAGTTTGGAGCATCAATAGCAGAAGAACGCCCACCGAATATCCACACATTTCCTACGACAAACCACACAGCAAAGAAACAATCCAAGGCCATCTTGAAGTGGTCAAACAGTGCATTAATCCTGCAAATGACCAGGTGTATTCATATTTAATAAATAGCTATTCTGTGACATCCATAAGTAAACAACAAAATACGGAGTTCATGACATTCACCATAAATAGATGCATGGAGGGCAGACATATACCAGCACAAATGTAACCTAACCTAGCTGATAACAGCATCTAATATTTTTCCCAGTCTAATAACAAAAACAATGAAGCCAGCCAACCCCAACCATACAATTCAACAAAAGTTGCTAACAAGCAGAAAACACTAACCATTTCATATATAAGTAACAGCCATACTGAGGAATTTTTATGCAAAAGATGCAAACAGTGTACCTCGGGTTAGCAAGCACTGCATTTCGTGCAGCATTCCTACGCCGTTCTGATGCACTTGCCGCATAAGGAGTGGGCTCAGTTGAATTGTTCTGAGAGGAGCCTTGAAGTGAGTGCGCTGGCTCATTCTCGCCGTTCACAATATTACGGTGTATATAGCGCCAATAAAGATGGGGTAACGTGGCAAAACAACCAACTGTATAACCTATGACCCACTCAAATAATGGAGCTTGTGGATGTTCCTTTCTTGACAAAGATAGCACAACAATGGCAGCAACAATTTGGCTCACGTTGACAATAACTTCAATTGAAATCCATAGTCCAGAGTTCAAAGGGCTTCTATGTCGCCGACCATAGTTATCACTTCTCCTAGTGCCTGAAGTGTTCCCTGCATGAGGTACAGCACCTATTGCTGATGGCGCCTGCAAGGCAGGTGCTAGAGCTCTTGTTGAAGGCCTATCCACAGAATTCAACTCTTCATGGTTCTCTCTATCAACACTACGCGACACCGAAGCAGCAGGACCGGTATCCCTTGGAATATCAATTATGTGTTCATGACCACTTACACCTGTTGTTTGTTCCATCCTCAAAGTGTGCATATCAGTATGACCTTGAATTTGGAGGAATATGAGAAGCTGAGGTTGTCAATATTAATAAGTAACAAAGGAAAGAAGCAAGTTGCCCATTTCCCAGACCTGCCGTCTTCCTTACTAGATATTGAATGTTCCAACACAGGTTTTTTCTGTATGCTTCAACAGAAACTCCCAAACTTCAAACTGATCTTTAGGTTTAGCTTGTCAAGATAGTTGTTCTGCAAAAGTCACAGGAAAAATATATTAATTTGTCATCATTTGCATACATGGAAAACTGGCACTCTTTTTGATAAAATATTGAAACAAAATAGCTACTAACATTCGTATCTGATGTATCAGAAATAATTGCACTACAGGAAATAGGTTCAACTTAACATATCACAGTAAATTAGGCTCAAAACCAAACAACTCTAAAAACATTACTAAGTGCCAAGTAAACTTCCTCTCTTTTGAATTATATTAATATAACAATAAGACTTTGGAGCTGCATATCATAGTTGTCACGGCGGTCCGGCTAGGCACGGCAAGCCCGGGGCGCCAGGACGCCTAGGTAATGATTAGATGATAATTTAGAAAGAAACCATGTTCATGAAAGAAAAACTGAGAGCTGCAGAAGGTGTAGCTCTTCACCTCCAGTCAATGCATGCGGTGGTTATGGAAAAATGCAAGATTAGTCGTTATATAGTAAAAGGCCAACTGATTCAAGCAAGGACGGAAAAGCATCTTTGAGCATAGATAAGCAGAGCATAGCTCGCCTCTCCCTATCCATCCCTCCTGTAGATAAGCAGAGCAGAGCTCGCCTCTCCCTATCCATCCCCAATCCCCCACCTCCCACTCCCGCTCCGCCTCGCCTCCAGGGAAGGAAGCCATGGCCTCCCTCGCCTCCGCCTCCCTCCTCTTCCCTCACTCTACCTCCTCCTCCAGGGCCCACCTCCCGTTCTCCACCTCCCTCAGCTTCGCCAGGCCTACGCGGTTCCGTCGCGCAGCGGCGGGGGGAGCTCCGGCTGACGCGCTGGGCTGCTGGTGGTGCTGCGGCGAGAGGCAAGTTCGAGTGCACCAAGCCACACATCAACATCGGCACCATTGGCCACGTCGACCACGAGAAGACCACCCTCACGGCGGCGCTCATCACTGTGTGATAGTACTATTTTGTTTTGCTTACCGATGTTTAGTTCGGCTTGTTTCTTTCAGTTTAGTTGCTATAACTGATATAGTTTATACTTTATAGTATATTAGCTGTGACTTTTCTGTTACTTGAGTATAGCTGAGACAACATAGGAGACATGATATCAATCCTACGGTTTTGCTGCTAGTTTGCCTATATTCCAGACTTTCCAGTTGCTACATTTGATCATTTATGCTGTTTAGTGCTCTTATGGGGATTGAATGATGCAAACATGCATTCTAATTCATACTTGTTCCAGTCAAGACTTATTTCATTGGCTCTGGGGTATGCTGAAAGCTTGAAACCTGTTTGCAATGGCCAAAGCTAAATGGATAGTTCTACATAAGTTATAAATGGATAGTTCTGCTTGAAACCTGTTTTGTCATGACTGTTTAAATGGATAGTTCTGCATGCACATGTATCATATTTTTAACTTTCTAAGCCTTATAAACTGCACACATAAGTTATAAGCTTGCAAGGTATCCAACAGAGGCAAGGAAGAGGATGCCACTTTCCATGGAGGATTGGAATGAAAAGCGAGGATGAATGAGCCAGTGTAGGATGTAGACCACAGGGTCCCATGATCCCATCAGTTTCCTGACGGACCAAAACCAATTTCTAATCTGATTTTAATTTACTAGTGTCCAACTCCAAACAATCCAACAGAGGTTACATCGCAAACTGCCACTATCCAACCCAATGTGACGACACCTTGTCATAGAACTTGCCATGATTGCATTACCTTTTTTCTAAGAATTCAGGTATCCAATACCATGCAGTTCAAATGGACAAATGGCAACTCCTACTTACTCATCGTTACCATCGTGATAAAAGACAACATTAAAAACGACAAACTTAGCATGATTCAACAAATCATATAGATAATGATGCTGACTCAGAGACAACGACAGAACATTTGTCAGTGTAGCCATAATCATGAAGCTGTGTGGATAGCTTATCACAGGTTCACGATGATAATGAACTGCCAGTTGAGCTGGGTAATGATGAAACTCGAAACTTGAATCTTCAAGAACAAGGTTAATATGCAAAAAAAGCAAACTCTAAAATGAAGGAGATAAAATATTGAGTTGAGAAAGCAGTAGCAGATTGCAGCCGGTAGTTGACCTCTATTGGATTAACACCACCCTGGTAAAATCGGATAGCAATAAGGTCCAATCCATCAGGTAATGGACATAATAGTGAGATATGAAGAATTGGGCTGAGTTGGGTCATAGCACAACATGGTTAGTCTTTTGAGACATGTTACGTTTTGGAATATAACCAGTTGTATGGACTATGGACTGATTTGGATTGTGAACTTTCTTATGATACTTAGGCTGGCCCCGTTTGTAGGCTTAGGTATTCCATCCCATCACCTCCCAATCACAAAGTCTTGTCTCTTTTCTTGCCTACCAATCCTAGACAAACCATTCTATTCTAAATGCAACCTTCTTCCCTTAGCATTGACAGAGATTTCCCTCCTAAGTTGCAAGCAGCAATCCAAAGTCTAACCTGTATCAGATCACTTGTCGATACCACAATGTCATGCTTTTCCTTGGGATATTTTCGACAATTTATATACATATCATCAACTGGCAAATCTGAGGTCCAATTGGGTAACTTTAACCCAATCCATGCATGATTGATGGACAACACAGTACATACATGATGTACCGTTATGTAATGTTGGTGGCTTGCTGTTGATTTGCGTGTGTACCCTCTGCCCTCTGGGTCTCATTTTTTAAGCTGTCCTGAACATCTATACTTATTGTTCCATCGGTTCAATGTTGTATAACAAGGTTATTCTTTTTTATTACTTTTTTTTGGTAAGTACTAAATAGAAATGGCTATCTTGGTACGTTTTAGAATGCATGTGATTATAACACTGTGATTAAGGTGCAGTTTTATGCAATATCAATCCGGAAGTGCTACAGGCCGGACATCCGACACGCGAGCCGTTCGCTCGGACGCCCATTTTCCTTCCTCGGCTAGAAGCTTCAAGTGAGATCTAAGCCACGTCTTCCTCGTCCTTATCCTCATCCAACCAACACGAGCTCCACTCATTTTGCTCACTCTCTCTCCTTCCAACTCATGCCATGCTACGAAGATCACCACTCTTCGAGGAACTAACAAGCTCTGATTGAAGTGGCTCATCTCTCGCCAACCCACCATGGCTCCTCCCCACGCTTCTGAGTTTCCTCATCGTGCTCATCGGCGTAGACGGCAAAGTCTTCCCATGCTCAACTGGGAGACAAGAGGCAATGGTGGAGCTCCAAGGCGAGGCCTCTCGAGCTCATGGCGAGGTGTGAGGTGGAGCTCTGCGACGCGAGGCAGCAAGGCCTCCCGAGCTCAAGAGGCAAGAGGTGTTGGTGGAGCTCCACAACGAGGCAACGTGGCCTTTTTTAGCTCAATTGTCAGCCAGCCTCGCCTAGATCTGAGCCCGCCGGCGACGAGATGGTGGTGCGACCAGGCCACCACTTCCTCCTCCAAGCTCAAATTACACAATGTTGCAAATTGTAAGTCCATTATTGCAACAGTGAAATCCTAATGTTGCAATACCACACACAAAATAGCTGAGGTGCCCTAATGACTTTTTCATTTTTCAACGATGTTTTGTTTTTGTTGCAATTAATTTTTAGATTTGTTGCATCAGCTGTTGTCGCTTGTTGCAATTTTTTTGTTTTTGTTTTGGATTTGTTGCATTGGCGACAAGAATTGTTGCAACCATATACATACATTGGCTGAGGTGCCCTAATGACTTTTCATTGTTGCAACGATGTTTTGTTTTTGTTGCAATTAGTTTTTAGATTTGTTGCATCAGCGGTTCTCGTTTGTTGCAACCTTTTCGTTTTTGTTTTGGATTTGTTGCATTGGCGACAAGAATTGTTGCAACCATACATGTACATACACATATATATGCGGGAGATAAGTCATGTATGGTCTCATATATAACTGCAACCATTTGACAAATATCACCAAGAGATATGTGGCATACCCTAGGTAGGAGTAAAATACATAGAGTTACTAAGAACGCGGTCAACATGACATGATAAACTGCTACAAGTAAAAGCAAAAAAAGTAACCAGCAAACACATCCATAGAAGCATAATCAATATAGAAGAAAACCAGTGGAAACTATGGAATCATGATTAAAATAGGCATAATTAACACTTAAACCCTGAGCGGTAATACATAAATAGTATGCATGAAACCAACGACCCATAAAGCTACCTAAGAATGAACCTGATAAAAAACTACCACATATCGATCCACTAATAAGCACAAGCACAAAATCCATTTCGCCCTACTATGAAATCCCCATTAACACATGATAGTGGCAAAAACATTAGGGGAAATTACCCTAGACATGACACGTACTACATTAACAGTAAGATACTAAAATTTAAGAACAATCGCAGATCCGGGCAATCGACAGCATGTAGACACACAAACAGCATCTGATTTGAGACACGAATCTTCCGATCCGCACAAGCAAGTAGCACAGGAGAGAGGATTTAGGGCGGAGATGGTTACCACGGATCCACGGCCTTCAAGTAGCACCGAAAAGGAGAGATCACGGCCCGATAGTTGAGATTCCCCTAGGTACAACTCCGGCGGGCGGAACGGAGCAGGCGTGAGAGTAGCAGCAGAGGGATGGACACCTGATAAAGCTTGCGGCGGGGAGGAGAGGGACACGGGGTGCGCGCGAGAGAGGAGGACGACGACGAGTACGAGGGGGAGGAGCGCCAAACCTAACCTAGCTAGTCACCACCAGATACACAGCAAGGTAGCTCGCGCGGCGCGCGGGGGAGGGTGGGGGGTGGTGACCGTTCGACGGTGAAGGCACGGCGCGCCGATAGCGCAGCTGTGCCTGGTGCCTGTACGCGGCGGCGATCGAGCGGGTGGCGGCGAGAAGTGGCCTCCCCGTGGCGTGGTGGACGAGAGCGCAGGGGGGTTGGTGACGAGGGAGCGAGAGGGTATTACCATCTCAGGATTGGGGAATGGGAGGAACGGAGGATACCTTCGGGTTCCCGCAAAGCGACTACGCCGGCGATGGGCCGGGCTGGGCGGGACCGAGACTGCGACTGACAGATGCAAGTTTCCAAACCACTCGAGGTGCACCTCCCAACGACCGCTTTTCGGGCTAAATTTGGGCCGTGCCGACTCAATTGCGCAACGAATTCCACGGCCCAGCTTCTCACCCGGCCGTGCTCCCACTGCGAGTGCACGCCTGCCGGAGGCTCAGACTAGCACGAACTGTGGGCCTGTGGCCGCCGGCTTCTCCAGCAGTTCATACTTGGCTCACTTGGATTGTGCCCTGCACCCACCTGGTTCCAGGATCCCAGAACCTGTATCTTCTGTACAGGCTTGTCAGCTAGGATTACTGCGTATATTGATGTATTTAAGCTTAACCCTTTCACCTCCTGCAGATAATGCTTGCATATCTTGGATATGATCGTGAATTCCATACTGCCGCTCCCTTTCATTCACATTTTTGCAACAGTTTGATCGTGGTTTCCAATTCCACGTGCTTCCTACAGGATAACCCTTTTGGGCTGGCATGCTCTAAAATGACAACAGTAACAAGTAGTAATTCAGTGTAGCGTCCGCAGCCCGCAGAAACGCTTGTCAAATATCAGTGGGTGATGTTTGGCCTGGCGATTGCAGCAGAAGAAGAAATCTGAGAGATGATGGCTATTGCGTAAACCAGCTTTTGCCGGTTTCATGATTAAATTGTTTACCTATTCTCCAGTCATTCGGGGGAAATGCACACCTCCTTTTTTTTCTTTTGCCGGGTCCATTTCTTGCTGCTCTGCCAAGAACCTGTGCCTAAAAGGCAGGACACCAACAGGTTAGATTCAGGCGACATGTTTGGGACAGATGCTGTGTGGGTGACGCAGTCCGGTTGGATTTGTTCTCTACTCATGTTAGGGCCTTCGAGGGTAGGGCAACTTGTTGGTCACTGCGCAATAATACAACGGCAGAGATAAACACATCCTTTCGAGGGTTTCCATGTCTTGAGAAAATAGAAGACAGAATTCAGAAAAGACTAGCCTGTCACATCAACAGGAGTAAAGCTACCCTGCTTGCATCTGCAAACACACTGCCACTTTACGGCGTCATCAGTAATTTAGCACAGTATACCCTAAACCATAGAATTTTGCTCGTGCTTATTGCAAGTGCTTTTGCAACTTCAGCGTGAAGCTCACTGAACTCTCCGGATGTTCCTTTCGTTGCTTTGCAATTCCGTGCGAGTGTATCAGATTTGTAGGTTTCGCAAACTCTGTGCAGGCGTATCACGTGAGAGGAGGGGGGGAAGGCAAGAGAACGTGTGGATTATTCCCCCGTGATATTACTGGCGAGGCGGTAGTGCACCCCCGATACCTTTTGCTACGAGCAAGCAGTTTCATTCACTGAACCTTGCCGACGATGCCCTACCAGCCCCAACTCCTCCATCAATCCTGTACCTTTCTGCGCTCGGCAAGTGTGACAAAACAACAATGAAAGCTTCTCTTCTCCGTACAAGATCACACACACACGATGGTACATGCATTGACCAGGTTAATTGGGCACATCGATCGATCCCCGCTTCACCGCTGCCTGCGATTGGCGCCAAGAATATCTGCCAGTCCACCTCGCGATCGCAACTTCACAGTTGAAGCCGTGGATCGCAGGTAAGGTAACCGGCGCCATCGATCTTAATTAGCAGCATTTAATCTGAAAAGGCGTTGGGTTTTGTTATACTAGGATATCTCTTCTTATGGCCAGCAGTCTCAAATTGGATCAGATTTTTATGAGATATATCACGAGTGTGTGCGGTTTTAAGAACAAATTAGATCAGTCTCGTAAAGAACAAAAGTAACAGCAATGAAACAACCACGACATGGGGAAAAAGATTTGGCGAAACCAGTTACAAATTCTTTAAGCACAAACTTAAAACAAAACATGTGGTTGTTGCTCTCTCACAACCTCTTAAACCTTTTAAGATTACTGGATCTTTGTTGTATATAAGAATCTAGTATTAAAAGGTTATATAGCCTATAATTCCCTCGTGCAAGAGCAGAAGAAATTCTACTTAAAAAATAGAAATCCAAATTTTATTAGAGTTTATCTAATACTCGTTATAGGACAACTTTCCAGGGTTTTTAACTGTATATGGTTTCGTTTCGTTCGCACGGCACGTATGGTGATCGAGAGCTAGCTACAGCTGGAATCGTCGCACGCGCGTCCAATCCGGCCACGCGCGTCCAATCCGGCCGTGCGCGCGTACTCATTGTTATCGTCTCCCGTCCCGTGTGACGCTGCCGTCGTCGTTGTTTTGCCATGAGCCGCCGAAAAGAGGCGAGCGCGACGGGTGGGGTGTGCGTGTGTGATGTATCTATCGCTCGCTCGCGACGCGCACCCACCCGACAGACGCCTGGCGATGGGCACCACGCACCGGCGCGCGCGCGCGCACGTCTTTACCTCTCGGCCTCTCGATCGGGCGTGGCAGTGGCAGGTGCGCGCGGTTGGCGCTGGGGCGGCCGCGTTATCGCCAGACGCGTGCGCTTTTTTGTGCCGTCTTGGCGAGGTCGCCGCGGGTTGGAACCACGGCTCCCTCTTCGTGACGACTCTTCTTTCTTCTTGATTTTTTCGGCTGTTTTGGGTGCTTTTACGCTGCGCACGATTGGATAATTGCAGAATGGTGCTGAGCGTGATCGAAGAGGCTGCCTTGCCTCGATACTTCTTTGAGAATCTAGTGCTACAACCGTAGACTTTGATGCGTACTTTCTGCCGTCCTTGCGCCCAGGGGTTGATCTACAGTGTAGAGGCTGTGGTCAAACGACACCGACGCTCTCCAGTCTAGCACATATGGTCCATTTAGTACATAAGCATATAATCCTTTTTATTATAAATTAAAAGTTAGTGCTACAAATTCGTAATGATCTCGGCGACCCTGATTAACTTTTCTTCTAGATCCACTCCTGCTTGCACCAACTTTCCTGGTGCTGCGAGGTTGTTTGCACCAAAATTTGACAAGTCTGGTCAAAATCGGCAATAAAGTCAAAGATACGGAATTAACGGACAGGATGGAAAGGTTTGGAGATATTTTGATAACGGCAAGATCTTTAAGGAAATAACTGTCCGAGATAAGGCCGATACGGATCAAAACTTGAAACGTGTTGTAGTCGGACACGATCGGCCGAAGGGTATAAAAGGACCAGAGCAAGCTGCAAAAAACAACAACACAATACAATCAACCAGCTTTTACTTTTTTTACTTTTTCCTGTCGACTAGGAGTAGCCTTTGTAATTTAGATCTCTCTTTGTAATCGATTTTGATCAATAAAGTTGCGCATCGCCGATTGTTGATCTTCGTCAATTACACCCCCAGGTTTGATTTGTTCTGATTTTGTTGCGCATCGTCTTCTTCAGAATTGATCTACCTTTATCCTTTGATTAACTTTAATCGGCTAATTAGACTTACCCTGTTACTTTGATCTTAATCGGCTTCAAGCTGATTGAGTCTAAGCCGATTGATCGTTACGATCGGCTTTTGAGTAAACTTTATATTTTTACCTTGTCGATTCTGAGTCAAATCGACCGCACGCTCTGAACCGGTGTTAAATGCGGTGTCTTCCGTCGAAACCCTACATCAAGTTTTTGACGCCAACACACTCTTGGCACGCCCGGTGGGACCAATGTCTTCATCAGGAAAGTCGATTCCACCATCTGATCTGAACGCAGAAGCCATAATCGTCCCAACAATGGACGATTTGACCGCGGAACAACGTCAGGAAATAGAGTCTCGGAAGACTGCGTTGGAGGAGATAATGCTAAGCTGTTATCAGAAAACCAGATGTGACATCACTCAAAAATTCGCCCTGCCGACGGTCAACGCCCTGGGAGATGCGGGTGTCACAGAACTGGTAAGCCGATATCTGCCTGCTCAAGCCGAATTATCGGCTATGATTAATCAGTCTATGCACCACGCCTTAATAAATCAATCATCGGCTCTCGTGACAATGCTCAAGCCGATGATAGCAAATAGCGTTAAATCTATAGCCCAGGAGTTAGCCTCGTCAGGAAGCCTGCTTGACCCATTACAAGCTCTGTCAAATTATCCTGTTTTTTCTGTAGCACAAAATACGCAGAGCTCAACAGCCGATCCTAAACTATCGGCTATAACCTTACCCCCTACAATGATGCCTACGCAGCCGACCGTAATATTGCCTAGAGATCCTCGGTCAAGTGGGGTGAGCCATTATCACTCCTACACCGACGCCGCTAAGTTAGACGCATCGATAAATCTATCGCCGTCGGCTCCATTTTATGCCTTTCCCCAATCGGTTCCACAGCAGATTGGCTCCGAGAGATTCTCTCGAGATCCTACCATGCTTAGAAACCCAGGTCCACTTAGGGTAGTGACATACTCAGAACCGTTTGTCCCAAAGGTCTGCGGAACCTCAGGCGAGCATAATCGGCATGATCAAGATGGTCGTGTCGATGATGCAAAGATAATTGGCAACCCGAGCTTGCACTCGGGCGGCCGCCAACTATGACCAACATTATCAAGGGTCCGCTATGCCAATGGTCGATAATGTAAATTGGGCGATCGATTTCATTATTTTACGGGACCGATTCGCATCTGACCTAAGGAAAGGTTATCCGCTATAGAAAGCCGTATCCTGATTACATAGATCGTATGCCATACCCTCATAATTTCAGAGTACCAGAATTTGCGAAATTCTCTGGCGATGATTCAACTACAACGTTGGAACACATCGGACGCTTTATCGCTCAATACGGCGAAGCGGCTCAGTCCGATGGACTAAAAATAAGATTGTTCCCATTGTCATTGTTCGGAGCAGCTTTTACCTGGTTTACCTGTTTACCTCCGAATTCGGTCCACTTTTGGAACGATTTGGAAAGCCGGTTTCACGAATACTTCTTTTCGGGCAGTTTGGAGCTCAGGATTTCCAATCTAAGCTCCGTCCGTCAGAAATTTGGGGAATCGGTAACTAATTACATTAAAATGTTTAGGAAAACTAGGAATCGATGTTTTATTGTCACTTTGCCCGATAATCAACTTGCTGATTTAGCGTTTCAAGGATTGATTCCTCCGCTTAGGGAAAAGTTTGGAGGGCAAGAGTTCGCTGACTTAAGTCACTTGCTTCATCGAGTATCGGCTCAAGAAAGCCGATTCCTTGATAGTAAAGCGTTTAAAGAGAGATTCAAGAACAATAATAGTAAGGAGAAGGACAAGACCAAAGTCAATATGGTCGAATATTGTCCCAGTGATTCTTCAGAAGACGATGAAGCAGAAATAAATATAGCCGAATGGGTAAAAGGATCTAAAAAGTCTTTAGTCTGTTCTTGGCTAAAGCCGACTAGAAATAAGTCGGAAGTTAAATATGCCTTCGATGTTTCCAAATGTGATCGTATTTTTGATCTGTTATTACAAGAAAAGATAATACGATTACCCGAGGGACATGTTATACCATCGGCTGACGAGATCAAGAAACGCAGGTATTGCAAATGGCACCATTCTTTTTCTCACAATACTAATTACTGCAATATTTTCCGTCAACAGATCCAGTCGGCTATTGAGGACGGTCGGCTAAAATTTGCTGACGAGCCGACCATGCAAATTGATGCTGATCCATTTCCAATCAACATGGTTCAATGTTCGGCTAAAGGAAAGGAGCCGATGCATGATGAGCCAAAAGAGGATCGGCAGGTCAATATTCAACCGAATTCAGACGCTGGTCAAACTCTGAAAATTACGATCAGCTCATTACAAATAGAGGTCGATCACGAAGGAAAAAATTCGAGGACCATTAAACCCAAGGGTAATCCTCGGGTGGGTAAATGGTACAAAGCTGAAAAATCACCACCAAAGCAAACGGTCAAAAGGCCGGGACCAACTTTTTCACAATTGATGGATAAATATGAAAGGATGCATAGCCGACCACGATATCCTGCTCGCCGGTCGGATAATTTATATCACACTGAAAATGTAGAAAGGGCCCATAGAAGATGTCCTTTTTGGCAGTTTTGTTGGGAAAGGGGAGTAGCATTGCCATCCCCGTATACATGCCCGATGGAGCATTATCCCCGCGATGATTGGCCAAGGCAATCGGCTAAAGATAGGCTGTCTGGTCCGATTCGAGGTTACAACGAAGGTTTCAGAAGGCATGTTCACGAAAGGATATCTGGACCAAAGCAAGAGCCAAACCAGGTCGAAATGCGGGGGTTCAACATAGACCAAGATAATCTCGTCGACAAGATAAGAAAACCAGTAGAGCCGAAGCCTAGATGGTGTCCGTCAGGCCTTAGCCGATCGCAATGCAGACGACTTCAGAGGCTAAGGACTCAAGAGATCCGGGAAGCTAACACAGAGAAACAGAGGGACGAAACTTTCAATGAGCTTCGTCCGGTCAAAATTGTCAAGAAAGAATGGAGAAAAAAAGAATAAGCTGAAGAAGATTTTGAATCGGCAGACGATCTAGACTCTCTTATGATTAGGGATGATACACCCCCAATGGATATCAACATGGTGTTCACGTTGCCAGCCGAATTCAAAATCAAAACTGAATTGGCTAAAGAAACTTTTGCCCAATCTTGCTCGGAAGTCCAAAACGCAATCTTCGAGAAACCAAGAGATGATCGTCGGCATTTGAAACCATTATATCTTAAAGGATATATAAATGGAAAGCCGATATCAAGGATGCTGGTAGATGGCGGGGCCACAGTAAACTTGATGCCCTACACGACTTGCAAGAAATTGGGTAAGTCCGATGAAGACTTGATTAAAACTAACATGGTTTTAAACGACTTCACAGGCGATCCCACAGAAGCCAAATACGTCATGGTTGCAGAACTGACCGTCGGCAGTAAGACTTTGCCGACCGCATTTTTTGTTATTGACGCCAAAGGAAATTACAGCGTTCTGCTTGGAAGAGATTGGATTCATGCCAACTGCTGTATCCCGTCAACTATGCATCAAGCGCTTGTCCAATGGAACGGAGAAGAGGTTGAAATTGTCACGGCCGACACATCGGCTCACATCGCCATGGCTAGTTCTGATGCGAATTGGCAACATTAAGAAGCAAGGTGTATATCGGGAAAAACATTAGAGGATTGCGATTTCATCTGCGTGAGCAAGACAGGACTTATGCCGATCAGCGTCAAGCCAGGCACATTTGATCGAGCAAACGAAGTGTTACGCCGATGGGGACAAGAAAAACAGTAAAGATATTACAAGGCAAAATGCAAAGCTATCGGCAAACAACGGATAGCTATGAAGCTATAGAAGACTTTCAAGAAGTTGAAAAGTTAGGTCAAGGCTTTACGTCCACCGATCTGCTTGAAGAAGTTGATATAGGTAGTGGTGATAGAAAAAGACCAACTTTTGTGAGCGCAAATTTAGATGTAAAATATAAAGAGAAATTAATCGAAATTCTTAGAAAATATAAAGGTTGCTTTGCTTGGGAATATTACGAGATGCCTGGTCTAAGCCGACAATTGGTAGAACATCGGCTACCCATTAAACAAGGTTATAGGCCGTTTAAACAGTACCCTAGGTATTTTAATCTGGCTCTGTATAAAATTATAAAAAGAAGAGATAGAGCGATTGTTGGAGGCTAAATTTATAAGACCTTGTCGATATGCGGAGTGAGTTTTCAACATTATTCCAGTTATGAAGAAAAACGGAAAACTGCGAGTATGTGTCGACTTTAGAGATTTGAACAAAGCGACACCAAAAGATGAATACCCGATGCCTATAGCCGATATGCTTATCGATGCTGCGTCGGGGAATAAGATCATAAGTTTTCTAGACGGGAATGCCGGATACAATCAGATATTCATGGCAAAAGCCGATATACCAAAAAAATTTTCGGATGTCCCGTGCAATAGGTTTATTCGAGTGGACAGTTATGACCTTCGGATTAAAGAACACTGGAGCAACATATCAGCGAGCCATGAATCTAATTTTTCACGATTTAATCGGCCACATCGTTGAAATATACATTGATAATGTCGTGGTAAAATCTGCAGAGGACTTGCAGCATTTGGCCGATCTAGAAAGAGTTTTCCAGAACATAAGATCGCATGGCTTGAAGATGAATCCTTTCAAATGTGTGTTCGGCGTGTCGGTTGGACAGTTTTTGGGTTTTATGGTGCATGAGAGGGGGATTGAAGTCAATCAAACAAGGGTTAATGCCATAGTCGATACAATGCCCCCGACGTGCAAAAATGAGTTACAGAAGTTGATCGGCAAAATTAATTATCTCCGAAGGTTCATCTCGAATCTCTCCGGACGGATCTGCGCATTTACCCCACTGCTGAAACTGAAGGATAATCAAGAGTTTTTATGGGGAGCCGATCAGTAAAAGGCTTTCGACGACGTTAATAAATATTTAGCTAATCCTCCGGTTTTGGCCGCGCCACAAAAGGGGATTCCATATAAGTTATATATATCGGCTGAAAAGGAGACTATTGGGTCTGTTTTAGCACAAGAAGTTGATGGAAAGGAAAGGGTTATCTTTTATTTAAGCCGACGCCTTCTTGATGCTGAAGTCAGGTACCCTTTCGTTGAAAAATTATGCTTGTCTTTATACTTCTCATGCACAAAGTTAAGACATTACATTTTAGCATCGGCTTGTAAAGTAATCTGTAAAGCCGATGTTATAAAATATATGTTGTCAGCTCCAATCCTGCGGGGTCGACTTGGCAAATGGGCTTATGCCTTGGTTGAGTTCGACATGTCCTATGAATTGGCCAAAGCAGTCAAAGGGCAGGTATTAGCCGATTTTATAACAGGACATGATACTACTACTGATTTGGTATCCGTAGCCCCTTGGCAATTGTTTTTGACGGTCGTAATGCGAGAAGGCGATGGAATCGGTATAGTGCTCATATCGCCTAAAGGGCATAACTTCGAGTTCGCATTTCGGCTAAATAGCCGATGCTCAAATAATCAGGCAGAGTATGAAGCGTTGCTCAAAGGTTTGCAGTTATTGGAAAATATCGGAGCAAGTACGGTTGAGGCATACGGGGATTCTATGCTAATTATACAGCAAATCAAAGGAGAATACCAATGTCGGGACGAGATACTGCTAAAATACTTGGAGCAATGCATAGAGATCATCGGCTCATTCATGTCATTTCTATCGGCCACGTCCCTAGAGAGTTGAATGATAAAGCTAATGCCTTAGCTCAACAGGCATCAGGGTATAAAGACCTCGACCGATATCAAGTGACTGAGCTAATAGATAAAGCCGTCATGTGTATGGATGTCGCGGATTGGACGACGCAGATAAAGAAATACCTGATCGATCCATCTGAACCGACAGAACGCAAAATTAGGCAACAAGCTTTGAAGTACATTGTTATGGACGATACGTTATATTATCGGACGATGGAAGGATTGCTATTAAGATGTCTTGGGGCCGAAGAAGCGCGAGTGGCAATGGGTGAAGTACATGAAGGCATTTGCGGTTCTCATCAATCGGCCCATAAGATGAAATGGATGCTTAGACAGATAGGTTACTTTTGACCGACAATGCTAAAAGATTGTTTTAAATACTACAAAGGTTGTCAAACTTGCCAGAAATTTGGCAATGTACAATTAGCACTAGCATCGGCTTTACACCCAATTATCAAGCCATGGCCGTTTAGAGGTTGGGGAATAGATATAATCGGCCAAATATTTCCTGCATCGAGTAAAGGCCACAAGTTTATTTTGGCCGCAACTGATTATTTCTCAAAGTGGGTTGAAGCTATACCACTTAAGAAAGTAACCAGTGTTGAAGCCATCGGCTTTATTAATGAACATATTGTTCATCGATTTGGAATACCGCAAATAATTACAACCGATCAAGGCACGGTTTTCATGTCCAATGAGTTTCAGGCTTACGCAACAAGTCTGGGGATTAAACTATTAAATTCATCCCCATACTACGCTCAGGCTAACGGACAAGCTGAATCATCCAATAAAATGTTGATTAAACTGATCAAAAGAAAGATCGATGAGAAGCCGAGGAATTGACATTCAACTCTATCAGAATCACCTTGGGCATATCGGCTAGCTTATCACGGAGCGACGAAGCTTTCACCTTATCAGCTGGTGTATGGTCAAGAAGCCGTATTACCCGTTGAAATCAATATTGAATCTATACGAGTGGCCAGACAAAATGGTTTGTCGGCTCAGGATTATGACACTTTGATGATCGACAATTTGGATGAGTTGACAGAATTACGATTGTCTACGCTTGATCGGCTTAAGAAGAATAAAATCAGGGTGGCGAAAGCGTACAATAAAAAGGTCATGCCTAAATCTTTCGATCAAGCCGATTTAGTATGGAAAACGATATTACCTGTTGGTTCGAAAGATAACCGATTCGGAAAATGGTCACCTACGTGGGAAGGACCATACAAAGTCAATCGGCTAGTCGGCGGAAATTCGTACATACTAGAAACGTTGGAAGGATATGTATTGCCTAAAGCTATTAACGGAAAATATTTGAAGAATTACTATCCTAGCGTTTGGATTGGAGCCTAACCGACTAAATATTTCGTTCAAAAAGCCAAGTTAACACGATGCTGTTATTCGGCTAAAAGAAATTGCAGACTAAAACTTCAAAAAAGTGAAATTAAATCGGTTAAACAGCCGATTACAAGTATAGCAAAATTACAAAGTATTCAAGCAAGTGTTTCTGAAAAAACGGCCAATATAGTTTTACATCTCAGGAAGTTAATATTGGATGCCTGAACCAGGAAGAGTCGTGCCTAGAGCCGACAGAGCGCCCGCTGCCTTAGCGATTACGCATTGAACTTCGTCAAGAATGCGCTCATCGTCTTTGGCGTTTCCAGGTACTGGCTTCACCTTGGTCAACTGCTTGGCCACGTCTGCGATGGCTTTGGCGATGCCGAGTTTCTGTTCTTTCATGGTCGACATGTTTTTCTCCATGGAATTTTGGCCATCTTGGATTAATTTTTCTGTCTTGGCTAGTTCCTCCAAGAGAAATTTCTTTGTCGACTCAAGCTTCGAAAGGTTATCCTTGGATGTCTTTAGTTGCAGCGCATTGGCATCAAACTTGCGTTTTTTCGCCTTGGCGTCAGCGACAAGCTCATCCAAAAATTTCTTATCGGCTTCTTGAGCTTCGCGCTGCGCTATGCGTATTTGGGCCTCCTCAACTTCAGACCTCCTTTCGTCTAAGTGGCACACATTCAGTAGTGCCGCCATCGCTTTCGGGGGTAGGTCGGCTTCAACGGCCGCTATGGCATCGCGGATCGGCTGATTAATTGCTAGGATCTCCGATTGTGGCCTTGTGACTAGATCAAGTAGCTTGTTCAGTTTCTCTTTCATGCCTGGGGTGGAGGTGACCACAGCCGATGCCTCCTTCGAAACTTTAAAGATTCTCCTGATCTCAGCATCATAGTCATCAGTGGCCATGATCTCCGGATCATCGAGATCGGCCAAAGAGAAACCCAACAGATTTGTCGGGTCGGAGAGCTCCGGCAGGTCAGCGATTGGAGCAGTTGAAATCGGCCGTGGCGAGGAGAGCGGTGTAGAAGTTTTCGGAAGATCAGCCAGAATCTTCGTGGCTTGAACCGATTGCGTCGGCTGAAATAAGAAATGCAAGGTAAGCCGACGTATTGAAGGACATGTTAACGAAGAAGTACAAACAATCTACCTTGTCAGTAGCCGACGCATGTGGCGAACTCTCGCCGCTTTGCTCCTGGGGCTTGGGTCCTTTTTTCGCAGGAGCCTTGGTGTACTTTGTCTTTTTCTTTTCTGAAAATATAGATTGACTAAAGGTCAGTTCGGTCAAAGAGAAAATAGTATTAGTAGATTGTGTTTATACTTACTTGGTTGTTTTTTCTCAATGTCCGATAAAGATGGACTGTGGACCCCTAGAGTACCAGAAGTATAATCTGTAAGGCCAGTCAGTTGATGTGACCTCTTGCCTTGGCCATTCCCCGATTGGCCAGAGATGGGCTTTTTGCCAACATCCTTAGCCTGCAATATGAGTAGTAAAAAGTGATTAGGAAATGCATCTGGTAAAAGACCGATGTACAAGACAAGATTATTCAAGCTGATACCTTATCTACTAAACTCGTGTTAGTGTAACCAGATGAACTAGCTTCACTGCTAGAATCGTTGTTAGACACTAAGGATGGCTCTGGCAGATTTGGAAAGAATTCCTTGATTATAAGCGACCGAGTCTTTTCCATGTACAAACACTCAGCAATAGCCGACCACCATGTTGTGAAACCTCCTGCCCGGCGAGCGTTCAGGTGGAAGTGTGGTAGACTGCGAAGATGAAGCTCATCGGCTAATTCCAAGACTAGCCTCGCTGATGTGGCATTGCGAACCCTGGCTCTAGGTTGCAGCCGATCTAGAAGTGGCAAACTTGGAATCACCTGGCCGAAGCCGAGCTGTCTTGCGTAAACTGAAGGATGATAAAACTCGTATGAAGGTTGGAATGTCCGATTCCTAGTATGAAGGCCGACATGGAAAATGCACGGAGAAATGAAAATTCTATACAAATCCAAAGTCTCCTGAGGCATCAGAGAACTATTGGCTTCTAGGTGAAGAAATGAAGGCCAAGAAAAATCGACTGTAGCACCGTAACTAAAGAAGTCTTGCTGCTTGAAATCTTCGGTATCTAATTGCAAAAAGAAAGACAAGAATCTTCTGCAGCTGTCGGGAGAAATCCTTGTCTCATTACTGGAGCACATCATAAACCTCTCACCAAAAGATCGACATTCTCTAAATTGTATAGGTGCCCCCTCTAGTATGTTATCTCTTGGAAAAGGAGTCTCGTCGGTTGAATCCAAATTAAAAGAACTATTTGAATAAGCAAAGATAGCCATATTTGTATGAACCACATCTGCCACCTACATTACCGACGGTGAATTTCCCAAAACCGTATAAAGCCAACTCCTTATTATATAAAGCATCCGATACACAAAGACCCAAGAAGATTTTTCCTAGAGCTAGCCGACGACCTTCGACAAGTTGCTCGCTATCATTTGATAAACCCGAGTTGGTCCAAGAGACGCCCACGTAACAAAAATGGTCTAGCCAAAGATTGTAAATGCAACATGCTCTTCGTCCGATACCAGGCCATTAATCTTGTTATTATTTCCAATATATTTGGCCCAACCTTCCCCCTTGGATCGGATATGTTTATATTTTGGTTTTTCGCTAAAAGCCGATACTTGTTCTCCATCTGGCCGAAGACAGCACAATTGAGCAACATCTAAAAGAGTTTGGCCGATGGGACCGGTATGGAACAAGAAGACATTAAAACAGTCCGACCAAAAATAACAGGCCGTGGCCACCAAGGGCTCGTTGGCTTCTGGGTCGGCTAAAGAAAGTGGAATATATTCGGCTATGCCCATTCTTTCCAATTCACCCCTCTTTTGGGCTGCTACCCTGATAAACCAATTCCTCCGTCCTTTGAGAGCTGTCGGCCAAGCTCTGAAACTTTTATTCCAACCCTCTATGTTGTGACCAGCAGCCAACAGAGGTAAACGAGGGATTTCTTGGTTGGTTACGGTATGAACATCTAGATTTCCCAATGGACCCAAAAAATATTGGTCGTTGCTGTGCGGGATCGGAATAAGTACCTGGCTAGGGTCCATTGCAGCCGATGAAGAAAGATGGATGAGCCAAAGGATTGCCTCGGAAAGTACTTCAAATAGGAAGCTTAAGCCGATTGCAGACAAATCGAGAGCTTGTACGCGTGAAGAATGACTGAAGTGGGGGTCGCATTTTATAGTGTAGTGAAAATTTGAATCGACAGGAAGTGAATCTCAAAAGGCGCGAGTAGTTAAAACGCACTACCCGCATGTTAGAGAATTATGGCGCGAATAAAGTAGCAGTTATTGAGCGAAGTTCAACAGTTAGCCGATTGAAAAAGCCGATAAAATTGCGATTTTTGACAGATGACAAGTCATCTCTCAAAAATAGGGGGCATATATTTGCACCAAAATTTGGCAAGTCTGGTCAAAATCGGCAATAAAGTCAAAGATACGGAATTAACGAACAGGATGGAAAGGTTTGGAGATATTTTGGTAACGGCAAGATCTTTAAGGAAATAACTTTCCGAGATAAGGCCGATACGGATCAAAACTTGAAACGTGTTGTAGGCGGACACGATCGGCCGAAGGGTATAAAAGAAGGACCAGAGCAAGCTGCAAAAAAACAACAACACAATACAATCAACCAGCTTTTACTTTTTCTACTTTTTCCTGTTGACTAGGAGTAGCCTTTGTAATTTAGATCTCTCTTTGTAATCGATTTTGATAAATAAAGTTGCGCATCGCCGATTGTTGATCTTCGTCAATTACACCCCAGGTTTGATTTGTTCTGATTTTATTGCCCATCGCCTTCTTCAGAATTAATCTACCTTTATCCTCTGATTTGCTTTAATCGGCTAATTAGACTTACCATGTTACTTTGATCTTAATCGGCTTCAAGCTGATTGAGTCTAAGCCGATTGATCGTTACGATCGGCTTTTGAGTAAACTTTATATTTTTACCTTGTCGGTTACAGGTTAAATCGACTGGCACGCTCTAAATCCGGTGTTCGTCTGGTGTGCTGCTGTCAGAAACCCTACATCAAATTTTTGATGTCAACAGAGGTGCCACGTTGCTTCATCTTCGAATGGACCCGTAACTGTTTATGTATGTTAACAAAAAGTTTGTTACTACTTCCAGTAGGCAGTAGCTAGTTGTGTGTTGTCGAGGTGACGCATCGGTGATGACAGCCTCCGGGCCTTCATCACTCGTCCACGTCGGCAAGAAGCCTTTTCAATCCCACTGGGAATTATGATCAGGACAGTTACATCGGCATTACTTTCTTCTTGTTCTCTCCAATGTCAAATGTGAAGTTGCAAAGAAAAGGGGGAGAGAAAGGAAAAGAAAGCAATATTCCTTTTTCTTTCGGAGCAGCGAAAGCGAGCTTTCGAGGGTGCATGGGGAGATTTTCAGCGGATATTATACAATTTTCAACTGGATGGGGCCTTAGAAATTTTTTGAATCTAATCTCGAAATAACAAATAATGAATCAGCTAGAGGGGGAGTCCATTGACGTCGAAAGATATGCATAGTAATAATATAGTATACATATGCCGAAAGCAACCCATTGCCTTGTCACTAACCAACAGAATTGATAGATATTATCATCATTTGAAAAGGAAGTAACAGATCTCTCTCTACCCCCATTTTATCCATTAGCTCGAACGAGTAGCATCATAATTTTATCTACCATCATGAGCTAACATTGATAAAAATATGAGAGGTGCTTTCATGCTTTTCCTTTTAACAGTTGTATAAATATTAAAACATGAATGAATGGCAGATTGTGATTACTTACCCTTTCGCTTGTTTTAAAATTTGTACAACTTATTAGGAGTGAAAGAATTGAAACACTGCTCTAAAAATATACTTGATGAAATGCCCTACAGAAGCACCGTTGGACATGATATCTTTGTCTAATCTGTTTCTTTTTCAATAAATTTTTTATCATATGGTTCCGTAGTCATCGGTTTGCTATTTGGAATAACCGCCGGTGATTTTGCTCCAAGTCTGTTACTCCAACACGAGAAGGTTTCGAAGCAATATAAGGAATTCGAGTTAATTAAACTAGGTTTGTGTTCTAGTGAACATCTGTTGTCTTTTATTTGGACTAGTATAGTGCCCGTGCTAACGCTACAACGACAGTACACCCGTTTATCAATTAAATGAGAAGATAAGTATGCATACAACACTTAATAATAAAAGAGAAATTTAGAATTTTAAATGAATTTAGAAATAAAAATGGAACTAAATGGAGGTCGAATGAGCGAAAACGGGCTCCCAGAAGATTTTAAATCAAGAAAGAGAAAGAAAAAAGAATTTTCTGATTTTAGATTTTTTTTGCAGCTTCTACAGAGAGCACAACGTGCTCTCGGCTTGGCCAACAGCAGAGGAGGGAAGGCCAGGGTGGTGGCGGTCGCGCTGGTCGGCACTGGTGCGGCGAGACAGTCGGCACCAGCGCCTGCGGGGGAGGAGTCACAGTTGCGGTGAATTTCGCCGAGAAACATGAAGGTGATGACTTGGGTTACCTCCAAAATCCGGCGATCTTTACAAGAGGGAGCACTTGGGGATTTACGCAATGCGATGTGGTGGAGGAGAGCTCGCCGGTTTTTATTGTCCCGAAACAAGCATATTTATGGAAACCATAATTTGGGGTCAAATTAGATTGGGAGGAAATTTTGGCAATAGAGCACGAAATTTAGGGAATTAACACCATAGATGGAAAGAGGAGATTTGGTGCAGGATTGATGGAGCTTTGGAGCTTCTTTCTTGCTTTAATGGAGGGAGGAAAGAGAAGAAGCTTCTCTGGTCTGGGCTGCAGCTAGAAGAAGCTATAGGTGGGTTGCCTTCATTTTTTTTAAATATAGAAGGATTTTTGAAAAGATAGCACATTAGGTTAAAAAATTCTAGAAAAATGCTCAAAAAACATTCGATTATTTTGTACTTAATAAAATTATTTTCAAAAAAAAATTGAATTGTAAACTTGCCGAGGCACGGCGGCCGCGAGGTCGCCGACCAGCAACCTCACCATGTCGGCAAAGCCACCGATGGCGACCGTGGAGCCGTTGCAGACCTGCGTTCTCCCGGCTGCGCTGCCCCGGCTACCGCGTGCAATCTCCCGGCCACGCTGCTCAATCTCCCGGTTTCTTTTTCCCAGCACGTAATGTATGATCATTTTCTTTTTCAGGACGTTTGTTTCTTTTTCCTTGATTCCAGGACGTTTGTTTCCTTTTCCTTGTTGATGTTGGAGGTAGGGGAAGGTCTGTTGTGGGCTACAGGGATGATTTCGGAAAAATATGGAAAAATAAAATGCGCTCGCCGACCGCTGGATCCGCAAGGAAAAAAATATAGAAATTAAACAGCGCTCGCCGGCCGCTAGTTCCGCGTGAAAAAATTGAAAAAAATTAAGCAGCACTCACAGACCGCTGGTTTCGTGGATAAAAAATAAAAATAAAAATTCAGCGCTCTCCGTGCGCTGAAATTAGGATCTATGGGGCTAGATTCGTAAAAAAAATCTCGAGAAAGATCATATTCGGAAAAAAATACGATCACGATGTCAGGATAATAAAAATTCAAGTCTTGTTTCCTTGCATACGGATCCTCCCTGTTTTCAAATCTTGTTTCCTTGCATGCGGATCCTCCTTGTTTGATTCGCTCTCCTTCCAAATATGTAGTACGTACAATTTTAGCAAGTAAAAAATTCAAGTCTGATTTCCTTGCATGTGGATCCTTCCTGTTTATTTCCTTGTTTGATTCGCTCTCCTTCCAAATATGTAGGTGAGGAGATCTGTTATGGGCCACAGAGATGATTAGACACACTAAATAATGGCCATCGGATGTGAGTGAGTAAAGCCGAGGAAAGATCTGAGAGGTTAATTTTGATGGAGATAAGTTTCTATGGACGTTTCGCTGGGTGCACGAATGTTGGGCCATCTCTAGTGGGATGCACTATTTAGGGTGGACAAAGAAAAGAATGTTTACATGTATTATAAAGGGGTATAGATTGGACTTATGTAGTTCAGAACAAATATCGATGGCAAAGTAATCCCATATGTGTTATTTTTTTTCCCGTGAAGCTGAATATCAGTTAATTGGGCGTGCTTTGCCAAGTTTGTACGTGTCATTCCAAACACTAATTCCAGGCTTCCCGTGAAGCTGAATATCAGTTAATTGGACGTGTCGAATGATGTTAACAAAATAACAACAGCTCATGCCTGTGATGGTACGGCCAGGTAACATCAATTCCCTTGGAAGCCTGGAATTAGTGTTTGGAATGGCGTCCGTAATCCTATCTCTGGACTCGGGGGTGTTAGGCTATAAGCATTTCAAACGTACGTAATCATACTTGTGTGTTATTTCTACTTTCACTTAGGAGCCAGGACTATGTGAATGCATATAAGGCTAGCAGAAAGTAGAATCAGGCAAGCGAATCACATGCTAAGCTTTTTTAAGCACTAGTAGGTTACTACACTATGCAACTGATCGATGCAAGCATCAGCATTACTGCCCTTTGCTGAAGAACATAAGAGGAGCTAATCAACATACATCTTGTGGGATGGGACAGACATGAATCATGCCACCATGATCAGTAGTACTTCAGTAGTACATGAAATCATAATCGAAGTGATTACTATTATACCCTCCTTTTTTTATTAAAAAATAGCTCTCTTTCAAATAAAATTACAGATCTACCCCTTAACTACTATAGAAGGCACCTTCCGTGCTCTCCTACAACAGAAGGGTCTCACGTGCTCCCCCTCCGTAGCACCGCAACTCCCGCTCGTCCCGCTCCCGCGCCGGCCATGCCTACTCTCGCACTCTCCCTCCGCGACTCCGGCTTCTTCCGCGCCTCCAAAGCGTGGCCGCCACCAGCTTTCGCGCCGCTCGCCTTCAGCGCCACGCCTGCGAGGCACCCCGGCCTCCCGCGCTCTCCGGGTGTGGCAGTTGCCTGCCGCGCCTTCTATGATGAGTGAGGGGCCTATATTTGTAATTTTTTGAGAGGAAGTCATTTTAAAAAAAAATAGAAAGAGAACTAGAAAGGTGATTATTTTATTATAATCACATATCCTTTGGAGGACCACATCCATGCTCTCAAAAAATCACAAGCAGTACGTCGTGGAGTCGAGGTCTATCTTTCGGCTGTGATCGACATCTCATCTGTTATATTTGCACTGCACCCGGTACTAACTGGACTGAACTATCTTAACATTCCAAAAAATAAAGTTCAACGATGTCACCGTTTCAACCAGCATGCACTTGTCTCCGCAACCTTTTTCCTAGAAATTTCACAGGAGCAAGAAAAGCTCTCAATTTTGCTGGCGTGGCACCATGACACAGAAGGGGGTCACCTTAGAGTAATCACGCACAACTCTGTGTTACGTTTGATACGTAATTAACCGTGGCTAGCCGGGCAGTAGACACTGTTGAATAATATAGTTGTTTATCGTAGATCAATCACAATATAGATCAAGAATATTCGAAGAATAATCGCAATAAATGAATACAAGATATAGGAAGTCTGAACTCTTTTATTATGTTTGATTGATCTCTCTTGCACAATGAGGGCTATTTATAGCCTAAGACCCTTAGGGGCAGTTTTGGGATTCACCCATAAACGCTACTCCCTCCGTCCTTGAAAGTAAGGGAGAGAAGCGTTCAAATTGTGTCCTCTAATATTAGGGATTGAGAACTCTCCCTCTTAAATTGTGTCCTCAAATTGTGCCCATGTATGCAGATGCACGCAGATACATGCGACCACACATATTCCAAAACAAAAATGAGGCAGGTCATTCTCTATAATCGTGATTAATTAATGCATGCATGTTGCCAATTAATAGAGACACAGTATTAAATAGGGGCATTAGAGTCTTTTAGCAGAAACCATAATATGTCCAAAAATTTCTTCTGTTCCTTACTTTCCAGGACGGAGGGAGTAGAACAGATATTTCTTAACACCCATAACTACTTCTACTACTCGTACAACTTCGTTGCATGGCATGGCATCGCAGTGGTGCCCGCACGCAACCTCGACAACATTGGAACGTTCGCGTCGAGTTAAGTGGTGGTACTATTGAATAATGGAGATGTCAATCCCAATGTATCGATTAATAAAACCCGAAAAACAATCACAAAGACGAACACATAGTATAGGAGTTGAATTCTTTTTTCTTTATTGATTGTAGATTGATTCTCTTGTACAATAGGTGCTATATTTATAGCCAAAACCCCTCAATGGTAGTTTCAGAATTCGCCCACCAAACCCTAGAGTTCGATTATATCTCAACACTCCCCCTTGGACGAATACCGCGTCATGCATATGCCTCTAAAAAACTCCTCCCAAAAACCCATTTGAAAAACATGATGAAGAAAAGAGTACGTTGCATTCGCATATTGTGTTACACTTGTTGCCTCAATAAAAATCTTCATGTGAGAAAACTTTAGGAAAACTCACTAAAGAAAAAAGAGTGCTACTTATAGTTTTTTGAATTAGGGTAGTATCTTCAGGATCATACTTAAGGGTTATGCTCAGTAATTTACTCTCTTTAAACTATGCATATCCCTAAGTCGTCGCATTCTAATGCCATAAACACATTTTTGGAAACTAGATGTTGCCAAAGACTTAGTGAATAAATAGGCTATATTTTCACATGACAGTTTACAGTATCTTTACCTCACTGTTCTTTTGGAATTTGTAAGGATAGAAAAGTTTAGTAGCAATATGCTTCGAGATATTGCTCTTAACATAACCCATTTGCATTTGGGCAACACAAGCAACATTATCTTCATAGATAATTGTATGGGGTATCGATGGTGCTAATGACATATGACTTATTAATATGGATAATCACACGTCTTAGCCAAACACATTCACGAGAGGTTTCATATAATGCTATAATCTCTTAGTTAAGGTCTGTTTAAATGTCCGCCAAGAAGTGGTTGTACCACCACAGAAAAATATAAACCTAGTCTGAGATTTGGCACTGTAGAATCAGATAGATAGCCAGCATTCGTATATCTTACCATGGTTGAGTATTGATCCTTCCAGTAAAATAAGCTAAGATCTTGTGCACCTGGAGGTATCTGAGTAAAATCTTGATACTAGCCCAATGCCTTCTGGTTAAAGTTGCACTATGTCTAACTAACAAATTTACTGCGAATATAATATAAAGTCTGATTCAATTCTCAAAATACATAAGCGACCCTATGACGCTTAAATATGGAACTTCAAGTTCTAAAACTTCCTCATTTTCCATCCTTACTCTTAATGGTGGGCCTAAGCAATATTTAGCTTTACTCAAATTTTTCATCACAAACTCCATCATAAGGTGAGAACTTGTTTCCTTTGTGACCTCCGCGATTTTGATGATAGTTAGAACATCAACATCAACATAGACTGAGATGATACAGAATCCATTCTGAAACTTCTTTATAAACACATAAGGGCAATCATCATTATTACAGTTAGGGTTGCAATCGGATCGGATAATTTCTGACCGACCGACCGACCGGATGTGTTCGGATCGGATTTGGATAATTTTTTCAGATAGTTTTCGGATTCGGTTTCAGATTCAGATTCGGGATATCACTATACGTCGAATCGGTATATTCTGAAACTTTTTTTTTTGGATATATCCGATAAAAGTTATTCGGATATACGATCCTTATCGATATGCGTATCAGGGGCGTGGTCACGCGCAGCAGCACCTCGTCCTGCGTTGCCTTCACATCAACGGCTGGGCCCTCGGCCAGCGCGGCCCCGCCATGCCGCCCCTGAGTCGGGCCTCCAACTCCTGGATGTACGCGATGGCGTCGCTCAGCAGCGACGCCTTGTCCATCTTGGAGATCTTGGGCACCACCACGCGCAGCGCATAGAACCACTGGTTCAGCTTCTCCCGCTGTTGCCGCTCCGCCTCCATGTGGTTCAGTGGATCCTCCCGTCCGTTGGCCGGCTTGCGCCCCCACTTCCTTGGCCTTCGCTCCTCTCTGGCCACCTGCTTCTACGCATTCGGTTTGGTGAAGTCTATGCTCTTGGGAGGCTCCGCTGGTTTCACTTTGACCACCTCCTTTTTTACTGGGGCACCGGCATGGCTTAACCGTCAAGTCGCGGCACCCAAGTGGCGTCGCATCCCGTGGTCTGCGCCAGCGGCATTTGGGCGCAGCGGGAGAAATCCTTGCGAAGATCCTCATGTAATCTTCCCGCAGGGGCGGGCTCGATGCGGAAGGCAGATTGGATGGTGCGTAGAACCTCGGGAGTCTTGGGGATGGCTACGACGGAACGGAGCTCAAGGACGCCGCCTTTGCACGCGAGGAAGACGACGGTGCGCATGCTCGCGGACTGGGCGAGGGACGCGCAGATGTACCACCTGGGTGCGGCGGCAACGTCGGGTGGATGGGGATCCACAGCAATCCAGGCGTGGCAGCTGGAGGCTAGAGCGTGGCCCGGCCTGCTCGCTCCCTCAGGGAACGAGAAGTATATGGATGATAGGAAGTACATCTCGGCGCCGGTGACCCGGTCGAGATAGAGGCTATTGTTTATCTAGTACTGTCTTGCTTGAGCTAGCATTTGTGGCGTTTAAGGCATTAAGGACAAGGTCTATTAGTTTGCACCAACTTGATTGGTCAATATGGTATGTCCTTGTAAAGCATCGCTTAATGTTTTATCGCAATGAACACTACGTAGAATTGAGAATGTACCAAACTCTCTTAGTTTCAAGGAGTTGTAACCCATGCACTCATCTCTCTGGTTATGCACCCGTAGTCTCATTGAGATGTTGCTAGCCTACCTTGACTACTTCGGTGTTTAAACTCTTTTACAAGATTGTGTTATTGTTGCGTCTTATGTCTTAATGCCTGCATGATATAATCCTAATATTGTCTATTTGTCTTGTCTCTTTCATGGAGATAAGGAGTTACGGTCATATTATTGTTATATTATTTACGTATCGTTCTATGTTTCGTAACTTTTCGTATGTGTGTTGTTGCAATTGAATGTATTTTTGAAACTTTGTTGGACTACCTGATAAAATGACTTGTTAAATTATGATAGTTCTATTGCATTCGAACGCATACGGTTGATTAATCTTTGTGATGTGTGCTATATGCGGTATCTATTCTCGCGTGATATCCGACAAAAAATATCCGGTACCGTATCGATTCCACTCCGTATTCGCTTCGAATCCGTGACCGATATCCGACAAAAAATATGGTTTATGATACGAAAAGAGCGATATACGACCGAATCCGAGCCGATTGCACCCCTAATTACAGTAACCTTTCTTCAAGAGGAACTCACTAAGTTAGTTGTACCATATTTTTACCGACTATTTTAATCCGTATAGCGCCCTCTGTAGTTTGACACTATACATGTTGCGATTACTTTAATTAGGATCCAAAATTTTAACTCCTTCAAAGACTCTCATATAAATATCTGTATCCAGTGACTCATTTAAATATGTGGTCACTGCATCCATCAACTGAATTGTCAAGTTCATATTAGTTTCCATTGATATAAAATATCGTAACGTTATTTCACTCATTGCAAGAGAGTAGGTTTTATCGTAATCGATGCCGGATTTCTGTGTGAACCGCTGTGCTACAAGCCTCGCTTCATATCTTACCACCTAATTGTTCTCATTTCTCTTCCGGATAAAAACCCATTTGGATCCTACATGGAACACTTTAGGATGTGTTCGGTTAATAGGATCGAATACATTTCTTTTGTTAAGCGAGTGCAATTCTGTCTCAATTGCTTCTTTCTATTTCACCAATTCTGGGTGCTTCTAGCATTCTGTACGGACTTTGGTTCTGGATACAGTTCAAGAGTTTTAGATTTTTTGAGGCAAAATATATGTCGACAATTATAGTCTTTCTTTTATACAACTCTCCTGAACCCATATAATTTGTGGATATTTCTTCATTAATTTCTTCTAGCTTCTTGTTATTTCCCACAATGATGAAGTTTGGGTATTTTGATCTCCTAGCATTAGATTGTGCATGTAAATGTTCGCTGGGGTTATCATCCTCAGGATGGCTCGCTTCAGAAATTTTTTCAACATTAGATTGAGCTTTTTACACTGTCTTGGGGAGTGTTTTGACTTGTTTGGTTCTATGTTTCTACGGACATCTCCACAGAATTGAGTCCTGTGCGCCCAAAGGTCTTGCCCTCTTTTATCATAAGGGGTAAGAGTGAATTCAATATCCTTCTAGGGTATTTTCACTCTTTCCGATGCATTTACTGTTTGTATATGAGATTTTTTTTCACTCCCTTATGATCAGCGAATGCATCTGACAGATTAATAGCTATTTGATGTAAATTTATTATCCTTCCAACTTCAAGTTTGGATTCTTTAGTTTGTGGGCCTAAGAACTGAATGCTGTGACATTCCAATCTATTTCCTGACATTTTTAGTGTGGTATTTTTCTCCCTCTAATACTGAAAAATTATCCCCATCAAAGACACAGTCAACGTACCGAGCCATACGTAGATCATGTGTCATAGACTCAAGGTATTTAATAATTAGAGGAGACTCATAACCTACATAGATCCTCAACTTTCGGTGAGGGCCCATAGATGTACATTATGGTGGTGAAATTGGCATGTATACGACACGAACAAATTTTCATAAACCAAAAATACTTGCTTCTTTCCCACACACTATCTACAAAGTGAAAATATCATGGCATGATGTTGGTCTGAGTTGAATTAATGTAGCAGTGAGCAGCACTGTGTGGCCCCAACAACTAGTGGGTAGCCTATAATTCTGTAAGAGTGGCCTAGCAATAAGTTTTATTCTTTTAATTAATAGCTCTGTAAGGTCATTTTGTGTGCAAATATGAGGTATTGTTTGCTCTCCATTAATGCCTAGAGCCATATAATAATCATTAAAAGCCTTCGAGGTAAACTTGTTAGCATTGTCCATTCGAATAGACTTGAGCTTTTCATCTAGAAAGGAAGCTCTTAATTTAATAATCTGGACAATTAATTTGGCAAAAGCATGGTTCCGAGTAAATAAGAGGTATATATATGTGACCATTTAGTAGAAGTATCTATCGGTATCATAAAATATCTAAAAGGGCCCAATATGGGCTAGATAGGTTCATAATTGAATTCTCTCTAAAAAACTTGGTGATTCTTCCCCCAACTTTTAGATGATAATGTCTAGTTATTAGCTTCCCTTTAGCACAAGAAGCGTATAAGAAGTCTTCAGGTTTAGAGAAGTCTGTAGTTTTTATATTTTGATCAACAGAATTATTGATGATTTTTCTTATTATATTCAACTCAGGATGACCCAGTTGATCATGTCAGATCTTAAAGAGTTCTGGATTTTTAAGTATTGTTTTTATTGCAACATAAAATTCAGGTTTTATATATGTATAGTATAATTCTAAGGAGAAGAAAGAAAGTTTTTCAACCACTCATTTATTGCACCCGTTAAACTTAGTCATGAGTAGATATTCTATACCATCCTAATTTTATGTCTTCATGTGGAAACCATTTAGACAAATATCTTTGAAACTTAATAGAGTACGACTGAACTCAATATATAAGAGAGCATCCTGTATTATTATATGAGTACCCATAAGGAGAACGATGATGACCATTTAAGTGACAACAATAAGGGCATCACTTCTAGTGACGGTCATAATATTTTCAGTTTTCTTAGTCAAAGTATGAAAATATTTAGTTTTCCTGATAATTGAATTGGTGGCGAAATTGTCTACAAGACAAATTTTCTCCTCCGTCACTGGATTATAAGTTGTTATATATTAAAAGTATGCTTTTAGCATTAAGACAATTGTTGCTTCGAGAAACATATTGTAAAATATAGAACAAACATAACACATTGAATACATTTAATATTATGAAAATAATAATAACAATAATTCATTCTAAATGATAATCGCTCTTTGAGAGTATAGACCAATATTCATCAAGAACTAAATGTGGCGTCGACTTAACAAAATGACGGAGTATTTAGGACACTGCTGTAGGTCTCCATATAAATCTTGTGTGTCCTTTTGGAACTCCTTATGTTCAACCCCAAGATGATCGTCCTGATCCATGGGGGTGTTCACGTCCTCATCCATGGGATCAAGAACCATGTTATCACACTTCTTGACATCCTTGTCAACAATAAGTTGAGCGGAAAAATGTGCCTTAACTTTGTTCCCCAATGTCTTCTTGACTTCTAGTGGATTGCATGTAAAGATTTACCAAATTCTTCGGAGTGCAGCAAGTGCGAGACCAATGGCCAGTGCGACCACACCTAAAGCTAGGTTGTGGAGGATGAGCAACCTTGTTGAGTGAGTCTTGCTTCTGAAACCTCTCTGACCCTTTACATTTAACTCTCCACTAGGGTTTGCCTCTTCCCTTCTGTATTCCGCTATTTTTCTGTTTTTTCCCTTGATGCCTTTGGCCTTTTCTGCAGCCATGGCTATTCCTTGCCTACTGAGCATTGGTGTGTGCTTCGAGCATTGCCTGTGTCCCATTGAAAAAATATGATTATTCTTTATCAAGAGTATGTTATGTTTCTCTGTTTCTAGAAAAGTGTAGATAACCTTAGAGTAATTATGATACTTGTCATAACGATACTGTTGCTGAAATATCCTCATGTTGGGTGGAACTTGCACAATATCTTATCTATCATCTCGGCAGCTATAACTTTATGGTTACAGAAGCGCAGCTTGGTGAAATGTTTGTGCACAACAGAGTTGTAAGTTGCGACTATTCTGAAATCCTAGAAGCGTACGAGGGTCCATTCATGTTGTGCTTCTGGTAATAGGACGAACCTTTGCTAGATATAGCGTTCCTTCAGGGAATTCCATGGTCTCATCGGGTCCCCTTCCATCAAATATTTGTTCTTCAAGTCTGCATATACATGGTGCCTTAAGAAGTGCAGAGCCGTACACTTAGTGGCTTCAATGGCCTCAAGGAAAGCAAGAGCACCAGCTTCAGACTGGGTGTTAGCAGTTCCAAGAGATCGCGGTGTTAAGTTGATTGTGGCATCTATTTCCCAGATCAGGTAATTACTGCCATTCATGACAAGCTCGTCAAATTCCTTTTTTGTGATGTTCGACATATCCCATGTTATATTCATGTAAAAATAAATTTTACAACTGGTAAAATCAATATAATGCGTGCTTACTCTTGAATTAGTAAAGATTGATCTATTTCTATTTAGTAGATAATTATCTATAATTTCTAGAATTTTCTAGCATTTTCATAATTTTCTGCTAATTATAAAGTAATTTTTAGATTTACCAAAATAACAAAAAAAACTCAACATATATAATCATGAAATTATGTTAGAAAAATAAACACATGGATCGAGAGCCCAACGCGGTGCGAACACGGGTGTGTGGCAGGGTGCGCGACGCTCGGCGGCGGGGCTCGGGCCAAATGCCCGGTGTGAGCGCGCAGCGGTGTGCATGGTGGCTCCAGTGTTAGGCAAAGGCAACGTTTGCGCGGGGCGACTGTCCCGCATCGTTGAGATGGTGTCAGATCTCGTGTGCTCTAGTGCGGCAACGACATCCTTTGTGGCGACCATCGTGAGGCACACGCAAGGTTAAAAAAACTGAATTTCGAAATTCGCTTCGAAATTCGCGGTACGAAAACCGCAAAAACCGCCCAAAAACCGTCAAAAACCGAAGGGTTAGTAAATCAAATTTTTCTGAAAAATTCCAAAAAGGTTAGAAAAACCGCTCGGTTTTTGCGAAACCATTATCAACCGGATGTTAAATCATAAAACGGTTTTTGTGAGCGGTTTTTGACGAAAAACCGAGCGCATAAATTTTTTCAAAATTTTTAAATTTTTAAATATTTTTTTGAATGGACCGGTTTACCGAACGATTTTTTATTTCGAACCTCAGCGGTATGCTCGAAAACCGCGGTTTACGAGCGGTTTTCGTCGGTTTTGTGAACTCTGGGCACACGCGATTGGCGTGTATGGCTGCTCCAGCGTCGAGCAGCGCTACGTGTTAGGCGTGGCGGTTCTGCTGCTACGACGTTGGGTGCAGCCCAAGACGATGATGGCGTGCAACGGTAGGCCCACGTGGTGACTCTGCCGGCGAAGCACATGATTCTAATGCACATGAATGGTAATCCAATTTGGGACCCTAATCATTGATTAAATTAATTTGATATAGAGAACTAGATTAATTACTTTGCAGAATTAAAAACTACTCTGAGGAGATTAACTCGCGTACTGCTTGCAGTAGATTAACTGCTTGATGCAGGTCAAAGTACAATGTAGTGTAGAACGATGCTGGCAGAAATTTCCGTTCAACCTTAAAGAGCTTTGTGCTGATAAAGGATTGAATAATGGAGATGACTGCTGTAGATCAATTCTAATGCACCGATCGATAAAACCCGGAAAACAATCACAAAGATGAGCACAAAATGTAGAATGAACTCTCTTTTCTCTATTGATGGTAGATTGATTCGCTTATACAGTACAAAGCTATATTTATATAAAAAAAATCTTTAGAGATAGTTTCGGAATTTATTCATCAAACGCTAGAGTTCGGTTATTCGTGAACAATACATAGACATTGTTTGTGCGGGACGTTCAGCCTGACCGGGTCGCGGCTACGTACGTAGCTGCTTCGGTTCCTGCCCCCTTCCTCCCTCCCGGCCAACTAGACCGACCGACGAGGTGGTTCGCGGAAGCCCCGGCGAAGCAGCCGCGTACATGCAGCTCGACAGGGACCCACGGACCGGAACCGGTCGGATCCGTCCGGGGCGCTTGCCACGTGGCGAGCAAGCTAGCCAATGTTGACTCATCGGAGATCCTGACGTGGCAGGTCCGGGCGACACGCTGGCGTACCTTCTGCTCGTTGAGGTTCTCTTCCGGGGAGCGTTGACATTGGTGTGGCGAGCGTCGAACTGAGGTCATTAATTTTACTCCATGGACTAAGGTTATGTGTGTGTCTGTTATTCAACCTGATCATCACTTAATCAATCGATCTTATTTCAGGTTGATTTCAGATCAGACGGCCAATGAACCATGTAAACCTGCCTGCACGGATTAATTATGACGAGATCCGTCGTCGTCAGCTGTGGAATCCAAGTCTTTGTACTGTCGGAAACCTGAGGTACTGAATCACCGTGATAACAACTCTTGTTCTTGCCCCATTTCTTGGAAAGTTCGACGGATAGAGGCTTTTCTAGCTGGGTATCGTTCGCTCATCTCAGAGCAATTAATTGATCAGGTCGTCAAGACTCCAATCTTCTCCGGGCCGGGATTGACTCGTATAGTAGGGGGAATCCGGATCTGTTCGATGTTATCAACAAAGATAGGATTCTGATTTCTGACCTGATCTAAGTCATGGAGGAGGTCAACATTTCGATCTCTTCTCGGCAACAAGGCATGCAGCAGGAGAGGACCTAAATTATATAACCATTTGATTCGGGTCCCAAATAGTCTTCCATCACTTTTAAAAACTACATTCCCCCTTTCTTGTACAATTCGAACGTTTGCAAAAAGAACACTGAGCTCACATGAATTAAATCATCTTGGTTAAGCACTACGCTTGTTTGCTCCGCACGCATCAGTGGTACTCAAATTAAGTCTCGTTTGAAACACAGTAATTTTATGGATATATTAAAGTCAAGAATCGGTTCATTTGTTGCAGAAATCGGAGAAAAAAATTTCACCTCCCCAGTCCCCATCCCCACGTCGCCGGCTCGGTCCGTGCCTTTGCCCCTATTCTCTGTCTCCTCCCTTTGTATAGCTATAGCTATCTAGTTTTCCAAATAACCTCTTTAAAAAAATTACAGTCGTCAACTACAACTAATTTATATTTCAATAAACTAAAAATAGTTTTTCAGTCTAACCATACTCCGAATAAAGCCTGAATTGAACGATAGGATGCAATGCGTATCCGAAACAACGAAGGCAACAAGCAACAGGCAACAAGCATGCATGCATGGATGTCTTACTAGTACTAGTGTGTTTGGTTGTGCCGTCGCCTAGCTGGCCTGTCATCCATCGCCACGTCCCATCATGGCATCATCCGTCCATCTCATTGCCTCTTTTTCCACCACGAGAATCCGAGTACAAAAGGCAGTACTGCTCACCTTGTACCCTTAATTTGTTCTGTTCCCACACCTCACATTTTCTTTTCCTTTTTCTTCTTCGTCTCGTTCTCTTTTTCTCTGCCTGTTTTCAGTTCCATTGCTTCTGTTTTTTAGTTACATAAATAGTAAAATATAAATAAAAAAAGTAGAGTATAATCACTTATCTCTTCATTAGCTTAAAATTTATATATTTTACTCCCTCCGTTGATAAATATAAGGCCTATAGTTTGAATGATCTTGTTGAAAAATATAAGACGTGCATGTAGATTTAATGAGTCTTTTCACATATACCCTTATTTATTCTCTCTCAATCATATGTATTTATTCATTACCACGTACACAAAGTATTATCTCTCATCTTTCAAGACAATTAAGAGAGATAAGTCATTTCCTCTCATGTTTTTCTCAATTTCACTAAAATCTTAATCCTTATACCAAGTCAAAATACACCTTATATTTATCATCGGAGAGAATATATAAGAAGTAAAAACTTAGCATACGTATTAGCCAGTACCTAGGTGTTGCCGTGTTGGCCTCTTTCCTGGTTGGTACTGATACTACTCGTGTACGGCAGTAAAATTCCATAAATCCAATAATTAAGGGATGTGAATCCCGAGGCAGCACGGAGGCCGAAATACACGTGCCGCATCAGACGGTATTCATTGCCCTGTGAATCTCGATGCAATGTATGGTAGGGCCTTGGTGAGCGTGATTTTGGAATTTTGGAGCCTTTCTTCTGGCTCTCTTTGTTTCGTTTTTTTTTCTAAAATTTATTTTTTTTATCAGAATTTGTAAATCTAACTTATTCCGTTGTGCTTCTACACTCTCTGACCGCGGGTGCCGGTGTGCCGTGCACCAGGAGTAGGAGCCAGTCGACGAGCATGAAAGGGCACGCTACCGTGGCAGCCGAACGATGAGGCAGATTGCCGGTCGGCGAGTGTGGGAGCTTAGTGAAAAAGACTAAATTTATAAATTTCGATAAAAAAACTATATTTAAGAAAGATAATACAAGTAGACTAAAAAAATAATGACTCCGCGTTTGTTTACAGCGCTCCCATCTCACCTTCGCACTGAATCCGAGCATCGAAAATTCCAAGTCGCCTCTCCACTCCTGGGATGCGAAGGCTTAAAGAATTACAGCCTGCCTGCTCCGCCTGGGATGTGGGCCCATGGACCAGTGGACCACAATTGTCAGTGACCTGTGCGTCGCGACTGCTCAGGAGGAATGGCAACGGCGACTGTTGCTGTCCTCCTGCGGCACGCCGGGCTAGAAATGATCAGTAGCTTAACCAGCAAGTTATAATTTGTTAATCACATGACCACTCGGCACTCATTAACAATGTTTATGAAAGCGTCACGTATAGATTTAGGTGCTTGTTCCATGTAAGAAACGAAGTACCACAATACTCCCGATTATAGATTGTAGATTGTCTTGCTTTGTTGCTTTGCACCGTAGACCTATATTTAGCGGTTATATTAGCATACAAGTATTTTTGTTAACACTCTAAAAAGATGTTATCACACGATTGCTACATCTAGAAATCTAAAAAATTAGTGGAATAAAGTTTCTAACCTAACGCAATGCGAAACTAAATCTTATAACTATGCAAGAATTTTTCCTCACAAAAAAAAAACTACACAGGAATTTATTGTTAATCAGAGTGTACAACGATTTCGTAATCGACCTAGATGGGAGGGCTCGCCAGGAAAATAGAGTTGCTAGTTAGATGCAACATGAGTACGAGACTAAGCACGTTGGCATCGAATTACTTAAACAATGGAGTACTGCATAAAAAGCAGTCACACGATACTAGCGTGGTACTGTAAATTATTTCATGCCAAGGATCAACGACCAAATTTTTTTGTTTTCGTGGTAGTGGGTTTAGTTAACGACGGTACTACTGCTGATTATTTCCTTGATTTATCTACTCACGATCTAGTTGGTGGATTCTGTTTAAGCGAAGCCTTTCCAATTAACTTCCTAGTGATTCGCTTGTCTTCTTATCTGGACTGTTACCTTTTTTCCTTGTCAAAGATCTGGAAATTAGAAATGGATTTGACCAAGTGAACTGCGCAGTAGAAACCGTTCAGTCTACCAACCGTGATCATAGTATTGTTCTTCTCGGCGAGTTCTTTATACACATGAATAGTGCTTTATACATTATTATTTAAAAATTGTATAATTATTAAAGTATAAATAAATGGTGGATAATAATTACTTACATATTCGTTTACTTTAAGTTTTGTGCAACTTGTATTGAAACTTGAGAGGATGATGCATAGAAGCATTACTCTATTCATATATGTGCCTTTCGCTCCGATTGTATCTTGTTTTTTTCATATTTTTTTCTTTGTCCTCCCTATATATCTAGCTACCACCATATCTAGTATTATTTATAAAGCGATGAAGAAAAATAAAGACCACCAATAGCTTATTGTAGGTCTGAAATGTCCGGCCGTCCAGTTCTATATTTTAGTTCCCGCATGATGCATGGCATATGTATGGAATGGCATCGGTGGTTACACTTGCATGTTAATTTATATATTTTTTATAAGTAATCCACTATGTATCATGCGTTAAGGTTCACCTGTTTGTTGGGAAGTTGATTGGGTTTCAATGGTACAGTGGGGTTTCAATTCTATCCTTTCAGGAAAAAAAAATGGACCTGTTTGAATAGGGAGACTTAATTTTGACAATTTCTTTTTGGGGAAAAGGAGGATATTTCGATGATGTACATAGTATAGTTTTTAATAAAATAAATGAAAATATTTTGTACACCATGCAATTTATTCACATTTACTGCTTCAAAACTGTTTGCTTCTCACAATTTTTTTTTCAAGAGTTTGGTAACTTTGGTTCTCACTTGGGGTTTCAGAACAACATGAAGTGGTTATTCTGTGCTGGAAATTGCGTAAATCGACTTTTCACGAAGAAAAGTAGTATTCACTCTGTTCTAAAATAAGTGACGTTTTAAATGTTGCAAAGTGTTATTTTTAAGTGATATTTTAGGATTTTATGGTGATATTTACACATCTCTTCTCAAAGTAGGCATGGTTCTCTTTAATGTAGATACAACCGACACATATAGATACAACCGACACATGTGTATACAAACACCAACAAGATAAATTAAATAGGGATAGATAAGGTACGTAATTCACATCAGTCCTTAATTCTTGTGCCAACTGCCAAAACGTCATTTATTTTAAGAAGGACAGAGTACTATGCACACATAATGTCGTCCCTAAACAAATGTGTTCGATACTACGATATTGCGGACAATTCAGGAGCACAATGCTTAAGTGGAAAATGGTCCGAAAGTGCTCTCTTTTTAGATTTTTCAGTATCCAGTACAATTTTCCCCCTGAACAGAACAATTGCTAAAAGTATAAATATTTTTGAAAAATGTCTCATGAGAAATCTAGTCTAGTAAGACTAATTTCACGTGAGAATGTCATGCGAATAAAAATTGATCAGCGAGGATTCTAGAATCACTTTTATTAGGAGATCGGAGGAAGCGGTAAGTTTCCTAGAACATGGCTGTGGTAACTGGGTTGTAACTGGTCTAATCTCGGTCACATTTTATTTATTTCTTGATTTTTGTTTCAATTTTCACTAAATATAAACTTCCATCAACCTAACAGAACAAGTAGAGTTTCAAACAAGAAAACACAGCTCGAAATGGCATACTCTCAAGGAAAAGTTGCTCCAAGCTAACGTTGTGATTTGGAACTGTGCGCACACTAATGCCTCGTTTGGTACGTTCGAATTTTTCAGTTACGAATGAATTTTGTACTTTAACCCTTGTATTTTTCGGCAATTTCAAAAAAAAGATAATTCTGAAAATGTTCACCAAACACTAGAAACTAAATTTTTAGGTATAAGGTATTACTGTAGTGGTTTAATTAAAAGCTCGCCCTTCATCTTCCTGCGTTCTTGCGCATGTCACATTGCCACTCAACCGTCACTGTGGGATTGCACTTCACACCACAACCGTCTAGGGCCGGAAAATTATACTAGAAGCAGACACGGGCTCACGGGTCACGGCGAACCAAGGAAAATATAAACTGCATTTGCTACACGGCGGAAAAACCCCCCAAAGATTTCATTTCTTACCACCCCCGTGACGGCTGCACCTCACCGCTGAGCTCTCGTCGTCCCTTGGCTTGGCTTGGCTTGTGTGTTGTGCCTATAAAAAACACTCGTCTCGCTCGAATCGGACTTCTCTATCCCGAGTCCCAACCTCCCCTACCCCGTCCCGCGAACCCAGCCAAACCAACACCGACGCCAACCAATCCAGCCGCCACGCACGCGCACGCCTACACGAGGAACGCACCCCCACCCACCCACGCGAGGTACCCGCCTGTCCGCTGCGTTTCCCTTCCGTCGCGCCACCGCGAGAGCGCGCGATGCGACCGGGAGGGCCGCCAAACCCGAGGATGGGGCAGCAACAGCCGGGCACGCCGGGGCGGTCGCGGCGCCGCCCGGATCTCACGCTGCCGTTGCCACAGCGCGACCCCATGTCCCTCGCCGTTCCGCTGCCGCTCCCGCCGTCCTCCGCGCCGTCGTCCACGTCCTCGTCCGGGTCGTCGTCGCTCGGCGCGCCGACAGCGCCTACCTCAGCCGGCTCGGCGCCGCCCGCCCCGCCGCCGCTGTCGGAGCTGGAGCGCGTCCGCCGCATCGGGAGCGGCGCGGGCGGGACGGTCTGGATGGTGCGGCACCGCCCCACGGGCCGGCCCTACGCGCTCAAGGTGCTCTACGGCAACCACGACGATGCCGTGCGGAGGCAGATCACGCGCGAGATCGCCATCCTGCGCACCGCCGAGCACCCGGCCGTCGTGCGCTGCCATGGCATGTACGAGCAGGCCGGCGAGCTCCAGATCCTGCTCGAGTACATGGACGGGGGCTCCCTCGAGGGCCGCCGCATCGCCTCCGAGCCCTTCCTGGCAGACGTCGCGCGCCAGGTGCTCTCCGGCATCGCCTACCTCCACCGACGTCACATCGTCCACCGCGACATTAAGCCCTCCAACCTCCTCATCGACTCCGGCCGCCGCGTCAAGATCGCTGACTTCGGCGTCGGCCGCATCCTGAACCAGACCATGGACCCCTGCAACTCCTCGGTCGGCACCATCGCATACATGAGCCCAGAGCGCATCAACACCGACCTCAACGACGGCGCCTACGACGGGTACGCCGGCGACATCTGGAGCTTCGGCCTTAGCATTCTCGAGTTCTACCTGGGCAGGTTCCCCCTGGGGGAGAATCTTGGCAAGCAGGGCGACTGGGCCGCTCTGATGTGCGCGATTTGCTACTCGGACTCGCCGACTCCGCCGCCCACTGCCTCGCCGGAGTTCACGAGCTTCATCAGCTGCTGCCTTCAGAAGAATCCGGCGAGGCGGCCGTCGGCGACGCAGCTGCTACAACACCGGTTCGTAGCCGGGCCACAGCCGCAGCCGCAGCCACAGCCCCTCGCCGCCCCGCCGTCATGATGGCTCGCCATAATTTCGACGGATTCCCGGCTCGGACATGGATGGACGGTGGTTGGCAATGAGACGTGGGATCTACGGGTGTTCTTCCTGTCCATTTTGGGTATTCAAGCCGCCACCACAATTTACCACATCCCTTGTTGCTGTTGCTTCTGGAATTTAGTTCCCTTCTTCCTTTCTTGCACTTTCTTCCCTTTTTTCCCTTCTTAATGTTTATGTTCTTTCAAATGATCATCATATAATATGGGTTGTTAAGAAAGCAATTTCTTAAAATTTGTAACATCATTGGAGTAGGTGGTGGTGATTTGCTCCTTGTGGAGAAGATGATGACAACATGAGAGGACTGCCTGCCTGCGTGCTTTCTTTGATTCTGTAGTTGTGGGGTGGATTGGATGGATAATGGATGAACGGAGCAAATCTTGAAATGGGAACCAAATCAACCTTTTCTTTTCTTTCTTCTTTCTCTGGTGGTTTTGCGGAGTTGCTCCCTTTATTCTCCTGCAAAATTGTAACTCAAATGCCCTGCTTCTGTCACCCTGTGCTTTCCTTTTCCCATGTCAGTTGATTTTCCTTCGGGAGCCTTAGTCGTTCTGACCATTGATATCGCAATAGTAAAAATAGTCTCTTCTTTAATCGTGAAAAGCGTCCACTAATGACACGGGTTACCTGCCATACTCGTCTACTGTGACAAGAGGTCAAGAAGTCAAGCCACGGTAGGCTATCGACCGCAGCACGACGGTGTTGCTGATCCAAGGCAGCCAGCTGCGCTCGGGCACCACGGCTGGTCCTGTCGCCCTGCCACAACATCTGTGATGCGCCTGCTGTCGAGCTATTGCCGTAACTTTGGTGTTCGGCACCTGGCTGGCCATAGTTCTGAGCTCCTGCCAATTAGGTTTGCACGGGACTATAAAGAAAAAGATGTGAGAAGGTAGAAAAGCAAGACCTTTGGGTCCTATTCGGGGGCTCTACTTTGCATGCATAGATTTTGGTCAATTCTGGGTTTTGCTTAGCGTGTCATCCTGACTTTTTACGTAGTGAAGGGAAGCATACATACATACAAGTAGAGCAGAGCAAAGGAGCGAGCGAGCAAAGAGCAGGGGACACTGGGAAACGAAACCCAAACCAAGCTAGGGTCCTCTGTATCGGAGGAAGGGGCAATTGCTTGGAAATGGATAGATTTGTAAGGCTGCGTCGGTACGTAGGAAAAGAGACTAGGAGAGCAAAGCCTGCATTAATGGAGGGCATGTGGGAATGGAGGGCTGTTGTACACAGGCCGTCCTGTACTGCCAAGTGGGGTCAGGCTGCCTTCTATCGGGGAAGTGATCGCTTTTCGATTTTCTACCTGTTTTTTTTCGAATCTAAGTCTCTTCCAAGCGAAATTTAAAATCTAACTCCTCCACACGAAAGACACGGCAAGTGATACGTTTATCTGATGCAGTCGGGCAGCATAGAAGCCGACGCTGCTGCGTCTAGCAAGCACGGTAGCCAGCAGTGGGCGAGCAATGACTGCCATGGCCGGCCAACGTGAGAGGGGCGGCAGGCGAGAGCGAGAGGAGCTGCAACGATCAGCGAGTACGAAAGCGATCAAGAAAGGGTTAGATTTACAATTTTACTTAAGAGGACGCTAGATTAAAAAAAGAAGTAAGAAGGCTAAAAAAGTGCTCACTCCTCCCTTGTGTGGAGAAGAATATAAATATGGTAGTGCACTCTCCACTCCTGCAATAAATGGAGACACCGTTTTCGTGTGTATGTGTGTCGGCTGACCTTAGCAGCAGCCGTTAGTAGGGATGAAAACGGATCGGATACGGACGGATAATGACTCTATCATATTTGTTTTCATATTTTTTTCTCGGATACAGATACGGATAGTCCGGATACGAATACGAATACGAATAATATCGAATACGGATGCGGAGCGAATACGAATCGAATCGGATACGGTCACGGATATTTGTCGAGACTTGATATCCCCTTAGATCGTATAGAAGAAATCAATGAAAACACAAAGCTAGTTGAATTGATCAAAATATTATATTATGTAACTATAAGCATGATAACTAAGCATCACCATCCAAAAATAACAAGAACTCTACAACACTGCTACAATCCAAAAAAGATATGCTGGGCAAATATGAACTAATGGAAACTATTTGTCTTATCAACAAAATTACATAACAGTTACAAGAGGTGTTTGTGTTACATAACAGTTTGGCGAGCAGCTCACCTAGAATTCTCATAGGATGCAAGTTCTTTAAATTACACAAGGCATATGTGCCTTGGGAATGGCTGGGAACCTATAAGAGATGTGGTTGCCCATTTAAAGTTGGAGATTATAATGAAATGTTTGACATTGCTACCATCCAAAAAAAAGATACGCCGGGCAAATATGAACTAATAGAACTATTTTTGCAATTCAATTTGTCCTTTGGCTGCCTAAATGCTGCTAGTGTGCCTCTGTATTTTGGAAGCCGAATCCTAGTGGAGTGCAGGAGGGATTGAAATGCTCTGTCAGACAATAACCATTGAGCATCATGTGCTCTTAGCTGCTGTAGTATTACTTGTTCAGTTGCTACTGTGAATGGAAGATAACAATGGCCGTGTTTACTTTGCTGCTTGATGCCATGGAAGCCGTACCAGGGGCAGACGGAGCCACGAAGGCCTCGGAGAGACGGGGCCGACGGGCGACAGCAGCGTCGGGGGCAACGAGCGCGGTGTGGGGGGAGAGAGGGCGACGCCGGGGGCTGATGACCCTGGGGGACACTGGGCCGACGGGCGACGAGGGTTGCGCCGGGGAGACGAGGGCGACGCCGGGTGTTGACGAGCCTAGGGGAGACGGGGGCTGACGAGGGGGCGACGAGGGCGACGCCGGGAGCTGATGAGCCGACGGCCGACGGCAGCGTCGGGGGCGACGGGACAAGGGCGACGCGGTGGCGCCGGCCCGTCCGCCCATGTCCATGGTGCAGTGGGGGACTAGATTTCTAGATATGGAGACCTGATGGAGCAAAGACAAAATCCTGTCTCCGTGACCGTGATACACTTGACCAGGCGTCGGATATCCGAATTCACTGTTGATCGGATAATTCGTTTTCGTTTCCGTATCCGTCGGATAGTACGCTACTGAATCCATATCCGTATCTGACAAAAAATATCCGTATCCATATCTGATCCGAAACTATCCGAAAAATATCCGATCCGATTCTATCCGTATCCGAAATTATCCGGATCAGTCGAAAACTATCCGATCCGTTTTCACCCCTAGCCGTTAGTAGTAGGATAAAGATTTTGCTTGCAATTTATTGCTTTATGCGGTTGGAATCGGGGTTAACAATATCGCAATAATCAACCGTATCTAGCCAGTTCAGTATTTGAAATCGGTCGATAAACCGGTACAATTAAAAAAAATCAGAAAAAAATTATGTTTCGTAAACCGATCGAAAATCGCCGAAAATCGCTCAAAAAATCGGCCGCCAAAAATATTCAATTGGTCGGTTGATTATCGAGGAAAATCAATTGATTATCGGTGAAAACCGATTTTTTTTCTAAAAAGTTTGATTTCAAAATCCTTCGATTTTTGATGATTTTCGACGAAAATTGGTACCGGCTAAGGGGCGATTTTTGAGATCAAATCGATAATGTAGACCCTGGTCGGAATGTATGAATTCTAGAAAAATTATATAAATTAGTTCATTTTTTTTAGAGAGCTTTTTTTGGTGTTCCAAATAGGGTCCTTGTGGGATGAAGATCTACCTACAATTTAGTACTACTGATGACATAAGGTGAGTAACTAACAAATCATCTTCCTTGCATCAAGTTACGGCAGGATGATCAAATCATCAATTCATCATACCACTGTACCATGCGTCGTCACGTCGATTAATAGTAACTGGTAGTACGTTTCGCACCGAGGCATTATTGCTGGATTTATAAGCATCGACGCGAAGTTATCCATGAAAGGTGTTACGTCGTACATCCAGAACGAAAACATTTATATTCATTTCGCAGCAGCAGGGTATCAATATATACTAATTAACGCCGAGTAGATAACGCTATTATGTCAAAATAGTCAGTACTAGTGCCAATGGCACTATGGCACGTACGTCGCTGGTGCTGCAGCCTGGTACTGTTTGGAAGTTTCGTCTCGGCAAAGGGTCGATGAATCATCGCCATCATCGTCATCACAATCTACAGCTAGCTCTGCCTGCATGCCCCTCTGACATGAAGGCTATTGGTGGAGCATGTTGCATCTGGGAATTTGTGAGGGCAGGGGCCCAGCTAGGCCAGGATTCCAGTTATGGGTAGGATAGGAATAGGATGGGCATGCACTTTTGCAGTAATCGAAGGTTTTGTTTGGGTCTTGGAGGAGCACAGGCACAGCTTGTGGTCGTCTGGTACTCTGGTCTGGTCTCAATATCTCATCCATGGGGCTTTGTTTGGGTCTTAGAGGAGCACAGGCACAGCTTGTGGTCTCAATATATCGTCCATGGAACGAAATCTCGATGAATTTTTGCGTGATCTCATATTTCGGCCAGAAATAGGATACAAAATCTCGATCGGATAAAAATAAATAAATTGCTGTAGTATTTTCGAAAATTTCGCCAAAATCTCGGATTGTTTGACCGGATTTGGCCCAATAACTATTAAGAAAGATCTTCCATGAAAATTTGTTGAAAAACCGAATTTTAAGACGTTTTATAATTTTGACAAAAATACTGTTATATTTTTATAAAATTGTACAAGCTTGATAATTCTATGAAAAATTTATGGTACTATATTTAGCAGTGTATGATTATACATAATTTTTCAAAAAAAAATTGAACTTCAGTTGTTATTTTTAAAAAATCAAAACAGAATAAACATAACTGACACAGTAACTTTATCAGAATTTTATAAATTTTCTCGACTGTGATCATGATCCAAAAATTTTATGAGAGCTTAATCAATGCCTTAGAACACTTCTGTAAAAAAATTTAAAAAATTAATTTTTTTTGTTTGCTCAATCAAATTTATGGATGCATTGAACTTCATTTGTTATCTTTCAAAAACAAAAAACACAATGAACACAAATAGTAAAATACCATTGTAAGAATTTTTATAAAATCACCAGAGTGTGATAATGATCCAATATTTTTTTGAGAGATTAAGCATTGCCTCATAACCCTTCTATAAAAGTTTCAAAAATTCTAACCCTTTATTGGTTGTTCAATCAAATCTATCTATTAATCATCAGGCTTTTATCAGGACAGTAGCACTGTCATAATTTTTTAAAATTCCTTATGCTTGATAATCATATTAAAAATTTATAGGAACATTAGTGATTCTTCATAACCATCCATTTTTTTTAAAAAAAAATCTAATATGTTTTGAACTATTTTTCATTTGGTTGAAATTTACCGATCACCCTTCAGTAACACTTTCCTAATTTTTAAAAATTCCTTAGGCTTGATCATCATCTAAACATTTTATGGGAAAATTATTGATGCGTCATGACCATCCAAAAAGTTTTTCAAAATGTTCTAACATGATTTGCACTATTTTTCATTCGGTTGAAATTTTGTCGCTCAGTCTTTTATCAAAATAGTAGCATTGTGAGAATTTTTAAAAATTTCTCGAGCTTGATCATCATCTGGAATTTTTATGAAAATATTAGTGATGTGTCAGGACTATATAAAAAAATTAACATCATTTTGACCATTTTTCGCTATGTTGAATTTCGTCGAGATTTCGACATTTCACGGTGAAATTTCAGTAATTTCAGCCGAATTTTGGTTAAAAAATTCTGGATTTAAAATTTTATTTTTAAAATTTGTCCAGATTTTATCTAAGATTTTACCGAAATTTTGGATTTCGCCAACTTCCGAGATGTGAACCAAAAACAAAATTTTAAACCCTGATCTCGTCCTCTCTCCAGATGTAGGAGAGCGCTAGATTGCACAGGCAAGGTTTCAGTTGCATTAGATGTTTGCTGCCCAACAAACTATTCTGATTTGATGCACTCGAGCTTAAGCAGGATGATGTGGGTCTCTCAACTTTAAGACTTGCACATATATAGATTTTCTTAATACTTATATATTTTCATATATAGTTGATGATCATGTGTGACCAACGAAGCCTGAGTTTGTTCCTACGTAGTCGGCGTATATGGTTGTAGACGACCAAACCACATCTTAGAAAGCCCTTCTGAAGAAGAAGATACAACCCTCGTGAAGAAAAATACAAGCCTTTTTTTCTATTACAAGTCGACCTTATTCTGTTGTCGCTATTGCCTTGATGAGTGTATTTCCGTTAACTTTAGGAAAGAACTAGATACTTGAACGCTGCCACGTTGCGATCGTCGTTTCTCACACGAGAAAATAGAGAAAACGTGCGATTGCCGTTCCCCACGCGAGAAAATCGAAGAAACACGCGAAACTACTGAAAGAATACAAACGTAATCGCGTTTTTACGTATTTATTCGGCGGAAAAGGACCTAAACGGTACGCTAAAAAAACTGAAAAAAAGGACCTAAACGCAGTGTATATTTTTTTCCATAAAAAAGACATAGCCGTGTTTTTTTCCTAAAAAAGACCTAAACGTAATTTTGATTTTCGGAAGAAGGACCCGAGCGCAACGCTCAACAATGCAAAAGGGGCATAAGCGTAATATATTTTTCTTACACAAAAGAAGGACCCGACCATAATTTTTTTTCAAAAAAAGGACCTAAACGTAATTTTTTTTACAAAAAAGGACCCGAACACAATTTTTTCCCTGGCTCGGCTCGCGTCCGGCTTCTTCCCGGCTCAAATGAACGTGGTGCCGGGAATCCTCCGATCTTTAGTATAGGTAGTATGCATTACTACTGTATTGTTTTTTTAAAAAAAATCAGCACGACCTCTGCTAACTCAAGGCTCTCTTTAGCACACCTAAAAAAAGCTATAAGCTATGCTAAACAACTGGCTTCTAATTTTTTTTTTCTTAAACCCAAGCCGATCTGTGGAGAAGCAGAAACTTCTAGAAATCAGTTTTTCAGGACAGTCAGCTACATGCTGGCTTTTGCACAAACCCAAACTGTGCCGAAGAGGGCCTAATTGTGCCGGTGTAAATTGTTCCACGCTTTTCTACTGTAAAAATTATGCCCCCGATATCAGCTTGATTACCGTGTTATGAAGGAAGGGTACAGTATGTTCGACAAGTTATATTTTTCTTTTTTTGTGACGTGTCCCTGTTATTCCGACGTCATAAAGTGCTAACTGTAAAGTATTTCACCTGTCTAAATTTATCAGGTGTATTTTCTCTTGGTACATAGACTAATAAGATATTGATAATAACTAGACCAAGGTTCAAAATCTCGCCGAAATTTCGCTGAGATCTCGGTTTCCAGACGTGGACGAGATTTCAAATGCCGGTATGATTGAAAAAATTCAAAAAAAATAAATTGCTACAGTGATCTCGAAAATCTATGCGAGATCTCGCCATTTTTGATCGAAATTTGGTGTTTGATTACCAGATTTGACCGGGAATTGATCAATAACCCTTAAAAAAGTCATCTTATATGAAATTTTGTTGAAAAATCGAATTTTTGAGACATTTTTTAAAAACTTCATAAACACTATCAGATTTTTATAAAATTGTACGTGGTTTATCTTGATCTAAAAAATTTACGGTACTATTATAAGAAGTTTAGGATGATACAGAATTTTTTTAAATAATTTAACTTCATTTGTTATCTTTAAAAAATCAAAAACAGAATGAACATAATTGGGACAGTAACATTGTCAGAATTTTATAAATTTTCTCGAGTGTGATCATGATCCAAAATTTTTATGAGAGATTAATAATTGATTCAGTAGTATTATATAAAATTTTTAAAAAATTTAAACGTTTTTTGTTTTCCCAATAAAATCTATGTATGTATCGAACTTCATTTGTTATATTTCAAAAATCAAAAACAGAAAGAAGATAAATGGTACACTATACTTGTAAGAATTTTATAAATTCACTGGAGTATTATAATGATTCAAAATTGTTATGAGATATTAATAATTTCCTTATAACCCTTATGCAAAATTTTAAAAAAAATTAAACATTTTTTGGTTGCTAAAGCAAATCTATGTATTTATCATTAGCCTTTTACGAGGATGTAGCACTCTCAGAATTTTTGGAATTTCTTAAAGCTTGATCATCAGATGAAAATCTTATAGACAGATTAATGATAAATAAGGACCATCCACAAAAATTTTCAAAATTTTCTAATATGGTTTGTACCATTTTTCATTTGGTTGAAATTTGCGGTAAAGCTTTTATCAGCACAGTAGCACTGTCCGAATTTTTAACAATTTATGAAGCTTGATCATCATCTGAAAATTTTATTGGAACATTAGTGATGCATAAAAAACATTAAAAAAATTAAAAATTTTCTAATGTGGTTTGTTTCATTTTTCATTCGGTTTAAACTTGTCGGTCAGCGTTTTATCACGACAGTAGAAATTTTTAAATTTTTAAAAATTCCTCAGATCTGATAATCATCTGAATTTTTTATGGGAATATCACTGATGTGTCAGGAACCTACGAAAAAAAATTCAAAATGTTTTGATGTCGTTTGATCTATTTTTCGCTCGGTGTAATTTTGCCGAGATCTCGGCAAAACAGGCAAAATTTTGGTTTTCTCGGTAGAAAAAAACCAGATTTGAATTTTTATTTTTGTATCTCATCCGAAATTTTTAAATCTCGCCGAGATTTTGTTCTCCGGTCATGGACGAAATTTGGAGCGAAATCGAGATTTTGAACCCTGAACTAGACTACCTCTAATTATTACATCTAAGTATAATATTCAATGCATACATGTGGAAAATATAAAATAAAGTTGGATATTTATACAGAGTATAGAGGGAACATCGTATTAATTTCATATTAAAATATAAAACACGATCTAATATTTATAGATAAGATCATTTAAAATATATGTCCTATAAAATTGGACGGATGGATTACTCATCGGTAACTAGCATAGCAGATACTTTGAGCAGTGTTTCAATGCTTTCCCACCAATGCAAGTTGCACAAATCTTAAAGCAAGCGAAGGGATAAGTAATCATCATCTACTATTCATTCATGTTTTAATATTTATACAACTGTCAAAAGAAAAAGTATAGAAGCACCTCTCAATACTTTACATGTAGCATACTGCTGGGTTGGACCTCTGCAAAGACCTCGTTGCCTTTTGCCGACCGACCTCAACTGTACACGTCGGTTGGACCTGCCGCGCGCGAGGCGAACGTTGATGCATGCGTTTGATGGATCATTAACCTTGCGCATTAATACTGACGCTGCGACTAATCATCTTGAATTAGTAACGGCGCCATTTCCATTTTTGTCGGGATATCAGAGTACCATTCGCGCCTAACTTGTGCTTCTCTGTTCAGTTTAGTTTACACTGGCGATTCTCCAGTGGACGAGGCATGCCTATCTGTTTGTACGATAACACATGAAACCATGTGACAAAATCACAAATGACAACGGCAAGAACAGGAAAGGAAGAGCACAAGTATCAAGTATGCAACACCAACTTTTGTTTTGCAGACTAAAGCAGAGGCGATTTCAGGATAAGAACTCGCATACGTGAAAAAGGTGTGCTTTTAAGTAACCCGGCCGGCCTTTCCAGTGTATGCCAGACAGACAGAAGCGCCTGTAATGCGAATTGCTTCTCATGATCAGACATAAGACATTAGTTCGGTACTGAAGCTTGGTGAAACTGGAATCAACTTCCTCATTTCAGCAACTCTTCATCAATTGGAAATTTAATTACGGGTCGCAATGATCGTCGTTAGTATGTCCTTTCTTAATCAGCCTTATGCATCATTCAGTCGAGGAATATATGCAGCATGGTGCACCGTGCACGTTCTGACAGGAGACAGAGTGGTAGTACAGGATATGAACACGAGAAAACGAGACCTTAGCTCTGGTAGAAACTGTCAGCATCTCACATTCTTTAAGAAACTGTCAGCATCTCACATTCTCACTTGTCTTAAAAACGTTAGGTCGTTTACAATTATCTGTATCAAGAGATGACTACAAGTTACGACCACAAGCGCATGCATCCACACATGACATGGCTCTCTGGTTCTGCGTTAACAACAGTAGCTAGCTACTGAAATCAGGAGAAAAATTAAAGCAAGTATCAGTGAACAGTTCGTTCAAGAATCTTTGCACTGCTATTGGGCGAATAGTAACACCCGTAGCGCGGTCACATGCTACAATGACTCAGTTGTAGTTGGGCCTTCTTTCAGGCATGGCGGACTGGCTCGCTTTCGTGCTGTACGGCGATCTCCCTACTAGTGGATCACTCGCCATATCCTGCAGATTAATCAGTCGCAGCAAAAAAGTTTTAGTTAGTGTTAATGGAGAGATTAACAGAATAGTAAATAAGGGATCTTACGGGTCGTGTCTGCTGCAACTGCGAGGAGGAATTGCTGTGGAATGGCGAACCGTGCATGCTGCTCCGGCCGCCGCTCAAGGTGTTGCAGAACTGCATGTTGTCCTCGGCGAGCGCGCGCAGCCGGTTGAGCTCCGGGAGCACGGCGTTGGCGAGGTCCGGCCTGTCCTTTCGCCGGAGCTCGCAGCAACGGAGGGACATCTCGGCCAGGCTCCGTGCCTCCTCGACCGGCCAGTCGTGGACGGCTGGGTCGAGCAGATCGGCCAGCGTGCCGTGCTCGAGGGCGCGCGCGACGTGGTGCGTGAGCCCCATGGGCGGGCGGGCCGTGACGATCTGCAGCAGCATGACGCCGAGGGAGTAGACGTCGGACTTGACGCCGAGCATGCCCGTCTGCTGGTACTCCGGGTCGATGTAGCAGAAGGTGCCGGCGGCCGACGTCATGTGGCACTGCGTGACGGTGTCGGCGACCGAAGGCGGCACGAGGCGAGCCAGCCCGACGTCGCTGATCTTGCTCACGTAGTTGCGGTCTAGGAGGATGTTGCCCGGCTTGAGGTCGCGGTGCACCAGCGGCTCGGGCTTGGTCTGGTGCAGGAACAGCAGGCCGGTGGAGATCTCCGCCGCGATGCGGAACCGGTGCTGCCAGGGGATGACCGGCCCGCCACCGCGCCGGAAGAGGCAGTCGTCGAGGCTGCCGTTGGCCATGTACTCGTAGACGAGGCAGCCGTACTCGGGGCAGGCGCCGAGGAGGAGCACCATATTAGGGTGGCGGATGCAGCTGAGCACCTCCACCTCTTGCTGGAACTGCGACCTCCCCTGGGCGGCGTCGGGGCGGAGGACCTTGATGGCCACCGGCGTGTGGTCGAGGTGGCCCTTGTAGACCGGGCCGTAACCGCCCTCGCCTATCTTGCGGGACTCGGCGAAGTTGTCGGTGCCGAGCTCGATCTCCTCGATGGTGTACTTGCGGTACCTGGCCGCCCCGCGCGACGAGCCGCCGGCGCCCATGGACTTGAGCCGCTCCTCGGCCTCCTTGAGCGCCTTCATCTCCGCGCTGATCCGCTTCTGCGCCTCCAGCTCCGCCAGCCGCTGCGATGCCTCCGCCGCCTCGATGGCCGCCCTTGCCTTGGCCTTCTCCTGCTCGATGAGCGCCATGGCCGACTCCTCCGTCAGCCGCGACTCCTGCGTGCGGTGCTCCTCCTCCATCTTCCAATGCTGCAGCTCCATCGCCTGCATGTATCCATGCATGCAAATATCCATCAAACAATTCTCACCACGCAAATTAGTATCAAAGGTTGCGTAATGGTAATTCTTTCTTTGGCAATTAATTACCTTTTGTTTAGCACTGAGCGCCTCCTTGCATGCCGTGCTGTACATGTCCATGGTCTGCTTCAGCTCCAGCCGCAGCCGCCTCATCTCTGCCTCCATGTCTTCCTGCATCGCCATCGCAAAATCTCTTATGCATGATATTCCTGCAATTTTGCATGTGCATATGTACGTACCATCGGAAGAGAGGACCAGGAACCGGTGCTGGTCTGGGAGTGGGACGTGCTGTCGTTGCCGAAGGAGTCGCCCCACTTGACCGGCGTCCGCGCCGCCTCGAAGCTGTTGTGGTCGTAACCGTTCGACCCGCTCGACAGCCGCGGGGGGCACGGGTACCGCTCCACGCTCCGGCTGCCGGCACCGATGAACGATATATCCGACGACTCGGGCAGCGAGAACTCCGGGAACGCCTTCCTCGCCGACGTGTTCAGCCCCCTCGCGAACGGCGACCTGCCCATATACATACGTACGTACATACGGCGAGATAATTAAGATCAACCACCTGTTGCTTTTTCAATTCTTCCCTAGCCACGACGTACGTGATATAATAGACTTACATGATGAAGTTGTCTTGAAGTCTTGGTGTCCCGGCAGCATCACCTGCCAATTTCTGTGTTGGAGGAGGAGGCGTCCATTTCTGTGTGGGCACGTGCTCGGGCTTGGGCCCCTGGATCATCGTCCGGAGCGGCGAGACAGCCGGCGCCTGGCGGATGGCTTGGCGCACCGACGACACCTTACCACCTTTCGAGATGATGTACACCGTGCTGAAGTCCGGTGCCGTCTTGGAGATGCTGCTGGGGATGTCCGCCTTGAACCTTCACACAGACCACAGATTAACCAACCGTGGTTAGAACGCCGGCCTTCAATTCACCGGCAATGGTTAGGACACAGATTAAGAGAGGCGTTGCTTACCTGACGAAGCCGCCCCTCGCGGTGGCGCCGACGACGAGCTTCTCGATGGCGGCGTGTGCTGCGAACTCGACGATCGACTTGGACACGTCATGGTCGTCCAGCACCACGTCCTTGCAATGGATCTGCGTGTCAAGATCCACTAGATCAAGTACGTGCAATGTTACATTTGCATCCGAACGGGGATCGAGACAGATGATACGGATGCGTGCGTACGTCTTTGCGCGTGCAGAAGCAGCGGAACGGGAGGAAGAGGTCCTTCATCTGCGGGTCCGTCGGCTGCTTGTACCCCGCCGCGTCCTCCACCCCTCCTGCAACGCAATACCATCATTGCTGTATACTCCAGCACATGCATGTCGTCAAAAAGAACAGAAGCTGATAAGCGTCTGAAACCATGGAAGAATGGGTGCTAGCTTGCCTGAGGTGCCCTTGGTGTTGACATGGACGAGGACGACGGTCTGGCCCTTGTGGACGAGCGTCTCGGTGGCGTACTTGAGAGCGTTCTGGCTGTTCTTGTCCTTGTCGATGCACACCGCCACCAGCGGGTAGCTGCCGCCGGCCTCGCCCCCGTCCTCCCAGTCGCTGTACTTGCCCATTCCTCCTCGAGCTAATCGATCAACCAACCAACCTCCGTTGCTTCTTTTCCTCTGAAATGCTTCTGTATACTGTTCGAATTGGTAGGTTAACTTGGCCTCTAGTTCTTCTATGCTATGATCCTACAATTCTACAGTCGATCGTTCATGCTCTGAAAGATGGGAGAGCTGTTGTTCAGGAGAGGAGCATGGGAGATCTCTCTTAGACTTTTGCTCCTGTCCTCTGATCTCTATTGACTATTATTAAACATGTCGTTGTTGAACACACGTGGTGGTTCTTAGAACGACCGGCAGAATGTTGTCCTTTTCTTGTTACAGCTGAGTTAACGGCTAACCGCCAATTCTCACCCTTTCCTCTTTTTGCCTACAAAATAGAAGGTCTGACTTATCGATGATTACAGATAAGATGATGTGTCATGTTGATCCTAAATAAATTGCCAAGGGCACCTCCAGCTTTGCACTTGTATAGAACTGTTTGCACCAGAATTTAACAAGATATGGTCAAATTATCAGGCTAAGGATAAATGATATTTTAGCCGATATCGGATAAAGAGAGGAAAAGTTAAAGATATAATTATGACCATATTAATCTAAACTTGGAGATTCTGTCCGAGTAAAGACCGATACGGATCATGGTTGACAGCGTATTGGAGAGGGATACGATCGACCGATGCAATATAAAAGATAACCAAAGGCGAGCAAAGAAGAATGACACAATCAAATTAAACAACTCGTATTACTTCTTATTTACTTTTTGATCAACTAGGAGTAGTTCTGTTATTTAGAATCTTCTCTGTAATCCTGTTTGATTAATAAAGTTGTGTATCGCCGATTGTTGATCTTCATCGATTACATCCAGGTTCGATTTTTTCGATCTTGTTGCGCATCGCCTTTTTCGGGAAGTTCTGCCTTTTACCATCTAATTAGATCTAATCGACTGATTAGACTTATTGTTACTTTAAATTTAATCGGATTTTTGGCTATGTAGATCTTTGCTGATTGTTACACTAGATCGGCTTTGAGCGTATTTTTCTATCCATCTTATTGATTGCAGGATCAAATCTGTTGGCACGCCTTAACCCCGGTGTTCGTCGTGTGTTTAAGTCAATTAATCTTTGGTTACATTTTTCGACGCCAACAAGAACTAAATAAATCTATATGACAAAGAACCGTGACATGCTGATGATGAGAACTGATCTCCAGCACAGGACCTCAAAAGGCACCAAACCCGTTTAGTGCTCAGTTTAGAGTGGGGATTAATCTGCCGATGAACGCAAGCATAAATGGCACTATCACCTTGGAATAGTCTATACCCCTTTATAATGCATCTAAGCAAATTTTTCTACGTCCACCCTAAATAATGCACCTCATTAGAGATGGCTCAATGTTCATGCACCCAGCAAAACGTCCCCAGAAACTTGCATTCATCAAAATGAACGTCTCAGATCTTTCCTCAGTTTTACTCACCCACATCCGATGGTCATTATTTAGTGTGTCTAATCATCTTTGTGGCCCACAACAGACCTCTCCCACCTACATATTTGGAAGGAGAGAGAATCAAATAAGGAAATAAATAAGGAGGATCCGCATGCAAGGAAACCAGATTTGAATTTTTTACTCTCCAAAATTGTACGTACTACATATTTAGGAGGGTGAATCAAACAAGGAAATAAACAGGGAGGATCCGTATGCAAGGAAATAAGACTTGATTTTTTTATTGTCCTGGCATTGTGATCGTATTTTTTTTTCGAATATGACCCTTCTCGAGACTTTTTTACGGATCTAGCCCCATAGAGCCTAATTTCAGCGTATGGAGAGCGTTGAATTTTTGTTTTCATTTTTTATCTAAGGAACCAACTGTCTGTGAGTGCTACTTAATTTTTTTCAATTTTTCTCATGGAACCCAGTGGCATGAGCACATTTAATTTTAACTTTTTTCTTGCGGATCCAGCGGTCGGCGAGCGCAGTTTATTTTTCCATATTTTTTCGAAATCATCCATGTGGCCCACAACTGACCTTCCCTCACCTCCAGCATCAACAAGGAAAAGGAAACAAATATCCTGGAATCAAGGAAAAGGAAACAAACGCCCCGAAAAGGAAAAGACCATACATTACGTCTTTGGGAAAAGGAAACCGGAGATGGGGGGGTGGCCGGAGAACGCAGTCCGCAATGGCTCCACTGCCGCCATCGGTGGCTTTGCCGACGCGGCGAGGTTCTTTGTCGTCACGACCGCGCACGCCGTGCCTCGGCAAATTATAATTTATTTTTTTGAAAATAATTTTATTAAGTACAAAATAATCGAAAGTTTTTTTGAGAATTTTTCTAGAACTTTTAACCTAATGTGCTATCTTTTAAAAATCCTTCTATATTTAAAAAAATGAAGGCAACTCATTGTAGCTTCTTTTAGTTCTGACCTGCACTGCAGAAACTTCTTCTCTTCCCTCCCTCCATTAAAGCAAGAAAGAAGCTCCAAAGCTCCATCAATCCCGCACCAAATCTCCTCTTTCCATCTATGGTGTTAATTCCCCAAATTTCGTGCTCTATTGCCAAAATTTCCTCCCAATCTGATTTGATCCTAAATTATGGTTTCCATAAATATGCTTGTTTCGGTGCTATAAAAGCCGGCGAGCTCTCCTCCACCCATCGCATTGCGTAAATCCCCAAGTGCTCCCTCTTGTAAGGATCGCCAGATTTTGGAGGTAACCCAAGCCATCACCGTCATCTTCCCGGTGAAATTCACCATAACCGTGACTCCTCCCCCGTAGGCGTCGGTGCCAGCGATCTCGCCGCCGACCCACTGCGACTGGCCGGCCACCCCTGGCCTTCCCTCCCCCTTGCCCTGGCCAAGCCGAGAGAGTACACTGTGCTCTCTGTAGAAGCTGCAAAAAAAATAATCTAAGATCAGAAAATTCTTTTTTCTTTCTCTTTCTTGATTTAAAATCTTTTGGGAGCCTGTTTTCGCTTATTCGACCTCCATTTAGTTCCGTTTTTCTTTCTAAATTCATTTAAAATTCTAAATTTCTCTTTTATTATTAAGTGTTGTATTAATACTTATCTTCTCATTTAATTGATAAGCGGGCGTACTGCCGTCGTAGCATTAGCACAGGTACTAGACTAGTATACTTTAATCAGTAATGAAAATGTTTCTGATGCAGTGATGAAAAATACAGGGCAACTGGTATTAAAGGTGTCCTCTCTCCTTTTTTTTGTGGAGATCAAAAGGCAACTTTTGCACTGTTGCAATTTCCAAATTCTAACGTGCAACCAGAGGAAATCTAGCTTGCAAAATAAAATTTTACAAATTTTACATTATTAAGCGAAGATTTACAGTATTATCACTTATCTTTACAATATTAACAATGAAATCAAAAGGTCAAATGCTCTGATCACCTGATGGCACGTGTGATTTCACTTGCAACGATATATGTTGGCCAACCAGAACGCCAATCAACTAACTAGAATGGAGTTACCCGCTGTATAAAAGATGATCATACTTCTCGAATTTTTTTAAAAAATAATACATTTTTTATTTAAATTGCAAAAATATACCACGATCTCAAAAAAATGCAAAAATATACCTCTGTCGCCCTTTGAACGAGCGACAGGCAAGGTTCAAAATTTCGGCGAAATTCGCGGATATTTCGGATTTCGGACCACCCCGAAATCTCAAGTACCGGCCGGAAAAAAAATTTAAAAAAATTTGAAATTACTACAGTAAAATCCGAAATTTCTTATTTTTTGGCCGGTTTTGAATGTTTTAGGGCCGGATTTGGTCCAATAACCCTTAGGAAAGTCATCTCCTATGAAAATTTGTTGAAAAGCCTAATTTTTTTAAACATTTTAAAATTTTGGCAGAAACACTGTCAGATTTTTATAAAATTGTACAAGCATGATAATAATCTGAAAATTTTATAGTACTATGCTTAGTAGATTAGAATCATACATAAAAAGTTTAAAAATAATTTAACTTCATTTGTTACCTTTAAAAAATCAAAAACAGAATGAACACAATTGGGACAGTTATATTGTCAGAATTTTATAAAATTTTTTGAGTGTGATTATGATCTAATTTTTTTTAGAGATTAATAATTTACTCAGTAAAATTATATAAATTTTTCAAAAAAATTAAACTTTTTTTGTTTGGTCAATCAAATCTATGTAAGCATTGAACTTCGTTTGTTATATTATATTTCAAAAATCAAAAAGAAAAGAACATAAATGGTACTGTGCCTTGTAAGAATTTTATAAATTCATTGGAGTGTGATCATGAATCACAATTTTTATGGAATATTAAGAACTTCCTTATCACCATTCTTTAAAATTTTCAAAAAAATTTATGATTTACATAATTTTTCATTTTGTTCAAGTTTGCCGGTAAGCCTTTTAACATGGCAGTAGTACTGTTCGAATTTTTAAAAATTCATATTGTTTGATCATCATCTGAACATTTTATGATAGAATTATAGATACATCATAACCATGCACAAAAAATTTCAACAGTTTCTAAATTCATTTGTATCATTTTCCATTCGGATCAAACTTGTCGGTTAGTGTTCTATCAGGACAGCGTCACTCTACGAATTTTTAAAAATTCCTCACATGTGATAATCAGATGAAAGTTTTATGAGAACATTATTTATAGATCATAACTATGCACAAAAAATTTCAACAGTTTATAACTTGATTTGTACCATTTTACATTCCGATCAAACTTTCGGTCAGTGTTTTATCAGGACAGTACCACTCTCCAAATTTATAGAAATTCCTTAGATGTGATAATCAGCTGAAATTTTTGTGAGAACATCAGAATTGTGTCAGGAACCTCCAAAAAAAATGTCAAAATTTTTCTATAAAGTTTAGACCTCTTTTTAGCCAGTGCAAAAAAACCCAAAATTTCGGAAATTTCGCCCGAAATTTTGGGTTTTTTCGCCGAATTTCGGTTTTTTTTTCCGGATTGGACCGGATTTGAATTTTCAAATTCAAATTTTGTTCAAAATAATTCCAAAATTTTGTTATCCGGCCCGGGGCGAAATTTATTCCGAAACCGAAATTTGAATTCTTGGCGACAGGGGCAACAGAGACCTCTGAATGGGCGATTTTGGCACTTGTCGCCCTTTGAATGGGCGACATGTCGCCTTTTCTGTAGCCAGTTTTTAAAGAAAATCATAACTTTTTCATATGATCACGTATGGAGATGAAATTTATATGAAAATTGTAGCTCTCGACGAGATCTACAACTTTTGTATACAATTTTTTTTTCATTTGAATCAATTTATATGGCCAAAAATAAGATGGAAAGTTCAGATCTACACTAGATCTGAAACTTCTATCTCGTTTTTGGTAGTCCAAATGGATTCAAATGAAAAAAAAATTATATACCAAAGTTGTAGATCTCGTCGAGGGCTACAATTTTCATATAAAGTTTATCTCCATCCGAGATCATATGAAAAAGTTATGATTTTCTTTAGAAACTGACTACAGGAAATGGGACATGTCGCCCATTCAAAGGGCGACAAGTGCCAAAATCGCCCAATCAAAGGGCGACAGAGGCCTCAGTTGCCCCTGTCGCCCGTTCAAAGGACAACAGAGCTATATTTTTGCAATTTTTTTGAGATTATGGTATATTTTTGCAATTTGAATAAAAAAATATATTATTTTTTTAAAAAAATCCATACTTCTCCAGCTGAATTCATTGGAAAGAGAATCAGCAAGTTAAGCCCCATCTAGACTAGAAAATTGTCTATCATATGATAGATGACATCTTCTCCGCCGAGTTGATTGGATAGATCCTAACCTGCATTCAGGGTCAGTCCACGATCAAATGTTTAAAATTCTTACAATGTAATCTTATTTGTTATGGTATAGTTTGGTAAATCATGAATAATTATTTTATCTAGCAGCAAAAGGAAATTGTCTATTCCTATTGAACAGGTAAACATCATAGGTATCTTCAATTTTGTTGCCACACCTATGCAAACCTCCCAATTGGTGGGTCGACAACTCTATGATCGAGTTCACCATTGGTTAAAAGCATGAGTGGGAGCACTACTGTCCAAGAATAATTATCTGCAAACAGCTAGAATAGTCGAATCTTAGCTAGATATTATTATGAGCATTGTATCTTAGCCAGCTCTTATGAAAATATACATCCACACGTTCCCATGTCACTTATGTAAGGCCACATATCATCATCTCTGCAATAACAATATCTTGTAGCATAGTATAAAACCTATTGTTGCAAAATCTCTAGTTTAAAAGGATAGTATATATGGTGCACATCACATTCTGATTAGTAATTTCAAATTAGCTAAGGTTGTGAATTTACTACTGAGAGGTGAGTTATAGATTCCTTCGTTACTCAAAAAAACTTTTCGGTTTGCAGCTTCTCTAATGGCATGTACAATGGTGGTGTGATGTCAACTATTTGTATACTTTGCTAAAATTTTGCTTATATGAAAGAGAGAGAAGGGGGGAGTAAAGCTATCTTTTCATGAAGAGACGACCGTATAAATAGCATAAAACGTCATTACATGAGTTATTGTCTATAATAAATACTTTTTATATTATAATTAAAAGATTGTAGAATTTTATAGATACAACCTTACGATGATAGTTGTCTTTAGTTTTGTCTTTAGATGATATGGAGTATATAGATATGGGCCTGTTTGGGGGAGCTGTAGCTTTTCTAAAAAACTGCTTTTTCGCTTTCTGAGCTGAAAAGCAGTTGTAGTTTTTTTTTATAAGAGACCGTTTAATAAATAGCTAATTTCTCTTAGCAATAAGCTGCAAAAATAGGTTCAACCCAGCTTTTAGCTTTTAGTAGTTATATGTGATTTTTGGCTTATGTCAAAAACCGCTTAAAAGCTGAGCTGTTTAGGAGGAGGGTTATTGGCTTTTCAGAAGCTAAAATTGGCTTTAAGCCCCCCTCCCCCCAAGGGCCATAGTCATCTTTATTATTGTACATGCTTTAAAGCATTCATGTAACTTCTACGGGCAACTCTATCCTGACTTTTTTGTTTGAAAGTGCAGCAGGAGTTCGCCATTATTTATAGAAGAAAAGTAGAGTTCACAAAACCACGGCTTAAAGCCCCACAACAAGAGAAAGGGGTACTGGAGAAAGATGGCTAAGACACCAATGAAACACACGTAAATGCTTGATCGGCTTAATTCTTGAAGTCTCCTTCGCCGCAAAGGTATTTGGAACAGGAGTCCGGCTTGTTCTCTTTGTGACTCAGCTGTGGACGAAACCTTGCTTCACCTTTTAATACAATGTCTGACGGCCTAGGAGGTTTGATCGAATCTCAATCTTTTCATCCCGATGGTGTCACAAGATTGGTCTTTAACTCTTCATGCTTTCTCTCAAGCTAATCCTGTTATGCGACCTTTCTACAAAGAGCTCTTCTCGCTTGTGCGTTGGCATATTTCGTTGCGCCGAAACAATAAGATCTTCAACTCCGGGAGTTTTTCTTCGACCGCAATTTCTTCTAAGATTCATTTTGATTTGAATCTTCTTTGGGCTAGAGGGAGTGAAGCCTTCGGTGATGCTATCACTGCGTAGCTTTGTACTTTGAATTCTGACGAATCTTTGTTTTGTCTTGTTCTTTTGCTTTTTGCTTTTTTTTTGGCTTCAGCCTTATAAATATCTTTTGAGTAATATACGACGGTGGGACCACCTTTAGTATTTGGCTCTTTGCCCTCAAAAAAACAAAAGGCCAGTTACTGAGTTCTTTGGAAAGCTATTCGCGTTTGCTGGACCTTCTGTTGAATGAGATGAAGCACCTGCTGAGCCGAAATGGCTTGACTCTGGAAGGTGCATGCGCCTATTTCTCTCCTTCCATATGTTCCAACAAGTGTAGACGAGGATTCCATTGAACTCGCGGCGATCCAGTTTTGGCACGCGTTTGGAGAAGCTCGACCACCAATGGGTGATGTTGTCAATGTTTGCAATTATTCTTAATGCCGGCTGGCCCGTCCAACTTGCGACCTTGTCCCATACTTGTTTGACAAAGGCACAATTGAAGCCCAAATATATTGCTGTCTCTGGCTGCTGATCACACACACAAGTAGCAACCTTGGTTATGCGGCCAACCTCGTATTGCTAATTTGTCCACCGTGAGGATCTTGTATTGGACAAGAAACCACGCGAAAAACCAGCACTTATTCTCGGCCTTCGCTTTCCATATTATGCCCGAGTTGAAGGAGGAGAAGGATCCGATGAATTGGATGTCATACGCTGATCTGGCGGTGTGTGACCCATCGGCCATACGATTCCAAGTGATTTCGTAGGGGTTGGCTGGGTCCAATGCAACTTGCAAGATCATGGACCAGAGGTTGATGTATTCGGTCAATTGTTGTTCAGTCGAGATGGCCCTCAGTGATCTGATCCAGGGAGAAGTGCGACGGGGCGATGTCCTTTGGGGCCTTTCCTTGCAGCCAGCGTGAGTGCCAGAACCTGGCTGTTTTCCAAGAGTGATGGCTGTTGATGCGTCGAACAGGAGCATGTCAGTCTTGTCAACCGGCATTTCCATCTCTTGCCATGGCCTTGTCTGATCTGTCCACGCCTTCCATAACCATCTCAACCGTAGCGCACAACTGAATCTTGCCTAGTCTTTTACTCCTAGGCCTCCCAACATCTTGGCTCTGCACACTTTCGCCCACTTAACAAGGCAATGGCCACTGTGTACCTTGTTAGCTCTTTTTCCAAAGGAAGGCACGACGGAGTTTGTCTATTTTTCTGAGCGCCCACTTCTTGAGTTGAAGCACCGTCAGATGATAGACCAGGACGGAAGACAGTACTGAGTTGACAAGCGTGGGGCGGCTGGCTGGGGTGAGGAGCAGCCTTCCTTTCCATCCCGGTAATCGTGCACCAATTTTGTCGATAAGGGCCTGAACCTCCACTCTTCGCATCCTCCTTGTGTGCAGCGGATTCTTTCGTTGGGCCGAGAAATTTAGTAGGATTTCGTCCATGTCGATATCCTGACTTTATCAAAAGAACAAAACCAAGTTTACAACACTACACATATGCATCACATTGATTATCCTCTTGCTGATGGCCCTCCGAATTCAATCACCAGTATCAACATGAATAACGTGTGGATGCTTTTCATCATTTGCTGTTAAAGAAGCTAAAATGCATAGACAGGTCAGATAATTAAAACGTCAGGATAAAAACACAGAAAGACTGTTTATGCGTCTCGACAGATTAAATAAGTGAAGTCCAAATTTACTTTGGGTAACTCATGCTGACGCCGAATCGATGATGTTCTCCAACCAACTATATCTTTTTCAATAAGTTAAGGGCGCAAGCAACCACAGCTGATTCTTGAACAATCAATCACAATTTAACACAACACAGAAAATATATCAAGTTTGTACATATGTTGGATACGATCATATGTTATATTTGAATAGGCTACACGGCGCTTAAAAGAGCACAAATCTTCTGACCTGCAGAAGAAACAAGGTAATAAACATGTGCCATTGCAGCAAAATAGGTTTGAAGGTACCAATATCATTTTATGCAAGTCCTAAGTTAATACGTGAATTTCCCATCATCACAATCTTCAACCATTCGTAGGAGAAGTGGAGGCTTCCCACCATCCCTGTCTGTAAGGAACAAATGTTTACCGGTTCTCCCAACTATAAAATGTGAGGTTTCTGCAGAAGTTCGCTCCGAAAGCAGAATGCCGAAAAGAAAGGGCAGCTGTGGAGAACATAAATGTCAGCAAGGAATACAATTTCTGTCTTGATTGAGAATGTTTTCTCATTGAATCCAGGCACAAACATTAATCTCAGAAGGCATGCAACTGTCTGCAAGGAAGAAAATATAAGATCTGTCTGACATTACTCATTGTCAGGGAAGCATATTTTTTTTAAGAAAAAAAGGAAGCAGATCGTGTAGGGCTGACAAGCAAACAATGGTGCCTTTATTTAGAAAAGGAGGCAACTTTGTCTCTGGAAAACAATAATTTATGGGACCTTTAGAATGCTTAAGCGGATACATGTTCAATATTTAAAGGATTCCAGTTCCATTGGAGCAGGAAGATTCAGCATGCAGTTGTGTTACTGAACTATTTGTCCATTTTCAAGAGCAAGGCTGGGAGTAGGAGATAACTGATAGAAAAAATGATTAGTCAGTTGTGGAGGCTTATGTGATTTGAGTTGAAAGATAAGGCTTACAATGAGATGACAACATATGCAAGTGTCTTGGACTTGTAAGCATATCAGAGCTTAATATAGAACTGAAAGAAGCAAAGATTAATCACTACCTAAGTGTAAGACGGAAGGTATACTAGGTTCAGTAGCAGGCATCTATTTTGCCTCCCACTAACAAATCGGTATTGGTACCCAGTGTTGCATACAAAGTAACCCTAGAGCTTACTTGTTTATTCCACCTTGAGCCCAAGTGTGGAGTAGAAGGCGCTATGAAATTCAGCCATTCTAAGCCAGCTATTTTACTGCCTTCATATATATATATTCTGTTCATCAGAGCGCCTATCCATAAGAAATGGTTCTTCGATTGTTAAGGGTTAAGGGTTCATAGAGTTTTCATTGCACATCTTGAAACCAATCCACGAAGTGAATGAGCAACAAAAGAGATTTTCCGCAAATTTCTTCTCCTGTAGACAACTTGCCGAACCTGCATAATAAATATATCAGTTCATGTATCATTTGAAACGATTTTTTAACTCCTTTTAAAGACATCACGCTTATTTTAGTGATCATGAAGTTTAGAACTATCTAGAGGTACAAGAAGAAAAGATTGACACAATCAACAGGAGTGATACCTCTTCAGCCAGCCTTTCTCCCATTAAATTAACTCCATCATATGTTACCTTTGAATGATTGCACCGACTACCTGCTTATAAAAATTTTGTGACGCTCGCATACAAAATATCTACTTGGCGCACCAGAAAGTAGCAGTGCATCATGAAGTACTCAGGTCAAAAGTTACCAAAGTTAATTAGTCATATGGCTCACACTAGAAAGCGCAAATTATGTAAATATGATCTAAGCAGTATAAATTGAAAAGGGATAAATGCAGCTGTATTTGCATCACCCGGGCACTCAGGTGCGTCATGTCAGTGTAATACTACTTTCGATGTTTCCAAAACTACAATCAAGCATTCAGCGCAGCTGTTATCTTATTGGGAGGAAAGTTCTGCAAACTCTCATGTGGTATGTGCCTTTACTTTCCCCCACCTTCTACCACCATTTTTTTTTAAAAAAAAGGTCCAATTCTTCAGTACACAACCAAAATCATCCCAAAAGTTTGAGAAATCTCCACAATTTAACTCATACATGCGAGTTTTGCATGATACATTTCACCGTTTCCCAGCTTTGCACCAAGCAATTACAGCAAGCAAATAAAAAGAGCAGCAACCAGAATAAACTCACTGTGCACAAAAACTTTCCCCGGCGGCCTCTTCACGAACTGCTCCGCCGCAAACTTCCAATCCGCCGAACTGATCGAAGCCCCGAATCAGCTTATACCAAACTACCAATCAGCAATAAATCAGCAGCAGAAAAATATCGCTCACCCACCTCCCGTAGAGCCCGTTGACCATGACGACCAGTTGGTCGGCTTCCTCGCTGCCGACCTCCTCCTCCGCACGGTTTCCGGCGATTCTCCACTCCTCAGCCGTGGCCTCCGCCTCCGTCTCCGTCTCCGCGGTTGGCGGCGGCAGCGGCATCGACAGTAAGCACCACATCCAGTTCGACAGCTCCAGCCTTTCGCTCCCCGACCTCCGCTTGCGTCCGAGCGGGAACCCTAGGTCGAACCGCAGCGCCGGCGGCGGGCACCGCGAGCTGCTGCGGTTGTGGTTGCGGCTGCGTCCCGAGGGCGCGCTCGACACGCTCTTTTTTTCAAATCTACCCATGCAACGAATTTGTAAGCTATAGTAATGTCCCAATTGTAAAAACAGCAACAGTCGAATTTGTAAACTAATATTACCCCAACTAAACAGCAACTGTCCACATATATCGTCTACCATATAAACTGAGCTCGGCAGCGGGTGCTGTGGAAGCTGCTGAAGGGGGTATGGGCCAAATCGATGGTTCTCGAATAGCGGAGAGAAAGCGATTGCAGAATGGATTTGTGGACCTCCCATTGAACGGTTCGAATGATTGGGAGGACACACCACGAACAGATAGGCTTGTAAAATACTTGGGCCTAAATTCCGCGGCTTGTAAAGTACTTGGGCCTTTATTCGGCTTGATAATAATGGGTCGATACACAAGGTTGTTCTAAGAACCCAGCCCAATTAGCAATTTCTTTTCTCGAATTTGGAGAGTACTTCTATACATCACTATTTAAAAGTTACATAAATATTAAAATATAAATAAAGGTTTGATAGTGATTATTTATCTTTTCACTTGCTTGAAGATCTGTACAACTATATTAAGATGGATGTATAGAAGCACTACTCCTCACATTTTTAGACGTACGTTTATACATGTTCGTCGGAATTGAGAAACCAAAGTGCATGTACTTTGCGAGTTTGTTTGATCTTCGATCAATTAGTGGCACGAGAACTGCAGCAATCGTGTTAGAGATTGTGTATATCTCCTGCCAACATATTGTAATCTCTTGATTTAGGATCCTCACTATTTATATATTTGGAACCTCACGTCTGGTTGAGGTGTGAGGAATTCTTTCCAAACTCTGCCTTCATACTCTTTCATGGTATCAGATTTCTAGTTTTCTCCGCTGCCCTCCTCCATGGCAACTGACGACTCTAGCATCTCCTCCAACCACGGCTCCGGCCCCGACGCCGCTGCACCGGTCCTCTCCACCGGTCTACCTGTCGTCACTCGATCTCAACTTCCGATGGTCCTTGACCTCCAGGCCTCTAACTTCACAAAGTAGAGCATCCTCCTCAAAGCCCACCTCGGACATCATGGACTCCTTCCTCAGTTAATACTCCCAACCCTACCACCACTACATGGGACCAAGATGACTATGCCGTCCTCTCCGCCATGTACGGCTCCATCGTCGAAGATGTTCTCGACATCATCCTCGAGCCCAACCAAAGTGCTGCCAATCTCTGGGCCGCCGCGGAGGCTCTTTTCTGTGACAACAAGGAGAGCCGCTCGGTTCTCCTCTTGAACAAGTTTCATGGCCTCCTCCAAGGCGATTTATCAATCACCGCGCACTGCAAAGAACAGAAGCGCCTTGCCGACACCCTCCATGACGCCGACTCTCCAGTCACTGACCGCACCCTCATCCTCAACGTATTGCGCGGCCTCAACCCTCAAATGTCTCAGGCGGCCACCGTCATCACTATGACAGATCCTTTTCCATCCTTCACCAAGGCGTGTTTGATGCTTCTCAAGGAAGAAATGCGCCTTCGCAACTCCGAGAAGACCCCTAATGAAACTGCTCTTCTCTCCACTACCGGCAAGACTACTGTGTGCAATGGCAGCACCTGCCATGGTGAGGGCTCCCCCTCTGGCCATGGTAAATTCAAAGGTGGTCGCGGCAGGGGAAAATGGCGGGGTGGCTCTGGTCATGGCGCTTCCTTCGGACATCACAACAATCCCACTTCGGCAGGGCCCTCGTTTTGCTTCAACCCAGGTTTCAGTCCTGGCGCACCAACCTGGCAGAACCGCACCTCCGGCGGTCCTGATCTTCTCAACGCCTGTCCTCAGCAAGCCTTCTCCACCACGGTTGCTCCTTTCCCTCAGTCACAGCAGTCCACACTTTTGAATGCCACACTGTCTTGGGACAACTTCGGCCTCATCACTGCCATGAACAACCTCTCCCTCCAAAACGGTGGTTGGGTCATGGATTCCGGCGCATCTGCACATATGATTCCCGATAATGGTAACATCCATCGTCCCTGTGCTCTTCTCATACCTCATTCCGTGATCGTCGGGAATGGTTCCTCCATGCCTATCTCCTACTCGGGTCATCCTCTTCTCGACACACCTTATGGTCACTCCTTTGTTCTCAATTACGTTCTACATGTTCCTTCCCTCATTCGCAACCTTCTGTCTGTTCGTAAATTCACTCGTGATAATTCCTGTTCCATTGAATTTAACTCTCACGGTTTTTCTGTGAAGGATCTTCGTACGAAGGATGTGATCCTTCGTTGCAATAGTGGCGGTGACCTCTACACCATCCCGCCATCCTCCTCAGCATCACAGTCCTCGACCTTCCTATCTACAACCACTTCAACTGCAATCTGGCACCGCTGCTTGGGTCACCCGAGTCGCGACACTACCATCACTCTCCAGCGATCGTCGGCTATTCTTAAACAAACATTGAGTCATCATTTATGCCATGAGTGTCAAATTAGCAAACATGTTCGCTTACCATTCTCTAGCTCTACTTCCGCATCTAGTGCTCCATTTGACATTATATATTGTGATTTATGGACATCACCGGTCCTTAGCACCTCTGGTCTCAAATACTATCTGGTGATAGTTGATGATTTCTGGCTGCAAAACCAAGGCACCTTACTTTGTTTATCATGCCCGTACACTTCGCCGCAAAATGGCAAAGTTGAGCAGGCGCTACGCACCATCAATGATACCATACGAACTCTTCTTCTCCAAGCGCATATGCCTCCTCACTTATGGGCCAAAGCCCTTGCGACTGCTACCTACCTTCTCAATCGTCGCCCATGCAAAGCTATCGCATCCGTGACACCATATTTCAAACTCTACGATCAGCACCCTATCTGTCGAATATCTAAATATAGGGTATGAGCACGTGCAGGATACGCAAAGGATATTTCATAACGACGTACAGAGACTCCAGATATTATGGGCCCGATCCTACAGGATAAGATATACGCGAAGGGGATATTTTCAGACAAGGAAAGACTTGATCGCTTTCGCACTACAAGAAAATTGACTCGAGTACGCCTAGTATCCAGAGAAGTTTGGATATGCTGTGAAAATCACACAACGATGGATTCCTCATCGGCTACGATTTGGTACTCTAAACTGACTACGACTTGACTTGGAGTAAGGCTACCTCGACTATATAAGACCAAGGGTAGGCATCATCAAGAGGAGGAGAAAAAGAAACGAAGGACTTCTAGATGAGAAGAAGAGAAAACGAGAGAATAGAAGACGCAGAGTGACCAGGAGCCGACGATCCATGCTTCGTCTACCTCCAGCCATAGTTTAGCCATTGCCTAGATCCAATCTCCATTGTAACTAGGGTTAGACACCTTGCTCTGTACTTGATACACCATATACACATATCATCCACACAGGAAGTAAGGTATTACTTTGCCAGGAGGCCTGAACCTGTCTACATCGTGCGCCTCCGATTTTGTGTTTGATTTTGCTAAGCTGATGGTACCCTAAGTTATAAGTTTATTGTCGATTTCTAACATTCGACACTATCTACAATCATCTTCGTCTATTTGGGTGTTTATGCTATCCCAACATGACTGCCACAATAGCACACAAACTGCAACCCCGCTCCAGTGCATGCATTTTTCTTGGTTATCCCGAATCTCACAAGGGATATCGTTGCTATGACCCCTTCTCCCGTCGAGTGATAATTTCTCGTCACGTAGTTTTTGACGAGTCCATCTTCCCTTTTGCCTCGCATGTCTCATCATTACCTTATGTTTTGCGTCAGCTTGATTTCTTACAGGACTACGACTTGTTGTTGCACCCCGTTGTGTGTGCGACCATCGCTCCTGTTCCTTCCTCGACCGGCGCTGCCCCGACTGCACCATGGACAACAACGTCTCCATCAAATACGGGCACAACCGGACTAACTACACCGTCATCATATGATGCTATCCCAGCTATCTCTCCCGCACACGATGGAGTTCCTGTTGGTCTATCATCACCTCACTTGTCTGAGGTGGTGTCCGTTGACCACAACACTGAGTCCCCGCTTGACTTGGTTCCTTGTGCTTCGGCTGTCCCTATCGGACCCGTGGCATGTCCTGAATCTGGGCCTCATCCGATGCGGACTCGTGCCAAAGATGGCATCATCGTCCCGGTGAACCGCCTCAACCTCTCGGCTGTTCACTCCGACGTTTCACCCGTACCAACATCGTATCGCATCGCCCTCCAGGACAATGGCACTTGGCAACTTGTCCCTCGTCCGCCAGGTGCCAATATTGTCACTGGCAAATGGATCTTCAGGCACAAGTCCCACTCCGATGGTTCCCTCGCCTGGTAAAAGGCTCGCTGGGTTGTCTGTGGTTACTCTCAGCGGGCCTGGCATCGACTACAACAAGACATTTAGCCCTGTTGTCAAACCAACGACGATCCGCATCGTGCTGAGTATCGCCGTCTCCCGCTCCTGGTCGATTCAACAACTTGACGTCAAGAATGCTTTTCTACATGGCACTCTTGAAGATACAGTCTTCTGCCAGCAACCATCCGGCTTCGTCGACCCCTCTAGGCCTCAACATGTGTGCCTCCTCCAAAAGTCGCTATACAGCCTCAAGTAGGCACCTCGCACTTGGTACCAACGTTTTGCTTCACATATATGCACAATGGGATTCGTCGCCTCCGCCTCCGACGCATCCCTATTTGTGCTCCATACCGACAACGACATCACCTACCTTCTCCTGTACGTCGACGACATTGTCTCCATGACGAGTTCTCCATCACAGATCTCGGTGATCTCCACTTCTTCCTTGGCATCTCGGTTCGGTGCTCCTCTGCAGGTCTCTTTCTGTCATAGCGTCAGTATGCCGCCGATCTTCTCCAACAGACAAGCATGGTTGACTATCACCCTACTACTACTACTCATGTGGACACTCAGGCCAAACTTTTCGCCGCCGCCGGGGCCCCAGTCGCTGATGCCACGCAATACCGTAGTCTTGTAGGTGAGCGATGCCACGCAATACGTAGTCTTGTAGGTGCTCTTCAGTACCTTACCTTGACTCGACCTGACATTACTTATGCCTTGCAGTAGGTTTGCTTACACATGCATGATTCGTGCGAGCCTCACCGCACCCTGATCAAGCGCATACTATGCTATATCAAGGGTACTCTCGATTATGGGCTCCAGCTTCACGTTACGTCGACCAACTCCCTCACCGCGTACTCCGATGCGGACTGGGCTGGATGCCCCGACTCCCATCGATCTACTTCCGGTTACTGTGTATACCTCGGTGACAACTTGATCTCCTGGTCCTCCAAACGACAGACAACTGTTTCTTGTTCCAGTGCGGAGGCTGAATACCGGTCTGTTGCTCACACTGTGGCTGAGTGTTGTTGGCTTCGTCAACTCTTGCATGAACTTCATCATCCCCTGTAGTCTGTGACCGTCATCTATTGCGACAATATCAACGCCATTTACTTATCCTCCAACCCGGTGCAGCATTGCCGCACCAAACACATTGAGATCGACATTCATTTCGTTCGTGAAAAAGTTTCTATTGGTCATGTGTGAGTTCTGCATGTGCCATCTAATCTCCAGTTCGCTGATATCATGACGAAAGGATTGCCTTCTCAACTGTTTCTTGACTTTCGGTCCGGTCTTTGTGTTCGTTAACCTCCCGCTTAGACTGCCAGGGGGGGGTTGTGTTAGAGGTTGTGTATATCTCCTGTCAACATATCGTAATCCCTTGATTTAGGATCCTGGCTATCTATATATTTGGAACCTCACGTCTGGTTGAGGTGTGAGGAATTCTTTCCAAACTCTGCCTTCATACTCTTTCAAAACGAAACTTCGACGCATGCACCGACTAGCCCCCCTCGATCTTAGATGTGGCCAGGCCAGGCACGCACACCCACATGAAAGCATGTGTGCCCACGTACGTCAAAGCTTCTCTTCACACAGACTCCTGCACAAAAAGCCATTAAAATTACACTGACAGTGAGCAACTTGAACCCAGAACCCTGTAGTTTCCAAGCGTTTACTTCAGGCTGCAAGCTCCTCCATCCTAGGCGGGCATCCTTTGACCTGAGTACTCCATCGATCGAGAGATTTCCCAGAGGTGTCAAAATGACCAATGGAAAGTAAAGAAGTTTACAGTGTAAGTACACTGCCCGGCTAAACTAAATTGCAAGTCAAACAAGAACGGGGCGTCCTGCCTCGCGCGCGCTCTGCATGGCACCCTCAATGTACGTGCCCGATCACATGAAATGATTCTGCGTCGATTCTACGTGCACTCCAATCTAGCTAGCGCGCGATCAGTAGATCTTCTAATGTGTGTACGTAAGTCGTTGCTATCAGCCTATTACTAATTGCAGAAAAAAATGTTAATTAATTGTCAGCTAACCTTCAGCAGCTGGCATATATATAACTGTCAATGGCCATCCCAAATTAAGCTTCACCAGTAGCTAGTAGCACCATTTCTTGGACTTGACTAGTGTAGCCACTTCTAGGTTCTAGCAAGCAAGGAACGACACTGGTCTTGGCAATGGAGTACACCTCAAGGAGTCTCTCCTTTTGCCTCGTCCTTGTCACCGTCCTCCTCCTCTCTTACTCCCCCAGCTCGGCGGCGGCGCCTCGTCGCCTGCTCCAGATCTGCGCCGCGCAGCAGTTCGTCGTGCAGCATTGCCACTTCCGCGCACTCTACGGCCTCCGGCCGCTCAAGTGGAGCAACGACCTGGCGGACCAGGCGTTCCGGTGGGCGGAGCAGTACAAGGGCGACTGCGCGGCCGCGTCGGCCACGGGCGTGAACGTGTTCCGGGGCTACGGCGGCGCGAGCTGGCAGCCGAGCGACGCGGTGACGGCCTGGGCGGAGCAGGCGCAGCACTACGACTACGGCTCCAACTCGTGCGCGGCGGGGGAGCAGTGCGAGCAGTACAAGCAGATGGTGTGGCGGGAGAGCACGCAGGTCGGGTGCACGATCGTCGACTGCTCCTCCGGGGAGACGCTCATGGCGTGCCACTACGAGCCGCAGGGCAATGTCATGGGGCAGAAGCCATTCTGATCCATCAAGCAAGCCGTACGCGGACGCGGTGCCACTTGATTAACGTTTCTGATTACGTCGCCTTCCGACGCTTTGCGTTTTTGACGCCATAATTCGTGAGTACGGAGTTGAATTAGATGATGCTATGAGAGTGACGAGTTTGTGCTGCATTGCCTTGTGCATTTTGTGCATGGCATGAGAATCAAATATGTCTCCCTAATCTCAACTCTTTAATTAGTTTGTCGTTGATTTTTCATTGTATGATTTAAGTCAATATATCAAGCTAGTATCAGAAAATATAATCATTAATCACAGCGCTTCTTTGAAAAACAGAGAACCAAAAGATGCCACACATGCATTTCTACCCGCCCGCGGCGGGCAGGGGGTTGCAAGTGTTGCAAAACGGTGTTTTGGCGTGAGTGAGTCCATTTTTCCCTGTGCGTCGTCACCTCTTTCCTTTTTTTTAAAGTAAAATATGCTTTACATTACTAACTCACGACAAAGGACATAAGTATTTAACTTATATTATATTAAAGATTTTAGTTGAACAACATATCACTATAAATCCTTGAGTCGATGAATGTAATGGATTGGTTTATCTTCCTGGTCGAGGATTTCGGATCTTGCAACAACATCTTGGTATAACGATCATGGCAGCTGAAACTAGTTGCCGTTGATGTTCATTGATGTATAGAGTAGAACCTAGGCTTCGGTAGTAGTACTGTTTGTTCGAAAGAAAATCATATGTGATTTAGGGCCTGTTTGTTTCAGCTTTGGATTATCTAGAAGTTGATTTTGGATTGTGGTTGTAGAGAACCTGATTCTTGAAAAGTTGGAATCCAAAAGCACATATAAAGTGGACTGTGAATTTAGTGTATATGGGTGGGCTGGATTGTGAGAATCGGATTCTAAAATCAGGCTGTTTGTTTCTGATTTTGCTTTTGGAGCCAGAATCCAGAATCAAAAGCTAAAACAAACAAGCCCTTATTAATTTATGCCAAACTCAGACTAATTTTGATAGTCGCAATCATTGTTTAGATGAGTTAGTCTGATAAAACAGTAAATAAAATCCGACAAAAGATTTACCGGAGAAGAGCAAACTAGAAAAAACTCAACTTATCTGAACAAAAAACAGGAAAACAATGTAAACCGATGTACGAGGCCTAAACCTGGCCCACCTCTTCCTTTTGTTGGACCTTGAACGTAGTCAACGGCCCAAATCGGTGACGACTGATTTCAAGTCGTTAAAGGAATGAAACCGCACTCTTTTCGACTCATGTCACGAGATGCACTGACAACTTACAATACATAATTTTGCGCAAACGACAATTTCGCCACTTCCTACCAGTATAGAACACACCACTGAATATCTACATTCACATACTCTGGCATGCAGGTCGCGCACCTGATTCCTGAAACTTCTACTCCCTTCGTCCTTGATAGTAAGTGAGAGAAGTGTTCAAATTGTGTCCTCTAATATTAGGGATTGAGAGCTCTCCTCCTTAAATTGTGTCCTCAAATTGTGCCCATGCATGCAGATGCACGCAAATACATGCGACCACACATATTCTAAAACAAAAACACGGCAGGTCATTCCCTATAATCGTGATTAATTAATGCATGCATGTTGCCAATTAATAGACACAGCATTAAATAGGGGTATTAGAATCTTTTGGCAGAAACCATAATCTGTTCTAAAATTTCTTCTGTCCCAAGGGCATGTACAATAAGACCACGTCAGCTGGCTCTTAGCATGTACACATTAGCTTTGGTCTATGTGGAGGGTGAGAAGAGATGAGAGAGAAGAGAGCTAGCTCTTATTAGTAGTCAGTTTTGCACGGGAGCATAGGTAGATCATTTATGTACAAGAGAGAAAAGATAGTTATTGCACAATATCTAGGGACAACATTTAGAGACAGTTATTGTATAAACTAGTTTTTAGCTTATTATTAGTTAGTAGTTGAATTTACTACTATTATACTTGCTCTTACTTTTCTGGACGGAGGGAATATTAAACAGCGTGCATTTCCGGCACGAATCAACTCTATCGTGGTGCTCGTGCTCGTGCGCGCGCTTCGTGAGCGCTCGTGATCAATTAATACGGCCTCTCCCCGACGACGTTGCCGGCGGGCAGTAGCTGCACGCCATTAAGACGCCCCCGTCGTCGTCGCACACCACTCGCGTCGCGCGCACCCGAGCGACGTCGACGTGCCGCGCCACACGATCTGCGTGTAGTGCCCACACCTTCATAGCTCTTTTAAGGTAGTAGCTGTGTGAGTTTGTACCGTGTCGACGTTTGTAGACGACGGGTGAATGGTCAGTACTCAGTACCGTATAATTGTGTCGCAGAATATACTGTGACTGTGTTCATCGTGCCAATCTTTGCAGGTTTACTCGGTACTTTTACCAGGCAGCTTGCTCGACCCGCGAGCCCGTGACCGTGCCCGTTAGTTCTACATGCATGCTTCTACGGTCACGAGCTTACAAGCAAGGTTACAAATTTCGTTTTCGGTTTATATCTTGTTACCCTTCGAAATCCGAAATTTCGGCAGAATCTCGTTATTTTGGATGAAATCCGGAAGAAATTCAAAGAGCAAAATTCAAATCCGAAATTGACGAAATCTCAGCAAATTTCAACTGAATGAAAAATAATTCAAACGATGTCGAAAATTTTTGAATTTTTTTGTGGAGGTTCCTGACACATCATTGATGTCCCCATAAAAATTTCAGATGTTATAAAGTTTGAGGAATTTTTAAACATTCGAACATTGCTACTGACCTGATAAAACGCTGACCGGCAAGTTTGAACAGAATGAAAAATGGTACAATCACGTTAGAAAATTTTGATTTTTTTTTCATAGTTATGATGCATTATTAATGTTCCCATAAAATTTTTAGATGATTATCAAGCTCATGTATTTTTAAAAATTCGGACAGTGCTACTATCATGTTAAAGCCTTACCGGCAAACTTGAACAAGATGAAAAATGGTTCAAACCAAGTTAGAAAATTTTGAAAAAAACATGGTTATGATGTATCATTAATGTTTATATAAAACTTTCATATGATGGTAATGCTTCAAGAATTTTTAGAAATTCTGACAGTGCTACGTCCTAATAAAAGACTGATGATCAATACATAGATTTGCTTTAGCAATCAACAAAGGTTTATAATTTTTGAAAATTTTACAGAAGGGTGATAAGTAAATGCTTAAGATGTAAAAAATAATTTCAATCATGATCACATTCTAGTGAATTTATAAAATTCTTACAAGGCACTGTACCATTTATGTTCTTTCTCTTTTTTATTTTTGAAATATAACAAATGAGTTTCAATGCTTACATAGATTTGAATGAGCAAACAAAAAATAGTTGAAAATTTTATAAAATAGTACTGAGGCAATTCTTAAGCTCTCATAAAAATTTTAGGTCATGATAAAACTTGACAAAATTTATAAAATTCTGACACGGTTACTACCTCGTTTATGCTAATTCTGTTTTTTATTTTTAAAAGATAAAAAATTAAGTTAAAATATTTTAATTTCTTTATGATCCTAGACTCCTTAATATGGTACCATAAATTTTTTATAGCATGAAAAAACATCTTCAATTTTATAAAATTTCGAAAGTGTTTATACCGAAATTTTAAAATATCTCAAAATTAAATTTTTTCGACAAATTATCATCGAAGATCACTTTATTATGGGTTAATGATGTAATTCTGGTCAAATCCAGCAATAAAACAGCAAAATACGGTTGATTTGGGTGAAATTTCGGCCGATTTGTGCGAAATCTCGTCGAAAAAATGAAATTACTGTAGCAATTTCAATTTTTTTATCTGGCCAGTAATTTGGATCTCGTGGGTGCCCGAAATCTGAGATTTTGACAAAATTTGAATCCATGCTTACAAGTAGGGGTGGGCACTTTTTAACCGAAACCGAAAAACCGAACCGAATTAACCGAAAAAATCGGTTTTTTTTATTCGGTTTGTATTTCGATTCTATTTGGTTTTTGGTACTCGGTTCGGCTTTTGAATTTGAAAAAACGAACTAACCGAGAAAACTGATCTTATCGCAGCACTGGCTCCATACACGCATTCGGTCAAAATACTCAATCAATCCCCATTTCCCTGTCCCCTCGGCCTCGTCTTCCTCTCCCCGTGCCCGCTCGCCTCCCTCCCTCTCTACATGGCTGGCTCGGCGGCTCCCTCCCTGCCTCCTGCGGTCTCGCCCCTTTCTCCCTCTGTAAGGTCGAGGATGCCGACTAGAGGGGGGTGAATAGGCGGCTTTTAAATAATTAAAACTTTCTCTTTCTACTAATTTCTATAAAGCAATTCACCCCTTAATTACCTCTATGCCAAAACCTTATCAATAACAATGCGGAAGCGATAAACTAAGGTTTTGACAATTAAACCCTAAATTAACTAGGCTCACTATGTGCACTAACTAATTATGTCTCTAACAAAAAGCAATTCTAAAGACAAACAATCAATCAATTTAATTCTATGAATGTAAATTGCTTGAATCTAAAAAAGAGAACAAAGCAAGCACAAGAGACACAATACTTTTTACCGTGGTGATCGGAGACTTGCCGGTCTCCCCTAGTCCACGTTGAGGTTTGCCCAAACACATTGGACCGGCTCCACGAATTGAGCACCCACCTCGAATCCACTAGATGTGGTTTTTCACGCTTTCGCGTAGGCTCAACCCGAACCTTCACAAACTTCGCCGGGGCTACTCACAACCTTGAGAGCTCCAAGACGACGCTCACGCCGCCTAGGAGTCGGCAACCTCCAAGAGTAACAAGCCGAATCCTCTCGCTTGAACTTCACCAAGCACAACACATATGCTTCCGGTGATCACCAAGTGCAACACATGCACAAGGATCCTCCTCAAGTGCAACACATGCACAAGAGACTCTCAATCCTCTCCTAATTGCAACACATGCAATTAGAGGCTCAACCTAGCTCAAGAAGCAAATGAGAGAAGGCAACACATGCACACAACTCCTATAAACACCCAATGCTCTAGCACACAGCCAACTTGCTGCTCTTGCCCCCCAAGGCCTCCTTTTATAGCCTCCAAGCCAAAACTAGCCGTTGGGGGGAAATTCTGGACAAAACCAGAATTCCCGGTGCTACCGCCCTAATGGGACCGGTAGCACCGGCCTCCTCGCCAACGGCTACAAAACTAGCCGTTGCAGGATTTCCAGTAGTACCGCCAGCCCGGGAGCGGTGCTACCGACCGCTCGGGCGGTAGCATCGGCCTCAACCCCGGTTGCACCGGCCTCAGGTCGAACTCAAAAACACCTCCTCTGGATTTTTCACACCGGCCAGAGGAGCGGTTGCACCGGACATCCGGTGCTACCGGTCTACCATGGGCGGTAGCACCGGACCGCCAGACCGCCCCAAAACATCCCCTCTCTGGATTTTCCACACCGACCAGAGAGACGGTAGCACCGGACCTTCGGTGCTACCGGCCAAATCATGTAGCACGGACCCGGTGCTACTACGGCCTTACAGATGTGACGACCGGCCTCGGGGAGAAAACACCGTTTTCACAAAACTTTTCTCCAAACCATTAAAGATATTCTTTGAGCTATGTGAGGATCAACACATGATCACAACACTATGCAAAACACATTTGCACATGTTAATCACATACTCCAAAGAATCTCATTAAGCACAACTTATTTGCAAAACACATTTGCCAATAAACCAAGAACTTATGAGATCAATCCTCTTAGCCATGTGATGATCAACACATGATCAAGTCAATTTGCAAAACACATTTGCAAACCCTATTCACATGCTTTAGGATAGGAACCCATAATCTAAAGTTCATTTGCAAAACACATTTGCAAATAACAAATCCAACTAACGAAAACACATTTAAGTAAACAACTCAAGATCTATTTGCAAAACGATAAGCAAATCAAACCCGAGTCTATGAGATTAATCCCCTAGCCATGTGAAGGTCAACACAAGACCAGTCAACTTGCAAACACCCGTTGCAAGCCCTACTCACATGCTCTCGGGATTAGGACCCATAGACCTCGGTTTATTCGCTCAACGAACTTGCAAATACACATTAAACCAATTTAATGCTTGAGCATTGTTCTTTGCAACACCTGCAAAAGCCTAGCTCCAAGCAATACCAAAACATGAGCTCTCTATTTGCAACGCATGCAAATCTCTAGCACCATGCAAGCAACCACAACAAATACAAGTGCATGAGTTCTTTATTTGCAACACATGCAAATCTCTAACACCATGCAAGCAACCACAACAAATACAAGTGCATGAGTTCTCTATTTGCAACGCATGCAAATCTCTAACTCCATGCAAGCAACCACAACAAATACAAGTGCATGAGTTCTCTATTTGCAACACATGCAAATCTCTAACTCCATGCAAGCAACCACAACAAATACAAGTGCATGAGTTCTCTATTTGCAACACATGCAAATCTCTAACTCCATGCAAGCACTTTAAACCAAATTGCTTGAGCTCTCTCCTTTTACGACACATGCAAAACTTAGCTCCAAGCAAAAACCAAATCAAATAAGATTCAAATAAGATGCAAGTATGAGCACCCTTATTTGCAACACATGCAAATACTTAGCTCATACAAAATCCAATGCACAAGCTTTACCAATTTGCAACACATGCCAAATGGTAACCTTCATGCAAACATCAAACAAGAGAGTGAGCTAGAGTGAACCGGATCGAGTTCATCAACACATGATGAAGCTCAAGCTAAAAGACTCAACCCCTCTTAATAGTACGGCACCTAACAAGCAACCCGGTCTCACAACCAAACACGGAGACCGGAAAAGACTAGGAACACATCCTTAGCCCTAGCTAGTTATACCTTTGCCACACTTGATCCACTTGGAGCTTTTATGATTTCCAATCATCTTCTCTCCAGATCACTTCTTCTTCTTCTTCTTGGTCATCAACGCATGATGAACCTTCTCTAGCCCTTCTCTTCACTTGGGATCACCTCTTGAAGCTCATCAACACATGATGACTTCTTCTTCCCGATTCTTCATCATCTTGGACTTAACCTACTTCACAACTTATGGAAGATGTTAGTCCAACAAACACGGTTGTCTCAATCATCACCGCACTCCATTAACACATAATGGATGCCTCCAAGATCGATTGAGCACAACCCTAATCAATTTGAATGATTAATTGTGTCTTGAGTACTTTGATGCAACTAATGCTTCATTATACTAAGAACTTTTCGCTTGTCTTTAATCAACAAGGAAACACCATCAACACATGATGAAATGTTCTTTGATTGATTGAGAGACAATCGAACTCAATTTAAACTTATTTAAATTGACATGAGTATATAACTACACAAGTCATATATACTCAAAAGATTGTTTCAAGGTCTTGATCCTTTATATTGTATGACAAGAGGACATGGATCAATACAATTGAAACATCAAGTTAAATTATAAACTCCCCCTAGATGTGTGCATTCATGTATATATGAATTAGGAACATAATGCACATATTTGGACTAAAGCAACGGAAGAGTTCATACTTTAACTTGAATTCTAAGTATGCATATATATAATAGAATGAATACGAGTGCATACCTTAGGTTTTCCATTTTCCATCCAAGTATGAGACTAATAAGAATAAGACTTAATAAAACATGTTAGTCTCATAATGATTAGATTTGTCATTAAACAATGATTAAACATTGATATTTAAATCAATCACCAAAACCAATGGAGCTTGAACTTACACCCTCCCTCACTCAGTCCCTCATCTCCCTCTTGCGCGAGCACGACCGCGCCCCCTCGCCCCCATCGCGCGACACATGGCTCCCTTGGCCACAAGGCTCTCCACGCGAGGCTCCTATTTTCTAAATCTTTGGTTTCCCTTTTGTCCTTCGCGTGGGTCTTCGGAAGCTTCCGAGGGGCAGTACGGAGGAGATCTCCGCGGCGGAGGCCATGGCGGGGCCGTCTTGAGGGCAGATCGGAGCGCCTAGATCCCAATGCAGATCTGGGAAGGCCTGTGGTGGCCGGCGAAGTCAGCCACGGGGGCGCTGTGGTCCCCGATCCAGGCCGATCCCCGCCCTACGCGGTGGCGCTCCTTCCCCCGATGGCGCTCCCGTCGGGCGCCTCCTCGGGGCAGCTGCTCACCGTGCTGTCACTGCTCTCCTCCGCTGCGCTCCTCGTCTTCCTCCTCCTCCCCTCCCTCTCCCCTTCCCCCTCCTCCTCGTCGGCCCACCTCTGCACTTGCTCGCTTCTTGGGAATGGTCACGTCTTTGTCCACGGACCGTTCTTCCAATTCGGTTAAACCGAAAACCGAATTAACCGAACCGATTTGATTCGGCTAATTCGGTTCAGTTAGCAAAATCCAAAAACCGAAAAAACTGAATTAACTGATTACCCATCCCTACTTACAAGTTGAAGTGTCGGTGCCGGCGTCGCAGCTACGTGTAGGGGTGTCGACTGATGGAATACCAATGGAACAGTGATCTTCTCATATTCGTATTTATATCTTTAAATAAATATAAATACAAATTTGAATATACTCAAACATGAATACGAATCGAACACGAATATAAATAAAATATCTACTCAATTTGATTGGATGCGAATATCCTATGGCATAATAAAGTTTAGCAAATTGACACCGATTTTATAGTAATATTTATGTCCCTTTTCCTCTAGTTTATCAAGTAATCATTGATCGTTGGTGTCATTTTGCTACTAATCCTAACTAATTGTAGATGTATTGCAAATAAATCGGTAATAAACATGTCGAATTTGGCTAAAAAGAGTATGCAAAAAGCTTTATTGGGGATGTGCCAAAATGAAAAACATGAAATGTCAAATTAAAGTCCACTATGACGATAGCCTCGTCGAGATGATAAAAAAACATATATATATATAATATTTCTAATTGGGAGGTCAATACATAGGATACCTATTAGCTAGCTGCTACTGTAATGTACGTTAGAATTGAAATATTATCTGTATTCGTATTCGATTTAATACCTATTTTGCATATCATATTCATATTTTTATTTGACAAAAAAAATCCGGATACTATCTAGATTCGGATTTGTTTTACCATACGGATTAATTTTTACTTACCACGTTCTCTGCCACACGAATACGGATGCATGCTGTGGACTGTGGAGTCGCGAAGCACACACACATGTGGTGGATGCACGGTAACCAGCAGTTGCGATGCACGGGCCCAGAGGAGATTGGCGTCGCGTGCGTACGTGTCCCCACAAACGTTCCAGGCGCTTTCGAATCTCGAGCGATGCATGGCAACCGCTGCCTCGTATCAAGTTCTCAGCTGCGGATGCAACGAAATCAGCGATGGATCATCCGGCGGTACTACTGCCTACCGCGGCAAGTGTGTAGGAGACTAGTGTTTGGTTGGAGGGAATTAGGGCTAGTTTGGATCGGTTTCAGTTTCGATTTCTTCTATCTAGAAGTTAGAAGCTATTTTAAATGATTGATTTTTTTGTAGTCGGAAACCAAAAGTTAGCAGTCTATTTGTACTAGAAGAAGCTGAAGGCCGCAAACTGGTCTGAGGTAGCTTCCCAGGGTTTCGATAGGTTGGGGTTCTGATTTTATCACTAGAGTTGAAGAAAATTACACCCTCCTACCGTAAGTATAAAATCTCAAACCCTACTTATCTCACCCTCATTTCTAACCGCTACTACAGAAAGGCTTATAGTAAGCGTCTCATCATAGATGGTTTTGAAAAACCATCTATGATAAAGGACATCACTAACAGTTTTAAAGTGAAATCGTCAGTGAAAATATCACAGACGGTTCTCTTTATAAACTGCCAGTGATATACAGGGATGCCATCACTGACAATTTTTTTTACTAAAATCGTTTGTGAAGATAGTTGATATCACAGATAGTTCTATAGTAGAACCGTCTAAGATAACATCTCTATAAATATACTGATCATCGCGCAGGATAACCAGCACGTTTCGCCTCCTCCAAACCCTAGCGCCTCCTTCCCCGCGTCGGTATCCTTCCTCGCACCGCCGGCCTCCTCCCCTGCGCCGATCTCCTCCCTAGCGCTGCGGTCCTCCTCCCCTAGGCCGGTCTCCTTCCCCGCGTCGTCGATCTCCCTCCTTGCGCTGGTCTCCTCCCCCACGCCGGTATCCTCCTTCGTGCCGCCGGCCTCCAACCCAGCGCCTGCTTCCTCGTGCTTGTCAGTGTTATGCCCTTGAGGCAATCATTTAGATGATTGTAACATGACTATGTTTATGAATAATAATATGATTATTAGTCCAATGAATGTATATCATTGTATTGATCAACAAGTATGTGACTTGATTATGAAGCTCTTTACTTAATGATGTAATTCGATAAATATCTCTGATCGGATATCATCGTATAGGACTACGATGAATAGATCAGCACATGTAGTGATCGATGATCATGCTTCATAGATCATGGGATATGGAGATATCATCTCTACATTGTGGACCATGTTGAAGAACATGGGTTAGATAGACCCGCTATGGGACACTGCGAGAATGTTTCATTCTTATGTGTCATCGTGTATCTCATACCTAGAAGATGTATGATCCTTAGACCTGAGATTGTCATATTCCCTACATGTGTAATAGTTTTCCTTGGGGCTATCAAACACTACTTCCTAACCGGATAGTTATAAAGGTAGCTTTCATGTTTACTATGAAACGTGCGAGAGGAAGTGAGCAATCAAGATGGAATTTGCCACTCCAATGAAACGGAGATATATGACAAGGCCACTCGTGTGATATGATTAAGAAAGTGCATGGCCATGCCGTGATTGAGGAGTCAATCACAACTTATTAATATATCACGGATACGAGAGATGGATTGAATCATCAAAGGATGACATGCTTCTCGCCTTGAGATCAATCTTCATATACTTGGCAAAGGGATTATTACATGAGTTCTTTTGATAGGTTACATTCGATTTGATCACAGTATGTTTGGGAGTTGGCATACTTTGCAAGAAGCCGCTACCAACTATTGGATTGAAAAGGAGTTTTGAATCCATGTCCAAACGTATGTGAACCCGCAGGTCACACACTTAATGGGTGGGACGCATTAATTTGGATTGGATCCGTAATTAATGAACCTCGTGGGCTTAGCATGCTGGTGGGCCCTGGTTTAGGGTTTCATCTCGTGGCTATATAAGGAGGGGAGGAGGGAGGGTGCAGAGTGTGCTTTCCACGGTTTAGGTTTGATTCACTTGAAACCCTAGCCTCCTCCTCTCGCCGCCTCGCCGAGCGACTAGGTGCTTGCACACACGCGCGGCGTTCCATCTCTCGGCGTGTGGACTATGCGGTGACGCTGCTGCGATCGGCGTGGGAGGACGATCCACGGCGGCGAGGACGATCCACTACATCGACGCAACGATCGCGGCGAGGACGAACCACTACATCGACGCGCGAAGGATTCCGCAATCGCGGCGTCTAGTGGTAATCTTATCTATGATCCTCTTCTTGCGAGTAGCTTTCGGTTGCGCGGTAGTTTTTTTGTGCTAGCGTAGCATACCGCGTTCCCTTCAAGTGGTATCGAGCCATCTCGTATAGTTTTGTGATCTCGGATGTTGCACATATGATGTGTGAGGTTAGTAGATTGGATCTATTACATGTTCACCAGTTCATGTGATGAATTGGTGACGGCGACCATCGATGAGATCGATCGATTTAGGGTTTGAGGAAAGTGCAAACCGACTCAATCTTGATTTGGGTGAGTCCGTTCATGGTGCGACGTTACCCTTACCGGTCGGGTTACCGCCATCGTGGTTTCAAACGTATCCATATGGGACCAAGCCAATCGATCGAGTTGGATTGGGTCAATCTGTTGATCCATGGTAAGCGCAAACAGATTCAATATTGATTTGGGTGAGTCCGTTCATGGTACGACGTTGCCCTTACCGGTCGGGTTACCGCCATCGTGGTTTCAAACGTATCCATATGGGACCAAGCCAATTATATTAGATCGGATTAGGTCAATCTGGTTGATCCGTGGAAATTTTGAGGGTGTTTTCCCATGGCGGAAGACATGCCTCTAAAAAATTTCAAGGATTATGCATGTGGGCTCGCCTTGACCCTTGAGGCGCCGCCTCGGACCCCGCTCACGATCGGCCAATGGGACCGTTGTTGGGCGCGCCCTCGGACCGAGTCGAGGGTTGCTTTTGTTTAACTCGTTTTTGCAGGAATTATGTGAAATAGTATGGCTTATGTGTATGTGATGCATGTAATTTCCACATGGCTGCGTCCGTGTTAAGCCATAAGGCTATTTAAATTGTATAACGACTGCGTGTCGACTTGTGATGCTTCAAACCCTCATGTAAAATTCATTATCAAAAGTTGTAAGGAGTTGCATCCATAATGATGAAGACGATGGCTAGGTGAACAAATCAAGCAAGGTGGCTAGGTGAACAACCAAGCATGATGATGGAGATCTTAATGCTAAGGGCCATGCTATTTCACGACTTATTTTGATTTTACGTGGATGTGTGTTTTATCCTTGCTTTTTTCTTTATGCTCATTGCATGTGATGCTATGTTCATAGTAATCTTTGTTCATCCTTATAGTTAAAAATCTTAAATCAAATTGTCCATCCAATTGTTGCACCTATCAAGAATTTAGATCTTTATTGATATGACTGCCAAAGTAGTATATCAATGGCTATCTCAATAGATGATAGGGATGTGTTGGACACATCACGCATAACAATGGCGATTTAAACGAGCTATCAAAACGGTTTTGGGCTTGAGGACATAAGTGGTTGGGATTTGATTTCATAATGAAGGAACCTATACAAGACAATTGGTGTCTAGGAAAACACACATGAGGCGGGTTTCTTAATTGGCACCGAATACGGGAAGTGCTCCTCCTCATGTGAGCCCTTTGGGCAGAGTTGACTGGCCATGAGTCAAGTTGATGGAGGCATTCAATACTTGTTTTCATACTCAACAAACAAGAGTTACATATGATGTAATTAGCAAAGGTGTTGCTTACCTATGTCATTAAATTTCTAGCAGTGATGCCAAAGCTCACTAGTGTTTAATGAATATGGATCTTGAATACTCACTATGTGTCTATAAAAGGACATAAAATAGGAGTGTCTTTAATTAAAAAGTTTAATAAAAGTTTTACATAAACATAGTGCTTAGAATCTTTGCATTTTTTTGTTGTAGTTCAATGGCACCTTCTCCTACTCCTGCTACACCTGGTTTTGCTTTGAGATCGATTTTAGAAAGGGAAAAACTGAATGGAACTAATTTTGTTGATTGGTATCGCAACCTGAGAATTGTTCTCAAGCATGAAAAGAAGGACTATGTTCTAGAGAATCCAATTCTTGATGAACCGGTAGAAAATCTTTTCGCAATTTGAGGGTTGAATATGAAAAGCATGTTAATGCTTCAGAGAGGTCATTGTCTCATGCTAGTCACAATGGACTCGAGCTCCAAAAGCAATATGAGGACCAGGATGCTTACAATATGATTGTGGGCTTGAAGGGCATGTTTGGGAATCAAGCAAGAGCTGAGAGGTATGGTATCTCAAAGCTTTTATTTGCTTGTAAGTCGGTCAAGGCGATCCGGTCGATCCTCATGTGATCAAGATGATTGGTTACATTGGGAGATTGGAAAACTTGAGTTTCCCTTAGCCTCGGTTTGGCCACAGATGTTATTCTCCGGTCTACGCCTCAGAGCTTTGAGCCATTCATTATGAATTTTCATATGAATAGCATGGAGAAGAGCCTAACCGAGCTACATGGGATGCTCAAGGTGCGGAGGAAAGCATTAAGAAAAACCCAATCATGTGATGATGGTTGAAAACAACCGCTTTCAAAAAGAGAAAGGCTAAGGGTGGAGGAACGGAAAGAGCAAGAGCAAGGGCAAGGGCAAGGCTCAAGATGAGATCGCGAGCCTCAAAACTAAGCTTGAAGCTTAAAGTTGGCCCTCAACCCGATACCCAATGCTTCTATTGCAAGAAATCGGGTATTGGAAACGGGGCTGAAAAGTACACAGCAGATAAGAAGAATGGAAATGTGGTTTCCACTTGTATTAATGTTATAGAAATTAATCTTGCTACTTCTTCACTCACTCATGGGTATATGATACCGGTTCGGTTGCTCACATTTGCAATTCGTTGCGGTGATAAAGAGTAGAGACTTGGCAAAAGGAGAAGTGGATCTTCGTGGGGAATAAAGCAAGAGTTCTGGTCTTGCTGCTGGCACATACCCATTGCATTTGCCTTGAGATTAGTTTTAGAACTCAATAATTGTTATTTTGTTCCATCTTTGAGTAGAAACATTATTTCATCTTCTTGTTTGGAACATGAAGGTTATGATTTGAGAATAAAGAACTTTGTTTGTTCAATATTTTTGAATGATATGTATTATGGTCGTTGCCCCATGGTGGATGGGTTGTACGTCCTTGAACTCAAGAAAAACTGTCTATAATATTAATGTAAAAGGCACCGCCTAATGATTTGAACCCTACCTTTTGTGGCATTGTCGCTTAGGTCATATAAATGAGAAGCGCATGAAGAAGCTCCATGGTGATGGACTTCTAACCTCATTTGATTTTGAATCATTTGAAACATGTGAATCTTGTTTACTTGGCAAGATGACAAAAGCCCTTTCATGTGTTTTAGTGAGAGAGCAAGTGAATTATTGGCCCTAGTACATACTGGATGTATGTGGACCAATGAGCTCGATTGCTAGGGGTGGGTTTGATGATTTTGTAACTTTTACCGATGACTTGAGAGATATGGATATATCTATTTAATGAGGCATAAATCTGAAACTTTGAAAGGTTCAAAGAGTTCCGAATGAAGTACAAAATCAACTTGGCAAAACAATAAAACACTTACGATCCGATCGTGGTGGCGAATACTTGAGCCAAGAGTTTGGTGATCATTTAAAGCAATGTGGAATCGTTCGCAACTTACTCCGCCAGAACGCCTCAATGGAATGGTGTGTCCGAACGACGAACCGGACTTTATTAGATATGGTTCGGTCAATGATCACCAAACAGATCTCGCCATTATCCTTTGGGGTTTCGCTCTAGAGGCAATTGCGTTCACTTTGAATAGGGTCCCATCAAAATCCGTTGAGAAGACGCCATATGAGATATGGATGGGAGAAGACCCATGTTGTCATTTCTCAAGATATGGGGATGTGAGGCTTATGTAAAACGTTTACAATCGGATAAACTCGCACCTAAATCGGAAAAATGCTTTTTGTGGGGTATCCTAAAGAAACAAAAGGATATTACTTTTACAAAAGAAACGAGAACAAAGTTTTGTTGCTCGAAATGGTGTCTTTTGGAGAAAGAGTTTCTTTCAAAAGAAATCAGAGGAGTGATGTGTATCTTGATGAAGTTCGAGAATCACATGAATATGTTCAAGCTACCTCTGAACCTTCACAAGATGTACAAAGTGTTGTACAACCTGTGGAAGAGACTCACCCCACGAGGTCGGGAGGCCACGTCATGTACCTATTAGATATGAGAATGACATATTATTGTTGGACAATGATGAGCCCACGACTTATGAAGAAGCAATGATGGACCCAAACTCAGAAAAATGGCTTAAAGCCATGAGATCCAAATTCAATCCATGCATGACAATCAAGTTTGGAACTTGGTCGATTCACTGATGGTGTAAAACCATTGAGTGCAAATGGATTTTCAAGAAAAGATAGACGTAGATGGAAATGTTCAGATCTATAAGGCACGGTTGGTGGCAAAGGGTTTCAAACAAGTTCAAGGAGTTGACTATGATGAAACTTTCTCACCGGTAGCCATGCTCAAGTCTGTCCGGATTATTTTAGCTATTGCTGCATATTTTGATTATGAAATATGGCAGATGGATGTCAAAACAGCCTTCCTTAATGGGAATCTTTACGAGGATGTATACATGATACAACCTCAAGGCTTTGTTGATCCTAAATATGCTAAAAGGGTATGCAAGCTTCAAAGATCCATTTATGGGTTAAAGCAAGCATCTAGGAGTTGGAACATTCGTTTTGATGAAGTAGTCAAAGGTTTTGACTTTATCAAAAATGAAGAAGAGCCTTGTGTTTACAAGAAGGCTAGTGGGAGCGCACTTGTATTTACGATTTTGTATGTGGATGACATATTATTAATCGGGAATGACATTCCTATGTTTGAAGATGTTAAGACTTCATTGAAAAGGAGTTTCTCAATGAAGGACTTGGGAGAAGCATGCTATATCTTGGGCATAAAAATCTATAGAGATAGATCAAAAAGGTTAATTGGATTAAGTCAGGAAACGTACATTGACAAGATATTGAAAAGGTTCAATATGCATGAATCCAAGAGAGGTTTCATGCCAATGTCACATGGCATCGATCTCGCAAGAATCGGTGTCCTTCGACATCCGATGAGCGAGACAGATGAGCAAGATTCCATATGCTTCACTATTGGGTCTATTATGTATGCCATGATCTGTACACGCCCGGATGTCTCATATGCTCTAAGTGTCACGAGCGGATACCAAGCGGATCTGGTGATGGTCATTGGATAGCCGTAAAAATATCTCAAGTACTTGAGAAGAACTAAGGGTATGTTCCTTGTTTTTGGAGGTGAGGAAGATCTGGTTGCAAAGGGTTACACCGATGCAAGCTTCCAAACCGACAAAGATGATTTTCGATCGCAATCCGGGTTTGTGTTTACACTTAATGGAGGAGCGATGGTGGAAGAGTTCCAAGCAAAACACGGTGGCCGACTCTACGTGAGCGGAGTACATTGCGGCCGGAGGCCGCAAAGGAGGCGTGTGGATTAAGAAGTTTATCACAGAGCTTGGTGTGGTCGCTAGTGTCTCTAGTCCAATGGACATCTATTGTGATAATAGTGGTGCCATTGCACAAGCAAAAGAGCCTAGATCACATCAAAGTCTAAACACATACTCCGTCGCTTTCACCTTATTCGCGAGATTGTGGATAGAGGTGACGCGAGAATATGCAAAGTACATACGGAAGCCAATGTGGCCGATCCGCTGACAAAGCCACCGCCACGACCTAAGCATGAGGCGCACACAAGGTCTATTGGTATTAGATACTTAATTGATTGACTCAAGTGCAAGTGGGAGATTGTTAGTGTTATGCCCTTGAGGCAATCATTTAGATGATTGTAACATGACTATGTTTATGAATAATAATATGATTATTGGTCCAATGAATGTATATCATTGTATTGATCAACAAGTATGTGACTTGATTATGAAGCTCTTTACTTAATGATGTAATTCGATAAATATCTACGATCGGATATCATCGTATAGGACTACGATGAATAGATCAAGACATGTAGTGATCGATGATCATGCTTCATAGATCATGGGATATGGAGATATCATCTCTACATTGTGGACCATGTTGAAGAACATGGGTTAGATAGACCCGCTATGGGACATCGCGAGAATGTTTCATTCTTATGTGTCATCGATGTATCTCATACCTAGAAGATGTATGATCCTTAGACTGAGATTGTCATATTCCCTACATGTGTAATAGTTTTCCTTGGGGCTATCAAACACTACTTCCTAACCGGATAGTTATAAAGGTAGCTTTCATGTTTACTATGAAACGTGCAGAGAGGAAGTGAGCGAATAAGATGGAATTTGCCACTCCAATGAAACGGAGATATATGACAAGGCCACTCGTGTGATATGATTAAGAAAGTGCATGGCCATGCCGTGATTGAGGAGTCAATCACAACTTATTAATATATCACGGATCGAGAGATGGATTGAATCATCAAAGGATGACATGCTTCGCCTTGAGATCAATCTTCATATACTTGGCAAAGGGATTATTACATGAGTTCTTTTGATAGGTTACATTCGATTTGATCACAAGTATGTTTGGGAGTTGGCATACTTTGCAAGAAGCCGCTACCAACTATTGGATTGAAAAGGAGTTTTCGAATCCATGTCCAAACGTATGTGAACCTCGCAGGTCACACACTTAATGGTGGGACGCATTAATTTGGATTGGATCCGTAATTAATGAACCTCGTGGGCTTAGCATCTTTGGTGGGCCCGGTTTAGGTTTCATCTCGTGGCTATATAAGGAGGGAGGAGGAGGCGCAGAGTGTGCTTTCCACGGTTTAGGTTTGATTCACTTGAAACCCTAGCCTCCTCCTCTCTGCCCTCGCCGAGCGACTAGGTGCTTGCACACACGCACGGCGTTCCATCTCTGGACGTGTGGACTACTGCGGTGACGCTGCTGCGACTGCGGCGTGGGAGGACGATCCACGGCGAGGCGAGGACGATCCACTACATCGACGCAACGACTGCGGCGAGGACGAACCACTACATCGACGCGCGAAGGATTCCGCAACTGCGCGTCTAGTGGTAATCTTATCTATGATCCTCTTCTTGCGAGTAGCTTTCTGGTTGCGCGGTAGTTTTTTTTTGTGCTAGCGTAGCATACCGCGTTTCCCTTCAGTGCTGCCAGCCTCCTTCCGCGCACCGATCTCCTCCCCTGCGCTAACTTCCTCCTTCCCCACACCGCTGGTCTCCCTCCCCGCGCTGATCTCCTCCCCCGCACTGGTATCCTCCTCTGTATTTTCATGTGAATGATAGAGCATGTTCCTTTCCATGTGAATGGTAGATGTGCAGTTTGGCAGCTTGTAAGGTTAAATTACAGTCACTTTCATCTTAAGAATATATGAGTAAGGTAACAATGTAGCATAGTCTAGAAATTATGAAAGCTAGTGTTTTATCGGTGATGCTTGAGCCTTTAGATCCTCAATATTCCAAAAAACATTGCTATAGCTGAAACATAGCTTAGAAATTGTGAATGGTAGATGTGCAGTTTCATCTTAAGAATGTATGAGTAAGTTAGCAATGTAACAACTTTTTGTGAGGGGTCTAACTAATCTAATCGCTCACATAAATCATTACTATGACTGAAACATATTTTAGTCATCATCATCTTCTTTAACATAAGAGAGTCACATCATACCTTATAAGTGATCAACTTTTTAACAACGTTTTTAATCCGAAAAAATATCAGCGAGTTACCACACTAGTCTTACTTGTTGAATGATCAAGGATTCAAATTTCATTTTCGGATGAAATCTCGCTGCAGACCGAAATCCAAAATATCGTCGAGATATCAGAATTTTGGTTAAATCGCAGATGAAATAAAAAACGATTTTTATTTCTAGTAGGAAAAACGAAATTTCGGGCAAAATTCCTGAAATCTCGACGAGATTTCGGTGAATTTGCACTGAGCCAACAATAGCTCAAACGATGTTGCAATATTTTGAAAAATTTTGGGAATGTTCATGACAAATCAATAACATTCTTATAAAATTTTTAGATGAATATCAAATCTGACGAATGTTTAAAAATTCAAACATTGTACTGTCCTGATAAAACACTGACCGACAAATTTGAACCGAATAAAAAATAGAACAAACGAGGTTAGAAATTTTTGAATTTTTTTCATAGTTATGACATATCACTAATATTCCCTTAAAATTTTTAGGTGATGAAAAAACTTCATGAATTTGTAACAATTCGGACAATGCTACTGTTCTGTTAAAAGCTTTACCGGCAAAATTAAACAAAATGCAAAATAATTCAAACCATGTTAGAATTTTTTTTTAAAAAAAATTGGATGGTTCTGATTTATAATTAATGTTTATATAAAATTTTTAGATGATGATTAAGCTTCAAGAATGTTCAAAAATTCTGACAGTGCTATGTCGTGATAAAAGCGCGATGATCAATACATAGATTTGCTTTAGCACCCAAAAAAGGATTAAAAATTTTCAAAAATTTTCAGAAGGGTTATAAGGAAATTATTAAGATATTATAAAATTTTTGAATCATTATCACACATCGGTGAGTTTATAAAATTCTTACAAGGCACTGTACCATTTATGTTCTTTCTCTTTTTAATTTTTGAAATATAACAAATGAAGTTCAATGCTTACATAGATATTGAGCAAAAAAAAAGTTGAAAATTTTATAGAATGGTATTGAGAAAATTCTTAAGCTCTCGTAAAAATTTTCGATCATGATCACACTCGAGAAAATTTATAAAATTCTGACAAGGTTACTGTCCCGATTATGTTCATTATGTTTTTGATTTTTTAAAGATAACAAATGAAGTTCAATTATTTTTAAAAAATTATGTATAATCCTACACTACTAAATATAGTACCATAAATTTTCATATCATTATCAAGCTTGTATAATTTTATAAAAATCTGACAGTGTTTCTGTAGAAATTTTAAAATATCTCAAAAATTCGGTTTTTCAACAAATTTTCATGGAAGATGACTTTCTTAAGGGTTATTGTGTCAAATTCGGCCATAAATTTTAAAAACCGGTAAAAATCCTGAGATTTCGGTGAGATTTTAGGGAAATCTCAATGAATTTTCTAAGATTACTGTAGCAATGTATTTTTTTTTTGAATTTTTCTAATCTAGACGGGATTTTGAATCTCGTGGGGGTCCAAAATCCAAGATTTTTGCAAAATTTCGCCGATTTTCGACGAGATTTCTATCCATGTGAATGATTCCTAAATTACTACATATTAACCCTTGTGCAACCAATAAGTCATTAACAAATAACAACGTACTCATACAATTGTTTTATCCTTTCGATTATGTAGACATAATTCAATGTCAAGTTGACATAATCAGTCTTGTTCCTGTACAAAACCAGAGTGAAAATAGGCTGCATATGGTATTCTCATTCGGGAATGATGATGAAATGGAAGATAAATCAGAGTATGACAACTTTCAGGACGAACTGTGGATGGAACTAAATTTTGCCTTGGAATCCATCAACATTAGAATAAGAAAGGGGTTGAAAGTGCTACAAATGTTCATATTTTAAGACCATTCTTATCAGACAAGCTGTTGTTTTGATGCATCTAGGATGTTTTGATATTTAATTGAAAAATCTATAATTAGTTGTGCCTTATAAATATCGTTGTAGAAATATCTAAGAAGAAGAAAATTTCGAATAACTGATACTAATCATGGAAGTTCTGCCTAGAGAGTTAGGAAAAAAACATATCACAGACGGTTATATATAAAAACCGTCTATGATCAATACATATTACAGACGGGTCTATATAAAAACCGTCTATGATATGTGTTTTCACAGTCAGTTCAAAAACCGTCCGTGATATATATCGTATTATCATTGACACATACTTATAGACTGTTAAGAAAACCGTCTGTGATGACGTTTTCGAACTATCTATAATAGTCTTCTCTGTAGTAGTGCCCCCACATTCCTCACATCTAAAAGCCAGACTGCCAAACACCAATTCTCTTTAGCCCATCAGCCATGCAGCCCAGCCAAAAGCTACTTTTTAAAAAAAGTTACGGCTATAGAAATCGGGGCCTTAGAGGGAGGGGATGGGAATCTTGGGGATAGAGGTTGTAAATCCACTTGTTTGGTTGAAGGGCATAGGACTTTAGGGTTCTCTTTGGCATAGCTTCTCATTCAGCTTCTTTCGACGAGAGGCTAGAAGTCGTGCCAAAGGGCCTACTTCTCCATTCAACTTTTGCCTAAGCCAAAGCCCTTTTACATGTAGAAGCAGAAGCTAGCCGTCATGTGCACGTACGAAAAAGCCCACGCTTTTGCTGGTGGGAGATGCTTTTGCTGGTGGGAGATATCACATTACCCCTTAGGTGTGATGGGGAAGGGGATTCAGGCCCACAACTTTCACCGTTTTAAAGCCATGGTGGGGATGGGGATTGGGAGAGAATTACTCATACCGTTTTAATTGTGACTCATCTATACCCCTTTATAATGCACCTAAGTAATTTTTCTTACGTCCACTTGAAAGTGCATCTAGGCACTTATGTTATTTTGGTGATTAATGACAAACACTCATAATGACAATCTATGCAATTAAGTAAATGCTTAACTTAGTGCTTAGCAAATGACAAACCTCTAATATGATTATATTGCTATGAGACTAACTTGTTATTGCCTAGTTGAGTATCAGTCTCATCTATTTAGAGGAAAATCAAATAGGAAGGTAAAGCAAAGATAAGGTATGCAATTTTGGTATCTATTCTATATTTGTTATTGCATTCCTTTCGTGCAAATGCATAGTGAACTCCAAGTAGCATGTTGATTATATATATGCACATTGGTTCATGTCATATTTATTTGTGCATATATATTCATTTGAGTTCATTATAGTATGCATGTATTAACTAGAGTTAAACTTCATATTGCTATAGATTGACTTGGTGCATGCATGTTTTATTTGTATATCTTCTCATGCAATTCTCTTAGTGAAGTTTATCTAGTGTTGGATCACATATTTACTCTTACTCCAAATATTATTTGCACATGTACAATTCGTGTATATTCTATCATGTGCTTTATTTAAGTAAAGTCTGTGATCCTTGCCATGATTTAATTGATTCATCCTATTGGCAATTATATATCTCTCTAGTGCATATAGATCAATTACATATTCATCATGATGTACTTAGTAGAGAACATTTCTTATGTCAAGTGTTTCCATTTATATTGTGCTTCTTTATATGAAACACTTGTTGTAATCAACTGCTCACAAATATCAACTCTATTCATATCTATTGAGCTTTTGGGACTAATGTCTTTCATGAGTAGTTTGGAAAGAATTAGGTCCCGTCTGTGTATGATGACCAAGGTATCTTGGAGGATGATCATTAAGCCGAGGTCAACAAGACGGCGGTGTCACCAAGAGGCGAGGACTAAGTCAAGAGCAACTTGGCGTGGAGATCGTCGAGAGGATGATCAAGTCAAGGTTGATAGGACGAGAGTCTCATGAGGTGAATCGAGTCGAGTTGGACAAGGCGAAGATGTCATCAATTATATGGTGAAGGTCTTCATGCATCGACATCAAGAAAGAAGACGGCAAGTGACTAGTTCTAGACTTATATTATCTTTGATTTAATTTGAGTCTAAGGATTGCCGTACTATTAAGAGGGATGCGATGTCGAATGACTTTTAGATGTGTCAAGTGCTCAAGTGATCCATCCTTGTGAATCTTAGAAAGAGAGTGGTGTTGGTAGTGCTGGGAAAGTGAGGGTTGTAGGTCTCTCTTGGTTTCTTTGTGAAATCTGTGGTTATCCTTTTAGTTTTGGGTAGTGAGACCTTGTTATTTGTGTAGCCCTCGTTCTTAGCTTTGGAAGAGTCCAAAATCTCTGAAATCGAGTCCGAGTCAAAAGTTATGCTCGTTTTAGTCGATTTGCTCAGTCTTGATTCGGACTATCCGGAGTTAGTCCGGACTATCCGGATAATCCGGAGTATCCGGACATTTATCCGGACTCTCCGGGTTGGGTCTCTCTGTTAGCCTTTCTCAGTCAATCCGGAGTATCCGGATTGAAGTCCGGAGTCTCCGGGTTGTGTGCGTTGTCTCCAACGGCTAGTTTTTGGGACCTCTATTTAAAGCCCTCTCTTCCCCACTTCAAAGAGGTGTGTTCCCACTTTTAGAGGTGCTATACCATTGTTCTTGAGCCCCAAAACACCTCTTTACCCTTAGATCTAAGTGATCCCCTTGGTGAGAAGGGTTGGGAAGAGTTTGAGGAGTGAGGTGCTAGGTTGAGTGAGATTTGAGTTGGTTGAGCACTTGATTTCATCTCCAAGCTTGTTCTTCGTGAGTATTTGTTACTCTTGGAGGTTGAGGACTCCTAGACGGCTAGGAGGTCGCCACGAGCCACCGGAGCTTTGTGTGGTTGGCCGTGGGAAGTTTGTGAAGGTCGGTTCCGCCTCCGTAAGGGAAGGAATCAAAGGAGTGAAGACCCGCGAGTGCATTTGTGCAACACCGGAGGAAGAGGGTTGAAAGAGACCCGGCTCAAGTGTGACCGAGCCGCCTCAACGGAGACGTAGGATCCTCAAGGATCCGAACTTCGGGTGAAAAATCATCGTCTCCAAGTTTGCTTCTTACTCTTGTTTTGGTATTTGATTTTGAATCTTGAAATTGCCCGATCTACTCTTTTGTTGTGTTTGGCTCTAGATCTACATATCCCCATGTACTGATGGTATTTAGATCTTTTGTATTCAAGTAGATTGTTGAAAAATTGCAAAGATTTAAAATCTCCATTCGAAGTCTCAATCCGAGTATCCGGACTCCATAACCCGGACAGTCAGGACTATCCGGAGATATCCGGATTGAATACCCGGACACTCGGATTAGGACCTCGGGATCGGACTATCCGAGTATCCGAATTGAATAACCGGACACTCCGGATTGTTCAGACACTCGGAGATTTTATTTAGCTGCAATATTTTTATTCCGCTGCATTTAGCTATAAAGTTTTAATTCGCCTATTCACCCCCTCTAGGCGACATCCCCGTCCTTTCAATTGGTATCGAGCAAGGTCTCTCTTTTATTAGACTTAACCGTCTAGAGAGTAAAGGATGTCGACTAGAGGATTAGAACACTCACATAATCCACTTGTGCTAGATGGCACAAATTATGCTTCATGGAAATTAATTATGACTTCTCATTTTAAATCCATGAGCCCCAAATATGGTGGATCGTAGATGTCGGCTTTTCCTCTCCATTGAATGAAGTTGCTCCAAGCTGAAGGAGAAAGGAAATGCCTACATCTCGACGCTCAAGCTACTAATGTTTTATTTTGTGTTGTGAGCGATGAAATCTTTGATAGAATATGCAATCTCAAGAGCGCTCATGAAATGTGGATAAAGCTTCAAGAACTATTTGAATCATCCACTTCTATTGAGGATTGCATTAAGGAAGAGATGTCGGGAGATGAAACATCAAGCTCCACCTCAAGCTCAAGTGATAAAGAACCGACATCTCCATCAACCTCAACCTCCGCCTCAAGTGACGATGAAGATGCTCTTCCATCACAAATCCGTTGCTTCATGGCGAAAGGTAAGAATGAGGTAAGTGACGATGATGACGCTGATGAGCTCACTTATAATGAACTTATGAATTTGCTTGAGGAGCTCAATAAATGTCTTGGAAAGGAGAAAAAGAAATATAAAATTTTGAAGCTTGAACATGAATCACTTCGAAATGATTATAATATGCTTCAAGAAAATCATGAATCCCTCCTTTCCAAAGAAATTCATAAGCCTAAGGTGGATATAGGAATCTCATGTGATTTAATTGATGAAATGTCTTGCTTAAATGTTAATCCTAACGTTTCATCAAAATTTGACATATCCACCTCTTGCAATGATTTACCTTGTGGCTCAAATTCAAATGTTTCCACTTCCTCTATGCATGTTGAGACTAATCTTGTAGAGGAAAACAATGAGCTCAAGGCCAAAGTCATTAGATTAGAAAATGACTTGAAGAAGTGCATAAAGGGAAAAGCCGTTCTCGACGAGATCTTGAGCAAGCCAAGGGCGCCTCAAGATAAGCGAGGACTCGGCTACATCTCCAAGAGGGAGACTAGCAAGACAAGGCACAACGAAAGACTTTCGAAGACCATCAAATGCTTTGCTTGCAACAAGAAGGGACACGTCGCCTCCGTATGCCCTAATAAAGTGGAGATCAAGCCACAACCATCAACAATGAGGCAAACCGACAAAGAGCAAGTCAAGAAGAAGAAGAGACGCTCAAAGCCTACTTGCTACAATTGTCGGAAAAAGGGACACATCGGTAAGGATTGTCCCAAAGGTATTACTCCTAAGCCAATTATTGTCAATGATCATTATTTGCTTAGGAACGACAAAAATGGCAATGTGTTTGCCAAGTTTGTCGATTCTCCCAAGTATTTGCAAAATTATGATATTCAATTGCTTAGGAGAAATGAATCTAGAAATGTGTTTGCTCAAAATGCTAGACTTCCTAAGACCAAGAAAAATCATGTTGATCATGTGCTTAGGAAAAATAACAATAGCAAACTGACGAATACTCATAAAACAGGGGTGCACCAACGGCCCAATTGCAACAAGCAAAGCCCAGAGCAGCAAGCAGGCGGCCTCGAATACGGCCCCAGCCTAAACAGGCCGTCCCCGGCCTGCTACCCAAATGCCTACGAGACCATTCAGGGAGACCATTCCCGACCGGTCCCGACTCCGACTCAGCAGGGTTCCCGACCCCCGCAGCGGGACGGGATCCCCCGACTCCGACTCAGCAGGGTTCCCGACCCCCGCAGCGGGACGGGATCCCGCGACTCCGACTCAGCAGGGTTCCCGACCCCCGCAGCAGGACGGGATCCCCCGGCTCCGACCGAACCATGATAATCCCCGCCGAGGGCCGCGTGCCGCGCATCGGAGTCCCGTGTCAACCTAAGGCCACGTGCCCCACGAACGGTCATTCGAAGTGACTGAGCGAGGGCAGGTGGTCCCTTCCCAAGACAGTTTGATAGCTGCTGAAGCCACGTCTCCTGTCCCATCAGCCACCACCCCAAGTGCAAGGACACGCTCTCCCGAGGCAACCTAACGTCACACGCGACTACGACAGCACCCACATGGATCACAGAGAGCAGCTACGCCACTTCCCGGAGGATTACCTAACCGCTCTGACCAGCTAGACCACCGACCCAAAGATAGGCTCGAGCAGCGCGACGATCGGCGAGCAAGCGACCGATCGGCGAGCGATTGGCGGACGGCGGGCAAGACGAAGCCCTAGAAGTAGCTCGCTGGCACTTCGCCAATTCTCGATGTAACCGCCCCTTCAGTCTTGAATAAAAGGAGGCAGAACCTCCTAACAGGCGAGGAGTAAGAGCTACAAGAGAGCTTTTCCTCTTCTTCCTCTTCTTCTTTTCTTCTCCTTCCGAGAGCTAAGTTTAGATCATTCTAGTGTTGAGGCTCCACCTCTCGCTTGTAAAAAACTCGGTGCGATCATCCGCATCCCGATGAATACAACACCAACGCACTGGCCGAGTAGGGACCTTGGCCCGAACCAAGTATACATCTTGGACTCGTGGTCTAACCATTGAGGAGCGGAACGCGCAGCCCCTTAGACTTACAAATTTACTTGCCGGCGCTCGAAACGCCGACAGTTGGCGCGCCATGTAGGGGGCTTCGCGCGTCTTAAGCAGCATCTCCGGATTCCCATTCGTCTCCTTGATGGCATTCTTCTCCAACAGCGGCATGGCGTGTTCGGGAGCAGATCCGCCGGCTCCCTCGGCTTCACCGTCACCTCGGAGGAGAGCTCACGCTCATCCCGCCGCCGAGGGCGGCGCTGCGGGAGCTCGACACCATCTCCGGCACCTCGCCCCACTCCGCTTGAGCGCCCCAGGCCCCAAAGCCGAACCCGAGGAGCGCTATACCTCCTTTGGCGAAGCCCTCCGAACTGCGCAGAGATCCGTTACCTCCCGCTGCCACGACTTGTAGCTATGGTCGGCTACATGCCAACCTCCGTCCACGAGTTCTTTGGAAGACTCTTCCACCACGGCCCAGCTCCGACACGGAGTATCCGCCAGCAGCGGCACTCGCGAGTGCAACGTGGCGGGCACAGCCGTTGGCCGTAGCCACCGCTGCTCTGACGGTCCCCGTCCGCGACCGAGGCACGGAGGGGAATACCTACGCGGCGCTGAACGCTTCGAGCTCGCCGCTACCGAGCTCCAACGGCAACGCGGAGAGCTGGAGGAGCGAAGGTCGAAGCTCGACCGGCTCGTGCCAACTCGAGCAGGGGCGAGCCCGAGCCCGAGCCCGCGCAAGTGCTGGGCGACGCGCACGCGGCGCGCGCTAAGAGCACCACAAGTTGGGGCGTAATCCGCGCCCCGCTTTTCCCTCACGCAAGCCAAAACGTGGCTGCGGCCGCAATGCTGCTCCGAGGCCTTCCGGAGCCCGCAAACCCGGAGGCCAGAGCTACCTACCAGAACCTTCGGGGGCTGGTGGAGCGCGCGGCCGTACAGCACATGCAGGGCCTCCGGCTCCTACCACACCGGCGCTACTTCCGGCCACCGGGCTGTCTGTGCCATGCGGGCCGCACTGGCGCGCCAAGACCGCACTCCCACCATGAACCACCCCAGCCTCACGCACTCGGTGCGCCAAAGATCTTCGGTAATGCCTCGACATCCGCGCCACCCGAGGCGCGAAGAAAGATGGCGGAGGACGCCGCCACTCACGTGTTGCGGATGGTGGCGCCACTATCGCGGCCCGAGCCCTGATGGTCCCGGACCACGGGCTTTTTGCCAAGGGATCCGCCAGGCGGATTTCCCCGCCCGATTCCGGGCGCCTACCAACATTGCCAAGTACACCGGGGCCACCAACCCGTGTGTCCGCTCAAGATCTGCGGCTCGCGTCGGGTCGGGGGAGCGACGGATGATCTCTTCATCATCCAACCTCCCCATCTACCTCGCGGACTCGGCTCGAGCTGGCTCGAGTACCGCCTCCAAAACTGCCAGGCTCGGGGTGACTTGAAGAATCTCTTCGTCGGTAACTTCGTGGCACTTATAAGCGCCCGTAACTCCTGAGACTGAAGGCTGCAAGCGGCAGCCCGGGAGACTCTCCGGGACTACATCCGAGGTTTTCCGCTGGTCTGCAACGAGCTCCCGACATCTCCGACGCCGATGTCGTGGGAGCCTTCATCTACGGCACCTCCTCGCAAGGCCTTGGTGCACAAGCCGGGCCGCCTCAAGCCCAGACCACCAAGGAGCTCCTCGACATCGCCACTCAACCACGCCCGGCGAGGAGGCCGTAGGGGCTATTTTGAAGGAGGAAAGGCCCAGCAGAGCTCCGGTGTCAAACCGGGTCTCCTTCCGACCGCCGACAAAGCAAGCGGCACGGAAGCGATCCGTGAGACCCAAGTGGTCGCCACGGCCGACCGCCTCGCCAAGCAGCGCGCGCCGACCGTCGCGCCGACCACTTCGAAATTGATGGACGGCCCATGCCCGAACCATGGGTTCTCCGTCAAGCACAAGTACCGGGATCGCGAAGTCTCGAGGCGCTATCTTTCTAGCGCCCCCACCACGCCGAAGCAAAGGAAAGAAGCCGTCGCGCCCCGCTGAACGGCGGAGAAGAAGGCGACGACGAGTTCCCGAGCCCGACGGCCGCCTCATGATCTTCGGAGGATCGGCTTGCTACGCCGACAAGCGTCGGCTCAAGCTCGCTATCGCGAGGTCCACACCGCCGCACGGGCGTCCCCAATATCTTCGGTGGTCGGAGTTCCCGATCACCTTTGATCGGACCGATCACCCGATCGCGCCCCACACCGGGAGGTACTACCGGTGGTCACCCCGTCGTCGAACGGCGCCCACGAAGGTGCTGATGGACGGGGGCAGCGGCCTTAACATCCTCTACGTTGAGACGTTCGACGCTATGGGGGTTCCGCGCTCAAGCCTCCGGCCAAGCAAGGCACCTTTCCATGGCGTCATCCCGGGCCAGCAAGCCCATCCGCTCGGGCAGGTCGACCTGCCCGTCACCTTCGGGGAGCCGGGAAACTTCCGCACCGAGACCCTCACCTTCGAGGTCGTGGATTTCCCCGGCGCCTACCACGCCATCCTGGGGAGGCCATGCTACGCCAAGTTCATGGCGATCCCCAGCTACGCCTACCTCAAGCTGAAGATGCCCGGACCGCATGGAGTCATTACCGCGGCATCGTCTTTCGGCCTTGCCTTCAATCGCGAGCGGCGGTTGCGCGAGCTCGCCTCGGCGGTCGTTGCCTCTGCGAACTCAACAAGCTCGGGAGGGAAGCCGCCGAGTCCGCCCTCGAATCCAAAGAAATCGGCGGGATCCTTCAAACCGCCGAGGACACGAAGGAGGTCACGGTCGATCCTCGTGATCCGACCAAGACCGCTTGGTCGAGCCACGCTCCCGCCAAATAGGAAAGCACGCTCGTCGACTTCCTCCGCACTAACAAAGATGTCTTCGCATGGAGGTCCTCCGACATGCCGGCATTCCAAAGGAGGTCGCCGAGCACTCCTTGAGCGTCCGACTGTGCTCAAAGCCGGCCGCTTCAACGCCGCGCCGCTCGACGAGGAAAGGCGCAGGGTTATAGGAGGAGATCGCCAAACTCTTGGCGGCGGGGTTTGTAAAGAGGTGCGCCACCCCGAGTGGCTAGCCAACCTCATACTTGTAAAAAGAAGAACGGCAATGGAGAATGTGTGTTGACTATACGAGTCTCAACAAAGTATGTCCTAAGGACCCATTCCTTACCTCGCATCGACCAAGTCATCGACTCCACCGCTGGTGCGAGTCTCTTTCCTTTACGGATGCCTACTCGGGCTACCACCGATTGCGCTAAAGGAGTCCGACCACCGCGACTTCCTTCATCACTCCGCTCGGCTCGCTCGCTATGTCACAATGCCCTTCGGCTCAAGAACGCGGCGCTACATACCGGCGATGTATGCAAACGTGCTTCAATGACGGATCGGCCGCAACGTTGAGGCGTATGTCGACGATATTGTCGTAAAGACCAGAAGGCCGACGACCTTATCGCCGACCTAGAAGAGACTTTCGCGAACCTTCGACGGTTTCGCATAAAGCTCAACCCCAGAAGTGCGTCTTCGGGTCCCCAAAGGAAAGCTCTTAGGCTTCATCGTCTCGAGCGAGGCATCGAGGCCAATCAGAGAAGATCTCGGCGATCGCAAGGATGGGCCCGGCCAAGAACCTCAAAGGGGTCCAGAGGTCGACCGGTGCCCGCGGCTTTGAGCCGCTTTCGTGTCTCGCCTCGGCGAACGCGAATGCCGCTCTACAGCCGCTCAAGAAATCCGACCGCTTCGCTTGGACACCGAGGCTCGGGAGGCCCTCACCCGCTTGAAGGCCTTCTGTCCTCGCCTCCGATCTGGTCGCCCGGCACCGTGTGAACGCCGCTCCTCTACATCGCCGCCACTACCCAAGTCGTCCGCGGCCCTCGTGGTGGAGCGGCGGAAGAAGGCCGTGAGCTCAAGGTACAACGGCGGTCTACTTCATCGATGAGGTACTTTCCGAGTCCAAGACTCGGTACCCACAGTGCGAAGTTACTCACGCGGTGCTCATCGCAAAGAGGAAACTCGCTCACTACTTGATCAAGACGCCATCACCGTGGTGACCACGCCCCACTAGGCGAGATCATCCACAATCGCGATGCCTCGTGAAGGATAGCCAAATGGGCGCCGAGCTTAGCACCATGGCATAATATACGTCCCCTGACGGTGATCAAGTCGCGAGCTCGCCGACTTCGCCGCCGAGTGGACCAAGCCTGAGCACCACCGGTGGTGAAGACCCCGAGTATTGGACAATGTACTTGACGGGTCTTACACCAAGAATGGCGCGGCGCGGAGTAAATCATCATCTCCCGCCGGAACGAGCTTCATACGCCATTAGGTTGCTCTTCGACGCGACCAACAACATTGCCGAGCACGAGGCTCTCGCCAACGGTCTCCGGATCGCTCCGACCTCGGTGCCCCGGCTCTACGCCCACGGGACTCCAAGCTTGTCGTCGACCAAGTCATGAAGGCCGCGGAGCCCGAGACGCCCGCATGGCCGCAGCATCGCCGAGAAGTACGCCGGCTCGAGGAGCGGTTCAAGGGTTTCGAGCTTCACCATAGCTACCGACGCTACAATGGCGAGGCCGATCACCGCCAATCTTGCCTCCAGCAGAGCCCGTCCCTTGGGATCTTCGTCTCCGACTCCTGCCCATCGCCTACCGACTCGGCGGTGGCGGCCACCGACCAATCCAAAGACGGTCACCCCGACCGACGCGCGGTCGGGCGTGAGACTTGGCCGGATCGCCAGCGGTGTGCTAGCACTAGAGTCCGACCGAGGAGGCCCTACATCGATCGCTTGACGGACGGGTCACTTCCCCGACCGACCGAGGCTCCGCGCCGCGGCGGCAAAATCTTTCGCCCCGATCGCCTGGACCTCTACAAAAGGAGTTCCTCCGGTCCTCCAAAATGTATCTTGACCGACCAAGGAAAAACAAATTGGCCGGACGACATACAGGAGTCTGCGGTCACCACGCAAACACCCGATCTCTTGTGGAAAGGCCTTTCGACAAGGTTTCTCATCGCCAACACGTGTCGACGCCGAGCATATCGTGACGCACTGCGAAGGATGCAGATTCTTTGCTCGGCAGACGATCCGCCCGGCCCAAGCTTCTGAGACGATCCCCATCACGTGGCCTTTTGCCGTCTGGGACTCGATTTGGTCTGCCTTCAGAAAGCGCCCGGCTTCACCCACCGCCGTCGCGTAGATAAGTTCACCAAGTGGATAGAGGCCAAGCCGGTCGTGAGCGCCACGTCGGTACAAGCGGCCATCTTCTTCCGCGACATCGTTTTTAGGTTTGGAGTCCCAAACTCCATCATCACCGACAACGGAACACAGTTCACGGGGAAGGAATTTCTCGAGTTCTGTGACGACTTCAACATCCGTGTCGATTGGGCAGCAGTAGCCCATCCGCGGACTAACGGCCAGGTCGAGCGCACTAACGGCATGATCCTTCAAGGACTCTGCCGCGGATCTTGATCGGCTCAAGCATTTCGCAGGGCGCTGGGTAGCCGAGCTGCCCTCCGTCCTCTGGAGTATGCGGACCACGCCGACCCGGGCGACCGGGTTCACACCCTTCTTTATGGTGTTCGGCGCTGAAGCCATTTTGCCCATCGACACGAATACGGCTCCCCGAGATTGCAAGCCTTCGATGAGGCTCGGGGGCTCGCCTCGCAACAAGACGCCATCGACCAGCTCGACGAGGCGCGCGACGTGGCCGTCCTGCGGTCGGCCAGATATCAACAAGCCCTGCGCCGCTACCACAGCCGCCAAGTTCGAGGACGATCCTTGGTATTGGCGACTGGTTCTGCGTCGGGTCCGGACAACCAAAGATAAGCACAAGCCGACGCCGGAGGGTCCTTTCACCGTCGTGGAAGTTCTCCGACCGGCACCTTCGACTCAAGGACGCCGATGGTCGATCCTCCCTAATGCCCGAACATTGAAAAGTTAAGGCGATTCTATCCCTAAGCTCTTTTCTTTTTCTGGTATAAGTCTTTACCTTTCTCCCAACCGAGCACCGGTCGCCACGTGACGACGACTGGGCTGCCCGTGGCGCCCGTTCGAGCCGCTCCGGATGGTGTCATGGCGGTCGGTGACCCACCGACCACGAGGTCTATCCCGAGCGGTAACCCTCTCGACCGAGTGCTACGGCCACGCCCCACCGGCTATGGTTGCCCAAGAGCACTCCGCGGAAGAAGGAAGCACTGAGTGGGATGACCTTACGTCGATTGGGAACAATCTTCCCCACACGAACTCGGCTAACTCACGTACTCATGTGGGTCGGTGACCCGACTAGTCACAGAGTCTATCCCGAGCGGTAACCCTCTCGACCCGAGCGCCACGGCCCACGCCCCGGCTATGGTTGCTAAGTAGCACTTTGCGGAAGAAGGAAGTGCCCGAGTGGAAAACCCTTGGCCGATCGGGAACACTCCGAACCCCATGAGTGCGCGTAACTACCGCATAAACAAGACTCCTATCCTCTTCGCCCTCTCAAATTGACCCGACTCACGCATAAGCGACCCGTGGTCCTTGAGGCTATGGTCGGTCAAACCCAAACGCAAAAGAGAGCAAAGAGGCAAACCGAGCTTACAATTACTTACGATCGTTTTACAACAGTCTTTGCAAGAAAAAAAAAAAAAGAAGGGGGCTAACTTCTTTCTTCCTCTTCTTCACGGTGGCCGGCCAAGACGGAGGAGGAGGACTCGGCATCTTGAAAGCGACCATCGGCGAACGATTGGCAGACGGCGAGGCAAGACCGAAGCCCTAGAAGTAGCTCGCCTAGCACCTTGTAATGGAAAAGAAGCCCTGGACGAAAGGTGGAGCGGCAGCCGCCGCGCGCTCAAAAACGAGGCGGGACCACAACCTCGTCGCTCTGCGGCGCGGGATAACGGCCCGGCCGCACTCTCCACCGAGGTGCCTGCGCCAGAGGAAGCCCTTCTTCACTAGGCCGAGCGCGACTCTCTGTCGCGAGCACTGGCCCACGACATCTTCGCGGGAAGCGACGGAAAGGTGAGAAGAAGAGGGCCGAGGTTTCCTTCTCGCTCTCTGGCGTTTTTCTTGCTTTAGGGACGGAGACGAAGAAGGCGAAAGCGTGGCTACCCGAGGCACCCCAACAACGTACTTATAGGAGGCGGCGGACGCCGACCGAACGGACGCCTCCTCGAACGAATCGTCGCGCCCGCCTCGTCTCATCACGCCGGCCTGGTAACTCCCGATTTCCAATTCCACTCGCATTTAATCTGTCGCGTCGGGTTGCGAGTCATAAAGACGCCGCCCCAACAGCGTGTCCGTTACCTCTTGGTCTCGCCTTTGGCGGGGACGGTTGTTCCGGGGCGCGCGCGAGAGGCCCATTGGGCCACTGCGGTCCCAAGATGGCAAAGCTTTGTGGCTTGCGCCAGGGGCCCAGCCGAAAGTGGGTTCAAAAGGCCTAACCCACCGGATGGGCGTAGGGCCGCCCCAGCGAAACTTGAGCGAGGGGCAAGTACGAGGTGAGCCCCACGGTGGGTCCCCGATTGGGTCGGCTGACGACCCAGTCACCTCTACTCGCGTCCGAGACCATACTTCACACTCTCCCGGGAGCTCATCGATGAGCGACACCCTGTGTGCTCGGGTGGTGACGACCGTGGTCCATCTGGATTGAGTAAAGAAAGGTTTCTTATGGGTCGCCCCACAGCAGGCCAGACACCCTACTGGGACCGTCCGCCGGAAGGGTCCCCTTGGCGGACCTCCCAGACCCACTCGGACTACCGTTACTAGCTCCAAGAGCACGGCGTTCAAACCAACGCAGTAAACGCGCCGCCACCCCTCCAGTCCCACACCTGCGGATGGGGTAAACTTGTGGGATAGACGGCAGCTACTCCTCTCGCAGCTTCCCTCGCCGGACGGGGACTCGGGATGGATACCCCGCGTCCAGCTACGACGTTAAACGAGCACTCGGACACCGGAACCTCGCGGAGGCATCCGGTCGTCCTTGCCGACCAAGGCACTCGGACATCGGAACCTCGCGGAGGCATCCGGTCGTCCTTGCCGACTAAGGCAGCGTCTAGCTACGACGTTAAACGAGCACTCGGACACCGGAACCTCGCGGAGGCATCCGGTCGTCCTTGCCGACCAAGGCACTCGGACACCGGAACCTCGCGGAGGCATCCGGTCGTCCTTGCCGACTAAGGCAGCGTCTAGCTACGACGTTAAACGAGCACTCGGACACCGGAACCTCGCGGGGGCATCCGGTCGTCCTTGCCGACCAAGGCACTCGGACATCGGAACCTCGCGGAGGCATCCGGTCGTCCTTGCCGACTAAGGCAGCGTCTAGCTACGACGTTAAACGAGCACTCGGACACCGGAACCTCGCAGGGCATCCGGTCGTCCTTGCCGACCAAGGCACTCGGACACCGGAACCTCGCGGAGGCATCCGATCGTCCTTGCCGACTAAGGCAGCGTCTAGCTACGACGTTAAACGAGCACTCGGACACCGGAACCTAGCGGAGGCATCCGGTCGTCCTGTCGACCAAGGCACTCGGACACCGGAACCTCGCGGAGGCATCCGGCCGCCTTGCCGACCAAGGCACTCGGACACCGGAACCTCGCGGAGGCATCCGGTCGTCCTTGCCGACTAAGGCAGCGTCTAGCTACGACGTTAAACGAGCACTCGGACACCGGAACCTCGCGGAGGCATCCGGTCGTCCTTGCCGACCAAGGCACTCGGACATCGGAACCTCGCGGAGGCATCCGGTCGTCCTTGCCGACCAAGGCACTCGGACATCGGAACCTCGCGGAGGCATCCGGTCGTCCTTGCCGACTAAGGCAGCGTCTAGCTACGACGTTAAACGAGCACTCGGACACCGGAACCTCGCGGGGCATCCGGTCGTCCGTGCCGACCAAGGCACTCGGACACCGGAACCTCGCGGAGGCATCCGGTCGTCCTTGCCGACCAAGGCACTCGGACACCGGAACCTCGCGGAGGCATCCGGTCGTCCTTGCCGACCAAGGCACTCGGACATCGGAACCTCGCGGAGGCATCCGGTCGTCCGTGCCGACCAAGGCACTCGGACATCGGAACCTCGCGGAGGCATCCGGTCGTCCTTGCCGACCAAGGCACTCGGACATCGGAACCTCGCGGAGGCATCCGGTCGTCCTTGCCGACTAAGCGGCGCCCACCACGACGTTAAGCGAGCACTCGGACACCGGAACCTCGCGGAGGCATCCGGTCGCCCTGCCGACCAAGGCACTCGGGCACTAAAACTTAGAAGGCATCCGCTCATCCTTGCCGACCAAGGCACCGACTAGCTACTGGCGCCAAAACGAGCGCAAAGGAAGATTTCTTGAGGAACAAACCGCGAGTTCGCACGTCCGACCACTCGAAACCGACGCCGAACTTTCTAGCGCCGAGTGATCAAAGCAGAACAAGCAAAGCTAACTCCTTCATGAAGTCATTCATGGAGAGAAAAAAAGGATTTCATTAAAAAGCCGGCAGAGCTCAAAACTTTACACCACTTTACATGAGGCACACGCAAGACTCTCTATCTACACCTGCACTCCTAAAACTCCCTACGACAACGCCGACGGTAGGCCCTTGCTCTGGCCGACGGATGCACCTTGGGGTCGGTGGACGAGGTCGTTGGAGATGACTCTTTGGTAGGCCCTTGCCCGGTCGTCAAGGTGAAGCCACAGCCGCGGAATGGCATCCGCCGCTTGCCGCTCGGCGACATCGACGCGCGCCGCTTATCGCAAGCGCCCTCGCGCCATTGCCTCTAGGAGGGCCCCTTGCCACCCAAGCCTGGGATCGCTGAAGTAGCGCGTCAACGGCAGCAACGTCGCGAGCTACTTCTTCTCTCTTTGGGAGTTCGGCTATCGCCTGATCATACTCAACCCAAGGCTCGTTCAAAGGGTCTTCCTCTTCCGCCACGATGTCATCACCGAAACTGAAGACTAAAGGGTGTCTTAAAAACATTTCAAGAAGGAAAGGATTCTCGTCTAAGAGTCTGCCGCTCGAGCAACCCGTGGCGCCCTTATATACCCATTCGAAGGAAGATCAAACGACTCAGGAATAAATGCCGGCGCAGGAAAACGAAGCGCCCGCCACCGGAACCCGAAGCGGTCAAGAAGACGAACGAGCAAAAACACACCTAGCCGTGCGCGGCGCGCACAACGAAGCAATTAAGAGGCTCCCGGCGGTTCGCATACCTCAGGAACGTAATCCCGGGCAGACGTCGGATGCGTTGGGGGCACGCCCGGCAAAAACTGGTAGGCCCCGTTGGCCCACCTAGTTGAACGGATCCAGTCAAGCTCAACCCCCAACCGAGTCTGCCGAACTCGATTGGAGGTTCGGGGGCTACTGACGAATACTCATAAAACAGGGGTGCACCAACGGCCCAATTGCAACAAGCAAAGCCCAGAGCAGCAAGCAGGCGGCCTCGAATACGGCCCCAGCCTAAACAGGCCGTCCCCGGCCTGCTACCCAAATGCCTACGAGACCATTCAGGGAGACCATTCCCGACCGGTCCCGACTCCGACTCAGCAGGGTTCCCGACCCCCGCAGCGGGACGGATCCCCGACCGACTTCAGCGAGGTTCCCGACCCGCGCGGGGACGGATCCCCGACCGACTCAAGCGAGGTTCCCGGCCCCCGCAGCAGACGGATCCCCGCTCCGACCGAACCATGATAATCCCGCGAGGGCAGCGTCGCGCGATCGGAGTCCGTGTCAACCTAAGGCCACGTGCCCCACGAACGGTCATTGAAGTGATCGAGCGAGGCGGTGGTCCTTCCCAAGACAGTTTGATAGCTGCTGAAGCCACGTCTCTGTCCCATCACCACCACCCACAAGGCAAGGACACGCTCTCCCGAGGCAACTCCAACGTCACACGCGACTACGTCGGCACCCACATGGATCACGAGAGCGCCACGCCACTTCGGAGGATTACCTAACCGCTCGACCGGCTAGACCACCGACCAAAGATAGGCTCAGAGCGGCGACGGTCGGCGAGCAAGCGACCGGTCGGCGGAGCGATTAGCGAGACGGCGGGCAAGACCAAGCCCTAGAAGTAGCTCGCTGCACTTCGCCAATTCTCGATGTAACCTGCCCTTCAGACTGAATAAAAGGAGGCAGGAACCTCCTAACAGGGCAGGGAGTAAGAGCTACAAGAGAGCTTTTTCCTCTTCTTCCTCTTCTTCTTTTTCTTCTCCTTCTGAGAGCTAAGTTTAGATCATTCTAGTGTTGAGGCTCCACCTCTCGCTTGTAAAAACTCTGTGCGATCATCCGCTTTTGATGAATACAACACCAACGCATTTAACTGGAGTAGGGACCTTCGGCCCGAACCAGTATACATCTTGGACTCCAGGGTCTAACCATTCAGGGAGCGGGAACGCGCAGCCCCTTAGACTTACAAATTTACTTGCCGGCGCTCGAAACGCCGACACAAACCATTTGCTAGATTTGCTGGATCTTCTAAGCCCTTGCATTGTAATGATTATTATGTGCTTAGAAAGGATCAAACTAGAAATGGATTTGCTAAAAATGCTAAAACTCCTAAGCCTCCTCAATTCAATTCCAATAATTCGCTTAGGAGTAATAACAATCGCAAATCCATTGCTAGTCATGTTAGTTCACCTAAGACTATTAATGTTAGGGCCATTTGGGTTCCTAAATCTATTGTGACTAACATTTTTGGACCCAACAAAAATTGGGTACTAAAAAGCGCCTAAAAGAATTGTAGGTGCTTGGAGATGCATTGGAAGTTTTGGCTTATCAAGAGAATGATTCCATCATGTGCAAAAAGAAGCCAAGCTTGAAGACATTCACTTCAATCATAAACCAATGCCATCTCGGGTAACAAGTATTTAAATTGATTCTTATAGCTTATAGCCTTGTGTAGGTTATATTGCATTATTCATGAAAATCAATTTAGATTGCTTGTTATATGCTTGCTCATGCTTATTAGTTGTTTTGATTGCAATCTTGAGTAAGTTTGGGATAGTGGCACATTAAGGGGGAGTGCTAAATCATAACCATGTATATCACATCCCTACATGTGCCCATATTTATATAAGTGCAAATATATATTTTCAAAATCAAGCCATTTAGCCAAAAGTCAAAATTTTGTATACCATTAGTATTCTTGTGGAAAACTAGTTGCAAAATGTATACAAATATATTTGAAATGTTTTTCAAAGGTTTTGGCTTCACAAAATCCATTTTGAAAAGAAAATGAGTTTCATGATCAAAATCTAGATAGTAGTATCTTGTTTTAGATTTAAACTTATAATTTTCATAGTATTAAATGTAAAATGAATTTGAAAGTAATTCCAAAACGAAAATCCTAGAGTTGGTCATTCTTAACAATTCTTGTGTTCAAAAGACTTTCAAAAGACCAACCTAGTGAAAGTTATTTGATTTTGAAACTCGCCGAAAAACTATACTTGACCCATAATGGTCATACTATTGCACTTAGTGAGTTTCTCCGTTTGGACCGGATCTTGTGTAGTATCTTGGTTCCAAATGGTATCTTAGACTCATACACAAAATTCAAATCTCTATATCTCATCTTATTCTTCATTTGAATCTTGTGTTGAAATATTTGGCTTTGTTTTACAAATAGCTATTTCAAAATGACCAATTTGGTCAAAAGTCAAATCTTATGTTTAAAAGGCCCAAATTTGTGAAAAGCTTTGTAAAAGTATTCTAATATGTATTTCAAATATTTTACAAGCTTTCAAAATAAAAATTCTATATTGAAATCAATTTTAGTCCGAAAAGTTTTTGGTTTGAACTAAAATAGCTTATTTAAGCATATTGCTCAAATCTTAACATTCAAGTTGGATTTCATTATAAATGTTGGCTAGAAACCATCTTGATAATCAATTCTAAGCCATGGAAATTGAAATTATATGAAATCCAAATTGAGTTGTATTTTGAGGCTTTTTATGAAAAAACTATTTCCTATTTAACTTGCTTCAAAAGGGTTAAAAGCAAAATATTTGTTTGAAATGCAAAATCTTATGAAAATAGTCTTCTAAAATGTTTTCAAATGCATTTCAAATGTTTTCAAGTATCTAACCCTTGGCTAGAAGCTAAAAGTCAAACTTTGGCTTAAAAGATCTTTGTGATCTTGCTTTTGCATTTAACTTCAAATTTTTCTAAAGCAAAATCTATTTGGAGTTTGAAAAAGTGGTCAATACAAAACTCATAGGGTTGGTCATTTTAAGCATTTCTTTAGTTCAAAGTTTTTTCAAACGACCAACCGTTCAAAAGTTATAGCCATTTGAATTTGGCCAAAATCATCCAATTGACCCAAAATGACCCGTTGTTGCATTTTGTGGATTTCGCTATTTGAATTGGATTTATTTGCATATCTTGGATTGAAACAGTATTTCTTACTCATACAAAGCTATGAAAGTTCAAATCTCCATAAATTTCAATCCGTAATGCATTTTGAGCATTTGGTGAAAATTCAATTTCTTTTCAAACCTACAAAGCGCATTTTGTCATATCTTTTGAACGAAAATTCCTTTTAATGAAATTCTTCTTGGGAAACCTTCTAAATAGTCCAATGTTTATTTCTGGAAAGTTTCAAACCATTTGGACTCAATTTGAAAAAGTTTTGACTTTTCTTCTCTTTGAGTAAAAATCATGCCTACAAATCAAAATTTTGTCATATCTTTTGATTGGAGACTCCTTTTTGGAAAATTCTTTTTGGAAAAGTTGCTTGGGAGTCTAAAGAATGTTTATGCTCAATTTCAAATAATTTAAACTTAATTTGAAATAGTTATGCCTTTTTCTCTCTTTCGATCTTATTTGGCATAATCTTGCATTAAGTTGGATTTTACGATTTGAATGGATTTGATTATGCAAATAGGCTTATAAACATCTCTCTAAATCATATGAAGCCATATAAGTGCATATTACCATTCAAAACTCATTTGGTTCCATTTTGAGGATTTGGTGAAAATCTTAATCTTTTATGTGTTTCAAATGCAAATTTCACCACATTTCTCAAAGTAAAATTTATTTATTGAAAATCCTAGTTGGAAAACCTTCTCTCACATATGGAGTTCATATCTGAAAATTCTCAAATTTATTTGAACTCATGTGAAAGATTGTTGACTTTATTTGACTTAGTGTCAAAACTAAACCTCCAATGCTTCTAATGACCTATTTTTGATTGGAGAGTGATATTTGAGAAAATCCTTTTGGAAAAAGTCTCTTGGATGTTCATGGATCTTTTTCGAAAAATCTTATGGCTATTGGACTTCATTTGATCAAGATTTGATCCAAATTCAAAATGATTCAGTTTTAGGGATGAAGCTGAACAACCCGGAGTATCCGGGTAATCTATCCGGAGTATCCGGATTATCCGGACACTCCGGATCAAAAACACCGAGTATCCGGTTGTACTTTCGCCCAAATTCTTAAATTGCAATCTATACTTTCTTGCAATATCTTGTTCATCCTATTTTGGGGTTTCTCCTTTGCTCAAATCAATTTTCGTCTTCATAGCCCTCGAAGAGGATTTAGTCGGATCTGTTCGCGTTGATGATTTTTGTATTTGAGCAATGGTTTAAAAGTTATAATCGACTTTGTGCTGCTATTTGCATCTTTTGAGATTTTAAGAGTTTTAAATTGGCATCTTGGCAAGCCTTTCAAGATGAAAACTAAGTGAACTTATTCATTGCTCCAAGCTTCTAAGTGGAGCATATCTATTTAAGTTTTCATTCCAATGAAAGTGCATCTTTTGGCTAAGTTATTCGGAAATTGGATTTAATTGTAACTTAGCCTAAAAATGTTTTCTCTTGCATAACTTCGAGTTTATTATGGAAAAGAGAAAATTTCCCTTGTAAGCTCAAGAGTGAGTTTGAATGTGTTTTACTCATTGTCTCTCTTACAAGTGGATGTCAAGATTAAATTTGAATGAGTTTCAAATATTTTCATTGTCAAGTGGTGTAATAAAATCTTCAATTGATATCTTCAAGTTGTTTTTAAAATTGCATGCAAAGAGTATTGTCTTGTATATCATATATATCATGCATGTTGTACTTAGACATTATCAAACTAACTTGGGTCAAATTAAAAGATATTTGTTCCCAGAAATCGTGTGCTTGTCTATTGATGTTCAAGGTATTGGAAAAGGGGTCATCTTCGACGGTGGGATGAAGGAAATGGAGAGGAGCTCCATAGTACGAGGGATCTAAGACCGGGCGCGGTGATCATGACCAATTCGAACATGCGGTGGACAAGAATCGACAAAAGGGACGTGTTTCTTTTCTGACCATATTCAATAATGTCTGTGCACACCATTATGCTAAATTGTGTTATTCTAAATGGTGTTGTATTTTTCAATTGATATGATTAATTGGTATCTTTCAAGAGGTATCCTCTAATCCTAAATTATTTTGAAGTGTCATCTAACTTGCATTCGGCATTATCAAGAACTAAAAGGTACATATGGGTGACACATTGCAAAGAGGTATGCCCTTGATAAGTTTATGAAATTCTTGATCATGAAAGTGCATCTTACTTATACAACCTTGATTCATGATCTTGTATACATCTTGTGATCATATAAGCAATTCCTTCTTGTGTAATCTTCTTTATATGATCTTGATTGTTAGAATTTAATTTGATCATGAGCATGTGCTTAAATTATATAAATTTGCTATATGATCTTGATGTTTAAAGGATATGTGAAATCATATTCGTGTGTCATGTTTAAGCATCACTTATATCCTAAGAATCATGACTTCTTTAATTTGGTATAACTAGAAAAATCTATTACCTAAATCTTGGAAATAATTGGTATCATATCTTGCCTAGATTTAGGGGGAGCTTAATATTATTGTCCTATTACTAGCTCCTTATCTTTATTTTATTTTCTCTCTAATCCTTTTATTGAGTGTGCAATCAAGGGGGAGAACAGATTTTATTGAATAAACAATAAGAATCTTTTAAGCACCTTTTTGGGATTAATGACAAAAGGGGGAGAATTTATGGATTTATCAATTGTCCCCTAATCGATTGACAAAAAGGGATGATTTGTAAGTATGATCTCTTATTGTATCTTCATGCTTCTTTTAATGCTAAATATCTTAATATTGTCATTTGGTGCAATTGATAATAGGTTTGTCATAAATCACCAAAAAGGGGGAGATTGAAAGTGCATCTAGGCACTTATGTTATTTTGGTGATTAATGACAAACACTCATAATGACAATCTATGCAATTAAGTAAATGCTTAACTTAGTGCTTAGCAAATGACAAACCTCTAATATGATTATATTGCTATGAGACTAACTTGTTATTGCCTAGTTGAGTATCAGTCTCATCTATTTAGAGGAAAATCAAATAGGAAGGTTAAGCAAAGATAAGGTATGCAATTTTGGTATCTATTCTATATTTGTTATTGCATTCCTTTCGTGCAAATGCATAGTGAACTCCAAGTAGCATGTTGATTATATATATGCACATTGGTTCATGTCATATTTATTTGTGCATATATATTCATTTGAGTTCATTATAGTATGCATGTATTAACTAGAGTTAAACTTCATATTGCTATAGATTGACTTGGTGCATGCATGTTTTATTTGTATATCTTCTCATGCAATTCTCTTAGTGAAGTTTATCTAGTGTTGGATCACATATTTACTCTTACTCCAAATATTATTTGCACATGTACAATTCGTGTATATTCTATCATGTGCTTTATTTAAGTAAAGTCTGTGATCCTTGCCATGATTTAATTGATTCATCCTATTGGCAATTATATATCTCTCTAGTGCATATAGATCAATTACATATTCATCATGATGTACTTAGTAGAGAACATTTCTTATGTCAAGTGTTTCCATTTATATTGTGCTTCTTTATATGAAACACTTGTTGTAATCAACGCTCACAAATATCAACTCTATTCATATCTATTGAGCTTTTGGGACTAATGTCTTTCATGAGTAGTTTGGAAAGAATTAGGTCCCGTCTGTGTATGATGACCAAGGTATCTTGGAGGATGATCATTAAGCTGAGGTCAACAAGACGGCGGTGTCACCAAGAGTTGAGGACTAAGTCAAGAGCAACTTGGCGTGGAGATCGTCGAGAGAGGATGATCAAGTCAAGGTTGATAGGACGAGAGTCTCATGAGGTGAATCGAGTCGAGTTGGACAAGGCGAAGATGTCATCAATTATATGGTGAAGGTCTTCATGCATCGACATCAAGAAAGAAGACGACAAGTGACTAGTTCTAGACTTATATTATCTTTGATTTAATTTGAGTCTAAGGATTGCCGTACTATTAAGAGGGATGCGATGTCGAATGACTTTTAGATGTGTCAAGTGCTCAAGTGATCCATCCTTGTGAATCTTAGAAAGAGAGTGGTGTTGGTAGTCTTGGGAAAGTGAGGGTTGTAGGTCTCTCTTGGTTTCTTTGTGAAATCTGTGGTTATCCTTTTAGTTTTGGGTAGTGAGACCTTGTTATTTGTGTAGCCCTCGTTCTTAGCTTTCGGAAGAGTCCAAAATCTCTGAAATCGAGTCCGAGTCAAAAGTTATGCTCGTTTTCGTCGAGCTGCTCGATCTTGATTCGGACTATCCGGAGTTAGTCCGGACTATCCGGACATTTATCCGAGTCTCCGGGTTGGGTCTCTCTGTTAGCCTTTTCATCAATCCGAGTATCCGGATTGAAGTCCGAGTCTCCGGTTGTGTGCGGCTGTCTCCAACGGCTAGTTTTTGGGACCTCTATTTAAAGCCCTCTCTTCCCACTTCAAAGAGGTGTGTTCCCACTTTTAGAGGTGCTATACCATTGTTCTTGAGCCCCAAAACACCTCTTTACCCTTAGATCTAAGTGATCCCCTTGGTGAGAAGGGTTGGGAAGAGTTTGAGGAGTGAGGTGCTAGGTTGAGTGAGATTTGAGTTGGTTGAGCACTTGATTTCATCTCCAAGCTTGTTCTTCGTGAGTATTTGTTACTCTTGGAGGTTGAGGACTCCTAGACGGCTAGGAGGTCGCCACGAGCCACCGGAGCTTTGTGTGGTTGGCCGTGGGAAGTTTGTGAAGGTCGGTTCCGCCTCCGTAAGGGAAGGAATCAAAGGAGTGAAGACCGCGAGTGCATTTGTGCAACACCGGAGGAAGAGGGTTGAAAGAGACCCGGCTCAAGTGTGACCGAGCCGCCTCAACGGAGACGTAGGATCCCCTCAAGGATCCGAACTTCGGGTGAAAAATCATCGTCTCCAAGTTTGCTTCTTATTCTTGTTTTGGTATTTGATTTTGAATCTTGAAATTGCCCGATCTACTCTTTTGTTGTGTTTGGCTCTAGATCTACAATATCCCCATGTACCTGATGGTATTTAGATCTTTTGTATTCAAGTAGATTGTTGAAAAATTGCAAAGATTTAAAATCTCCATTCGAAGTCTCCAATCCGGAGTATCCGGACTCCATAACCCGGACAGTCGGACTATCCGAGTATCCGGATTGAATACCGGACACTCGGATTAGGACCCTCGGGATCGGACTATCCGAGTATCCGGATTGAATAACCGGACACTCCGGATTGTTCAGACACTCGGAGATTTTATTTAGTCGCAATATTTTTATTCATTGCATTTAGCTATAAAGTTTTTAATTCGCCTATTCACCCCCCCCTCTAGGCGACATCCCCTGTCCTTTCACCACTCTAAATAATGCATCTCATTAGAGATGGCCCAATGTTCGTGCACCCAGCAAAACGTCTCCAGAAACTTGCATTCATCAAAATGAACGTCTCAGATCTTTCCTCAGTTTTACTCACCCACATCCGATAGCCATTATTTAGTGTGTCTAATCATCCCTGTGGCCCACAACAGACCTCCCCCACCTACATATTTGAAAGGAGAGCGAATCAAACAAGGAAATAAATAAGGAGGATCCGCATGCAAGGAAACCAGACTTGAATTTTTATCGCCAAAATTGTACGTACTACATATTTGGAAGGAGGTGAATCAAACAAGAAAATAAGCAGGAGGATCCGCATGCAAGGAAACAAGACTTAAATTTTTATTGTCTTGGCATTGTGATCGTATTTTTTTCCGAATATGATCCTTCTCGAGACTTTTTACGGATCTAGCCCCATAGAGTTTAATTTCAACAAGTATATGAGAGCGCTGAATTTTTGTTTTTATTTTTTATCTAAGGAACCAACGGTCTGTGAGTGCTGCTTAATTTTTTTCAATTTTTTCTCGCGGAACCAGCGGCCGACGAGCATTGTTTAATTTTTATCTTTTTTTCCTTGTGGATCCAGCGGTCGGCGAGCGCATTTTATTTTTCCATATTTTTCCGAAATCATCCCTGTAGCCCACAACAAACCTTCCCTCACCTCCAGCATCAACAAGGAAAAGAAAACAAACGTCTTGGAATAAGGAAAAGGAAACAAACGTCCTATAAAAGGAAAGGACCATACATTACGTGCTCGGAAAAGGAAACCGGGAGATAGGGCAGCGCGGTCGGGAGAACGCAGGTCTGCAATGGCTCCACGGTCGTCATCGGTGGCTTTGCCGACGCGGCGAGGTTGCTGGTTAGCGACCTCATGACGCCGTGTTCTCGGCAAATTTATAATTTAATTTTTTGAAAATAATTTTATTAAGTACAAAATAATCGAAAGTTTTTTGAGAATTTTTCTAGAATTTTTTAACCTAATGCGCTATCTTTTCAAAAATCCTTCTATATTTAAAAAAAATGAAAGCAACTCACCTGTAGCTTCTTCTAGTATGACCTCAGATCGTAGAAGCTTCTTCTCTTCCTCCTCCATTAAAGCAAGAAAGAAGCTCCAAAGCTCCATCAATCCCGCACCAAATCTCCTCTTTCCATCTATGGTGTTAATTCCCCAAATTTCGTGCTCTATTGCCAAAATTTCCTCCCAATCTGATTTGATCCCAAATTATGGTTTCCATAAATATGCTTGTTTCGGGAGCTCTCCTCCACCCCATCGTATTGCGTAAATCCCCAAGTGCTCCCTCTTGTAAAGATCGCCGGATTTTGGAGGTAACCCAAGCCATCACCGTCATCTTTCCCGGCGAAATTCACCGCAATTGTGACTCCTCCCCCGCAGGCGCCGATGCCGGCGATCTCGCCGCACCAATGCCGACCCACTGCGATCGGCCGACCACCCCTAGCCTTCCCTCCCCCTTGCGCTGGCCAAGCCCAGAGAGCACGCTGTGCTCTCTGTGGAAACTGCAAAAAAAATAATCTAAAATCATAAAATTCTTTTTTCTTTCTCTTTCTTGATTTAAAATCTTTTGGGAGCCCGTTTTCGCCCATTCGACCTCCATTTAGTTCCGTTTTTCTTTCTAAATTCATTTAAAATTCTAAATTTCTCTTTTATTATTAAGTGTTGTATTCATACTTATCTTCTCATTTAATTGATAAGCGGATGTACTGCTGTCGTAGCATTAGCACAGGCACTATACTAGTGATACTATAATCTCCCATGAGTCAGAGACTAATTCTCCATGATTTCACATCTCTGCAACCACAAAAAAATTAAGACTACAAAACAAATTCCCATGCCAAATCCCCACGTTAACTCCCTTCTTTGAACTTTCGTTCCCCTTCCCAATCGCTGCCAAACAGGTTTCACGGAAGATTTCGGGCCACTTGGACCATGAGCATATATGTGGGCCAAATGCTTCACCACTTGTTGTCTCCTTGCTGGCAAGTGCCGCATGCACGGCTGACCTACTGTTAGCAAGGCATGTGGGCCGAGTTGGTGCTCCGGTCTCTCCTTTTCGGCTATAACTGGGTTGAAGCCCTATTGTGACCAGGGGAGAACAAAACGCACTGACACTGTGACTCACACTTTTGACTGGTTATTTCTTTCATTTTAACGGAGGTTGTTCCATTTCTTGTCATGAACTCTCTTATTGTATACTAAATTTAATATAAATTATTTATTTTTTATCAATTAATTAGATTATATAATATTTATTTATACTTACTCTGATAATAAAAGTACGAGCAGTGATTCAATGTTTTTCCTCTCAATACAAGTTGCACAAATCTTAAAACAAACGAAAGGGTAGATAATCACCATTTAACATTCATTTATGTTTTAATATTTATGCTACTGTTAGAAAGAAAAATCATAGAAACACCTCTTTAAAAGGACAAATATACTCTATAAATCAATAGCTAAGTGTGACGTCCGTCATTTCCATCTTTACCGTTTAACAGGTAGCGTCACCCGTGAGTCGTGACTGCGAGGGCATGATCAATGTGCATGCCGGCTCTAGATGCTTCGTTTTTCACGATCCTGCGCTGATCGATCGAGCACATGCGGTGCCTGTGCTGATAGGCTGCTTGCTACTACCAAGACACCGGTACGGTGATCTGACGCGCGTATGCGCTCAATTAGCATCTTCTTCATCGGGCACAAATCGTTTACCAATAACCACAGAGGAGACTAGCTATCCGTTGGCAATTTGGCACAGCGAAGAAGCTTAATTATTAGATTGGCATGCACGCATGTGATTATGGGAATGCATATTCTGAATTACTGGGGAATCGAGTGAGTGATAGTTTTTTATTCTGTGTATAAATTCTATTTCTAATTGTGGGAGTGGATTTTGAGAAGCTTTTCTCACGATCAGAAGTAGAATTTGTACATAAAATCAGAAACTATCACTCACCGATTCTCTCAGAATTCAGAATCTACATTCCCATAATCTATCTTAAAAGGGGCCTACGTGAGGTTTCCACATAAGTTTCTAGCTTTGTTCATGGTGTTATGCATACATGCAGGCTGCAGTTAATTCGTTTGTCGCTGCATCAATGTGAAATGCAGCGACATGATACTAAACTATCTAGCAGCTGCAACTAGCAACTTTCTCGACTATAAATAGTTGTTGTTTTCGACATATATGCGGTTAAAATTTCGAAACTTTAACTATCAATGTTTTAAAAATATTTAAATCGGATACATGAAAATTATATGTATAGATTTATCTCGAAAAATACTTTCATAATATTATAATTTTATTGTTTTTTATAAATATACTGTAATACAAATTAATGATCAAAGATGTGTTTTAGAGCCGGTGTAGGAGGGGAGTAGTTTCTCACGTGGAATGAGATCAAACCCATGGCATACTTAAAGTGAGCATCATTTGCAGTTCACCATGTTTAATGTGAGCATCATCTGCACTAGCTTAGATTGGACGGCGGAGTACTTAATGGAGTGGTATTTAACTAGGTCTGAATGTCGTCTAGGCGCCCAAGTACTTAAATTGAACCTTACTTGATCACGCAGACATATATGGACTTGCCATGCAAGTTTGTGCTGTATGAAAATACCTGAAAAGAGGGGAGCTTGTAGACTTGTACAAAACGATAATGGCCTCGCAGCCTCCCAGGGCAACCTGGGAAGATGTCATGTTGCGTTTCGCTTGGTTATTTTATATGGAACATGGATAAACAGCTCAAAGTATTGCAGTATCAGAAAAAGGTTTGACAATGTTAGGGGCATCTTTGGTACGCATACTGCTGTTTCTTTTGACAGATGGGAACAACGCACAAGGGGCATAAGACATACAACTACTATATGCCATAGTACTCAAAATTACATGTGCAAACTGCCAACTTGTAAGAAATACCGACATAGAACAAGTATGCACGCGATCAAAGTTACATTGCCAGTTCGATTTATTTCTCCCAAAGGATTATTGTGTATTATTATTATTAGTAGTAGATGATGATTCATTCAATGGCACATGTCCTAACAGTGCCTTGGGAGGAACGAACGACCCTGCAATTTGCAAGAGAACACATGCACGTTCTGATGTTCCTCTGCCTATTGTCAAATCAGCGAGACTTTAACTAACACTGTTCTTTTGTTGACATTTGCCACATTACAATGTATAGTAGGTAGTTACTGGAAGCGCCGTTACTTGGAGTCGCGACACGAGATTTAGGTGTACGATTCACTACTTTCTATTCTAATTTTTATTGCGAATATGAACTCTATATTCTAAACCATTTTAAGAATTATAGCGAATCCGATAACTATAGTCTAGCATATAACTGACACTACATAGCCTCTCCCGCATGCCATTGACCGTTCCCCACCTCTAGGATTCCATCAGCTTTGACCCGTATGATACTCTACATAGCTTCTTGTTAGCTCCACATCAGAAGAAATAAATTCTAGCGGCCTACCGCGCATGTGGCGCCGCGTTAACTACCACCACGACGCGACTCGAATCCGCATACGCTCGTGACGCTGTGGCACTGCTCAATCCCACGGTCGATCCAGAGTATTGGAGTATAATTGTACTCTTCCATTTCCATTGCAGACCTGCAGTTGCCGCGTATATAAGCTCTTTAGTCTTTACAGATGCACGGGCTATACTCTACAAGCAGCTGCGATTTCTATTCAGACGTATTCGATACTGCCATGGCGATCAATGCGCGAGGTTCGCAGCTAGACGACACCGCCGAGTTAGGGGAGATTTTAAAGGGAGTAGGGTCGCATCGCATCGGATTCCATCTGCCCATGATGCACACATTCTCAGAGAGTGAGAAAGAGAGCAGAGAGAGCAGAGGAGGCCCAGGCTGTGAGCGTCTTCTCCATCCAGGCACATGCAAGCGCCTTACGTATACTCATTTAACAACTCACCCGTAAGTCGTTTCCCCGTCTTAACAGCTTTGCAGTACTCGCCCAACCAACCAACCACCAATCGGAGGCTGCAGCGAGGAATCCAATCACCGAAAAGGCGCGCACACAAAAAGGGACAATCCTTATATATAGCTTGTTCTTATTGCAAATGCTGTCATTCCTGCAAAGCAATCGCGATGCCCAGCTGTCAAATACTCCCAACACTCAACACTGCAACTGTAAAAATGTTTGACAGTGCAACTGAAATGTCCTGGAAACGAACAAGAGTCTCTTTCTACTGGACAGAACAGTCAATCATTATTAGATCACAATTCATTTCAGTTTCCCGGATCCTACCAATAAGTAACCTCAACATATATATTTCGGCGGGAAAAAAAAGAAACAAATGTAGTAGTTGTAGTAGTAGTAAGAATTATTTTGTACACTTGTAACATCACCATCGGGTAATCTTCATGAGAAACAATGAATGGGACAGCAAGATAGTCTAGTAGGCTGTGCAGTGCATCAATATCTAGCCGTGAAGAGATCGATCGATCCAGTGGCAAAGACGACCGCAAGGAGTGATCACCGGCTGGCCGGTCAGTAGGGCCGCATGCCGACGTAGTTGCCGGGCGGGTCGTAGTTGCAGGTGATGAAGGTGCCCCTGCCGTTGTAGCAGGTGACCATGGCGCAGCCCATCCGGCTGGTGGCGCGCCACACTATCTGCGTGTAGTGGCCGCACATGCCGCCGTAGCAGCTGTTGCTCCAGTAGTTGTACCGGGGCCGCTCGGCTAGCCACGCGCCCACGGCCTGCGCGGGCGTCCACCCGGTGCCGCTGCCCCAGAAGAGGTTCTCCCCGTACGGCCCCGGCGAGTGCACCAGCGCGCAGTCGCCGCGCCGGGACTCGGCGTACGACCGCGCGTACGCCGCCACCCGCTCGTCCCAGCTCAGCAGCGGCAGGCCCATCGCCGCGCGCGCCGCGTTCTGCTGCACCAAGAACTGCGACCTGTAGTCGCCGCCGCCGGGGTAGGCGTCCACGACGACGGCATTGCCGGGGAAGAGGAGCGCAATGCCAAGGAGGAGGGCAATGGGGAAGAGGGCTCTGGGACAAGTGGAGGAGGAGGCCATGGGAGGCGATGCTGAGCTGTGGTACTACTACTACTGCTACTCGGTTGCTTCATATATATGGAGGGAAGCTAGAGAAGGAAATGGAGGGAAAGTAGGAAAGTTGTTTTCTAGATGTTGTTGGGGACATGAGCCATGTTCGATAATGATTGCGCCACACCAAGGCTCTGGAAGGTCCACCTAAATGTGCCTCTAGTGGAATTAAATTAGCAGGTGAATTATATGAATGGTGCGTCGAGGAGGAACTGCTTTTGTTTTGGTGATGTTCCTTCATTAGTTTTTCTATGTAGGTCAGCATGTATATTGTGCAGTACCGATCTAGCATTCTAACGTGTGTTGGTCTGCCTTTTGCAACTAATTATGCTGTCCTCTTTAGTGTTCATTCATTTCAGTTTGGTTAGCTGCTGGAGCATGCAAAACAGAGCTTAAATGCAATGATCTCCTGCAGCTCGCAGAAAAACTCTAGCTAGCATTGGTAAATGGTAAGATCGAACATCTATCACAAATTCACATTTCGCAATATCATTCGTTTGGGGAAGTCGTTCAGATGGAGAAGAGGCAGAAACACCAAAAATGCACGAAAAATCGAAGTGCAACCGTCATTCGCGGCATGAATCATGTTATCATGATGAGCCACTGACTTGGCTCAAGCCGCCATAGCATTTTTGTTCGCCAAAAAGGAGTTCTTTCTAACTCAAATCTGTTGGCAAACACAGTGATAGACGCTTACCTGTCATTGCAGCCCCTCTAAAGCCTAAACTCTAGCGTCAGGCGGTTTTTTTTGTTTTTGCTTGGAAAGAGTTACTGTACAATAGTTCCGTTGATCTGACAGCCAGCGAAACAATACTCTGTTGCAATTATTCCTGCTTAGTCTATAACTAAGTATACTTACCATCCCCCCCCCCCCCCAAAAAAAAAGAAGCTTGTCATTTTTCAGAGTTCTGCAGCTTTTGCCATTGACTATGTTTTTCTTAGCATTTGTAATTAGAGGTCAAAAAAGTTAGTCATGTTAAAACACCATTCGCATCTGAGTATTTAATTAGTCACAATTCACAACGTTATATTTGGATTGCAACCTCGTTTATTTTATGGCTAAAGAGCTGCTAGTATTATTCAGAACCTGACCTACCGAATAGCCAGCAGTATATATATGAACAATGTAATGGTATGATCGGAAGGTTTCTGTTTGGTACGTACCTACTGGTGAACGTGCCAATCACTGCCTGTCAAGAACAGCGACCAAAATGCTCGGAAACAAATGGAGTTGATGAAGACTTTTGGCATCCCCAGCCCTAGCTGCACAGGGCGAGAGCATGACAAATTTGACATGCTTCTTCTGCAGTTGGTACGTGGGTACTAGTATTGCCTGAGGATAGAATAAAAAAAAAAGCATATGGAAGGTAATTGCAGGGGGTTAGCAGAAGACAGCTAAGTACGTGTTGGGTGTTGAGAATTTGAGCCGTTCAGTTTTGAACGCATCATCACATTATTATCTTCTCTGGTTTTAGGGTAAACTATTCCCTGAAACTGAAAGGATCCATTGACAAACGCGAGCTGGTTGGAACATTCAATCCCAAAAGGGCCTTCAGAACACTAGAAGAAACAAAGGACAAATCCATCATCTTCCAAGTTGGTGCAATTTCAGGCTGCAATTGGGGTGTCTCGCGCTAATTAAATCCGACTATCTCATTAACTTACGAGTTCTTTGTAATAAATCAGTAAGCCCAGAATAAACTCCACTAAACGTCTGGCACATGGACAAAAGGACAGAGGGAATCAAAGGGACGGAAAATAAGGTGACAATTATGAGCAAGCAGTTCTTAGCTGGAAATCAAAGAGCTCGACAACGATAACAAGTTGAAGTCCGGAGTCCGGACTAATTAGATCAAGTGCGCGATTTGCTTAAGAGGGAATGTGGCCATTGGTGAACGCTTCGTTCGTACAACATAACAGCGGTACTGATTGCAACGAACCGTCGCTGGACGTACGCACGGTTGGTCGTTGTAGAGTTGGGCCGAAAGCTCTGACAATGGCGAATTGAGAATTGAGGTGGATGTCATGCATGCCAGGCTAAACATGTTGCCGCTGGTCATGTCTCTCTGTCTCGTGACATCTCCAGCCGGAAAAAAACGGCTGATGTATTGCATTCGTTCACGGTGAGTAGTCAGTGACAGTGCTGTGTGCATGCACGACACTTCGTAACAATTCCTCCCGAGCAAGGCAGGCGCGTAGAGCACGTATATACCTCACCACGTGATACTTTTGCTCCTATGCACAGTGTTGTTACAGAGAGCAGAGTAGGCAATATGAATGCAGCTAAGTAGGGATGAAAACGGTCGGTAAATGGTCGTTCTGTTTTCGTTTTCGTATTTTTTGTGGTAACGGAAATAAAATCGAAAACCCGGAAACAGACAGTGACGGAAACGGATGCGGAACGGATACGGAAACGAAAGTGAAAAGTTCCACAAGAATATAGTATATGATCTATCCAAAGTTTCAAACATACCAACTTTGAATGTTATTGTAGTTACACATAACATCTTAATAACATTAGCCAACATTGAGCATAGTACGAACAAGGACATATAAAATATTGTTTACCTCAAAATCAGCCAACACATTATAGTATAATAGCAAACATAGATAGTTTCACATCATAGTACAATAGCAAACACATATAGTTCCACATTATAACATAGTAGCAAACACATATAGTTTTAAATCGTCAAAACTCAGTTTTTTCTCAAGTTATTTGTCCTCCATATCAGTCCATCATGTTCTCCATATTAGTACCGTCGACATCCTCTTACTCCTCTAACTACAAAGGCAAGCATGAAACAATAGTAATGTTCTTGAGAAGACAAAAAGAAGCACACTAAACTAAAATTTTACTTAATTTGCACAATATGGTTACAAAGTTAGATAAGAAAAGGCAAACCGTTTCCATCGAGCTTGCAAAATGTCGCTCAAGGCTATCCATATCTAACTCAGTCATGATAGATGTAATGGTACCACCTGAATTATTAGTAAAAACTAATTGGGATTAAATATTTAGAGTTGAAGACTTGGAGTAGCACCAGGGGTCTCCAGCAACAGCAGTGATTGAGCCAAAACAGGGGATGTTGCGCTTGTACTACTGCTCCTACTGCAACATTGTCCATGGCTCTCAACTGCAAATAAGAAATAGAAACATCACAGCAAAGCTCATGAAGAGTTGTCCAGAATCTGAAAATAAACACTACGAACAAAGTGGTTATTTATCTGCTCAAGCTTTTCATTTTAATTGTATTTATATTTATATTTCAATGCTCAGAAGCCAGTGGACTACTTGGTCATACTGTTGGGACAAATATGATAGTAAACATGAAACATTTTTTGGAAGCAAAACGAATGAACCAATCAAATCATACCCCCTACCAACCACAAATCCCACTGCTTTCTATGGCACCCTCATACCTGTCACCAACACACAAAAAGACATGGTGAAAATGACAATGACACAACATACTTATAGCTAAGATCAATTTGCAATCTGCATAGAGATGCCTCGTATTCGTAAGTCATAGGTTTCTCCTTGATTTACAAAAGGATCTGAATATTTCTCAGGCATTTCATGCTCTGGTTTTGCTAGATATCTATATGTTCCTTTTCCTTTACTTATTCAACAGCTGGATGGTTGTATTACTTAGCTCTACGGATATGAGTATGTAACACTTCCAAGGGTGGATTCTAACACTATTATTATGCATCGAGCTTCTGTGATCTGCATGGGCCTAGGTTGCTCAGTCGGTCCAGAATTTTCGAATAAGAGTATACGGAATTTCCGTTCCGTTTCCATTTCCTTCGGATCTGACTCTCCCGTTTTCGTTTCCATTTCCGAAAAAATACCATTTCTGTTTCCGTACCGAAACTTTTCGTTTCCGTTTCCGAAAATCAGCTTCCGTTTCTGTTTTACTTCGAAACGATCGGAAAGTTTTCGTTCCGTTTTCATCCCTAAAGCTAAGTTTGTGCGACAGTTAAAATCAGCTTATTTTCTTCACCATATAGGATTAACAGATTAAGCAAAAGAATGAAATAGTACAAGTGAGGTGATCCACACACGAGATCACCGTAAACAAATGAACACAAATTAAACCTCTCCGAATCATTAACACGGCAACAGTCTCGATCGCCCTCACGTAGAAAAATACCTTAGGCGCAAGTGCGAGTATATTATAGTACGTCTTATGTACGTGTCGTCTCCCGTTCTAATACGGCCTCATGCCGACGTAGTTGCCGGGCGGGTTGTAGCTGCAGACGCCGAACGTGCCGCGCCCCCCCGCGCCGGGCACCAGCGCGCAGCCCACCGCCGTGGTGCCCCGCCACACGATCTGTGTGTAGTGCCCGCAAGCGGAGCCGCCGCCGCGGCAGGCGTTGGACGCGCGGTCGTACTGCCCCCTCTCCCGGACCCAGGCGGCCACGACGTCCGCGGGCTTCCAACCCACGCCGCTTCCCCGGAAGAGGTTCTCCCCGTAGGGCCCGTGAGAATGGACGAGGGCGCAGTCGGCGCTCCGCGCCACCGCGTACCACCGCGCGTACGCCGCGAGCTTCTCGTCCCACACCAGCGGCGGCACCCCGACCATGCGCCGCGCGGCGTTGTGCGGGTCCAGGAAGCTGGACGCGAGGCTCTTGCCACCATGCGCGGCGTCGGCCACGTCGACGGCGAGGAGGAGGAGGACGGCCGCGACCGGAGCGAATGGGAGGCGGCGAGAAAGCATTGCTGCCTTTTGGTTTTGCGCCGATCAGTTCGATCAGGTGTAGTTGACCTACGTACGTACTGTCCTGTGATGTTTTGCTGTGTACCATATTTATATGAGCTTTGCGTACGAGAGTATTTTGCTGGGCAGGTGTGCATGCGAAGGAGTGGCGTTCATGTTCGAAAATGGCCGGCATAAAATTATGCTAGGAAGATAAAGTCCACGCTAGCTATATATATGTTATTTGCTTCCATGTTTTATTGTGATGCACTTCTGTCGCCGAGCTAGCAATCCTAGCCAGCCAGCTAGATTTGGTTACAGCTTACAGGAATGCGTGATGATTTGGGATATAAAACAAGTCATTCTCGAAAGCTCCGAGGAGTGAGTGAGTCTTAATTTCTAGACCATACCGTAGATTACCAAGTATCAGTAAAAGCAGAAAAATCCACGAGGATGGCAAATGGAAGGAGGAAAAAACCCCCGCAAGAAGATGGATTAACGAGATGAACCACAGAAAAAGGGCATTAGCTTAAGAGGTATTCTGGGCAGCCACGATCGAAGTCCGCAACTGGCCCAGTGACCGAACAAGGCCTTACATACATCGAGAAAAGGAACAGCATGTCGTGGTACCGTGCTTGGGCTGATGCTAGCCATCTGCCATTTCCTTTCCTCCATCCCCACCACCGCGCGCCGGCTCGGCCCGTTCTACTCGCCGGCGAGCCGTGCGCCCGTGCCCACGCAGCCCGCCCCCAGGTCTGCACCTGACAGAACTCATGCAAGGACACCTCGAATTTTTTTTTGTTTAATATTTTTTTTTATTCTTTTTTTCAAAACTATGCGTCCGAAAATTTTTTTTACAGAAATGCCCCCCGTCGCCCGTGTATGGGGCGATCGCCCCATACACGGGCGATAGCTCCGCCTCCCGTTAGTAGCCGTTAACGGCGCGCGTGTGGGCCCCCCTATCGCCCACAGTAAAGCGACGAGAATATATACTGCACCGCTCGGTCGTATGCGAGAGAAAAGAAGGGGAGCCAGCAACAGGGGAGGAAAAGAGAGGGAGAAGAGAGGGAGAAGAGGAAGAGAAGAAGAAGAGAAGGAGAAGAGAAGGAGCCGAGAAATTTAGGTAAATTTTTGAATTTTATTGTAGAGTTAGTTTAGCAATTTTTTGTAGAGGTAAATGTAGGAATTTTTGTTAGGTTATGCCGTATTTAAAATTTAATGTATCATTTAATATTTAGGAATTTGTTGTAGTATTTAGAAATTTTAGGATTATGTATTGTTTAGAAATTTAATATAGCAGTTAATATTCAGAAATTTAATGTAGTATGTAGTATTTACAAATTTAATTTAGTATTGTCAGTATGTGCAAATTTAATGTAGTATTCAAGTATGTAGAAATTTAATACTGAAGAGAAATATTAGACAATATTTGAATTTAATTTAGTAGGGTTGTGTATTAGTAATTTTGTTATGCAAATAATGTATTAGGCAATATATATACAAATGTAATGTGGTATGAATTTAATTTAGTGGGTCGTGTATTACTAATTTTATTATGTAAGTAATGTATTAGGCAATATATACAAATGTAATGTAGTAGAAATTTAATATTAGGCCGTATAGTAGGCTAGTCGAATCACTTATTCATAGTCGTATTTTGCAGTACGATCAATGTACGTTTTGTAGATTGTATTTTAGAGTAATATTTTTCCGTCGGACGTTGCAAAGATGTCGGAGAAATTGTATTTCCAAATATTTTATGGAGATGGGGAGATAGCACAGGGGCGGATGTGGTGGATCTATCATCATTTTCAAGAGTCGACGAGGCATATGCGATCGGCGATAGGACATACTGAGGGTTTGTTGGAGTGGATGTCTCGGATGTTCGGTTTGGATGCCTGACTATTCGGTTGCGGGTCGAGCAGAGTGAGCCGAGCGCAAGACCGTTTTACGGAGAGTTGATTCCTATTAACTCGGCGTCAACATGGAGGAGTTATGTTGGTTTTTTGTCAGAGCGGGGTTGGCCGCTCATGTTGTTGGTCTGATGCTACCGGTAGCTCCATCGGTGTCGCAAGTTCGTGATGTCGGGGTGGACATTACGGCGGAGGGACATCAAATGTAGAAGGATGCGAAGAGGAAGGGCGAGGAACCCGAGACGAGGAGCACGAGGCTGGCGGTGGCGAAGGGACCGGGGGCAGAGGAGACAGCGGTGGAGGCGCGAGGGTGGCCGACGAGGGGAGGAGGTGGAGGACATTGTTGACTGATGGAAGAGGAGGACCGTGCGGATGAGGAAGTCCACGATGGTGAGCACTCCGACGAGGAGGACAACGCCCCGAGGTGCCTATCCTCGTGCGTGGACCAATTACAATTTCAAGACCTAACGATGAATGAAGGAACATTGATGCATGGGAGTATCGTGAGAACGAGGTGACGCAGGGGCCAATATAAAGACAAGGAGGCTGTGATGGATGCGGTGAAGCATCTTGGGCAATGTCTCTCCGTGGCAATTCGGGGTTGTGAAGTCGGCAAGAAGGACTACGACGTGAAGTGCGTAGTTGATTCGTGCCCATGGCGGGTGCATGCATACCAGGGGAAGTGGACGGACTACTGGAAATGCTCTATAGTGATGGAGCATAACTGCGAGCTGGAAGAAGCGGAGCAGGGACACCGCAATCTGTCGTCCACTTGGGTGGCAAATGTGTTTTATGGTCAGATCGTGGACAATCCCCATCCGACCTCGATCTATTATCACAGCCGTGGAGGAGAGATTTCAGTACAAGATTAGCTACGCAAAGGCATGGAGAGCAAAAAGGACAGCTCTGGAAATACGGTTCGGGACGTACGAGGCTTCGTACGAGAATATTCCCCACTTGCTCAGGGCAATCGCACAAAGGAACCCCGGTACATCCATCGACCTTGCGGAGTTCCCTGCGGGTGGTGCGTGCACCGGGAAGTGGGTATTGCAGCGTGCATTCTTCGCCCTGGGCGCATGCATAAATGCGTTCCGGCACTGTCGCCCGGTCCTTTGCATGGACGGCACATTCCTCACGGGGAAGTACAAGGGCCAGATTCTAACTGCGATCGCGGTGGATGCCAACAACCATGTTCTACCGGTTGCGTTGGCATTCGTGGGGAAAACACGGAGAGCTGGTACTGGTTCCTTGAAAGAGTGAAGCTGGCAGTTGTTCTCGACAGGCCTGATGTTTGTGTCATCCATGACCGACATGCAGGGCTGCTAAGGGCGATCGTGGATATGCAACAAGGGTCCGCCGTCGTGGGAGCAGCAAAGTGGCCGGATCGAGAGCGGTGGTGCATGAGGCACATGGGTGCCAATTTTTCCGTCGATTCGGGAACAAGGAGCTTATGAACATGTTCAAGCGCCTGTGCAAACAGAACCAACGGAGGAAGTTCGACGCGCTTTGGAAGACGTTGGACGAACTAACGAAGAAGCAATCAATGGATCCCAGAGGTACCGCTAGTTCATCAAGGAACCCGATGGTGTACCATGAGCAAGGAGAGGACCCCTGACCTTTATAAAGGCTGCCGACAGACCCCCAAACATCCGGCGAGGCGGGTACCAAAGATAAAGAGTTTCACCGATTGGATACGACATGAGCCTTTGGATAAATGGTCCTTACGCACGACGAGGGCGGCTCGCGTTATGGGATCATGACAACGAACTGGCGGAGATTTACAATCGGTAATGAAAGGCACCGGATGCCTTCCATGGTGGGTATAGTTGAGGGTGTCTTATTAGGGACACGAGATATTTCATTGAGTGATACAAGACCTCCACAGCATGTATGTCGGACAATCGACTGTCGTACTCAATCTGTTGTGTCTACCTACATGTCCAAGAAAACAAGAAAGGCGCAGACACATCGGGTTACACCGGAGAGTGGCGTGGAACGGAGATACCACGTGCATCGCGGTGATCGAGGTCGCAGGGTGCCCACCGAGAGGACTTCCCATCTGTGCATACTCCGGCGGTGATTGCGAGTGCTCTGCCGAAACCACGCCGCTACACTTGCCATGCTCGCGACGTCATTGCCGCACCGCCGAGACGCATCAATCCCGTCGTCCGCTCATCTCCCGTACTACTACAAGCGAGCGTTCTCAACACGTGGCATCATGAGGTGTACGGTACCGAGTGGATGGATCGTTCACAACAGCCCCTCTCGGACCATCGATGGGTACGGACATCCGAATGTTGAAGATGAAGGTCGGGCGTCGAAGGACAAGGCGATTCGAACGATATGGACGAGTCGAGGCGCGTCGCAACCGCGGATAATGTAACTTTCCATGTTGTTCCCATCTTGTATTTTCAATGGACCGTAAGTTGTAATGTACGTTGTAATGTTCGATGTAATTTTCAATGTACTAGTAAGTTGTTGTTCGCATCATGTAATTCTCCGATGTTCCAGTTAGTAGCTATGAGGATAATGTAATTCTCGATGTTGTGTGCCTCGTCGAACATGTCGTTGTCTTTCGTATATTTGTAATATGAGTTTGTTTTGGCTCTCTGCACTTCGGTTGTATTGTTTGATGAGTATGGTACAATTAGTTATTTCGCATTTCATTTTGTGTGCACATGTAATTACTGACAAATTTGTTGTATTTGCTTTCTAACAGGCCACGATGGCGCGACCTTGCCTCGAGCCGGACGTGACCGTCGATGCGACTCCACCGGTCTAGGTACTCCGCAGAGGAGAACCGAGAGCTAGGGACACTCCGACCTCGGGTGCCCAACGAGCCGCCGATCGACCCACGCGGGTTCCACGGTAAGCTGCCAACGCTTGCACTCTTTTACGTACATGTACTTACCTGTGAATGCAATTCTAACGACGCATTGCACTACATGCAGGTTGCGAGCGGCTGGCTTACTTCCTCTTTGTAGGATGGTGGAGCAGGTGACTGCCCCGTTAGCGGGCAAGGAGGTCCCGCGGTTCGGGTACGACCGGTCCCTGCTGGCCGCACTCGTGGACCGGTGGAGACCGAGACGACACGTTCCACCTTCCGCGCGGAGAGATGGCTCCGACGCCTGCAGACATGTCGTACCTCTTAGGCCTCCCATGCGGGTCCAAAGATCGTGCGCACGACGCCTCAAATCACGTGGCACGCCGAGTTGTCCGCGTTCGCCGAGGTGCGCGGCACCCCGGCGACCCCCTACCGGCCCTTAGGGAGGCTGAGCGCCACGGACCGACGAAGGCGTGGCTGCTTCAGTTCACGGTGAGTACCTCTTTCTTTGAGAATTAAAATAGAAGCGCCAAGTTGCTGATAATGTTTGTTGCGAACGCTGCAGGCTCAGCTTCTCCACCCGCACGCGGAGGAGGCGGACGTGGCCCGCCACTTGGAGGCATACCTCCTGTTGTTGTTCGGTTGGGTGATGTTCCCGTCCTCCCACGGGAACACGGTGGACCGTCACCTGATCGAGTACGCCCAAAGACATCGCCGACACCCGGTGGATGAGGTAACACACTCGGTTCAATCTCGTCTCGGCGAGCACGCCTAACTCCCCTTGTAAACAGTGATGCGGTGGTCGTGGGCCTCGGCTGTGCTTGCGGCGGCGTCTGAGAGGTGCATGCGACGCCGTCTCTCAAGCGAGCACGACGCGACGATGTCGTTGCGCCCTACTCCTCCGGTTGTGGTCTTGGGAGCGCTTCGCGTCGGCAGCTCGTTGTTGACACGACACCGCACTCGAGGAGCTTTACGGAGACGACCGGTGGGATCGCCCACCATGGGCCACCTCGGGTCCGACGATGTATGCTCCTCGTATCTTTTCCCACTAACGCACTTGAATAACCTTCGCCATTTCTTATTTCCTCGCAGCGGAGGTTCGCGCACCGACAGGTGAGGAGGTCCTATCAGGAGTTCGTTCGGGAGTTCGACCGCCTCCACGACGAGGACGTGCGGTGGACGCCATACACCGCGTACGACCAGTCCTTTCCTTTGCCGCCTCGTCACGTTGTCGCACGTGGCGCTCACAGGTACTTGCCCTGATCCTACTACTCCGCATCTTTGCGAAATTAATGTGGTGTGTACTTACTGTTTTTGCATTGCAGGATGACCCGGATGGGTGCTGCGGTGGGCTCTCAGTTCGCGCACCATATGCAGCCATGGGCTCTGCAGTGGGACGTCGCACTCGACGAGAGGGTCACCGAGACCCGCCCGTACGACTATGACATGTACGATCAGTACATGGAGTGGTTCGCCCCGCGCACTCGCCTCAGGGTGGGGTACACACCAGCACCGTACGTCGCACGGCATGCATCGGTAGCGGACACGTACCCTTCACAGATGTCCCAGAGGGACAACGCCTCGGTAAGTGTCGCAATCGAACCTACATGGGCACGTCTTTTCATCTAACTTACGTAATACCAATCGGCGTTACATGCGGACTCGGCTCTTGGCGGAGATTGAGGTGGAGGCAGTGTCCATGTTGACGCGCCAGAGAGGGGCATACAGTGACCACCGCCGAGTCCGAGACGGCTTGGGGTCGGGTCCTCGCCACGGTGAGGCGGTTGGCTCGCTTGGCCACCGCCGAGGGCGCGAGACGTCGGCGGACGCAGACACCACGCCACTTCGCCCCAAAGACTCGCCCCTACCCCGGTGCCCGTCACGCCCCACGGTGCGCAGGGGGCAGTGGTCGACGAGGCTCCTTCGCCTCGCCCTACCCCGTCGGTTCCTCGCTACGCTCCCACGCAGCAGCAGTGGGGGCGATGGTGGGAGGCTCCTTCTGCGTCTCGCCCTACCCTGTCGGTTCCTCGCTACGCTCCCACGCAGCAGCAGTGGGGGCAGTGGGCTGCGGAGGCTTCCTCGTCGTCCCGCGCCCCAGCAGGACCCCAGGGTGGTTTCGACGACGAGTTCGACCTGGAGGAGTACCTTTCGACCGACTACCTCGACCCTCTCGGCTCTGGGTGCGCCACACGGGACTTGGCCTCGCGCCGCCGCGCTACTCTACGCTGCGTCGCGAGGCCAGCCTAGGAGGGACGTCCGTCGCCGTCGCCACTCACCTACCCCACGGGCCAGATTAGGAAGCGTGGCCGTGATTGACTTGTTGTACGGATGTATTTTTGTAATGGCTTTACGTTCAGCAGCACATTGTATAACTCCCCGAGTTAGTAACATGACAGCGTTATCACTATAAATTGTTCAAATCATTTATGCATTGCTTGCCTATGCCACACGACGTGACAACACACCAACGTTTCGGTACACCTATCGCCTATAGTAGGGGCGATCGCCCTAATGTGAGGCGATCGCCCTTACATGGGGCGATCGCCCAAATATGAGGCGATCGCTCCATACCCGGGCGATATCTGCCCTTTATAACATTCGTTCTCACAAGCGGTCTCGCAAAGAATAGCGGGAGAAAGAATAGAGGGGTGAGCATCAATCGAAAATGCCGAGGCGTGCAAGTGCAAAGGGTAAGGGGAAGGCAAAGGAAGAAGCAAGTGCATGCCGCGGAATTTAGCGTACCAAGATCTCTTCCTACCTCGTGGAGTCAGAGCACCCATGTGTATGTGCGGAGATCTTTGCGAGCTTGTCCGCTCTTGGGAAATTTCAACTTGGAAGAGGAGGTATTGGAAGTGCCGAAACTCGCCTTCGATCCGCGGAGAAGAGCTCGAAGGATCGCCGTATGGTAACAATCGACGGGTTACATAACATTTGTGAATGAAACTTTGCTAACTTACGTTTCATGCAGTCACCCTCCCTTGTGTGAATTTGAGCAGTGGTTTGATACGGAGATCAACCCGAGGACCAACGGCTTCTTGACCAAGCCAACCGACAGGATGAGTTCACGCGGCGGTTTCAAGAACAACGCGATGCCGCACGCGAGGAGGCATGTAGGAAGGAAGCGGAGGAGAAGGAGGCCGAGAGAGAGAGGAAACGAGAGAGGGCGCGACGTGCCAGAGAAGCCCCGCCGGAGGCATGGGCGAATGGGAAGTGGCCTCGAAGCACTCAATAGACGTCTGGTGTTAACTTTGGTTTTCTTTGTTCGTGGTACTCCTTTTAGTTTTAAGTCGTAATAAGCAGTCGGCCCAACCTTCAAGAGTATGCTCCTTTGTCCGGAGGGCTCGTATATGTCCTCTTGCTTGATTGTCCCAAATGATGTTATTTTCTCCATCGAGATAGGTTATAGCATTTTCGGTTAAATCGATTTGATTTCATCGAGTTTTACCATCGTTTGCGAAAGATACGGCAATTTTCATGTTTCTGATTGCATGTTCGGACAACAATAAAATAGTGCAGCCTAAAGTGACATCTAAATATTTTTACATAATTGTAACCTATGCAAGCCCAAGAATGCAACAAAACTGGTTCTGTCAAGTTTTGAGGTCGTTCAGACATTACTCTAACTGCTCGAACAATGAATGTTATAAAGGGTTTAAACTAGCCATCTTTTATTCAAAATGCAATCATATTTAGATATTTTTGCAAAAATGAAGTGCATAAGGTTGTAGTAACTTATTCTATTTATTTCATGAATTATGGATCAACACACATTATAATTCCTTCACAATCCACAGTTAGAGCCTAGCATTCGAACTCAAATAAAAAAAAATTTCTGCAAACAACACATGGATTTTTATTTTACACTCTAATTCTTCATTCCAAAATTTAAATTTAGAAACAAGTTTCATTTAATTTGGACACTCCTAGCAAAAGTTACGGCGTTTATATTAAAAAACATATAGTAATTACAAAACAAAACTAAAAAAAGGCTGCGCGATGCCGCCCCTCTCTCGGCGACAGGAACCCCCACCAACGCCGTTAGTCTTGACGGCAGAGGGACCGATCGCCGTGTATGGGGCGATCGTCCCATACACGGGCGACCGGGGGGGGCATTTTTGTCATTTTTTTTTCGGACGTATAGTTTTGAAAAAAAGAATAAAAATAAATATTAAAGAAAAAAAAATTCAGGACACCTCCATCCTAGAGGTGAAAATAGGTCGGATACATATTGCTCTTTTTATATTCTAATATATATATATTTTTTAAATTTAGAACTGAATACGGGTTAGTCAGATACGGATATGAATATGGGTCATTCGAGATACGAATATGGGACGGATATATGACGAATTTGGATCGAAAACGGATAAAGATATACGGATAATGCACACACATATATAGTAATATATGTTGAATTAAAATCATATAAGTACATGACCATAGTAGCAAGTTATATATCAATCAAACCTAGTAGACATCATAGAAGGAATATGCTACTAGAGGATCAATAGAACCAACTAATTGTCAATATAAATGGGCCGCCATGGAAAAAATATGATGAAAATAGGCTAGGCTTTGCTGATATCCGAATAGGAAAAATCCGGATATCTAGATCCCGTCTCATATTTACTAGATATTGGCTGTTCCAAATTTGATCCCTAATCCAGATACTTGATCCTATCTCAAATCCGACTGAATAATCAAATCCGATCTAGATCATCATGGTCATTGTTTGGAATAGCATATTTATCTGAGTAACGGCACGACTTGATATTATAAAAGAATCGTTTTTAATATACAACTCTACTTCTAATAATTAAAATACAATTATCTTAGTTATATAACTCAAATATTTATATATGATTAATCTGCACCGTTATAATTTGATCCCACCAAAATAAGTGGTGGAGATCCATATTTTTTAATTAATACGAGAATATCTAAGATTATTCTTTTTAAGATTACCGTGGAATTTTCTTAGCTTTAAAATAAGAGGGATATTAAATATCACCTGTTATTTTTATTTATACAGATAACTTCCCGGACTGGCCGGCCGGGTGGGTTTCGAAACCAGCCCTGGAATCAAGTTAGCCATACGCGCCCCATTGGCGCGAACGTACAAGAAGTAGCTAGCTACTGATGACTCCACTTGGAATTAGTTTAGCACGACAACGCACTAGCATGCATCGCACCTCAAATGCAATCGACAATCCATGTTCCGACCAGTCAATCGCAAATTCGCAATAGCATGCCGACTGGAGAGAGTATACCTACAGATTAACAAGGCACAAGATAGCAAATTACACTACTACAGAATGGTACATCACTATCGCTTCATCTGTGTCGGTTCTTAAGTTTTTAGGAAGAAACGATTGTGATAGATGACTTAGGAGAGCATTAATCATAATCACTATCGGTTCTCGGGTTAGAAGTGATAGTGATGTAGCTTTGGGAACATTCTGATCGGTTCTTATGGAAGTGATAGTGATGTGCAGATCATCATCACTATCGGTTTTCATATAAAAGCGATAGTGATGAAGACGTATACATCACTATCGGTTCTTATTTAAGAAACGATAGTGATGATATCGACATCACTATCGCTTCACCAAAAGAACCGATAGTGATGAGCGTCTACATCACTATCGGTTCTTATTTAAGCGATAGTGATGATAATATGACATCACTATCGCTTACCACAAAAGAACCGATAGTGATGAGAACTCATCACTATCGGTTCTTTTGTGAAGCGATAGTGATGTGCGATATCATCACTATCGCTTCTTAAATAAGAACCGATAGTGATGTGTACGTTCTCATCACTATCACTTCTTATGTGGAAACCGATTGTGATGACTATGATAATCACTATCGCTTGTCTTATAAGAACCGACTGTGATGTGCATGATCACATCACTATCGCTTTTTATATGAGAACCGATAGTGATGTACCTCGTTAGGTTATTTATACCACTCGAGTTGAACTCTTCTCTGTTATTGTTCCAGAGGAGGTTTCTTCGCCGCCACCAGAAAAAATAGCTCATATTCTGTGGTTGGAAGCAATACTTGGGTGAGAAAATTTGAAATCCTTAAGGGTGGGTGTTAAGAGGGTAAATTTGAAGCCCTAACTTGAGGAGATTTCCCCTCATTTTGCATAATTTGTGGTTTTCTTCAAAATATGAGTATTCCTTCAAACCCCTTTAATTTTGCACTATGTAATTTTGATATGTCGCGAAGAAAGTTTAGATTGCACTGGTATTGTGTATGTCCTATCAGATTTCACACCCTTTTATTTCACAAGCATGTATACATGTAGTTAATTATCTTAATTTGTAGTGCTTTGATGTTAATATGGAATTATTATTCTTTGTCACCTAATGCATGCTAGAGTTTAGGGTGCGGAACCTCGTCTCCCGTTCGAGGATGCTTGTTTATAAATATACCGAACGAAATGGCATATTTATAAGCGGCGATCTCGAATTGTCCACGTTCTTTGGGCGATTCGAGGATATGTGCTTCGGACAAGTTCTGATCGGCGGTGTTGTACAAGCTGCGAGTAGAGATTTCGTATCGTCTCCTGGTATTCTCGGATACACACCCTCTTGACCTGTTGTCGAGGCGTGTATATGGAGAATAGCGAGAGATCTTCTTGAAATTTTCTCTGGAGTTGTACAACGGCTTAGGAACTTGTCGGAACCACATATCCTCGAATGGGATTAGGACCAAACCTATTTAGAGATTGGGAGTCATCGTTGGTACCCTTGTTTTGTTTCGTTGTAGTCAAAAGATCTGTAGGCTATTGCACTATATAATTAGATTGTTTGATATCATTGTTGATGTTAAAATGTATGTCTCCTATCTAGGGAATTGGAAGCTCTAAACCAGGGAAGAATCTAGGTATCGATTAGGAGAACACATTTTATATATCTTGCAGGAACTTGCAGTCCTCTATTTTGCAAAGGTAATATTAAATGAAATGATGTCTCAATATTTCAAATAGCTAGCTAGCTTGTCTGTCGCTCCAGATTCTTCCTTAATTTATTGTGTGAATTTTAATTACAGATGGACCGTAAGGAATGGATGTATGACAAAAGTCGTGTGAGTCTTTGAATTTGGAGGGTGTTAAGGAGTTCAAAAAATTGCGAACAGGACATGGTGAGGAGGGTGTAAACTTCATATATTGTCCTTGCATTGATTGCACCAATCGAGAAGATTTAACAACTCGGCTCAAATCGAGGACCACGATTCGACGTGGCTTCGTGAGGAATTACGTCTTGGATCCATCACGGGAGACAGTAGTACCCTTCCGGTATGCAACGAAGACACGGTGGAACCGGATGATGAGTTGCGACTGATATGTTTGAGGAGGAGAATTTGGAGCAAATGTTGCGGGATGTGGAGGGTAATTACACGGAAAGAGAGTTTGAAAAGTTTAAAAGCTTGATGGAAGACGATGCCAAACCGCTGTTCACAGGTTGCAAAGCGAGAATACACCAAGTTGGGTTCGGTCCTTGCATTGTTCGAACTGAAGGCAAAACACCGTTGGACAGATACAAGTTTTAATGCACTTCTAGTTCTTCTATCGGATCTACTTAGGAGAAGCGAGTTGCCAACAAGCATTTATGAAGCGAAGAAGCTACTATATCCCATGGGAATGGAAATAGAAAGGATACATGCATGTCCGAATGATTGCATCTTGTACCGTAATGCACATCAGGAGCTGCACATGTGTCCAGTTTGTGGTGTGCCTCGGTACAAACAAAAGGAGAAGCGTAATGACAAGAAGCGTAAGAGCCGGGGCAACGAGGGTGAAGAGGTCACTAAAGGTGCACCGGCCAAGGTATTGTGGTACTTGCCCATCATTCCCCGTCTGGAGAGGTTGTTTGCAAATCCTAGAGAAGCAAAATTGTTGCGTTGGCATTATGAGTCTCGAAAGGAAGATGGCAAGCTGAGACACCCTGCCGATTCGGCTCAATGGAGAAACATTAATTGGAAACATGAGGAGTTTGGTGCCGAAATGAGGAACATAAGATTTGGATTGAGTACTGATGGAATGAATCCGTTTGGTAACATGAGCGATCGTCACGGACGTGGCGCTTCATTGTGTATCTACAACCTCCTCCTTGGTTGTGCATGAAGCGGAAGTATATCATGATGTCGTTGCTAATCTCGGGACCCAAACAGTAGGAAATGATATTGATGTGTACCTCGCTCCATTGATCGAGGATTTGGTAAAATTGTGGAATGACGGGGTCATTGTGTGGGATGCATCTGAAGAGAGCATTTCACCCTACGGGCTATGGTATTTTGCACCATAAATGATTTCCGGCTCTTGGTAATTTGGCGGACTCTGATCGAAAGGAGCAAAAGCGTGTCCTATTTGTGAAGAGGAGACCGAGAGCCTATGGTCTGCCGAATTCTAAGAAAGCGTGTATATGGGTCACCGAGGTTTCTACCTCGAAGTCATCGATACCGTAAGATGGATGACAAATTTGATGGGAAGAGGGAAGTCCGTTCGGCACCGCAGCCTATGAGTGGAAGGCAAGTATATTCACGTGTAGAGGATATCGATGTTCAGTACGGAAAGAGTCGTAAATCTGTTCGTTCTAGGACCATTTGGAAGAAGAGGTCAATATTTTGGGACTTACCGTACTGGAAGGAGTTAGATGTTCGGCATTGTATTGATGTCATGCACGTTGAGAAGAATGTCTGCGACAATTTGGTTGGTATCCTGCTGAACATACCTGGAAAGACAAAGGATGGTGTAAATGCTCGTCGCGACATGGCCTACATGGGAATCAGGCCTAGGCTTGCAGTGATAGAGGAGGATGGAAAAGGTCCGTATATCCCCGCTGCATGCTACACCCTGTCCAAGAAGGAGAAAGAGGACCTTTGCAAATGTCTCCATGGTATTAAAGTTCCATCTGGCTACTCCGCGAACATTAAGAAGCTTGTGTCCATGGATGATTTGAAGTTGTTGGGCATGAAGTCCCACGACTGCCATGTCTTGATGACCCAAATGCTCCCAGTTGCAATCCGAAATATTCTGCCAGAGGATGTCAGGTTGGCAATCACGAAGCTGTGTTATTTCTTCAATGCGATCTCCTGCAAAGTTATTGACCCCGATATGCTAGACAACTTACAGAGTGAGGTGGTGCAGACTCTGTGTCAGCTTGAGATGCATTTCCCACCATCGTTCTTCGATGTAATGGTCCACCTTGTGGTTCACCTAGTCAGAGAGATTAAGATATGTGGACCCGCTTTCCTACGTTACATGTATCCGTTCGAGAGGTACATGGGTATATTAAAGTCCTACGTGAGGAATCGGTCGAAGCCTGAGGGTAGTATTGTTGAAGGTTATGGGACTGAAGAGGTTATTGAGTTCTGTGTGGACTACCTAGGTAAAAGACAAGCAATCGGTGTTCCTATATCTCGTCACGAGGGCAGACTTGCTGGTAAAGGAACCGTTGGGTCCAAACTAATGAGTCCGAGGTTTGATATGTATTACAAAGCGCATTTGTGATCTTGCGAAACAGTAGCAAGTTCGTCCATACATCGAGCAAACATAAGTTGATATTACGGAAGAGAATCCACAAATGGATGAGCTTTCCATCGCACAAGAACACAATGATCGATTCCTCACATGGTTCAAAGAAAAGCGGAGGTCTCCTTTAGTGAGAATGTAAAATGGTTGGTGACGGACCAAGATTTAATGTCTGGACATGGCGAAGTGCGATATTAATGGTTACACCTTTTACCGAGAGTCAAGATGCCAAAAGTACTGTTCAAAACAGTGGTGTGTGCATAAATGCTTTCTCTGACTATCATCACTCAAAAAGAGTCTCCCCAGCCACAATGAACTCCTACTATGGGTTGATCGAAGAAATTTGGGAGCTCGATTACGGAATATACCAAGTTCCATTATTCCGATGTAAGTGGGTAGGACTTCCACATGGAGTGAAGGTCGACAAGAGAGGCTTTACTATTGTGGATCTCAGTAGACTCGCCTACAAAGATGACCCGTTCGTCCTTGCGAAGCAAACAACTCAAGTCTTCTACGTGCGTGATCCGACCAATCCGAGGTTGCACGTCGTTCTTCATGGCAAGAGACGGATTGTAGGAGTTGAAGATGTTGTAGATGAAGAAGAGTATAACCAATTCGATGAGATACCTTCATTTGCAGATGGGACCTGTCTTAGCGGGGATGATGACACACATGGAGCCAATTACATGCGAGTAGATCATCATGAAGGACGATGATTGTAAATAAATGGACTCTTGTAATGTTTGTTGTAAAAGTCCAAGGTGAATTCTTTGTTGGAGGCTTTGATGGAAATGCAATTTCTCTTTATGCACACACTTTGTGCCATATGTTGTGAAAGAAAATTCCATTTGACAACATTATTGATGGGAAAGCTTGTAAATAGAGGAAAGTTGATTTATGGAAATTTTCATACAATTCGGATTAATTTGAAAAAGTTTTGACTTTTCTACGCTTTATGCACAAATCATGTCTCTGAAATGAATTTGGGCATATTTCTTGAATAGTACACTTTTTCCAAAAATTATTTTATAAGAAGTTTTGCAATATCCTGAAATATGTTCTGCAAAATTTGTAATAATTTCAACAAAATATGAAAAAGTTATGATATTTTCTCTCTTTGATGAAAGGTGAAAATTGAACTTGCGGACTGTGATAAAGATATTGAGGCACATCGATTGTCGGTTTTCTTTAAAAAGTGATAGAGATATTGATACACATACGTGTCGGTTTTATTTTAAAAAGTGATACAGATTAGACACATCAGTGTCGGTTTTTTTAAAAAAATGATACGGATATATGACTTTATCAGTGTCGGTTTTATTTATAAAAGTGATACGGATATTGAGACACATCGATGTCGGTTTTCTACAAAAAGCGTCTGATCGATAAATATCGTGTCGATTTTAGTTTAAAACGCGATACGGATTATACACATCCGTGTCGGTTTTTTCTTAAAAAACGATACGGATATTGCGACTAATGAGCGTCAGTTTTTACAAGAAGCGATACTGATGAATGAAATCCCCCATTTTATTCCCGCGAGCACACTATTCGCGCGTAGACATTGCTCTCATTAGCCCTAGCTTGCTCCGAGTCGACGCGATTCCCGGTGGAGGCCCGCCGCCCGTCGCTCGGCCTCACCCGTCGCCCACCGCCCGCCCGCCCGATCCGACACCACGAACCGCCTCAACGCCTGACCCGCCGCCCTCGCCCGCCCGACGCCCGCCGTCCGCCGCCATACCGCCTGCCGCCGCCGCCCGCCCCACGCCCCCACGCCCGCGCCCTGGCCCCCCGCCGTGCCGCCCCCCGACGCCCACGGGACGCATCATCAAGGTCGTCAAGAACTTCCGGAAGGTCGACGACCCTCCAAGGTATGTTAGGATCAATTCAAGAATCGAGGCGAAGTTCACCATTTTATCTAGCATTTCGTGGTTTTTTTGGGTGAGGGTGAGGAATTAGCATTTTTTGGGTGAGGGTGAGGAATTACCTCATCTGTGTGTTTTTGTATATGAAGGCAAATCAAGTGAGCACTTATGTGATGCCTTGGTGCACAGTGCATCAGAACCCAGAGATGACTTGTGAAAGAGAGAAGATCATTGGGAAATCTTGTTCTCTTGCAATCAATTCTCGAGATAAGCAAATCCTGCTCAAGTTGGTTGGTTGATGTTGTGGCCATTGGCTCAATGTTGGTTCCAATTAATTTCTCCAGTTAACATATCCAAAAGCATTTCTTTTTGAGATGGAATCAAGGTATTACTCGTGGATAAGGAGGGTTTGTTTTGGCTTCGACTTGCTAGGTTCTTGACAACCTTGGAAGTAAGCGGTTTCTGACTTAATAGGGCAACTAGAGAACAATTTAGTGATTTACTTACGATTTTAGTTTCAACAGGGAGGGTTCAGATTTTACAGAATCGTTTTTGACATTTGATTTCCCTAGTATCTGAAAAGGAAATACAAGATGCTAAACCTTTTGATAAGGTGGATACCCAAATTCTAAGTCGCTTGATCTTGCTCTTTTGCTGGTATTTGGTTTGTAGGAAAGGCATGCTGTTATCATGGGTTGCTTTAAAAAAAAGAGCATTGCAATTTTTAGAATTTCAAATCGATGGTAACCCAGTCAATTCCTTGTTTTCTTGATTTCAAATATCTAGTATATGTATCCTGATTCTTGAGCTCTAGCATATGTACCCTGATTCTTGTGCTGTTGGATTAAAACAACTCAGCAATATGTTCCCATGCATCATGGAGCTGTTGGTGTGATCTTGGATTACAACATTGTGTTTGGTGGTGCATTTGCTAAAAGATTAGGTTTACATGCTGTCCATGGTTTCTAGGAACCCTAATAAGATAGTGTCAACCACCTGAACACGCGTTCTTGTTCATTTTGTTGCTCTGGTTTTTCTTCGATCGAACCACCGTTCATCAATGAGAAAAGAACGCGCTATCTGGCTGGTTGTGTTTATGTATGTATTCTCTGCGTGTATCTAACCTTGTACTTGATATGGTCGCGCTTGATGATTCGCTAATACCTGTTACTAGACTAACTCTAACCTGCTGACTTTGTGTGTTGCGAGTGGTTCCTCCAGTTCTTTGTTACTACCGGACAATCCATAGCCTCCCATAAACCATCACCCATATGCTACCAACTACTCGCAAGGTACCAAGTACTAACTACCAAACCTCGTTTTCATTAGCACACAAAATCAGAATAAGAGAGCTTGATAAGTAAATGTTTGATAAGTAAGACATGGATATATGTTCCAGAATGCTTAAATTACCATGTTCACTTTACATCTACTTGCTTGTGATTATTTTGCAAACATTTCTTATTTCAAATTTACGTAATGAATGCTTTCATCATCTAATGCAATTCTGATAATTAATTTTTACCTACATGTTACTATAATATGATCTACGTTAGAGTTAAAAATCGTAACCTCGTCTCCCATTCGAGAGTGCTTGTTTATGAATATGCCATTTCGTCACATTCATAAGCAAGCAGTCTCAATTATCCCGATTTTAGACGATTCGAGGATATGTGGTTCGGGCAAGTTCTGAGTTGTTGTACAAGCTGCAGAGTAGATTTGGTAGCATCTCCTATGGTGTTCTCGGGTATACACCCTCTTGACTTGTTGTCGAGGCGTGCACACGGAGAACAGCGGGAGATGTCAAATTTTCTCTGAGTTGTACAACAACTTAGGAACTTGCTCAACACATATCCTCGAATAAGATAGGACCAAACCTATTTAGAGAGTAGGGGTTATCGTTGGTACGTATTTAGGTGGTCAACAGATAAACTTATTGCTTTACATGATTTATTGTCAAGTTCACAAAATAGGTGCAATTGCTTTCTCTCATGTCAAATATATGACCTTACGGATAAGAAAACTCAAAATGTCACAATTAGAGAGCATCGGCTCCTCGCGACACAGTAGAAGGTGCTCCCAGGGGCCGAGCCAAGTTCCAAATGTTGAGAGGCCGAGTAAGGTGAGAAGGCCCGAGGACCGAACAAAGGGGCCACAGGAGAACACGCGCAGTTCTTCACTTCAATGCCACGGGGTGCTGCACAGGCCCTCCCAAGTACAAGGGGCGATACTGTTCATTCCTCGGTCAATTGGTGAGGAGAGAGTGCCCATAACGATTAAGGATTGGAGGAAGGAAGTCGTGTAGAAGCGTAAGAATCGATCGTGGGATGAGGTTAAGGGCAAGTGGATTATAGAGGAGGAAGATGAACGCATACGCGAGACGGCACGCATTGAAGTGGATGGGTGTGGCCTTGAGGCACTTCGTGGTCCTCATGCACAATGAGTGCGTCTTGAAAGGTCGTACACCATTCGAGAGGTATCATTCGTTACTACAGATGTTTGGGTGGAGTTCACGACGACGAAGGTATGCGCCGAGGCAGAAGCGACTATGTGAGACCCGTTCGATGAGCAGAACTCCATGTGATTCTTGTGCTATTCCTCTGGATCAAGAGCTAGCACTCACATGTTTACAACATTCGTACCAAAATCATACACGCAAGCAAGCGGAAAAACATTCATAATCGAATAATTATCTGAGTTCAAGATACAAATTTAAACCATTTTAACAGCGGAAACAAAAAGAGGAAAACCAAAAGGAATTGAAACTCCAAACAGCCTTGCGGTTGCCCACTAAACCCTCAGGCACTGACTAGGCAACCTAGAAGAGACTATCGTCAAAACTCCCGAGACCTGCCTGAAAGAACGCGTCGTCCGGCAGTTCGCAGTCTTCTTCCTCTGAGACAGCAGATGCAAGATTGAGTACTTTGGTACTCAGCAAGACTTATATTGGTTCACAGATGCAAATAAGTAATTATGCAGTGAGTAAATGACGAGCTATGGTTATTTTGCGATTGCATAAAAACATTAAATAAATAAGCATAATAGATTGCAACATCGCATTTTAATAAAAGCAATTGAATGATGTAATTGTAAGCAAATATTCCAGACTTCCAACCAGTCTACCCGACTGCATATAACCGGTGTCGATCATTTGACACAAAAGAAGGTTACAAAATGGTTTCCAAAAACCACCAACCCATTTTTGAAAACACCAAAAGACTCTAGCATGGAATAACGTCACCAAGTGCCCTTAACCGCGGGCGCGGCTAATCGATTAGATTTATACTCTGCAGAGTTGTACAGCTTTACCCACAAGGAATGATCAACCTCTTTCGCCAGGCCAATTAACACACTTCCTTTGGTGTGTCGGCAAGGAGATCATCTGAGCCGTTACATTATCTAGACGTGGCTTTACACCGGCCGGACGTTAACCTCGCCACAAGACAGAGACACTCACCCAAGCCGTGGATCCACATGCGTCACACACACACCACGTCTCTGTCCAGGGCAAGGCGTACACCGTTGCATTGGTATGTAGAAACCCCTACAGACAAACCTGACCGGAATGCCTGTGCAAATCTCCCGCCTTTCATAGATGCAAAGCCACATCTAAATAACTTAATAGGCTAAGACTGTCCCATACCAGCCCTCGTGGTTGCACGAAAACATGGATTCACCGTTCCATCGCTCGGTCCTAAATCCGACACGGGCGATACTCCACCCTAGCTACGTGCATATCCTTTTGCACAACCGGCTAGTGCCAAATAATCACCCGCGTCAAACCATAGTTTTGTTTGAGGGTTTTTAGTAAAATATAACCAACCATTTTCCAAAAAGATCATATATAGGTTGAAAGAGTGAAAAGAGGTAACGCAAAGCTTGAGCAAGAATATTATGCTAGCGATTATACCCAAACACGGCATTACATATGTCTAGTTCAACTAAGGTTTACAAGGTTCACATGTCCATACAGATTGAGGCAAACCATAATTTACAGGATTAACTACAGTTCTAACCCAAATTAGCACTTTTAGGGGGAACTATCCGGATGCACCGTACATAAGCAAAAACAACATATAGTAGGTGAATTATCAGGCTCAACATGATCAAGGAGTTGCTTGCCTTGCAAATCACTGTCAGGAATAAAATCTGGATCTGCAGAACCGTCCTCTTCTTCTTCGATGATATCGGTCTCTACTCGTTGCGAGAACCAAAAAGAAAAAGAGAATATCAGCAACTCCAAATGGCAAAAGAAAACAGACAGATAAACAGGTAAACACAATTCGAATCAAACAGGAGACTGCTATTCATGAAATATTTGAATTTAAATAACGAATTATAGATGCTAAAATTATTTGAAAAGAAATGATTGAACAATTGCTTCTTTGGAGGATGCAACAAACAAGAAACAGAGCCTTCTCTGTTTTCCTGAAAATTTCCAAGAAGAGGGCCCTTGAAGGACTATATCATCTAGGGTTATAAACCTAACAGGATTAATGTCCATTAAGTACAGAAATTAGAGTCCAAGTCTTGAATTAGCTAGAGCATACTTTAATTATCAAATCTAACAACTTCTTTTAGCTTTTAGGGTTTAGATGAAACTTGAAAACTATTGTTGAAAAGGCTTGGTTGAACTCTGGACTTAGCTACAAAACTGGCTAAGGAAAAAGGACTAAACCACATCACTTAAGGTTATTGCACTAATGAAAACTAAGTGAACCAAAGTTCTAAAACAGAATATTCTTCTGGAATCTGGTAGAACAAACTTTGGTTATCATTTCTACACTATTCTTCCAAAATTTCTTCCTTGGATGAGTTATTTTACACATGGTTGAAAAAGCTTGATTGTTTCAGTCATTCAGCAGAACATAAAAGTAGACTCATTCCCTTAACTTGTTTTGCATACAAACTTTAACAAAATATCATTCTTTTCCAGAAGCCACTAGAATATACTTTGTGAAGTGCTTCTATACCATTTTACATTTCTTCTTATTCATATAATCCATTTTATCATATGTTGAAAAGGGCTATATGAACATAAAAACTAACTTATAACCTTTCAATTTTTCATTTTCATTCATTACTAAACTATTCAACATCTTTTATCCATTTTCTTCCTGAAACCAGGGCATGATCTTAAAAACATTTTAAAAGTGAATTTGAGTTATTTTGAACTTGTTCATAGCGAATTACATCTATTTTGGTTATAACTAGTATTGTTTTTCTTAATTGAACAACTATCACAAATACTTTTCCCTAAGCATTTTCACATGAGCAACTCCCATGATACATACCTAAATAGAATGAACTTTTAAACATTCAAACTTTGGTCCTATCTTTCATTTACTCAATTTCATTTTTCATGCTTAATATTCATTTTTAAGTAAACATGATATATAATAAGGTATCATGGAAACATTTTGTTTATTTGGAATACTCATAACTCAGAGACTCAACAAAAATTTACTTTTCCTTAATTGGATCATCCCAAAAATATTTTATTCATAACACCCTATTTACACTTAAGCTTCTCTTTCATTTTTCCTAAAATCACATTTTACTCATCTTCAGAAATTTTTGTATATTATGAAACTACAGCATTTTATACGAATTTAGAAATTAGTTTCACTCAATTTGGCAGATGATTCAAAAGTTATGAGCATTTGAATTTTGGCGGTTTTCAAAATCAAGCTGAAATTGCAAAATACGCTTTCGCTCACAGAAAACGGCTTTCGCCCCGCGCGCCAAAATTGGGTTCAAACCCGAGGGCTCACTGACATGTGGGACCCGCCATCAATGACTCGGATCGAGCGCATGATTCTTGCTCGCCACGCCGAACTAGCCCACCGCGGCGGAATGGATAGCACCATGGGCACCAGCACACCTATGCGCACCCATGGGTGGTACCCATTCGCCGGGAAGTGGCCGCGAAGATGGCCGCCACCGTGAAGGTGCGGCGGCGCCATGGCCGCGACGGCGAAAGCTCAGCTAGAGGCTACGATTCCGACGGCCTAGGGCTAGGTGAGCTACAGTGACACTAGGGGATACAGACTCACCGGATAGTTGGGTCGGAGAAAGCCCCAAACACGCTGCCACCGTGCGCCGGCCGTGAGGAAGAAGAGCGGCGGTGCGGCGGCTCTACGAGCAAAAAGAGGCCAAATTGGCGAATGATCAAGAACCGGGGACTCTAAGGATGCTCGAGAGGCAATCACTTGAAGGATTAGAGGTGGACTAACCCGAATCGACGATTTCCCTTTTCGAGTTTCTTGGCGAACGAGGAAGACGCCGCCCAGTGCTCCCAGCTCGGTGAAATGGCAAAGTGATGAGCCGAGAGCAATGCGACGCGAACAAAAGGGCTAGGCTTCGGTTTTGGCTCGAGTTGAAGTGAATAACCCGGTCGTTGCTTCGTGCGAGCGCAACGGCGCAATCTCACCTCCAAAACGACTCGACCGGAACCAAGTAAGCACAGCGAGGAGGAGGGGCTCACGCGCGACGTGGAGGACATCGAGCACGGCCGGGACGGGGCGGTGAAGCTGGTCGGCGAAGGACGCAGCCCACGGCGACTTCGGCCGACCGTGGGAGAAGAAAAGGGAAAGGAAAACGAGCGTGAGAGTTACATGTGGGTCCGGGCCCACTGGCAGCGAGACAGCCTCGCCTCAGCTGACCAGCGTCAACGCTTCAACAGGGCGGGCCCACTTGTCGCTGAGATAATCGATTTTAATGCGATTTGACAGAACGAGAATTCTCTAGATTTCGCATTTGATTAAGCCCTAAACTAATCCCAGATTTTCTAAAACTTTTTGACTAAGCCCCACTGAGAGTCATACGCCTACTGGAAAATTTTGAGACAAAAATTCCTTTTGGGCGATTTGTTAAAATTCTGACACTGTATCCTGGTTCTAAATTTCGATTTCGGTTTTTGATTTAATTACAGGTTCATTTTATAGGATTTATTTTTGAAACTTTTTGGAGAGGTTCCAAACCTTAAAATTGAATCACTGTAAAATTGTCGGATCAAAATCACGAGCCATTATTTTATAAAAATTCCGACAATCGTTTTCCTTACATTCTGGACCCACTGTATTTAAATTTTTAAGAGGCTTATTTCAATTCATTTAATTATAAAAATTTTACTAGTGATGCATCCTCTCACCAGGGATTTATATAAATTTTCTTGGCTTTTCTTGACATTGATTATTTTTCTTTCTACTTTTTGATTCACTGCTTTTAGTCAAAAAGTAAATACATACTCTATTTAACTTGCCCCTAAGTTTATAAAAATTTACTTACTGATCAAACATTATGATCAGCTCAAACAGGACTCATAATAAAATTTTCTAAATTTTATTTTCATCTTTTTTTTACCTTTTTCTTTGTTTTTCTCCTTTTGATTAAATCTTTTCTCATAACACAAAATCTAAGAAATTCTAATTGGAGCAAATAATACCTAGAATTTCAAAACCACTTATATTAAGATTTAAACTGTTTATTTTCCACTGTTCTAAATTTTCGTGTCGTTATGATCCACCCCCTTACGTAAATCTACTTAGAGATTTGACAGTCAAAAGAAAAAGGGGTTTAAAAGAAATCCGGAAATTCTTCCCTAAGGCGATCCTCTCGCTCCCATGTCGCTTCCTCTTCCGAATGATTACTCCACTGCACTTTTAGCATCTTATGGGCTTTGTTTCGAGTATGGCGCTCCGCTTCTTCAAGAATCTTCACTGGGCGTTCTCGATAGGTTAAGTCAGGCTGAAGATCAAGATCTTCCAATTGGGTAAGTTCAGTCGGAACACGGAGGCACTTCTTCAGTTGCGACACGTGGAAGACGTTATGCACACTGGATAACTGAGTAGGCAACTGCAATTTATATGCCTTCTCTCCCATCTTCTCCAGGATGCAATAAGGTCCGACATACCGAGGAGCGAGCTTGCCTCGAACCTGGAACCGACGAACTCCACGAAGAGGCGAAACTTTAAGGTAAACATAATCGCCAACCTCGAAGCTTAAGTCACGTCGACGAGTGTCGGCATAACTTTTCTGGCGAGATTGAGCTTCCCTCAACCGGCTTCTGATTAAATCCACTTGCTCTTGGGCTTCATTAATCAAATCGGGTCAAGAACGTCTTTCACCCACTTCGCACTGAAAAGTGGTGTTCGACATTTTCTTCCATAAAGGGCCTCAAATGGCGACATCTGCAGACTAGCTTGAAAGCTATTGTTGTAAGAAAACTCTGCAAATGTGAGGCACTTCTCCCAACTGGTGCTATAAGACAGCACACAAGCTCGCAACATGTCTTCAAGAGTCTGATTCGTTCTTTCAGTCTGCCCATCAGTCTGTGGATGGTAGGCAGAACTAAAATTCAACTTGGTTCCCAACAATTTGTGCAGCTGTTCCCAGAAATGAGATGTGAACTGTGACCCACGGTCAGACACAATCGTCTTTGGGACACCATGCAGGCGCACAATGTTACTAATGTCTGACTACGCCAATCTATCTCCAGTATGAGTGGTTTTGACAGGAATGAAGTGGGCTACCTTTGTCAGTCGGTCGACGATAACCCAAATGGAATCATTTCCTTTCCGAGTTCGAGGAAGACCCGTAATGAAATCCATACTGATATCATCCCACTTCCATTCTGGAATTTGCAATGGCTGAAGGAGTCCAGCTGGACGTTGATGTTCAGCTTTAACTCGTTGACATACATCACACTTTGCGACATATTCAGCGACATCTTTCTTCATACCGGGCCACCAATATTCCTTCTTAAGATCCTGGTACATCTTTGTACTACCAGGATGAATAGATAATGGTGACTCATGAATTTCTGTCAAAATCAGCTTCTTGATCTCCGGATCATTCGGCACATATATTCGAGTTCCTCTCATGATTATCCCATCAGGGCTTTCTAAGAACTCAGAATCCGTGCCTTCTTTCAAGCGATTCAATCTCAACAATCGCTTCATCTTTAAACTATGCGGTTTTAATTTGACTTTTCGTAGTCGGCCGCAATCGCAGAGCGCCACACAACCATTTTCAACCAAATTGATTGAGCTTCAAATTCACGAACTAACTCGATCGATTTGAACCCAACATGCAATAAAGCTTGCGGCTAAGAGCATCGGCCACAACATTGGCTTTGCGGGATGGTAGTGAATGCCGAGATCATAGTCTTTGATTAGCTCTAGCCATCTTCTTTGTCTCGATTCAGATCTGGTGAGTAAAGAAATATTTGAGGCTCTTGTGGTCGGTGTAAATCTGCTTGCTTCCAATGAGATAGTGCCGCCAGATTTTAAGAGCGTGCTGGCCGCAGACTAGCTCTAGGTCATGTGTGGGATAATTCGCTCATGAGGACGGAGTTGTCGAGAAGCATAGCGACAACCCTACCCTCTTGCATCAACACACAACCCAGCCGTGAAGCGATGCATCACAAGACACTTCAAAGCTCTTATGAACATCCGCAAGATGAGCACCGAGCAGATGTTAACTTTTCTTTCGGTTCAAAACTTTCCTCACAACCAGAGTCCATTCAAACTTCCTTTCCTTTTTCAGAAGCTGAGTTAGTGGCTTAGCAATTTTAGAGAAGTTTTCAATAAACCGGCGAAGCCTAGAAAACTTCAATCTTTGGCATCGATTGCGGCCTTTCCCAAGCCAATATCGCTTCTACTTTACTTGGTCGACGGCAACTCCGCCTTGGACGTAACATGCCCGAAAAGCGACTTCTTTCAACCAGAACTCACACTTCTCAAATTTGGCATACAATTTGTTCTCCCGAAGCTTACTAAGGACCAAGTGCAAATGTTGCCTATGCTCTTCCTCGCTTTTGGAATAAACGAGGATGTCATCAATAAAGACCACCACAAATTTATCTAAATACTCCATAAAGACTTTGTTCATCAGATTCATAAAGCTTGCTGGAGCATTTGTCAGCCCGAACGACATTACGGTGTATTCAAATAAACCATAACGCGTCGTGAGGGCGGTCTTTGGAATGTCTGAGGGTCTGATTTTCAATTGAAAATATCCCAATTTCAAATCTATCTTGGAGAAGACTTGCGCCCCATTCAACTGATCAAACAGATCATCTATCCGGGGAAGCGGATACTTATTTTTAATGGTCACCTCATTTAAGGCACGATAGTTCACGACATACGCAGCTATTGTCCTTTTCTTCACAAAAGAACCGGACTCCCTGTGGCGTAAGGCGGGACGAATGAACCCTTATCAAGTCGTTCTTTAAGTTGCTTTTTAATTCTACCAATTCATTTGGAGGCATCCGATATGGTCGTTTTGATATCGGTGCGATTCCCGCACCAAATCAATCACAAACTCCATATCGCGATCCGAGGCACTCCGACAATTCAAAGCAGAAAGACATCCGGGAATTCACTAACGACTGCCACTTCTTTTAAACTAGAAACAGATGCAGAATACCAGACTGTTTGAGGTGTTGAACTTTCAATACTTGAGGTAAATTCTACATGCACCCCCTCTTGATTTTCAAGGGTTATGGATCGCTTAGCACAATCTATGCAACCCTTACTTTTAGCTAACCAATCCATGCCTAGAATCACATCCAAACCAGATGTTTCTATTATGATGAGATCAGCATAAAACATAACCCCATTGATCTCTATGCCAATCCTGCAGCGTAAACTAGCAGTTCTAATAGTAGCTCGGTGATTGCACAATCATATGAACAGGCATAAGAGAGACTTCCAAATTATGTTGCTCAGAAAACTTCTTTGAGATGAAAGAATGAGAAGCTCCCGAATCAAATAAAACCAAGGTAGGAATGGATTGAACGGGAAACATACCAAGCACGACATCTGGCGCGTCTTGCGCCTCCTCAGTCACATGATGAAGACGACCAACATTGCCACCTTGAGTAGATGGTGGAGCTGATCCCTGAGATTGCCGCTTCGCCCCATCTTGTGAGCGGCCTTGGGCTTGAGGTCGTTTATCCGACCTTCTTTTTAGGACAAGCGTTGGCGTAGTGCCCACGCCGTTGCAATGAAAGCAAGTAACATTAGCGGCTCGCTTCGAACAACGGCGACCGATCTCGGTTCTTGTCCTCGACGGATCGGCTGCGATGATCGCCACGAACAAAGCGGAGTCGACTCTGACCACCGAGCTTGGCGCTGGACCCTTTGGGCTTGAATCGATGGTGGTCGACGAACATTAGTCGACTGCCACCCTGGCGATCGAGATGATCCAGCTCCAGAAGAACTACGCGCAAGCCACTTGCGCTTTCGGCTTTCCAGCACATTGCGGCTACCGTGTTCCACCCTCACTGCTTTATCAACGAGGGTTTGGAAATCATCGATGTCTTGAGCAATCAAGGCCCACTTAATCTCTTCATTCAGATTTTCCCGAAATCTCTCAATTCTTCTTGCCTCATCGCCTACTTCATATGTGGCATATCCGATAGCTGGTTGAAGCGGTGCGGTATTCCATTATCGCTCATTGACCCGCTTTAGGTCCGAGAAATTCCCGCTTTTCACCTCAATCACACTAAGCGGAATGTGAGTGCGCGTAAAAGCGACTCAATTCAGGCCATAAGACCACTCGACCTTCGTGAAGCATCGCTGGTAGTTCTCCCACCAAGCTGCTGCGGTCCCTTGCGGTGATAGGAGGCATACAAAACCTTCTCCCTATCATCACATCGCAAGAATGTCCAACTTGCTCTCCACGGCTCTCAACCAATCATCAAGATCTAGAGGCTCAAGAGTAGGGGAGAAAGCTGGTGGTTGTGTCCTCGAATTCACCCAACTTAGACACCGAGGTGCTCCACCATTTCCTCCACGAACCACATTCCGAGGCGCCAGATTCGGCTATCTGCTGAAACAACAGGCATTCGCCGCCTTCCTTGCTCGATCATAGCGGGACTTGCGCCATTGTAGGTGGCTGCGGCAATTGATCCTCCGGAATATCCCCGAGCAAAGCGGCGAATCCGAACATCATGGCGAGCAACTCGTGAAGAAGAGGCCAGCGTTGTGGGGTGTTGAGGATTAATTTGGGCGGGCGAGAAACATTTGCTCTAGGATCATGAGCGTCTGAGCCGCGCTGCACCCAAAATTTGACTAAGGGATCTTGTCGACCTCATCCTGCAATTACAATCTTTTAGCATACTACGTAAAAGAACACTACTTTAAAATTTACTACTGGCATAATATTCCACATAGCTAATTCATGCTCTCTTAATAGTCGTCAATGATTATCTCATCGAAAACTTCCACTTCATAGCTAAAATTTATAGAGAAAATCACCACTATTCATTCACACAAAAAGAAGCAACTCGAAACTTTATACTGCAAAACATAATATATATATACTATTCACATACATACACATATATTAGTTCATATCTTAGTTATCACTAAAACATGTGCATGCCAATTATTTTCACACAACAGCCCACACTACCTCCACTTCCTGACTTTGCTCCTACTACCAGAACACATGCATTTATCTAGTTTCACAACCTATCCAAAGGTACTAAGCAAACTCAGGAAGCATAAACTTCCATTCATTCTTACTAGCCCTTCTCTAGAATTTCCATTTTTATACTTAGATATTAACCATCCCAACCCATCACAGCAAACATTATTCACACAAAAGAGCATAGACCATTTCTACATGACAGGTATCACTACATCCTTGCTGTAATTTTGATTCTAGTTCCAGAACACATGCATTCTTCACTGTGATTTTTATCCTTCCTTCAACCATCACAATTATAACACAGGAAGGAGAGTAAAGCACATTCAAAACTCTACACAAATATAGGAACTTCCAATTTTATCTAGCCCTTACTACTTCTTCCAACATCACTGCCAGCACAACCTGGGATCACCACTCCCTACATTTTCGGCAGCAACTTCCCAGAACCACAGCCATTCCATCACAAACACAATATAGAAAGACTACCAAATATTTTTCTCACAAGCACACATACAAAGCATTAATCCAATTTTTTATACTCAACAGCAACCTTAACACTGCACATCATCACACATATTATTTGCATACATAGATATGGATTACTTTCACATAGAAGTCATTGCTATATCCTGTGACCTTGGTTCTTCCACCAAAAACCATCACAATTTGCAATACAGAAAAGGAAAACAACACATATTCTTACATACATGCACTCAATACACTAGACAATACAAAATCACACTTTCAAATGTTACTACCAGCACCAATAAAACCATTTCCTTTGGCATTTCGGCAGCAACCTCCATTTTCAGCAATTTAGCACCTTGTTTAGAAGCATACACCCCAATTTGAACACATAAAGCTTAATTTCACACTTACGTTTTTACAAACCTTACTCCTTGTTACAAAATGAGACTACTTTAGCTAGTAATTTCAGCACTACCTTCATTATTTACAAGGTTCTTGCAACACTTATATTACATCAAAATCTCATCTTAGTAACTACATTACCACATACTACTAGATTTTTCTACATTTCATACCACTACTTCATATTCCCACATTCCTAACCACACATCTCCTTCGGCGATATACCCGTGGAGTGCTAGGGCGGTAGGTGCAAATACTATATGGATTGATGCCCTTGTCATTGATGAGCCTAGGGCAACTCCCAATAGTTGACATCATGGCATTTGCACCCACTCCCGGCGTAGGCACATAGGACATAGGTGGAGGCGTTGCCGCCGGAATCCTCGGAGCCTCACTAGTTAACACCGTGCGTGGTAAGGCACGCCTCGTCACACACAATGTCACTCGGGACTCCAAGAATGCCACACGACGCCGAGTCTCAAGCAACTCTTGCGCCAACTTCACGTAGTGGCTATCTAACCTATTAGTAAACTCCACCATGACCTTTAGATTGCCATTTCCCACTCCAATGTGATCCCTATACACATTACTCCCTACCAACGGTCTCCCGGGTAGGTAGTAATGGTGAGGGCTCAAGTCAGGTAACACGTGCCGGAGTCGTACTATGGCTAGGTATGCCGCTTCATTCATAGAAGCGTCTATCGACGACCCACTACCCATATAGCTCCTCTCTCCCTCACTATGGGCCGGCCTAGGAGGGATAAACACTCGTGCGGCGTACTCCTTGGTTGTTGGGCTCAAGTACGCCTGGAAAACCACGTATCTCGGGCACCCCTCAAACTGACAGCTCTCAAGTAGGGACTGCAGCACTCCCATCATACCTGAGTGCTCGGGGACTCTCGACTCGTGGCAAGGAACAAACCGGGCCATCTACAAAACACAAGACAAGATAAGTTTATAAACATAGTTAGGAAGAGCTAAGGAACTACAAACAAGAAAATTAGCATTAGGCTAAATTTCATTATTAGTAGTGGACAGAGTTTTGTTTACTTCCAAAATAAGTTTTCACACTTCTAACTAGCGACCATTTCTCCCCAAGGTTCCTACAACAAGATGGCTCGATACCATCTTTGTGAGACCCGCTCGATGAACAGGAACTCCATGTGATTACTGTGCTATTCCCTGGATCAGTAGCTAGCACTCACATGTTTACAACATTCGTACCAAAATCATACACGCAAGCAAACGGAAAAACATTCATAACTGAATAATTATACAGAGTTCAGTACAAATTTAAACCATTTTAACAGCGGAAACAAAAAGAGGAAAACCAAAAGGAATTGAAACTCCAAACAGCCTTGCGGTTGCCCACTAAACCCTCAGGCACTGACTAGGCAACCTAGAAGAGACTATCGTCAAAACTCCCGAGACCTGCCTGAAAGAACGCGTCGTCCGCTATTCGCGATCTTCTTCCTCCGAGACAATAGATGCAAGATTGAGTACTTTGGTACTCAAAGAAGACTTATATTGGTTCACAGATGCAAATAAGTAATTATGCGGTGAGTAAATGACGAGCTATGGTTATTTTGCAGTTGCATAAAAACATTAAATAAATAAGCATAATAGATTGCAACATCGCATTTTAATAAAAGCAATTGAATGACGAATTGTAAGCAAATATTCCAGATTTCCAACCCAGTCTACCCGATCGCATATAACCCGGTGTCGATCATTTGACACAAAAGAAGGTTACAAAATGGTTTCCAAAACCACCAACCCATTTTGAAAACACCAAAAGACTCTAGCATGGAATAACGTCACCAAGTGCCCTTAACGCATGGCGCGCTAATCGATTAGATTTATACTCTGCAGAGTTGTATGCGGCTTTACCCACAAGGAATGATCAACCTCTTTCGCGAGCCAATTAACACACTTCCTTTGGTGTGTCGGCAAGGAGATCATCTGAGCCGTTACATTATCTAGACGTGGCTTTACACCGGCCGGGACGTTAACCTCGCCTCAAGACAGAGACACTCACCCAAGCCGTGGATCCACATGCGCCACACACACACCACGCTCTGTCCAGGCAAGGCGTACACCGCTGCATTGGTATGTAGAAACCCCTACTGCACAAACTCGACCGAATGCTCGTGCAAATCTCCGCCTTTCATAGATGCAAAGCCACATCTAAATAACTTAATAGGCTAAGACTGTCCCATACCAGCCCTCGTGGTTGCACGAAAACATGGATTCACCGTTCCATCGCTCGGTCCTAAATCCGACACGGGCGATACTCCACCCTAGCTACGTGCATATCCTTTTGCACAACCGGCTAGTGCCAAATAATCACCGCGTCAAACCATAGTTTTGTTTGAGGGTTTTTAGTAAAATATAACCAACCATTTTCCAAAAAGATCATATATAGGTTGAAAGAGTGAAAAGAGGTAACGCAAAGCTTGAGCAAGAATATTATGCTAGCGATTATACCCAAACACGGCATTACATATGTCTAGTTCAACTAAGGTTTACAAGGTTCACATGTCCATACAGATTGAGGCAAACCATAATTTACAGGATTAACTACAGTTCTAACCCAAATTAGCACTTTTAGGGGGAACTATCCGGATGCACCGTACATAAGCAAAAACAACATATAGTAGGTGAATTATCAGGCTCAACATGATCAAGGAGTTGCTTGCCTTGCAAATCACTGTCAGGAATAAAATCTGGATCTGCAGAACCGTCCTCTTCTTCTTCGATGATATCGGTCTCTACTCGTTGCGAGAACCAAAAAGAAAAAGAGAATATCAGCAACTCCAAATGGCAAAAGAAAACAGACAGATAAACAGGTAAACACAATTCGAATCAAACAGGAGACTGCTATTCATGAAATATTTGAATTTAAATAACGAATTATAGATGCTAAAATTATTTGAAAAGAAATGATTGAACAATTGCTTCTTTGGAGGATGCAACAAACAAGAAACAGAGCCTTCTCTGTTTTCCTGAAAATTTCCAAGAAGAGGGCCCTTGAAGGACTATATCATCTAGGGTTATAAACCTAACAGGATTAATGTCCATTAAGTACAGAAATTAGAGTCCAAGTCTTGAATTAGCTAGAGCATACTTTAATTATCAAATCTAACAACTTCTTTTAGCTTTTAGGGTTTAGATGAAACTTGAAAACTATTGTTGAAAAGGCTTGGTTGAACTCTGGACTTAGCTACAAAACTGGCTAAGGAAAAAGGACTAAACCACATCACTTAAGGTTATTGCACTAATGAAAACTAAGTGAACCAAAGTTCTAAAACAGAATATTCTTCTGGAATCTGGTAGAACAAACTTTGGTTATCATTTCTACACTATTCTTCCAAAATTTCTTCCTTGGATGAGTTATTTTACACATGGTTGAAAAAGCTTGATTGTTTCAGTCATTCAGCAGAACATAAAAGTAGACTCATTCCCTTAACTTGTTTTGCATACAAACTTTAACAAAATATCATTCTTTTTCCGGAAGCCACTAGAATATACTTTGTGAAGTGCTTCTATACCATTTTTACATTTCTTCTTATTCATATAATCCATTTTATCATATGTTGAAAAGGGCTATATGAACATAAAAACTAACTTATAACCTTTCAATTTTTCATTTTCATTCATTACTAAACTATTCAACATCTTTTATCCATTTTCTTCCTGAAACCAGGGCATGATCTTAAAAACATTTTAAAAGTGAATTTGAGTTATTTTGAACTTGTTCATAGCGAATTACATCTATTTTGGTTATAACTAGTATTGTTTTTCTTAATTGAACAACTATCACAAATACTTTTCCCTAAGCATTTTCACATGAGCAACTCCCATGATACATACCTAAATAGAATGAACTTTTAAACATTCAAACTTTGGTCCTATCTTTCATTTACTCAATTTCATTTTTCATGCTTAATATTCATTTTAAGTAAACATGATATATAATAAGGTATCATGGAAACATTTTGTTTATTTGGAATACTCATAACTCAGAGACTCAACAAAAATTTACTTTTCCTTAATTGGATCATCCCAAAAATATTTTATTCATAACACCCTATTTACACTTAAGCTTCTCTTTCATTTTTCCTAAAATCACATTTTACTCATCTTCAGAAATTTTTGTATATTATGAAACTACAGCATTTTATACGAATTTAGAAATTAGTTTCACTCAATTTGGCCAGATGATTCAAAAGTTATGAGCATTTGAATTTTGGCCGGTTTTCAAAATCAACTCGAATTGCAAAATACGCTTTCACGTAAAACGGCTTTCGCCCAAGGCCAAAATTGGGTTCAAACCCGAGGGCTCACTGACATGTGGGACCCGCCAGTCAGCGACTCAGATCAGAGCACCGCGGATTCTTGCTCGCCGCCGGCGAACTAGCCCCACCGCGGCGGAATGGATAGCACCATGGGCACCAGCACACCTATGCGCACCCATGGGTGGTACCCATTCGCCGGGAAGTGGCCGCGAAGATGGCCGCCACCGTGAAGGTGCGGCGGCGCCATGGCCGCGACGGCGAAAGCTCAGCTAGAGGCTACGATTCCGACGGCCTAGGGCTAGGTGAGCTACAGTGACACTAGGGGATACAGACTCACCGGATAGTTGGGTCGGAGAAAGCCCCAAACACGCTGCCACCGTGCGCCGGCCGTGAGGAAGAAGAGCGGCGGTGCGGCGGCTCTACGAGCAAAAAGAGGCCAAATTGGCGAATGATCAGTAACCCAGGGACTCTAAGGATGCTCGAGAGGCAATCACTTCGAAGGATTAGAGGTGGACTAACCCGAATCGACGATTTCCCCTTTTTCGAGTTTCTTCGGGCGAACGAGGAAGACGACGCCTCCCAGGCTCCCAGCTCGGTGAAATGGCAAAGTGATGAGCCGTAGAGCAATGCGACGCGAACAAAAGGGCTAGGCTTCGGTTTTGGCTCGAGTTGAAGTGAATAACTTCGGTCGTTGCTTCTGTGCCGAGCGCAACGAAGCGCAATCTCACCTCCAAAACGACTCGACCGGAACCAAGTAAGCACAGGCGAGGAGGAGGGGCTCTACGCGCGACGTGGAGGACATCGAGCACGGCCGGACGGGGCAGGTGAAGCTGGTCGGCGAAGGACAGCAGCCACGGCGACTCGGCTTCGACCAGGGGAGAAGAAAAGGGAAAGGAAAAACGAGCGTGAGACTTACATGTGGGTCCGGGGCCCACTGGCAGCGAGACAGCCTCGCCTCAGCTGACCAGCGCGTCAACGCTTCAACAGGGCCGGGCCCACTTGTCAGTGAGATAATCGATTTTAATGCGATTTGACAGAACGAGAATTCTCTAGATTTCGCATTTGATTAAGCCCTAAACTAATCCCAGATTTTCTAAAACTTTTTGACTAAGCCCCACTGAGAGTCATACGCCTACTGGAAAATTTTGAGACAAAAATTCCTTTTGGGCGATTTGTTAAAATTCTGACACTGTATCCTGGTTCTAAATTTCGATTTCGGTTTTTGATTTAATTACAGGTTCATTTTATAGGATTTATTTTTGAAACTTTTTGGAGAGGTTCCAAACCTTAAAATTGAATCACTGTAAAATTGTCGGATCAAAATCACGAGCCATTATTTTATAAAAATTCCGACAATCGTTTTCCTTACATTCTGGACCCACTGTATTTAAATTTTTAAGAGGCTTATTTCAATTAATTTAATTATAAAAATTTTACTAGTGATGCATCCTCTCACCAGGGATTTATATAAATTTTCTTGGCTTTTCTTGACATTGATTATTTTTCTTTCTACTTTTTGATTCACTGCTTTTAGTCAAAAAGTAAATACATACTCTATTTAACTTGCCCCTAAGTTTATAAAAATTTACTTACTGATCAAACATTATGATCAGCTCAAACAGGACTCATAATAAAATTTTCTAAATTTTATTTTCATCTTTTTTTTTTACCTTTTTCTTTGTTTTTCTCCTTTTGATTAAATCTTTTCTCATAACACAAAATCTAAGAAATTCTAATTGGAGCAAATAATACCTAGAATTTCAAAACCACTTATATTAAGATTTAAACTGTTTATTTTCCACTGTTCTAAATTTTCAGGTCGTTACAAGCTAAGAGAGAGGAATACCGCTATCCAGAGGCACAACACGCACCCGCACCACCCTGATGCAGCGCTATGAGGGAAGAAGGCGAGTGGGCGCGACTAGCCGAGGAGTGCGCGAACTCGGGACGACGATGCCTTACTCCCACATATGTGAAGAACGGCACGCAAATGGGTATTAGCGAGGACAAAGAAAACCCGACGGCGACTTGTAGTCGCAAACCCGTTATCGCGACGTCGTCTCTCGCCATCGTAAGACATCGACTTAGTACATTGCATTTGGTCTAGCTTGTTGTATTTCAGATCTAATTGCATCGCTATTACAGGAGGAGGTAAGCCGGCGGAAAGAGCAGGGACCTTCCGAGCCAAGGGTCGAAGGATATCTCGTCGCTTATGATCGGAAGCCCGATCATAAGGGCGGGTGCTCGGCGCAGGTCGGGCATACGAAGAAGTCCTACTTCCAAGATGACGCCGAGTGCTAGATCAAGATCATGGGAGGCACGCGCGAGCGCTCAAGGAGACGCCAGGAGCGGTGAGGAGGAGATCAAGGATGAGATGAGGGGAGATGATGGCACGTGAAGATGAAATAAGAGTGAGATGATGGCACGTGAGGAGCGCTGAGGGTGAGATGATGGCGATGATCTCCCGCAGTCGAGCGAATCCTCACCTCTTGTAGAGAAGCTCGTGCCCGACCTAGCACTGTGGTTCCAAAATGATAAGGCCGATCCCCATCCAAGGTAATAATTAATTTTTCCTAACTTAAAGCTACAAGTGTAACTCCCACAATGTTTCTCCTCAAGTTGCGTACATCTTGCGTGCCCTCGCTAAGTGCCACCACCACCCCGACGGAGGACGGATTTCTGCCGAGGTCGCACGCTGGGTTGCATTTCCATGCAAGGAGACCGACACATGCATGGTCACCTTTGGGAAGGGCTACATGAGGTGCGATGGACTACGCCCACGAACACTTCTTATCACATGTGCTCGAGTTCCCCCAACGAAGATATCAGCACTCTCGGGCAAGCACGCATGTCGTTCATCAAGTGGCCCACGACGGGTGTCGTACTGGTCAAGGTAAAAATTCCCCGCGTCTTCTCGACCATTCCAGTAGTACTGCAATAAGTTAAATATACGCGTGCTTTGCAGGTTCCTACCGTACCTATGCTTGCTCCTGCTGCTGCTTCTGTTCCCACCACCGTGATGAGTCCTACACAGAGTGCAGAGCTCATGTGTAAAAGGACAAGCACGACACCAACAGAACCACACGAGGCCTCTGAGACTCCTTCCGCCAAGAAGGCAAAGCTGATAAAAGCCACAAAGCCCCTTGAGGTACTTGAAAAGCCCACTACCCTCACCTCGAAGACTCCTTCGGCCCAGAAAGGAAAGTCAGCACAGGCCACAGACATCCCTTACGATTTTAAGGCCTACGTACATGGAAAGCCTCTGCTTGCATCCGACGAACTAAATGATCTAGGCAGGTGGACTCGCATGCTCCATGGATGGTACATTGATAAGGTGAATGAGGAAGAGCATCGAGTTGACTTCAATGTGATGTATAAAAGGGTACATTTCCACCGTGACGAGAATGGGATATTCCCCGTCAGTTTTGAGGATCTGTTTCGTGTGTACCAATTAATGGCCGTCGATATTTCTACTTTACGATCCTGGACGCTGTGAGTATCGCACCATACATCATGAGCTGACGACTTTCATAGGATTTTGCATTATGTTTTCTAATATTAACACGAGTTGCAGGGCAATGAGACAACGAGCCGTGACGAATCAAAACCAAGTTGGGTTCGTCGACCCCGAGCTTGTGTCTGCGACCACGGCTAGGCTACATCCGATGTTTGTTGCTGGCTACGTCAAGGGGGTATTGCATACTGAGTCGACGAAGGACTTCGTTGTAATACCGTACCACGAGGAGTAAGTAGTACAAACCCTTCAATTACTTGTACGCACTTAATCCGTATGCGAACTTATTTCCTTGCACTACATTCCATTTAATAAGCAACCATTGGGTTCTACTCGTCCTCGTTCCGAGTGAAAACACAGTCTACATTTTTAACTCAATCAAGAAGAGACCGATGGCCTACGCGATCAAGTGTCCTTTGCAGAAGTAAGTACATTACCGTAACCTAATACTTTCTGAATTTAACTATATTTTTTTACTCAATGGCATCTCTCCAATATATGTAGGGGTTTCTCGGACTATGTCGATGAAGGAGGGTCACACGATAACAAAAAGGGCAAGACGCTGGAGTATAAGAAATTCACGGTACAAGTGCCTAGCACATATACGATTAATTTTTTCTGACATCTAATCTTCGTGTGTTAATTTCTTTCTCTCTTCACAGTGTCATCAACAGGGCAGCGATGACCTGTGCGGCTTCTATGTCATGCAACACATGTTGGTTGTGGTCGTGGCTCACACCTTTTCCTAAGGTATATGTACATGCATACTTAGCCTTTCACATACAAATTTCAAACTTAAATTCACGCACTCATTTATGTTTTGCGTAAGATCAATATCTCCCGTAAGAGCTTAGACAGAAAGCACTCAACAATTTACGAGACCACTTATGCCAATGGTGCTGGTTAGAAGTTATTTTGAGGACGGTAGGTTTAGAGATCCCAAGCGTCCTACTAGTCCATATGGAAACAATATTAATTGTATATGTCAATGTGATATATATGCACGTGTAATCGATTGTTAAGCATGTTTGTGTTTGTATGTTGTGAACGAATGGGCTATATGTATTGCAATTTACGTATTCGTGTTCGTGAATGTGATATGTGCATTACGTGTTATGTATTGTCAATGTGATATATATATGCTCAATGTTAATATGTGTTATTTTGGATAATATGCAAAATTGAAACACCCCATGAGGGTCATCGAATCGGTTTTTGAATAAAGCGATTGTGATGATCCTACCATCGAATCGGTTCTTTTATGGAAGCGATAGTGATAACCATACCATTACAATCGGTTCTTGAATAAGCGATTACGATGAGGTGTCATCGAATCGGTTTTTAAAGAAGCGATTCGATGACCTCATTAGAATCGGTTCTTTTTGGAACCGATTTATCGTAATCGGTTCCAAAAAGAACCGATTCTAATGAGGGGTCATCGTAATCGCCTTTAAAGAACCGATTCTGATGACACCTCATCAGAATAACTTCCTTTAAAGAACCGATTCTGATGACCATTTATCAGAATCGGTTATTAGAAAAAACCGATTGTGATAATGTGTTCATCAGAATCGGTTTTATCTAAGAACCGATTCTAATGAGGCTTTATCACAATCGGGGCAAAACCGATTGTGATAACTCCACCTCATCAGTATCCAAAGACTTCGTATCGCCACTTGAACCGACTGTAATGATAAAAAAGAACCGATTCTGATGTACAATTCTGTAGTAGTTAACTCCAATTGCTATACAATGACATCATCGTCTCTAGACGATTTGAAAATCGTCTGTGATGTGCTCTTATATTACTGATACATTGTTGCTGACGGTTCACAAAATCGTCTGAGATGATGATTTTTTAATAATGTCTGTAAAATACCAACATCCACAGTGGATAATATCATATTCGTAGAGTAGACTGAGGAGATGAGGGGTGAGAATGTTCTAGAGAGAGATCATGTAGACACTAGCTACTACTTATTACTGTGTTAGTGTTACACAAGAGAGAGAAGCACAGATGCTCGTCCAAAAAATATGGCAATTAAACCAGTAGTATTAATTCGCATACATAGAGATATTGACAAGCAAGTTTGAGATAAACCGAAACCAAGCATACATGCATATTAACTATGAATTGGATCATTGGGTGTAGTATTATAGCTAGAACACAACAGCAAAACCCTATTATTGATCGTACCCTAAAACGTAATCCTGCAGATTAATGGAGTTGCCTTGGATCTGGCCGGCCAGACCATAATCGCAAGACGCGGTCCACGTCGAGAACTTCTCATCTGCGCCGACAACGGCGCCGCCATCCGGACACTGCAGCTCCGGAAACGGAGGAATCCCGCCTTGCTGCGCTTCGCCCTCCGATCCATACTTGTTGTAGAGGAAGTCATATAACTCGTCGTGAAAACCGTAGCCACCGGCGCCGAACCCACCCACCATTGAACCCGAACTCATCTCATTGGCAGCTTCAGCCTCGGCAGCTAGAGAGCAAAACCCTATCTTGGATCGATGATCCAAACCTCCCGCCATGTAGTTCGCACCGGTTGCAGAATTGAGTTGCTCGGTTTCGACCGCCGCCGCGGCGGTGAGGGACGTCTGATCGACCAAATTCTGAGGCTGCTGCACGCTGATAGTTGTGGCGACGGCGTCCGTCGGGAGCACCTTGTTCGCCAGCAGAGTCTCGAGCTTCAGCCACTGCGGCGCGGCGTTGTTGGTGCAGCCGAACGCGCTGTAGAGGCCTTGCAGGCGCATGTGGAGCTGGATCCGCTCGAGAGCCGACGAGCTTAGGGTTTGCGTTGCTGTGGTGTTGTTGTTGCCGCAGATGTTGCCGCCTGCTGTACTGGCTAGATAGGGTTCTTGCATGTTTGCCCGTGCGCGGCGGGACGGCGTGCGCTTGCCGAGGAGCTTCTTCTTCAGCTTGGTGTTCCAGTAGTTCTTGATGTCGTTGTCCGTTCTCCCCGGCAACTGAGCCGCAATGATCGACCACCTGTATTATGAGTTGCTAATTAGGAGGAGTTGATACTTGATAGTGCATGCATGCCATGCATGTTTAGGCGATGTGAGTTTGATCAAGGGGAAAAATAGGAAGGTATATATATGCCGATATGGTGATTACTACCTGCTCCCAATGCTAATGTAGAGGCTACAAATGATGTGTTCCTCTTCTTCTGTGAAGTCACCATGCTTAAGGTTTGGCCTCAAATAGTTCAGCCATCTCAGCCTGCAACTTTTCCCGCATCTCTTCAGCCCTGCAATAAATCATGCATATACCTTAGCGAAATTAAACAAGAACTTCATTAAGGAAACAAAGGAAACAAGAAATATGATTGGCATAAATACAACTATTAGCTAATGATCATTGACATACAATTATAGCTAGTACTCTAGCACACATAGATAAAACTACAGGAGAATACTACTGAAGACCTATAAAAAGTACAAATGCATATTAGGAAGAAACTGACCGGATCGATCTAATCCCTATACTTATTTCTTATACATATCTTCCTATGTATTAGTTGAAGGCTACTCACTTGTTTTGGTTTCATACATGTAATTATCATATTTCTGAATTATAAAGGAAACCTGCTTCTTTATCAAGATGATCCCCTCTAGCTAGATCTGTCACTCCACGACAAACAAATAGATCAATCTATGAATGGAGCATCATAGCTTTCTTCCCTCAAACAAAAGTTTAAATTGTAAAACTACAGCTTGGATTGGCAACCAAACCAATCCATACACATGATACCTCCCTTGGATCCGGTTCAAGGGAGATGGGAAAAGGAGCATATATGCTTAGAAAGCTAGAATCAATATGCTTTTAAACTGACTAAACACAAAAATCATACCAGCTAGTAGCTAGCTGGCTATATCTTGCAACCAAATCAAGAGAGAACTAATACAATTAACGACCACTGCAAAAGGACACCAACGATCACGTACGTACCGATCTTCTGTGGCAGCGCGATCCAGTTGCCGCCGGTACCGTTCTCCTCGATGTAGGCCTTGAGCTTGGCGTCCTCCTCCGGAGACCACGGCCCTTTCTTCACACTAGCCTTGTCGCAGCACGGTGCCCTCCCCATGATCACGCGAGCGGTTGAGAAGCTCGATCTCCTCTTACCGGCGATCGATTGAGCACAGCCGTGGGATCGATGATGATGGTCGATACGGGTGTATATGTAGCTAGGAAGCTGCTGCCCTTGTTTGGCAGTGACCTCTGCAGGTCCGGGTGCGACTTAGGAAGAGGCCAGGAAGGTAATGCCGAGCTTTATAGCGAGGAGGAGCACCGGACAACGGGAGAGAAATGCGGGTGTGCCTTGTGATGCGATGGTTGGCTCCCAGTGGGACGCCAAATTATTGTGCTGCTGGGGATTAAACTGGCCTCTCCCTACCATGCACCCGCCGGGATCTTCTTTGGCAAAGAAACTTTGCTGTGCTCATGCGCGTGCGCGTGTAGTAGAGTTAGAAAGTGATCAGTGGCCTAGCCAACTCCATCTTTTCATGACATTGTACTGATTCTTTTTAGCATGATAGATCATCTCGGCTACTAGGTATCTATTAAAAATACATAAATACTAGGGAACGGTATACCGTTTCCAAACCTTCTAACGGTACAGCCTCGTCTCCCACTTCCCGCTCGTCCCTCCTCCTCAGCTTCCACGAGATCTTGTGATGTGTGAAGACTTCACCAAGGTAGCTAGAAGTTTGCCAAAAAACAACATCGATCATCAAGCAGAAGAAAATCCTTATGATCCCATCGATCGATTTCATGCGTTAGCTTTACCAATCCATCTGAGATTGCCGAGCATCCATCGATCCACGGGAAGCAACAAGCTGGCCTCCGCCGCCAGTGCAGGCGGCTTGCCGCAGGCATCGGCCACGTTCTGCTGCATGTGCGGCGACCCCAGCCTCCTGCCCGAGCTGTTCTGCGGCGCCGCATGCTACGCATCCGCTCCCAGCACACGTACGTATGTATGTAGTGTACATATCATATATCTCTATATGTATGCACATCTATCGCTCATGTATGTGATGACACACCTCCTGTGTTCACTACTTCACTTGCAACATAGGATTCATTTCGTGTTCATTCCTATTCATGCATGGGAGATTTATGCGTTTTTATGGAACCTCATGAAACTTCCGAGTGAAACCTATCTACGAAACTTACATGTAGACGAAGTTTCACCGGTGCAGACTAAGATTCACTAAGTTTCACCAGTGTAGGCGAAGTTTTATGACGTTTCAATTACAAGTTTCACAACGTTCCACACTTAGGTTTCATGATTTTTCACAAATTAGTTCCACCAAATTTCATAGTGTTCACATTGAAGTTTCACGACGTTTCATAGATAAGTTTCACATCTCACATGAAACATATCTGTCAAATTATGTTTGATGAAACCTATATGTGAAATGTTATAAAACTTATAAATAAACTACGAAACCTGATGAAACTTAACTGTGAAACAACATGAAACCTATTTATGAAACGTTGTGAAACTTTAATGTGAAACTCCTGAATCAATTAATGGCCTCGATCGCGCTTGCGGATGACGACGGGCTGTCGTGCTTAGGAGGATGACAAGGGGGCCTCACACTAGCAGACAGAGGTAACGGGCTATGCGTACTCAGCAAGGAAGGCACACGTGAGATGGTCCGATTAAAACAGATCAATGATGCCAACCTATATATCCCATCCAAATGTTGCTACATGGTATACCGTGTTCTAGTCATACTCTTAAAAATAATATTTAAAAAAATGAAAGATGAACTATATATATTATGCAGAACATGCCTTTGAAATCCACTAAATTAAATCACTAACGTAAGTACAGTTCATAGTCGAAATATATAACCATTGAGAGGAAATGGTATGAACAACTAACAACGTGTATACGTATGTATGCACTATCAGAATTTGTTAAGCTCCCGATCGAGTTGCGCAACCGATCCAAGGCATGTTTGGCGTGTGACAAAACTCTTTCAATGCATGCCTTTTAATTCCTGCTTGTTGCCTACTTTTCTCTAGCCAAACTTGTTTATCACCGGGATCTCAAATCTGCCATTGACTAATTAAGTCCTCCACAAATTAGAACAACCCTTTTCACTGCGTGCCCACAGCCTCCCTTTCTCAGTCTCAACCTGCTTTAATTCCGATGTTATGCCGGGATCATATGAGCCTTCAGACCTAACATACATGCATGATCTTGCAGGGCTCAGCATAGAAAAGCTTGCCTTAATTCTTTTGTTATTATAAGCACTGCACAGATGTCGTATGGGCTGGACTGCCACTAGGGTTGCCCATGATCCACGACTTTTTAGGGCATCCGGTTTGAAAATGATTTGGCTCAATAGTAGTTACTGTTTCAAACGGTGCATTGACCATAGCATAATTAACTAGATTATTTAATTGATGCATGCATGGTCCAAGTAGCCGGGCTAAAGTTTACTAGATGTTTTTAACTGCAGTGAACCTAGCAAACACGTATACGCGTATGTAATGAGCTCATCATCTGCTTTCTCATATATCTATCTATGCAACTATATATAGATGTAGGTTATATTAAATTAAAACACGATTTTTGTATACGTTTTGTTGCAGAGAAGCGGCATTATAAAGGTTCAGCTATATATTATATAGGATCGAATGGTGCATAATCCAACTAAATTTTATACAGGAAAGCTAGCTGTCGACCTGGCCGTGGGAATCTTCTCGATCGATCGCGCCACTGTTCATGTGTGGTTTGTAAGAAAGCAGAGGTACAGAGCTAGCCTCCTTACGTCATGAATGTATAGCTTTAGTTTTTCTTTTCATACGTGTAGTGGTGAATCGAAGTTATGGTTCAAAGAATGTGCCAAGAAAAGCGAGAAAAGTAAAGACGAAAGGGTGAAAAGATTCAAGAGAGAGAGAAAGAGGCACGATGAAAGTGGCAAACAAGCTAGTGAAAGAAAGAAAGAAACTTACATATATACAGACTCGGTCATTACATTTAGTGCTGTGGAAGAACCTTACATATATACATGACGAGAAGTGCTTCCACTGCCATTATATTTAGTGCTGTGTCTACTCATATATGTGGATGTCACGCATGTCCATCATCATATTTAGTGCTGGCATGCTGCCAAACGTCTATAGTTCTCCGACTACATGATCAAGAGTTCATGTATATTCTCTCTGTTTGGACCATCTTCTCCCAGTCCTCCATGCTGCTAGCTGCTTGTTTTCTTCTTGTACCACCTAACTAAGAAATTTTGTTCAGCCATTCACTGCTATATATTTCCCTATGTGTGGACAGTACTATATATTGCTAGATAGGTATACCAGCCTGCTCCCTTCTACCCTAGAAGAAAAAAATATTGGAAAAAAAATTATTAACAATATTTTAATTTTCAAGGTTTGCTGCGGGTGACTATCCAGATCCATTTACAGTGATAAATATATATATACCCAACAACTCTCAAACTAACCAATGTGATCATTGGACAGTGATACAAAAGCACCAACAACCGTGCAGGGGAATTTAGGAACTGCAGGCAGGAGGAATACTAATTTACTATGGCAAGCTAGCTAGCTAATTAGAGTAACTGATTGAGTAGTCTACCATCTACTTGCCTTTGAAGTAAGCTAGCTAGCTCTCACTACTGTTTAGACAAGTGGCCAAGGTCTACCTCCTAATTTATGCACAAGGAGGAAGCTCCAAACAGGAAGCTGTTGGGAATTAATGGCAAAAGCTAAGCACTTTACATTGCAGATTAGTAGTACTAAACTAGAGTACTAATCGCATTGGCGCGAAATTGAACTCTCACACATTGACCTTAATCTGCCGGGTCATGGACGTAAAACCTAATAATTAATTAACCGATCCTAACAAAAGTGTTAAGCCCCCGACAGTAGGGCACACACCACCAGAGTGGAAGTCATTGACCCCACTCTCAGTGACTTGGAAGCCGGCAATGGTAAAGAAGATGGATATGGATGCAATTGAGCCACCACCTTTTTCTCAAAAGGCAATCCAAGTTAATCCTGATCAAGTCCACAAGATAGACTTTATTAACCCAAAGTAAGATGGCTTAAAATATACACCCTTCATAAGCTAGCAAGGAGAAAGGATGGAGGACTCATTTGGTATTTTCCTGCTTGTCATTTCCTGCAAGGTCATATTCCCATGGCCCTTGCCTGTCATCAGCAACACGAAGAACAGTCTTAAATCTTGGCAAAAGGAAAAGAGATGAGCACAAGGGAAAAAGTTGGAAAAGGAGAAAAGGAAGTGGGAATAACTGGATATCTTTGATGAGCCTCATTGGAGTCTAGCATTTGAAACCTAAGAGGCTGTACCCCAAAGCAAATTAAGTACATGAGGCGTGCATGTATTTTGTAAGGTAATTGCTAAAGTAACGAAGGGGGAGATGGTCTAATTTGTGCCACAAGGAGAGAGAATTTTCTAGCTCAATCACTCAATCTACAGTGACGTAACTCAAGTCATGAATTCCATCAAATCTAAAACGGATTTATTTGTATATATGTCCTTTGACGTTGTTCAAACGGCACAAAGTGTGCCATTTAGGGCACTCACAATTTCGCCACGCAACCAGAAATCAGATGGTCTAGATAAAAAAAACCACGACAACATTGATTTTTGATCGAACAGCTCACAAGCCAAGTTTCGCTCCGTGCCATTTGCGCTGAACGAACGACAGAGACGATAAAAGTCCATTTCAAAACAAGGTCAAGGCATTGCACCTTATCATCCATGTCCTGTCAATCCATTTCCAGAACCGATCTAAAATTTTTTGGTTGCCACATATCCACGTCCACGAGTGCTCATGTCCTGTGCCACTTAGGAGAAAGTACTACTCTTTCCCCCCCGACAAATAATGGGGGATTGGACTGCACATCAAACCCAGCACCTATCTGTCGTACATTAGGGTTTCCTCCCATTCGTTCATATCACTAGGGTTTCGGGTGTGCGCATGGGCCGTTGAGGGAGAGCGTTGCTAGCCCACACACACTGAAATGTAGACCCAGGTGGAAGGGGAGCCACCCACCAGCCAATGCGAATACCCAGCGGGTAGCGCATGGGCAGTTTGGCCATCCCTGTCCCACCCAGGGTTTATAAAACCGGCGAAAACCATTCAAAAACCGTGGTTTCAAGTGTACCGTTACGGTTCGAAATAAAAAATCGCTCGGTAAACCGGTCTAATTAAAAAAAATAAAAATTAAAAAATTTATGTGTTCGGTTTTTCGTGAAAAATCGCGGTTTTCGTCAAAACCCGCTCACAAAACCGTTTTGTGATGAACATTCAATTGGTCAGCGGTTTTTCTATTTTTTTGATTTTTTTTCAATTTTTTTTATTTCTTAACCCTTCGGTTTTTAGCGGTTTTTCAAGCGGTTCTTACTGTTTTCATACCGCGTATTCTGAACCAGTTTTCGAATTTCGATTTTTGAAACCCTGGTCCCACCGCGATGATCTTGGCGCTCTATGTCCAATCCCTGTCAAAGGACAGTGATCAGGTTGTTGCATAACTTAAGCAATCCTACGGGATCGTGCCATCTAAAATCAGCGGTCCGGAACTCCGGATCTCTTTAGAGCACTGTGCGAAAATACTATATCGATTTTTTTATTGTAGTAATTCGCTATACCAACACAGGGGCCATTCGGACTAGATCGGACGGTCGTGCTTACATGGACTGCTGAAGTTACTGTCCTTGTAAGAACTGTACATGATCTCCATCCCCTGTCAAATGGCTGGGAACTTGGGAAGGCGAGCAGTAACGTGGCCGTGCCCGTGGTGCTCTGCTCCAAGCCTCCCAGCGCTCACCACTCCGTGTCGAGATCGAGAGAGCGAACAGCCGTTACATCCACATCGCCTGAATTTGGGCCTGAGAGCGCCGTGGGAGAAGCAATTGGCAGTAATATCTGCAACTGGCAAATAATGGCACGTTGGCAGGGCATCCTGCACACTGCCCTGCTCCCTGCCATTTCACCGTCTGCACACAGTGATCGATTTAACCGGCAAGATATTTTTTAACACGGGAAAGCAAGAGTTAGTTAGTGAATGAGTGTTGGCAGTTGGCACATATCTTATTCATTGCTTCAGCTTGAAGCACATCTGTTTGACTAGTAGCAAGCACTGTTACCTCACCATTCATCTTGATCAATTCTACTGAAACAGAGTGCCTCCATGCCTTTCGATTTCCAGTGCACTTCTTGCCGGTTTCGTGTCAGATGAGCACACCTGTTGGGCATGCTGTAAGCTGCCTGACGTCAGGCTGCAAATTTGATTCTGCATCACTGTGGAATTGCAATTGTCTAGGCTAATTTAAAGTTGCTCTGCCTTGTGATGCGAATGGCAGAGACAGGCAGCTAGCCATGCCTGGCTGCCAACCTAGCTAGAAAAGGAGATCGATTAGATGCATGTGTCGTGATGAAACCGTGGTGGAGAAATCTCACTTGAAGATTCTTCTCGTTGCGTTGCCAGGGCAGGCTGCAGGAGATTGATTAGCGCTGGAGAAGCAAAGCCTGGGGCTCTAGCTTGCCATTGTGTCAAATTCTGTCTTTTCAGATACAACCAAGGACCAGGGCCAATACATGCCTCAATATTCAATTCATGGTTTTGTGAATCGGAATCATGAGCAGGCAAGCAGTCAGGAACACAGGATTAGCATTTCAAATCCCAGTTTTAAGTTGCCGAGGAGAACCAGAAATTTTGCAGCTGATATAAAATACAGAGATCTTGTCCCTTATTTTGCCAGAAACTGGCTGGCTAGTTACTACAACCAGCCAAACTCCTGGAGCTAGAGTCACGAGTCATGATTCACAAAATCATGACACGTAATAGGAGTATCATCAAGCTTTGCCTGCTATGAAGCCGTCATTTCTGCTAGTTTGATTACTTGATATATGCAGCACACAACTTATCTAGCTAAGCAGGCAATTCATTCTTCGCACTATTGTTCTGCAGGCATGAGTGAGATCACTGTGCTTTATGTTAATGTGGAGCTCAATCTCGTTCCAATGGGCCAAAGACCTTAAACGTACGGGTTACATGTGGGGCATAAATGCAAGGAACACCCTATACAAGAGAGAAACTAATACAACTATATATAACACCCCTCCTCAACAACACTGAGTTTAGATAGGTAGAAGTTGTGCTGAGCTCGAGTTTGTGCTTTAATCTGCTAACTAAAGCTCACAAGACATATACTAAAGAGCAACAACCTATTCCTGCACCTACGATCTCATGTAAGAAGCATCTACTCTAATATGCTTGGTGAGCTCATACTTCAATGGATCTCGAGCAAATACTGATCGCACTAGTGCTTTCTGACAAGAGTTAATGAATAAACCGAGACACCAAAGTCCTCAAGTAGCCACTTTAGCCAAGTGATCTCAACTATCAATGACGCCATGGCCTTCAACTTGGCCTTAACACTCGAACGAAAACTGCAGTATTCTTTTTGGTCTTCCAAGCAATCAGAAAGAAACCAAGGAAAACACAATAGGTAGAAAGTAGGGGCATAGCCAACAAGAGGTTTTGTTGGGCTTGAGCCCACCCTCTGGTCACCAGACCCTAAGTACCCCCTTTAGTACCAATGTTCAGTTTTTGGCATAGCGGCAACGTATGCACACGCGCTCGGGTACGGCTGAAGAAAGAAGAAGCTTTACTGAGTGTGTGAGTTGCTTCTTAGACCATGTGGCTTGGTGGGCCACTACTTATTGGAGGCCTATTTTGACAATTGGTGACTTCGCTTGCTGCCTGCATAACTGAACTCAAACCTTAGACGCAAGCAGAGACCATACACACACAGAGAGAGGGTGTGGCTCAACATCTCTCCTTCGCAAGGACATGGCAGCCCACCGAGTTGAGGGCGCATCTTGGATTCAGCGATTGCGTGCGCACAGCAAGGACGTCGAGTGGATGCCGGGGAGCCTGCGAGGGTGCGGGCGTGTGGCGACGGGCAACCCACCGGGGTGACGGCGAGCTAGCAGGGAAGGCGGTTTAGTGTGAGTCAGCGAGTGCTTGACTGGTTCAATGGGCTAACCATAACAACAAAAATAGGCAATGTGGGCCTCCCTTTTGATTTATGATTTTTTTGTTAGTTGTAACTATGTTAAGGGGTTGAATAGAGACTAACTAATTTGTTTGATTGATTGGTGTTAACTTGTTCATAGATTTGTAAAAGTTTGATAAGTAATTGTTGTACAAGCATTTCTCTCTGAAATAATGAAGTACTAGTAGTAACCCTCGAACCGATGAGAACAAAACACATGTTGTTTAATATGGTTTTCTTAATTTAATTTAATCGTTTGAGCCCACCCTCTATTTTTATTCTGGCTTCGCCACTGGCAAAAAGAGACTGGTGATCAGAAGGGTCGCTATCCCAAGTCGTGTTAGAGTACACTTGAAGTTGCACAGAGCTAGAGCGAGGAAAAAAGAGGTGACAATTGATGGTCTCGCGAAGTATCGCTAAACACAAAGAAGGTGAATGTAGTGGTGCTGAGTGGGAGAAGAGATAAACTTACTCAAAATATGAACAGGTAAAGAGATGTTAGGTCAAGTAATCCCAAGGTAGACAAGGCTCCTAACAAGGTGATGGTAGTGAGTAGGGTCCTCAGGAGGCTCACCATCATTGAGTTGAAAGTGAACACCAACCTCCATAGGAGTGTCAACTGTGCATTGATTAGTGAGACATGCACGAGCAAGAAGGTCTTGAATATACTTCTCTTGGGAGAGGTAGTAGCCCTCAGGTGTAGAAGTGACCTCAATCCCAAGGAAATAATGAAGAGGACCCAAATCAGACATCATGAACTAATCACTAAAACGCTTCTTCACAAAATCAATGTACTGAAGATCATCCCCAGTTATGATCATGTCATCCATATATAGAAGAAGCATCCGACCATGAAGAGAGGTGAACAAAGAGAGCAAGATTGTGAGCACTGGCAGAGAAGCCAACATCAGTGACAATAGAAGAGAAGCATTTAAACCAAGCATGAGGGGCTTGCTTGAGCCTGTAGAAAGAGCTGCGAAGGTAAATAACCATGTTGTCATAGACTAAATACCCAGGGGGTGGCTACGTGTAGACCTCGTCACACATCTCGCCATTAAAAAAAGACGATGTCTAGCTGAGAGATGGACCACTGACGAACAGAAGCCACAACAAGAAGAGTGCAAAAAGTAGTCATGTGGGTAACAGGGGCAAATGTCTCATCATAGTCACAATCATGTTCTTACTGAAAGCCATGCGACATAAAATGAGCCTTGTAGCAACTCAAGAGAACCATCCAAGTGGGTCCTTATCTTGTACACCCACTTGCACATGATAGGAGTGACACGAGCATGGAAAGGGACAAGATCCCAAGCGCCAGTACGCTTCAGAGCATCAATCTCCTCAACCATTACATGTAGCCACTCCTGGTAAGCAGCAGCCTCGTGGTAAGTCATAGGCTTAGCAAGTGCACCAGTTGTGAAGCTGTAATGCTTAGAAGGCCATACAGTACGACGATATCAAAGATCGTACCTAGGAGTAGAGGCTGGAGCAAGACCTAGCAAGGACAGAAGAATGGAAGGAGGACCAGGCTCAAATGAAGGAGAGGAAGGTCAGGGATGATAAGAGCAGTGCAGCGGAAGGGGAGATACCTCAATAGAAGAGCTGGTATGAGCCTCCAGAGGAAAAGGAATAGAAATAGGTGAAGACAGTGGCAAAACAAGAATAGGAGAAGGGAGCAGAGAGTCAGAAAAGGTCAGAAAAGAGATATACTCAAGAGCAGAAGAAACAATGTTAGAAGGATGAGGGTAGTAAAGACGAGACTCATCAAAGGTGACATCTCAAGAAATCCTCATCCTGCAAGCAACATTCGTAGCAACGATAACTCTTATGCTCAAAACTGTAGCCAAGGAAAACACACTCAACCGACTAAGCAGTCAGCTTAGTATGCTCACGAGGAGGAAGGAAAACAAAGTAGACACAACCAAAGCTGCAAAGGCGAGTGTACTAAGAAGTCCTCCTAGAGAGAAGCTCAAGAGGAGTACAACCCTTAATAGCAGAGGAGGGCTAAAAGTTGATAAAGTAAGAAGCTGTAGAGACAGCCTTAGCCCAAAATTGGGGTGCAAGGTGTGAGGTGAGCATAAGAGCACGAGTCATCTCAAGCAGGTGGCGATGCTTATGCTTAGAGACACTATTCTGGGCATAAGTATCTGGATAGGAATATTGAGAAAGAGCACCCTTCTCAGCAAGGAAATGATTAAGTGCAATAGATATACACTCACTAGCAGGTTCAGCAAAGAAGACACAAATGACCGAGTCAAACTAAGTACGAACCATAGCATCAAAGTGCTAATAAATAGAAGGAACCTAACTGCGAGAAGACATATGGTATGTTCAAGTGTATCGAGGATAGTCATCAATGAATATCACATAATATCGATGACCTTCTTTTGAAACAAAGGGGACTAGAGCCCATACATCATAATGAACAAGATCAAAAGAATGCTCAGACACAGAATCGCTAGAGGGGTATGGGAGTTGCGATTGCTTGCCAAGCTTGCAACCGGTACAAGGTAAAGATGTGTCACCTGAAACAGACCCATGGATACCACTCCCTACTAGCAAAGAGACATGAACCATAGAGGTAAGCAAGACGATGATGCCACTGAGAAAAGGTAGTTGTTGCACCGAAAAATGTGACGATGGATTGATCGTCTCAAACACACACGAATGCCGGGTTCAATGAGGTTCAAGGCGTGCCAGCAGATTTGATCCTGTAATCAGCAAGATGGATTGAAAAATCACGCTCAAGGATAATCTAATGTGATAATTTGCAAAGATCTAAACAACTATAAGAAGATGATCAAATCAAAGGTAACGATAAATCTAAACAGCCGATTAGGACTGATAAGATGGTTTATAAAGGTAGATTTTTCCGAAGAAGGCGATGCGCAACAAGATCGGAGAAAACTAAACCTAGCGTAATCGAGGAAGATCAACAATCGACGATGCACAACTTTATTGATCAATATCTCGAATTACAAGGGAGATTCTAAATTACATAGCTACTCCTAGTTGACAGGAAAAGTAGAATAAAAGTAGATGCATGTTGATTGATTGATTGGATCCTAGCTTCTGCTCGCCCTTGATCCTCCTTTTATAGTGCATAAGCCGATCGTATCCTTCTCCAATGGGTTGCTAACCATGATCTGCATCGGCCTTTGTAAGGATAAAATTCCATCTTTGAATCCACGTCGGTCATAATCCTATCTTTAACTTAACTTTTCCTTTTTTAACCGATATCAGTCAGAAATATCCATTTTTATCCTTAACCTTACAAATTGATCATGCCTTACCAAACTTGGGTGCTAACAGTAGTATTGGACGAAGTAGCTGAAGCAGAGAGGGGGAAGGTACCGACTAACTGGTGGAGGCAGCAGAAAGAAGGTGAAACCAATCAAGCTCCCAGAGACTCTAAGGGTCATGACGGTGAGGACCAGCCTAAGCAGAGTCTCGGTGCATCGATCCTAAACATGACAAGAGGCAGACTCAAGAATTATACAACAATTATGATAAGTGATCTGACCGACTGACATAAGCTACATGGTTAGTTTGGGAACATGAGAGATTGTAGGAACAATAAAGAAAGAGTGCCTCGCTCTGCAATAGGAAGGGAGGTACCATTTGCAGTCTGCACTATAAAAGAAAGAGTTGGAGGATACAGAAGTGAGGTGAGTGGAATCCGACGTCATGTGAAAAGAAGCACTAGAATCCAGGATCCAAGGGGAAGTGATACTCAGGGAGGGTGATGGTGGAGGACCAAAAGACTAAGCAGCAAACCTAGTGGACCCCAACAGAGCCAAGGCAGCGAGTCGTTGAAGTAGAGTGAGCATCTCCTAGTGCACCTTGAGACAAGAGGCCTAGCGAGAGCTATACTAGGAATAGCCACCAGCTCGCTTGGAAGGATGACCGCCCTTGTAGCCCTGATTCTTCCTCTTGTAGCACTACTGGAATGTGTGGCTGTCACGGTCATAGAACGAACGGTGAATGCTAGTCGTAGAGGCTGTCACCATCAGTGCAATCAAAGGCATAGGTGTAGTAGGGAAGGAGACACTGTAGGCGCTGAAGGAGTAGGTACCCGAGTAGCCAAGACAGAGGTGGGCTGTAGCTTGACTGCAACATGCAGACAAGTTTCCTTAGCGTGAACAACTGTGAGGGCCTCTAGCAACTACGGACAGGGCTAATGAGTCAGTAGGTAAACACGAGCAGGCTCAAACTCAGACCGAAAATGTGTTAGGAAGTAAGAGACGACGAGTCTCCTGGTGAGCCTGTTGGTGCTCACAGTAGGTATAGGTCTGACAGACGTTAGGTCCCAGAGAGTCAAGATGATACCACACTATGGACATCTACCAATAGAAGTCGTCCACGGTGGTATCAAGCTGCTCAAGAGAGTATGCTTAGTGCACAATAGAGAGGTACATAGCATCACTCATCTACTTGTACCGGACATAAAAGATGTTCCCACATCAAGTGGGACGTCGACAGCTCCACCATATCCATGGAGAGGTCAATGGTCGTGCAGCCCACCAAAATGACAGAAGCATGAGCCTCATCATCGTGCCACCTCTCGTAGGTGTGGAGTTGGCTCTGGTACACCGCCAAGGCCTTGTCAAAAGCAGTGACCGTAGCCTACTGAATAGGCTCATTGGCATCCTAAGGAAAGTTAGGCTTGACCGGTGTGGCAAGGTAAGGTGGACAAGGCTGCTCACCGGTGATCGGTGAGGTAGCCCTAAAGACTTTGATTCCGCATGTGCATCCTCATGTGTCGGGCCCACCCACATTAGTTCATCCCATCGAATTGCACCTTTGGGAGAGGGACAGCAATCGAGCCACCTATGAAAGCCATCTATCCCTACCGGTGGGGCGGTTGTTTGTGATGTTAGATATAATCTTGACTTTACTTAGTTAATTATGTGTTGTTAGAACATTTGTTTGGGATTCCCATGGCAAGCGTGGTTTGTTAGCATGTTTGTTAGTTTGGGGTGCGCATTACATGCTGGGTTGTTATCACACGTTTGTTAGTTTGAGTGGTTTCGCATGCAACCGCATGAATGCATGGATGTTAATGGTGCCGTGTAAAGCGAATCGGCAGTAGGCCACAGCGAGTGTGCGCGTTGTCTTTATAAAGCATTGTTAACACTAGTATTTTGTGGAGAGTTGAATAACAGAGAAAGAGAGAAAATCGCTCAAGGCTAAGCAGTTGCAGTCAAGCACCAAAACATCTTGTGCCTCTCTATTGTGTGTTGTCTTCTACGGTGACACATGTGTGAGTTCTCTCTAGAGTCTGGGCCGACAATTGGTATCAGAGTGGGGTTATGCAGTGGCGTAGCGGTGGATCACGCGATGTTGCATTCTAGCGGCAGGCTCAGTGGCATAGTGATGCATCCGGTGAGGTGGTCACGTGGTAGCGGATCGTGCGGCACGCGAGGCGGCCATGGTTGTTCGCATTCGCCAGCGGTGCACGGCGAAATAATAGCAACGGCCGTGCCCACAACTGGATCATCGACCAGTGCGCACAATCATGGCAGTGCGGGCTCCTCCGATGCGGCCTTAGATGGTGCATTGGTTGCTTCCCTCCGGGCAATGTCATGCAGCTGTTCAAGAGCGTGGTCTTCTGCTTGTAGCTGTAGGGAGACTCGTAGACACGACAGTCGACGTTCGATGCCATGCTTGCCGGTTGCATGCCTGTGTTCTTCCACCCGGGCTTGGCTTATGTGTAGTACCGATGACAACTGCCGGGGAACTACTACTCGTTGTACTCTGTGTTTGTGCTTGGAGAACGTCGGTGCGAGGCCAACAATGATGGTGGTGTGATGCCGCGTGCGAGCGTGTCGTGTGAGTTGAGTCCATGGTAGATGTGTCCAGGGTGTTGAGGAGATGTGTTCACCGTCCTGACCTGAGTCTGTGGGAGATGAGTTCAAGACATTGAGGAGATGTATTCGCTATCCTAAGTCGAGTCTGTCGAAGATAAGTCCGGGATGTTGAGGATATGTGTTCGCTATCCTGTGTCGAGCATGAGTTGGGCAAATCGTAGTTGAGACGGATTGCCTCAACGAGTAAGAGTCAATGTGTCAAGATTAGAGGGGAAATGTTAGATATAATCTTGATTTTACTTAGTTAATTATGGGTTGCTGGCATGTTCGTTTGGCCTGCCCATGGCAAGCGTGGTTTGTTAGCATGTTTGTTAGTTTGGGGTGTGCATTACATGCTGGGTTGTTAGCACATGTTTGTTAGTTTGAGTGGTTTTGCATTCAGCCGCATGAATGCATGGTTGTTAATGGTGCCGTGTAAAGTGGATCGGCAGTAGGCCACCGTAAGTGTGCCCGTTGTCTTTATAAAGTATTGTCAGCACTTATATTTTGTAGAGAGTTGAATAACAGATAAAGGGAGAAAATCGCTCAAGGCTAAGCAGTTGCAGCCGAGCTCCGAAACTTCTTGCACTTCTCTGTTGTGTGTTGTCTTCTACAGTGAAACATATGTGAGGGGGTCTGGACTCTGGACCGACATGTGACAGAAGAGGCAGCCGGTTCAACACCAAGATCAGTGGCGATCAAGCTCGGGGAAGGCGAGAGCGGCGGTAGCTGGTTGGTGACAGTGTCCAGAGAGGAGGATAAGGCTGGGACGATGGTTGGCTGGTGGAGAAGACCTAACCCCATGACGGCAGCTTGCTCCGGGGTTGCGGCAGCGAGGTCTGGGCGGGACAGTGAGATCCAAAGCTGCAATGGGGAGATCCGGTGAGAAGAGCCTCGAATCTGCGGTAGCAAGAGGTGAAACGGCGGCGGCGGATTCCGAGGCCACAGAGGCCGGATCCGAGCCGAGGCGGCGGCAGATGGCGTCGTCTCCCCCGAGCAGCAGCGGCGACAGAAGAGGATTGGAGAGGTCCCGGAAGTAAGGGAGAAGATGGCGATGTCAATCCCAGGCGGCAGCGGCAGATCATGGGAGATCCGTGGCGGCAGCGGCGTTGCAACCCGGTGGCAGCTGCAGATGCAGGCCGACAGATGTGGTTGGGAGACTAATGGATGAGCACAAATTAATAAACAAAATATTAGGTCAATCAATTATACTCCACTCCAGCATAAACCCTAGCTTGCTAGCTGGTGTGTCTGAAGAAGAGGTCAAATTGTGCCGCATATACTATCCATCGATCCACCAATGATGCGCCACACACACGAACCCTCCTGGCCTCCTCCCTATCCCGGCGCTCTTTTGACTTGTCAATGTCACCTACGCGCACAAAACCTCACATAGCTCCAAGAAACAAGCCATCCTTCTCTCTCTCTCCCATTCATTCTTCCATCGATTCAACAGTGCAACACAACACGCAGAAGAGAACGAATAGCGAGGACAAATGGCGGCCACTGTCGATTAATTGTTTATGTGTTTTGACTTTGGGTGCATTTTGGTGCTTAAATAATGCTAGTAGCAGCTAATTGTGCGGTTTGGTGAGCAATTGGGTTTTTCCTTTCCAAGACAGATGCTTGCAGGCTTAGGCTAATCAGTGATGAACAAACAGGAGAGAAGCACATCAAGCCTACCCTAAAGTAGTCCCATACGATTACGAACCATGTTTGTCCTAAAATAGGTCACATGCAAATAAGTGACAGATGGTAAGGAACAGTGTGTCCTAAATTAACGCGAATATGTGGATGCAAGGTCAAAATATACTTGCTGATTAAGAAGAGAGAGATAAAAAATAATGAACAATAATGCAGATCAAAGCAGGTTCGATACCTCCTAATAGGATACTCTGTAATCTTGGTGTGGTAGCAGTTGTACAATCAAGATGAGCAAACTATCCTTAGACGTAAAGTTGTACTCAAATGAGCTACACATAGAAGATAAGAGAGGAAAAGGCAGGCAGGTACAGTGAAAGCCAGGAAATGAGAATATCAGAATGTTCTGAAGAGACAGGCATACAGCCCATGCCTTCATGGAGCAGAGCCACCTAAACAACATCCTCCATTAGCTTCGAATGATAAGCACAAGAGAAAGAAGTGGGGTTCCAAGAGACGCCCTTTCTCGATCGATTCAGGACAATGCAAATGTGGCGATTAACTTGCTTCCAGAATGACACTAGAAGACTAATGGCCATGTTAACAGCATTGCTACCAGCCTGCTATAATTTACCAGCGAAATAGAAGACAAAATCCTGCGAAGGGAGCATCTTTTGTTACCCCTGTACACATTGACCGTTCCATTGCCCATAACTGGGAAAAGGAAAAGTGGAGAACACGTCACAACGCACTAGGCCGTGAAGTGTGAGCTTCTAGTTCTAACTGGAAGTAGGGGCGGAGATAGCAGGGTGCCGACGTGTACCCCCGAAATTAAAAAAAAAAAGAAAAAGAAAAACTCAAATACCAGTTCTTCTTTAATGGACCGTATTCTCATCGAAACCCAGATCATGACTTCATTACTGAAGGCCCACTTGCACACCTCACTAGCCGGTTCAGCCCACACGTTCATAACACTCCAATTCCTCTCCTCCCCAAGGCCGTGGGGCAAGCAGCGGCTTGGCGGTATGACGGCGTGGTGCGCGGCAGGTGGTGTAGCCGGCGGTGAGACTCACGGCAGAGCACAGGAGCCAAAGCAGTAGGCGACGGACTAGAGCACGGCTCGCGAGGCAGGGTTCCAAATTTCGTTTTTGGTTTACATCTTGCTACCCACCGAAATCCAAAATTTAGACGAAATCTCGTTATTTCGGATGAAATCAAAATTAAAATCCGAAATTTTTTGGACCGAAATTTCGAGCGAAATTGCCAAAATTTTGGCAAATTTCAACTAAACGAAAAATAGTTCAAATGATGTCAAAAAATTTTAAATTTTTTTGTGTAGTTTCCTGACATATCAGTGATGTTTCCATAAAAATTTCAGATGATTATCAAGTCTGATATATTTTTCAAAATTCGAACATTGCTACTATCCTGATAAAACACTGACAGACAAACTTGAACCGAATGAAAAATGGTTCAAACCATGTTAGAAAATTTAGATTTTTTTTGCATGGTTATGATGCATCACTAATATTCTCATAAAAGTTTCAGATGATAATCAAACTTCATGAATTTTTAAAAATTCGGACAATGCTACTGAAGAGGCTGATCGGTAAATTTCAACTAAATGAAAAATAGTTCAAACCATATTAGAAAATTTTGAAAAATTTTTGGATAGTCTTGATGCATCACTAATGTTACCATAAAATTTTCAAATGATGATCAAGCTTGAAGAATTTTCAAAAATTGTGACGGTGCTGCATGGTTGAGAACTTCAGGAGATATGTTTCTAACCATTACACAGCAGCACGGAGATCAAGATGGTTCCCGGCCGGCACCCTAGAATTTGCTGGCTTATGAGGGAAGTCTTGGGATTGGTGGCCACCATCAGGGTTCAAAAAACCGTCAAAAATCGCTCGGTTTTCGTGAAAACTGGTCGTACCGAGCCGGTTCGGTAATTAAAACCGCTCGGAAAACCGGCTAGATGAACAGTAAATTCAAAAAATTTGAAGAAATTTAGCAAAAAGTGTCAAAAATTTTTAAATTTTTTTTGTGAGTTCCTGAGGTAATCCTAATGATTCTGTAAAATTTTCAGATTATTATCAGATATGTACATTTTTTAAAAATTCTAACAGTGATACTGTCACAATATATGCTCTTCAGTTTTTTATTTTCTAGGGGCACAAAATGAAGTCTAATATTTATTAAACTTTTTTTGTGATGTTATAACGTCATAAAAATGATTATGTAAAATTTTGAGATGATGATCAAATATGTGTATTTTTTTAAAATTCTGAAAGTGCTATTATCATTGTATATGCTCTTCTGTTTTTGATTTTATATGGGAAATAAATGAAGTCTAATATTTCTGAAAATTTTAGTACATGATCCTTTTGAATTATTTATATTTTCAGTAAAATTTTAGAATATAATAAATCATTTTACTATTTATAAAAATCTGACAGTGTATTTGTTCCTTTTCATTAATTTCTTTTAGATTTTTAGAAGAAATAAATGATTTAAAAATTGTAAAAATTTCTCTTAGGTGTTTTATAGATTAATTGGGTTTTTTACATTTTTAATTTTTTTGCAATTTTTCAATTTGTTCTTCTATTTTAACTATTTTTCCTTCACATCGGATTTCGTTGTTGTTACATTCATGTAGGTCGAACATGTCATTTTGCGATAATGGAAGAGTGACGAAGCTATGCTTATGCCTACTCCACAACTTCAATTTAAATGCATTATAATGTAAATGGTGTTGATAAGTAAATGGTAGTGAAATTGCAAATGATTTTGCTTTGTAGTTATGTAAATGCTGATTTTTGCACTTATGTGATTGTAGTATTGTAATGAAAGATTATTTATTGATATATTATTGCTAAATACATAACTAACAACTTCTAATTCTCTAAAATATAGCAAAGGCCATGTCGATTTTTTTCCAAATTTAGAAGAGATCATTCTGGAATTTTTCACGTTTTCACATATCTTATTTATATATTTATTATATTTTTACTCAATTTTAACCTTCCCTGTATTTTTACAAATTTTACAATATTTTTTTGCATTTTTTCCCAATTTTTTTCGAGTTTTTCCCCAATTTTCCAACCTCGGGCGGTTTTTGGCGGTTTTTGCGGTTTTCTCCAAAAACCGCTCGGTTTTTCGCGAAAACCGAGCGGTTTTTCGTCAAAAACCGCGGTTTTCGCGATCTCATTTGACCAAATTTCAAAATTTTCAAATTTACAAACCGTTCGATTTTTCACAGTTTTTGAGCGGTTTACCGCGAAAACCGATACCGCCGACTTCGCGAAAACCGCCCGCGAAACGGTTTTGTGAACCCTGCTCGTGGCTATGCCAGTGCAACAAGGGGTGCTGTTGGGTAGATGGCTGCGCGACAAGGTGTGCAGCACGAGGCGGCTTGCAAGGTGCTTAGTGGGGGGACAATCCAAGGCCCTGAGCAAGAACAGATTTGAAGAAACCGGCAAAGAATGAAGGAGATGGCAACACAATCAACTGAAGCAAACACTCAAGCAGTAAGTACTAGGCCCCTAATTAAGTCCCAAACGAAATTGTTTGCTCTTTATTGTTCAATCAGTGAATTGCATATTTAATTGTCAAACTGCCTTTAATTTTCCATCTACGAACATTTGTGTGTATTGAACTCTGCTTTTAGTGTAAAACTAGTGTGGTTCTCAACTTTGTTTGCATGGTGTGTATATTAACTATTATGCTTGTTGGCCATGGTAAAGCTTTCGTTGGCTCTAAAATCTTCTTGGCTCAGCCATTTAATGAACTCATTGTACCAAACTATATAATCATGCTTGTAAAATGTACACGCCCATCCAAAATTTCCAGTTCTTCCACCGACTAAAAGGTGAAACACGGACTGTTCAAACAGATTGGTGGGGGAGAATAATTGTGAGGACCCAATATTAGAGGAAGTGGTAACTACGTTGAAAGTGTCATAAATCATAAAATCTTATTCTATGTACAATCTGAACAAGGATATCTCTATTCGAGTTTGTCCCCTCTTTTCTTAGGACACAATTTCGTGCAAAAAAGATAACCGTGTCCAGCTTTGAACAGTGTCTAGCACTGTGCACATCTAACATGTGCCAGCCGGATGAAGCGAGCAAAAATTTATTTACATTACAGTCCAACGGTTCCCATCAGGAGTATGGATACACTATATAGCATAATGTTTCCCATGGAAGGCAAGTGACAGCTGATGACTCCACGATCAAAAACTCCTGCAAACAGGAAATGGGAACGTCACTTTCGCTAAAATCATTTGTAAATTTTATCAAAGAAGCAAAAGGGCTAACTACCGACTCACATCGAAAATTCTTTGGAACTTTCGCGATGAAAATTTTCTGCCATGTATAGTAAATACTTCATAAATTATCATTTGAACTAGGATAAACTGAGAAGCTGCCAACACACTTATAACATATTTACTCCAAAGAATCTGGTTGAGTTTGCCTTCCTCTAATCAGGAAACTGGACGTGGGAACCTTTACATGGATCTTCGCATGGCTTGTAAACCTTTATTTCACATTCATTGTGGCAGCCATTTTCCTCAGCCTTTGAGATATTTCTGTGAAGGATGGTCTGTCAGCTGGATCACCCGCCCAACAACTTTCCATCAATGATTTCCATTCAGGATCACACCACGAAGGGATCTGAGGACGTAGGGAATTGTTCACAATGCCCCCTAGAAAATGGCAGGATGATTAAATCACCTCAGTGATGTATCAACTATCAACAAGCATCATCAATAACCTAATACAGGTGCATGACTACATATTCATAAACACAACAGAAATCTCCTCCCTGTAATAACCTGTGCTGAATATAACACAACACAAGTAGGGCAAGAGCACGGTTATAATTTGTTTTCATTGACTCTTCCAATTTCACTATTCGAAGGAGATGAAGTCATCCTATCAGAGTAAAGTCCGAAGGGGGGAAAATCTGAAAGTGCACCTACACCTATATTTCAACTACCACATCCAAGTTGAGCACCACAATATATGCAAATGTAACACCAATAGCCTACATCTGGCCTTTTAAAGTGCATTATTTAATATTAATATGTATGGCATTACTTTTAACACATCTGGGCATTTACATCTGACCCATTTTCCATTAACTCAGCCTTCAGAAGTCTTTCAATACTTCATCCAAGAGAGGTGCTTCAATGCTTTTCTTTTCTACAGTTGCACAAATATTAAAGCATGAATAAAGGGTAGATGGTGATTACTTACCCCTTCGCTTGCTTTAAGATTTGTGCAACTTGTATTGAGAGGGAAAGCATTGAAGCATTGCTAATCTAAAAGGAAGAAACCTTGCACTGAATATCTTTCCATAGCCCCAAGGTATAAAAGTTATTTAAACTGATATATGTACCAAAAGAAAGGTTTAAACATGGACGAAGGTACCATCAGAGATCAAAACATAGTAATCAACATAACTTGCTAAACTTTTGTACATTACCAATAATTGTAGCAGCTCGCATATCAGAATACGGCTCTTCCCCAGTAAGCAGCTCCCACATCACAATACCAAATGAGTAGACATCAATCTACAATATACAGTAAATTGGTTTATGTCAGAACACAAAAAATCAAGCATTGTTTACAGTTTGAACAACTTATGATCGATAATAGGTGCTTATTAGATCAAGCATTCTTACCTTCTCTGACACCATATGGCTTTTTCCACTCAGAAGCTCTGGCGCCATCCATGGTAAGGTTCCTCTAACACCACCAGATACCAAAGTATGCTGCTTCACCTTTGATAGTCCGAGATCACCAATCTGATCAGAAAGTATTGAGATGGGATGAAGAAACAGTCAGGGAGAAAACATCAACCATTGGGAGTGAGATTTGAAAAAAAAATGTTGAAAAAAGAAGAGAAGCAAGGACGGGGAGCGGGAGAGGATCAAACCTTGCAGATCGGTCGTTGTGGATCCCTCATGTTCACCAGTAGGTTCTCACACTTGAGATCGAAATGGACTATATTCTTCCTGTGCAAATATTCCATGCCAAATGCAGCATCCATGGCTAATATAACTCTTTTACGGCGATCAATTGTCCTGTGCAGTCGCTACATATTAGAATTTGGATATTGGAGATGATAAATCACATTGTTCTTTGATTAAACAAGTAATACCTGTCTTTTTTCCTCAAGAACTGTTTGAGAGACCCATTGACCATAAACTCAGTAACAGTTGCTAAGTTTCCATCAGGACCATCACGAACCACACCATAAAATGAAACCACATTTGGATGATGAAGTGAGCTCAGGATCAGAGCTTCTTTCCAGAAATCCGCAATCTGCATGATAAGATAATCTGAACTTGCGGCATTTTCCTCAGAAAATATGAGAAGATTAGAACCAAATAACTATTCCAGTGTTCACCAAGGCACTAGGCGCTAGTCCGACGCCAGACCGGTGCCTAACGCCTAATTGCCGATTAGGCGGGCTAGGCGGCCTCCTAGGCAGGATAGATCGGATAGGCGGGAGCCGCCAACTGCCTAGGCGGCTGCCTAGGCGAAGTATTCTTTTTCTGAATATATGTGTCACTATGATCATATTGAAAAAAAAATCAAATTTTCTTCTCCCTTTGTCAATCTAAATGATTCAGAATATTGTGCAGAAGATGTTGTGAGGGTTTGTGAGGAAGGACTGGACAAGGTGATTGCATGAAGTTAAACCATTATATAGAACAACTATCCACAGCAAATAATATGAAACATGAAATAGTCACTTCAGAATTTGGCAAAGTAGAGGTTTTGGCCTTGAAAGAGGAAAAGAGAAATTTTGCTACACTACCAATCCTGTAGGAGTAACTAACAAGGAAATCAAACATACCAAGCGCGCTCTCTCAGATGGTCTTCCAGCAAAGCAACTATCTTTTATTCTTTTGATGGCAACATCGCATCCCCTCCATTTACCATGATAGACTGCCCCATAAGTACCTGAACCCAGCTCTCTGATTTCTTCCAAATCATCATTTTTTATAGTCTGCATGGTCCATACACGGTATAAGTGGACATAGGGTAAAATTCAAACAATGAAAGAGATAAAAAAAAGACCTGTAGTCCTTTAGAAAAAGCTTCAGCTTCAGCAGTTGTAGCTTCGATCTTGGAAATCTGCTGTTCACAGCTCCCGTGCACATCAGTGTCCTGATCCGCATCAGTATTCTGCAGATCAAAAGGATATGAGTGGATAGCATTAGGTAGCTTAACCATTAATGTGTAATGTTCAAGTATTACTTACACTAGCAGTGGCCTCATCCAGCTTCTTTCCATCATTGTCATCATCACAAACAGGTGAAGCAGCAGGACCAACTACTGGTTGAGCCTTTCCTGTCTCCTCGGCATCTTCCAATGCAGCCTTCTTAACAGAGGCAACCAGCTCTGGAAGGAAATTCAATCTGTCCTCCGAAATATCCCCACATTCCTGCAGTGCTGTAGCCCCAGCTTCATGCACTTTAGTCGTGCTTGTTTCATGTTCTGTAGATTTCCCCTGTTTGAGATCAACTTCAGGTACAACTCCAACATGGTGGGGCAAGATACTAGAGTCATTCACAGCATGTGGAGGATTTGTTTCATCCACATTTTGAGTAAGCTTTTCATCCTCTGGACCTTCAAGTTTCTTTGTTGTGTTAATGTTCAACCTGGATAATTGATCAGTGAGGGGTAATGCAGAAACAGCTACTTTGCCATCAACATTCGATGACAGCATGGGTTCAGCACATGCTCTTTCAGGATGAATTTCCATCAATGGAGCTACTGGTTGATGGTGGACTGATTCTGGGGCAAAGAAAGGCTGAACGTACAGAGAATTATTTGGATTTGGCCTGGTACCAAGAGCACAAGGGTTGTCCACAACAGCAGGAATATCATGTCCAACAATTCTATATGGTATGTTACCATTGGATGAAGGCCATGGGTTTGGCATTTGATCATATGCAGGTACACCTGGAAACCTTGGACTAACATCACCTGTGTTTCTGACGAAGTTAATGCCCCCATTTGGGATAGGCAGGTGTGGTGAATCATATGGTGAGCCTGCATGAACAGGGCTGTTTGCTCTCCTCAAAGATTGAAGTGGTGGCAAATTCTTCTGCATTTGGTAAAAGGAATCTGCACCATATGTTGAAGAATGGATGTAATGCTGACCTGTGGGTTCTTCAAAACCTGATGTCTGGACATATGAGCCACCACCTCCAACTTGTTGGTTATGATACGTATCATTGATATGCTCAATACTGCCATGATAATAGTGTGGACTTTCATGGCTAGAGCGACTGAGAGATGCTGAATGCATTTCATATACTTTACTTGGTGTAAATGCAGAATTAGATGAGTTGCTATCAATATTTGGCTCCACCACTCTACCATTAACAGGCAGATGCAAACTTGGATCCTCATATCGTTGATGGCTTTGGCTGGGATGCGCATGCCAAGCTCTATCATGAGAATGTGAATCATTATAAAACATGGGAGGGTGACCACCAGTTTGCTCTTTGACGTAAACGCCATTTTCCATTCTAACATCTTGGCCTACTACATAATGCTCACCAGGGCGGCAGCAATCTGGACATGAATTAGCAGGGTGAGCAGAATACTCATTTGCCATGCTCGATTGGTCAAAATGTTGTTGGAGTGGCCTCCAACGAGGATCCATATAGCGAGGATCATTCACTGAACCTTGACCCCTCTGGAATGGTGAAAGACAGTGATCGCATATACTGTTTCCATCCAAGAAATTGCTAGGGCGACCCAAATTACCTGGGAAGCCCACGTTTTGCTGAATTACAGCACCAGGTGGAAGCCAGACAAAATTATCCACATGAGGCGGTGAATGAGCCTCATAATGACGATATTTTGGTGAATGCCTCACACACTCATGAGGCATCCTCTCATCAAAATCCTCCGCTCCAACTTGAAACCTTGCAGTTGCAGATGATGGTGAAATGGGAAAATCCCTAGGATCATGCACTCCATAGTGGCCTGGAGAGATATATGCAGGGCTCCAAGGAGAATCCATCTCCCCATAACCCTGACTACGTGATGGACGAGGAACATTCAGATGCCGCAAGCCAGCAATATCAGGGATTCCTGACTCACTGCCTCCAATGCCAAAAAGCTGCTCTACTGACACAGGAGAGGAAGGTGATCTAATATCACCAAGGCTATTAAGTGCATCTACATACCTCTCTGTCTCCCACTCATCCCCATTGTAATGCACAGCCGCTGGTGCAGCCTCATCATCCAAGTGCTGCGAAAACAAGAAGATCCTCAGCCGAGTGAACCCCTCTCCGGCGGCAATGAGCTTGTCATACTCCTCCATCATGTTCACCACATCATCATCGTTAACAACTGAGACCAGCGCATCTAGATCCTCACCAGGTTGCTGGTACTTGATGATATCAGCATCCTCATAGAGCTCTCGCATCCGCGCTGCTAGGTCAACATAGGATACATCACGTGGCAACATGACAATCCTGGTCTCGCCGCCGACATAACGGAGACGCCCATCAAGTGGGCGGGGCAGGATACTGCCTCCAAAGCTGCAGAGGAACTTGGCCATGCGTGGTGCCCCATCGACCTCAGTGCTGCCTGTAGCAGCAGCAGCAGCAGGGGGCGCCATGTGTGCCGAGATTGTTGGATCAAGTAGGCGTGATTTGGATCCGCACCGCAGCTAAGTACATCACACGATTCAAATCCACCAATTCCTGCCAGCTGCGCTGATTAGCCCCTTCCTGTTGAAAGAACAATACCAAAAGAATTATGAACGCATCGAAGAAAAGCACCAAAAACTGGCATCTTTCATCGGGCAAATAAACCAAAGATTAAGTAATTCCAACACAGAAATGCACCATTCCCACAGATTTCGTCTCTTTATCCAAGAGCAGCCCAGATCACCCTACCACCACAGTTTTCCAATTAACTTTTCTCGGGAAAAAAATCAAAAGAAAAACGAACGCAGAAGTCACCTGTCCCTGAAAAGTGAAAGATCGCACCTTTGATCAACATAAAGTGCAGAGCTTACGTCTCTGCCCCCAAATCCTTAATTCAAATCACAAAATAGAAAAACCCGAGACATGCTGAAACCACAGACAAAAGGAGCATCAGATTGAAACATTATTACAAATGAAACGAGACAGAGCTCCGTTAATTTCCCTTGAGCAGAAATATCACAACCAATTGCCCCACGAATCTCGCCCCTTCCGCAAAATCTCAAACCGTCACCCAAGAGGTAAACCAAAAAAAAAAATCGCGGAAATAAAGGGAGGAAGGATAAGAACGAACCCCCTAAAAAAACAGAAATTTAATTCAGAAAAACTAAAACCAGCAAACAGCGGAGAGAGAGACGAGGGAGGGAGTGTGTGTGTGTGTGTGTGTGTGAGAGAGAGAGAGAGAGGAGGAGGAGGAGGGGAGGATGGTGCATACCTATCGGGTGATCGGGGACTAAGCAAGAGAGCACTCCAATCGCATCCTCCTCCCTTCCGGTGATGCGCTTGCTCTTAGACGTGAACCGCGGGAAAGGCGTCGTGGTGAGACTGAGAGGAGAGGAGTCGGTCCGGATTTGCGGTGGGGAAGGAAGGGAGGGGGGTGCAGGGCGTGTTGGGGGATTCGGGGCGCGCGGATATTCGCCCACACCACAGGGTTAGGGATCATGCCACTCACTCCAACGCCATAGCCGCCGCCATTGGGAAATCGGCACGGCCGCGGGGGCGTTTTCAGGTGCGGACTCGTCGTCGTCGGCGTCGGGTGGGGTGTGGAGGTGGGCCCGTGTGTGCGGCGTGCGTGTGGTGGGATTGCTCGGCTGCGGGCTGCGGCTGAGTCGCCGTGCGGTGCGGGTGGGAGTGGGACGGCTCGGAGGCGCCGGGTCGGTTCGGTGGACACGCGGCGGCGGCACGGGCGAGCCGGTGTTCTGTTATCCTCTGTTCTGTTCGGGATTTTTAACCCACATCCGACAAGGGCGGCACGGCAGAGCGAAACATTTGGTTTTTTTTGTTGGGAAACCAGATGATCTATTGAAGGTCCATACTGGTTTCTTAGCCTAAATTCTGGGTGAGCGCTATAAAAGGAGGGGGTCCCCTGATGTACAAGTAATCATTAGCAATAAAGAATTTCCGCTGTTGCTCTCCCTAAACACGTGTCTCTCTCTTTTTCTGTTCTCCAATTCAGATCTGTTCGGGAACCCCGGACTATTCGATAGCGAGATTCCTTAACACATTATCAGCACGAAGCTCTACCGGAGATTAGTTTTGAAAAGGTGAGAACTCGGCGATTGAATCTAATTGCTGTTGATCTCTATGCATACATCTAACCTACGCATCAGTTTTCGTTCGTCGTATGGCATGAAGCTACAGACGATATATCGCTACAAGATATCTGCGAGCATCGTACATGCCAACAAACAAAAGGGCGAAAAAGTACAATGCGCGCTCAAGCGCTATCCATCATCGGTACATCACGTGACGCCGTCTACGCACATACGTGATCCCGATGCGGCTCGGCCTCGAGCGCGCGCACCGCCGCTCGGTCGCAAGATCGGCCTCGCACGGCCACGACGCTAACGCCGCCACCGCCGATTCATGGACGCTTGCCTCGCCACGCCGCCGAGAAGCGCGCACGGCCGCTACGACTAGCCGTCGCCCAATGCCGAGATGCTTTGGCTCCGCCGCCGCCGCCGCGACGAAGATCGGCCGTCCGCCCGCGCAAGCAGCGCCGCCGCGCCAAGAAGCCGCCGACGACCCCGCCCGGCCGCCGCGCCACGCCAAGAAGAAACGGCGGCCGACAACCGGCGGTGCCTCCGGTTACTGGCAACGGCGGCGGCGCGCGCGCAGACACCGGTGGAAGATGTCCGGTGGCCTCGCCGCCGCCACCCTCTCCCGCCGATCTTCGCGCTGCGCGCTGAAGAAGCGGCGGCGCGCCCGCCGAAGCCGATCCGCGCCGACGACTCGCCATCGCCGCCGCCGGCCGAGCTAGGCTCGCGGCGCACCGCCCGACTTCGGCCTCGCCGCACGACATCGGCACCGCGCCCGGCTTCTTGCCGTCGCTCGCCCCCACCGCCGTGCACATCTCGGCGTGCTCGCGGCGCAGCCGCCACGCCGTGAGCCGATGCAAGGCGTGGAAGGAGTGAAGGATGATGAACGGCGCGAGGCGCTGAGGCGGCGTGCGCGAACGCCACAGAGTGGGCGGCGCAGCAGGAAACCCTAGCCGCTGGGTTTTTGTGCTGCAGTGATGGGCTTGAAGGCCCAAAAGGCCAGCGGGAGAGAAAAGAAGAAGAAAAAAAAGCGGCCCGAAGGCTGTTCAGCCCAAGAAAAAAAAAACAGAGAGAAAAATTGCAGAAAATTTTGAAAAATTGCCAGAAAATCAAGAAGATTTATTTGGATCTGTTTTTAATTTTTCTAGCTTTATTTCTCTGTTTTATGAATATTCTTTATGAATTTTGAATCCGTTGCTTTATTTAAAATATTGCAATGCATAGCAATTTATTTCTTTCTGCACTTTGTGTTTTTGCAAACATTTTCTATTAGATTACACACAGTAATCTAAACCAGAATTTTGAAATCATGCAGATGTTTGGCATTGTGAATCGTGAGTTTGAAGAACTGGCCCCGCACGGTCAGAACTATCTCACTTGGACATCGGACGTAAAGATCGTCCTTGGGGGCAAGAAGCTCCGCTCCGCGATTGGTCTAGGGTCCTCGCAGGACGCGAAACCTACCGCCGAGCAGAACGATCAAGCTCTGCATTTTCTCAGGCACCACCTCTCAGCCACTCTGAAGAATGAATATATGGCTGAAGAGAGTGCACTTGAGCTTTGGACTGCACTTCAGAAGCGGTTCGAAAAGCTCAAGTACACCATCTTACCCCAAGCATAGCAAGATTGGGTACGCTGGGTTTGCGACTTGAGCAGTGGTCGAGTACACCGCTTGCACGTAATTTGTACCAATCTCTCTCTATGTGGCAAGAAGATCACTGATGAAGAGAAGATTGAGAAAACTCTCTCTACCTTTCACCCTAATGCTATCCAGAGTGCACGCAGCTATCGTCAGGACGCATACAAGAAGTATAGCGAACTGATTGATGTAATGCAAGTTGCGGAATCGCAAGACGATGTTCTACGCAAGAACTATGTTTCGCAGCCACCTGGACGAGGCACTGGCACAGAAGTCAATGCCAATAGCTACAAGGTGAGAAAGCCCACTCATAGAAAGAAGGGCAAGCAGGGTGGAAAAGAGAGGCCCCTGGCCAAAGGAAAGTCCAAAGCCCTTGTGAAGAGGGATGACAAAGAAAAGGCGCACGCCAAGCCGTATAGACAGCAGAACCAAACGTGCTTCAAGTGTGGCACTTGGGGACATTGGTCGAAGATATGTCGGAATCCAAAGAAGTGATCAACGATATCGTGCTAAGAGAAAGGCAAAAGAAAACGCCCGCAGGCTAACACTTCGCCAATATAGGTGACGATGATGCCATGGATGTAGATACCCCACTTACCTCATCCTCACAGAATAGCCTGGACATCGATGCTGCAGCCATTATTATGGCAAATGAAGAGAAAACTTCTGCCGATGACATAGAAGCAGAAATCAATGCATATTTTACAGATTCTGTTTAATGCATTTTCTTTAGATTATGGTTGTTAGCATTTTCTTTAAATAATGAATTGTAAGCTCTAGAAGAGCATACTTCTTTCATGAATAAATACGCGATTTATTCTTTATTCCAGTATTCTTCAAATTTGCAAGCAATATTTGGTTTATTTTGCCTCTATCTGATTAAGAATTATATTTCTTTTATCTAGAAATCGTGTAGCGCCCAAATGGAAGAGATATGCATTGTTGATAGTGGCACAACAAATACCATCTTAAGAGAGTCTAAGTATTTCCAATCGATCACGAAGAACATTTGGAAAGATTACTACGATCGCAGAAGCGACTCATATGTAATCGGCTCGGGAAGAGCCACTATTATATTGCCTATGGGTACAACTCGTAATTGAAGAAGCCCTTTGTACCTTGAATCAACACGCACTCTCTTAAGTTTCAAAGACATCCGCGCCAATGGTTTTCACGTAGAAACCAATGAAGAAAATGGCAAAGAATACTTGTGCATTGTGAAGCACGCGGTATGTGGAAAAATGGTATTAGAAAAATGTCCTCATATGAATCAGGTTGTACTACACGAATATTCATGCACCAAGTGTATACTTCCTTGAAGGTCGCTTTTAGAAGCTCTGAGTTATTTTCTTTATGGCATGGTAGATTAGGCCATCTTGGTCTTAGAATGATGAGAAATATAGTGAACAACTCACAAGGTCATGGCATTAATGTTAAAAATTTCTCGAATCATGAAGATTTTGTGTGCCCCGCATGTGCCACTGGGAAATTAATAACTAGACCCTCTGTTATGAAAGTGCAAAGTGAAATCCTGCATTCTCGAACGCATCCGGGGATATTTGCGGTCCGATTCAGCCCTATCGTGGTCGTTTCGATACTTTATGGTGCTCATCGATGCTTCCTCGAAATGGTCGCATGTATGCTTGTTGTCAACAAGAAACCATGCTTTTGCAAAGCGATCTCGCAGATCATAAGAATTAAGAATGCTTTCCCGATCATCGCGTGAAGTCCATTAGAATGGACAATGCCGAGAATTTACTTCAAAGGCATTTGATGATTATTGCACGCAACAGAGGATAGCGATTGAGCACTCCATACCGCACGCCCATACGCAGAATGGACTAGCGAAGCACTAATAAAGAGGATTAAGTTCATTGCCGCACCGCTTTTGCAGAGTTGTAACTTGCCCAACACCGTTGGGGACACGCGATCGCACGCAGCAGTTCTTATCAATTTTAGACCGTCGGCCTACAACATCCATTCTCCTATGCGGCTTGTGCACGGATCATCCCAAAATCTCCTATCTTAGAAAATTTGGGTGTATGGTATATGTACCTATACCACCCTCATGATCGCAATGGGCCCTCTCCGCAAGTCCGGGATATACGTTGGTTATGAGAGTGCATCCATAATCGTATTTGGAACTCATGATTGGAGACTTGCATACACCCGATTCGATTGCATCTTTGACGAGGATCGTTTCCGTCATTAGGGGAGGAAATCAACCTTTGGATGAAAAATGCCGGAAATCATATGGCATTCCACCGATCCCGCACATGACCCCGAACTAATGAAGCAAATCAAGAAGTCCGTAAGATAATTGATTTGCGAATTTAGCAAATGAATTGCTCGATCATTTTGTGATTTGAAGGCGTGGTTAAGTCGCATGTACCCGCAAGGAATGCACCAGAGAGGGTGGAAATACCAAAGAAAATAGAAGGTATCCCTCAACCTATTCAGAGGCCTCAAAGAAAAAGAACAGGAAAACTGGCTCCTCAAACCCAAAGTACCCGGAGACGTCTGAGAAAATCAAGCAGAGGACTTACCACAACCAATCACGAAAATGCCCCAAGGAAAGAAAGGGAGCAGTTGAGACTGCACTGGAAAGAAGCCAACAGGAAAGGCAATTCCAGACTTGAATCTTCCACTGCAGGAAGCCGTCGAAAATAATGTGTGCGCACACATAGGCGATGAAAAGCTAAAGGAACTTGCTCCTGCGATAGGGAATAGCAGTGAAGAGCAAGTGGAAGTGCATGAAGCACCCCATGAAGAAATGGCCATAAACTTTGTAATAACAGGAGAATCCCTGAATAGAGCAACAGCCAACGTTGATGCATACTTTGCAAAGAAGATTGCCTCGATCATTGATCATGATCCCGAGCCTGCATCTCTCGTAGAGTGCAAGAAAAGGCTAGATTGGGAAGAATGGAAAAGGCAATTCACTGCAGAGTTAGTCTCTCTGAACAAGAGAGAGGTGTTTGGGCCCGTATGCCGCACACCTCCCCATATAAACCCCAGAGGTCACAAATGGTTCTTTGTTCGAAGAGAAATGAAAACAACGGTTGTAAGGTACAAAGCAAGGCTTGTAGCTCAAGGTTTCACTCAACATTCGGAGTTGATTATGAAGAAACCTATTCTCCGGTCATGGGAGGAATTACCTTTAGATATTTGATCTCAATGGCATCAACTTGAAGTTGAGAATGAAGCTAATGGATGTTGTCACAACATATTTAGTATGGAAACTTGGATTCGAGATATACATGAAAGTCTGGAAGGAATTCCTATCTCGAACCAAGACGGAGCAAATAGAAACCTGACAAAGTGTGAAATTGGAGAAATCTTTGTATGGGCTAAAGCGATCAGAAGAATGTGGTACAATCGCTGAGTGATTTTCTCTGCAAGAAAGGCTACACAAACAAATAAGATTGTCCATGTGTGTTTATACAATGATCCCGAATGGATTCTCAGATAATCTCCGTCTATGTAGATGACTTGAACATCATTGGGACGGATGAAGAAATTACTTGAAGTCTGAGTTTGAAATGAAAGATTTGGGTAAAACCAAGTTTTGTTTAGGCTTGCAGCTTGAACATGTCCAAGGAGGAATCTTGGTACATCAATCAACCTACACACGTAAAGTGTTGGAAAGGTTTGGATTTGAAAAAGCATATCCTGCGAAGACTCCAATGGTCAAGGTCACTTCAAGCGCACCTAGACCCATACTGCACCTAGAGAAGAGGGGAGGAAGTCCCGGGAGCAGAATTCATATATCGAGTGCGATTGAGCGCTCATGTACCTTGCGAATAGCACCAGGCCGGACATTGCGTTCGCCGTGAATTTGCTAGCTCGGTACAGTGCAGAACCCACCAAAAGGCATTAGAAAGGGATCAAAGACATCTTCCGCTACCTCCAAGGAAGCAAAGATCTTAGTCTGTTTTTCAGAAGAAACAATGAATTGAATTTGGTTGGCTATGCCGATGCTGGGTATTTATCAGACCCGCATACTGGCAAGTCCCAAACTAGCTATATTTTCCTATGTGGAGGAACAGCAATTTCTTGGAAGTCGTCTAAGCAGACTCTCGTCTCAACGTCGACAAACCACTCGAAAATCATCGCTTTGTATGAAGCATCTCGTGAATGTGCATGGCTCAGAAGAATGGTTCACCACATCCAGAAGTCATGTGGTTTGAACATTGAGCAAACTCCCACGATAATTTATGAAGATAATGCAGCTTGTGTTGCCCAAGCACAAATGGGTTATGTAAAGAGCAATCTCACGAAGCATATCAACCCCAAGTTCTTCTATGCTCACGAATTGCATAAGATGAACGAAATCAAGATATTGCATACTAAGTCATGTGAAAATCTTGCAGATTTGTTCACAAAATCACTCCCAGCATCTATCTTTGAAAGGTGCGTGAAAGGAATTGGGATGATGAGACTTAGAGAAGTGCAGATTTCAGGGGGAGATATTTCACATACTCCCACATGAATCTCGAAGATGAATTATGAATACTCAACATGAATCTCGAAGAATAGCAATTGAAGTTGGGAGAATTGTACTCTTTTTCCTTAGCAAGTTTTTCATGAAGTTTTCTTGCATAAGGTTTTTAACGAGGCAATTCGTCCAACATAGTAAGCGTATGCTATGTACTCTTTCTCCAAGTATTTTCCCCACTGGGTTTTTCTGGAGTTTTAATGAGGCATATGCATCTCGCGGCAAAGGGCCCAAGGGGAGTGTTGGGAAATCCAGATGGCCCATTGAAGGCCCATGCTGGTCCCTTAGCCTAAACCCTGGGTGAGCGCTATAAAAGGAGGAGGGGGTCCCCCCTGATGTTCAAGCAATCATTAGCAATAAAGAATTTCCGCTGTTGCTCTCCCTAAAAACGTGTCTCTCTCTTTTTCTGTTCTCCAATTCAGATCTGTTCGGGAACCCCGGACTATTCGATAGCGAGGTTCCTTAACAGTTTTAACTACATAACATTTGACCTTAAATCGATTTATTTTATCTAATTAATTCTAAAAAATATACACGGAACATCATCCATGAACTAACGAAGTATTCGGAAATAATGCATGGAACATTCCTTTTACCTGCCGAACATCAGAAGTTGAAAGTGGTCCATGTTCCGCTGGCCTGTTCCACTAATTTTTATCGTTTGTTTCGTAATAAATGTTATCACTATGTCAAATATATGTAAAATTTGTTTTATTTTGTATAATTCATAGTAAAAAACATGATAATTCAAACGGACCGTGAAATGAATACGCGGTTCAAATGATATAGGCTTCTGAAATTTTTGAGAAATATTGCAAATGAAAAGGGCGTCCATTTGGCCCACCAAGCGGCAGACTGCTAGCCGCTAGGTAGAGGTGAGAGTTTAGTCAGGTTTTTTTGACTGGTCCGTGGCACGAAAGGTACTACACGACACTCATGCACATGCCTGGACTAGTACGGTATGAATGACAGAGTCGTGCTGGGCCTCACGGTCAGACATGATGGGCGACACAGCACACCTACATAAGCCATGTTTAGGTCGGCACAGCACGAAACAGACTCGATGGACCCGAAGCAGGCACGACGCAGCAGGATGCCTTGCCGCAACACCACAACATGTTGTCATCGTATTTAGAGAAAGAGGAGACAACAGAGATGCCAAAAGATGTATAATGGAATCTGAAGAGTGTATGCTCACCGACACCGAGGGCACGCACCGAGCCGACTCTCCACTGTACCGCTCGCTGAGCGTGCCTGCGACACCCTGCATGGCCGTCTTTCCACTTGCCTCACACGGCCATCGACGCTACCATATCAGGCATGCGTTGACCTAGAACGCATGAACGATCTTGAAACGGGAAGTAACTACTATGTATGCATATTGTTACAGTACTTTTTTTCTATACCAGAGCAATCTCACTCTGGGGTGTAAGGTTCTTAACGACAACTTTGTATCTGTACTTAATGAATAAAAAAAATTTAGTTCATTTTCCCCTAAATAATTGTGTGTACTAGATCCTCGCTGGCAGTCGACGCTCGCTCCTCGTCCTTGGTGCCGTTCATGAAGACGGACCAACGGCGACGGTGTCCATGATTTAACAAGTCCAACTGGATAAGTTATGGACCGGCATGGTACGGCGACACCATGGCGTGCTTTAAGCTGTGCTTGAGCCTCGCCGGAAACGAGTCAGACCGATACGGTATAGCGAGGTGCCCGTGCTAAACAGACACGGCACGCTATAGTTTGAAACCCGTTGGGTCTGTTCTGTGCTGCCGACATGGCCCAACTCCTATCTCTACATGCTAGGTAACACTGCTTGATCTGATGAGAAGTCCTCCTATGCATTTGTTTGTACGACTCCCTTGTTAATTGTTATTAGTAAGTAACAATACTCGGTCAACTCAAAGTTTCTCAAGTTATCAACTCAACGCGACTTTCACTTGGTCCTTTTGACACCCCCTTCTTTGTTGTTGCATTTGCCCATAAGTTTTCTCATCTACCTCAGTTTTTTTTCTGAATCGATTGCATGTAAGAGATGTACAATAGTAAAGACGACTACTATTTATATACTTCATATCATCAAAGAGAAAACTAAAGACAACTTCTATAGTGACTTATCTATTAAGTTTATCTCTATGGAATCCAACAATCTTTTAATTATGGTATAACAAATGATTGTTACAGACAATAACTCATACAATAAAATTTTATATTGTCTATATACCCTAAATGCACAAAGAGTCAACCACACTCATGCTTCTCTTTATCTTCGTATCAGCAAAAAATCTTAACAAAATTTATAAACGACTAACATCGTATTATTGTACATACCTATAGAACTGAATATTGTTTCTCTTTTTTTTTCTTTTTGTTCACTTTTTCTCCAAAGTACCTTAGCTAGGTAATAACTACCGGAGCGACAGCAATACCGCATATCCTTCTCAATATTCGCATCTTGGAAATGTACAAGAGAACTTTTGGGACCTAGAAGCACCTAAAAAGCAACCACAAGTTACTATAGGCAAGGGCTCGACAATACATATGCCCAACATATTTCATACAAAAAATAACACATATCACACCAAAATTATCCCAATAATGCAAACCAATGAGACTAGCATAGGTAATATGATCTAAAAGAAGAATCAAACCCATGCGTGCTGCTCAATATAGAGTGATAAGAGTTTTGGAAATTAAACATGGGCATGAAGAATATACTCTTCAGGTTTGTTTGGAGCAGGCTCAATATATAGCCCCTCCACTTTGATCCCTCAAAAAGGGAAAAATGGAACTGCTTCCACTAAGAAAAGAACCCCGAAAATGATATGCTCGATCAAAGACAAGGTGGTCTAGCTTCTTGCCATTCTCGTAGTGTATTCCACATGGATTGCCATTCCCGGCTACAGATCTCTTTCATTAAAACATTGCTAGTAAAAGAAGCGTAGTGTGAGATTAACAAGTTTTAGTGGAGCTTGCATGTATATGCAAATATGCACGAGTCAGTTGGGTTTTTTTTTCAAGTTAAGATAAGCATAGTTTTTAATTCGTTTTAAATTGTATCCGCGAGTCACCAGCGGCATACGAATTATACAGGATCACCTGCAAAAGGGAAGGAATTTCTGCCGTTGCAACTACCGGACCGGCACATGCAGGCCTCCGGCCAACTAGCCGAGCCAGCCAGGTTAACAGGCCGTCTCCTTCCAATTCTGGCATCCCTCGCAGTCGATCAGTTACCTCGGCGTCTCGTCGTCGAACAGTAGTACGCCGGTCGCATTACATGACCGAGCTGATTCTACTTGTTTTGTTCCGATTTCACGTTGGCGTAGCAATCATTTGTCGCACATCTCTTCTGGTCCTAAGTTAAGGCTCGCGTTACGCACCACTCTTATCGGATTCTTCCAAGTCTGACGGCTCCATCGAGCGCATGGCATGAGACCAGAAGAAGAGAACGATGGCAACAGCTCGGCCTGATGAACGACAAGAATTTCTATTGGGCGTATGCTTTAGACCTACAACTCTATAGTTTTATAAAATGAGTTTCTAACATCATAAATCTAACACATATATTTGTAATTTGCTAAAAGTACAATAAAAGTAGTTCTAATGTCTTAAAAATCCTAAACTACCGAAATCGAAACGAAGTCAATTAACAAATTTAACATATTGAAGATATGATCTTGTTATCTACCACTTTACAGATAGCCTTTCCGCAAGTAAATGCACAGTCCAGTTCTTCACAGCTTCCGTTAGCTTTCACGTCAAATTGCCCATCTCATGGGCATTATCAATACTAGCCGAGGTCACGCGCTATGCTGTGTTGTGTGAATTTTCGGCGCGCGGCATTGCGTAGTGCGAAATTTAGAAAATTCGGTCACGCGACGCTACATCGCGTGAAATTTGGTCCGACGGATATTTCTAAAAAAATTGCGTAATTTCGATTTTCTTGGTTTTTTTTTAAATAGGCTGCTATGAGTCATCGGTGAATCTATGTATTGCTAAGAGTGTACCTGCTGATTTTTTTGGAGAAAACCGCTGATGATTTTTTTGGGAGAAAACCGCGGAGGGACATAAACGTAATTTCTTTTTTTTTACGTAGTTTCAGTTTTCTTATTTTTATTAAAAAAATGGGTCGCTAGGACCCGCCGGTGAATCCATAGACTACTATAAACCGTCGGCAAATCTGTAGTTTTTTTTGTTGAGAAAACTGTAGATTTTGTGTAACTTCGGTTTTCTTTTTTTAAAAAAAAATGTGTCGCCATGACCCGTTGGCGAATCTGTGGACTGCTATAAACCGTCGGGGATTTCTGTGCTTTTCTTAGAGGATCGTGGATTTTGCGTATTTTCGGTTTTCTTGTTTTTTTAAAAAAAAAATGAGTCGCTAGGACTCATCGGCGAATCTATGGACTGCTATAAAACATCGACGAATCTGTTTTTTTTAAGAAAACCGCGAAGGGATCTAAACATATTTCTGTTTTTCTTTGGGTCCAATATGCTAAAAACCTATTTCTTGGGACTTAAACACATTTTTGTATTTTTTGGGTCTATTCTTCTAAAAACCGTCGAAAGGATCTGAACATAAACCGTGGAGGGACCTAAACGTAATTTCACTTTTTTCGAGTCCTTTCTGTTAAAAAATCAATCGGAGGACCTAAATATAATTTCAATTTTTTCAAAGGAATTTCTCGCGAAGGCACTGACGTGGCAGGCCTGGTTGCCTCCAAAATCTCTTCGCTATATATGTATACTAGGAAAGACGGAGACCACGGTGAGCAAAGATCCATCGCCTGGCTGAGCGATCTCGATCGGACAGCTCGGGAACGAGGACGGACATGTGCCGCCGAACGGCTAGCCAGCCAGCGGGCGAAGCGCGGAGAGCGCACCAGAACTAAAGTGATCCCAAGACATTGCACAGTAATTAATGTTATCCCCTTAAGCGTATAGTTCTCTTTTTCAGTTTTCAATGTTTGCATAAATTAGCATTTAGGTACTTACTTCACCAATTGGGATGTAAAGACACCGGTGGTTCTTTAGTTGGAAAAATAGATAGGTAGCATAGGTCACAAGCATGATGCAGCTACTGCTGGAAACATTAGACCAAGATAGCTATCAATAACAATCCCGAGTTTACAACAGCTGATGCCTGCATTGATAAATGCAAGTCAATAGAGATCAAATGTGCGTATTATAGTAGAATAGACTGTAATATAGATAAATTAAGGAAAACAACCATAAAGGTACCTTATTGAAGACTTGGTCCCTATTAGGGTGGACAAGACACCGGCAAAGAAAGCGCACCCAAGAACTAACAGCATGTTTGATAATATAGAGGCTAGTAATGACTGCTTGATGACACGAATCATTCCATTTCTCAATGCATATATCGAGATAATCATCTCTCTCGCATTTCCAAAGGTAGCATTCAGAAACCCCCCAACTGCAGCTCAGAAAGGTTGAATATTTACGAACTAAGCTGTTGAAGCAAAGCTTTGCATTGGAAAGCTAGCATAATACGAAATCAAAGAACCTACTTGTCGGACCAGTGTAGCAAGCAAGTTGCCTGCAGGAGACAAAGCAGCATCTATTAGGACATATCTCTAGGAAAATTCAGGCTTCTGCAGCATCCATTAAGACATATCTATAGGAAAATCCAGGCTTTTGCAGAATTCATTAGGACATATCTCTACTGGAAATGCAGAAAAATTCACTGGCACTTATTTAGTTGCATATGAAGGGATACGGGTAGGCTACGCTAGCACACAATTAAAAATCTACCTCGTAAACCAGAAAGCCACGCAAGTAAATGATCATGGATCGCTACCACTAGACGCAGCGGTGCGTGAAGGAAGTTGATGCGACTGAATCAACGGCGCGCATCCGTTGCGAGAGTCGATCTTCCTCGTGTGGTGGCCGATTCTCCTCGCGCGGTGGTCAATCGTCCCGATCAGTGTCGCAGTAGCAGCAACACCTCTACTGGCGTCCACACGTTCTGGAAAAGAACGCCGTGTGTCGGTGTGCCAGCACCAGCGCGCACAGGAAGGATCAAGTAGAGACGGCTAGGGTTTCGGTCGCTACGCCCTCTCACATATCAATTACAACCACGAACTCCCTTTATATAGCCGTCCCCTCCCCTGCGGTGGAACCCTACATTAGGGCCCAACTGAAGGACAAAGCCCACTTGACCCATTAGTGACGGATCCAATCCATACCACTATATTCCAACCCCTTAAGTGTGTGACCCTGTAGGTTCAGTATATTTGGACACGACTCGAAAACACCTTTCCGATTGATAATCGATAGCAGTACCTAGCAGTACATATCGATTCCCAAATATCCATAAAGCATCGGACGAACCTACTATAATATGATAATATCATGTTCCCTTTGCTTCGTGATATCAGATCAAGCTCAAGGCGAGAGTCATGTCATCATATGACAGCTCGATCTCTTCACTCATACCGTAGTAGAATAATTTATCTGAATTGACTCTCAATCACATCCGGCATGGCCATGCTCTTACTTAATCCATCTACCTCGAGGGGCCCAGAGATATCTCTCCGTTATATAGGAGGAGCAAATTCCATCTTGATCATTCATGTACCTCAGCATGTTTCATAGTAAACTCGAAAGCTTCCTTTATAACTACCTTGTTAAAGAGTAGCGTTTGGTAACTCCTAAGTAAACCATTACACATCTAGGAAACTAATGAAGATCTCAGGTCTAAGGAATATACATACGCTATACATGAGACCAACTGATGACACATAAGAATATATATAACAATTCTCGCAGTGTCTCATATGGGTCTATCCAACGCATGTTCTCTAACATGTGTCCACATTATTGATTAGATATCTCCATATCTCTATGACCTGTGAAACATGATCATCAATCAATACATGTGTTGATCTATGAAACATAATCGTCCTATATTATGATAACCGATCAGGGTAATTTGAATAATATCAATATATGGAAAAAGTTGCACGAACAAGTCACTTACTTGTTGATTAATCCAATCGATATTTATTCAAAGGATAAACAATTATATTGTTCCGTAAATATAAGACGTGATACAATCATCTCTATGATCGCTTCAAGGGCATATCACCAACAACATATCCCAAAATCTCGGCCAATGGCATTATACCAATTAAGATGAAAAGGAAAACCCATCCTTGCTGGGAAGCATTCGAAAGAAGCAAACAAAATAATGAAGACATTAACACATCAGTCATGCAACCAATTTGGGTAAATACAAAGGAAAAACAGAAACTTAGACATTAAAGAATTTAAGAGTAAATTTCACAAACTCACAGTACCCTTGGTAGAAATATCACAAAACCACACTTCTCTTTACATAACATTTCACAAAACCACACTTTCAACCATTACAGTCATATCCAATGGATCGAGCCCTCCTATTGGTCCCATAACATATCTGTGGCAACCCGTATAATTAACCCCTGGTAACAACCATCACCTAGAGTTAACCATAAGGACCTCAGCACAGTAACTAGCAAAACATCGGACTTTTCGATGCTTTATTAGTTACTACACTGTATACAGAGTATTACAGCAGAACAATAATTAGAGACAGACAATGGAACTCCTTATTACATTCCATTAGCCACGCAGGGCTATTGTCCATTACATTACCTTAGTTTACATAGACTTGATTACAGCAAAAGACATAGATATCTACTGCAACCTCCTACTCCCTGAGGGCCTGCTAGAGCTGGAATATGGTTTACTAACACTATTACTCCTCTTGATAGTAGTAGTAGTATTATCCGTCCTCTGGTAGGTCCTACTCCTGTGGATTGTCCTCCAACCATGCCTCAGAGGATTGTCCATGGACCTCACCGTCTAAGCAAGGGGAGGATTAAGTAAGGATGAGTACAACGTACTTAGCAAGCAATAATAAATGAATGCAATAAATGATTTTTTCCTTCCCATATTAACCACACCTAATCTAATTTCACCTAAGGACCACTTCTCCCAAAATATCCTTTCTACAACAATTAAATTTTTGTTTTAAAGGGTTAGTTGATTTTATATTTAGAAAATTCTACTAACACTGTATATGAAATAGCCGAAGCTGACCATAGTCTCTAATCCAAGAGTCTGGCTTGAATTCAAGATTATACCTACGCAGAGTTGTATCACTTTACCCATAGTGACACCCACAAGAGATGTCCCAGAACGTTTATCGCTACTCTAGTATTAGTTCTCCACCTTGCACTTCGAGTTTGTGACACCTAACCCACGCTGCCACACAACTCCAAGACACAGTTGTACTCCCTCTCAACGAGGGGTATACCGCTGGCTTCACATATACTGCCATCCAATTGGTCTCGCACCTCTGGGCTTACCGGCATTTCCAGAGTGCACTTTTTATACATACCCAATGTGGAGAGCTCTAATACCTTCGTAGGATAACCTTTTCTGACTGATTTCACACACCATGGTTGATATTGATTTTATGGCTCAATACCCAAGTGATAGTTAGTTGAAACTTATATTATAGCCTATGTAGAGGACCCCCTCTGGCCTACATCCTTCTCATCGGCATCCTCTACCAACCATATTAACACACACCAACCCAACCATTAGCTAGACACATTAATCTCATACCCACTTCCATTTTTCCAACCATCACACCCATTCCAACCCGACAACCATCTTTCCAAATCATCTCCAAGAACATATCCATTTTAATCATTTCATTAAATTAAGCTTTCCCATGCAGTGAGAGTACAGATAAATATATAAAAGAATATACTCGGAAGGTTCTACCTCGCTCAAAAACTAAGTCTGACTGTCGGGCGGGTTCTGTTCTTATCTTGAAAATTATAATCTATTAATCTACAGCAAATTTATTAAGTATGAGTTAAGTGTCCAACCGGTCCAATATTTATATGCTCATTTTATGAATATGATGGTTATTTAGATGTCATGCATGCTCTATTTTTATAATTAACTAACTAGTTACTTGATGCCACTAATGCTGTTATTTCTAGTTTTATGCACATGCATGCATCATGTTTATACTTAAATAATTATTTGTCTAATGCAACTGATGATGCTCAAGACAAATCTACATGCAGGTAATCTACTCATTTTCCATTTTCCTCATTTTTCTCCTTTTCTTTTCTTTCTTTCTTCTTTTTCTTCTTCTCTCATTTCCCTTTCTTTCCTCCCTGGCCTTTTCTCATTTTCTTCTTTACCTTTCTGCTCTCTGCCTTATTTCCTTCGGCTACATGTCTAGACTGAAGCCTTGGTTCATCTTTCCCACTGGACTAGCATTACTCGACCTCCCTCTCTCTACTGCTCTCTAGCAGGTTCTAGGGTTTTGCTAGACTTACTGATTGGGAATGCAAGCTGAAGTCTAAGGTGATGACAGAAATGGTGATTCTAGGTTTTGTCTCCCAAGATTGCTTCCATTTTCACAGATCCATTGCCATTCTACCCGATCTGTTTAGTCTGGCTATTGATCTCCAAGTGTTTTGCTATTCATTTGGATCTAGGTATTTGCAACTGGTAATAGACATCACTCACTTGAGCTCCACTGATTTGATTCGGTTATGGAAAGCTAGGGTTAGGGTTGAGGTAGTGCAGAGTTGTAGCAGTGTAGATGTAGCTAGGGTTGAAGTAGTTGAAGCAGAGGTGGCCGACTCCTAGCTCTTCCCTTGCTCAGCCGGCTAGAGACCCCTTCCCTTTGCTCCCTTGGCCGAATGAGCTCCTCTTCTCGCTCCTTCGTTTGATTCTTGGCCGGTTTCCTCCTTGCTACTGGATGGTCTTGTTGGCTGCCTTCTTCTTGCTTGATCTTGGTTGGAATGAGAATGGCTGGTTCTTGCTTGTCTCCGGTTTTGGTTGCTAGGCGAAATGGGAAGGAGATGGTGGCTGCGGGTGAATGAATCCATTGTTGCTTGCTGCTCTTCCTGGCTTTCGGCTGGGGAAAATGGAAAGGAAGTGAATGCTCTGGTTGGTCTTGCTGGCTTCGGTTCTGGAGAATGAGCTAAAGGAAGGCCTCTCTCTCACTAGCTGGCATCCTTATCTTCTTACTGCAGCCTGCATTTACCATTTTGCCCATACTGCTTTACTTTTACTACCTCCCTCATTTACCCTTTTACTGCCACTAGATATGCATGCTTGCAGACATGCTTCTTTTGCTTATACTTTTGGCTATTTAGCAATGCTCTTGCTTAAGACTACTAATAATTGCTGATGCACTTACATGCAATGCATTGATGTTCATTAGATTACTAATGCTCATGCTTAATTGATGCTAATTGAGAATGATAATGATGATTATGACATGCTTATGCTTAATGATGGAGGGATTAAGGGGGAGGGTCCTCATAATATCCATATACCATATTAGCAAACGGACACGGGTTAGAATTGTGAGACTGAGGAGTGAACCAGCCTGTTAAATACTCGAAAGTGTGGTTTTGTGAAATGCTATGCAAAAGGAAACGTGGTTCTCTAAAATTGTTGCTTTATGTTTTTTGTTATGAGTGAAGCAAAGTAAAGCTTTACTTCTGCACAACAATTTCAGACCGGTTAGGGATTTCTCAGCATTGCAGCATTCATGGATCGTATCTGCATAGCTAATCCTTAGTTTCTTTGCAAGCTGGTCCTGTTTGAAAGGAGCAGTAACTTCAGCTCTTATATAAAGAACAAACAAATTAAAGAAGAGAGGAAAAGAGCTAGGATTTTGATAAAGTATGCAGACATAGAAAAATAAAATGTCAAATATAAAGCAAGAGTAGCTAGGATGATGGAGAATGGTGGTTAAAAACCTATGCAAAGATTCTAATTCTATGCAAGCGTCTAAAATGTAAATAAAATGTCAAGACAATAAGTGATCATAATTCAGAAAGCTTGCCCCACATACACACTTACAATCTGAGTTGTCGCCCTTTAGAAGGTTCTGCCGCTGCTGGATTTGAAAAATGCCAACATTTTCAGAGCATGTTAGATCAGAACTTATAGTAAAACAACCTCAGTCTGTAGAACCTAGGAATGAATAGCATTATATTTTACCAGTCTGAAGAGCAGTATGCACAAACAGAGGCCCAAGAAAGCTACCACCTATTCCAATTGACACAACATTCGGCAATGCTTTTTCAGCTCCCCCAACCTGCAGTCCAACAAGTAGCAGTGAACAATCTTTCATGTCTACGCCACATTTACTGAGTTCGAGAACTATTTCAAGGTAACCCATAATCCACTCCTAAAAGTTTCTGAACACTTCTCTATTCTATCCAAACTTCGGGGACCACATTCACGGCATCACTGTTTATGACTGCCTCTCTTGGAGCCCTTAGAGCTGCATGAAGCAATGACTTGATCTCCGTGCTATTTATCTAACAAAACCAATCAAACTTCCATTAGAAATTTATTCCGACAATTTCAAACAATCTGTGCAGACCTGGACAACCTAAAAATGGTCAGAATGTTTGTAAGATCGAGGATGCCGACTAGAGGAGGGTGAATAGGCGGTTTTAAAAATTTATCTCTAAACGCTCTTTGCCAAAACCTAGAATTAATGCGGAAGCGATAAACTAATATTTGGACAATTTAAACCTAAATCAACTAGGCTTACTAAGTGCACTAGCTAATTATGTCTCTACTCAAGGATATACAATCCTAAAGACAATCAAGCAATTTAATTCTAGAAATGTAAATTGCAACAATGTAAATAGAGAATTGAAAGCAAGCATAAAGAGACACACCGATGTTTTACCGTGGTGTTCGGAGACTTGCTGGTCTTCCCTAATCTACGTTGAGGCAAGCCCAAACCGCTTTGGACCAGCTCCACGAATTGAGCACCTGCCTCGATTCCACTAGTGGTAGCTCTTTCCCCCTCCGGGTAAACGAGCTCTGACCTTCACAACTTTGCCGGACCTTCTCACAATCTCCTTGAGGAAGCCACCGCGCACGACGCCTCCACACGTCATCTAGGTGTCGATAAACACCAAGAGTAACAAGCCAAGCCCTCTAACTTGAGCTCCACCAAGTACAACACATGGACAATAGTGATCATCGAGTGCAACACATGCACAAGGCTCTCCTCAAGTACAACACATGCACAAGAGGCTCTCAATCCTCTCCTAAATGCAACACATGCAAATAGGGCTTACTCTTAGCTCAAAAACCAAATGGAAGAGAGCAACACATGCACACAACTTCCACAAACCTTCTCCAAGGTCAGCCACAACTTAATGCAAGCCCCAAGACTCCTTTTATAGCCTCTTCCAAGAAAACTAGCCGTTGGGGGGCAAAAACGGGTAAAAAGTGCAGTAAACCCGGTGCTACCACCCTACTAAGGCCGGTAGCACCGGTCTTTAGGCCAACGGCTAGAAAAACTAGCCGTTATTCAAAAAATTTGGTGCTACCGGGCTTCGGGCGGTAGTACCGGGCCTTTTTTCTTTTCCTCGGACTAAAAACACACGGTCTGGACCTTTTACACCGCCCTTGGGCTGGTAGCACTACCACTGATTCAGGCACTAAAACACTCATAACTTTTTACTCCGAACTCCGATTTAGGTGATCTTTGATTCTATGCGAAGCTTATCACGAGGGCTACAATATTCACATATTTTCAAGATTTAAGCAACCATATATATTTTTAAATATCACAAAACATATAGTCCAATGTAGTCACTCAAGTCCAAAATCTGATTTTCTCGAAATCCCTCTCATAGACTTGATCAAAAGTGTGACTACAATCTAGCAAGAGTTAATAAGATCAAATCTTATACCATTTGGTGATCAACTCATGATCAAAACAATTTGCAAAATACATTTGCAAATAAATCGAGAACCCATGAGATCAATCCTCTAGCCATGTAAGGATCAACACATGATCCCGATACTTTGCAAAACACATTTACAAATGCCAACACATGCTCTAGGATAAAAACCATAACATCTAGATTATTTGCAAAACACATTTGCAAATAGAAAAATCATAAACTTTACTTAGCCTTGTGATGATCAACACATGATCAAGTCACAAGCTAAAACGCCGATGCATGAGCTATCACCTTTTGCAACGCATGTAAAACTTAGTTCCATACAAAAACCACATAAACCAAATTACATGAGCTATCTCCTTTTTGCAACACATGCAAATCCATAGCTCCATGAAAAAACCAAATCGATTAAGGTTCAATAAAAAACGAGCATGAGCTCCCTTATGTGTAACACATTCAAATACTTAGCTCATGCAAAATTCAAACAAGAGAGTGAGTTAGAGTGAACTAGATTGAGTTCATCAACACATGATAAAGCCCAAGCTAAAAGACTTAACCCCTCTTAATAGTACGGCACCTAACTAGCAACCCGGTCTCCCATCCAAATACCAAGACTGGTAAAAGACTAGGAACACATCTTTAATCCTAGCTAGTTATACCTTTGTCTTTAGCACATCCACTTGGAGCTTTTATGATTTTCATCATCTTCTCTCCAAGTCGGGATCTTCATCTTGTTCATCAACACATGATGAACTCCCCTTGTCTTAGCTTTGGGATCCTCTTTTGAAGCTTATCAACACATGATGACGTACTTGTCCCGTTTATCCATCTTAACCTTGGACTTAACCTATTTCAAACTCATTGAAAGTGTTAGTCTAAAACACATGGTTGTCTCAATCATCATTGCACTCCATTAACACATAATGGATGCTCCCAAGATACTTTGATCTTTTCCTTTGATGATAGACCACAACCCAAAGACAAATAATTGAAAGATTAATTGTGTATTGAGTATACTAATGCAACTAATGATTCATATACTCAAGAACTCTCGATTGCCCTAGGATCAACAAAGTGAACCATTAACACATGACTAGTTCTTTGTTGATTGAATGGCAACCGAACACAATTTAAATTGTCGTGAGTATATATTAACTACACAAGTTTTATATACGCAAATCGATGGAATCTAAAAGTAATGATCCAATTTATATGGAGTGGAGGAAAGGGATCAATACTCTTAAGACCATTAATTACAGAATAAACCCCGTTAGATGTGTGCATACAAATAATTGAACTTGAATCAATATGCACATATTCAATTTTTGATTGCTTTGGAGTTTATCCTATATTGCCATGAGTATACTACAACTACACAAGTTAAATATACTCAAAGGGTTGTTTCAAAGTAATGATCCTTAATATAGAAAGATGGATTAGATCAATACTATTGAAACTTCAAGATTAAACATGAACTCTCCCTAAATATGTGCATTCATGTATATATGGAGTTGGAAACAAAATACACATATTAAGGTTAAAATAATAGTGGAGTTCACTCCTTGTCTTGAATCCAAAGAATGTATCTAAAAATAATAAAGTTGCATTGGATACATACCTTTTGGATTTCCATTTTTCTTTTTCATGAGACTATTTAAAAATATACTCAATAAACACGTTAGTCTCACATTTAGATTTATCAATAAAATCATAACATATTTGATATCAAAGAATGCAACAAAATAGGATAATATGAACTCGAATGCATACCTTTGATATTTTCATCTTTTCATCCAAAAAAGACTAATGAGAGTTAAGCTCAACAAAAAAGTTAGTCTTATAAAAGATTTGTCATTAATTAACAATTGAGACTAATCAATATTATGATTATCAAAAGAGTTAATCTCAATATTAGATTTGTCATTAACACCAAAACCAACTTAATAGAGTTTGAACTTTCAATGTTTACCCAAAATCATTCCATGAGAACTAAACCTTTCCTTTTCTCGAGAAGACAAGAATACACAAACTGTCGTGCTTTACTAAGCAATTATATGCAAGCTAGAAAAAATATAAATCTAAAGTTCCAAGGGAGTGTACATCTTACATATTAGTATATACGGAACAAATAATTGTGATGGTCTAATGGATCAACTGAACAATGGCTGCGAAACGCACGATTTAATCGCAGAATTTACCCGATCACCTCTAAACATCTTTTCAATCTTCTCCATGAACTTTGCAGCCTGCAATAAACCCGATAGATATCAAAGCGAACGAAATATTTCATATGGTCATACAGGAACAATTGGAACTTAGATACATAGTTTGTTGCTGTATGGATTTATGGCCGCGAAGTAGAAAGAAAGCAATTAATAAGTAGGAGTAAGGGTAAACATAGTTGGACAACATAATGGTATATCTAGTTTGTGGTGCTGAAATGTAGTTGCTGACATAAATCTGGGAATGAAGCCGTGTGCGCAATGTTAGACAAAATGTGCGGGAATATACTTATGCTGTATACCTTTTTTCCGTTGTACCAGTGGCAGTGGATGAAGACTACTAAACAGTGCTCTTCATTGCAGAAGCTGCAAGTAAAACTAAGGTAATAAAGTGGGAGAGCAGTTACAATAACTCTAGAAGAAAATTAACTTACCTCATACAGTAGTATTTTTTTATCTGTATAAATTGTGCAGGAGGTATTATCTTTCAGAAGGGAAAAAAGATGTTGTGGCAGTCGAAAATAGAGTCTGAATGAGTAAAAAAACGAGTCTATTAGGCAACTCTGTGTAGGAGCAATGAATGAAGCGGAAGAGATCCACGCGACAAGGGTCGTGCCATGTCAGCTTCTTTTGCAAAAAAAAAGCCTTACTTTTACTGTAGTTACATATAGGTCCCTGTTGATGAGAGCCGTTGATCTTACATATAGGTGTCGATCCAGTGGTCCACACGTCCCCAAGTCCAGACCCATGCGTCGCCAAGAAGTCATCGCCCGCGGAGTCCTGAGTTACTACTGGTATTAGGGGGAAAAAACCGAAACGGCATCATGGCAACTCACAAGAGGTTCTAACAGCGGATAGCGGACCACGGATTGCGGCTCTGGTACAGCGTAGATGGATTGCGGACACCATATTCTTGTAGTGTATTCTAAATAATAGTAATAATTTTGAGTTTTTAGATGCATATTTAAATTATGTCTTACGGAAACACTATTCTGCACCCAACTATAGAATAATTATTCTACGCGTCGGTCAGACGAACGTGTCTAAATCATCCTATGTATGCCCACTTCGTGTGTTATTTAAGCCAATCAGTTACTAACCAACCAATTAATAAATATAGCTCTTAATTTGTACTAGAATCTTTTTTCTTTGATTTAGCCATAACTTTTTATCGGCATTTCCGATTCACGAACAGTTTTCACCGATAACTTACTAAACATAATGATATAAATCTCACCAAAAAATACTAGATGAATGAGATTTAAATGTCAAATGCACTCCAATTCGATGATATTTCAAAAGGGTTCAGCAACCTGTGCAACACTAAAATTATTGAAATTAGTTAACATAGTTAGTAGTTAAAAAAAAAGGTTGCATGCATTGTGTGAAATTGTTTCCTTGAGCCAAAAAGGTCAAGAACATGCTGAAAATTGCTCGGAAACATCCTCATGAGCGTGTTGTGTTGACCAGCAGCTTTCCGAATAAGCTTTACTTGATGTAACAAGAAGCAAGTAATAGAGCTCATCCGCGTGGTGTAACAATTAGACTAGTCGCAGAACTGCACGAGTGCTGAAACCTGAAAGCGATTGTTCTTTACCGAATTTTCTATGTATCCATGCGTGCGAAAAGAAAACAAGTTAGCCCACTGTACATTAGAGATTACGGACCAAAGTTACTAATGCACTCTAATTTCTCAATCACATCTTTAGATTTTACTATTAAATCTCACCATGACACATTATGACCGTGTGATAGCAGTAATATGAAACAGACCAAACTAGTTGTTCGTGAATCAGAGTTGGCAATAAAAAGTTATAGCTCAAACAAAAAAAAAATTCTAGTACAATAAAAAAATCGTATTTATTAGTTGATTGACTACGTAACTCATTGACTTAGTCAACACACGAAGTGGACATACGTGTGATGATTTAGACACGCTCATTCAGGCAACACGTAGAATAACTATTCAACACTGATTAGCATATCTATTAAGTCTTATATCAAACTAGCATGGAATAAACCTCATATACCAAATTATGAGCATAGAGAGCATATGTATTGCAACAATTTTGCATGACTTGAAACAATGCTAAACCCGCTATAACGGCCGCCACTATCGATATATTGTCTGCTACCACCGCAATAGTCCGCTATACCAACAGAGCAACCAGATATATTCCAATCCACTATTTTTGAACTACTAAACCATCATGGTAGCGCCTAGACCACACCCCACTGCCGCAATAGCGGCAACTATTTAGTACAGTGCTCACGAGTTCACGGCAGGAAAGTGGCAAGTGGCAAAAGTTCGATCGCAAGCAAATTGCAGAAGCAACGCGAGATTACAGATTCACAGAGCTTGAAGGCATCGTGACAAAGAAAACCACCAAACTGTACTTACAAAGTAAGCTCTAAGGATTGAAATCTCGGTTTCGCTCTAAATATCGTCCGTGTCCGAAGAACGAAATCTCGTCAAGATCTCGCTATTTCAAACAAATTCCGGCCGAATTGTAAAATCAGAATTTGAATTCCGGTTTTTTGAACCGAGATCTCGGCAAAATTGGACGGCGCGAAAAATGGCTCAAACGATATTGAAAAATTTTGAATTTTTTTGTGAAGGTTCCTGACACATCAATGATATTCTCATAAAAATTTCAGATGATTATCAAATCCTATGAATTTTTAAAAATTCAAACATTAATACTGTCCTGATAAAACTCTGACCGGCAAGTTTGAACTGAATGAAAAATAAAACAAACCACATTATAAATTTTTGAAATTTTTTTTGCATGGTTATGAAGAATCACTCATTTTCCCATAAATTTTTCGGTTGATGGTCAAGCTTCATGAATTTTTAAAAATTCAGACAGTGTTACTATCCTGATAAAAGCTTTACCGGCAAACTTCAACCAAATTAAAAAGGGTACAAACCATGTTAGAAAACTTTCAAATTTTTTGTGGATCATCAATGTTTCTATAAAATTTTCATCTGATTATAAAGCTTCAAGAAATTCCATAAATTCTGACAGTGCTACGTCCTTAGAAAAGACTGATGATCAATATATAGATTTGCTTTAGCAATAAAATATGTTTAAAATTTTTGAAAATTTTGCATAAGGGTTCTAAGGAAATGCTTAAGATCTCATAAAAATTTTGAATTATGATCACACTCCAGTGAATTTATAAAATTCTTACAAGTACAGTGTACCATTTATGTTCTTTGTATTTTTTATTTTTGAAATATAACAAATAAAGTTCAATGCATACATAGATTTGATTGATAAAAAAAAAGTTTAAATTTTTGAAAATTGTAGAGAATGGTACTGAATCAATTCTTAAGCTCTCATAAAAATTTTGGTTCATGATCACACTCGAGAAAATTTATAAAATTCTGAAAATATTACTATCCCAATTATGTTCATTCTGTTTTTGATTTTTTAAAGATAACAAATGAAGTTCAATTATTTTGAAAAATTTTATGATCTACACTTCTTAGGATGGTACCATAAATTTTTTACATCATGATAAAGCACGAACAATTTTATAAAAATCCAACAGTATTTCTGAAGTTTTTAAAAAATGTCTCAAAAATTCAATTTTTCAACACATTTTCATAGGAGATGACTTTCTTAAGGGTTATTGATCAATTTCTAGTCAAATCCGATCATCAAACATCAAATTCCGATCAAAAATAGCGAGATCTCACCGAGATTTCCGAGATTACAATAGCAATTTAAATTTTTTTACTCCGGCCAGTATTTCAAAAATCATTCACGTCCGAAAACTGAGATCTCACGAAATTTCAACGAGATTGGGATCCTTAACAGTCTCGACCAGCTCTTCAGGGCGTCGTGCATATTCCAAATTCACCCTTTCAGATAGGCCGTCCTACATTAACGCTGTCCATGTTGATGACCATTCAAAAGCATGGTTAGTTGCCCGTGCCACATCAATGAACAGTGCGCTACAGATCGCAACAGCCGTAACACCCTACACAGCTACAACAACTTCATCCGTTGAAGTCTTTAGTAAGACATGTTTCTTCAGAGCACATAGATTAATGGATGTTAAAAATAACTCGACTATCTCTATTTATTATCTCTAAACATTATATTCAATTAGTATAGTGCTCTATTTTTCGGTTTTCTTTTTCCAGCACGTGATATATGGTCTTTTTCTCTTAATTCTAGGATATTTGTTTCCTTTTCTTTAAGATGATGCTGGAGGTGAGGGAGATCTGTTGTGGGCCACAGGGATGAGTTAAACACATTAAACAATGGCCATCAGATGTGGGTAAGTAAAGCTGAGGAAATATCTGATAGGTTAATTTTGATGGAAGCAAGTTTCTAGGGACGTTTCGCTGTGTGCATGAAAGTTGAGCCATCTCTAATAGGATGCATTATTTAGGGTGGACGTAGAAAAGAATGCTTAGGTGCATTATAAATGGGTATAGATGCATACATATAGAGAATACAAAGTACAACCGTATATTTCATTAGGGGTTATACATGGAACAACACACTTATTTTGCATTAAAATAAAAAATACAGCCTATATTTATAGATAATGATTTTTGGGCGGAAGGAGTCCATCGTAACAACATGATGTAATTTTGATACCCTCGGGTGCATTTGGTAAATTTATATAGTTGTACGAGCCTTTACCAAAGGGGCCAGAAGTCTGCATCACTCTAGATAAATGTACATGATGCTATCATACAAAAATACATTGTTGTCTATGTAGTTACTATTGTACAAAAATACAATTTCTATCATTACAGAATATACTTCTTCTGTATGACAGAACTTTCTTCTCCAGGGCACGAAGTACTAACCTGCCAGAGGGACAAGGAAAGAAAACCCTCCAGTGTATTGAGTTCCACCTGCAGGTTAAGGTGTTCCATTAATTGGCCGAGGAAAGAGATAAAGCAGCATGAGATAATCATGAAATACAAAGGTAATAAGAATGTTTTTTAGAGGAATAAGAGTGCATTTGATACTGAGACAAGAAACTAAGTAGATTCAGGTGACAAAATCAAGAAAATTTCCTCCAAGTATATAAACATATTGGGAAAGAGAGAACTACAGGTAAGCTTACACATGATACAAAAGAACAAAAAAGAAACTGGATGCCCATAATCGATATATGCTTTACAATGTTAGGGCGCCGCGCATACTTACAGAAAGGGGAAGAATGCACACTCCACTCTGCTGCAACAAACTAATGATACAACAATATTGTGATTAGCTGATTCACTGCACAAAAAGCTGTCATAGCCTATAAGATGTTGCTCTAAGGGAAAAACCCCCCAAATATTGATATTTACATTAGATTCCCCGCGGTTCAATCCATCTCACTGTGTGTTAAATTAACACCAGGCTAAACTGTTGTCCATCCAAAATCACTGTCCTTCAGTATTCATGACAACGGTCCATTTTGCAATGTAAGATCGGAAACAGATGAAAGCTGCCCCTCCAAGGTATTAAGAAGATCAAGGTACTCTCTGAACACGTCATGTGACTGCAAGTTGTATGCAAGCATGTCAAGAGAGACAGAGATGCTTAGAAAGTTCATAAACCCAACAAAACAAGCACCTTTTATGCTTGCTAACCTGTAGAGTAATGCTATATGCTTTCCACAATCGCAAATCATGTCGAAAGAGATCCACCAAAACCTGAGGATATAAGAAAGAATGACAGAAGCAAGGATGAGCACTTTTGCTGAACCAAACAATTGGATGTATAAGAATTCTCTCAAAACCATCACACCTCAAAACATCAAATAAAGCAAAGATGGGAAGTTGCTATTTTTTTACTCATAACAGTGCACCAACTAGTTTCATATCTGAAATATAAAAAAATCCACAACAATCACTTCGGCATTAAGTTTTTGTCAGGTGATTACTTCTGCTTATCATCCTATGTCTAGCTTAATATGGATATGAAAAGAAGATCATTATACCACATACAAAGTACTTCGATTGAGCCTGTTCATTTTTAAAATTTTGTGCAACTTTTAGAATGTTAAGGAATTATCTGCAGAATGGTTATGTATACGAATTCATCTCAAAACCATCGCACCTCAAAACATCAAATAAAGCAAAGATGGGAATTGCTATTTTTTTATTGATAGCAGTGCACCAACTAGAGTCATATCTGATCTCAACAAAAAAAGATGATTCCACAACAATCACTTAGGCATTAAGTTTTTGTCAGGTGATTACTTCAGCTTATCATTCTATGTCTAGCTTAATAAGGATATGAAAAAGGTCAATATACCACAAATAGAGCATATCGATTGATCCTGTTCATTTTTAAAATTTTGTGCAACTTTTAGAATGTTAGGGAGTTATCTGCAGAACGGTTATAACTGGTTTATCTAGGAAAGTAAACTCTGAAAACTGCAAAGAATTCTCAGTGTCCTTGTTTGTGTCAAATGCAGATAGCATATGATCAGATCAATAAAACTGCTGGTACCACCCTAGGCAACAGCACTGCCCGCTCAAAGTACAGCATGTTAAGAAAATTTAGCTTGTGTACAAGGATTGTTAAACATGTGAAAACAGAGAACTATACAAGTGTTACCTCTGCACGTCTCAATAAAGTTGCTAGCACCACGATCCATTCCTTAAACTTGACAGAACACATATGAGCAAGAAGGAACTCAGCATCAAGCCGGCTCTGAAGTGTGTCCATTTGAAGCTGTCATCAGAATATTAATATGTAAATGAGAAAACAGATTAAAGAAAAGCAGATGGAAACAAAAAAAAACAGTTTTTTTTTTCGATCTGTGACTTGCAAATCAACCAAGGGAGCATCAAGTGCAACAGAGTTACAACATTGTTCAAGGCATGCTGTCATCTGCTCCTTGAACCGTGTAAGACAGATTATCTGCATGAGGTTATTTTGGTTCATTGGTTGCTTGTCTTTGACTCTTTTCAATATTGTTAAGTGATTTGCTGGAGTAAGCATTTCCCTATCTATTAAACAGACATTCACAGCAGTTACAATTTGCTCAGGTTCATATTCTTTTTTATTATTATTTTAAACATACCGTATTCTTTTATTAAGTGTACTTCATTCAGCACATTATCAAGCTTTGTTAAGGAAAGTAGAAATTGGTGTGAGAAAACTGTGGCGAACTGAACTGCAAAAAAAATTGACGACAAAGAACATTAATAGCCTGCTGGGAACACCATTTAGTATGTGATCTTGGTTAACACATGCTTTATTGTAAACATAAAAGCTGGAGAGTTTCATCTTTAAAGATTACAAAATATTGAAAATTTGAAATATGTACATGTATATGGGTAATATATTCGATGCAGGCCCAAATGTTTTTATTAAGCAGAATTTCTATAAACACCAAGGTGTCATGCCTATAACGGTAAGTAAGACAAGGCTTCATAATTTGCAAATAAATTGAGCACAAGTAAATATGAGCTATTAATGTTTCATGATTTGTTAAATGATAACCTTTTGTCCGATCAATTCAAGTGCAGATGCAAAATTCTCCAGTCGAGCAGACCCTAGCCTTTCTCGCTGAAGATATTCCTGCATGAAGTAACAACATATATTGATAATATGTGGCTTTGTATCAATAAGATTGGTAATAATGATGAATGGTGACAATCTCACCACAAGATCAAATTGAGTCCCTTTGACAAAAGCAACGAGCTTAGAAAGTTCCTTGCCAGACATCAAATAGCTAGCATGGCTCTCCAGAATGTTCATAACAGAGGCAATATGTGGGCTGAATTCTTTCATTGAGTTACTGGCCAAGCAAAAATAAAACATGAGAAATTTCCAATAGCAACCATAGCCTTCTAAATTAACTACAAAACATACCTTTTCAAATCAGAAGATTGTCGCTTATATGGCGAACGGAACAGAAAATAGTCCAGAAACCTTGGAGAGAGTTTTTCAGAGTCAGTGGCATTTTCGAAGTCTCTGCCAGATCTTAGCAAGAAGCGGACCTAAGAACATTAAGGCATTCCCTTATTCATCTGTAATATATAATATATAATATTAATAAAAGAAATAGACAAGATATATCACAAAAAGCATACCAACTCCCCAGCAAGCTCATACAGAGATTCATCAAGTGTAGCCTGGCAAGTATTAAACACTCGAAAGTGAGAGCTTGAACATGCGAGAAAACTAATGCTCAGACCAAAACCACCTTACGGTGAAAGAAAAAGAATTACTTGAAGCAAACGGAGTGCACAGTACTGACTGACAGCAGGGCCTTCCAGCTTAGCAATGACCTGTAATTGCACAACATTTTCAATGCAAGTTCTTGCAGAAATTAATGATAATGATGACGATGGTGATAATAATCTTCTGTCAGTGCATAACTAGAACAAACTTAATAAATGGTAGGTCCATTCATGCAAGCAATAAAAACTAGAGTTCAAATGAGCAAAATCAAAAATAGGAGCAATACTATCATGCATCGTATGGTATTTAACACCCAGAAGGATTTACCGTACCAGTATGTAGCAAGCAGCAGTCCTATACCATCTCCGTTGGAAACATTCCTCAAACATCCTAACATGAAAGATCAGTCATATTAAGAACATAATTATATTGTATTTCAAATCTTAATCAAATTTAAACATTGGTTGGTAAACATCTTGCTGTCAATAAACATTTTAGGAATACGTCCATTTTACACCCCTGCGCTTTCCAAAAAAGTCTATTTAACACCCTCAACTATAAAACCGGGTATTTAGCACTCCAAACTTACAAAACTGGGTCAATTTACATCCTAAGGCAGTTTTGGAGAGCGGTTTTGCTAACGAGGATCCAACTCAAGGTGGTTTTTGTCATGTTGGCAGCCATGTCATCCATGTTTGCTGATGCGAATCCAAATGAGAGAAGTGATGATGATAAGAAGAGAATGAATATAGAGAGAAAAGGAGTGAGAAAGAGGTTGACAAAATGGTGTTTGTACCCTTGAATTGGATCCTCATTGCCAAAACTCGATGACATGGCTACCGACATGGCAGAAACCACCCTGAGTTGGATCCCCATCAGCAAAATGGCTCTCCAAAACCGCCTTAGGGTGTAAATTGACCTGGTTTTATAAGTTCGCGATGCTAAATACCCGGTTTTATAGTTAAGGGTGTTAAATGGACTTTTTAGAAAGTTCATGGGTGTAAAATAGACTTATTACAACATTTTATTTCGAGTCTGCCCACTTCCAAGATAGCAAATGCAGGTACTGGTAATCTTAGATTTTCTACTAGTATGTATATCCATCAATGAAGAATCAATAAAATGATGAAAACTGACTGCTGTTGTCCTGACCAGCCAGTTCACTAAAATCTCTCAGCAGTGCCTATACAATTAAGATGATTTTTCCACCAGAGTAGTCCATGATAGTTTTGATGATAGCCAAGTTAACAGAATCAACAACCAAATCATTGAGATTGTTGTGGATGGGCACCAACTGACATATGGAGGTATCCCAAACATAAGTACATGTAGAGACTAGTAGATATATGGTAACTGCTAAGAGAAAGAGTTGCACAACTACAAAATTTCAGGAGCACATAAATGTTGTCTTCAAATTATAAGGATATGCATCTTTCAAATAAGGCTGCACACTTACTCTGTGGATCGTCCAGCTGCAGAGAAAAGATCTGCCCAGTGCCGACCATCAGTTTTCCTAGCAACACTGACTACAACATCCATATATTCAGGAAAATTTCTAAGTAGGTCGCAGGTCTTTTCTAGAAGAGACTTCTTTGGAGATTCACTTTTTTGTGAAAGCTGATTTTTTGAAGCACTTGGCCTGCAATTAGCAAAGTGGCCAACCAGAAAAAGGTGGCAAGATAATATTTCAGCAAAGAACACTATAGAATGAAAGCTAGCATCTTAGTCAACAAATGATGCAAGCATGCTACAATTAACAGTACAACATTGTATAGAAATATTAGAGTGATGGATAGCATCCAGTTGAAAGCGGCTTATAAAAAATAGGCAAGCAACTATAGCATGTGGCCGTCTTTGTTTTAGCTCCACATTGCGTATATGTAGTACAACTGTATAAGGACAGTGCAAGTTAGAATCAATAATCAAAATACCTTGATATATCTGCATCAAATACCGTAAACAGAAGCCACTCTAAACAGTGAGAAAAGTGAGGCTTCTCTGCCGATAAGTTTGCCAAACGTAAAGCTTCTTCATTTTTGTCTCTCTGGTTTAAAAAATTAAACAGAATGGAGTAAATTTAGAGGCACAAGAAATGATTTATGCCACATGGCCTTGGCATTCGATGTATAGCTCTACAAAACAGTCCAAAATACAGAAAGTGATGCAACCAATAAAAGCATTCCTGTAAACATAAATTTCATGGTAAAATCCTTTTTTCAAAGACATAGAACCTAGTTTACTCCAAAAGCATCTTCTTTCGATAATTATGTTAAACCGGCAACAAAAAATAGTCTTGCTACACAACTCAACGATGCCGAATGGTACAATATGGCAATTCAATAAGAAATTTATCCCTACATTCTGCCTAATGTATTGAATTTTCTCCAGATGTTCCAAAGGACAGCACAATGGTTAGTAACTTGTTAGATCTTAACATAGGCTTACTCGTATATACCAACTAAACCAGAGAAAAGAACAAGTACGGCCAACTCCCTGTTATCCCTATGCTGTTTTGGATTCAGCAATGAGTTCTACCAAATTTTAAAAAGAGTTGCAGAAGAGTGGAATGGCCAGAGAAAATGATGAATCAATGGGCATAAGTCATAGGTTGACTTTATACATTCAGTCAGTCAGAACAACAAAATAGACATACTTAACCAAATTAAAACCATGGTCTGAAAAAAATGTTAGATGCCAACGTAAGAATAAATGTTGGCAGGCCACTTTGGATACTTGTATCGATGCTTATGCTGTCTTGGTCAAATTTTGTCCTTTTCCTTTTCATCTTTGAAGTAACTAACTCCCATTTTTTTCTTGGCCGTGTACCATCATTAATGTGAAGGAAAGAGCTAAATTTTAGGTGTCCTGCTAGGACTAGGAGTCTCAAATTTTTCAAAATATCATTTTTTTTTCATTCTTCTCAGATTAATGCAGGAGTTTCTGAAGATTGCTTTTATCTACAGAAATGCCATCTAGAATGAATAATAATATATATAATAAAGAAGCATGCTTGTTTTAAATTTTACCTGAAGGAGATGTCGTAGTAAACAATGCAATATTGTTTGTGCTTGAGGAGAAGGCTCAAAGCATGGGAACTCTGCGGTTGAGAAGGACATTCTCTGAGAAACACCAACAACTACACCAACATTTGGAAGAAGACCAAGAGGATACACCTCGCGGTCAAATTCAAGCTCCGGATCCAACTACAGAATCAAATGAGATGTGTTCAATTAACTTCTCATATTATTTCCATAAAGGTTTCAATTAAAAAAAGGGAGCATCATATGAAAATATTATAACTTCAATAAATAGATTTGCCCATAAAAATAAATAATTCACACAAGGTAGGTGGAAAAACTCAAAACAAATATCAAAATTATCGCATGATATAAAATCTATACCTGCAAGAAATCTTCTTGCTTAAAAGGATTTGTTCCATGAGATGGGTACCATACCTGCAACAAAACAGTTTCTGTATAAAAGAGTAGCAAGCGAAATTTGAAAAAGAAAAAGATATATGCCCTCAGAGAGGTGTGCATAACTGAGTAAGTATATATATTGAAGAATACATTATAACAAACCTGCATCCCTTGATGACCGTAGTCAAGCCATGAAACCTCTTTGATAAGATTACCCTTCTCTTCCATTTGGGAACAAGTGACCCATAAGAGTTCAACTGAATTTGTAAGTGCTTGTTCATGTCCATCGTCCATGTCCAGCACAGAAAGTTCCCCATTCATCCGCAAGATCAGACATCTGATATATAGCAAAACAGATAAAAATCAACGAGAATAGGATTCAGTGATATTTGGGTTAACAATATACCTTGAAGGTTGTTGCGACAAGCAGTCAGAAGATCCATTAGTATCCCGTTTCAGCATTCCTTCATCGGTTGGTTCAGGGATGAAGCGCATTGAAACAGGTGGGCTCTTCGGACTCATGATTGAAAGTTCTCGAACTGTTGAAAGCTGTTCATAGAGAACTATCAATTATCACTTAGATGTTGACAACATGTTCTGCACTGAGGATAAAAGTCTTTCACATCACCTGTAAAACTGGACTACTAGCAGGTGATAATTCTCCTGAGATCATCACATGGAAGATATGCACATCAAATGGACTGTAGGTAACAAGTATATAGTCCTGGAAGACATCCATGACAATCGGTCTACCAAGCAGTGGTTTCCGGTAAAGTAAGGAGCTATGATCAAGGTGATATCTTGGGAAAAAGAGCAGCTCATACCTAAGAAAAATGCAACAAACATGTCATATCGCTAAATGTTAAATAGCAACTCATACTCACAAGAAAAAAAATTGGTATTTAAATAGGTACCAAAGAACAATGAACAGGAAAAATTAATAAAGACACTTTTGACATATTAGCAAACTATGCAGTTCAGCCAGTATTTTTGTGAGTTCAAGCACCATGTGGTTCAATGCATGAAACTCTCAGCGCACATACAATGACAAATAGAGATCTGTCATGTATTTAACCAGGAAAGCTCAGCCTTGAATACAATTACCAAATACTCCCTCTATCCAAGTTTATATGGCGTATTTCTTCTTGGCACATAGACTAAGAAGATATTGAAAATGATTGAAAATGACTAGATTACCCAATACCCATAATTATTATCACTAAGCATTATATAGAATGCATGCATGTAGAGAATATGAAGTAAAGATGGATATTTATTAGGAGTATACAGGGAACATCACTCTAATTTTGCATTGGAATATGAAATAGGCCTTATATTTATGGACAGAGGGAGTAGCAAATAGAAGGTAAAGAACGTGAGACTAACGTGTTTGATGAATCAACATAGTTGCATACGATGACTATCTTGCCCAGCCACAACAAGCCTTTGCATTGAATCTTTTGCTCTTGCGTAACATCCCCAAAAACACGCCACCTTTTATGGCGCAAATCATACAGCACTAGCCCATGAGAGCCAGCAACTGCCAAGTACATACCATCATTGCTTGCAACTACATGCAGAATTGGCCAGTTCTGTGAAATATAGGACACCTGCTTCCCAAAAAAGTTAATAGAATGAGTCATAAAACAACATATATTGCAGTACTTTTGCCTGAAAAATAAAATCATAAGTATATGAACTTGAAGACTTAACTGGAACATTAAGATGCAATATCTTAAGTTCATCAGAATCATCGGGTTGCACCAATAGTATTCGATCTTCGCCATAAAGAATCTGGCGAGTATATGTTGTGCCTGAAAGCCCTCTGTTTAGGCAACATTTGGCAAATGAGAAAGCAAGAATCCTTTCTGACAAGCTTTCTTCAACTGCAAATAATTTATAACCATAATCATCCCACTGAATGTGTGATGTCCCACCCATTAGAGGCTCAAATTTTAGAGCATTAGGTTTAACCATTGGAGATGAGGCAGAATTTGATCCGGTTTGACGAATTGTGCACATCAACCGACATCCAGATACAGACCAAACAGTAAGTCCCCTAAATTTCCATCCAACTGCAAAAGCACAATTGTCAGGCGTCCATGATATACAAGTAACAGGACCGGTATCTTCCACTGAATACCTACAATTTTTTACCCAAGAAACAAAACAGTTATATCTCAGCTTCAATAAAATAACTGAAAAGCATTGCTGGGTAAATTGACATAGTTACACATTAGTCATGAACCACAGACTAAATATAAATCATTGACCATTCTAGGCAAAATGAAACGATCAAGGCTAACCACAAGGCAACCAGGCTTTCCAAATCTGCATTGAATTTACATCACTTGGAGATGTAGACATCTTGTGAAGTAACAAAAAAATGTCTTATTTTTCTACTAACGATTCATTACTATGCAAACAGAATGTCCTAAATCAGCACAAATTTGCAATCAACAGCAAGAAAATTAGGTAGTGAGAACTATCTATGCCGCAGGACTACAATCTCTAAAAACTTGTAACAAACAAATAATAATGTGAGACTTACCCCCAATCATACAAAGAAATCGTGCGTATGTGCCGTGCAGTTTCAGCCAGGTCATACAATTCAACAACACCTCTACTGCAGCCAACAGCAAGAATCCGCTGATCCGAAGCCACAGAAGTACACATCGCATCATCAGTGTTCAACCATCTGTCTATTCTGATGCTGCTGGTTTGCTTTAATCCCTTCTTACCAACAGTACAGAGTGCAATCTGACAGTCTGAATACAAAGCAACCAGCAATCTTAGCTTCACCGACAACTCAACATGGATGATAGCAGAATTCCCTGTGCAGCAGGGAGCAGGCCTTGCATCAGAATTTTCTCGGAAACTAGGTGGATCAAACACCAAAGCATCTACAACAGCAGTAGTTTTGTCGGACGAACATGCAGAGCAACCAAGCTTGAAGCTGTCCAATAACTGGCAAGTAGCAACAATACATGGAACAAGCTTAACATAGCAAGTAGGAAGCAAAAAGGACATAACTATTTCGCATCTAATCAGTAATAACTTACAAGAAACAAAAGTAGTATGCATTTCCATGTACCTCAGCATTCCAGGACACCACCTGCAAGTGCCCATTTGACAGTCCAAGGAGCATGCTTTTGCTATCGCATACAAAATTGCTCCTGCAGCATGATATCGCACCTACAAGTTAGCTCCCTTACAGGAATTTCGCATCACATTTTGTGGTTAAGGAGCAGCGAATACCATACGTTATAGAAATGCCATTGGCGAGAGGAACCTTCTCGACGATTATTAGGGATATACTGGCGAGGCAAAGCCCAGGGAGCTGCTTGCCACCAACAATCAGCGGCTTCCCCGAGAGCTGCACCTTGTATATGTGAAGGTAGAAGGAAGAGGTCTGCACATAGACATAGCACACACCTGATGAGTTGCTGTGCACAGGGAGCGAGCCGGAGCAAGGGGAGATAGGGCAGTGGGCTGACCAGGACGGCGACGGTCTTGGCGTCGGGGCTCCAGACGGCGTGGGCGTTGTGGCCGTGGGCGTCGAGGGAGTCGAGGGAGCGGTCGAGGCGGGCCAGGCGGACCTTGTGGTGAGAGGCGGACCAGAGGTGGAGGGAGGCCGGGCAGACGGCGAGAAGGAGGCGGCCGAGGACGCGGAGGAGGACCACTCGGTCGGAGTCGCCCGGGTCCAGCGGGATCGACTGCGGCCACCCGTACGACATGTACATCGCGGCGGCGGCGGCGGCGGCGGCGGGCTGTTGGCGCCGGGCGCCCCTCGGTGGTGGTTGGGCGAGATGCGGGTCGGGGTTCGGGGAGATCTGATGGGGAAGGGAGGAGACTGGTAGGCGATGCGGGAGATGCAGCAGTTGTTTTGGCCTTTTCTTTTTTTATTCTCTATTTCAGAATCAGATCAGAGCCATCTGATCAGATTGCTTCTGATTGCACCCTGTTACCGTGGGTCACAGTAGATGCTAAACTTTGAAGACATCTACATTATCTTTAAAACATGATTTTGATCACTAATTTTTATTATGATAATAAGGAGGTAATTATATGCTTTTCTTTTTGACAGTTACACAAATATTAAAGCATGAATGAAGTGTAGATTGTTATTTAATACATTTTTTTGTTTTAAGATTTGTGCAACTTGTATTAAGAGAAAAAGCATTGAAGCACTGCTCATAATATATTTATAAAATCTAATGAAATTATAATATTGTGGAAGTAATTTTCGAGACAAATATACCATATATTTTTCATATATCCAATTTAAAAATTTTAAAAGATATTGATGGTTAAAGTTTTAAAAGTTTGATTGTAACTATATTCAAAACGACGACTATTTGTGTTATACCGACGAAAAGAAAGGATTAGCGTCCGAGCTAAAGAAAATGTCGGGCAGCGTGGGCAGAAGAATGCTGTATAGTACTAACTGGCTTTGCGTCTGATTTGGGACACAGAGAACTTCGCACTAGCAATAGATTGATGAACACTGGTTGAGAGAATAGATTGATGAACTACATTTGGTAGGATGAACTATATTCAAAACGACGACTATTTGTGTTATACCGACGAAAAGAAAGGATTAGCGTCCGAGCTAAAGAAAATGTCGGGCAGCGTGGGCAGAAGAATGCTGTGTAGTACTAACTGGCTTTGCGTCTGATTTGGGACACAGAGAACTTCGCACTAGCAATAGATTGATAAACACTGGTTGAGAGAATAGATTGATGAACTACATTTGGTAGGATGAAGTACGCTATCTACATCAATTTAGTGTCATTTTCTTTCCGAATTTTAGTACCACTTCGCAGTTGGCTCCAAATCCATTATCTATCACATAGCACGTCACACCATTAATACAAGATTACATTGGCAATACGCTGCTGTAGTATTTGTATCATCTATCTAACATAGCATTTTGCGGTAATGGCACGGTGTTACAGATCCATAACGTTGAATATGGCCATTGCATTAGAGATTGATGGTATTTTGGATGGGTCCGGTACTGCAACGACACTAACTTGGTACATTCCCCCCTCTGGGATGGCTGTGAAGTATGAAACCACCCACCCAGTGGCACCGGTCAAGATCAATGTCACGCACTGGATTTAGCAAAAAAAAAAAACAATTGAACACCTCAAACTCGTTGGCCACAATATCACGTCATGATTTTACATAACAGCCTTAAGTTCTGTTTGTTTCGATTTTTTCATTAACTTAAAAGCAAAAAAATCAAAACCGAAACAAACGACTGACTTTTAAGCCAAACTTAAAAAAAGCCAAAAGCTTCCATATAACTATAAGCCAAAAACAAGATGAAAGGTGTTTTTTTTTAGCTTTTTTGGGATGAAATCTCTTTACCACTGGAAGTCTCCAAAATTACCCACCAAATACCATCATATATAAACTCAAGAATCCTTCTCCTATCTCCACATCTTCTCTCGCTCCCCTGTGCTACATACCTTCTCCCTCCGCCGCTCCAATCTCTGCCGTCCTCGACCTCCTCCCTCCTCCATCGTCCTCAGCCTCCTTCCTCCTCCACCAACCCGGATTAAGTTAATAAATAATTATGCTCAGAATGAAGTTTGATCTGAAGATTAATCTATATTTTTTAATACGATATTCGGTGAAAAAAGTTTGAAACATTTGTATTAGATAAATCAGTACAAAAAAAGTCCTTACAACTTTAAAGGGTATTCCAAACTTTCTAGCAATAAACTACACTCAGGGTTTACAAAACCGAATTTCAAAAAATCGTTCGAAATTCGAAAACACCAAAAACCGCACGAAAACCGTTAGAAACGGAAGGGTTAATAAATAAAAAAATCGAAAACCGTTCAATTTCTACTCGATTTTTCACAAAAAACCAACCACCGATTGAATGTTTAAATGGTTTTCGAGCGATTTTTAACGCATAAATTTTTTCAAAATTTTAATTTTTTTAAAAAAATAAATTAAAACGGTTTACCAAACGGTTTTGGATATCGAATCGCAACAGTACGCTCGAAAACCGCAGTTTTCGCCAGTTTTGTGAACCCTGGCTACACCATCCAACTCATCAAAAAGCTAGGATACCAAACAGCATATCTTGGCTTAAAAACAGGCAGCTTAAAAGCTCGTTAAACCAAAAAACTAGCTTTAAGCCAAAAGCCAAAAAACCTAAACCAAAACAAACAGGACCTTAGTACCTTGCCCGTTAGCAATACAACTTTTCCCAAGATTAGCAGTGCAGCTACGTACATTTCTAACACAATACGATCAATCGATCAGGCCTGGGGCAACCACGAAAAATTAAGATATCGTGAAACTAGTTCTCGTCAAGGCTCGCTTTGCAGATATCACCCATGAAGTAAGAGTTTCACAACCTTCCAAGCTGATGATGGTTTCACCACCTAAAATAGCAGTAGAAGGGCGATCTACGAGACCTCCTCAGCTTCAAACCAGAGCAAGCATTCCATAGTCGTGAAAACGGGAGACAAGGTAGTTTCAGCACATCATGCTCCTGGCTCCTGCCAAACATAACGGCGGTGCTCATATTGGCAGCCATTTCTGCTCCATTCTCAGCACAAGACAGTGCGATTCCATTCTCTTTTCAGCATATGACGGTGTGACAGCACTCGCTACATGGTGAGCTGAAGCTACTCAACGTTGGATCACAATCACTCCATATCAGAAATTTCATCCTCGTCCTCGTCCTCGTCAAGGATATAAACCAAAGCATTCCTCCGAGATGAAAAGACACAAGCAACTCCTCTTGAGGCTGCAAACAACATTCAGAAACAAAAAAAAAAACGAGCTCCAGCCATCAGACCCATCATTCATTATGTAAAATGCATAACAACAAAATTCCTGAGTAAACACTCAACGTACCACTGACTGCCAGTGGAGCAGACACAGCGTGAGGTATGCTACGAACTTTTCCATAATCTGTGTCCAATTGGAGTTCCAGTGCCTACATATGTTCGTGGCAGGAAATTAGCAATGCTATTACAATTTGCCAGTAGAAGCATGGTCAAGGTCAACAAGTAGGTTTCATATAATAACTAGATTTGGTGTGATAATGTGTGACCTTACTCACATAATGAGTAAAAGAACAGAAAATAGGTTCTTGTCAACACACCAATTTGCAGATCCAGTTCAAAGTTGTTTATCTTGTTCCAATGATTAATTGATGTAACTATTTTTTTAGTAATTTATCTCAGTAGGGTTCTCCCCTGCTGTTCTCATAAAAAAGATTCTTACCACCAGTTCTTGTAGACTGTAAATATTTGCAGGGAATGTTCTTGAGAGTGGCGCAAAAGAAAAGTTCTCTGTCTGCAGCATCACCATCCAAGATTTCCCAGGACTATCAGAACAGGACCTTTCACTAAGTAGTAAAACAACCTGGTTGTCCTGTGTGAATATCCGTTAATTTTGTAAGCAATGCCAAGTACTGTACAAAAAATGAAATACTGCCTCCATAGATGCAACAGGGGGTACCTTATAAAGAAACAGATCAACACACTCATATTCGTCGGGTATACGCAACAGAAAACCTGAAAGTGATGGCACGCTGAAGGTAGTACAAGAGTTACAGAAGCCCTTTATCACACCAATGCAATTTCTTAAATTTAAGGATCCATCTGGTATCTTGAAGCAAACGTAATCAGTCAAGTTATATGAAGACATGCTATGCTGCGAATCTTCAACCTGCTATTTTGAGTAACCAATTAAAATTATGAAGAGCAACAGATCATGCTATTAATGCAGTAGGCAGAAATCACCAAAGAGAACATGAACCTTATAGAATGATATTGATGTCGGAGTACAGGTTGATGACAAAGCAACTGACGATGTAACAGGATAAAGAGGAAGCAATCCTTGACAATGTATTTGTGAAGAAATAGTGGTGAATGGCATCAAGAAAGCCTCCTTCAGGCTGAAAAAGAAGAGATAAAATGGTAAGTGTAGCATAACACTGCTTAGCGAATGGAAAGGATCAGCAATGTTTAAGCAACAAGCAACAGATTGTTCTGTCTGTGAGAAATGAAAGCACAAAAACTTCACTGACAATACATTGAGTCGACTGTTTCCAAATAACATAGTAAAAGGAATTAAGACAATCTCAAGCAATCTAGCATATATAATAGCAAAGAACTTCAAGTAATAAAATGACACCTTTCTTCCAGCTCATTAAATTGTTTTACCAAACTCCTTTCCAAAAATTTGGTGTCCTTAAATCCTCCAAAAACTACTAGCTGCTCAACATGTCTTGTAGTATCCCTGAAAAAGCATGTTGAACACAGTTAATAAATGCAGCAACACCTTCACTGGCTTGGATTTAGGAAATGCTAAGAGCGCACATTCCAAAATCTTCAATGACTGGATTCAGTGAACCAATGCAGTTTCTGCTTTCAAAAAGAAAAGGCAATGCAGTTTCCAACACCAAGGCACCTAGCATACAACAATCTGAAAAATATACATTTCAAAGTAGTTCCTGTGAGAGTCAACCAGTATCTATGAAGATTTCCATGGTACAATCCACTCATCTTGTCCAGATATAACCACGCACTTATGTTTATAGATGGGTGAAGAGCAACTTGAGAATAGGTACCATAAAGATTCGAATCTATACACACGGTATTAATAAAGAGTACAGACCAATCCATAAATAAGAAACAAAAATCAATAATTGGCAAGCTGCTTACAGATCACACTCAAATCTCTGATCTGAGTCAAGTAACTGTTTGATTGGATCCTTGTCAAGAAGAAACTTCAGAAAAATCACCACAAGTTCACTACAAAAGATGATGCCCTGGTAATTAATAACAAATGTTGATTCATAACTTGAGATTAAGAGAATAATAATAAGAAAAAAACAAACCTGTTTGCTGGTGGAACTTGATCGGTTGGTTCACTTAATAATATCTTAACACACTTCAAAACCCAACTGAAGAAATTTTGAAACTGAAAAGTTGACAAATTAATGGAAGTTACTACAGAATAAACCCCTAAAGGTATAGCATGATCACTAACCATAACTGCATATAGGAAACAATAGAGCATGGAAGCACATAATATTGCACAAACTCAATATATATCAAACAGTTTTGCCACTAACAAAAGCATGTCCAATACATAAATGCTAACCATAGATTCTCTTATTTTGAGTATGGATGAAAACATCACATATATTCCCTGTCAAAAAAAACATTACATTTAGGAAATTTTGGGAATATGATTGGCTGTTTAAACATTCAGGAACAAATTGGCACACACTTGCTGGAATGTTTGTTCAGTCTACACTGCCTACTACTGTAATAAACACAATAATTAAGACAAATCATTTTTGCATACACAGCCATACAAAAGGTTATGCCCACTTATCCAGGAAGGAGCTTCAATTTAAAAGGGCAAAAGGCCCAAGTTCATACAAAAGTTGAAAACACGGTAAGAACACATACAAAAAGAAAAAGGTGTACCAGATATAGAACGTTAGCCGCAACCCTTGAAAACCGCTCAACTTGCACAACTAGCATCCCTATCTTCTCAGTTACACCATCGATAAGCTTTTCATCTAACCCAATGTTCTGAAATCGTGAACGCCATCTTGCAAGACCTCTTAGTTCTGCAAGTCTGAATGAAATAATTTCGACTGCAGGCTGTAAATAGAGAACATAAATAAGCAAGCCACTATTTTCAAAATAGAAACTAGAAAAAGGTTACAAGTATGTAGAACACTGTGAATCTGGCCAATAGAGATGACCTTCAGTTAGAGAACCATATGCTTCAATCTTTATTTCCATGCAGAAAAACAATATTGTAATGTTAAAGCCTTAAAGGAAGATATATCTATGTTATTCAGAACCTTGAGGGAGAAAGCAAAAAATGGTATTACTAAAATACTAATAACACTACCTGCTTTAAGTCACTTAACTAGTACAACACTAACAATATCACGAGACTTTACTTGTAGTAGCAGAATGATGTGAAGCTGTCCATAAACTCTATAGCATCCATTGAGAAGTCAACAAAAAACACAAACAACGGTATAGAAACATGTCGCTGTGGCGTCAATAGTAGTAGCTGACCTGAAGATGCTCACTGACAACAACACGAAGTTCTCTTCCAGCACTGTCAACAGCCTTAGCTATCCTCTTGAGACCCTATCCACATATTAAATGACAAGTTTAGACAATTTCTCTCAGAAAACAAGTTACGGAAGTTATGGTAGTAACAACAAATACCGCTTCACCAAGTGAGCTGACTAAAAATTGGTGAAGTGCTGGACTTGTACGTGTCCCAAACAAAAGGCTCATAAACTCATCCTCGGAGCTAGATTCCATCCCTGTAAACAGTCAGAAACTTTCACCAATGGAGACAGAATAAAGGTACGAGTTTCTTGATTGTTATGGCTTTAAGAGAAATCAATCATACCATGGGCAACTATCAGAGAAGGCAAGGCACTAAATTTCTCATGAAATAAGTTCATAGCACTTGACCATTGTTTGAACATCATAGATATGGAAGCGCGAACAACTTCAACCAGATCTTGAATACTTGACGCTTGCTGGGACACCTGATGTAGCTCATTTTTCCTTTACAGCATTTATTGGTGATAACACAAGCGGAATAAGAAAATCTTTATTTTACCAATTTTAGTAGGTACAGCAAAGCAGTTAATATCCTTGCAAACTTTAGTAGTGAAACATCACTTCTATGCTTAGAGGAACTAACAACAGCCCAAGATATTTGCACCTGACTATTGTAACATCCCATAAAATTCAAAAAAATGAAAAATGAAAAGTTTGAAATTAAAAAATGGAATTGAATAAAAGTTTTAATTGAAATCAAGATTTTGATTTTAAACAATATCTTTTCTTCATTTTCTTGCATTTTAATCTTAAAGAAAAGAAAGATTTCAATATTAAAATTATTTCTTTCAAAGCAAACAAACTATAAAAATGAATTTGAAATATGTTCTAAATTTGAATTTGAATTTTTCTGAATTTGCTATAATTATTGGTTTTTCTTGAGTTTTTGCATTAAAAGAAAAGTCAAATATGTTGAAATGGTAAAAGTAAAAAGGTAAAAACATAAAATCAACAAAAAATTGCAAAACTCGTACTAAAATATCAGAGCACTCCAGAACCCTAATCATGTCAGTTGAGATATTCTGAACCATTAAAATATAAGAAAAGACAAATGTAATCATGAGATTGATATCAATCCAGATATTGTCAGATTTGTGTAGAAATCTCCAGGGCTTATCTGAAGCCAAGATTTTTACCATGCCGACATCATATCCTTATCTACCTCTGGTAAAAAGATCAAAAATTAAAACTGGTATTTAAAGTTTTTAAAAATTCAAAAACAGAAAGTAAATAAAACTGAAAGTATCAATGTCAAAATTATTAAAATTTAATTATAAAAGGTAAAAATCTGAAAATTTTATAGAAGGTGTATGGTGCCAATTCAGATCCTCACAAAAAGTTTCATAAAACAATAATCTCATCTTGATCCTCAATTAAATAGAAAACAGAATATGCAGAAATTCAAAAGTCTCATTGTCAGAATTTTAATAAAATTTATGCTAAGAGTCTTTATCTGAAAATTTTACTGGACTCTTATCTTTACCTTGCCGACCTAGATAAAAATTTTCAAAAACAAACCAGTTGGTTTGATAGCCTCAATCGTTGTGCTAAGTCGGTTCTGTCCAGGAGCTGTAAAAATCAGTTTGTACTGTGTCGCTTGCAAGCGGGCCCGGCGACCCAGCTGGCCCCTGCCGACTTGCCCCCGCACGTCAGCCAGTTCCCGTTTCTTCTTTCTTCTGCTCTCTCCCTCTCTGTTATCTCTCGCGCAGTCTGAATCCAGCGAGAAACCGCCTCAAATCTTGTCGCTTCCCGCCGCAATCTTCGTTGCTCGAGGTGCCAACTTGCCTCTCCTGTCACGGCTGTCATTGCTTCTTGATTCGCGCGCTCTCTCAGCCAAGAAGGCTCGCGCATCAACTCAACAGAGCCGCCGCTTATAGTCTGCGTTCAAGCACCGCCTTACCTCTTCTATATAAGCCACCGTAGCTCTTCGTTAGTATTCACGTTTTCCTGAAGCCGTGACCAAAAGCTTCTCTCCCTCCCGCATTTTCTTCCTCATTTCCATCCGCATACCACCACGGCAAAAACAACTGCTCACTTCTCCCTTAAACCACCAAAGTCCAATAACCCGCACATAAAGCATCCTCAATACGTCTATAATAGGATCCCTCACCAAATTTCGGTGTTGATTGCTCAAATCATTGCCGCCACAGACCCCTTTTCTTCTCCGAGGCCGGCGACAGGTGAGACCCCTCCCCGGTAACTCTTTCTCTTGGCCAAACCTCAAAATGAGTTCCTTAACATCATTTGATGCTAACCTGGGTGATAATGAGTAGAGAAATTCACTGCTTTTGCCTCGCCGCTTGCCGGCCGTGGACAATGACACTGGCTCTCGGTGGCGACCCACCTCTTGGCCATCTCCGGCCACCGCGGTACCACCCCCGTGTGCGCGCAAGTATGCTAAAGCTCATGGTGGAACCCATCCCATCCCCCATTTGTGATTTGCCGCCGTGAGCCGACACCGCCTCCTCGCTTCGGTCGCCGATGCAGCGTGAGCCCACTTGACAATCAGACGACGCTGCGTCATACATCGCGCATGCAGACCACTTGTCGACCACGGCCGCGGCGCGTACTCTCCGCGCCTATGCACCCACGAATGGTCGACCACCACGACTGCGCGATTCATGGGCCCACACGTCGGTCGCGTGCGCGACTGACCTCTCCTCGCCAATGGGCCCCACTGTCGATTACCTCGACCAGTGCAGTCCAAAAATGGAATGCGTGTTTTGAACGCGAAAGCGTACTTTCCATTTCTGGCAAATTTTCTATATTTTCCAAAACCCTAGTGCATTCAAATGAGTATAACTTTTGAACCATAAGACCAAATGAACTGAAATAAATTTCTGAATTCACGATAAATCATGTAGATTCAGAATATGCAAAAATATTTTGAAAATGAACCCTGTTTAAACTTTGAATTCAAATTTAAAGAAAGAGGTTAGAAATATGCTATGTATAGAATTTTTGCAAATAAACTCCAATTTGAATGAAACAAATTTTGTTAGACTTCTTGTATCCTTAGGAACCTGAATATGCAAAAACATTTAGGGTTCACTATGGAAAATATTTAAGTTATATCATGTGGCAATTAATAGTTCAATATTAATTCAAATAATTTTTGCTTCTTGAATCTGATATTACAAGTAAAAGAGCATATAAAATCATAAGCAACGTAATACTGAAACCATCCCCGTATTATGTAATTGCTTTTATTTGGTTCTTCCATCTGATTTCTTTTTACCCTATTGAAATTTATTATTTGTTGTGTTATTGTTGAACGACGTGTAGAACCCGAGGAATCCAAAGTAGTCGTCGACGAACAAGAGTTCGACTTCGAGAATAATCAACAAGGCAAGCACCCCCTTTGATCATGTTGATCCCAGTTTTGCAAATGTTTTCATTAAATGCTTTACTTGCATGCGTATATTCATTAAACTCTGCTATATTGTGGGTAATGGTAGCTATAACCGTAGACACCTGGAATTTCCTTGATAAGTATGGTTTTGTGAACCTTGATAACCCTAGAATAAGGTAGACAATATCTAATGTCATCATGGGATTCCTCACACTTGGTAGACATGCTTAGCAAACTTTAAAAATTCAATATGGTTAAAAATGTTGGATGTGACAAAATGTTGGGTAAAACCTTTCCTTATGGTTGGTATTTTGATTGAAAATGAAAATAAAACTATGGTATTGATGCGGGCAATTATTAGCAATAGCCGGAGGTGCATGAACTTGCACGTAGTGTAGAGAGAGATTATTGCCCGTGTCGGATTAAGGACCGAACTATGGGTTGTTTTCAGGCCAAGAAATGCATACAACCACAAGTGATGGTATGGTACAGCCTTAACCTATTAAGTTACTTAAAACTAGCTTTGCTCATTGGTAAGCCAGAGTAGTACAAGCTTCTTCAGTGACTGGTTGCTCAGAGGGGCGCCCACACCGAGGTGTTGGGAGTCACGTTTGCTGATACAACGGTGTACGTCATACTATGGATATGCTTAATCATTTACTGTACAGTGACTGTACGAACATTTACACCATAGTATGAGTTTAACGTCATTAGGCTGGTGCAAAGTTAGAGTTAAGTAATGTAACAGTTATGTTATGATCTCCTTGCCGACACACCAAAGGAAGTGTGTTACTGGCCTGGCAAAAGAGGTTGATCAATTCTTGTGGGTAAAGCTGTACACCTCTGCAAAGTGTAAAACTAATCGATTAGCCGCGCCCGTGGCTATAGGCACTTGGTAAAGTCATCACATAGCTAGATGTTTTTATTTTCATAAAACTCTGGATTCTACTATGTGTTGGTGGAAGATGGTTCGTGGATATGGTCATGATACCTAAGTTCGTGATTTTACTTATTCGTACTTTACATACTGTTATTTTACTTATTAAGTCTGCTTTTACTTAAATTCCGTTTGCAATCTACTATTCAGTATTTACATTTCAAATTTAGCTTTATGCAAATTAACCGTAGAAACCTTTCCTTTGAAATGGCCTGCATGTATTATAGGATTTGCAAAAGTCTTGCGAGTACGTAAGTACTCAACTTGCCTTTGTTGATATTTTTAAGTGAATATTCATAATATCCCGACGACACACACTTCGATGCAGGATTCAGGAATGTAAACGATGAATTTTACTAGGGTTTTACCTTGTTAATTGCCTGTGGGGGTATTGGGTTAAAAAGGCATACTACAAGATGTTTGTCTCCACCGCAGTATTTTACTTTTGGTATTATAAGAATACTATGTAACTCTACTTCCGCTGTGTAATAAAATCTTATGTATGGTTGTGATATCAATTTTTGATTGTGCGTACTAGCCACTGATTATGGGATTAGTACTATATGCACATGGTACCTATTATTGATATTTATTATCAAAAATGGGGGCCTTAAAACTATAAAACAGAATTATAGTTTTAAAAAATAGTGAATGAACCCATCAGAGTTCAGTCACTTCAGGTTTCAGGGAAAGGGTTATTCTAGCACTTTACGTGGATCTCAAAATATATGTTTGAAGTTGCCATACAACACCACAATAAGATAATGGTTTCTGAACAAGGACGGAAGTTAGTAAAAGAAAATGAAACTGGCATATCATTACCTGTTGAAAAAGATAGAAGTATCCAGGTGCAGACAATGTAACCCAACAGAATTGTCGTTACTGTGAGAAAGGTTGTTGGTATCAATCAGATTTCCGGAGCACAGGAGAACCAATTGATGGAGGTTTCTTGATAGAGAGACCTGATATAAAGAACAATGAGTGCTCAGAATTTCATATCCAGCAGATTAACATGTTCATAGGAAATGAAGATTTAATGACCTTGCTTATGGAAGCATCCTGGAGTTGGTAACTAGTTCTTTTTCCAGAGGATTGAACATGTATTGGAACCTTATTTATGTTCTGAAATGTAAAAGATAAAAAACTAATGACTCATGGAACAATGATCTGAATAAAAGAACTAAGGTATTCATTAAAGCTTATAAACACAAAAAATTTAGGCAACAATTGCACAAATGTCCATAGACTCAATCCTTACGATTACATGAAAAATCAAGGAAAATTGCCTAAAAAAAAGGAGTGAAGCTTCACTACTCCAAACCAGATTACTTCACCTGTTTGTGTGCACATAGAAAAACAAGAAGAATCATATATAATCAGACAATGCCAATAGAGGAAAAGGATATGTTGTCATCGGCAAATTGACAACAATCAAGGGCATTCCCAGCATTTTGCTCCAATGATTTCAAAGTTTCGGCATGACAATATCTATTAAGCAACCTTAACAAACTATTTCTTAATGCAATATCTATTAACTGCCTTTTTGATAGCATGACAATACCGTCTGCTTTTTTTTTGGAAAGAACGGCAGGAGCTCTGCATGAATACCGTCTGCTTAACATAGTAATTTTTTGTAACTGTTTTGCCGCCACAGCATATGATGCACTAACCATTAAGAATTAATGCACAATAAAATAAAATGTAGTTGTGTAAGTTATTAGTTATGTAAACAGACTGACAGAAGAACTGTTTCAGAATATCATATTTCCAGGTAGGGTTGCAAGTATTTGCTGTGGAACCAACAAAAGGGCATTCATGATAACAACCTTCAAAATCAAAAGAAAGCATGCAAAACTGATGAACTTCTATTGAATTCAAATGTAGAGGGGCACTCGATTATTGTATATACTCACTATCTTTCCAACTGGAAATATTCCAAAAACACTGAAGCAAATGCAACCATCTTTATCACCACTGCACAGAATATTAAAACATTGACAGGAAGCACTTGAAAATTCCTGAATGGCTTCTTCATTCTCATCCGCAAGACCAGTATCTCCAGAATTTAGCCCACCAATCCTAGGCATCACAGGAGCAGGAGGAAAGAAACGCGTTGTGCGGTCTTCATACGATAATAGGTCATCCTTGTCAGTCTGCAGTAATTAGCAGAGGACTCCAGTAATGAACTTTTTTCAGTGAAACCCTAAACTCATGTATTGTTCTAAAAAAAAGATTGGTGCATGAATTGACCTGGCAGTTGCAAGCATTACTGAATAATGTTTTAAATGGGAGGATGTTATATATTTATATTACAACAAGATATTACATTATTACATAAATATCTAGAGTGCATATAGTTAATGTTTTTAAAAGATGAAAAGGAAATAGTATACCCTTGATAGTGGTTCATCTTCCGCCCAATTCAAACATACAATGGCAACATCGTGGAATTTTATACTTCTTAACATCTTCCCATTCTGCAATCAGCACTCGCTTCAGTTATACAAGTGGATTGTGATAACATGCAAGATTTTTTGGATTTTCAAGAGTAATTAAAAATGTGAAACTCGACAAAAGTCAAGGCACAAAATAGGTTTTGTACTTACATTAAAGCTACTAGGGAGTATATAAAGAGTTATAACAACTCTCAGGAAATAATAAAATAAAATATTTGATATCACAAATTCAATTACAATGAATTTGCAATAGCTTGCAAATTAGAAATGGTGCTCAACAGAAAAGGAAGCAATTGGAAATGTGCCCTGTGTCTGGTTCTAGTCTCAATTGACCACTTCTATCTATAAATGTGGACAGAAAAGGAAGCAATTGGAAATTTTTTTCCTAGAATTTTTAGCCTATCACAAGAAAAATAGGCACTTATCGATGATCAAACAAAATAGTTAAATATGTGTCCTTTCTTTTAGAAGTTAATTGATCTCTTAAACAAACAGTTTGATAAAAATTATACAAATAGATGGACACCAAAATGTACCTCGACTAAAGGGCTATGAGCACTAAGAAACTAGTAAATATACCAGCCTATAATTATCGTTGACATCGATGGTTCCATCCAACAAGTCCATAGGGAAAGATTCTTTAGAGGCAGACTGTAACTAACATATAACTAACATATAGAAAGTGGCTGGTGAGCTGAGGGCAGACAAGCTTCAGCTGAGCATGAAAGTGACTGAGAGAGCGTAGTGAGGAACAGGAGAATTATGTTTCATTTTCAGGGAAAAAAGAATGAGAAGTTTCTTATACTGAAAGTAAGGTCTTTAGGGTACATATAGACTTATAGTCTTAAAGAGTATAGAGAAATAAACACTGAAGCATTAGCTGCCCCAAGGTACGTGGCCAGGTGATACTGCTGTTGGCAAACATAGTCAGTATTAATGACATACGTTACTTTTTAAGGAGAATTTTCACATGCATCTATTTATGCACATAGTTGGGCCAGAGATCCTTGGAGCCTGTGCCCCCAATGGTATCTTAATAGTTCCAGTCATAAAGGCCAGTAAGGATGAAGGTCAAAATGCGAACTGAGCCATTAGCAAAGTATAAAGAGATGTGAGTCAAAATCAGGTTTCTATAAAGTATGAACGAGTGTCCAACAACAACAAAAAGGCATTAATAATTTATACTCGTCAGTATCAACATACACACCTCAACATCATGCAAAAGAACCAAACCATCTTCTGTACCAAGTGCTACTATTTTACCATCAGGGCTCCAGCAAATAGATGTGATGTGCTTCTCTGGAAAATAACAAACATTTTAGTACTCACTACCTTTTCTTAACTTCAAAAAACTAAACAGACATAATTAGTTTAAGTACTAAAATATATACATTAAGGGTGCATTAAGACTGTAAATATGTCTTTAATTATCGAAAAGGCAAGGTGCATATGGCGCCTGCTTCTTTGAACATGCAAAACAAAGGGAAGTGCCAGTAACTATTTTTTTCCTAAGAATCAATATGATCATAAATTGTTTTGTCAGCAATTAAAAAATAAACAAAAACTATTTCTTTTTTTTGCTTTTGAGCACCAAGGGGCAAGAGGGTAACAACCAGGGGATATAGTCCATAGCCTTTGCCAATTGAAACGATGGAGGAGAATTTTGGAGTCATCAGTAACCATAGCAAGCAGATCCTTCTCTGGATTCCACTCTGCCATTTTTATCTAAAAATAATGAAACATGGGCAAGTTAATGGCTAATGGATCATATTAGCATAAATTAAGAAATAAAAAATAATGGACAAAAGAATTCGACTGCGCTCGATTCTGAAATGCAGAAATATACATAAAGAGGTGAAAAGCGAAATTCAGCAGCAACAAAAGTCTGATCTGCACGCTTACTATCTACTTCGCTATTGCACAAGGAGAGTTGATACTGAATAGGATAAAGAAGAGAAATCGGATGGATCAAACATGACCAAGGGCCGAAAAATGGAATCACTGGAAGCAAGTGCCGAAGCTGAAATCATTAAACAGGGTGGTGTTTGTCGCCCCATATTACTAAAATGGCACAGTACCGAATCATGTTGAGGTCAGATGGATCAATTCCCCGCTAATTCAAATCTCAACCGCGCGCACTGACAATATGAAACTACTAGGTCGCGATCCAACCCTACTAGGAATTTCAACAAACAGTTGGCACGCAGGCAGGGGACGGCGACCCTTGGACCCGCCCGATTCGCCATGCCCCCTCGCGAGTAGAACTTTGCATCGGACCAAAGCGCCCGGCGTGCTAAGTAGCAGATTCAACAGAGAAACTGGCTCGATTGGTCAGGCATCAAAACGAGCACGCGCCCGCTGGGAGAAGGACCAGAGATGAGACCTGGAAGGGGATGGGCTTGTCGAACTGGAGCTGGAACGGCGTGGCCGCCGCCGCCGCCTCCTCCATCTGCTCCTCCGCCATGCTTGGTGAGGCAGGTGGGATTTCGATTTTAGTGAAGCATTTTTTGGACGGGCAGGCGGGAAGGAGAAGTGTCAGAAAGAATGGCAACCACGCCTGCGAGCGGCGACTCGCGAGGCGAGACGCCGGATGAAAAGCACCGAACGGTTTGGACTAGAGGTGGCCAAACGGGCTGACACGCGGCATGCAACTATAGGCCGGGCCCGGGTACGGTACGGCCCAGAGCTAAACGGGTCGTACCGGCACGGTCCAATCCAGCGTACCGTGTTTTTGTCGAAGAAGCGGCACGGTCCGGCACGCCTATTTTTCTAAATTTTTTCATATTTTTTTATTTTTTACCATATTTTATCTATTTTTTTAATTTTTTCATATTTTTTTGATTTTTTTTCAAATTTTCTGGCACTAAACGGGCTATCAGGCCGACCCGGCCCGTTTGGCCCGCGAAGGATCGGGTCGGCAAGGCGCAGACGGCCGAGAGGCCAACAGAGGCGATGTCTGGCCGCCACCCCGCAGCGTGGTAGGGACGGCCTGTTTCCGCTTACTAGCGGGCCTAAACGGATCATGCCCATTTTTAAACGGGTCGTGCCGTGCTGCGCGGCCCGTTTGACCACCTCTAGTTTGGACCGAATCGCATCGAGAGGCTGCATTAGAGAGCAACAGGACCAACTCAGCTATGGTCTACTCGTGCTAGAACCCTGCGGCCCACGAGCCTAGCTTGACCTTTTAACGGCTTTAACGCTGGCGTGAAAACGGGCCTGATATTTCCCGCTTAATCCAGGACCGGATACGATCGGGTTGGATTTGATTATCTGACCGGATTCGAATACTTAAATCCGGATTCAAAGCTGTCAATATCGGTAAATATGGGACGGGGTCTGGATATCCAAATTTTTTCTATTCGGATAGCAAGGTCTAGCCCATTTCATCATATTTTTTTTCATAGCAGCCCAAATTTATATTGTCAATTAGTTGATTTCTAATGATCCTCAAGTAGTATATTCTTTTTATGACTCTATTGGGTTTGATTGATATATAACTTGCTACTATGGTAATGTACTGGTATGGTTTTTATTCAACATATTTTATTGTATATATGTGTGTATTATCTGTATATCTTTATTTATTTTCGACCCGAATCTATCATATATCTATCTCGTGTCTGCATCCCAAAAAATCGGGTTCGTATCTGTATCCAATCAGCCCATATCTAACAAAAAAAAATATATGTATTAGCGCTGGCGCTAATCGGCAGCTTGTCTCACAGCCTCATAGGGATGCGCACGGCAGCCGGAAGTGCACCAGCGCCGCAAAGCTCGCCGGCAAGCTTGGGTGTCACGGTCGTTATAAGCAACAAGACCAGGATGCTGAATAGGGTCGACGTCACCAGGAACAAGGTGTCTCCGGGGTGGCTGGCGGGTGGGCTGGAAGATGGCGTGATGTTGGCTTGGGCCGTGGGCCCTTGTTGGCAGTGCGTTGGTGTTGAGTTTAAAAAGGATGCTAATGCTCTACACTCTACTACTTCTAATTTAGAGTTGATGGTAATTATCCGCTCTCCTCTAGAGCACTTAATCCATTGGATCTAGCACGAACGACTGAGATGGAAGCGGATTTAACCTAGCCAATTAATTGTATTTCATTTTGCAAAAAGACCCCGCCGAACGATCTTCTCCCCGCCTTCCTCAGCTCCTCAGCCCCACGATCTCTACCCCCACACCGCGCAGGCGCCGACTTGGCGAACGAGGGTGGGTGGATCGGTTTCCTCCTCCAGGTCCTGCTCTAGATCCTCTGCGGCATGACCTCCTGCACCGTCGCTATGCCCGCCGAAACCCAGCCCTATCTGATTGCTTCCTCCCGTCTCATGCACCTCCTCCCAAGCCCAACAAACCCTAGGCACCGCCACATGGACATAGAAACCAACAGCCGCTTCGGCAACAAACGCGTGCACAACCACTTGGTCTCGGCCCCCGGCGCTGCCTCGTCGTCAACTTCCGGTAAGGTCTACATCCACTGGCGTGCCTGGCGATGAAATCAATTTCCCTGTCCCTACCTCCACGGCGAGCTCCCTGCGACCAACTCCAAGCGCCCAAAGCACAGCGCTCAAACGCGTGCACAACCGCTTGGGCTTGGCACCCGCACCTTCTCGTTGTCAACTTCCGGGAAGGTTTACATCCACTAGTGCGCCTGGCTATGCAATCGCTTCCCCTACCCCTACCTCCACAGTAAACTCCCCGAGGCCACCTCCAAGCACCCAAACCAAAACGTTGGCTCCGACAAACACATCTGGCGCAACCCCAACTCTGGAGGATGAGGGGCCCGCCACAGCGGTGGGATGAATAATGGGGGGGGCCTCGGAGGTGCAGACGGCCTCCCAACCAGCCCTACAGGTACTTCCTTTCCGGCGACTGTTCCTATGGCAAGAAGTGCAGCTTCCCCCATAAATGCTGCATGAGCGATAGATCTCATTGCTCACCCCTCTTTAGGGCCACGAGAAGGTACTCTCTTCCCCTACTGAATACCGATTTGACTATGTGGTAAAACATGAAAATTTGCTAACTGAAATGTTGTGCTTGTGCGTTCTTTCAGGTCGTGACGGGGATCGTGTTGCCGATTAGGTCTGACAAGCTGTATTCTGAGAGTAAGGACAAAACAATGCGTGTGTGGGATTGCCAAACTGGGCAGATAGCTGAGGCATCGTACTGTATCTTTGAGAGGCTTGTAGGTTATTGTTGGGACTTGAATTTGCAAATTCGAACCCTCTGTGTATTCAGCACTAGTCCAGGATCATGCTAGTGCACACAGGCTCAACATTGATGAATATCACAATCATACTCAACGATATCATAATAAAGCCTTCATCAATTAAATATAAGTTGTTAGACAGCCTTATGGTCCACCTTATATGGATATGCCTCGCAGGGCTAAGACTGAAAATAAATAAAATGCAGTGGGAATAAACTTATTCGTAGAAAACCCTTCAATCTGCCACATGCAACTGACAAGGTTCGCACCCTAATTATTCGCCTCCTCTTGGTACTCTTCCTCAAAAGCAGGCGTAGCTTCTTCTCCAACTGATGATGTTTTGTTGCAAGGGTGAGTACTTAAAGCACTCAACAAGTTGTGCATAGAATGCAAGCTTAATATACTACATGCATGGCTTATTATAAAGGAATAGCTTACATGGTTAATTTGCATAAAACAGCATTTATAAAGGAATAGCATAAATAGATTGGAAAACGGTAAAACAAATAATAACAATAGTAAATTTCTCAATTGTTTTCCGACAACCAACTCATAACCTTAAACCATAATCTAACATCCATACCCACATTTGTTTTTTTTAAATCTAACCCTTGACTATAATCACCGAGTAAGGCTAAATACCGTGAGCACGGTTATTCGAATAGATTATACACTCTGCAGAGGTATACACTTTACCCACAAGGTACAATCATACACCACAAAGGATGAGACTACTAGGGCCCCCTCTTGCGCCATATAAGATTACCCGAGCGAGGCCTGGTTACCACTACCCAAGACTCACACCATCACTAGTAGTACCAAAGCTTAGACGTAACAAATTAATCAGCTATATCTGTCTCATACCAGACTTGTGTTTGTATGGATGACTCAGTTCAAATTCTTGCAATGTTAAGTCCTTAATTGACCAAGACAAGACTAACTAAAAACCATCATTAACACAAACCATCATATCCCATTAAAAAGCAATGTGACCGCCCGAATGCCATATTGGCCCCCCACAAATACTTGCCACTTACATCAGTCTAAATCATTTTACCACCCCGGTTGTTTACCATGCACCATGTGCCATCATCATCATCATCATCAACAATAACATTGTGTGATAACACCTGACACATAAATTAATAAACATGTTGCATAATTCACTAAGCAAGATTAACTATTTTCTCATAAAATGGTTATTCGTGGCACGGCTAAGTACACTACAAGCGTTCTAGCTACTCACATTGGCATTTCTAGCTACCAACTAATATGAAACCATTCTAGGATGACAAATGAAATACGACATACAATATGGCAAGGTGGATATATCACAATTGGATGAATAACTATGCCCAACATAATTGAAATAAGTAGTAATTGAATTAATATGCAATACTTTGAAATAATATAATATTTTAAACATGGGTTCAACATGATCAAAGCACAATTTGCCTTCAAAAAGCTCGGAATGCTACTCTGGACCTTGATCTTGCACTGGCTCCTAAACCACAAACTCACCGGGCAACTCGACGTTTACGCGAAATGATAGAGAAAGTAATAAATACTAAAAATAGAGAGCAAGATCAACTCCAAAAATTAAATAAAATTCACCATTAACCTCAATCAGAGTTCATATGAAGAAGATATAGCTATTCAAAATTTGAAATAAAAGATAAATCAGGAAAATTGGAAAATTCGAATTATTTTTATACTGGAAAATACTATTTATGACGTCACGTTGATGTCAGCGAAGATAATAATTTTCGACCGAATATTTTTCTATAGAAAAACGGATTTACGATGTCACGCGACACGTTTCAACACCACGGCTTGACACGCGTCACAACCACAGCGCGACACGCGTCACCGGCACATGGACTTTGTCCACAGTAGACCGGCGGCAATGCACTCGTGCACTGACTGATGCAAGTGTTGACGCCAGTGGACACGCGGCGAAGCGCGAAGCACTACACGCGTCAGAACGCGACTGGCGCAAGGCTCAGTGCAATCCTGCCCCTCCAGCTAAAAATGGACGGCCAAGATTAGCACAACATGAAAATGGCGGTTTACTGTGGTGCTGACATGCGGCTACATCTCAGCCCTTCACGGCTGATCCGACGGCTCGGCTGCGCTAACAAACGGCGGCATGACGTGGCACGGTCTAAGACGCACAATGTAGATCCGACGATCAAGATGGCACGATTGTTTGGGAACTCGGATGACACTCGACATGACGCGATTCGTCGTGGCGCCGGTGCGATCTTGCCCGTCCGTTTGAAATTGGACGATCGAGGACGACGGTGAGGTTTGGGACACGCGGCGAAGCGCAGATAAGGCTACGTGGCGGAATCTAGGTCGCAAGGAGATGATTGAACGGCTTAGATTTGTGCAGCACAAGCAACGACGCTGCTACCCCGGTGTGCGACACACGGCGAACATCCGATGGTACTTACCAGATCCAACGACTAACGAAGCTTGCAACACCGGCGATGGCGTGGCGGAGCGGGTTCACCAGAGACGAAGACAAAGACGTGGCCGATGGAGTTATGGAGCACCTTCGGTGACGTTAACTGGCGCGTCCGAAGTGTCTTGACACGGCGAACTCTCAGGCACCGACGACGACGACGGAGATGGCGCAACAGCGGCGGAGCAAGGCAAAAACCACGACGACAGGGGCGATGAACTCCGATGAGCTCGAACGAACGAACGGTGGTGACTCGGCAGGCGTGCGCTAGGGCTGCGGGTGCGACTCGAGGCGGGCTACATGATGCGCTAGGCTGCGCATTAAATAGCCGCCTCGACGAGCGAGAACAGGACGAAAACGAATTTTGAGAATTACCGGATACGGCGGCGCAGCGGTTTCGGAAAAATCCAGCGGAGCTGATGTGGCGCGATCGTGAGCGCCCACGCAGACTCGATCGGTTGTTGCTAGCTCGCGACGGCGCGAAGCGATCCCAGTGCGAGGGAGATGGGCCGTTTTTGATCCAACGGTCGCGCGGCTAGGGTTTTGGCGGCACGGCTGACGGGTTGGCAGCGCAAGAGAGATGGGCTGGGTCCACTGGGCTCGGCCCAGAATTATTCACGTGATTTTAAAATATTTTCGAATTAAAATAAATTTGCAACATAGAATAAGCCAATTAAAATAGCAAAAATATTAGAAAATTTCTAGAAAATTTCCAAAAAATATTATAGGGCATTTAGAACTCAAGTAAAATATTTTCAACAAAAGTTTATTAAAACTATTCCAATAAATAAATAAATAAAAGATAACAAGAGGCTTAATTCAACAAATACAAAATAAATTAAATTAAATCCAAAAAATTCATAAAAAGGTAAAATTCATATTAAATCAAATAGAAGCAAAAATTTGGATGTTACAGTTATGTGGGACAATTTTTCAGTACTTTTCTGCTATATTGTTGTGTGATATTGTGCTGGTGTCATCAATATGGGGTGTGAGATCAGCTGCATGATCAGCGAGGGGCCATGGTTGTTTGTTGGAATACCTGATTCTGTGAAGGTAGGAAACAGTGCTTGAGATTTTTATTTTTTAATTGAATGCTATTGGTGTTCCACATATGTGTTTGACACATTCCTGCAAGTTTGGAATGTGCAAACACAAGCAAAAATGAACCTTACTAGACCAATTGGGCAAGTCTATGCGCTCGCGGTTGATAATGAACTACTCTTTGCCGCAACACAAGTAAGCTTTCCTTGTTTTTGGCTTATCTTTGGTTCTAATATTGTCTTGGCAAATGTAACTTTTCATGTTAATGCATTATCCTGTATCACGCTTGGTACAGGATGGATGAATTTTGGCATGAAGATTTAGTGCAGCAACAAACTGTTTTGAGCAAACTGCTTCTCTTGTTGGGCATCAATTTGCTGTTGTTTCATTAGTAGTAGGAGCCAAGATGCTTTACTCTGGTTCAATGGATAAAACCGTTGAAGTAAGGAGAACTTAATCACATGAATTCATGTTCATTCTATACAATTTATGTAGGAGTCTTTGTGCGTGCATCAAATCATAAATTCATCTTGGTGTGTAACACTTCCATCGCTTTATGTCAACTTCCACTTGACAACAGGTTGTTTTTACCCTTTGTGTTTCTCATGGTTGAAGTTTACAATACACACCCAGCAGCTTGAACATTGGATCTCACATTTGATTGTTTATTCCTACTTCGAGTTGATCAGGAAATTGGGAAGAATCATCTGTTCAAAAGGAGCATTATATTAATCAAGACTTGGTGTTATGACAAAAATCGCATACTGGGAGCTACTCATTGACTAATATCTACTTATGCCTTGCAAAAACTTGTTCTTTACATATTCAATATCCCACAAATCTCTGTATGGCACTTTGGAGGTAATTCCTGGAAGTCATAACATTTTTCAGACTTCTTAGAAGCAACTTTACAAGATGTGCAAACTATTTTTTGTGTGTGCATGTATCCTCTTTATTTAACAGTCCGTTGCATATGTTTTTGGAATATTTTAGCAAGTTTGACTGAGAAAATTATTGCATAAGTTTGAATGGTCCAGTTGCTTTGTCATCCTTGCCCAACTATCGTACTCTTGTATTCTTTTCCTTTGTTGAGGGATCACCAAGATATGTTGGCTTACACTTTCTATTACTTTTGGGATTTGCAATAATAGATTACATGTTAATGCTGATCATGCTTTGGTGCTTGCTTAATGTTTTTTTGTCACTCTGTGTGTCTCACACAAATTATTTGTTCAGAGTTAAATACTGATAAAGCCCTTTCCTTCTAGCTATTACAATATGAAACTGTGCAGTTCATTGGTGAGGTAATACCGTTTCCCCCCTACAGCTTCTGGTCATATGTAATGATAAAGGTGCTCTTTTACAATTCTAATTCTTAGTGCCAATGAATATTCTTCTGTATGATATCTGGTCCAATCGTTTAGTCGGCTATGATTAAATGCTATTTGTTTCACTACTTTAAAAATGTGAGCAGATTCGTGCTGAATTTTGATTCATTTCATGTCCTTTTTGTGCAATTCAGGTTCTAAAGACTCAAGTTTTGTCTAGTACGTTTTTTCCTGTAATCTATCCTGAAAAATCATCGTGCATCAACCATGTTTTCATAGTTGTTGCTACAAGGACCTTGACTATATCGTTTGGTTGTTTGCTTTTAGTCCTGCAAGCCTATAATGTTACTAGAGATTGCTAGCCATCATTTTTATTTTCTTTAGGTACAACTAGATGCGTGGGCGCGGCGCACGCCGCGCTAGTCGCAACGCACCCACGCATCAATAGAAAAATCTCCTAGGGTCTTCCCACAATCTTAAAAAAATTTGGGGGTTTTTTACAAAAATAACTGGAGAAATTCTGGGTTTTTTGGTGTCTTTTCAGGAAAAAAGGCTCTATACGTAATTCACAAAAAAAAATTGGGTTTTTTTTTACAAAAATAACTGGCGAAATTTTGGGTTTTTTTGGTGTCTTTTCAAGAAAAAAGGGCTCTGTACGTAATTCACCAAATTTTTTTGGTGTCTTTTCATTTTTTTTGCTCCTTTTGGTGAAAAGGGACCTATTTTTTTAAAAAAAATTGGGGCTCTTTAAAAAAAAGGTGGATTCTGTTTTTTTGGGATCTTTTACATAATTTTATTTTTTTGGGGGTTTTTTTACAAAAAAAAACGAATTCCTGAATTTTTGAGGCCCTATACATAACTTTACAAATTTTGGGTGGCTTTTCCCGAAAAAGGTCGAATTCCGGTACTGTTTAGGGGCTTTTCGCAAAAAAGAGGATCGGCACGTAATTTCTGGATCCAGGGTCTTTACACAAAAAAACATAGCTCATGGGCGTGACACGTGTCCTTGCCATGCGTCGCAACTGAGCGTCTCTAGAAACATCTATATCCAAACGGAGCATCTCCAGAAACATCCATACTCAAACGAACTTCTGTTTCCATGCTGCATCTTTGGGTCTGATTATTTTCATTTTTCAAATGAGACGATAATCTGAATTGGGCTACTTTGGTATATGAATCAACACTCAACAGTTGAGTTCATATCACACACTGTTGATGTACTCAGTGTTGTCACATCATTCCTTCTCTGTGCATGTGCAATTGTTGAGTCCAAATGAGTTGCGGAACCTGAACACTGAATAGCATTTATCTCTGTATTGCTGCAGCTTCAACCCGTTAAATTCTTGCATTTGGTTTGAACTCTTTGGAGAACCGACGGATCGGGATGTTGGTCTGCTTGGTGGTGTAAAGTGACACTGTATATTTGTTTCTTTGCATTCTCGTTATTCAGATAGCAAACACCCTGTCCTGATATCAACAATTCAGGCTTGTTATGTCGTGGGAAGGCTAGGAGCTTTCAACTCTTCGAATTTGCAGGTTGGATTTATACGTTCAATAGCTATAATGATACATTACATTTGACGATTCACCTCCAACATGAAATTTTTTTTTGGAAAAAGGGTTTTGTCTCTATAAAGATTTCCTGGAATTCCTCCACTCATGGCGCCAAACTGATAACCGAAAGCCTGAAAGTGTATGCATCAATTATAAGACAAATCTTCTGGGTTTCATTTGCCAATGCTTGGAAACACAAAATTGTTTCCACATCATATGTGCTGACTTGTGACTTTTGCAAAAAGTTGCAGGCACTATTTTGATTTGTGAACCATCTTTCGCATTGCTTGGCTTGGCACTTAGCGCTACAAACTCGGAATCATATGGGCCAAGCTCATAGATAAAAAATCTGACGTCTTACAGTAGCCATACTTCTTTATCAAATGCTTACATCTTTGTAGCCCTTGTCTGTTATATACTGGCATCTCTCTCTTGATGTTCTATGCAGTTATCTTGTTTCCTTGACTCTTCAAGACTTGCAATTCTGTTAACTTTGATTTCAGCTGGCCAGCTCAATGTTGGACTATGACCCTCTTTACGATTCTGATCAAGCTTCTGCTGTAATGCGTTCATCTTTCCACGATATCAGTGATGTCGAGCTCCAAGACAATGGGGCCAGAGTTTGGTAAGGATAGGAAATATTCAATTATTTGGAAACTCGTAGTGTGGTTTCTGCTATTCTGAAAATCACCTTATTTTTTTTTCAGGGTAGACCTTGGAACATCAGATTATCTTGGATTGGATGTATTCTTGAACTGTCTTTACAGCTAAGCTCGAGTAAGGCATCTTTCGCTGATATTGTACAGTAGCAGACAAGCAGTTTTAGCTTGGAAGAAGCTTCACTACTGATCATGTAATTTTTAACTCAATTGTGGGGATAAATTGGCAACTTAAGTCTGCAAGCATATATTACCTGAACCCGAATCGCGAGACTAACCTATATTAACACTGATAACTCTGGAAGTAAATTAACCATTTTTAGACCCTTGTTTTTTTTAATGATTAGACTCTTGTTTATTCATTTATTGTCCCTGTCTTCAGTGCCAGCTCTATAACCCTTGGATCTAGTATTAGGTATCAGTGACTGAGTGAGCATGCTAAGTAAAATGCTTGATTTTGGTACGGTATGTCATCAAGTGAAATCACTTCACAGGACATCACATACGTAATGAAATGTGATATATTATTTTTCAGATTTAGTATCATCGTGCATCGTAATTAACTCTTTGTCGTTGATATGGCTTTGACAAAAAATGCAGACACTTGGGCATCAAACAAGTGGTTTTTGGTGGCAGAAAAATGGGCGACTGGGAAGAAGGCATGACGAGCTCCGCTCATGGATACAAGCACTTCAAAATATAATAATCAACAAGTAATATGCAGTGAATCCCCCTCAGCCTCCGAGGGCTTTTAAACCCATAGTTTCAGAGAAATTTTGTTGAGAACCGACTAAAGATCGCCTGGACCGGTTCTTGTATGCAGATAGTTTTCTCATAGAATCATGTGGTTATGATAAAACCGGATCCTGCAGTCCACTGAAATGTACTGTGCGAACGAGGGAGAAGGAAGCAAGGCTAACTGCATTTAAAGTAAGAAATAACTAAGCACCAGTCTAGTGTCAGTAATTATGCCTGCACCAGTCGTGTGGCTCGTGGTGCGGGTGGCAAAAAATCGGACGGAGCGACGCGCTTGCGCGAGGGATCGAAGACGCGATCTCCTGGCCGCGGACGAAAAGCATTACCGCTGCGCCACGCGCTCTGACTTTAACATTGACGGCGATAAAATACCTGAGTTGTACCAGCGGGCGAGTCATGTGGGCGACGTGGCTCAGCGTAAGCGCGCCAGACGCACGACGGAGCGATCGTCGCCGCGCGCGTGACGCGGCGTAACGGAAGGTGGCCACGTCCTGCACAGACCGACGTGGACACCGGCAGCGAGCGGAAAACTTTCCCAGCTTAATATACGGAGTATGTACTACATGACCGGGGACATTCAAATGGACAATAATTACTTCCTTGAAAACGATGGGGTGTGTGCCAGTGAATTTTTGGAAAAAAGGATAAGCGGCACTGTTTTCTTCAATCCTAGCCTTGATGATGGAGGATACTGCCTGTTAGTAACTCTTCTTAGTAGTCATTATGTCAGTTAAAACTTTAGTACCTCTTTTTTTCCGCTTAGCTTTGAGCCATTTCTCCACTTTTCATACAAGGCAATGGTTGCTCTGGCGGATTACATCACTCAGTGGATTTCTGTGAAAAAGGATAAGTAGCATTGTTTTTTTCAATCCTGGCCCTGATGATGGATGTGTTGGGATTTCTACACTATTTTCTAGTAGGACACTGCCTGTTAGCACATCTTGTTAGTAGTCATTATCTCTACTACTTCTAATTACGACTTGGTGGCAGCGATCCGTTCTCCATACCCTCTCTTTCGTTCTATTCGCTCAGCTCACCCCCACCCCCTTTTCCTTCTGTTCGCTCAGCCCGCCCCCACCCGATCCGGATTCCCTCTATTTTATGTAAATATTACTAATCACATCTCCTTAAAATGAAAGGATTTTATTCATGTCTCTTATAAATAAAAAAGTTTCCTTATCGTATCCCGCTTGGATGGAATGGCATACTCACCATATCCTATAACATGAAAATCCTATTTCATTGTATCTCATTCGGATGGAAATGCAGAGATTAAAATGCAAGAATTGCGTAATCAAATCACGTGCCAATCCCAGAGATCACAAGGCATCGTATCATAGAGGCTGAATACTCACACGCCTGACTGCTCTCTCCTTCACCTATAAAAGGCCACCTTCATCTCCATCATATAGAACATACGAAGAGACACAGGAAGAGACAGAGGAAAGGAAGACTTATACACACATAAGAGAAAAGAGAGAAAAAGCAATACAAAAGATTCAAGTGGGGCGCAAGAAACGATATGGAAGGAGGCTATGGCCATGACTCCTCTCTTTTTTTTAAAACAGCTAAAACTGTGATTAAATTATGAGGATATAAAACAAAGTTTAAAGTTACAAGGTGCAGAAGACTGCACTCGAGATAAGAGGGGAGGAGAAAAAAAAAGGAAAAATATTAAATTCTTTAAAGTTGCCGTTGTACTATCATGTTGAGGCTTTTTAAAATTATACTAGCATGAATGATTAACTGATAATTTGAAGCACTCTTAAGTAGCTAACAAGTTCGCTTCATACATGTCTTTCTCATCAACCAACTTGGCTGTTGTTTTGAAAAACTTTTCTTAATAAAGTTGTGTGTGAGAATTTTTGTAGCAACGCACGGACACTTAACTAACGCACGGACACTTAACTAGTGTCGTCTAAGATTTTAGTACCACTTTTTTCTATAATCTATCCTCCACTTCCAACTTATTCTGTCACTCAACTGTTTACCAATATTTACCACTATATGATTTCCTGTTTAATAAACAGTTAGATGTGCTTTGTGCTATTAGCTATTAAGTCACCAGTTAAACTCGCATACATACATTGATTTTTTAACAAATGTATTTGTGGATATTAGTGGTAAACCTGCATCTGTTAAGCTGCACAATAGATAGATATTTCGATGGCTAGATGTAGTGTTATCATGTCAAACCAGCGAATAAATGCACATTTTTAAAATATATATACCTGATTTAGTGGTCGTATTATCTCAAGGGTCACACGCGCGCGGCATCATGTCCTTGCGCTGATGCCTTGCGCGGCGCCACGCCTCGCATACGCATCTAGTGATAAATTATGGAATAAGAAAACTCTGGATCTCTCCCGATTGCTTTTCTTCCCCGTATTGTTCTTCCCCTTGAACCCCAAATTCCATCTCAAACTGCTTAAATTCGTTACGACCTGTCGCCTCGATCATCCTTGGGTCCGGACATAACATTGGGATTAACTGCTATTTACCCTCTGCGACGAAGAAAAGAACCTAGTGGAGTTCTTTAACCGCAGTGATAACACAATACACAAGCGAAATACAGCCGTGCCAACCCTACCAACAAGCACCATATATACACATTCAATTCAAGAACAGAACAAGGAAATCATTAGCTAGAAACCGACGAGATGGAGTGAGGGGCAGGATGACAACAATAATGCACAGAAATATGGCAAATTAAGCTTTCGAGTCCTCACTCCAACTCCATATCATGATTTAAGCGGTCCACAACATCAAAACTATCATAACATGATTTAAGTGGTCCACAACATCAAAACTAGGGAGACCATCCAAGGGTTCTCAAACAAATAGTTCAACCTTTTAACTCTTAACCTGAATCCAACCCTTACGAGACTTTCTGAGCTCAAAACGAAATCTAGCATAAAACGAAATCTAGCATACCATCCTCCGCACTTCGAAGTTATCTGCATTTGATGAGACATAGCATTATCAGAAGGCTGCATGCTGAGGATTACCCCAAGCATTTCAAAGCATAATTTATGTGCAAACACATCAATATTATGGAAATAACCGTGAATATACCAGAATTCTACACGACTATGGAACTAAGCTAATACTTAAATAAAGCGGGTAAAATTGATATGGATACAGCTAATAAATGCAGTGTGGGAAAAGACTCCTACCACATGTGACAGTGACGACATAAGTATTCGTGAACAAAATAGAATGGAATATAATACAAGGCCGTTAGGCCCCAAGTTAATACCAATTTTAGCATATACAACCACGGCATACTATAAAATTACTTTGAAACACCTCCTATGTTCTCGTTAAAAGCAAAATAAGCAAACTATGATGCCCTTCAACTTGAGCTAAACCATTTCAATGCAACCAGCGAGCAAAGTGGGTTGCAGCTCATTTGAGGCATGCACATAGATGCTTACGAGGCACAGTACAACAGCAACACACACAGCTGTCAAAATAAACAACAGCACAGTGGAAGCTATATTTCTGTGTCCGCTTTGTGTCGTGTTTGAGTAGTTGCCCTGTGCTAGGCTGCTAGCTCACACGTCACACCTGTTCCTATCGTCATTTTCTTTTTCAGAGTCTTTAGTAACTAGCAGATTATCAATTTAGGAACAGCCACCATAACTGAGGAACTCTACCCAAGAACCCATGACAGCAAACTAAGAATGAAGACAACCGATACGAACCTTCAGATACTGCTCGGGTACATGAAGACCCTGACCTTGCGACCCTGCGATCAATCAAACACCGCAACAGCATTAGCATACAACACAAAAGACGACACCAAGAACACGAAGCAGTGCATCGAACGGATACTGGAAGTTGGCCAAACGCACCATGGATGCCGGCGGCAGGTTGGACTTGAACTTGGCGCGGACAACGCCGGAGTTGCCGTGGGGGCGGGTGACCTTGCCCCAGATGCAGCGGTAGTGCGTGCCGCTGCTCTTCGTCTTGGCCTTGTAGACGTACGCCATCCTCTTCCCGCAGTACCACGCAACCTCTTCCTTCGTGTTGACCCCCTCGATCTGCACCAGCGACGTGTTCTCGTACTGGTTCGACTTGGACCTGCGCGCCCAAATCTACGAGTCAAATCGCGCAGAAAGAAGAAACAAATCGAACTGCCGATCGAGCGGCAGGTGGCGAGGGGAGCTCGGCTCACCTCTTGTATCCGAGGATGGTGCCGCGGACGTAGAGCCTCACACGCTGTCCCGTGCGTCCCTTCACCATCTCGCCGCCGATTCTGCCGCCGGAGACGAGAGCTCTCGGTGGTGGAGTTAATTTGGAGGAGGTGCGGAGCCGGCGCGACCACGAAGGGGAGAAACCCTAGTGCGCGGCGCAGCTTGCGTTTATGTATCCCTCCGGTGCGTACCCGGACGGTTCAGATCTGCGGGTGCTGTTATATGGACGGGCTTGATGTATTCGAGGGGTTTGTGCGGTTGAGGTGGACTAGGCCTCAAGCCCATTGTTGTATATGGGCCTGTTTTGTTTAGTAGACCCAAATAATTTTAATCTATTTGATGTTGGTCCAAGAAAGATCCAGCTTTGGAGAGTAAGTGGGCTGCAAAAACTCATAAAAGGCTAAAACAGTGAGACCGTGGATCCAATTTATTTATATAAAAAAACCTATAGGTTTAATTTAGACATGTTGGTGTAAAGAGGGCTATGGATTAAATGTGTGTTACTTATGGTCTGTTTAGAGTTGTAGCTTTTTCTAAAAAACTATTTTTGTTTTTCTAGGAAAAACAGTTGTAGCTTTTTATGATAAACCGTTTGACAAATAATTAATATCTACCTACAATAAGCTGTAAAAGCATGTCTCGTTCAGCTTTTAGGTTTTGCTAGTTATATGTGACTTCTAATTTATCTCAAAAACTACTTATAAACTGACCTATTTGGGAGTTTATTAGTTTTTTGAAAAGTTTTATTCTCCCTTTGCCCAACCCCCATGCCCTAGCATCTGTCTTCCTCATCCCCTTCTCCTCTGCTCATCTACCTCGTCGTCTTCCCCCAACAACTTCAGGCTCCAGTTGGCGCTCGCCCGATGCAACGGCACGCCTACGACGTCGACTTTGTTGGTTTCAGTCCTGCATTTTGAACACGCGCAGAAAGAAAAATACAATAGCATATAGAAATATTTTTTTCAACGTGTTCGTAACTTGATGTTTTAGTTCTCTTTTTTATGTAATACTCAAAACTCACGAGATACACACATTTTTATAGTATTAATTCTTTATATACCACTAGAATTTAAGAAAATACCTGAATGTGTCACTCACATGTGAGATCAGGGCCCATATATCAATGAGACAATAAATAATATATAAGAGATAGGGTAAACTTTCAGTTGCATATAACGAATTGCCCCCTTTTCTAATAAGTGGACCATCTAATCAACTTGCTAACTAAGCCAGCAGCTAAATATAGAAAACCTAACTAAGAAAATAAACTAACTGATTTGATCCGATTGTCGATTGCATTTTGATCTTTACTTGACTTGCATGACACGACAAACCAACAATTTTGGTAAATCTTGATTACTTTCAAACAATCTCCCCCAACCAAAACTTATCAACTCATGCAGATCACCACAAACGCTTGCCATACTCAACGGTTTCCTCTCGATTTTCTCATGCAGCATGATCTTTTCTGATGTGCACAACATCACTGAACGAACTCGCACACATTTATCCCGTGGACAAAACTCACACAAGAACGCACATGATCACACATAGTATCTTATAGACACAACTAATATGAGAACACGTAGCTTTAGCCGCATTCTTGATGAGACACGCAGATGGCCACCAATACCATCTTGTCACATCGGCTGTCGATGATGCTCGTTAATAGCGGGTAATGGGGAGACACGCCTCCTCCACCCTTTGTCGTTGTATCTTCACAATGACTCTTCCCACAAGTGATGCCACTTCAACGTCATTGAGACTCAAACCAGAGCCTTGCACACGAGATCACTTAGGCACACACTCACAATAACTCAGCCTCCCACCCCAGCCGACATGCATGGACTCAACTATATGCATGCGCTCAGCTGTTCCAACGCGTGCAACTCTTGCACAACATGCTCTTCTTCTTTTACGACCAAATTGGTTCCTTCTTCTGGCGTGACCCGATGCACGCTGCACCCATAAGTGTACATGATGCATCATGCATGATTGGATTGGCCTCCACACATGCATGCTCGCGCTCGTCGACGAGATCACACTACACCGTCGCTGCTAGCACCGTTGTGCCCACCCTCACGGACAGTCTGTCACCATTGGCCTGCGCACTACCACCACCTCCACAACCGCCATACCCTGTGATGACGATTTTGGGGCCGGCTCATGCAAAACCAATTGTAAAGAACATGTGCTCCTCCTCAGGCTTCTTCTTGACTCGTCAACCTCAAACTTGAGCGCCTCGACGCACGCTCTCTTGGATCCATCCAACACTGTGCTGCTCAGCGACGATAACCTGCCATAAGGCGCAACAGTGGTGGCATCTCCTGAGGCAAGCACAATAACAAGATTAGACCATCGCTCTGATTTCAATCATTGGTTTTAGCCCTAGATCATGAGCGCACACACATGAACACGAGGAAGAACACAATATCACACAGAGATTTTTTTTGATGTCATCATAACTTGACGTCTTTTATTTTTCTTATTATCTATTTTACTCAAACTCACGAGATACATACCCTTTTATAATGGACGGACTATCTAATCAACTTGCTAACCAAACTAGTAACTAAACATAAAAAACCTAACTAAGAAAATAAACTACTTGATTTGATCAGATTAATGATTGCATTGTGTGATCTTTACTTGTCTTATAAAACACGACAAGCCAACAATTTTAAGTCTGGATTACCTTTCAACAGACTTGGTCGGCGAAGTCCATGCCACTTCCCTGCTCCTGCCAACCCACACCGCCATCCTTCAACCGCTGCCTGATCGCCCCTTGTACCACTGCTTTGCCACCGACCCTACGCAGCTGCCCCTGCTTCCATCACGCTGTGCGATTGCCCTTGTCTGTTGTGCCACCGAACCTAGAGAAGAAACTTGTTTTTTCAAATCATTTGAAAAAATCGGATTATTTTTTCAAATTGAATTTTTTCTCTATTGATTTTTTTGTTCAAAGTGATTATTTTTCTGAACTGTTGTTTTTTATGTCTGATTTTTTTCTACATACAAGTAATATTTTTTATCAATTTTTCTCTCAGCTTTTTTTGAATCCATTTTTTTATATGTTTTCTCAACTGAAATTATTTTATCATTTTTTTCTTGGTTGAAAAAAAACGAATCTTTTTTAACAAGAAAGTGACGCTTTTTAGTTGTGCGTTTGTGAGTTTCATTTTCTTAGAAAAAAAAAAGATAGGTGTACTCCTTTACCAGTGGAACGCACGATTATTTTTTTACATCTGCTAGTGTTCAATATATAGCATGGATCAATGCAGACCTTGGCAGAATCAGATCGATCACATATCTTAGTTTATGTGTTCAAGTTCTCCTAGTAGTTCATTTGCCTAGCTATAGCTTATCCTCGTAGCGTCTAGCTAGCGAAAGCCTGTTTTGTTTATGTTATCGATCTCGTACCAGTCTCGTACGTGTAGCGATGGCTTGTGGAAAAGCTCACAGTCAATTAATTAATTGATTGTTTGCGATCTCAGATTATACAATAGTATGATTCAGTTTTCCCCATATTAAACTTTGGGTGAGGCAGATGAGTTAAGAGTCGACAACCCACGTCGTCTCGTTTGCAAGAGACGAACTTGGCACAAGAACCAACGCATCATAGTGTGTATATAGGCATGCATTATAGCAGTGTTTAGTGATTAATAGAGTCAATCATTATCTGTACCATTGGAGTACGTGTATATGAGATGATATGGACGAGTGGTAGAAACTACTATTATCTGAGATGCCCTGAGAATGAAGTTTCCATCGACGTCGTCTTCGCCGTCAACGGCATCGTCGTCTGGCAAGTTACAAGTCCGACGGCATGAGCGCCGTCTTGACACAGCTATCATGCGTGTCCTCTCCCTCGACGGCACAGACATCGATCCAACCACTGGCGAATCTAGGATTTAAACCTAGGGTATGCCAATTAAATAATAATTCGGTAAACGATTTAAAATTTATTGAGCAATTCGGTATACAAGTAAAAAATAATTAAAAACAAGATGATATATTTTAAAAAAACTTTTTTACCTATAATATTACTTCTTCTTATTCGGTCTACGCCTTCTAATAGCCATAAAACTCTTGATTATATCATCTTCTTCCACTTTGAAAAAAATATCTCACTCAATGTTGCAGTTTGTGACGGGAGAGGAGGTGAAGCAAAGAATGACCTTCTTTTTGCTGCATGTTTCAAGAAGAGATGCAATGTCTCCGTTCCTCTTCATAATTTAAAAACCTTGCAAATAAAATACGTCCATTGGGTGGTTAAAATACTAACTAAGATAAGCAATAAATAAAGATATAACCATATCAGCTATAGTAGAAGTCGAATAAAGTATATGTGTAGGATCGAAATATACTAAACTAGCAATCAGATGGGGTGAATGATTGCACGGAAGCTAAAATCAAATTTTTGATCTACAAAAAATTCACCCCAATTCAGACTCAAGTAATTGCTTCGTATTCAACAAAACAGAGTAGATGTGTTCGGTAAATCACGAATTCTCAGAGATCCAACCGTTGGATTTACCTGAAATTTGAAAAGAATAAACTAGATTCCAATACACATCTAACTAAAAAAGAATTAGCACGATCGGACCTATGGATCAAAAGTTATAAATCCTACAAGGTTACTGTGACAGATTATGACGAGAATCATGTATGAGTTGAGCCAAATCTACAGGGTATGCCGCGGCCCACCCGGCATATCTTGTAGATCCGCCCCTGGATCCAACATTGTGACCCTCCTCATGCATGCCTTCCTCCAAGACATGCTTGCTTTGGAGTTATTGCTGATATGCTGCTTCTCTGCCGCCGAGAATAAACAACTCGTCGATAACATAGTGGTTATCAGCGTTAACCCTATCGTTTCGAGTTTGGATTTCGACGACATGATAATATCGAAATTTAAAAAAAACCACTCGAAATTAGCTTAAAATCGAATGGTTTCAAAAGTCAAATGAATTTGAAATCCGATCAAACCGCCAAGCGATTTTCAAACAAAATGGACGAAAACCGCTCAAAAAGGCTCGAATTTCGAGCGGTTTTTGGTGAAAACCGGCGACGGTTGAAAAAATGGGAAAATGTAAAAAACAGGGGGGAAATTGCAAAAAAATATTGTAAAATTTGTAAAAAACCATTAAAGGCCAAAAAAAAATAGGAAAAATGTAAGAAATATATAAAAAAAAGTACGAAGAAATAAAAAAAAATCCGGCATGACCTTTCCTAGATATGAAAAAATTTCAACATGATCTTTGCTATATTTTAGACCATCGCAAGTTGTAAAGTAGGCATTTAGCAATAATATGTCAACAAATAATCTTTCATTTCAATACTACTCACATATCAATCCAATAAGTGCAAAAATATGCATTCACATAATGATACCAATAACATTCATATGTCAACACCATTTACATTTCAATACTTTACAGAAATTGCTTGTGTAAATAATTTGTAAGAAATTGCTTGTGTCAAATTACACGTTGTACAACAAAACAAGTACACTAGTGGTACATAATACAACTTTCGTACTAAAATTTTGGTAGTTCATGCATGCATACAATGAGAAATAAGCTTTCCAATATTTGATAACATCAACATATTAAAATATACCATAGCAAGATAATTTCTGTGCATACAAATATCGCCACTTGAATAAATAGTACTATTTTCGGGTGTCGTCCATTGCTACTAAATACACTTCAACAAATATTGCTACTAAATATAATTGAACAAATATTGGTAATAAATATACGTCAATAAATATTGCTACTAAATATAATTCAATAAATATTGCTACTAAATACAATTGAATGACTCAAAAACGTCTCCAAACTTCGTTTTTTTTAATATTCTCGCCAGAGGTCACAAAGATATTAATACTAATTATAGGGATTTTTTGGATATTTTTTTTTTCAAATTTGTCAAATTTTTTGAATTTGAATTTGAACTTGATGGTAAACCAAGCGGTTCCATTTTTCGTACCGGAGCTGTATGGGTGGGTTTCGTGTTTTCGAGCGATTTTCGATGGTTTTTGGAACCCTGGTGCTATGAACGATGCCAGGGTGTTCTTGGGTTCCTTGTCGAATTCTCTGTGTTGAAGTATAAGTGAATTGCCCATCTTTCCTCATCAGCTTAACATTTTGGGTGAACTGGTTGGTGCATGCAATTTAATATGGCATCAGAGCCAAGCTTAAGCTTTTGGATGAATTAGTTGGTGCATGCAACTCAATACTCTGCAGGTTGAAGCACAAGCTTGCCTAGACGGGATTCGAATGATCATCGACTTGAATGCTGACCATGTCACTGTTGAAACTAATTCCCTCCAACTCGTCAGTCTGTGGCACTCAAGAAGCAACCGTACGTCGGTCGGAGATTGCGGCCATCCTTGCTGAAATCCCAGCTAAGCCTTTTATTCTCTTCTTTTGATATAGTTCATTAAGGCGTTCGATCGGCAAATCTGGCAGCTCATTTGTGCACTAGGCAGTCGTCGCTGATTAGGACTTCTTGTACCTGGACCTCTCAGGCACCAGTTTTCTTATTGCATTGCTTGTAACATGACTGTAGTCCTCGTAATTTAGGAAGAGAATTGCTCTTTGGTAAAAAAGAAAGAAAGAGATAATATAGAGCCTTTAATGGCAGCTGAACCAGGGCTAAGGGGATGATTTGAGATGACGAAATACACGTTATATTTAGAGGGCCTAGGCTCGTAGTTTGAAAGCCCCTTAACGTCTTGCAGATGGGGAATTTGGGTCATGTATATGTAGAGACCCTTGGTAGCGTCAAGTTTGAATTGCTTAGATTGGCTAATACCTTCTAGTAGACTTTATAGTAGGTGGGCCGGAAACTCCAAAAACGAGCTGTTGTAGCGACCCATATACTCATATGACCATAATCAACTCGAGATGAATAACTGACCAAGCTAAGGTCAAACGGACGGGCATGCAGTTGGCTGATTTTGAGAGCAAGGGTGTTCGTTGTTATCCATCCGTGTTTCATTCATATTGATTGATACAATATAGCTTATTTAATCGAAGAACACCTTTACGGGGAAAGTGTGGGCCGAGCTCTATGGACCCTTAAGGCATATATAATAAGACCATGTCAGCTGATTTTTAGCATGTACACATCAGTTTTGGTCTATGTAGATGAGTGAGAAAAGAGAAAAGAGAAGAGAGCTGACTCTTATTTAGTAGTCAGTTTTGCACGGGAGCATAGGTAAATCATTTATGTACAAGAGAGAAAAGATAGTTATTGCACAACATATAGAAATAACATTTAGAGACAGTTATTGTATAAGTTAGCTTTTAAATTACTATTAGTGAGTAGTTGGCTTTGCTATTGTACTTGTGCAGTGGAGGTTATGCACAGCACAGGTGCATATGCGTCAATTAATGCGGGTGTAGCGTGAATAGAACGTGCATGTGGTGCGGACGTTTCGCTCGTCGGTTCCTTCCGATCGAGCTACGCGATGCTTGGACTTCCTAGCTCCTCCCCAGAAGTACGTACAACCAAAACAGTTGTACCAAGGTTGATAATTTCATATCACCCATGCACGCATCAAAAAATGGATATCTTTAACAGATAGCTGCTGGTCAACCCGGAAGTCTTCATATACCACCTAGCCTACTACACCGCCTACTTAAGCCAGTTTCCACAGTCCGATCCGCTTAGCTAGTTAAGAGCTTAACACCAGCTGATTGGCCCTAAATTACCTAGCTATGCTAGCCATGAAGAAGCTTTCTTCTCCCTTTGCCAAAGTGCCCCCGTGTCCTACCGTCCATCTGACTCTCTTCTTCCTCCCCTTCCTCCTCCTAGCACTCATAGTCATCTTCTTCGTCGTCTTCCCCAACGACCTGAGGCTCCAGTCGTCGCTTGCCGCATGCAACAGAACTCCAACGTCGACGTCGGCCCAGCTCGCCGATGCCTTCACGGCAAAACCGGCCGCGGACCTCCGCTTGTTCCTCGGCGTGCTCACCCGGGCGGACATGTACGAGCGGCGCGCGCTAATCCGCCTTGCATACGCCATCCAGCCGCCACCTGACCGCGCCGTCATCGACGTCCGCTTCGTCGTGTGCAACCTCACCAAGGAGGAGGACGCGGCACTGGTGGCGCTCGAGATCATCGCCCACGGCGACATCATCGTGCTCAACTGCACCGAGAACATGGACAACGGCAAGACCTACACCTACTTCTCCACCATTCCGCGGCTGTTCGCCGACGAGCCCTACGACTACGTCGGCAAGACCGACGACGACACGTACTACCGCGTGGGGTCGCTCGCCGACACGCTGCGGACCAAGGCGCGGCACGACATGTACTACGGGTTCCTGACGCCGTGCCACAGCGTGAACTACCAGTACATGTCCGGCATGGGATACATCGTGTCGTGGGACGTGGCGGCGTGGATCTCGGCGACCGACGATCTGCGCAACGACACGAACGGGCCGGAGGACCTGTTGCTGGGGCGGTGGCTGCGTTGGGGCGGCAAGGGGACGAACAAGTACGGCGCGGAGCCGCAGATGTACGACTACTGGGACGGCGGGATGATGGAGCGGGTGAACTGCTTCCGGCACGCGCTCGCGGCGGACACCGTCGCGGTGCACAAGCTCAAGGACCGGCTCAAGTGGGCTCGTACGCTGAAGTTCTTTAACGCCACCCGGGGGCTCAAGCCTTCCAAGCTGTACCATGTTGCAGGCCTCTGAAGTCTAAACTGTGAAGGTACTACAATCCTGCATGCGTGCATGTTCGCAGAAGCAGACTGCGTGTGCATTCTTGCGCGGTTTAACTTGAGCCATGTGCTACTAAGGGTGTGCAGAGCCATCAGCTCTATTAAAATCCGTAAAGTTGTTAGAGCAGAATATTCCTAGTTTTAAATATTTATGGAGTTGGAGCTATGGATACATTAAGGCCTGTTTGGTAGAGCTCCAGATCTCAGCTTCACTTGAGATCTGAAACTTGACTAAAATAAAGTGAATTAAGTTTATTTTTTTTGTCTAAAATGTAAATAAGATGATCCATCTAAACACTCTTAATGTACTTACAGCTCCAGTTCTACGGATCTGGTGAAGCTAGGAATAACCATCTCCACCAAATCCACGAATCTGGTGGAGCTGGAGCTCTACCAAACACACCCTAAAAGTGTTTAAGTAGGTCATCTTATTTACATTTTAGACTAAAAATATAAACTTAATTCACTTTATTTTAACCTACAAGCTTCAGATCTGAGGTGGAGCTGGGATCTGGAGCTCTGCCAAACAGGGCTTAAATTGACTTTGAGAAATTCAGAAGTATACGACAGGAACTATGAATGGTACAGAAATCACATGTTTACTTTCTTATTTTCTCTTTTTTTAAAGAATTTTCTTATTTGAGAAAATCTACAGTATGACACTAAATAACTAACTACATGATCTACAATATGTCTCTCCTTCTAGTATACGAGACTTGGTCACATTGGTTTTAATTATTTGACTCGAGTTAGTAGCTATGATCTCATTCGTGATTTGCCCAAACTTAAGATGGTCAAAGATTTAGTTTGCTCTCTTTTCCGATATATCAAGATAGTTATTACTTCTCATACCCAGTCACTGTTGTGATGACTAATGCATCAGGACAACTTTTACATATGGACAATGTTGGTCCAACTAGAGTGAAGTCAGCGGGTGGAAAGTGGTATGTTTTTGTCATTATCAATGATTTTTTGAGATATTTTTGGGTATTTTTTATGGCCTCGAAGGATGAGTCTTTTACCCATTTAGGGTTTTAGTCTGTAAGTTGTCTTTTGAGCTTCTAGGTGCCTTACAAGCTATACACAGTGACAATGACATGGAGTTCAAAAATTCTTACTTTGAGAGCTTCTGTGAGGAGTCAGGCTTAGTGCATCAGTTCTCCTCTCCATACGTTCCTCAACAAAATGGCGTAGTGGAAAAAAAGAACATGGCCTTAGTCGAGATAGCCCGAACGATACTAGATGAATACAGTACTCTTAGGAAGTTTTGAGCTGAGACTATAGCTATTGCTTGTCATGTGTCTAATTGAGTATTCTTAAGAGCACATTTGCACCACACTTCTTATGAATTGAGATATGGGCAAATGCCTAGTGTTTCTCATTTTTGTGTATTTGGTTGCAAGTGTTTCATTTTGAAATATGGCAATCTAGATAAGTTCGAATCTCAGTCTTCTAAAGGTATTTTTCTAAGTTACTGAACTTCTCGTAGTTACAGGGTCTGAAGTTGTGATGCTAGTAAGATTTTAAAGACCTGTGAGGTGACTTTTGATGAGGCTAGTCCCGGAATTAGACCAGATATCATAGGTTCTTCTCCTCTTTCCGAAACCATCTTTGTAGAGGACGAGGGTGATGGAGATGATGGTGTTCCACCTGATCATGTCTCCTCTACACCTGATGTGCCTCCTGTTTCTATTTTTGCACCTCAGGGAGACCAGTCCTTACCTTGAGACTCTCTTGCAGCTAGTGTCTCTACTTCTGACTCTTCTGTTCATGAGGTAGAAGCCACTTCTGCTTATGATCCTCCTCGCTAGATTCAACGACGTCATCCGTCTGATCAGATGATTGACGATTTGTTTGAGTGTTTCACTCGCTCAAAGTTAGGCCTATCTCTCTTCTATTGTCACTATGCCTTTGTTGTCTCTTTTGAGCCAAAGGACAGTTCTCATGAATTGACAGATTAGTCTTGCATCAATGCTATGCATAAGGAACTTGAGATTTTCGAGAGAAAGAAGGTCTGACAGCTTGTTGAACCCTCTTCTAGTCATAATGTCATTGGAACCAAGTGGGTGTTCAAGAACTAGCAAAGTGAGGATAGAGTTTGGATTAGTCGATCAAAAGTTACACAAATTTTTGATCGTTAAATCGTGCTGATTTCACTGTTCAACCCTATTTTATTGTTCACTAACACTATCGCTATAGCAATCCGGTAGTATCGGGTTATCGTCCATCCGGTACTCACCGCCTACCTGAGCGCATAATATAAATCTGTCTTGATTTTTCTAAAAATTTTCTTTTTCCGCATTTCTTCGGTCTAGTGAGGTTTTGGTTTGTTTCTTTGGGGTAAAATCTGACTTGTGATCATTCACCTCCCTCTGATCGCCATTTCTGGTCCTTCAGCGTGATGCTGGGAGAGGCGCTGGAGTTCGGTGGGTGGTTGATGGCCATCCGCATGTGGTCCCTGTACGCGTGGTCAAGGGGCTGTCCTCTTCACGATTGCACGCCCATCTGGACCTGTGAAATCATGTGCTGAAAAATTGGCTAAGTAATGAAATTGGCATTGCAATGTGGTTGTATTCATGGCATGTGTGGTGCTTTAGCATGTGCTGTTTCAGATGTTTACTTGATATGCTTGTGATAGCATGGTAATAATTTTGCTTGATGCAATGCACTCGTGTGAGTGGTTGCATAGACTGATGTTGAGTCAAGTCGTGGACTTGTGCTCGGAATTGGTTCTTGTTTATTCATGTGCAGGTGTTGCTTGAGGGCGAATGTGGTCGATGACGGGATTGGAACTAGGTTCATGGAGGAACTGAGGTTCGAGACTAGATTCAGAGAAGGAATCGAGGTCTTGGTGGTCAAGGATGTCATGCGGAACGTTCGGGCTAGAGAACATGCATATGGAGGCTGGTTCGTCACGTATTTACAGCATGTGGGCTGTACATGTGTGCAAGAGTTGTTTTTGGCCATGTTGGGCCAGGTTGAGATGTATACAAACTCTTTCCATATTGGAAGTGGAGTTGTATTCAATCTCTTTATGTTTGCTCAGTATAAATAGGGGGAGGTGTCTCCTGTTTATTTTGAGCGCTGAGGTTTTAGGGTTTGTACTCTTTTGTTTGGAGTGTTGTAACCAGACTAGACAAAAAGAAATAAAGATAGATTTCTTTATGGCTGAAAAGTTCCCGGCTGATTTTTCCTCATGCTCAGAAGTACAGGAGGCGACACCCAAGCGAAGGAAAAGTTGACGATCTAAATGTCCAGTAGCAGCTACTGATGAACGGCGTGCTACAGTATTTCGTTTCTACAGTAAATCGCGGATTACTGTTCATGCGCGTTTTGATTCAGTGATCGTCTTCTGGTTTGTTTGCACGGTTCTTGTTTTTATAGATTGATTCATTGTCTCTCTTGTTTCAACAAGTTTAATATTGATTTGATCCATACAAAACCTTTCTAGAGTATCAACTTAGAGTTCTTGAAAGTTTCGTTGGTTAATCTTTTGTAGATTGTGATTAATCACGAAATTAGGTTTTGATCAGTTCTCGTCATAATCTGTGACAGCATGCTTGCAAGGTTAATAACTTTTGATCTGTAGGTCCGATCGAGTTGATTCTTCCTCTGTTAGATTCATAATTGAATCTGGTTTCTTCAGTTAAAATTTCACACTAATCCAACAGTGGGATCTTCGGTTAATCGCATTGTTTGAGTTTGGTCCGTCGCTAGTTTGATTTTGGTCCATCGCTGTTAAATCGTTTTTGTTTCAGTCGTCTTGCAAAGAATATAACTCTAGATCCATATGTCCGATTACGTTAATTCTTTTTGTGTTAGCTTAGGAATTGAATATAGTTTCCACAGTTAAAATTTCATATCAATCTAACCGTTAGATCTTCAGAAATCTTAGTTTTAGTGAACATATATCAGTCTGTCTCGTTTGGTCCGGCGTGAATTGATTTGGTTTTGCTACAAGTAAAAGTTTGGTCCGGCGCAATAAGGTTTCTATTGAATACAAATTAAGCGATCTAAGTTTGTTTGGGGTGTTTCAAAAATCATAAAAAATTTATTTTAGCTTCCGCGCAATCATTCACCCCCCCTCTGATTGCTAGATTAGTATATTTCGATCCTACAGGACCCACTCCCGCATGAGGCGCACCCGCTCGGGCTTGATCTCACTGAGCCACCAGCCTGGGTTGGCGGCGCGCGAGATCTCCAAGGCAGAGTCATCGTCACAGTCGCTCCAGCGACGAGAGGTGCGACGGACGAGCTTGGCCAGGGGGAGGCGATGTCTGGGGGGCCCTCGTGGCTGGATCTGTCCCAGTCGCTCTCGCTGGGGCCTGGGAGCGCTCAGAGCGGGAGGTCATGAGGAGGCGGTCAGAGAGGGGAGGAGGAGGAGGGGGGCTATGGTGGTGGGAGTTCGCCCATGGCCAGCAAAGGCGAGGCATGGGTTGGTAGTGGGCAACCCTAGCGCTGCCACTTCCCTCTCTTGCGTCGGGTTGGGTTGGGAAAAATAGGGGAGAGAAAGGAGAATCGGTCGGGCCGTCGCCCTTTTATATGTGGTATTACGTGGGTAAATTCTACGCAACTTAAGGGGCAAACTCGGAACTCGATCCCAACAAAGCTGCAGGAAGCTACTCTAACCAGACTTTTGGCTTTTAGCTTCTCCATGTTATGGACGGTTGCAAGCTTTTGGCTTCTAACGACAAGGAAGCCTGCTGTTTGGAACGGCTTCTTGCTTCCACAAAGCTACAACTAGTTGAGAAGCCGTTCCAAATAGGCCCTTAAGGATTCCAACTCACTTAGAGACAACATTAGAGACAACATCTGCAGTAGTTCATCTCTAAAATCATTCCTCTAACTATTTTGTATTGTTTTCATCAGGGCAAGAATAATAGCAAAGCTCACTGCTGACTAATAGTAAGCTAAAAGCCAGCCTGTACAATAATTGTCTCTAAATGTTGTGCAATAACTATCTTTTCTTTCTTGTACATAATCTACCTATACGCCGTGCAAAGCTAGTTACTAAATAAGAGCTAGCTCTCTTTTCTCTCCTCATTTCTCACTCTTCCACATAGACCAAAGCTAACGTGTACAGGCTAAGAGCCAACTGAGGTGGCCTTATTGTACATGCCCTCATATTTTCCTCTCACGCTCTATTACTATTTGCGTTGGTTTATGTGATTAAGTTATCTTTTGCATAAGAGACATCACATTCTCTTTTCTCACCTCCTCTCATCTTTACATAGAATTTTGCTAATATAGTATAGCTAAGAGATAACTGAAATGATACTATTGAAAATGTGCTTATAAACAATGTGAAGGAACGGACTATTGCAGCTGCCTTAAGGTACTAAGGTCAGGAACTAATGGCGTTAACTTCCTCGGTCCTGTAAGAAATTAAAGATGACGTTTCTTCTCGGTTACTCATCGAGCAACGCGATGCATGGACTTTCAGAACTCCCCGGAAGTAGGATCCAAGCATGCGACCATAAACAGTTGACCAACGATAGATTTAGGCATGTTGGTATACAAAATCTATGGACTAATTAGACATTGGAACACAGCCAGGCATATAGGTGCATGCTTGTCTTTGTTAAACATGCAAAGACCTTGGTATGCGCGTGTGAGTTTCCAGGCTAAAAGCAGAGGTTTATACTGCCAACTAATTAGTCGAAAAGTCGTAAGTACACGTCGTTTCGAGATATGTAGGGTAAATTTTTTTGAAATATTGATTATTAATATTTTTAAATATTTATATTAGACACATAAAAAATATATACGTAGATTTGTTTCGAAAAAACTTCCGTGATATTATAATTTTATTGTGTTTTATAATAAAAATTAGAGATGAAAGTAACGTTTTAAACAACGTTTCGAAGAAACATGTTTTGTGAGCAGAACACAAGGCACTTCGGTTAACTACATGGAGCACAACGAGATCAGTTTGTCAGGCGGTATCACATACGAGTATCGCGGAATGTGGCAGTAACAAGCTAGTTTGATCATTTTGATATCAAACGAAACATCGTGATAGTTTTGATCAAGTTATTACGCATATGTATCTCAAAGTCTGCATGCATGCAAGAAGCCAAGAGGCAAAAACGAACGAACGCTTCAAGGACGCATTCGTCAGCCACTCAGTCTACAAGGTACAGCAGCTTAATTGTAGGGCTTGAGAAATTTTTACAGTACAAGCCGTATAAATTTGTTTTTTTTATTTTTTGCGAGAATGGTCGCTGTTCCATGTAAAAGTTATATGATTTTATTTTAAATTCTTTTATGACCTAAATTTGAATACTTTCTTTGCTAAGCTCTATACTCTTCCATTTAGCACTCGATCTTTAAAGTGGTATATTTGATGCTCAAATGATCTCTTTTTGGATTTGTTTTCTATTTTTGATATTTAATGTCAAAAGGGGGAGAATTTGTGAGTTCTCAATTCTTTCATTTGGAATGATGATTTAAAGAGGGGGAATTTGATGGAGAGCTTATTAGTTAAAGGGAAATAATATCATGGGAAAAGTTTTGTGAAGAAGATTCCCTCCATTGTGTTTAATTGTTCTATTTGTCAAACGGGGGAGTTTTATTTTAATGCCAAATGGGGAGATGTAAAAATTAAAAAAATATTGTGTTATTCAATCTTTGATCTTCAAAACTCCTTCATGCATTGTTTTTCATCCAAATGTGGAGTTAATATAGGATTTATTATCAATCACCAAAAAATGGGAGATTGTAAGTTCAAGCTCCATTGGTTTTAGATTAATGCTTAATTATTGTATATCACATCTCCACGTGTGCCCATATTTATATAAGTGCTGATGTAAGTTTTCAAAATCAAGCTATTTTAGCCCAAACTCAAAATTTGTATATCTATTAGTAATCATCCTTTGAAAAACTAGTTGAAAATGGTATACAAATACTTTTAAAATGTTTTCCAAAAGTTTTTGGTTTCACAAAAATCTATTTTACAAAGAAAATGAGTTTCAAGTTCAAAAGCTAGTTACTAATATCTTGTTTTGTATTTAAACTTATAATTTTCATAGAATTAAATGTTAAAATATTTTGAAAATAATTTCTAAATGAAAAACATAGAGTTGGTCATTCTTAATAGTTTTCGTGTTCAAAAGATTTTCAAAAGACCAACTAATCAAAAGTTATTTGATTTTGAAATTCACCGAAAAACCTTGTTTGACATATATTGGTCATAATATTGCACTATGTGAGTTTCACGTTTTGGATCAGATTCCTTGCCATATCTTGGATCCAAATGGTTTTTCAAAACTCATATATAAAAATTCAAATCTCTTATCTTATCTCTTTCTTCATTTGAATTGTTGTGTTATCGAATTTTGACTTTGACTTACAAGCGTTTCTTTAAAATGACCATTTTGGTCAAAAGTCAAAACTTGTGTTTAAAAGACCCAAATTTGTGAAAATCTTTGTAAAAGTATTCTAATATATATTTCAAATGTTTTGCACACTTTAAATTGAAAATTCTTATGTTGAAATCAAATTTGGCCCAAAAGCTTTGATTTGAACCAAAATAGCCTATTTATACTTATTACTTGATTTTGGTATTCAAGTTGGGTTTCATTATCTTTTCAAGTGGTATCATGGCTTCAAAAAGTATTTCAAATCTTTCAATCCATGAGGATTTAATTTCTATGAAATCTAAATTGGAGTTGCACTTTGAGGCCCTTTAGAAACTTTGATTTCCTTTTGTGCCTCAAAGCGCATTTTGCCAAAATCTTATCTCAAAAAGGAATATTAATCTTTGTAATGGTTTCTAAAATGTTTAAAACAGTCTAAAATTTATTTTCTAAAAATTTGAAATCATTTGAACTTCATTTGAAAAGATTTTGCAAAAGTCTGCATTTCTGTCTGCCGAGGTTGGTACCACTGCTCATGTGCAGCGGTAGCACTGGTCGCCCAGTACTATCGACTTGTGTAGCGGTAGCACCGAACCCTGGCTCTATCAGCATTGTGTACGTGGTAGTGCCGGTTCGGCTGTGCTCTCTAAAAATCTGACTTTTTCAAAATTAGCTTTGGGATATCTTTGAGTTTTCTCTTTCGAAAATTCTTTTTAGAAAAGATTCTTATGATCCCAACTTATCTTTGTGCTAAATTTTAAATCATTTGAAAATTATTTGAATTGGTTTAAGTGGTATCAACTTGGTCCCTTTGAATTGATTTCAAGAGGTATCTACTTGGTCTCTTCTTGCAAGAGCTTTTCAAAATAAAACTTGTGCATGTTCAAATACAAATAGCTCCATGTTTCATCTCTTGAATCTTATGGGAGCTTATTTTAATTAAGTTTTGTGCATTTATCTCTAAGTGGTAACTCTAAAATATTTGCTCTGATACCTTCGAATTTTCTAAATCTTTAAGAGTTCATTTTTTTCAAACCAAAATCAAGCTAAGGGGTTTTGATTTCTAACAAGTAGTATCTTTCGTTCCCCTTTCTTTTATGGATTTTTATAAGTGGTATCTTCTCCTACCCCTTATGCATTTCTATGAGCTTTCATGAGACTTCAAATTCATATGGATGAGTTCCCCTATTTGAAACTTAATTGTAAGTTCAATCTCTCAAGGACTCTTCGTGTGAGATCCTTTGCATATTGAAATATTTAATGGGGATAAATTCATATTGAGTTTATTTTGAATGAAAATGTTTTTCTCAAGTGATATCCTCACTCAAAATATTCTTTACATGTGGTATCAATTGAAAAATAAGCATTATAAGTAGTATCTTTTTCAATTTGAAACTTACAAGTTTTATGCTTTCTTTAAGTGGCACTACAAATGACACCTTATTAAAAAAATTCTAACAAGTGGTTTTTCAAGCATTGCCTCTTGAGATTTTTTTACTGGCATCTTTCTTTCTCAAGTGGTATCGATTTCGCTTTCAATAGCTTGAAAAATCCTTCTTTCAATTGGTTTATTGAAAATTTGAAGTATTTTTTTAGTATATTCCTCGTTTAAGCCCTATTAGGCAATAATAGACTCTTCAAATGAGTCATGATGCATTGTTGAAAAGCAAAATAAAATGAGGAGTATTATTTGAAACACATTCATCTATTATTTCAAAGTTTGTTTCAAATAATACTTTTGTGCTTAACTCTAAATATGGCCTATTTTCAAGTGGTTTATTCTTTTAAGCCATATTTCAAAAGTTTGCAAAAATATTGGTTTCATTTAAAATAATTTAAAATCTTTAAACCCAAAATTCCATGCAAAGGTCATATGATTTTTTTCAAATTCTTTTATGACCTAAATTTGAATACTTCACTTGCCAAGCTCTATACCCTTCCATTTGGCACTCGATCTTCAAAGTGGTATCTTTGATACTCAAAAGACCTCTTTTTGGATTGGTTTCCATTTTTGGTGTTTAATGCTAAAAGAAGGAGAATTTGTGAGTGCTCAATTCCCTCATTTGGAATGATGATTTAAAGAGGGAGAATTTGATAGAGAGATTACTTGTTAAAGGGAAAGAATTTCATAAGAGAAGTTTTGTGAAGAAGATTTCCTCCTTTGTGTTTAATTGTTCTATTTGTCAAACGGAGGAGTTTTATTTTAATGCCAAAGGGGCAGATGCAAAATTTGAAAATTTTACTGTGGTATTCGATCTTTGTTCTTCAAAACCCCTTGATGTGTTGTTTTTATCCAAATGTGGAATTAATATAGGATTTGTCATTAATCACCAAAAAAGGGAGATTGTAAGTTTGGTTTTTGTGATTGATTTTAGATTAATACTTAATCATTGTTTAATGACAAATCTAATCATCATGAGACTAACATGATTATTGAGCTTTATTCTTATTAGTCTCAAATTTGGATGGAAAATGGAAAATCTAATGTATGCACTTGTATTCATTTTATTACCCTATCAGATACTTTGGATTCAAGTTAAAGGATAAACTCTTCTATTAGTCTAAACCTCAAAATGTACATTATCTTTCTAATTTTATACATTACATAAATGCATTCATCTAGAGGGAGTTCATAATTTAATTTAATGTTTTAATAGTATTGATCCATGTCTTCTTGCCAAATAATATAAAGGATAAAGACATTTAAACAACCCTTTGAGTATATATAACTTGTGTAGTTGTAGTATACTCACGTCAATATATGATAAACTCAAATGCTATCTAAGATTGATTATATGCATATTGATTTCAAGTTCAATTATTTATATGCACATACGCAATAGAGCTTATTCTATTGTTGATGGTTTCAAGAGTAGTGATCCTTTTCCATCACTCCAATATATTGGATCATTACTTTAAGATTCCATCAAAATGAGTATATGAAACTTGTGTAGTTATATATACTCATATCAATTTAAATGAAATTTAAATTGAGTTCAGTCATCTTTCAATCAATCAAAAAAACGCTTCATCATGTGTTAATGATATTCTTTGTTGATTAAGGACAAACGAAAAGTTCTTGAGTATAATGAAGCATTAGTTATATCAAAGTAGTCAAGATACAATTAATCATTCAAATTGATTTGGGTTGTGCTCAATCGATCTTGAGACATTCATTATGTGTTAATGGAGTACAAATTGATGATTGAGACAACTGTGTTTGTTGGGCTAACAATCTTCCATGAGTTGTAAAGTAGGTTGAGTCCAACAATGATATAGAATGGGATAAGAACATTATCATGTGTTGATGAGCGCTAAGAGGAGATCCCGAAAAGAAGATAAGAGGAGGTTTATCATGTGTTGATGAACAAGATGAGACTCGATCCTGGAGAGAAGATGATTGGATATCATAAAAGCTCCAAGTGGATTGCGTGCGGTAAATGCATAACTAGATTGGCTAAGGATATCTTGTAAGGCCCTCATTTTTTTATATTAAATGCCAATAATGGGTTCCATGTGCATACAGTACTAGTCCCATGATCAGTGGCCAGTACACACATTTACAACATCGATATCACTTCCATCAATAAAGTACATATATTTCATTAAGTAAATTCTGGCTTACAATTCAAAAGTACATAACTGTTGTAGCGAAAAAACCAAAAGACTTGTAGTTTGCCCATTACTCCCACTGACAACTGACAAGGTAAACCCTAGTAAAACTCAGCGTTAATATCCCTGAATCCTGCGTCAAGGTAAGTATCATCGGGGTATTCTAATTCTTCACTTAAAAACAACAACAATAGCAAGTTGAATACTTTACGTACTCGCAAGATTTTTGTAAAACCTATAATATATGCAGGCTTGAATCAAGAGAAGGCTTCTAAAATTAATTTGCATAAAGCCAATTTGAATTATAAATACTGAATAATAGATTACAAATGGAATGTTAGTAAAAGCAATTTGATAGGTAAATAAAATAACAATATGTAAGCATAAGTAATTAAATCCACGAACCTTCATAATATGATCACCATAATGAACCATTTCTTGCCATCACATGGCATAAACCGGGTTTTCATGAAAATAAAACATCTAACTATGTGATGACTTTACCAAGTATCTATGACAATGGGCACGGCTTTTCGAAAAGATTTACGCTATGTAGAGGTGTACAGCTTTACCCACAAGAAATGATCAACCCCTTTTGCCTAGCCAATAACACACTTCCTTTGGTGTGTCGGCAAGGAGATCATAACATAAACCGTTACATTACTTAGCTCTAGTTTTGCACCAGCCCGGTGATGACAAACCCATACTATGGTAGCAAAAAATATTTGTACAATCATTGTACAATATATGGTTATACACCCTATTGTCTAGCTTCTCCCATAGCATCGCGTACACCGTTGTATCTGTTAACATTTATTCTATTATCACCTCGGTGTGGACGTCCCTTCGAGCAATCAGTCCAGAAAGCCCGTACTACTACAGCCTTCCAATGTGCAAAGCTAGTTCTAAATAACTTAATAGGTTAAGGCCGTCCCATACCAGTTTTGTGGTTGTACGGTTGTCTTGGTTTGAAAATAACCCATAGTTCGGTCCTTAATCTGACCCGGACGATAATCTCCTCCTATACTATGTCCAAGCCCCCTGCACACCTGGCTATTGCTAATAATTGCCCCCCGTCAAACCATAGTTTTATTTTTATTTTGAAGAAATTACCATTAATAACATTAACCATCATGTCCACAGTTTATCATGAACAATAAAGCCTGCTATGTGTGCGCTTATTTCTAAGGCATACTAAGCAGATGCATGTATAAACGAATATATTTTGTTACCATCGAGTGTCAATTCAAAACCTACGGTTATCACCTACCACTATTGATGAAGGAAAGCCATCAATAAAGGTTATATTTACCAGTACCCACAATATAGCAATACGTAATAAACATAGCGTATGCATAAAAGGTTTGATAAATATTTTGTAAAACTGAGATCAACATGGTCAAAGGGGGTGCTTGCCTTGCTGATTGTCATTGAAGTTGAACTTAGACTCATTGAAGACTAAATCTGAAATGTCAGGTTCTACATGTCGTTTGATAGTAACATAGCAAATAACAAACTTTAATAAGGGTAAAAAGAAATTAGATGAAAAATCAAATAGAAGTTTGCTATAGAAAACAGGTGAGGTTTAGGATTAGATTTTATGTACTCATATTTTAGTTGATCTTTTACACATATACATTACTAGCAGCTTTGGTTTAAGTAATGATACAACTTCTTATTTTATAAATTACTTTTCCTTATTTTACAAATTCAAGAGGCTATAATTATGTATTTTCTTATTTATAATTTTGAATTCAAGATGCTAAAATTATTTAGATTAGTGGCATTATCGTTACAGTGTTAGCACAAGGTGTTGTATTCTTAATAGGATTCAGATGCAAAGCATGTTATACTAGGGTTATATCTATATTTCAGGGTAGTTAAATTAAAAGTCATGTCTACAACGTAAAAGCTCCTGAACAAATTCCTACATAGTCGTGTTTTGTGCATCTTCATGTTTATCACGTGTACATCGATTTGATTATAATTCCATGATTTTGAAGTACAACAGTCAGCAAAAAATGCAACAACTATCTATTAAAATTCCATAATTTTACAGTACATCGGTGAACCAATTTTTTTTCAAAAACTGTAAATTAAAATCCCCAATTTTGCGGTACATCAGTGAACCAAAAAAATTCAAAAACTGTTGATTAAAATCCCCCAATTTTGCGGTACATCAGTGAACCAGAAAAAATTGAAAACTGTCGATTAAAATTCCCTAATTTTGCGGTACATCAGTGAACCAAAAAAATTCAAAAAATGTCGATTCAAACTCCACAATTTTGCGGTACATTAGTGAACAAAAATAATTAGTAAACTGTCTATTAAAATTCTCCTTTTTTGCTACTAGTACATCAGTGAACAAAAAAATATATTAGTAAACTGTTGATTAAAATTCTTCTTACTCATCATTGAACCCAAAAAAATTCTTAATCTTTCGACTAAACTTATACGATTTTGCTACTCATCACTGTACCAAATAAATTCCACATCTCTTGATTAACTGATACACAGTGAAGCGAATAAAAAAAAGTTATTCGGTGAGCCGGTGGGGTAGCACCCCACCTCAAGCGCAGCAGCGGTGTGGCACTTCCTCCGATGCACCCTGCCCTGACAGGTTCCCTCCAGCGCATACCTGCCGTGGCAGGTTCTGCGCCTCCAACGCCCACGCCAACATGCCGCAGGGACAGGCACAACCACAGTCGCAGTTACTCCCGCGGTGCCAAAGTGCTCTTCAACGCTCCCACGGCGCGGCATTTGCTGCGTGTCCACTCACGGTTCTTCCGTGCTCTCAATGGGGGGCTAGATCCGCAAATACGACAGCGCGGGAGCTACATTTGCAATAAAAATGATCATGAGGCTAGATACATAAACAATTCCTCAAAGCTAGTCCTATCCTCAAAATAAATTAGCCATGCATGCATACATGCACCGATTGCAAACTGGCCAGCTGCTCATGCACCGATTGCAAACTGGCCAGGGCCTCCTTTCGCAGTTCACTGATGCGGCACGGGAGGTCCCGCGGTTCCCTGCCGCGGCAGGCGGCTGCCTCCCGCTCCCGTGTTTCGCGCTCTAGGGCCAGCCGCGGTCACATCAACTTTCCGCGCAACCATGGCGCGGCAAGTCTTCATCCCGCGCAACAACGGCACAGTACAATGGTCTTAGAGGCTATTTTTGCAAATATAGCAGTACGGAAGCTAAGTTTACAAAAACTGAAATCATGGGGCCAAATTCATGAACAGTGTGTTGGATTGTTGAGCTCTAAAACGAAAAATTCGGTGGAAAACCAAAGTGCAGCGCACCCACTCCACTCCATTTCAATTTCCTGTCCCATCACCCGAGTGCAGCACAGCCACTCTTCTCTATATCGTCACGTGCCAAACTCGGGTAATGCAGCACTCGTATGGTGCTCTTTTGGAGGCTACCACCAAAGGCTATATATTTTCGTAAAAAAAATAATTATATAGCTAATACTGTAAATTTTTCAGAGCTTGAGCCCCCGGGTGACGTTAAAGAAGTTGAGCGTGCGCGCCCACTTGAGTCGATCCTTGAGCTTGTGCACGGCGACGGTGTCCGCCGCGAGCGCGTGCCGCGAGCAGGTCACGTCCTCGCCCGTCCCCTCGTCCCAGTAGTCGTACATCCGCGGCGCCGCGCCGTACTTGTTCTTCCCTTTGCCGCCCCACCGCAGCCACCGCCCCAGCACCCGGTCCTCCGGCCCGTTCAGGTCGTTCCGCAGCTCGTCCGTCGCCGCGATCCACGCCGCCACGTCCCACGACACGATGTATCCCATCCCGGACATCCACTTGTCCATGTCGTGCCGGTGGCACGGCGTCAGGAACCCGTAGTACATGTCCCGGCGCGCCTTGCCCCGGAGCGTGTCGGCGAGTGCCTGGAGGCGGTAGTACGTGTCGTCGTCGGTCTTGCCGACGTAGTCGTACGGCGCGTCGCCGAGCAGCCGCGGCACAGTCGAGAAGTAGGTGTGGGTCTTGCCGTTGTCCATGTTCTCGGTGCAGTTGAGCACGATGATGTCTCCGTGGGCGATGATCTCGAGCGCCACCAGCACCGCGTCCTCCTCCTTGGTGAGGTTGCACACGACGAAGCGGACGTCGATGACGGCGCGGTCAGGCGGCGTCTGGAGTGCGTACGCAAGGCGAAGGAGCGCGCGCCGCTCGTACTTGTCCGCCCGGGTGAGCACACCAAGCAGCAGGCGGAAGTCCGGCTTCGCCGAGTAGGCATTAGCGGCGAGGTGGGTCGTTGCCGTCGGCACGCCGCCGCATGAGCCGGCGAACGCCGACTGGAGCAACAAGTCGTTGGGGAAGAGAACGAAGTAGATGAGTGCCAGGAGGAAGAAGGAGATGAGAACAAGATGGACAGTGGGGAAAGGGAGCACTTGCCAAAACGGAGAAGGCTTCTTCATGGCGCCTTAATTAGTTTGGCAAGTACGTAGAACTAGCTAATCAGTTGGTGTTAAGCTCATATCATGGCGAAGCGAACAGTAAAACTAGCTTAAGTAGGGAGGTGCGAGGAGGTGTTCGAAGACCTCAAGATTGGCAATGCTTTGTGCATGCAACCGAGCTGCTCCTTACATTTTTAGAAGGGGTGCTATATAGCACATAGTCAGGTAGCTATCACAAACTTGACGTTGTGTAAGTACATTGGCTGTGTGATGTGTGACTTGCAAATACTACTATGTTGTGTTGCCGTTATTATTAGCAAAGGTGCTCTTGCTTATGAAGTCCACAAATCTCCGGAGCCGCATTGGTTTGTTTGTCACGCAAGCTGCCACTGATTCATTGAAATCATCAGTTTGAATGTTGACAAATAGAGCCAGCTTACTCCTGGCTCAAGCAACATGTACATGGGAATAGAAAACAGATTGGATGAAGCTAACCCTATGTATCCACGTGGTAAATGTAGAGGCGGGCATTTTTAGATCGAAACCGTATTAATCGATTATTTCGTTTTGTTTGTTTCTGTTTCGGTTTTTATTTTGGTACTATTCGGTATTCGGTTCGGTTTTTTTGCTTCTAGAAACTGAAATTACCGAAGAACCGAATAGCCCACGTATAATACCACTTTTATAATGTTCTTCATAAAGTCACCGAACAATTCTTATGTTCTAACATCTTTATTCATCTATACGATATGTCCTTGTATTCTACTATGCTTATACTGTAATGATTTATGAATATTGTATGGGTTTATCTCTATTTTGTGTTGCCATGTGAGAAAGACCAAATCTAATCTACCTAGTGTCCATTAATATTTCGGTTGACCAAAAACTGAATTAGTCAAACTGAAATATTCCAGCTAATTTGAATCGTTCCTTCATCTTAGTATGAGAAATTGGTAACTAGTTTTCAAAAACGAAATTATTTTAAAACCGAATAAACCAACTGCCTACCCCTATGTAAATGTACTGACTTACTGATCAGTGAGGCTACTGTGATCATCCAAATGCCATAATCTTCGAAATCAAAAGGGCGGCACGATTTCCAAGCACAGAGTCATGAATTTTTGGCCTAACAGATTTCCAAATGGATACCCAAGATAGTTCTGATGATAACAGAGTTTACTCAGGTTACTGTGAAACGTTTCCATTCACATGCATGCATGCATACTTCGCTGTAAACGTTGACTCTACCAGGTTACGTTCCCCCAAGATCCGACCTCGCATGTCGCGCCTCCGTTTCCACGGACTCCGCCTCGCCCTCGCCTACCTTTACGCAAAGGTGTCGCCATTATCGTACATGTCAAGCTCCCCCACGGCCCCACCGCGCATCTCACATGAAGCTTAATTCACGAGGCGGCAAAAGCACATCCAATGATCCAAACTATCACATACTTCTTGGACCAAAAGATCGGAGCCAATCAGGCGGCGGTCGATACATCGAAGCGGCTGGCTCTGCAACAACAGCTCCATCCCTTGCTTGCGATGCCGCCGACGCCGCAGAGCAATTTTCTCAAGTCCATGAACAAAGCTAAGCATGGCGAGCAGCTGAATCTCCAAGCCGCCATGAAGAGGCACGCCTTCCCGAAGCTGTCAGCCTCCAGCAAAGCGCTGTTCCTGCTGCCTCTCCTTCTCCTGGCGTTCACCTACCTCTTCGTCTACCCCAAGGAGTTCGAGCTGCAGGCGCTCATGAGCTCGTGCAACCCGCCTCCGGGGACGTATACGGCGGCGCGCCTCGCCGCCGAGCCGGCCGTGTCCCGGAAGCCCGACTTCCGCCTCCTCATCGGCGTGCTCACCCGCGCTGACCTCTACCAGCGCCGGCACCTCCTCCGCATGGTGTACGGCCTCCAGATCGCGAATGCCAGCCTCACCGCGCATGTCGATGTCCGGTTCGTCTTCTGCCGGTTGTACAAGGACGACCAGCGCGTGCTCGTCCCTCTCGAGATCCTCCGCCACGACGATGTCATCATCCTCGACGGCTGCGAAGAGAACCTCAACGAGGGCAAGACCTACACCTTCCTCTCTACGGTGGCCGAGCTCTACAGAGACGACCCGTACGACTACGTGATGAAGGCCGACGACGACATCTTCATCCGGCTGCCGCGGCTGGTGGAGTCGCTGCGCGGGATGCCGCGGGAGGACATGTACTACGGCGCCACCATCCCGTGCGACAGCATGGACCCGTTCCGGGACTACATGTCCGGCATGGGCTACGTGCTGTCGTGGGACCTCGTCGAGTGGGTGGCGACGTCCGACGTGCCGCGCAACCGCACGGTCGGGCCGGAGGACATGATGACCGGGCAGTGGCTGCGGGAGGGCGGCAAGGGGAAGAACCGGTTCAACGCCAAGCCGGCCATGTACGACTACCCGCTCCCGGTGCCGGTGGACAAGTGCTCGCACGAGTTCGTGCCGGACACCATCGCGGTGCACCGGCTCAAGGACAACCCGCGGTGGGCCGAGGCGCTCAAGTACTTCAACTTCACCGCGGGGCTCAAGCCCTCCAAGTTCTACAAGATCGGCTAGGGATCGATGGGTCATATGAAACGACGATTTTTCTTTGTGTTTCTTGCCATTTTGAAGAAAATACTTCTTTTGTTTTTCCCTCAGTTTGTATTGAACAATTAATCTAAGCATACGAATGATAACCGTGGACAAGGATGAGAGTGCGGATAAATCGATATCTAAAGGATATTTGTTTTTAGAAACATAGGAAGTCGCCACACCGGATCTAATTAATTTATCAATGAAAACCACACTCTCCTCTAGAATTCACCTCAAGGTTCTGCGAAAAAAGGATAATAGAAAACGGCATCACCGCCCCTACCATCTAACATTTTCAGATATATTATAGCACACTTTTTGTTACATCAATGTCTTCATGCCTTGTCTTCTCACCTTTGCCAACATCGTCACATTTCATTTGCTAACACGTCTTCTCATCAGGACATGTACAATAAGGCCACGTCAGCCGGCTCTTAGCCTGTACACATCAGCTTTAGTCTATGTGGAGGAGTGAGAAAAGAGGAGAGAGAAGAGAGCTGACTCTTATTTAGTAGTCAGCTTTGCACGGGAGTATAGGTAGATCATTTATGTACAAGAGAGAAAAGATAGTTATTGCACAACATCTAAAAACAACCTTTAGAGACAATTATTATACAAACTGACTTTTAGCTTACTATTAGCCAGTAATTGATTTTACTATTGTACTTGCCCTTAGTTACTAGCTACCGATAAGGTGCTTTCAAAGGATATTTGACTGTGGGTGGGGCTGCTTTTTGGCCATGGCATTGTAATTACCACTCCAAGTGACATTTTCCTTTTGGAGTGCTCATAATGATATTCCTTCATCTTGTCAATCTCCCTCCTCCTCTCCATCCCATGTTTGTACGATGCTGGGATTTGCCAGGACCAGGATGGAAAAATCGTTGGCACCTCTCGGCAAAATCGTGTGGCTGAGGAAAGCAACGATGACTTGGGGAGAAAGGTCGTTGGGTACTCGATCAGATTTGATGATGTCACTTCCAATGCAACAAGGATCAAGTAGACAGATGGTCTGCTTTTAAGGTAATGCTGATATATTTACCAAAATGGTGACAATGGAACTTATAATGCATGGATTCAACTTTTGTTCTCAGAGGGAATCATTCCGAGCTCGTTTTCAGCTTGATGGTTGCGAATCTTTTGGCCGAACAATGTAGAAATGATATGAACAAATAACTTTGTACTTGGTGTTTCCTTTTTCGTTTCCCTTTGGGCTATTTTGTTGGCAGGGATTGTGAATGAGGCGGGTAAAAATAGTTGATTAAAGCAAGGACACTTATATTTTTCATAGTGTGTCTGGGATCACCTGAGTGTTTTCTTGATAAATAACACAAAATTTAAGTCTTCAGATCTAGATCCAATTGATGTGATCAATTGCCTCTTCTCCTCATATTTGAGTACTCTATAGGCAACAATAATAATAATAATAATAATAATAATAATAATAATAATAATAATAATAATAATAATACAAAATTAAGTGCTCAAAACCAAAAAAACACTTGAGTGCCCCTCATCAATTCCTTATTTTCTTTCTATCAGCATGATCTTGATGCTAATTTTTAACTCATCTTTTGTTCACTGTTAGTTTACGCTTGGTTTTTACAGCCTTATCGTAACGTATATGGCTTGTCCTAGTCATATCTGGTAATGTCAGATGTGAATTTATCTTACATTGTTCTCTTCTTTTTCTAATGCATGAAGGTGCCTTCCGTACGAAACCATTGCTGTGGATTTTGCAGGGAGGCTCTTCTTGATCCCCACTTCTGTCTAAATATAGCATTATCATTGCGGATGAGGTCCATGAAATAACATTTCATACCGATGCATTGCTAGGTTTGTGGAAAATTAATGGTGCAACATTGTAGAGCCATTTCTGCCAAAGTGAATGGAAGAACTTCATCAGAAGAAGGATGGACAAGAGCAAGGTTTAACTACGAGGACATGCCGGGGCATAAAATGTGCTCCTCTAAAATTGATAATCATGTCTGCTAGTTTGGATGCTAAGTGTCTGCTCCCTTTTTCTGTGCTTCCAATACATCTCTACATCTACACCATCTTTCTGTTCTAATTCCCTCCAAAAAGGCATTATTTCATAAATTAGCCGATTCGAAGAGGAGAAGAAGAAAAATGAATAGAACTTGGATGCGTTAGGTTTAATTTGAATTTTAATAGCATGATCGGTAATTTAGGATGTGTTTGGTTAGTGGGACAAGGTTGAATGGGATGGATGGTTTTGTACCATTTGATTCCATTGTTTTGGGTGAATTGATTCCATTGTTTTGGATGAATGGAATGGTTCAGTATCTACAGTGAATATTTCTTAATTTTGTATTTTATCATTTAAGATAAGATAGTTCTATTCAAGCAATTAATCATTAAAAACTTTTTTTTTTAACAATCTCGTACATAAACACACACCCTTACTCGTAAATCCGGAGAAATCCAGGGCAGAAAACGAGTCCAATCCTGGTTTGGCCGGAGTCCAGTGCTACAGTGACACTGACAACAGTGACAAGGACTGGGAGTGCTTTGGGCTCCGATAAATTACCTCCGTCCGATCAGCATCAGACCATGGAGAAGCATCCCTTGCAGAGGAGGAAAGAAAAAAGAGAAAAATTAACAAAATAGCTCGCGATATTTCGAAGGGAAACCAGCAAGCCGAGGCATCCAAGCACAGAAGCACTCGCACCCACCTGAGCCACCACCTCGCCGCCGGAGAAGACGCAGCGCAAGCGGGGCGGGACGAGATGGCGCCGGAGCCGGAGGACGACATCATGAACGAGAAGAACCCTCGCCCGCTCGACGAGGACGACATCGCGCTCCTCAAGACCTACGTGCGTGCCGTTACCCCGCTAGATCTCCCTGATCTCTTGAATCTGGGGTGTTTTTTTTGGCGATCTGGTCGCAGGGTGGGCTCGGGCTGGGTTGGATTGGGTTTGTGATCGAGATAGGTCTAGGGTTTGATTCCTCCTGCGATTTGGGTTTTTTGGGAGTCGTGCCTCTTTTATTATAGGTTATTGCAGTTACTGTTTTTGTGATCTTCTCGTGGGGGAGAACTGCCGATGCTTTTCAGTTCTGTGCGGGATTGCTTGGGTCTGTGATGTGGAAGACGAAATGTTGCTTTGTGCTCTCGTTTGCCTCTCTTCTGCGGGAGAAGTTGGGTTTCTAGGCGAGAGACGAAGTGCTTGTTAAATTTCGATGCGTGGTTTCTGCTAATGTTTGCTGATTCTGGTTGATTGGCTGCTGCTGAACAGGGACTTGGTCCTTACTCTACCAGCATAAAGAAGGTAGAGAAGGAGATCAAGGAGATGGCCAAGAAGATAAATGACCTCTGTGGTGCGTAAGGATTTAATGATCTAATTCTTGGTTCAGCTCTAAAGATGCAGCTCAATTTGCGAACACTTATTTCATTTAGCAGATTAGCTCCAGATGATAGCATACTGGGACTTTTATTTATTGGATATATGCTGCGTATAGTACACCATTACGCCTTAACCATTTTAGGTCATTGTTTGTCCTCAGCAAAGGAAATATGTTGTTAATCATTGTTTGTTTAGGGGATGACATGGTATAGGGCTTGTGCTCTGTATAGGCTATACAATGTGCAATGTATCTCCAACTTTGTTCCTGTAGTTGATTTTTGATTTTTTTAACAGTTTCGTTAAACGCATTAACAAAACTAGACCTCGTCCCATCTTCATGAACTCGCTATTACCTTTCATATTATTGTGCAGTTTATCTGCTTCTTTTGATGTTAGGAGGGTAAAACTTTTGAATTAGCTTACCTGACCTAAATGCTCTTATACTGAACCCCAGGGATAAAGGAGTCCGATACTGGGCTGGCTGCACCTAGCCAGTGGGATCTTGTGTCTGATAAGCAGATGATGCAGGAAGAACAGCCCCTGCAAGTATATTACTTAATCTAATGTTTTCTTCTTCCTAGTTTTGTAATTTTGGGCCTAGCATGCATAGTAGTTAGATTCTATATATATATATATATATATATATAAAATTTTCTGTTAGTTTTTTTATTCCCCTGTTGTACCGATAAGTTCTCTTCCTCCCTCTGAAGGTGGCAAGGTGCACCAAGATTATAAGCCCAAACACTGACGATGCCAAGTATGTGATTAATGTAAAACAAATTGCAAAGGTACGCCATGCCTATGCTAGTTTATTTCAATCATATATCTCCTGAAAATTTCACACCAACCTCTCTTATTCTTTATGTTTGATCTTGCAGTTTGTGGTTGGCTTGGGTGATAAGGTATCTCCAACTGATATTGAGGAAGGGATGAGAGTAGGGTAGGTTATTATCCTGTCTTTTGGTCTTTAGTGTATCATACATCTTTCGTTGATTTCTACTCAAGCATTCTTGCCTGTTGTTCATACATGATGCATTTACGTGTTTGACTTTAAACAAGCTATAAGATTGCAGTTATATGCCATCATGTAATCAAATTGAATAGTGGTTGTTTATATGATTTAATACAAGGCTAAAAAAATATCATGCTTATGGTGATCGCCATACCCAAAGGAAGCATGTCAGGAACTTTAAATGCTTGACATAGATAGGTAAACATTGCTTTATTGAATCCTGGTAACTCGTACAAAACTTGACAGATGTACTTTGCCATTTATTTGTTCCCCAGTGTTCTCTGAATAACATTAATTAAATAGGAATTAATTATCAGTTAAGAACATGTTGAATCTGAAATCAGTATCTTGCCAGCTGCTTGGCTTAGGTACAGGTTCTTTTCTGTTCATAGAATGCTAGAAGATGGAACTTTCTGCCCTACACAATCTTTAGAGATGGCAAAGTTGACTAAACTAAAACTAATCTTATGCATTCATTTTTTTGGATAAAGCATCATTGATGCTACCTTAAACTATTTCTCTGTGCTTGTACACTACCAATTCTTAAATTAATTGAACCTTTTGTACACACTGTGTGAAACTTGTAATCTCATGCGTAATGCAGAGTTGATCGAAACAAGTACCAGATTCAAATTCCTTTGCCACCCAAAATTGATCCAAGTGTTACCATGATGACTGTTGAGGAAAAACCTGATGTGACATATAATGATGTTGGTGGATGCAAAGAGCAGATTGAAAAAATGCGCGAGGTATGTCAAACTTTTCCTTGGGACTCAGAATCTGTACTTCATTTGCAGACCTGTGCATTCTACATTCTAGTTAGTTTTGGACTTCTTTCATTTACTCTTTGGTTAACAATTTTTCACAGGTGGTTGAGCTTCCTATGCTTCACCCAGAAAAGTTTGTCAAGCTCGGTATTGACCCTCCAAAAGGAGTCCTTTGCTATGGTCCACCTGGTACTGGCAAAACACTTCTTGCCAGAGCTGTAGCCAATCGAACAGATGCTTGTTTTATCCGTGTAATTGGAAGTGAATTAGTTCAGAAGTATGTTGGTGAAGGTGCTCGGATGGTTCGGGAGTTATTTCAGGTATATTAAACTTTGAACATTGCAGATAACCCACAAAGATTCATCCAGTTTTTTTGCACCTGAATGTTCTGTTTCATAACCAATCTTTCTGGAAAAAAAATATACTATTGTAGATGGCCCGCTCGAAGAAAGCATGCATTGTCTTCTTTGATGAAGTTGATGCTATTGGTGGTGCTCGCTTTGATGATGGGGTTGGGGGCGATAATGAGGTTCAGCGTACCATGCTGGAAATAGTCAACCAGCTCGATGGGTTTGATGCCAGAGGGAACATCAAGGTTCTCATGGCCACTAATAGGTACTTCATCTTTTCATTCTCCTGCTTTCTCATATGATCCAATATGCTAGGGTGCTCACTTTATATTCTGGACATATTACTGCAAATCTATTTATAATTTATCTGAAGAAATTTATTCTGAAACTTAAAAAGATCTGCATAAGAATGCATTCTTCAAACATCTGCATGCCTTTATGAACTAATTGCAGCTAAATTATCTTGGCCGCATTAGTAGAGCTGAGAAGCTCACAACGTTTTCTTGTTTTGCCAGGCCTGATACTTTGGATCCTGCACTTCTGCGTCCAGGTCGTCTGGACAGGAAGGTAGAGTTTGGCCTACCTGACCTGGAGGGTCGTACTCAAATTTTCAAGATCCACACACGCACCATGAACTGCGAGAGGGATATCCGATTCGAGCTGCTGGCACGCCTCTGCCCCAACTCCACTGGTGAGTGTATTGGCCCGCAACTTTCTGGATGGTTTCTTGACTTGACTGTTCTAGATATTGCCTGGAAAGCCTTTTCACTAGACCATATAGTTTTTACATACTTGCGTTTGTTGTTCCAGGAGCCGATATAAGGAGTGTGTGCACAGAAGCTGGCATGTATGCCATTCGTGCCCGCAGGAAAACGGTGACGGAGAAGGATTTCCTCGACGCAGTGAACAAGGTTATCAAAGGCTACCAGAAGTTTAGCGCGACCCCGAAATACATGGTGTATAACTAAGCAGTGGACTGTTGTTTAGGGGATTGTGTGCCATGGCTCGTGAGATTCTCTGCAAAGATTGTTGTTGAATTCTGGATCGTTATGGCGATCACAACACCTTGTACTACAAATTTGAAGTTAAAACCAGGGATCCTCACTCAGTGCTAATGTGTTATGATATGACGACCCTGTGCAAACGTTTGCAGAAGAAGTTTCTTGTGCAAAACGAATGCTCTCTTCATTTTATTCAGACTTCAGTAACAGTGTACATCTGCATCAAAGCTGCTGCTTCTGCTTCTGCTGCTTTCTGAATCTAAGCATTGTTCGATTTCGTCTATCCTTTACTTCTAGGTAAGAGTTACGAAAATCCCATCCAAAATTACTGCTTGGAGCTATTCTGCTGATCGAAATTGCATAATTAAAAGTCTAGTAAGAATGTGATTAGCACGTGTACATGTAACAATGCCCGGCTGTGACATGTAGACTAGTTAATTTGCTTTAGCTTTCCTTTCAGGCCATCTCCTCGTCATGCTTCTATTCTCCATCGGAAACTGGCATTAGTGGAATACAGAGCACACGCGGTAGATTCTCTGGTCACCTGCGCGCGTACCACGCGGCCGTGCGACTGCGCGTCAGGCTGACGGTCGCCGCCGCCTCAATCGCGCAGGCCGCCCGCGGCCATGTGGCTTCGTTTTCTCGCGCTCTTCCGCCGCTTGCATCGTTGGTTGGTTGCCATCGGGCGCAAACTGTGCAAGGTTAGCAGCATCGTCTCCACCACGGTCCACGGCAGCCTACTTAATTTGTCGTAGTACCTCCTCCGTTCGCCACCCCAGCACCGACGGCGCTGGGTCGGCCCAGCGCTCGCCATGTGGGGATCCGGTGAGCAAGCCGCAGGCGCAGAGTAGGCGGTGCGGTTTGAACGATAATATACTGTAAGGCGAGGGTTCTTTGCAAAAATCCTTCTGCAGCTTAAGCACTGGTCGATCTCGGCCGCGCAAGGTTGATCCAACGGATACGGAGGACTCACCAGTCCCCACCACGATCGCGATTTTTCTGTGCGATGACTTCGATCCAAAGAGGTTGGCTATAATTATAAAACGGTATTTCTACACCGTGAGAGGGCTCTTGTGCAAATATCTCTTGCGGCACGGGATCTCAATCCAACGGCATTAAGAGGATTACTTACCTCAGCTCGTTGAACGGCGGCGGAGATGCCGGTGAAGGTGGAGGCAGCGGCGGCGACCACGTTACGCACGGGTATGAACTGTTCTCACAACAATCAAACACACGGGATTTTTTTTGTGCTGCGTAAGAATGCAGTTTTTCTTGTTGCTTTCCATTGCTTAAAAAGATACAAAAACTAATCAGGTCACCTAATCACGATCACCACTCACGACCACTAATGACTCAAGAGAATAGAAAAGGAAAAACACTCCAGCAAGAAAGGAAATCACGTAATCAGCAGGAAAGAAAGTTTTCATGCTGACAAAAGGAAATCTACAGCAAGAAAGGAAATCACGTAATGAGCAGGAAAGGAAGTTTCCATGCTGACAAAAGGAAATCCAAAACAACGAGATTATCCAACATACTCCCCCTAATCTAGTTGTTCTGGATGTTGATGATGCCGAGCTTCGCACGCAGGTCCTGAAACCTGACCCGCCCGAGTGATTTTGTCATAATGTCCGCCAGTTGATCGTCAGTGTGAACGTGCTCGACGACAACCTTGCCGTCTTCGACGCACTGCCTGATGAAGTGGTAGCGTGTCTCAATGTGCTTGCTCCGGTCGTGAAGTACCGGATTCTTGCACAATTGGATTGCAGATTTGTTGTCCACGAGTAGAGTAACAACGCTGATCTCCTTGCCAAGTAGGATTCCAAGTAGCTGGGCGATCCAAACACCTTGGCACGCCGCAGTGGTTGCGGCGATGTACTCCGCCTCGCACGATGATAATGCAACCACCTTTTGTTTCTGTGATTGCCAACTCACGGGACTCCTCCCGAGAATGAACACCACACCAGTAGTGCTCTTCCTATCATCGACGTCGTCGGCCATGTCAGCGTCACTGTATCCAATAAGCCTTTGTCCTGCGGTGTCCTTGGCGTAGCGACATCCATATCCTAGAGTGCCTGCTATGTACCTGAGAATGTGCTTGACGGCGCTCCAGTGCTCGGATGTGGGCGACTCCATGAAACGACTGACGTAGCCAACGACGAATGATATGTCAGGCCGTGTATGCACCAAGTAACGAAGACTCCCGACGATGCTCCGATAAAACGTCTTGTCCATCGGAGGGTTTGAACTTTTCTTGCTCAGTTTCAACCGTGGCTCCATCGGCACATGAACCGGGTTGTAGTCGGTCATGCCGGCCTTCTCAAGTATTTTTGCCGCATACGCGCTCTGTCGCAACGTAACTTCGCCGGCGCCCTGGTGAACTTCTATGCCGAGGTAGTAACTGAGCTTGCCAAGATCGCTCATCTGGAATTTAGACTTCATCTCCTCCTTGAACAGATCGATGGCCTTAGCGTGTGCACCCGTCACGATAAGATCGTCGACGTACACACCCAGGAGTAGCTGCTCTTCGCCTGTGCCTCGAGTATACACGGCGTGCTCCGTCTCATTCTTGTGAAACCCAAGTGACTACAGAGTGTTGTCGAGCTTAGCGTTCCACGCACGAGGAGCCTGCCGCAGCCCGTACAATGCCTTGTGCAGGCGCAGTACTTTGTCCTCGTCGTCGTCGCGAACGAAACTAGGTGGCTGCGCCACATAAACTTCCTCCTCAAGGTCCCCATTCAGGAACGCAGTCTTGACGTCAAGGTGGTGAACGTCCCAGCCGACATGGGCGACGACGGCCAGGAGCAACCGGACCGAGTCCAGCCGCGCCACCGGTGCGAATACCTCGTCGAAGTCAATGCCGGCACGCTGGACATAGCCTTTTGCGACCAGCCTGGCCTTGTGCTTGACCACCTCGCCAACACTGTTTTTCTTCACCTTAAACACCCACTTGAGGCCAATCGGACGCTTTCCTGCAGGCAGTTTAGTTAGAGTCCATGTCCCATTTTCCACGATTGAACTTAGCTCATCGAGCATTGCCATGCGCCAACATGCATGCGGCTCAGCCTCCGCAAACGTTGCTGGCTCCTCACCAGAAGCCAGCAGGAGCTCCTCCGGGTCTAGCTCAACCTGCTCGGTGGTGTCGTACACGTTCTGCACGGCGCGGTACCGTCGTGGCCCTTCGTCATCCCCGAGTACAGACGCGGGCGTTGCGTCCACAGGTGGGGATACGAACTCCACGCCATTTGGCACAGGTGTCGGAGGAGCGCGGATGGGTGTCGGTGTCGCTAGCTCTGGTGGTTGTTCGAACTCGGTTGGTGATGCATCTCCCCCATGTTGCGGTGACGCACCACTGCCTGTCGCGACGGCAGGTACCGAGTACTCCACGCTGAAAGTCTCCGGGCCGCCATCAGTGTTGTGCCAGGCCCAACTGGCACTCTTGTCAAAAATGGCGTCACGTGTCACGTGTACGCGCCTCTTCGTCGGGTCGTAGACTCTGTAAGCCTTGGAGCCGTGCTCGTAGTCGATGAAGACAGTGGGGAAGCTGCGGTCGTCGAGCTTCTTTAGGTTCGGCCGCGTCACCTTGACGTGCGCAACGCACCCAAAAGTACGAAAGAAATGCACCGCCGGCTTCTTACCATGCTATGCCTCGTACGGCGTCATGCCTTGCACGCTCTGGGTCGGTGAGCAGTTTAGTATGAATACCGCCGTGCTCACTGCCTCCCCCCAGAACGCACTTGGCTTCTTGCGCGCCTTGAGCAGACACCTCACCATGGAGATCACCGTCTGGTTGCGACGTTCCACGACGCCGTTTTGCTATGGTGAATACGGCGCCGTGAGTTGTCTGTGCATGCCTTGTTCTGCAAAATACTCCCCAAACTCCACCGACGTAAACTCGCTGCCGCGGTCTGTCCGCAACGTGCGAAGTTTGCGGCCAGTCTCCACTTCCACGCTGGCCTGGAACTTCTTGATCGCCGTCGGCGCTTCATCCTTGCTTGCCAGCAGGACAACCCACATGTACCGCGACATGTCATCGACGAGAAGCAAGAAGTACTTCCTCCCGCCGTGTGTTGTTGGTGTGATGGGGCCGCAGAGGTCACCGTGCACAAGATCGAGATGATCCTTGGCGCGGTAGCTTGAGGCTTGTGGGAACGGAGCTCGACGCTGCTTCCGAACCAAACACGCATCGCACAACTGCTCGACGTGCTCAATCTGAGGGAGACCGCTCACCAAGCCGGCGCGCGCCATCCACCGGAGCGAGTCGAAGTTTAGGTGCCCAAGCCGACCATGCCAGAGCCATGCGTCATCGCCGGTCGTTGCAGACATACACACCGGTTTTGTGACGTTGAGTGAGATCACATACAACCGGTTTGCTGTCCGCGTTACCTTGGCAAGAAGTTGCTGCCGCCGGTCTCGCTCACACATGATGCCGTTCTTGATGAGTACTTCGCAGCCCACCTCGTCGAGCTGTCCCAGCGAGACGATGTTACTACGCAGCTTGGGGATGAAGTACACATTAATGAGGACTCGGTGCCGTCCGCCGACCGTCGTGAACAGGACTGAGCCGCGCCCCCTGATTTCCACCAGTGAGCCATCGCCAAAGCGAACAGACCCGGAGACGTCGCCGTCCAACTCGGTGAACGCTGCTCTGTCGCCGGTCATGTGGTTTGAAGCTCCGATGTCAAGATACCACACCGCGTCCTTCATGTCATGTTCCTTGCCGAGGTGTACTTCAGTGCGCTCCTCATTCAGGAAGACGGAGCCACCGCCACCAACAGGCTCGTCATGCGCCGTGGTAAGCACCGCGACCTGAGCCATGAGCAAGGCCGGCTCCTCGTCCTCCACCTGCGTGAGGTTAGCCGCCTCGGCCCTCTTCTTCTTCCTGCAATCACGAGCCCAGTGCCCCGGTTTATCACAGTACCGGCACCTATCCTTTTTGACATTTCGGCCTGCACCGGGTGCCTTGCCGTTGCCATCGCGTGCGCCCTCCTTGTTGCGCATGTCCTGCGACTTGCCGCGGCGCTTGTTCTGGGTGTAGCCACTTCCACCACTGCCGGAGGAACCATCCTGCTCACGTCGCCGCATGCGCGCAAGCCATTCTTCCTCCGACAGCAGGAGCTTGCCACCTCCCTCCTCTGCTGCCTCCTGCTCGAACCGCTCCTCGGCCGCTTTGAAACGACCGGTTAAATCTTCCATCGAGAGGGTGCTCAAATCAAGCAGACTCTCAACGTAGATGGCTAGCTAGGAGTAGCGCTTGGGAATGACGCGCAGGAATTTTTCCATCACACATTTTCCCGTGATCTCATCACCGAGCATGGAGAGTTTGCTGCCGGTTAGACGCAAGGACAACTCGTCGATCGTCTCACCGGATTTGTTCTTGAACTCATCAAACTCGGTCATGAGAGTTTGCGCTTTAGCGTCGCGGACACGTTCAGAGCCCATGCGTAGGGTCCTGATCATCTCCCACGCATCCTTCGCCGTAGGCTTCACCGCCAGAGTTGCAAGCATCTCCGGCGGCACGACGCAGAGGATCGCCTCCAGCGCCATGCGGTCGTTGCGGTACCCGACTTCGTCCGTGACGTTCTCGGTACCCTCAACAGCCCACCACAGGCCTCTCGCCTGCAGGATGACCCTCATCAAGAGGACCCAATCGCCGTAGTTTGATCGTGTCAGAGTAGGGTAGGTAGTTATCCCGATCGGCTCCCTCATCACCCGCGGTAGCGCAAGCTCGCGCTCCCGGCTGCTTGCCGCGGGATCGCGCAGTGATTTCTCGCCGTCGCCATCCTTGCCCTTTGTGCCAGACATCACAAAGGTGCCGAAAGACGCGATAAACAGGCTCTGATACCACTTGTTCTCCCAACAATCAAACACACGCGATTAGTGTTAACACAAGTGCAAAACTCAGCTAACACGCACGGAATTTTTTTTTGTGCTGCGTAAGGATGCAGCTTTTCTTTTTCTTGTTGCTTTCCATTGCTTAAAAAGACTAGTATAGTGCCCGTGCTAACGCTACGACGGCAGTACACCCGCTTATCAATTAAATGAGAAGATAAATATGAATACAACACTTAATAATAAAAGAGAAATTTAGAATTTTAAATGAATTTAGAAAGAAAACGGACCTAAATGGAGGTCGAATAGGTAAAACGGCTCCCAAAAGATTTTAAATCAAGAAAGAGATATAAAAAAGAATTTTCTGATCTTAGATTATTTTTTTTGCAGCTTCCACAGAGAGCACAGCGTGCTCTCTCGGCTTGACCAGGGCAAGGGGAGGAAGGCTGGGGTGGCGGCGGTCGCGATGAGTCGGAGTTTAAGATGCGGCGAGATCGCAAGACCGACGCTATGGGGAGGAGTCATGGTTATGTGAATTTCACCGGAAAGATGACGGTGATGGCTTGGGTTACCTCCAAAATCGCGATCTTTACAAGAGGGAGCACTTGGAGATTTACGCAATGCGATGGGGTGAAGGAGAGCTCGACGGCTTTTATAGCACCGAAACAAGCATATTTATGGAAACCATAATTTGGGATCAAATCAGATTGGGAGGAAATTTTGGCAATAGAGCACGAAATTTAGGGAATTAACACCATAGATGGAAAGAGGAGATTTGGTGCGGGATTGATGGAGCTTTGGAACTTCTTTCTTGCTTTAATGGAGGGAGGGAAGAGAAGAAGCTTCTCTGGTCTGGGCTGCAACTAAAAGAAGCTAGACGTAAGTTGCCTTCATTTTTTTTTAAACATAGAAGGATTTTTGAAAAGATAGCACATTGGTTAAAAAATTCTAGAAAAAATCTCAAAAAAACTTTCGATTATTTTGTACTTAATAAAATTATTTTCAAAAAAAATTTATAAATTTGCCAAGGCACGAAGTCGCGAGGTCGTGACAAAGAACTCTCATTGCGTCGTAAAGCCACCGATGGCGACAGTGGAGCCATTGCGGACACTGCGTTCTCCCGCATTGCCCCATCTCCGGTTTCCTTTTCCCAAAGCACGTAATGTATGGTCCTTTCCTTTTTCAGGACGTTTGTTTCCTTTTCCTTGATTCCAGGACGTTTGTTTCCTTTTCCTTGTTGATGCTGGAGGTGAGGGAAGGTCTGTTATGGGCCACATGGATGATTTCGAAAAAATATGGAAAAATAAACTGCGCTCGCACAATCATTGGATCTGCAAGGAAAAAAGATCAAAATTAAATAATGTTTCACGCCGTTGGTTCCGAGAAAAATTGAAAAAATTAAGTAGCACTCATGCACAGCTTGGTTCCTTAGATAAAAAATGAAAACAAAAATTCAGCGCTCTCTGTGCGCTGAAATTAGCTCTATGGGGCTAGATCCGTAAAAAAGTCTCGAGAAGGGTCATATTCGGAAAAAAATACGATCACAATGCCAGTATAATAAAAAATTCAAGTCTTATTTCCTTTTTTGATTCACCCTCCTTCCAAATATGTAGTATGTACAATTTTGGCCAGTAAAAAAATTCAAATATGGTTTCCTTGCATGCGGATCCTCCTTATTTATTTTCTTGTTTGATTCGCTCTCCTTCCAAATATGTAGGTGGGGAGGTGCATTGGGCCACAGGATGATTAGACACACTAAATAATGACCATCGGATGTGGGTGAGTAAGACTGAGGAAAGATCTGAGACGTTCATTTTGATGAATGCAAGTTTCTGGGGACATTTTGCTGGGTGCATGAACATTGAGCTATCTCTAATGAGGTGCATTATTTAGGGTGGACGTAGAAAAATTTGCTTAGGTGCATTATAAAGGGGTATAGATACAAAAACTAATCAGGTCACCTAATCACGGCCACTAATGACTCAAGAGAATAGAAAAGGAAAAACACTCCAGCAAGAAAGGAAATCACGTAATCAGCAGGAAAGAAAGTTTCCATGCTGACAAAAGGAAATCTATAGCAAGAAAGGAAATCACGTAAACAGTAGGAAAGAAAGTTTCCATGCTGACGAAAGGAAATCTACAGCAAGAAAGGAAATCACGTAATGAGCAGGAAAGGAAGTTTCCATGCTAACAAAAGGAAATCCAAGACAACGAGATTATCCAACATGAACATCGTATCGGCTGCGGCGCGCCGGTAGACACCGTGGAGACCCCCCGGTGAACTCGCGTGTCTGCTCGGCTTTCTTGTCGATAATGGCCGGCACGCCCACCGACCGCTTCTGCCATGTACAGCGGGCAGGAAGCTTCCAATGGCGACGGCCTAAGTTCGCAATCGAATCACCTGGTTCGGTATTTTGTTGGAAACATACAGATGCCGCGTTACTTACAACCAGACGAATCATTATTCATTGGGAACTGTACTTCTTTTCTTGCTCCCTTTCTCTTAGAACAGCATATCCACACACACACACAGGGAAGCTATCCTGCTATATCTATGCAGTAGTGACTATGAATTCTCAAGCCTCCACTCTCTCCATCAGCTTGATGCCTGACGATTCCAAGATCTCCAGCGCTTCACAATCGCAAACGCACGAGTCAGCATTGTACGTAGATCTCCAGAACCAACATATGATGTCTGCTTTTGCATGTACTCACCTGGAACGTAGATTTCAGGTTCCAGAGGCCTGATCACCCCTTTCCTTTGGACCTTGTTCTGGAGCAAGAGCTGCAACACAGACACCAGAGTAAATGAGTCTAGCTAGGCTTTTGCTCTCGTTCAGGTGCAAGTGTGATATGTGGTTAAGGTGCACTACCAGAGCTCCTGTTGCTGCTGGTACCCCTACGGTGAGGGCCATGGCAGTGGTGGACCTGCCATTTTCAACCTTGCCGAACTCCAGTAGTGTTGCTTGGTGCTTTTCGGCTGGTCGGCCGTCCGAGTATTCCACCTCCACTTCATGGTGTAGCAGTACCATATCCTGAATTGCAAGAGCCGTTTATTGCGTCACTAATGATGATCCAAGGAAAGCTAATGATTTAATTTGTTTTTCGAGTTCATCTTTCATTATGGCGATTTCTTAATGAAGAATAAAATTATTAGTCTTGAGATTTTTGCCTCTTCTGTTACTTCTGTGACTTTTTCTGACAAAAAAGCAGAGGTTGAATCTCATACCGTGGTACTAGAAAAAAGAGAATATACTTTTGTGGAATATTCTGTACTACGAATAATTTTAAAAGCTATACATGAAATATAACGAAGACATGCCGTAAGATAATAAGCCTCACCTGCTCATTGTGGCCATAGGCCATTCTCTGTTCCATTCGTTGGCCAATCACATCGAATGCACTTGAGCAATCTTCAGGAATCTCTGTCTCCTCATGCAGTCCCAAGAACCTAGCCAGTGTAAGATCAGTGTTGTGTTTTGTCAGTTCTAACACAGAATTTCAACATTAATTTTGCTTGTTTCTAACATATTCCTAAGTTATTTCTTGCATATGAGAATCATTAAGATATATTTTAGACGACATGATTTACTTGGTATTATATCAATCTGTAGAAGTGATGAAATTTGATCACAATGTCGGAAAGTACAGGGACGAGAAACTAACTTGATGGTTTTGACTGTCTTGACAGCTATTTCCTTTTCTTTGCAATGCCCAAGGATCATGAGTCTGGAAATCAACTCATCATCATGTCCTCCAGAGACTCCAGCATTTAACTTTGTGGTAGTTGTGGAGTTATTATTAACATTAAGGAGTTTATTGAGAAAAACCCTATATGTTAGGCGATTAGATTCTTGAAGAAGTGGATGATTTGCAGCATCAAAAAACCCGATTTTTGACAGGATAGCCATGATTTCACTAAATCCTGTAAGTTCAACAAAATTGTCATAGGAAACGATACTCACTGAAAAAAGGATAATTCAGTGAAAAAAAAGTACTTCAACACTTGCCTTCATAACGAAGAGTAGCCCTATATACGGTAGATGCTTCTTTGGAGATCCCATACAGTTCTCCATACGTCAAGGAATTCCGATTTGGCAAGTGTTCCAGAGCAAAAGCTGGAAGCTCCGGTAGTCTGAGCCTCTTTGCTGAATCATACAATTTATTACCTGTTGAAGTAGTAAATAAATCCCATCAACGTCTAAATAGCTGAAAATTGACTCTTTATTCTTAAACAATAGACCCCTCCTCATTTTTATATGCTGTTTTATATCACTACAGTTATATGCGAAATAACCATTGTATCATCTGTTTCAACAGCTTGTTAGATTTCATGGCATGAAAGGGGGTACCAACTGTTTCATATCTCCACAGTTTGTGGACATAAAGTTAATATATGGGTTAAGTAAGGTTGTTCCTTGGTACAGTATGGTTCTATAGTAAGATAGGCTATCAAATATGCGCTCCATTTTTGTGGCCAACTGATGAGATATGGAACACACTTACCGTCTACATGGACTATCTCTCCAAGAAATTTGTAGACAGAGGGATTTCTCCCTGCTCGGATGGCACCTGCTGGATTCCAACTGAAAACGAGGAAAATGACCATTAGTATTTGAGTATTATACTTACAAACTCCGCATTTTGGGACCTCATCATACTACTAGAGAAAATTGAATTATATAGATGGATAAAGACATTTACCTGAACTTATAGGCCAGTGGATTGTTTGCGGCAGCTGGAGATGGAAGTCCACCACAGAAAGATGTAAATGCCTTTATTTGTCCCTTTCGAGCATGTGCTTCATCAATCATTTTCATTGACATCATGTGATCTGTGTATGAGAAAAATATTTACAACTTGTTTCAACAAGCAAATTTGCTCTATGGTGAAAGCACATTTTTCTCCATTACATAATACTTGCAGTGACATTTTTTAGTCATGTATTATTCCCTAATAATGTCATTAACATATGCACCATATGGGAACAAAGTATTTTAATCTAAATGTACATGGTTGACCATTATATTGAGAAAGTACCTATGCCAGGATCTAGGCCCATTTCGCAGAGAATAGTTACACCTGCTCCTTCTGCATCTTGGTCCAAATTTGACATGGATTCGTCAACATAGCTTGCTGTGACCAAGTGCTTCTTGAGCTGTCAAACAGGAATGTAACTCAATCAGCTGAAGAAATCCCACAATTTCAATATGACATCAGTAGTGGTTTAAGAGTACCTCTATGCATACTCTTCCAATGGCAGCATGAAAACTAGCAGGCAGCAAGCTAACTACAACTTCAACCTACACGAGGAGCTTACATCATTAAATTCTTAATCCGCTGGCAAATTAGTGCAACTTTAACAAATTCAGGGGTAAACATTAAAATATATTGACAAGAAAGTGGAAATCTATATCCTGAACTGCAAAGGAGTCATTATCATAACTGTAAGTGAAGAGTTCAACGTAGAAAAGAAAACAGAAGGTAAAAATGACAATAGTTGGGGTACTTTTGTTTGTTAGATAAATCTGGCCTCTTACGCTCATTATAAGATACTAAGATGAAAAATGGCACTGTTCAATAGACGAATTAAATATCAGAGCTAAAAATACCTGTGAAACAAGATCGGAAAGACTTCCAACATCTGAAACATCGATCTGAGCTGCTGTTGCATTCTTTATTCCATCAATTGTCTACATGTAGAGAACAAAAAGAGAAAACTAATGGTTGCATTATACAAATATCACATGCAGCTTGGCCAAAATGACTGCATACTGAGCTCGTTCTTGTCCACAAAATGTGTAAATAAAAGGTTATAATTTTTTTCCTATTAAAGTTCTTGAATCAACTAAAAAATACAGAAAAAATGCATAAGAGTTAAGGAACGAACTGTTTTGTGAGAATCACCTCTTCTGCATCTTTTTTATACAGAGATGCCACAATAACATGAACTTGGCCAGTGTTATAGTCATTAGCACCGTTACTATTGATGTTTGGATAAGATGCTATAAATTCAGCAGCTGGCCGACAAACTCGTCCAGCTCCAAGAATTAAAACCTTTGGCCCAACTTTATCCATGCTGTCATCGATTCCACATTCATTGACTTTTCCTATCTTCAGAGATAATTCGGTTTCTCTCGTGGCATTAGGATCTCCACGATGTGCATTAGCTAGAGAAGTCAAGGAATCAATAATCTTATCTAATGTAGCAGTATCATCTGCTCCTACCTGTAAAAAGCCATGTAACATATGTTTCAGAAACAAATCAAATAAAGTTTGTATTGAAATGTTTGCCTAAATGTCTTCCAAGGAATATAACAATGACAGTAATATGTTTATTACTCTAAATTATGAAACATGAGTCTCACTGATAAATACGCGTAAAAGTGGCATGAATTGGCAAAGATGTACCCAAATTTTTTTTCCAGGGATGCTTAAAGGTAAAATCAGTCTGTATCCTCTATGATCTAACATTCACTACAGCGAGCCAGATATGTTACTTCAGGTAGATTAGTTAAATTTATAGCATGTTTTATATGATGTAACAGAGCGGTGAGGTCCAGATTTTTATTTTTGAGGGAGAGTTCTTGATATTCAAAAGAAGAATCAAATTCCAATACGCTGATAAAATAGCTACCATCTTCAAATTGCAGAATATTGAACAGAAAACGGTAATCCAAACATATGAAAAAACAAGCTTAAGAATCAATGGTATAATTGTCAAAAGAAACAAAGTGCTTCGAGAAATAGGGACCTTAGTTTTCTATCTTCCTTAAATCATGAGAGGATCTGTGGCATTCTATACTTTTTTTAGCTTGTCACACAGTAAATTATGGCTCCAAAATTCAGCTCCAGAAACAGTATGTCCAAAATTGTTGAAAGGAGCACAGTTAAAAAAATAGATGAGAAGAAAGGAAAGCACAAACTGATTCATGGCAGTCCAGGTTGCCAGTTAGCCAGAGACTCGGAGTAGAAGTTGGGCAGATTGTGGTAGGCTCAGGAAGGGGAATGGAGATTGAACTATTGAACCTAGCTAATGATTGCATGAAGAATATACAAAGGCTATCTCCGTCTCCTCTTTTCAAATGGTCATACTGATGGGTTGATCTAAAGGGCTACCTCTGCCTTTTTCAGTGGTGATAAGGATGGGTGGGGGTGGGCCAGGAGCTAGTTCCAACTTCTTTCATCTGCTTATCTTGGATACCTTTCATTTTTCTATTATTTACTTTCTTATGTTCAGTAATGGATTAAAAAGATGCCCATCAAGAGTCCTCATGCATCACTACCGGTATACTATGACCATCGCAATCCACAACTTCCCTAAAGAAAAAAAAAGGAGGAGTGAATGTTTTTGGGAGAATCAAACTTATAATTGTTTGACAACCGACAAGATGATCTCAGTTGTCAGACCATTTAGCTTTCTTGGCTATAATAAAAATTGTCTTTTTGATGTTTGCTAGAAAAAGATTAATAACTAACTAGAGACAACATATAATATTCCCCTTGATTTAAGAGTATGGTAGATGTGTATGTAACTTATGCACTTTACATAGGCTTTTCTATAATTAACTAATCATCCTTCAACTGTGAGTGTTGGAGAGTGGAAAAAAATTATAGGAGAAGAAAAGTTTAAAAACTTTTTGTAACTAAAAGTTTTATGTACCATAGCCATCCCCTATAGCTTTTCATACTAAATAATTTGTGCCTCAATAAGAAATTTGATTTCTTACTTCAAGCTCTGAGTAGGACATATCGTCAATGCTTTGGCCAACATCACATCTAACCAAGTGAAAAGAACCTCCGGCTGTTTCAATAATGTCCAAAGCTTCATTTATCAAGAACTTATCAAAGAGGTGGCCACTGAGAGATACCTGTTTCATTAATTAACAGTTTTTTTAGAGAAACAATTGAGCAATTGTTGTTCACTATACAGCATATGTAAATTACAAAATGTATATGCGTGCAATAATAGTCAGATGTAGCTCATAATTGCACTATAATACTAGAAAATAATATGCTAACCAGGGTGTTGTACTTCTTATCAGGCAATGGATTTGCTGGAGTTTGTGGCAAATCTCTGCATAAGAACAAAACATAAATGTTCAGAAGAACATTATGTACCAGTAAAACATGCTTGAAGCTGGTAAATATATATCAGTCATAACTAGACAACTATGGTAATGTAAAATAAAATAATAATAATAATAATAATAATAATAATAATAATAATAACATAACACATGCTAGCAGATAGCAAAATTTTTTTTCTAAAAAATGTAATGCAAAAAAAAAAGTAAAAGGGAACACAGTAGTTGCATCAATAATAGCCCAGTGCCAAATTTTTCAAAAGCTAACAAATGAACAATAACAACACACGCATAAAGTTCTAATATCATTGTCTCTTGGTATTAAATATTCATCATTTCCAGTAGCGCTATTTACCAACTTCCCCCATGTGTTTAATTTGAACAGTACAGTGCATCTACATCTGAAGTACTTTGTCTACTAAGTATGAAAAGAAGCATAAAGTGAACACTTTGGAGCTACCTCCTGTATACTATGAAACATATATTTTTAGTAAGAGTATCTATTCAGCTCCTTTTTTTCTTTTTTATGGGATCTTGGGAACAAAAATAGATACATGCCTATCCTAGCAAACTATCCGACATCAGTACAATGGAGAAGATGAGAAAGATTTGAAGCTTACATCATAGTCTTTCTCATCCGAGGAATATATTCGTACAGAGAAGTGAGTCTACCAGCATGTGAAATGCAAGCTCTTCTCAAGTGGGAAGGAAGTTCCAACAAGCCCTTAGCTGAGGCCAATCTAGCAACAAAGTTAGATAATATGTCCCCAAAGTGCTGAGAGGCCTACAGAGTTGAAGTGCAGTGGAATAAGAGTTATATCAATGTAACAAACTGATGCTTCAACAAAAATAGCTTTATTTGTTTTATTAGAAATCTCTCACCTCTCTAGAAAACTCTGTAGGGAGAATGTCAACAGCTAAGCAGATCACACCTTCACCTTCCATATCATCATGGTATGAATTAGTAGAAGGATCGTACCTATAGTTGCATATCCAGTAATCGTCAAAAGCTAACTACTGATTGCTGAAGCAAGAATTACTAATTATGAAGTAGCTACCAAGTATCTATATAGGGTACTGAAGTGTTCACTAGATCAGAGACAGTTCTATTGAGCTACAATTGCCAGGTAATGGACATAAGATCCTAAAGAATTTATGCATCCATGATGAATATCCAAAAGAATTATGAGGAATGCATTACCGGAAGAAAGGCCTCTCTATTGAGGTACTCTTGTTTGCAAATTCTATGGAACCTCCAATGTCACAGGTTATATCAGAAATACCAACCAAAGGGCAACTGTTCTTCATCAGTTGTTGAAACTGATCAACGCTCAACAATCGTGGAAACCTCCTCTCCCAGTACATACAGTTTACTGTAGAAACCGACGGATACATATTAGAATATAATGGCTAAATGACTAATCTAATCTTGCAAATTATTGCAAGAAATAGCAGATTTTTATGAACTCCCACCATGATTCATTGTAAAGTCTAAACTATACACCCTGCAAGGCTGCAACTGCAACCACTGCCTCATTATATTTATCAACACCAGTATCAATTTTTAGTTTTACACTAGCACTGTTCTGTGCTATACAAAACAAGAGTTAGAAACTGGCTATCCAATACTGTTTTTTTTTACAAAACTAAAATCATATAGATGAAGAAAATCCTATGTTTGAGACTTGTTTTAGAGATTGTGCAAAAATACAGAAAATAACCATTTACAGCTGTTCTCACACGCTAGAGAGAACCTATTTTAAGCTAGTTAATATTTCTTGTGAAGAAGAGAACAGAACAATATAAAATTAAAGCAATCAGCTAAGGGCCGTACCAATGGCAGATGCATATGGAGCAATCCTTTCATGAAAAATAGGGCTGTAGTGTTCTGGATGAGCATAATAGTCAGCCTAAAAATGATGTCAATTGAAGATTTCTTACGGTTAGGCCATTGGAAGGCGAGGAACTGATAATGAGATATCTATGTGGGAGGTGCTTCTATGCATCAGTATTTAAAAGTTGTACATATATTAAAGCATAAATAAAGGGTAGATGTCTAGATAGTGATTACTTACCCTTTCGTTTGCTTTAAGATTTGTGCAACTTATATTGAGAGGGTGATATATAGAAGCACTACTCCTATAGGATCAAACAAATGAGGATGTTAAATTTAAGAGACGTGCATTACTTTGTCGAAATGTCTGGTGGGATCCTTGGGAGAGACCATGTCTCTAGAAGTCACAACACATCCATATAATTGGAACACTCTCTTGGTTGACTGAGAATATCGAGACAGATTCCTGGCCTGTATAATTTGGGTAATAGAGCAAAATAAGCTATCTTAAGAAGCTACGCTTACAGATAAAATCATATACCTAAACACTCGGTTAAGAAATCAAATTTGTTAACATCGATAAGTTACACATCAGTCTGCAAACAGAAAGGAGGTGACAGAAATTTTATTCATTTCAGTAAGGACAAAGAGAAATTTACAAAAGCCATTGTTTACTTAAATAGTTAAATTTGAAACTTCTGACAGAAAAGGAGTAATACCGCAGAAAGCTCTGGAAGTTTCTCAGCATCAACAAAGGTATGGGGCAATAGCTTGAATATCTCTTGTGCGCCCTGAGAAACTGTCACATATAAAGTTATATATGTGAGGAGTAAAAGTGTTACAATCAAACCACCGACCTAAGACAATAAAACCTGAATGTTTGGTGTGTTAATGTGTACGCAAATATTATTGGAAAAATTCCAGATGCAAGTACAGCTCCAGCGAATAAAAATATTATGGGACATTAACAGTAGAATTACCATTTCCAGCTCCAGTGAATACAAATATTATTGGACAAATTCCAGATGGAAGTCCGAATGTTGCTATCTCTTCACCAATGGCAATGACTGCAGCCTTGGCCGCAGCGAGCGAAGGATACATATGCGATTGCCCCAGAGAGAGAAATGGAGTCGAGTATCCAAGGCTCAAATATCCTAAAATTTTATGGGGAAAACTTTAGCTGCTTGAATCATCAACACCCCCAAAGTGTGTTTTATAATTAAAAGTTGTAATATGAACTAGCAAGTGGCAACCCACTTCTGCATAAAAAATAACTCGTGAGGACACTAAGGAGCAAAATACCCTTCATGATGAAAAACTATTTCCTAAGACAGTGAGTCCAGATAGCAAAAATTCGATCATCGCAGGCATAATAATATCAGGTCAATACAAGAACTGAGAAATGACGGCTAGTGTTCTTACTCTGTCCGAGACCGTGTAAGAAGTCTATCAGCCCAGCTCTACCAGCATATTTCCCAAATGCTAGCAATCTTTTCCCATCATCTCCAACAATCAGTTCATAATCAAACAAGGTCACTCTTTCTTCAAGGATCTGAGAACAAGAATTCACAATTTAATACCTCTGTAGAAATGTTTGTGCACATTAACAGAAATGAAGATATAAACATATGGTAGCTACCTTATCTAATAGTGGCATATTTTCTTTCTGTGCCTTGTGGGTGTGTGAAAAGAATGCATATGCTCTATCCGGCAGAATCATCTCCAACTGCACATGGAAACACATCTCAAATCGTTTCGAAGCAATAATGCTGGTACAGATTACAGAATACAGTGATTAGAATATCTAGTTTTATGAGTAATATAACCTTTGGTTGTTTGATTCCTATAATAAGACCACATTCTGACAGGTCTTCTGAAATTTCGCATCCAGCATCCTCATACTGAGCATCATGATGGATCCTCTTTGTGCTTGGCTGCACAAGAATCCGGTTTACTACGGTTCTGCTCTTGACTCCTCCGAGCAGAAGACGAGCACAATGGGATGGAGTTAATGGTGCCCTCCTCTCCCACATATTAACAGTCTCGGCAAGAATACCAATAACTCCGTTGCCCAGCAAGGTGTCATTGCTCTGTGAATGAAAATGGAACCAACATACCCTTAATGTTCAAAGAATCAATTATCACAAACTGCACAGTTTAACAACCAAAGAGATCAAGTGACACACTTCAGGTATCGCAGATCCCATAGAGAATGAGTCCAGTTAAGGCGCCACGATCAAGAACCTGTTATATACAACTCCTGCAAATGAAATGAATGCATCACAATTAGGTGATCACAAATTTCCAACAAATGATTAGAATTACAGTTTCTGTCATAGGAATAGAATTCCCAATAAAGATCGCATGATGGCGTAGTGGCTAAGACCGCGTGTTGTTGCACAAGATGTTTATTTTTCAAACATTTGTTCAGTACCGTGTTCATATGAAAAAGAGTAGTTACGTTTATAGTTTAAAGAAAATGACCATAATAAGTAACTTGCAGCTCCCTATCACTCGAAAACTGTTTCGTTTTTACAATATAAAACTCGTCTTTTAACACGCTTTTTTGGTTGCTAATATGGGAAAATTACCTCGGCAAATGACAAAACAATTTATTAATCTAACAAAAAAATTGTAGCAAACATGGCTTCTGAGTGGGGTGGCCATAGGTGGTCACACTAAGTAAAACCTACTATGGTCCTGTCTGATGGCCAATCAAGCAATGAAGGGTCCAGATCAAGGTTCCAACCAAAAAAGTACCACTACTTTTTCCAACATGCATGGTTGAAGCCTTGAACAAAACCAGTGATTTTTAATCGATCGGGCTGCACGGCTTGAACAGCAGCATATCGATCATTTTCAGGCGGGCCATCACACCCCCAACCCTCCAGGCTCCAATGCCACGCATGTAGACAGCAAGCCACCTAGCCACGCATGACGGGATGCGGCTTCCCTGTTCCCATCGGTGTTCCGGCTACGTGGCTGGCATCTGCCGTTTCTTCGTCGCTTTGTGGTGGGCATCTCTCGACGGACATGAAACTATTTTTACAATTACATTTACACGGAGTCTAGATTTGAGAAGAAAAATGGTGGGTAGAAAATATTAGGCTTCCGCATGTTATTTGTCTGAGTAGGGTGTTTTCTGACCAGATTGGCTCGCCACTCGCCAGCTAGCTCTGGCAGGCGTCATCCATCCCGCCAGCAAATGCACATGATGCACGGCGCCATCGGGCCCGAACCCACAGCTCCCGGCCGATTGATCGGCACCACCCCAGCGTCAGCGAGCCGCAGTGATCGGAACCCCGCGATTCGAGCCGGAAACCTCGACGCCCGAGCACAACTGACTCCCATCCCATGGCGTCATCGTCCACTCGTCTCCTCTCCTCCTACCCACGGAAATTAAGCCTCGGCGCAAATCCCAAGCTACGAGCCCGCGTTCGAATCGCAAGGCAAAGCGACCAGAAACTCCCAAAACAGCACACCACACACACCGGAGGGAGGAAAGCCGTCGCGTACCTCGGATTGCGGCGGAATGGATGGAGACCGTGGGGTTGGGCACGGCGACGTCGGCGGGCGAGGGCGGAATTAATGGAATGGCGCGCGCGTGCGTACGTGCGGAGGTAGCAGAAGCGGTAGTTTCCAGGCAGTGGCGGAACCGATTTAGACACGCTAGAAAATGATTTGGGCTTAACAGGGGGTTTATTTATCGTGAGTAGGGATGGTAACGACACTGATCCCTGTTTCTTCGCGAGAAATTCCCTTATTAGAGGACGGAGAAGGAGGAAATCTCCTCTCGCAGAGGGCTTATCGGGAAAATGTTGCCCCCGTCGGGATCACGGGAACGGGGACGTTCCACCATTCCCCGTCCCCGTCCCCGCGTTACCACTAATAGATGGAGCAAATGATCATTCTCAAAATAAAAAAAATAATATATGTGAGGTCATTATTAATAAACATGTTAAATATGAATCTCTAGTAATTCACTCACACTTCAATCAAATATGCACTATTACTCGAGTGGTTTATTCATATAACATGTGATATTTTATATAGCATTTTCGGGGATTAATCCCCGTCGGAGCCCCGCAAACCCGTCGGGGTACAAGGACGGGGGAGAATTAAGCCCCGTGTACGGGGACAGGGACGGGGAAGTTTTACTTATCGGGGATCGGGGATGGGAGGGTGTTTCCCGTGGGGATTTTACCTGTTGTCATCCCTAATAGTGAGGATAGATGGCGATGGCGACGCCGATGCGGAACAGGAGTTGAGCATAAGTTATATAATTTTTTTGAAAAAATGAATAGATCATTATTTATTAATATTTTAATATTTATGTATTTTAAACAGTGATGCATGGAAAAAAAAATCGGAAAGGAGTCTGAACCGGAAGGACAGGTTGCAGTCTATCTGGTTCTGATCCTCGCCAAGCCAAAGCGAATATACAGCGTGGTTCGAGTGTGTTATCTTTTTGTCCTAATGTGAGGGTATAGAAAATTAATTCTTCCAACGAGCTCACTTAAGTGCTTCTACTTTGTATTAAATCCTTGTGTTGCTGCGATCTTGAGACTACAATACGTTTGTGGATTACACCGCTCTTTTATATGGGATGAGTATGATATGCCTTGTCACAGACTCGCAACCATATGTACGTACGTTCGTACTAGATTCTAGAAGCAAAGTAAGTTTGTTTACGACCTTCTGACGTGGACATGGCTGAGAGACACGGTAGATAACGAGTACACCTCAGAAAACATTGTGCAACAGCGACCTCCTAAAGACTTTCATGCGTGGGGCCTCGTCCTCACCCAGAAACAAAAGGAGAAAATGAGTAGGGAAATTGCACGGAAGAAAAGACGAGCTCCGTATCAAGCTCAAACCACCCTCATGAGCTTTATTTTCATGGATTGTTGCACAGGGCACAAAAAAAAATGACGCCGACGTTAGGAGTTTTTTTCGTGTTCGTCTCGTGCTCGAGTAGCCCATATATATCTCACGTGGGGAAACTTTAGAGCCAAACGCCTTGCAAGGACGTACCGCATATGAATAGACAGATATATTCATAAAAAAGAAAAGAAAATTTGATAGATGCCACCGTAGAACACATAATTTAGAGAGAAAAAATATCACTCTAGAGTGTCCTCTTTGAAATATGGTATTTCTTAGAGTAAACTCACACTGCAGTGACATATTTCAAAAGGAAGCACTCTAGAGTGGTAATTTTCTAAATCATGCATTCTACGGTATATAGCATCTATCAATTTGTTTTTTTTTTTAAAAAAAAGCCAGATATCGCAGCTGCTGCCTGCACACTAGGAGTGTATGATTTGGCTGTTATCAAGTAGGCATCAGCAAGCCACGTTTCGCGATATCCATATCGTCGTGTATAAAAATGCAAGAAATTGATTGCGTGTCGAATTGGCAAGGGATTAACAATGGCTTATCGTCATCGAGGGGCCGCAAGAGCCGTGCTTGGCTGCACAGAAGGTTGCTTGTTTTGCTTGGACCACTCCAACAGTCCAACTAGATCAGGCCACATCGATCACACGCAATCTGAGGTCGCAGTTATCTGAATTACTGCTTTGCTGTCAGCTGCACGCGCGTGCGCGGGCTGTTATTATCAAGCTTTTTTTTTTCGAAATTAACATAATTTAATTTAAAATTATTTTCTTAATTATTTAAGTGGTTATTTCAAATTCAAACTAACAAGCCGTTATCGAGGCGAGTCTTATTAACATTTTTCGCTTAAAATGAACTCATTTGAAACTTGAACTCATCCACTACTGTAATCAAAATGATTTTAATTCGAGTTCTAACGAGCATTTTTTGCCTGCTCCGCACACACACAAAATTTGATTTTGGTGGAGTTTGAGAGAGTTAGGCACCAAACTCGTGACAAGATCACTTCTCGGCAATACTTAGCTAGCTATAAAAAAGGCCCATGCTTTTGTGGGTTGACACTTTTACCTGTGACCAAGGTTAATTAAATCGTTTTGCACTGGAAAATCGAGACCCCGCCGGTACCGATTTATCGCGAAAATCGAACGAAGATCGTCAAAAATCGAAGTGTTTCGAAATCAAATGGTTTGGGGAAAAAAAATCAAAAATCGATCTGTTTTCTTGAAAATCAACTAGCGAATTGAACTTTTCTTGCAGTCGATTTTTTGAGCGATTTTCAACCGGTTTATGTGACATAAATTTTTCCAAAATTTTTGATTTTTTTTAAAAAATTTGACCCGTTTATCGATCGGTTTAAGATTTCGAACCAACTTGATACAGTTGATTTTCATGATTTCAGGCACTCATCGCGGCATATAAGCAGCTGACATGCATGTGGAAGAAAACATCACCGGGCGATGGAGTGTCGTCCGAGTCCAAACAAGAGATGCCGAGCCACGGATGCCTTCATCACATGTTCTTCGCCGGTACCATTAACCTAAAAGTTGCTACCTTGTAAGATGTGTAAGTTCGTTTCATTGGCACTTGTTAGCATCTAGATTTGGTCAGTATAGTCGATTTAAAAAAATAGAACTTAAATTTAGATAATTATAGTATGGAAATTAAAGTAATGGGATTTAGAAATATATAGCCGATTTAGATGAATAAGTTAAATTTGAATATCTAACCGATGTCGGTTCAGATAAGGAATTTCGTCTGTACGAGATAGGGGTCGATACAAATCATAATCGACAACGCATCGGAAAAAGATATGGTCGGTCTATACGCTATAAAAAGGGATCAAGGGCAAGCTAAAAAATATACAACAATCAATCAAACAATTCGCATATACTTTTATTTACTTTTGTGTCAATTAGGAGTAGTTCTTGTAATTTACCATCCTGCTTGTAACTCGTTTTTTATCAAGAAAGCTGTGCATTGTCGATTGTTGATCATCTTCGATTACGCTAGTTACCTAAGTTTGGTTTTCTCCGATCTTGCTGCGCATCGCCTTTTTAGGAAAATCTATCTTTTTCTAATCGTCTAATCAGTCGTAAAAAGCTGTTTAGATTTATCGTCACTTACGATCTAATCGGCTTTGAATAGTTGTTTATATTTCTTGCCGATTGTAGCATCAAATCGACTTTGAACGTTATTTTTTAATCTATCTTGCCGATTGCAGGATCAAATCGGCTAGCACGTCTCGAACCAAAATAAACCCGGCGTTTGAGTATGTTTGAGCCGATCAATTCTTCATTATATTTTTCGGCGCCAACAACACTGTATAAATCATTTTATAGTAAGTCTGTTTTTTTAGTGATTTAAATAGCTGCTATAGTTCCGCGATAACTCTACTATAGCTTTTAAGACCAATTGAATAAAATTCCACAAACACAGCTATAACTGCTATAGCCGCTATATTGACCACTATTTTCTCTATTTTTATCGCCGCGATAGCTCCGCTATGCTACATATGGCAATTTTCTTTATATTTTTTAAAAATTAATTGTACTTTGTTCATGATCTTCTTCTTTTATCATATATGCTACACTTAAATTGGATTATTTTGGTTCCTAGAAATAATAAATATTAGTTAAAACCAAAATCCATCTCATAAATCTACATAATCATATATATTATTTTCTGTTACATATTGTACGAATAATATATAATAATTAGAACAAGTAGTCTAAATTTAAATATAGTTCATTATATAAAATTATGGATACTACATATTGAAATAGTAAAAAAAATTATTGTAAACTGTGACGTATAGCATAGCTCCAACGATAGCCTGCTATAGCCGCGATATTTTTTTCATATCTCGAACAATTAAAGTAGTCAAAAGCGATAAGTATTCGCGAACAGAGTTCCATTCATCTCGATATAGAGTACGCAATCTTGCACTCGTGTGCGGTTAAAGCTGTTGTCTACGTATCCTAGGAAACTACTCCTATCCAACGGCAGAGCGACGGTGAAGACGAGGGAGACACATATTTGAAGTTTACACCAGAAGCTCTTCTCAAGGGGAAGGAAAGCTCCAACTGCCCCGTAGATGAGGCCAAGGTAGCAACGAATTCAGATAACATGTCTCCAAAATGTTGGCAGGCATACAGAATTTAATTAAAATACAGTAGGATAAGGGTCGATCATCTCAATGCAACAAATTGATGCTTATATAGATATAGCTTTATTTGTTTGTTTTATTAAAAATCGCTCATCTCTCTGGAAAACTCTGTAGGGAGAATGTCAACAGCTAACCAGATCACACCACCGTCTTCCATATCATCATGGTATGAATAATCAGTACAAGGGTCATACCTAGAGCATATTCAATATTTTTTGTGAAAATCTAAAACTATTCAAGAATGAACTACTAATTTATAAAAAGGGGAAGCATTAGCTGAAGAAAGGCCTTTCTAATTCTATTGATGTTGACTTGTTCACAAATTCTATGGAAACTCCAGCGTCACAAGTTATGTCAGAAATACGAATCAAAGGGCAACCTTTCTTCGTTAGTTGTTGTAACTGATCGATGCTCAGTAATCTTGGAAACCTCTTCTCCCAGTACATGCAATTTACTATGGAAGAAACCCACATGTTAAAGATTGACAAGACCTATTTGAGTTAGTTCCTATGAAGAGCACAACAGAACAGTATCAAACGAAAGCAATCAACCACATAGGCACAGACGATGCCAATCACAGATGCATATGGAGCAATCATCCTTTCGGGAAAAACAGGGTTGTAGTGTTCTGGATGAGCATAATAGTCAGCCTGTAAATGATCGCAATTGGATATTTCTTACAGTTAGACCACTGGAAGGCGAGGAAGTGATAATGAGATATGTATAATCAAACAAATGAGGATTTTAAATTTAAGAGACGTGCATTACTTTGTCGAAATGTCTGGTGAGATCCTTGCGATGGGAGAGACCATGTCTATGTAAGCCGCATTTGTTGAAGTACTGATAAGATCTTGGAACTGCCAAAATGATAAGTGCCATCATATTTCGTCTGCCTCCGCCAACTCACCAATCCAATGCTTATCTACAAACACACCGAACAAAGCATGCTGAAGGCCATGTGGAAAGGATATGGTCAATGGTTTGCATCGCACCTACCCATCGTAGTTCCTTTTTACCAATTGTTCAGCAGCCTGAAATTCTATCTTTTTGTGTCAAGCCAAATAAAAAATCTTTATTTTCAGAGGGACATAAATTTCTGTCATTCTGCAATCCTGCACTCCTCCAAACACTAATATAATGCCCTGTACATGGAATTACGTATGTTTTGTATCAATGAGACTTTGATGGTCGGTATATGATCACTTCTATATTTTTATATAATAGCAACGTCTGACTTATAAAGACTTCGATGATCGGTCTTATATATGTATATATGATCACTTATATATAATAGTAACGACTAACTTATAAAGACTTTGATGGTCGGTCTCTCTCTATATATATATGATCACTTATATATATTAGCAGCGCTGACTTATAAAGACTTTGATGGTCTGTCTTATATATGTATATGATCACTTATATATATTAGCAACAACCGACTTATAAAGATTTTGATGATCGGTCTTCTGTTTCACCAAATACAAAATCTAATTAGAATGTAGCTCGAAAGGACAATAAACGAAATAGAAATTGGGAGACGGGCTTTGCGCATATCCGGACGGGTTTTCCGACTGCTGTACAGGCATGCTTCACGAGCTGACATACCTCACGTGGGGAATCAATTTCAGTACCGATGTGTCGCGAAAGCAGCAGATAACAAAGCATGTGGTATGTTTAGTTTGCTTTCAACAGTTATTATGCTTGACTTATTAAATTTTAGTAATATTGGCTAAATTTAGTAAGTATTAGATTTACTAACAAACTTTGGTAAGATTCTCTTCTCCCTTGACTATCTAGTACATTTTCTTATTAATTTTTGACTAAAATATTAGTAACCAATTTAGTGACCAAATTTTAGCATGTTAAATTTTGATAAGGTTTGGTGAGGTAAATTTGTCACCAAACCCATCATCGTAACGTCAACGGGTCGTGTGCATGCTTGCGATATCATGTATACAGTGTCACGATTTTCTTGCGGGTCGAATTTGCAAGAACTTAAACAGCAGTTGTTTCGAGCCCAAGACAAAAGAGTCAGACCTGCGTTTCGACGCGGTCGAAACGATAACTATTTGTATTACTAGGTACTTAATAGTATAGTGCCCTGTCTTCCGGTTTCCTTTTTCCAGCACGTAATATATGGTCTTTTCCTTTTCTAGAACGTTTGTTTCCTTTTCCTTAATTCCAGGATATTTGTTTCCTTTCCCTTGAGATGATGCTGGAGGTGAGGACAGATCTGTTATGGGCCACAGGGATGAGTTAGACATATTAAACAATGGCCATTGGATGTGGGTGAGTAAAGCTGAGGAAAGATCTGAGAGGTTAATTTTGATGGAGGCAAGTTTCTGGGGACATTTCGCTGGGTGCATGAAGGTTGGGCCATCTCTAGTGGGGTGCATTATTTGGGGTGGACGTAGAAAAGAATGCTTAGGTACATTATAAAGGGGTATAGATACGCGACGTGTCACGCCGCGGGCGCCGCTCCACACGCAAGCAAATTGAGAACGCGCGATTGCTGCTCCCTACACGAGTAAATCAAGAAAACACGCGAAAAAGACCTAAAAAGAATTTTGTGTTTTCCGCAGAAGGGCTTAAACGTAATGCTAAAAAATGAAAAAAAAGGAACTAAATGCAATGTATATTTTTTCCCAAAAAAAAGGATCTGAACGTATTTTTTTCCCGAAAAAGACCTAATCATAATTCTAATTTTCTGTAAAAGGACCCGAGCGCAATGCTTAAAAGCGCATAAAGGACCCAGGCGTAATATATTTTCTTTTTTCGAAAAAAAAGACCTAATCGTAACTTTTTTCCTGATAAAGGATCTAATTATAATTTTTTTCACAGAAAAGATTTAAACATAATTTTTTTCGCTGCTCGGCTCGAGCCGCGATCTGGCTCAAAGACTCCTAAAGTGAACTCTTCCATCTATAATAGATGGATGATTTAGTTGTTGCATCTGTCTGTTTGCTTGACCAACATGCATTCGTGCGTATGAAAGATGGACGTGCACGTCAAGATCAGTCAATGATCAAGTCATCAGATTAGAAACGTAATCTCATCAAAATGATGAGCTACGCCAGATCTGCACCCATATTAGATCGTCTCGATCGAAACTCGAAAGCGTGGATCAAAGGATGGACAAAAGTTTCTGTTGAGGATCGGCCACTGAAAGACCGAGATGGCGATCAGAGGGGGTGAATGGTCCCAAAATAAAATTTTCCATCTCTTGAATAAATGCTAGTCAAAAGACTCAATACTGCTTGTAAAGAACAGAGACTAGAAAAACACAAGCAGTTTTCTGAAAACAGCACGACTCCAAAAGCCAATCTGTGATCTTGGCTTGCTTGTGAGATTCTAATGATCAAGATAGACTTTGAATGCCTTCTCATACGTCACAGCAAGCAAGATAGCACAAGAGTAAACACCAAAACTCGATCAATTAAGAATTCATCATGAAGGAACAAAAGATCAGTTTCTTTGCAGAACTTGAACCAGGGTTGCTTAGAGAATTTGGATATGCTCTGAGTGAACATTCATCCAATCAATCCCTCATTCTTTGCAACAAGAACCAGAAGCAAATCAAACTAAAGAACTGCAAGTCACACGTTTTACACACTTCAATAACACACAGATTTACAACTTGCAACAAGAACAGAAGGATTGCCTAAATGATTGAAAGCATCGAATCAAGAGAAGAGTTCATCAACCATGAATTTCAACAAAGATTCAATAGCATGTAGAACGAGATGAGGCAAATCCAAAATACGTAAAGTAAATTGCAAGTAAGTAAATGCGGAATTTAGATAGCAGAATTTAAGTGCGTAATGTAAATGCGTAAAGGAAATGAAACTAGAACATAAATGAAGAACATTTCATTTCTGGAAAGGAGGTTTACAAAGCCTCACAACAAAATAGGCAAAACTCAAATGAGCAGCAAAAACCTCAGAACCTTCAAAGAGGGGAGGCTGCCCCTACCCCTCTATTTATAGTGACCTGGAATCAATTCCCACCCTTGGATGTCTTGCTTCAATCCTAAGCCAACTTCCAAGAGCCAGGATTTGATCCTTACACATCACTCTCAACAACTCTCAACTACACTCGGTACTTTCTTAGTACACTGACGAAGAAGCTACACTTTATCCACTACTTTATCTTCCGAGGCGCAACCCTACAGCTCTCCTTGATCCAAGTAGTGATAAGCTAGCTTCTCCACTGATCTCTTGTCTCTTGGAACTGCACCGACTTCATCTCCGGCCATCTTCCGGCGAACTTCCGGCCAACTTGAACCTCCGACCATCCCATGCCTAGTTCCAGCCTCACTTCGCCTCACCATAACCACCAAATGAAGTCCTATATTCACAAAGACAAGAAATCCCTTCTTGGTTCCACCATGAACCCATCACAACAATTCGATCACGAGTTGGGGTTAGATAAGACCAAAAACAGACCAAAGCATTTCAACCAAATGCAGATAAGTTGTTTTCAATACAGCAGGATCTTCTCAATTTGTTATGATTTTATATGTTGTTCTACTGAAAATCTTGTCAACATGAAAAAGTTGTGTTTCGAAATTATCTACAACTTTCATGTAGAACACATAATTTTTCGAGCACGAGAAGACCCTCAAAAATGCATATTACTGCACGCTGGAAAATTGGTCCGTAGTACACGTGAGAAACTCTGTTAACTTTCCCGATTTTATATGATTTTCTATGTTGCTCAAATGAAAAACTTGTCAACATAAAAAAATTGTGTTTCGAAATTATCTACAACTTTCATGTAGAACACATAATTTTTTGAGCAAGGGAATACCTTCAAAAGTGCATATTGCTGCACACGGGTAAATTTGGTCCGTAGTACACATGAGTATCATCGCGATTTGGTCCGCAGTACACATGAGTACCATCGCGATTTGGTCCGTAGTACACATGAGTACCATCGCGATTTGGTCCGACATACATATGAGAATCACAAAAAATTTGGTCCGTAGTACACATGAGTACCATCGCGATTTGATCCGACATACATATGAGAATCATAAAAATTTGGTCCGGCCAACACATGAAGATCATAAAAATTTGGTCCGGCCAACACATGAAGATCATAAAATTTTGGTCCGGCCAACACATGAAGATCTCAGAAATTTGGTCCGACGCACATGCAACTTCCAACTTGAAATCAAATTAAAATCCAAACTCAAATCTAAGCTATCTTAGATCACATAAAGTCAAATACTCATCACAAAAATGGATGGATCTCCACATGGTCCTTCAGCCACTACGACACGTGGCCCCCCAGGGGCCCTCGTGCAACCCTTCTCTAGAAATCGGGGGACTGTTCTCTAGCTCGGGCAGAGACGTCCCCGGACCGCCAGCTCGAAGCACCAATCGGACTGTTCCGAGCCAGGCTCCGACCAAGGGTCCCGCAAGACCATAAAGGAGCTCTTTCCCGACCTAGCCGACCGCCCCGAGCTCTTTCCCGACCTAGCGGAGTGCTCGACCTTTGACACAGGTCGGGCTTACCCGACCTCCGACCAGCCCGCCCCCGGCCTCCATCGAGGATCGAGCATCGGGTTCCCCGCTGACCGTTTACCACGTGTCCGGTGATCACGACCGCTTGAAGCGACCGCCCAGAGGCAGGTAGCTCCTTCCCAAAGCAGTAAGAAGGCCACCAAAGTCAAAACCTCAGTCCCATCGTCCCACCATATACAAGATGGGAGTCACCACCCAGCAAATGATGGGGCCACGGATGGCAACGTCATCATCTGACAGGCTACAGAGAGTGGGTTCGCTGTTTCCCGAAGAAGCGACGACCTGCTTTGCTCGGAGAGCATACCAACCCGGCGTGGGCGAGGCCAGACAAGACCAGTCACCAAAACGAAGGCCTTCTGACATTACCCTCTTTTTATCCTCTCGGCTCCCAATTCCCAATGTAACCTGCCCCTTTCGGTCATATAAGGGAGGGGCAGGGCCCTCTGCGTCGGGGCTTTTTCCTCTTTCACACACAGCACCCCTAGCTTCTCATCTGTAAACATCGCGCAGTCATCTGCACCCAGAGCAATACAGTATCATCACCCGAACTGGAGTAGGGACGTTCGTCCCGAACCAGTATAAACCTCGCGTCCCCTGTTTGGTTGCGCAGGTTCCCCTGCTTAGTGCGCCCGCCGAGGGTGCCCCCCGGACGAGCGAAGCTCTGGGCCTCGCCCTCCGCACGATCCTTCCCCCTCTTTCTTTGCGGTCGACGGTCCCGATCGTCGACAGTTTCCATGAACGGAATGTTAGCAAAGGACAAGAGGACAGGAACAAATCTTTGATCTGCTTTTTTTTTATATATATTTGCCCTTAACCTTTTCTTTCCCTTGTTTAGTGCACCAATTTTGTGAGAACATTTCATCCTTTATCCATTAACCAAGACCATTCCTTGCTCCATGCATGTGCCTGCATCGCCTCATGCCCTCATACCAATGTTGAGCCTGCATTGCATTGCCCAAAATCCAACCATATGAAGTGTTCTATCAATGTGGAGAGGATTATTATCGCTCACTAATTTTGAAGGAACAGAAGTTACATATAGTCATATACACAGTTCGAACGAGCTGTGAAATGGATACTAACGGTGGTGAGGCGTTTTAATGTGCTGGCTTTGTTGGATGGCTGTAGATGGATGAGCAATATTCAATCCAACGGTTACAACTTGCTAATCCCATCAATCTTGTCAGAACAAGTGTGCATATACAGCTCGTGAGCCGTGACGTTCCACAGTGCTCGTAGAAAGAGCGACCTTTGAACACGAAGATCCATCAAACTCGTAAATTAAATATCTCATCCGCGCTCTCAGTAACTCCTTGTTCGCAGCACTGATGACCAGTGACGTATACAAAGAGGATGCACGAAGGGACTAGAGCACCGACTATCTATCATGAACGTAAAGAAGTAAAGAAGGACATCAAGCACTCTCTCTATTTTTTACTGCGTACGCCATTGCTAATGGCTAATCACCAACAAATTAAAGCGGGAAGGTGTCACTGTAAAAACCCTTCCCTTGCTTATGTGCTTGTACTCTAGCTGTGCCCCTGCACCTGTCAAACCAATGCCCAACCACTGAGACGTGCACATATAGCTAGATCAGCATATACACGTCTAGGACAATGGAGACGCATGGTAGGGCAAGATAACGAGGGGCGCAAGAAAGGAGAAGAGTAGCCATTGTTGCATGTTCTTGCGCCATTGCCATGGTACTAGCTCTCGCGACATTGATAGCTCCAGAAAGCACGGATATATGCTTGTCGACGCCGAGCGCTCCTCGGAGGTGGCGCGGTCGGCCAAGGACCCGTTCGTGGCGTCCGTGCAGTTCGCGATGACCCGGGCCACTTCGGCGCGCGAGCTGGCACCCAACCTCTCGGCGTCATCCGCGCGCAGGCGCGCGCCGCCGTCCGGCATGGACGACTGCGCCGAGCTGCTCGACACGCTCACCGGCTCCGCGGACGCGGCTGGCGTGACGACGTGGCTCAGCGCCGCGCTGACGAACCAGGCCGGGCACGTGCCGCGACAGTCTCGCCGACGTGCCGGCCTCCGAGGGGCGCGAGTCTGTGCTCGCTTTGGTCAGCGCGCTAGTGCAGTTCATCGGCACGGCGCTGCCGCTGCACGCCAAGCTCAAGGGCGGGGCCGGAAACATACCGTCCGCCGCCCCCACGCCGTCGTCACCAAGCCGCACGTTCCCGCCGTGGGTGGCCAAACACGACAGACATCTCCTGGAGTCCCTCGAGAGCAGCGTCACGCCGGACGCCGTGGTTGCACCGGACGGCGGCCGTGGAGGAGGAGGGAGGAACTGAGGAAGGTGATCTACGTGAAGGCCGGGCAGTACGAGGAGAGCGTGAGCATCTCGAGCAAGCAGAAGAACATGATGCGCGCTGATGGGCGATGGCAAGGGGAAGACGTACGGCCGGTCATCGTACGTCGGCCACAAAAGCGCCGCCGACGGCTACACCACCTACGCCTCCGCCACCGTCGGTACGTACCTACGTATTTTATATACGTACAAACCATGCGTACAGCTACGCGTGTTATGTATAGTCTATAGACACGTTCTTACGCACTGAACACTACTGGGTACGAATTGGCCAGCTATCTTTCGTATGTACGTTCATGCACGTACGCATGTGTTATTAAACACTTTTTCCATACAAGCGGATCGATGCGGGCCCGGTTGATTTTTTAATCTTCTGGCCCAACAAAATTGCTAAATTATAAGTGTGTGTCTAGTAGTGAAGTTCTCATTGCCTATTGCAGGAGAAGATCGAGCCGTGTCTTCAGTCTTCGATCACTAACGCTTTTGTGATCGTGTTACAGCTGCAATGGGCTCGGGCTTCGTATAGCCAAGGGCCTGACCATCGTCAACAGCGCCGGGCCCGGCAAGGGCCAAGCCGTCGCGCAGCGCGTCGGCGGCGACCTCTCCGTCGTGTACCAGTGCGACATCCAGGCGTACCAGGACACGCTCTACGCGCACTCCAACCAGCTAGCAGTTCTACGCCGAGGACGACATCTCCAGCATGGTGGGACTTCATCTTCGGCAACTCCACCGTGGTCATCCAGAGCCAGACCGACCCGAACCAGAACACTGGCATCTCCATCCACAAGTGCCGGATCACCGGAACGTTGGACCTCGGTGGCACGCCGGTGTATCTGGGCCGTCCGTGGTAGAAGTGCTCAAGGACGATCGTGATGGAGAGCTTTCTGGACCAATTGATCGCCCCAGCTGGATGGCTGGGGTTCAGTAGCGGTGCTAACAAATTTTAGGAGACTAGTCAAATCTAATTAATTGACGGTTTGGAATGACGGTTCGCTTAAGAAAACTTCATTTTTACGATGTTTACGACGACAGATCTGCACTGTACTTCCATAGCCCGTCGCTGAGGAGCCCGGACAGTCGCCCGTCTTACCCACGAGGTGGATCCGTTGGTGGGTGGAGTGGTCGGGCCAATTCGCACTGAACACGCAAGCGGACGGGTGAAGTGGAGTGGTGTGTGCACGTCATTGTCCACTGTGGACGCCACGCAGTTTAACGTGGGGAATTTTATCTTGGGTGATTCATGGCTGCTGGGGGGCACTTGAGCGAGCTACACTTCGGGGCTACAACGAACATATATATAGTGATGTATTTTGATGTGCTGCACTGATTAGCTTGGATTGTATCGTATATGCTACATGAGACCAAACTTAATGCAAGGATGGGCTCAATATATCTTAAAAATAAATAAAGTGGACGCTGTTCAACAGCCAAGCTAGGTACTAATCTATGTGGTCCAACATAGATGGAGGGCTTTGGATTTGTATCCTTCATAGGCACTGAATATTCCAGTGCAGGTACACAGAAAGAAATGGCGATGAAAGTAACGAAACTACAGATATGACAGGAAGAACAAGGAGTTCGGCTAATTCTTGTAGTTATTCTTACATGGCTGAATTCCAGACAGCTAGTCTTGCATGATCACTTCGTCAGTTCCTCGTTTCAGAGCTGCCTCTTCTGATCGTTCTTGGGCTGCAGAACATCGACGTCTTCGAAAACTCGAAGCGTCGACAGCTCAATGAAATCGGTGACCTGAATCCCCATAGGCCTGCATCACAATTCACAACTCAAAAGGAAGTCTTGTCAGACATTCTTATCTGAATCTTTTCTTGCAAGGAAATGAAGTGAAGATGCTACTATGGCTTACTACTACCATGGAAAGCAGGCCTTCTCTGGCAGCCGCATCCCGAACCTTGGCCCTTCATCGAACCCTTCACAGATCACCTCTCCCTTGTCATCTCTGTAGCACACTACACCCCTCACCTGGTCTTCAAACACCTGAACAATTGCAACAATTTGGCACAAGGGATTTACGCCAGTTCATGCATATATAGCTTGATCTGAAACCATGGGGCATGTTGCAGTGTATGAATGAGATGTATGCGCTTACCGGCTTGATTGATGTTGAAGGTTTCGAGAGGTGTGCATTGCAGTTGCAGCTCTGAACTGGAGTGTTGAACCTTAAGGCTGCCTTCCTTGTGCCAAATCTTGGGATGGAAATGGAAGAAGGGTGTTGGCGACAGCTCCTAACCGCCATTCTGTTCTTGATAGGCCTTGCTAGTTTTGGTAGAAGGGTGGTGGTGAGCTGGTTAATGGTTACCATAGGAGCAAGCTTTTCAAGGATGAATCTATTGGAGTTTGACCTGGTGCCTAGTCTATTATTGGAGGTTTCTATTGGTATATTGGTTGCTGCTGAACAAGATGGCATTTTTATATGCATTGCTGCTATATCCACAAGCCATGCTCACAAATGGAGAATATGTGCAGTTATGTCATGTCTAGTTCATGTCGTAATTTGTTTGCAGGGCTCATTTGCCAGTGAAAGGATGTTTTTTTATGAAATAATGTTGGACCCACAATTTTTATGAACAGATGTGACAGCTAATCTAGGAATAGTTTGATTTTTTTTTCAAAAAAGAGGTGCATTCAAAGATTGGCCTGACAGAGGTTTAGGGTGTTTAAAACTTAGCACAGACATTCTAAGGTTTGTTAGCATTGCACTTTCATTAGTTAGAATGTGATCTCTCAGCTTATCTTGGCTCCTTTTGGGATGGTGGGACCAGCCCATCCCATCACAGACATTATCCTCATGATTGTTAATGGTTCTCTCCAAATCAGAGAACCTACAAACCCTTATCTGGTGATGTGGTACACTTGACAAAGCCATTGGATTATGATTACGAATGGTGGGCAACTGGGCACTCATCATTACGTGATTCTAAAATAACTAACATTATTACGTTCTTACATATGTGACCATAGGCATAAGTGAATAATAACTGAGTAATAACAAACATGTACCCCCATCATATTAGTCCTTTACAATAAATCTCATATGTTATTGAGAGTTGTCCCGGTCCATTATATGCCACCAAAAAAGTTTGATCCATTAAATGTCATTTGAGTTTCTTGTTTAATCTCCTCTGTGTCGTTAGATCTGTTACTGGATTTTTTTAAAAAAAATAATACATTTTTTAAATAGTTTTATAAAAATAATAAATAAATAAAAATTACAAAAATACATCATACCGCCATTTGAAATGGCGCGGTCACCATTTCATTTGGTGACAGACTTCTATTTCCACAGATTGAATTTACCACCGAATTATTTTGTCGTGGGTTCATTTGGTCGACAATTGAAACAACGACAGAGCTTCTGTTGCCATTTCAAATAGCGACAGGTGTATATTTTTGTAAAAAAAATCAACGTATTATTTTTGTAAAATTATTTAAAAATATATATTAGTTAAAAAAATCTTCGTTAGAGCAATTACAATAACAAAGCTTACTAGTTACTCTATCTCTCATCCATATAATTTAGAGTAAGCAATAAATCTAGCTTGTACAACTCTCTAAAGGTTGTTTCTAGATAAACATTTTTTACTATAACATTAAAGCTTGTACAATAACTATCTCTCATTTATATCATCTAGAGTGAGCATACTTGCTCTAACACGGGCTTTTGGTTTGCGATAGCACATTTGTTCCCGTACGATGCTGTCGGTGTTTCGAGCACCGGCAAATAAATTTGTAAGTCTAAAGGGCCACGCGTTTCCTCTCCCTGAATGGTTAGACTCAAAAAGTCCAATGTGTATACTGGTTCGGACCGAATGTCCCTACTCCAGTTTGTGCGACGATGTTGTATTGCTTTTTGTGCAGACGGCTACACAGCGATTACAAGTGTGGACTGAGGGTTTGTACACAAGAGCGTTTTTTTCCTGTCCCAATGTGTCTCCCCCCTTTATATAGGCGAGAGGGGCAGGTTACATAGAGAATTGGGAGAAGGAAGGAAGGAGAAAACCTAGACTAGGAGCCCTAGTCCTGCGTTTTAGTGAGTGGTCGCCGCCCGGCCTCGTCCATACCGGGTTCGGTAGGCTTGCTGAGCAGAGCAGTTCGCCGTTTCCTTGGGAAACGGCGCACCTGTCATCTGGGAGCCTGTCAGGTGCTGATGTTGCGAAACGTAGCCCTGGCGCTGCCTCGGGAGATAGCGTGTTCCCATACTTCGTGTGATTGGGCGATGGGACTGGATTTTTGACTTGGGCAATCCTTATGCTGCCTTGGGGAAGGGGCCATCTGCCCCGTATGGTCACTTCGAACGAATCTGCCCATAGGGCACGTGGCCAACAATCCGAGGAGGTCTGACACATGGCCCTTGGGGGCAGGTTGCCTTAGCTTGGTCGGGATTGCTCGCCTTGACTTGGTCGGGGTCGAGCGTCTTTATAGCCCCCGCGGGTCCCTTGGTCGGAGTCGGGCCCGGGGACGGCTTGTTAAGTCGGAGGTAGGCTGGACGCGGCCTGCTTGTGATTCTGGGTCATTGGGGTACCCCTGGTATGAGTATTCGTCAGATGCTGGCTGCTGAATGAGAGCCGGTTCTCTTATCTCCCCTTTTATCACTCTTTTACATAGGATAAAACTAATGTGTACATACTAATAGTAAACTGAGGTGTCTTTATTATATATATTCTTAGGGCATATACAATAAGACTATGTCAGCTGGCTCTTAATCTGTACACGTCAGCTTTGATCTATATGAAGGAGTGAGAAAAGAGAAGAGAACTGGCTCTTATTTAGTAGCCAGCTTTGTACAAGAGCATAGGTAAATCATTTATGTATAAGAGAGAGAAATAGTTATTGCACAACATCTAGAGACAGTTATTGTATAAGCTGTTTTTTAACTTACTATTAGCCCGTAGTTGACTTTGCTATTATAATTGCCCTTATTATGTGTCGCCAATAATAATAGATGGGGACCTATCATATTTTTCACAATATGCCTAGCACCCCCTCCCACGTGTCAGCACATTACCCTTATTCATCCCCGAGAAAATTCCTTCCGTCATGGCCGCCGCTCATTGTTACTGGTGCACCGAGTCGAAGCAGGGCACTGGTGTGGGGGCTTGGCGTGGTGCTCCCACGTCGAGGCCATCTTCTGGCACAGTCGCGGCATCCAGTAGCACCAGACAGCATCGCGGATCCACTCGAGGAAGGCGACCAGCGGCTTGGACTCCGCGACGGGGAGGGACACCGACGCTGACGGCCGCAATCACGACGAGGGCCGTGGCGGCGAAGCTCCTCCTACTGGTGGCCGGCAACTAGATCCGGTCATCTGCGGCGGAGGGGATGGGGATGCCAAATCTATTCGCTGGAGTCGCACTCGAGGTCGACGGTGAGGGATGCGTGCAACAATGGCCATGGTGACAGTGGGCAGGAGGAGGAAGTGGGAGCAGGAAGATGAAGAGGTAAAGAGAAGGGCAATATAGTCTTTTCCGCTGCAACGTAGCAGTGAACTCATCGGAAGGCAACGGAAGTGGGGTAGAACTGTAGAAGGGCATAAAGTTAATAAAACTCGTGGCATGTAAAGGATCGAACTTTTTTCAGTAACATATACGAGACCACAGTACAACTCTTAGGATCTGGAGGGGGCTATGTCTGGATCGAAAAACTGATTTTGTTTTACTGGGTTGAAAAACGATTGTAACTGACAAGTATGATTTTTTGTAAGATACTGTTTGGTAAATTGACTGTGATTTTTCTTGAAATCTCTTCGACACTTAAAAAAAATTCCTAAATCCATCTCCAAATCCCCCCAAATCAAGCTGCAAAATCTCCAAATCCCATCCCGATTGCGCAAGCTTCTGCGTTGATGGAGGCGACGAAGTGCCGAGCTCAGTTGGGCGGTCGGCCAAGCGGCGACCGAATGGGGAGGGCGAGGCGGCGATCGAACGGGAAGGCAGCTCGGTCGAGTGGACAGCGAGGCAGCGACCGAACGGGAAGGTAACTCGGTCGGGGCGGAGCGAGATCAGGACGGAGCTCCAATCGACACAAAGCTCGATTGGGGCAGAGCTCGGCGAGGCAAAGGCGAGCTCGGCGCGGAGCGACACGAGGTGAGCGAGAACCATCGGGGGCAAAGGAAAGCCGCGCAAAAGCACGTCTTGGCCGGCTACGACTTTTCCTCAGCTTTTACTATAGCTTAGCTGTAAAGCCGCTTCGCCGCCGCACTCTTTGGGGGGGGGCTTCACGCTCGCAGCCACATCCCAGCCCCCAAACAAGCACTTAGTGCCGCTCAAGGAATTTTCTCTAGTACTCCATATATTAAAACCACAAGAGTTCTGGTGTTTTCCACGCCACGCCAGTTTCAGGCCGATGTGACCACTCCGCACGAGGACGCGTCGTGCGTGAACGCTCGCCGGTGCGTATTGCACTAGCGCGTGAACCACGTCGCCAATTTGCTCCCGCCGTAATACGGCTTAAATATTTCTCCTCCCCGCTCGGACTCAAACAGGCGCGCAGCGGAAGCAATCTTCGCTGCAATGCCCACGACGCGCCTTCGACTTCCCCCGACTGCGCGCACAAAGCGCCTTGCCCGGATTTTTGCCGTGCGATGCGTGGAACAAGATATCCAAACCTTTTTTTCCCTGAGAAGACTCCTAAAAAAATCTAGAGCTTTTTTTTTGTGTAAGTCGCGCGGTTTTCACCCGCTGGACAAGGTCACCCATGTTTACATTTGTAAGTCCCTTCTGCAGCAGGGTTTCAGGCCGCAGCACCTCATCCCGACCACTGAAAAATGCACCACCTCCTTGCTTACATGTTTTCGAGCCATTCCGTCACCTCTCGGACCAGATGCCCAAGCAGAATACAGCGACTGTATAGCCTCTTCTGACAACCCGTTCCGACTGAGATCGAGCACCTTCAGTTGCTTTGCTGAGCGGAGAGCCTCTGCAAGTTCTTGGATGGCCTCGCAGCCAGAATAAGAGTTTCTCTGGCATGAGCTTGCACAGCTCCCATCGGGACCGGATACTGCACGGTGGTCCTCGTTGACTGCTTCATCTTCGCTATCCGCCACCTGCATCTTCTCAAGATCTACATCTCCCGGGGCTGTGTTATTGTTTGCTTCAGCATTGCTACATTGTTTACTCTCAATACTTGCCAATACATCCTGCATGTCTTCGTCGTACTGCAATGTTCTCGCTAGTGCCAAGTTTGTGTTCTCAGCCATGTGCAGCTCCTCCAATTGGTCATTTCCTGAAAGTAGTAGAAGATTATGAGTTTGATGCAGAAGCTGTTGTTTTCGATATAATTGTTCCTCACCTGCTAGTGCCTGAATAATACGAACAATGCCAGCAAGCCCAAGATTGCATCTGTCAAGCGTGAGAGATCTGAGACTGCATTGTGGATTCGCAAGTATTGCCCAAACAGCATCACATCCCTGCATCTTACGATGTAACTCAACTGATCATGAGTACCAAATTGCATATACCAAAGTATAAGAGAATAGGAAGCAAACCTCCAGGTTAATGGAATTTCCAGCCAGGTTCAAGTCAAGAATATTAATTCGAGAAAGATTTGCACAGATTTGTGAGAAATTGGGAGTTGTAAGCCCACAATTAGACAAATCCAACCTCATCAATTCTTGGGATGCACAAGATAATGCCTCGGTAAGCCTAATCGTTCCTCCCTGCAGAAAGAAAACATAAATAAGAAGACATGTTGCTTGTGTACAAGCTGCAAATACTAACCATACGTGGAAAGCAAACTCACTGGTCCAATGGAAGTTCCACCTAGCAGAAATCCTGATAAGCACGAGGATTGTGCAAGTAGACACAGTTTATCAACCATTAACGTATTCAGTTTTATACCAGTTAGGCTTAGTTCTGAAAACCTGCAGTGATGAAATGTATGGCTGGTCTATTATTTCACAACTCATAGCAATCAACAGTAATAGAACAATATGTCCGCTGACCTTTTCAGAGAGGCAAGTTTGGAGAGAAGGTTAAGCAATGTGTTGCCAGAAATTGGATTGTTCTTTCCTGTCAAAAGTATGGAATTTTGTAACTTAAGAATGTTTCTACATGAACATGCCTAATAGTTTCAGTTATATATACGAGGCAGATGCAACAAAAGCACCTAAGGAGAGATGTGAAAGGACAGACACTTCATTTAGTGCATCTGCCATCTTCTGAACTGTTCGGGATGTGATAGAACACTGCTCAACACTCAAGCTATATAGTGCTGTCACAAAACAAAAACAGAACACACATTTATAAGAGGCAAGTAAAGGCTGACACCATCAAAGAAAAATAAGACTGGAAAAAACTCAGAATGTGTAAAAGTATCAGCTGTTGCAGACCACTGCCAGAAGCCTAGAGTTCTTAAGAGTCTAAAAAAACGTATATACACTTCTTAACGAGGTATTGAGCAGGGTTCACGAAACCGTTTCGCCGGCGGTACCGGTTTTCGCGATAAACCGCGCGAAACCGCGAAAAACCGAACGAATTTCAAATTCGAAAAATTTGAACGATGGTCAAACCGATCGGAGGAAACCGCGGTTTTTGGCGAAAAACCGAGCGGTTTTCGCAGTAAACCGCCGGAGGCCGGAAAATCAGGGGGGGGGGGGGGGATGAGGAAAAAATGTAGTAAAAATTTTAAAAAAAACAAGGAAGGCTAAAATTGAGTGAAACACATGAAAAAAAATCCAAAATGATCTCTCCTAAATTTGGAAAAAATTCGACATGACCTTTGCTATATTTTAGACAATTGGAAGTTGTAAATTAGACATCTAACAATAATATATCAATTAATAATCTTTCATTGCAATACTACAATCACACAAGTGCAAAAATCGGCATTTACATAACTACAAAACAAAATCATTCGCAATTTCACTACCATTTACTTATCAACACCATTTACATTATAATACATTTAAATTGAAGTTGTGGAGTAGGCATAAGCATAGCTTCGTCACTCTTCCATTGTCGCAAAAATGACATGTTCGATCTACATGAACGGAACATCGAAAACCGATGACAGAAGGAAAAATGGTGAAAATATAAGAACAGATTGAAAAAATTGCAAATTTTTTTTAAAAATGTACAAAAAATCCCAATTAATCTATAAAGCACCTAAGAGAAATTTTTACAATTTTTAAAATCATTTATTTCTTCTAAAAAATCTAAAACAGAAATTAATGAAAATGAACAAATACACTGTCAGATTTTTATAAATAGTAAAATGATTTATTATATTCTAAAATTTTAATGAAAATATAAATAGTTCGAAAGGATCATGACCTAAAATTTTCAAAAATATTAGACTTCATTTATTTCCCATATAAAATCAAAAACAGAAGAGCATATACAATGATAATAGCACTTTCGAATTTTTAAAAATACACATATCGATCATCATCTCAAAATTTTACATAATCATTTTAATGACGTTATAACATCACAAAAAGTTTAAGAAATATTAGACTTCATTTTGTGCCCTAGAAAATAAAAACTGAAGAGCATATATTGTGACAGTATCACTGTCAGATTTTTAAAAAAATGTACATATCTGATAATAATCTGAAAATTTTATAGAATCATTAGGATTACCTCAAGAAAGCACAAAAAAAATTCAAATTTTTTTGACACTTTTTGCTAAATTTCTTCAAATTTTTTTAAATTTACTATTCATCTGGCCAGTTTTCCGAACGGTTTTAATTACCGAACCGGCTCGGTACAGGCGGTTTTCGCGAAAACCGACCGGTTTTCGACGGTTTTTTGAACCCTGGTATTGAGAGCTACATAATACATACCTTTGCACTTCTGCAAGATTGTGAAAAGGTAAGAACTGCATGCGTCTGTGAGGCGATTCCCAGACAGATTAAGTACTTCCAGTCTATCAGTCATAATAGCACACTCGCATATCTGCTCATCAGTAAAAAAGGAGGCAAAAATGACTTTGTGTTAGCCAGTGATAGAAAAATGAGTCAGATATGCAGGGTCCATAGCAAAGTTCCTAATATATATTTTAACCAACAAAATAGTTTGCTCTGGTTAAGAGGTAAAACCACCAGTTTCATAATAGTATGGAATCATCCAGAATTTCTGAATTAGTGAGTTTGGACATTGGACATGTGCCAGTGACTCAGCGAGGTCACATTTCTTTCTTTGAGCATAAGAGCCATATCCAATTTCAATGCACAGCTTACATAAATGTTCCAAATAAAGCCAAAACAAAAACAACCAGCTGCCTGCTAAAAGGCCATAGCCAATTGAGTCTAAATGAGGATGGATTTTTGCCTTCAAGTGGTCTTAATTTCTCAAACAATAATAATGATAGCAGAAAGAAATCTTCAAAAACTAATTGATTATGGACTGGTTTCTGCTAGGAACTACAGTTGGCTGCCTGTAGTGAACTGTTCAAAAAGTTTTTTACACCATGTTCCAGAGCCATTTTGCAAGAGTACCCAAGGTCTTCATTTGATAAATAGAACAGAACTAGATCTTAAAAGTATGCTATACATATTAATATAGCAGAGTATTCTACAAAAATATTAACATAGCAGCATTAATATGTAAACCATCCCAATGAATATATCGTGGCATAATTCCAGTGGATAGTGTCTATATAATTAGCATACATTCTTTTACCTCATCTATTGTAAAAAAATGATACTTTGATAAACAGAATTCTGGACTAGTAAAAAAAACCTGAAACAAAGCAGTTGGCCCAAATCGATTACAATGTAAATCCAGTGTTAAGCCACCGTATGTTTGGCTTGATGAAGCAAATATCTGCTGAAGCCTCTCAATTGTTTCGTTTCCTGCATTCGTAAACATAAATGCTTAATAAGTCTTTAAGTGTGCAAGGGAATTGATACAACATGCGCACTGTTACAAGGATCTAAAGGCACTGCCATTAAGCTGTAACTGCCTTTCTACAATGCTGCCAAAGTCTCAATGCAAAAAATTCAAGATACACTGGAAATAATGACAGATACCGGAAAAGGATACCTAGCATATTATGAGAAAGATCCAACACAGCTATTGTTTTATGTGATCTTAGGGCATCAAGAAAAGGTGTAATTGACAGGTCTTGCAGTCCACAATCAGACACAATGACTTCATCTTCGGAGACCTGTCAGAAAACAGAAGACAGGAACACATTTGGCTTTGCAAAGTTAATTAGACCTGCTTTATGACATTATTATTCAAATATGAGTAAAGCATACCTAATAAACTTACTTCAAGATTATATAACTTTTTCAGTAGCTTTTTATTTGGTGCTTCTGATAACTTTGTGCAGAAATCAACATACAATTTCATCAACCGCTTTGGCACCCAACCTTCATCAGAAACATAGTATATCAGATGAGATATTAACTGATCGGAAATATGGATTTTATGTTTGAAGATGATGCATTGTTATGCAACAGAAAAATTTGTCCATGAAATCAAGCACCTATAAATATTGAGTGAAATTGATCGATATACAGAGATGACAACTGATAACACCGTGACTCCATGAGACAAACACAAGTACAGCTTCAGCATTGAGAAAACACAAATACAATGTAAAACAAATAGAGGAAAATAATGTAATACTTGTTTTTGAGCAGAGGAGCTCAAAGCCTCAAACAGTGAGTTGATGTTAGAAGCTTGTTTGGAGCAGATTTGATGCTACTGCAATGGCAAACCAGAAATTTGGAAGCCACTGGTAGACGACATTTTTGCTAGACTAAAATTTAGCCTGTACCGTCAGCCAACATGACTTTATGATAATCTAAACTTATATGAGCCAGTGCAACGCAACTAGACAGAGTCACAGATATTGGAAACTTCATTCAAAACGAGAGGAAGTTTTCTGAACTTAAGAGAAACAGCAGTGTTGCCAGGATTTTGACTATTCTGGTTATTTAGCATACATCAAAAGATATTTGAGCAATCAGTATTCCTCACTGTAGTAGGATAGTAGCATGAAAAATATAAAGCCACATTGTTATATTGTATTATACTCAGCTCAATCATCAAATTAGCGTCCCTTAATGCATATGCTACACCAACAATAAAGATGTCGAATTCAAAATAATTCCCATATGTCCTGGCATTCATGGCAGAATAGCAGTCCTAAAAGCACAGATGAGTACAATGCACCCGTACCATTAATAACAACATCAATGCACTTCTGTTTGGAAGCAAGTTGGTCAATATGATCTCTTGAATCTGCTCTGTCCAATACCTTCCCGCAAAACTTGAGTTCCCCAATAATAGGCAACAAACCTAGCAAAGTAAGATAAATGTAAGTTGAGACAGAAAAGGACAAAAAGAAGAAGAGGTTGTTCCCTAGCAATATGGAAGCGTAAAGGATGCAGGAACTGAACCAGCACAAAATTTGTATCCTGCATCATATTAGATAGATGATTCTTGGACAAATAGCTGACATGCTTAACACATAGAGTTAGGTACAGGTCTTACAATAGGGCAAACATGCATTTTTATCCAAAAATGTTATTTTGTTTCCAGGGAAACAATAACTCTGTATTTTCCAGATAAGGTGAAGAGTTGATACAGCCTACAAACTATGTTGTCAACTAGATGAAAAATTACAATGCAGAGAAATATCAGAACTCAAATCAAATAAGGATTGCTGGATAAAAGGACTATATCCCATAAACATAAGTACATACGAGCTGAAGGAAAAATACACAGCCACACAAGGACATTCTACATTCTCTTAACAAGATTGTAACTTGTAAAAGTATGAAAATGTATTCCTAAGTTTACAACCCTCCTTCTCTCTGAGAGAAATACAGCAGATTGTGTTTTGCTTTACTAATGAGAATAGCAAAAGCAAAGTCATTAAAATACAAGTTTAATCCCAATTCCCAAGACAGAAAGTAATACATAGTTATTGAATAGAGAAACCATGTGAATTGTTTAAATTAAGAAAACAGGGGCAAACCTTTAGACCTCTTCTCGTCAGGAATCTGAAGGTAGTAGACGCATGCCACTTCGACTTTAAGAGACTCAATGCTAAAAGCACTCTCACATTCACAGGCATTTGCATCCAAGTAAACCAAATGTTCACCAATTCTGAACGCCCAGAACTGCTGCACATTAAGGATCATCTATATGAATCACAGATGACATGTAATATCCATAACTGGAGCAGCTGCTCTGAGTAGTGATTCATGAGACTAAGAACCATGTCTAGATCCTTTAAAACATAACTTCGATATTGAGAAAAAGGAAATGTTTAGATGAACAAATCATAGATAGGCTTTAATATGAATATGGTATGAAGCTCACTTCAAAAAATCTTGTTAAGTGCTTTTGACATGTGTGCCATCCATAATGGTAGAGAAGTGATACAAATCAAGGATAGCGGCAGTATGTTTTGAGGGTAAGTCTACATGTCAACTACCCACCCTATGACTGATTTTTATAAGTGAGCTGCACACAGTAGCTTAATCCTAAGTTCTATTTGCTTCAAACCTCTGGTCCATGCAACCAAGGAGAAAAGTACAAATACATGCATCCCAAAATTAGATGTTTGATATCAGAATACAAATGTTCAATTTGACATATCACATATGAATCCCTTTTAATGCATTTTGCCATTCATAGACATCTAAAGTTAACAACTCTGTTAGGCATAGCAAATTCTCAAATGATTTTTTTTGTGTAAAAGAGAGAGAGAGAGAGTGCTGAGAAAGCACAATTGGCTGATGCTTTTCAGTGAGTGATTGACAATAATACTTACATGATCAGCATCTGTGGATTGAAGGCTCGTTGCATTTTGACCTTGGGGCTGACCATTTGATGCAGTAGTACCAACCTTGGAGACACTTGCTTCTACTGGTTTGGATGCAAACACCCTATCTACGCTAGAAGCTCCTAACTCAGGGCCGTCATTACCATGACCAATGGGACTACTTGATTTGAATGAACATATACTTTCCTCAGCAGGGCAGGGTGTGCAGACACTGTACACATCCCTGGTTTCAATAGGGTGTAAAGTATCCTGCATATGAATAGTAGTTATCAACATACAGTGTCCCCCCAACACACACACACACAAAAAAAACACTGACTCTTTAAGATATTGCCAACATCTGATGGAACCAAGAGAAAACATTCTATAGCTAAAATTCCCATCGAAAACATAAATCTTAAGGGATTATAAGCTTTATATAACCTGATTTCTGTTGCTGTTTGCTGCATTTGCTATGTGCTCTGTTGGTCATAGAAAAGTGTAGCGAAACAATTAGGAGATAAATACCAGTCATTCCAACAACTACTTAAAGTATACAATGCTCATAAACCCTGTACCTGAGGTAGATAGACTATCTGCTCGACTAGTTAGTGTCCATTTAAATTCATCAATTTCAGGACAATCTTCAGCTTCATCATCTGATATGACCACACGGCCACGCTTTCTACCAGAGTGATTACTACATGATTTACTTAAAACTTCTCTAGTGCTGTCATCCATATCACATAAGCCATCAGCCTTCTTTGGAATACTATTTTTCTTGGATGCCTTGATCTTGGATGAGCTCCTACTTTTATGAGCAAGTGAGGCAAGAATAACATCGTCATCAAGTTCCTCAGAATATTTATTTACGACATGCTCATCATTGTCCTCTGGATCAAGCATATTATTATCAGATACATCACCACCTTCAGTTTCAGTTTCTGAGCAATAGTCACTAACTGTATCCCTTGTTTCATGCTGATTCAGTATTTGCTTCAGGTTGTCTATATCTCGCTGCAGTTTCCTGAAGTAAAAAATCACTTTAATGACAGGTTTGCATAAGTAAACTATCTTTTGTGCAGCATCTGTGCTTAGTAACTTACTTGGCTTCTTCAATATTGTCAAATCTAACCATGTGACTGTAATGCATGTTTTCAAGGGCAGACAGTTGCACATTTGGCAGGTCACCTTCCACAGCAATTCTGAACATCATTGAAATGAAAGTATCAGAATCTAAAGGTGCAATAAAAAATGCCACAATGGCCACAAGCAGTTACACACCCACTGGAACTATCACCAGATAAATCTCCCGAACAGACACAGCACGATATTATGACGCAAAACACTGAAATATGGCTTCGAAGAATAGCTGGCACAACAAACCAGCTATACAGATCCGGCCAACTTTCAGTGGCACATAATGAATTTGCTCTTAATAATAAGGATGTATTTTATTCATTTATAACGGTTCATAGTTGTAGTCAGTTATGTTAATAATAATATACCAAAACTGAGTAACTGGTATATGGCGATTTTGTACGTCTGTGTCAGGGCAGAGATCAATTTTCAAATCAAAATAGACGTATGATTTCCTCAAGTTCCAAAAAGATCAATCATGCAAAATATTGGGTGTGCAGCATAGCATTGATTTTTGTCAGTGTCAAACATCTGACACGTGTTGGACATAGTAGAAGACTGGTCGAACCTAGATTAGAAGATACAGCTGCCTCAAAATATTGGCACTCCATAATTCTTAACGGCAAACTTTTAGACAATATATTCAAATGCATCAAAAGAACATGTTCGTGGACGACCTCCCATGTCATGTCCTATGAGCTATTGATGACCATTTACTTTAATCTGGCATATTACTAAAACATCACAGCATACAAGATTGTGACTTGTGAGTGCACTTTGAAACTTCTTTGGACAGAAAGGTGCAGAGATATTGCCTGTAGCCTTCTTCAAAAGCTTGCAACGCACCAGCCCAGTCACCATAAGAATCAAGAACATTCCCAATGTTCACTTTTGCTAATGCTTGCCCCTGAAATTGCACATATCCAAAGTGAGCAAGATTTGAAACTGAAAGCACCAAGTAAATGAGTGCAAACAGGAAGGTGGTCTTATTGCCAGTTAGCAGGCATGTCAGGCTGTCAGCATGTCCATAAATATAATAACGACATGTAAACATACCTCCAAGTTTCCGATTGACCGATAAATGTTCCAGCTTTTCATGTACCATTTACGAGCTTTGTTGAAGTTCCTAAGCTTTTGGTACGATTCTCCTACGGAAAGAAGAGAGTCACTCTGTTTTTCCTTGTCATGAAGTTCATTCGCTACCCTTTTTTTCCCTTTAGAAAATCCCTTGTGCTGGAAAACAAATATTTCACATGAGAATGAGACACATGCTTATTTTCATCATGCCATAATGCCTTATAAATGTTATTGGGGTGTGCATAGGCACATTCAGCTTGTTTCGCTTTTCACTTTGATTATTTCAGATTCGTTTTTTCAATTTTAGTTCTGAAACTTGAAATGTACGCAAACTGATCAGTTATTCAGTTTCTGAAACCTAATATACCAAAGAAAACTCTGTATAATGGGTTTTCTGGCTACCATGCTTATTAAAGATGACCAGTTTCAAACTGCTGGTGCAATCGGAAAATAAAGAACATTGCATATACTGTATTGCAAGTTTACGTTGATCATCCAACATTGATTCTTCTCACTGCCAACTCTGACCACAAAAGGTGATGCACCAAAGCATTTCCCTTTTACCAACAATCCAAAATCAAAACACAGCTAATAGCTAATTAAAAATCGAGTTATTTTCATATATATTGCCTTCTCTTTGATATATTCCACAAATCTACTTTGGACTAACTTAATATGGTATATTTAATGTGGATTTCGGATATATCAGTTTTCTGACAAACGACACAAAATGAAAAATAATGATTTTTTTCACAAATAATTATGTACTGCCCAACTTAACCAAAGAATCCTGCATAATTACCAGTGTGTTGTGTTCAATGATTGAAAATAAATCAATAGTAAAACACTTCGTGTTAGTACTTAGTACAACGCAAAAGCAGGCAACAGTCTAAAATGTAGTTCAAGACAGGTACCTATACTGAGAGACAAAAAAATTCAGCATAGCCGAAACAGTTCAATAGTGCAAGCACAGAACAAGAGTAGTTAGGACATAAATTTTAATTCCAACAAGAAGCTTCGTACAAAACATGGATATTTCTGACTGCCAGGCAACAGGACACAATTTCCTCATTCACAGGACAAACACCCAGAACAAAACATGGATAAAGTCAACCAAACATATCCTTAGGAAAATTATGTTCAGGTATTCATTAACTAATGAAATAATGCAACCAGAACTTTTGTACTGAATAAAATTTCAGAAGTAACGAAATAAGTTCACAATCATAAAACGAATACATTTTTACAGCTGATATTAGGTGCTAAAGTAGTTACCATTCACTTACTTTTGGCCATGCGGATATCATCCTTGCCTTTTCAATAAGATTATCCAGCCATGCATGCTGCTCAAGGAGTAGTTTTCTCTCTTTAGATGTTCCACGAGCATTAGAAGTATCTCTGACAAGCCTTTTCAGCTTCTGCTCATCTTTCTTCAACTCCTCAAGTACTTCGGCTGCTTTGGTAACAGTTTCGATATTCTGCTGAATTTGGTCAATTAATGCATCCTCGTCTTCCAAGCACTTTGCTATTTGAAGAGCTTTATTGTAGCAAAGTTTTGCATTTTCATACTTTTGAACCCGAGAATGCAACTCCCCCAGATTTATAAAGCCCTTCGCCTCACCTTGAGGATGGCGTATTTTTCTACATATATCTATGTCCTTCTCAATATGACCCTTAGCTTTATTCCAGTTGCGTAATTCAGTATAAACATTCCCTAGATTATGATGGAGTCTACTGCGAGCATCATCATATTGATTTACCTCTTCTTCATCGCATATCTTAAGACCCTGGATAAGTAGTTTCTCGGCTTCTTCAAAATTATCAAGTTCCAGTTCAAGCATACCCATATTATTGTACGCATCAATAAGCTCCTTTAGAAAGGGGGACTTTTGAGACGTGGAATTCTCCTTTAGAACCCTTACCAATTTCATGGCAGATTTGAAATACTTCTTGGCATTCCGTATGGCACTGTGGTCATTTTCAGATCTTAGAAGGACTTCATGGTAGGTTCTCCCAAGTTGGGTGCAAGCTCGCTGCTGCTCAACAAGGTCATTAGACTCCTTGGCAAGCTGTAGGTGCTTCTTCTGCGAAGCATGCAAACATCAAGGAAAAGGAAACATGAGTTCATGTAGTAGAAACGGCAAACCACATGTTTTGGATTAACAAGGTAAATGTGAGTGTTACCCAAATAAACCAAGAGCTGCAATGAAACAAGATGTCAGCACTTAATACCACAAGTGCGGTGACTAAACCACCCAAAGGATCAGATTTTGATGTACTGTAAGGCCTGGGTACATTCAGCGCGTATCAACAATTAGGCTTTCAGCATCACTTCACCTAAAAGGGTTAACCCGGTTCGTGTGTATGGTTCACCAAAGGTTTACATTCAAATCTAATGCCAACTAAACTAACCAGATGAGACTAAACCCACCACCACCAGCCCAAACATAGGCTGATACGGATGCTCCCGGTCAAAGGCTCTCGTGCCAGGATGAAGCCCTGATCGTGTTGAGGAGGACGGCGCAGCAGCTGCACGCCGGCGACCTATGGTGGTGGTTGTACGAAACCAACGGCCGTATAACCGTCGGCAACGTCTGGGAACTCAATTGTGGGTAATTGGAGGATATACCCCCTCCTTCATCTGTTCCCCTTTTTATTCATAATATCTTCTCAAACATGGCAGCTACAATAGATGGAAAGTGCTAACCGAATAGGAATTGGAATCCGAGTCCTAAACATAGTAACTAGGAAATAAGGAAAGTACTATAAGGAATTATGCGGTGGGCAAAAGCCACGATCTGCGCAGCCCTATTCTAGGCTTGAGCCATGCGTCCCTTCCGGAAGAAGACCCGGTCCAGATTGTCCATATCAATACTCCTCCCCTCAAAAACAAGCTTGTCCTCAAGCTTGAAATCTGGATATGAACGTCGAAACTCCAAAGCATCCATCCATGTGGCTGCTGCCCTGTCTTCTCCAGCCCATTGGACCAAAAACTGACGATGCCCCTTAAGAAAACGTTGGGACAATATCCGGTAGGGAGAAGGCTGTTCAGGAGCTGGCGAGGGGTAGGAAATATCTTCAGGCAAAGGTGGAGCTTCTTCGGGAGGGGTCCCTTTAAATGGCTTCAGCATGGAGATGTGAAAAACATCATGGAGTTTAGCTGAAGTTGGGAGTGCCAGGCGGTATGCAACCTCTCCAATGCGATGGACCACCTGAAAAGGGCCGAAGAATCTAGGTGCAAGCTTATGTTGATGGCCCGGTCTGACAGATAGTTGGCGATGAGCCTGCAATTTCAGCCAGACCCAATCACCCGCTGAGAAGGTTACTTCACGATGGTGAAGATCATAGCGCTGCTTCATCCTATTTTGGGCAGCCAACAGATGAGAGTGTGCTTGGTGGAGCAAAGCATCTCGGTTGACTAACTGACAATCAACAGCATCCACCAAGGTTGTCCCCTGACTGTATGGAAGCAACGGCGGAGGCGGACGACCATAGACCAATTCAAATGGTGTCATACGGAGTGCCGAATGATATGAAGAATTGTAGCAAAATTCTGCCCATGGTAACCATTGGACCCAAGTCGAGGGCCGCTCGGCTGCCAAACAACGAAGATACATTTCAATCGTACGGTTGACTACCTCTGTTTGGCCGTCCGTTTGCGGATGGTACGAAGAAGATGTCAGGAGTCTTGTACCACAGCGTTTGAAGAGATCCTGCCAGAAAGTGCTAGTGAAGATTGGGTCCCGATCCGACACAATGGATTGGGGCATCCCATGAAGCCGCACAATCTGATCGAAGAATATATCGGCTATGGCCGTGGCTGTGGTTGGTCGTTTGAGGGCAATAAAATGACCATATTTAGATAGGCGATCCACGACGACCAACAAAGTTGTCTTGCCTTGAGATTTAGGTAGGGCCACAATAAAATCCATGGACACATCTGCCCAAATATGGTGTGGCACCAGAAGAGGCTGTAGAAGTCCGGCCGGAGCTAAGGTACTTGCCTTATGCTGTTGGCAATTGTAGCATTGACGAATGTGCTCCTCCACAGACTGACGAAGACCTTTCCAATAGAAATGTTGTTTGATGCGGTGAAGAGTCTTATACACACCTTCATGTGTTAGGTCATGATAAGCGGCTACCACTTGAGGTCGCAGGGAGGAGTTGGCTGGAAGATAAAGCCTGCCCTTATGATAAAGAAGACCATCTTTTGTGGCCCATGGTCCCTCCTCCTGAACAGATGGAGAGGGCTCCTTAGCCGAGAGTTGCGCACAGTGGTTCTGAATTGCTGGATCAGCGCGCAAAGTGTCTTCCCAAGTAGCTCGGGACAGCATGGTTGGTGAAGAGATGGCTGTGCAAACTCCCTGCGGTTCATGAAGTCGAGACAATGCGTCGGCGACCATATTAGCTCTCCCCGGCTTGTACTCGACTAGAAAATCAAAACCCATTAGTTTGTTCAACCAATGTTGTTGGGGTGGAGTCACCAATGCTTGTTCAAGAAGGTATTTCAAGCTCGCATGATCTGTCCGCACCACAAAGGATGGTCCCCATAAATAAGGTCGCCAATGTCGAATAGCCTTAGACAGGCCAATAAGTTCACGTTCATAGGCTGCAAGCTTGGTGTGGCGATCGGCTAACTTCTGGCTATAATAAGCTATCGGGTGACCTTCCTGCTGCAGAACTGCCCCAATCCCGGTACTGGAAGCATCGCACTCGACCACAAAACAAATATTGAAATCTGGAAGATGGAGTACCGGGGCTGACTGTAAGGCATCCTTGAGGCGTTGAAATGCTCCCGCCGCCTCTGGTGACCATGTGAAGGATTGGCGACGAAGGAGGTTTGTGAGAGGTGCAGCGATGGATGCATAATGATGAATAAAACGCCGATAATATCCTGCAAGGCCCAAGAAGCTGCGTACATCAGCGACAGTCATCAATGTGGGCCAACGGTCAATGTCTTGTATTTTGCTAGGATCACTGCTACTCCGGAGGCTGAAATCACATGTCCCAAGTACTCAACAGTCTGCTGGCGAAAGCACACTTGGACCTCTTCAAATACAAGTGGTGTTGTCGCAGTTGTGTCAACACAAGATGGAGGTGCTGAAGGTGGTCCTCCCATGAAGAGCTGTACACCAAAATGTCATCGAAGAAAACCTACACAAATTTGCGAAGGAATGGGGCTAAAACTTCATTCATAAGGGCCTGAAAAGTAGAGGGAGCATTGCACAACCCAAAAGCCATAACTAAGAACTCAAAATGGCCATGATGGGTCTGAAAGGCTGTTTTCTCAATATCTGCGTTGCTCATGCGGACTTGATGATAACCAGATCGTAAGTCCAACTTGGTGAAGAAATGAGCCCCATGTAATTCATCAAGTAGCTCCTCCACCACTGGTATAGGAAATTTATCCTTGATGGTGTGCGCATTCAATGCGCGATAATCCACACAAAATCGCCACGAGCCATCTCCTTTACGTACTAATAGTACCGGCGAGGAGAATAGGGATCTGCTAGGGCGAATAATCCCTTGGGCCAACATCTCTTCGCACTGCCGTTCGATTTCATCTTTTTGTCGGTGTGGGTAGCGATAAGGCCTGACAACAACTGGGTCGGATCCTTCTTTCAAACCAATGCGGTGGTCACAATGGCGCGAGGGAGGCAACCCCTGCGGTTCCTGAAATAAATCATCAAATGTACTCAAAATGGTTTGCAAGTGGTTATCCCTGTCCACTGACATACTATGCACCAATGGCCCGCTTCTTCGGTTCCCTGTAGACACATCTGACGACCCCCCAAAGTAAAGGTCATCTGGAGCGAGTCAAAATTCCAGCTTATCTCACCCAATTCTTTTAACCACTGTACCCCCAATACCACATCCAACCCTTGTAAGGGAATCACCAGGAAAGGAGCAGAGAAAGAATAATCTTGGATGGTGAACTGGATGTTGGGCACGCTTCCCAGGCATGGCAAATAAGCTCCATTAGCCACCCGTACTTGCTGTCCCGGAATGAACAGTTGCTTTCCCTTTACTTTAGTGGCGGCATAGCTGCTTATAAAATTATGAGTACTTCCCGTATCCACCAATCCCACCAAGCTCTCTCCGTCTAGCTTCAAGATAACTTGCATTGTGTTTCCAGTTTTAGGACCACGAACTGCAATGGCTGAGAGAGAAGGTTCCTCCTCCAAAGCCTCCCCTTCTTCTTCGCCGTCACTCAAAACTTCTAAGTGAAAGAGACGTTTGCACCGATGCCCACGAGAATAAACTTCATCACAATTATAACAGAGGCCCTTCTCCCTTCTGACAGCCATCTCATCTGGGCTGAGGCGACGCCGAAATGATGGGGGAGCGGCTATAGAAACCGCTGTCGAAGCCTGTGAAGATGCCGGCATCGACCGGTTATTGCCCGAGGTGGTGCCCACTGGAATCAGAGGGGGCGCACGACCGGCAGAAAGCGCGCCCGACCCGGAAGCTGGTTCTTGAGACAACGGCCGGCTCGTTCCTGCTGAGCCTATCCACTCGCCCCCTGAAGAGGTGAGGTTTGGAGTGGTGCGATTGGAGTTGGGACGATACCGTGCTGCTTGAGTGGCTTTTGCAAGCCAAAGGTCTTCGCGCCGCTCTGCTTCCCTGGCGAGGCCGATGGCGTCAGCCAAATTACGCGGTCTGTCGCGTCTGACTTCAGCCGACAGTGTGGGGGTCAATCCGACGGTGAACATCTCGATTTGATCCCCTTTAGACAACCGTGTGGTTCGGGCGAGAAGACGCTGGAACTCTCTGGCATATTCATCCACACGGTGCGAACTCTGCTTCCAGTTTGCCAAATCCCCGAGTGGACCGGCCGTGGAGTGGCGAGTGAAACGCTGCAAATAGGTGTCCTGAAATTCCTCCCAAGTGATGTGTTGGTCCTCCTGTTCCCAGCTATCAAGAACTTCTTGGGCTTCCCCACGGAGGTGGAGACCTGCCATCGCCACCCACTCATCCTCTGGAATCCCATGGATACGCCCAAAGCGTTCACATTGTTTCAGCCAGAGCAATGGGTCTTCGGAGCCGTCGAAGACTGGTAGGTCGTAGCGAGGAGTGCGGGGCGCCCAGCGCCGCCCGCCGCCTTGCTCACGGTTGTAACCTTCGTCATCTCTGGTGGCCACGTGCGTCCTGCGGACCGGGGAATGCGGGCGGTGTCAGCCGCCAATCCTGCTGACCGCCACAGTGGCTGCGACAGATGGATGCTCGGCTGGTTGCTTGCCTGCGACTTTGAGGAAGTCGGACAGATCTTTTTCCAGATTGGCCATGGATGACTTGATGCCCTCCACGGATGTCTCCAGACTGCCAAGGCGTTCTTCAACGGAATCCATGGATGTGGAATCGCCCGAATCTGATATCAGTTGATACGGATGCTCCCGGTCAAAAGCTCTCGTGCCAGGACGAAGCCCTGATCGTGTTGAGGAGGACGGCGCAGCAGCTGCACGCCGGCGACCTATGGTGGTGGTTGTACGAAACCAACGGCCGTATAACCGTCGGCAACGTCTGGGAACTCAATTGTGGGTAATTGGAGGATATACCCCCTCCTTCATCTGTTCCCCTTTTTATTCATAATATCTTCTCAAACATGGCAGCTACAATAGATGGAAAGTGCTAACCGAATAGGAATTGGAATCCGAGTCCTAAACATAGTAACTAGGAAATAAGGAAAGTACTATAAGGAATAATGCGGCTGGGCAAAAAGCCCTGATCTGCCGCAGCCCTATTCTAGGCTTGAGCCATGCGTCCCTTCCGGAAGAAGACCCGGCCCAGATTGTCCATATCATAGGCCAACTTGGGCCAGGGTGTTACACGCACATCACCAACTAGCCAGTCACTAAATGTGAGATCTAGAAATTTGACAATCTCACACCAATAAACAGCAGCAAATTTCTACAGCTAACATTAAGCACACCTCACGTCTGATCAAATGTAAGTGATATGAACTGCTAAGAGTAGCGTGGTGATGGTGGTGACCTGGTAGGTGAGGGCCTCGGAGAAGCGGCCGAGGCGGAGGTAGACTTCGCCGAGCGACTGGCAGGAGGGCAGGAGGTGGCGCTGGGGGAGGTACTTGACAGAGACCTCGTAGTCGATCCGCAGCCACCGGAGCGCCTCGACGTACTCGCCGCGGCGCTTGTGGATGTCGCCGATGACGTTCGCCCAGCGCGCCTCCTCCTCCCGGTTCCCCTCCGACACCGCCTCGCGGTGCCCCCGCTTCGCGGCCTTCAGCTCCTCCTCCTCCTCCTTCCACCGCCCGCCGCCGCGCCCCATGGCCGCCGCTAGGGTTCCGGTCTGGCTTTTTCTGCCCTTTCCCCACTTTTTTCGTGCGGGTGTTGAGGATTTCGGAGGGGGTTCTCTTCTCTTCTCCCGCCAAAATATTCGGGAGGCACCGTCTTATTTTATTCTTCCATTGGGCTGTGCATGCTATGGGCCTTATGAGAAAGTACAAGATGGGCTCTAAGGTATAATGATAGCTTGAACGTTTTCTGTTCTGGGTCTTAACTCTTAAGGCCATGAAAGCTAGCTTTCTCCTTTTGTTAAGAGTAAACCGAGAAAAGACGGTCACCCTCTTACGGCCGAATCCGGGCTTGTGTTTGCAGCCAGATGCTTGGAGAGTTGGAGTGATAACAACGATTTCATTAAAGGATGGTTCCGAACGCATGAATTTTATAGAAATTTCGTAGAAAATAAGTCATTTTCTATAGAAATCGGGAAATTTTTCACGTTCTCTTGCATACAGATTAAGCTGCCGTAAACTACAGAAAGCTTAAGTTGATGCGCATCCTGCGACCATTGAAATTTAGGCCAGCATGCTGAGACTAGCTAGGCTAGGCAACCGGTCAGCCGTCAGCCCTTGTAGTGTTTTCCATCCCGTGGAGGGCTGGAGGCTAGAGCAGCCACCGGACTGGACAAAGGCAAAGCCAACAGTACTTCACCAGCCGTAGCCGCCCGGGGCGCGGGCGATCACCCGCGTCGGCGTGCACGAACAAACGACGGAACGAGCGAGCCATCCGGCATCAGCCGCACGGTCGACACGCGCGGCAACTTTTTGTCGGCGACGCCCGTGATGCATACACGTACGGTGCCGCGCCGCGACGCGATGACCCGCCGATGATGTCGGCACGGCACAGCATGCGTCCCAAGATTCCCCGAAGCCACGCGGGGCACGTGCTCGTGGTCCATCCCGTGTCGGGTTCGTCCGGATTGATTGCTATTGCAATGCTCTGTCTACTCCTTAACGAATACGGTGGTTAATATACAAATCTACGGAGCCTTTTTTTTCTGTACGTGCCAATCAATCACAATGCCAGTGCAATGCACTTTGCCCCCCTTTACTTTTTTTTTCAGATATAGTGTCATTTGATTTGATGACAAATTTGCCAAACTAAACTTGTCTGAAATTTGGTCATCAAATTAGTTACCAATATTTTAACTAAAGATTAGGAAGAAATGAAATAAAGAATCGAGGAAGAAGGAAATCTTGCCAAAATTTAATAGCAAACCAAATGCTTGCAAAATTTAGTCAACGTTATCAAAATTTGGTAATGCAAGCATTAATAACTATTGGAAACAAATCAAATAGGTTCATAGCCTTCTCTCACTTAAATTTATAAAATAGCCCTTTTCATACTGTGAAAAAAATATTAGACGGCACTTGTCAAATAATACGGTGTGGTACCATATTAATTATGTATGCACGGAAAACTTACCAGTAGGCCACCTTATATGGTCATATACAGCAGTAGTTGGCTAGCCACGCTCCCTTACCTTGTTGTTACCCTGCTATGTGGCCTACCACGGTAGGGCACCTACTGTAATATAGGAGCTTGGTAGCTAGTTTGATGCGCGTTTCTTGTGCGTATTGACCTAATGCGGTATCATTTTGTATTAGATGACACTTGTTGTCTTTTGAGAGTCTTCTCTTTTAGCCCCCAACATTCTGTCTTTGCAAACCTAGCCCTCTTCCAAATAAATTCGCAAAAAAAGACCCCTCACCTCCTCGATCACAAAAGGCATGGCAAGTGACATGTGTCACGTGCCACGCCCCGTAGCAAGGTAGGTTTTCTTACGGAGCATCCCATCCTCAATATGTTCATCAATTAAGCACATTAATTAGTCACTTAATTAATCACTTTAATTATAAGTGACATTACTTAATCAAGTGACTAATTAAAGTCACGTGCCGAGCAAACATAACTTGGCACCTTGATATCGAGCAAAAGCATAGCTTGGCACCCACCTATTGAACAAGCATAGCTCAGCCCAGGGGTCCAAAAATCGGCGAAATTTCGGATTTCGGACCCCCCAATTCTAAAATACCGGCCGGGAAAAAAAATAAAAAAACCTGAATTTTCTACAGTAATACGAAATTTCGCAAATTTTCCTCGAAAATTCATGTTTTTTGGCCGGATTTGGTCCAATAACCCTTAGGAAAGTCATCTCCTATGAAAAATTGTTGAAAAAACGAATTTTTTAAACATTTTAAATTTTCGGTAGAAACACTGTCAGATTTTTATAAAATCGTAAAAGCTTGATAATAATCTTAAAATTTTATGGTAATATCCTTGGTATCTTAGAATAATACATAAAAAATTTCAAAATAATTTAACTTCATTTGTTAACTTTAAAAAATCAAAAATAGAATGAACATAATTGGGACAGTTATATTGTCAGAATTCTATAAATTTTCTTGTGTGTGATTATGATCTCAATTTTTTTTGAGAGATTAATAATTGACTCAGTACCATTATATAAAATTTTAAAAAAAATTAAACTTTTTTTGTTTGGTCAATCAAATCTATGAAAGCATTGAACTTCGTTTGTTATATTATATTTCAAAAATCAAAAAGAAAATAACATAAATGGTATTGTGCCTTGTAAGAATTTTATAAATTCACTGGAGTGTGATCATGAATCACAATTTTTATGGGATATTAATAAATTCCTTATAACCATTATGTAAAATTTTCAAAAAAAAATATGGTTTACATAATTTTTCATTTTGTTCAAGTTTGCCGGTAAGCCTTTTAACAGGGCAGTAGTACTGTTCGAATTTTTTAAAATTCATAAATTTTGATTATCATATGAAAATTTTATGAGAGCATTATAAATATATCATAATCATGCACAAAAAAATTCAATAGTTTCTAACTTCATTTATACCATTTCCATTCGGATCAAACTTGTCGGTGAGTGTTCTATCAGGACAGTGCCACTCTCCGAATTTTTAAAAATTCCTCACATGTAATAATTAGCTGAAATTTTTGTGAGAACATTAGTTATGGATCATAATCATGCATAAAAAATTCAACAGTTTATAACTTGATTTGCACCATTTTCCATTCAGATCAAACTTATCGGTAAGTGTTTTATCAGGACAGTACCACTCTCCGAATTTTTAAAAATTTCTCAGATATGATAATCAGCTGAAATTTTTGTGAGAATATTAGCAATGTGTCAGGAACCTACAAAAAAAATTTAAAATTTTTAGATAACGTTTAGACTACTTTTCAGCCAGTGCAAAAAACCCCGAAATTTCGGGTTTTTCGCCGAATTTCGGATTTTTATTTCCGGAATGGACCGGATTTGAATTCTCAAATTCAAATTTCGTTCGAAATATTTCCGAAATTTCAGAATTTCGCCGAAATTTCAGAATTTCACCGAAATTTCGCGATCCGGCTAGGGCCGAAATTTATTCCGAAACCGAAATTTGAAACCTCAGCGCTGACTTACCTATCGAGATGTATTTTCTGCTTCAGTATAAAAACGTGATAGGTATCACGTCTTCTGTAGTTGAGAAGAGGGGTATTTTTGTAATTTTATTCGAAAAGATGTCAAAAGAAACAAAAACAAAAAATTCTGTCTCCGTGGGGGAGGAGCTGGGACTAGGACTAGGACTAGGAGGCTATAGAAAGGCTTGTCAGAACGCAAACTTTTTTTTTTTCAGTAATCGATCAACGTGTTTGTACTCTTTCTGTGCGTCAGTGCATCGAAATCAGAATGGGATTCCGTCTGCAGCGCGCCGATCGGGATTTTGCATTGGAACTTTGGAAGTGATGCACTCCGTACTGTACCTTTTCAGGGGGTGGTGTACAGCGAACCTCGAGCTACAGGAATCTACTCCGTTCCGTACGTACTTAATTATACTGTTAAAAAAAGTATTTTTTTCTGCCATATGAATATACGATGCAGTCTACGCAGTAGTACTGGGAACAGAAAATTAGTATTATGTTCTTGCCGTATCTCAAGCCAGTGACGGATGGAGGCATAGAAATTTTGATCTCAAGCCAGTGACGGATGGAGGCATAGAAATTTTGATTGTAAGGGTATGTACAATAAGGTTATGTTAGCTGACTCTTAGTCTGTATACATCAGCTTTGATTTATGTGGAGGAGTGAGAAAAGATGAAAGAAAAAAGAGCTGACTCTTATTTAGTAGCCAGCTTTGCACGGGAGCATAGGTAGATTATTTATGTACAAGAGAGAAAAGATAGTTATTGCACAACATTTAGAGATAGTTATTGTACAAGCTGGCTTTTAATTTACTATTAACCAGTAGTTGGTTTTGCTATTGTACTTGCCCTAAGCAAGTCTGGCTATGACCTGAGAAACATTTTGGGTTTGTTTGGTTTAAGGGCAAATGGTTACTGGGATGGAAACATCCTATTCTGGTATGAATGAAACTATTTAAGTTTATGTTTGGTTGAAGAGATGAACGATGGATGGGATGAGTTAAATTTTTGTTTCGTTGGAGGGATAAGAGTTGGAAGGTGGATAGGATGAGAATTTAAATGTGGTTGATGGGATGAAAGTTGGATAGGTTCATCCAGTCAATTTTATGGTATGGACTTATCCAGCATCTATAAGATATATTTCTGAGAGTTAAATTTCCTCATTCAGCCATCCATCCAACCAAACAGTGGGATGAGTGAAAAAAATAGATGGAACCATCCCATCCACCTTTTGCCCTTCCAAACACACCTAAAGGTGACTTTTGGGTTTTGCCCTTGTTCTTCAACTTTGACGACAATTTTATCTACTGGTTTGGATACCCGCAGGTACCCGACCCGATAAGGGCGGGCACGGGTAGCACTTCAGACCACACGGGTTTTCGGATTTGGGTACCCGATAAGATCATAGGATAGGTCTAGATGCCAATTTGTACCCACATAGATACCCATAGGTATCCTATGACATATGGACCCCACTTGAGATATACATTAAAAAACAAAACCCTAACTCTCATCCCCCAATCCCCCTACTCAGCTACTCCCGATTCCCCCACACCCGTCTCAAGCCCGCAAATCGCAATCCACATTCCTCGCCTCCCACGGCGTCGGCCTCCCTCCCCTCCCCTCGCCTCCCTCAGGGCCGGTTCCTCCCCTCGCGCCACCGCCTCCCTCTAGTGCTCCAACTCGATGACGACATCGCGTCACTGCCCGGGCTGGTGGGAGGATTGGTGTCGAGCGTGTCAGCAGGCTCCATCCTGGAGGGCACAGAGCAGCTGGGCACGGGTGCTGGTTTCGCTATTTGAGCTGCTCAACCACGCGCGGCGTTGCGCCGCTCCGGGCGCGACTTCTCGCATATTGCCTCGTTTGGGCGCGTCGTGGCTGGCAAGGTGTCGCCTCCCCCTCCTGTGGGCATCCCGGCAGACGCTGCCGCCTTTACTGTCGCCATCGTCAACACAGTCGCCGCCGTTGCATCTGCCTCGCCTGCAGTCTTCTCTGGCGTGTCCTCCCTCTCCATCGCTGCCGCCATGGCCCATATGGACGTCACCACGATGCCCTGTTGGATGCCATACACTGCAAGATTCACCGCGCCAAGAACCAGCCACCACAATGGATCTATGCATGTGCGTACCTATCGAGTTTGAGCGTGGGCATAGATATGTACCCGTGAAGCTTAGTAGGTTCAGGTGGACAGCATGTGTTTGGGTTCGGGTGACGAGTCTGAGGTAAATATACTCAGAGGTACCCACCCGATTGCTATCGCTAACAATAAGACTCAACTGGATTTATCAATGATAGTTCATTGGGCGCTATTGTCTCAAGCCACGGTCAAAAGGTAACCTTTTTTTCCTCTCCAAACGTGCATGCTTTCTGTTTTATCATGTACTACTGCTATTAGTACTAAGCACTTCCGACCCCATGAAACCCCATATATACGTTGTATGCTTAATAAGGAAGTACTACTACACGACGAATATACACTGGAAATGCTACTCGCAGTACAGTTCTTTATTCCTCGGCAATATGATTAATTAGTGTTAGGTTCTAAAAAAAGTCGAAATAGTCGCTAATAATACTCCCGCACAACAACGCCAGAGAGAGAGAGAGAGAAATTTGCACCAAAACGCTTCGTGAATATACGCCCTGCATGCAGTTAGCAGTAGTACAACTCCGTAGTACGCATGCACTCTAGAAGTTGCAACAAAGAAATCTCAGGCATCGCTGCAATTTGATATGGGTGTTTTTTTGTTTGCAGCCTTGTAAGTTGTCGTGTCTAATCTTAATTAATGCACCATATAGCTTTTTAGGTGTATTTGGTTTGTTGCTATATTTGTAGCTTGTTACACTTTATTAGCCCATAAATCACATATTAGACTCAATTTTTCCTAAGTTCATTATACTTGTGACCTTGAATTTTATTATACAAAAATTTTACAAACCACACATAGCTAAAATTAGTTATGATAAAATTAGGTAATCAATTAAACATGCCCTAAATAAATACAGGCACTAGCTACGCGTTCATAGGCTCTTGCATGTAGGGGTCCGGGTGGATATCAAGCCAAATCCTTATTTTATCGTGCTTCTTATGAAATTGATATAGTTTAATGTAATGCCATTTTATTTATAGTTTGAAAGTATTTTTAGAAATTAAGCTAACGAGCTAAGCCAAAGTAAAATTTAATCTTATTTGAAATTTACTTATTTTAATATTTAACTAATAAACAAGTGTAATCAGTGTAATTTTAAACCTTGGCATCGAACGTCACGAGAGTTTTTTTTTCACACCTACTTGCATGCACCGCGCTCTTGTCTTGTCATCTGTCAAAAATGGAGGGCTCAAAGATGTGGACGGCACGAGCCAGCAACCTTGCCAACCGCCACCTTTCATTGAAAGAACCCAAATCGAAGACTGATTGCTCCTAAGAAACTGCAAGTCTGCAACAAGCTAATCTCCAGTCATCATGCACAAGCAGGTAGTCGGCCAGACGCAATTTGCAACACAATACAACTAAACACGCATGCATCTGGCTGTTTGGCAGCTACAGGCTATATGTACTCTTAATTAATTATGTGGTGCTTACTATTACTCCTACTTAACAAATTAAAAAGAACTCATGACTCATGTCCATCAAGAATTAGTCCAGTAAATACCATAGGCTGAACGGCTGCTTTAGAACGGTAATAGTAGTACATAGAAATTAGGGAAGAGTTCGGTGCGTGTAAGAAGAACATGAAGAGCACACAGCACATGATGCTCCGGACTTGTTTGACGATTTTCGCGGAGAAGCGAGAATCAATTGGTCAATTGGCCGAATGAAATTGAAGCAATTGCATTTATGCTTATATATATATATATATATATATATATATATATATATATATATATATATATATATATATATATGACTATAGGAGCTAGATATATATTCTTTCTAGTTATAAATAAGTTGTCGTTTTAGACACAAGTGTAGTTAAAATTTTAAAACTTTAATCGTTAATACCTTTCTAAACATTTAAATTGGATACATAAAAATTCTGTATATAGATTTGTTTCGAAAAGTACTTTTATAATATTATAATTTTATTAGGTTTTATAAATATATTATAATAAAAATTAGTGATAAAAAAGTATTTTGAATATTGTGTTATGTTTAAAGCAACAACTATTTGTTTTCGGAGGAAGTACGTGTTTTGACATAGGCAAAACAAATGGTCGGAAAAGCAAGCACATTTACACGTTAGATATAGGTAGACAAGATAACAAACTAAACGTGCTATGCCTAAATAGCTGGCTTCAACGATGGACTGCATGCTTGGTACGAAAGAACAGGACAATGTCGAAAAAAACGAACATGACTGACTGCCCCGGTGGTCAAAACTAATTAGGCGAGACACTAAATTAACTGAAATAAAATAAAGGGATAAGCAACAAGTCACAATTCTAGACTAGTTTCCGTCATTTTCACCTCAACCCATCACGGATTCTAATTCTAAGAGCCTGTTTGGTAGAGTTTCAGAACTCAATTTCACTTGAGATCTAAAATTTATAGGCTAAAATAAAGTAAATTAAGTTTATATTTTTGGTCTAAAATGTAAATAAGATGATCCATCTAAACACTCTTAATACACTCACAGCTCCAGCTCTACGGATCTGATAGAGTTAGGAATATCCAGCTCTACGGATCTAATGGAGGTGAAGCTCTATCAAACACACCTAAGCACCTAATTCGTGAGGGAAAAGCTCGCCATGTCCCTAGCAAATAAAAAGAAAAAAAAGGAAAAAGTTTGGCCAGTTGTGTCGCAAAACCAACAGTAAAAGAGCGTTGTTCAATGGACATCACAATATCATATCATGTCCCGTGCGAAACACCGGAAAAAGAGTTCATCCAGGGGCCAAGTTATTACTGTAGGAACAATTAAATGGTGATTAATGGCGTCTACGTCACCTTTAACTTTGGGTTTTTCTTAGCAGCCGAGATCGGCACGAGATGCTTTTGACAGCGGCACGGTCTAGCGGTAGACTCGCTGGGGAGGAGAAAACGTGCGGAAATCGATGGGGAAAAGATCTGCAGCACCACGAGCCAAAGTTTTCCTGGCCCTCTAGCGTCTTTTTGGCCTGGTTGGTTTGATGACGTATTTCCTTTACTAAATCTTATTAACAATTGTTATTATTAAAATTTAGCCACCAAATTGGTTAACAATATTTTGATTAAAGATTGACAATAAAATGAACTTGTAAAATTTGGTCAACACTACCAAAATTTGTTAAGACAAGCATTAATAACCATTAGAAGCAAACCAAACAGGCCTTTTATTTTCGTAAATCTAGCCTCTGTATAAATAAAATTGTAAAAATAACCTTCATCTCACCGCAAAAACGTTGGCAGGTGACACGTGTCATTTGTCACGCTTCAGTATGGTGGAAAGGTCCTGTCGAGCTTCTCTTCCTCAAAAGGAATATGCTCATCAAAATAGCTAAGTAATCTCTTAATTAATTACTTAATTATTCGCTTTATTTAGTTAAATCACTTAATTAAGTGGCTTACTTAACCTACTGAGCCATAGAAGCTCAGCAAGCGCTGCTATCGAGCTCTCCTTGCTCAGTAGTACTGCTGCTGAGCTCTCGCTCACCTGTCGTGGTACGGAAGTGTGGCAGGTAACACGTGTCGGCTGTCGTGTCTTCTATGTTCAAGGAGAGAGTTTTTTTTGCAAATTAGTTCGTACGTACGGCGCTATATATATATGTGTGTGTGTGAAATCTCTTTTCTACTCCCGGGAGTAGTTACGCCCTATGTCGTATCTCATAACGTAGGGAGTATCTCGTGCAACGTAGGGTATATATGTGTAGTATACGAGTATATAAGATTAGCTATGTAGTATTTACATTTTTTCAAATGTGGTATGTATATTTTTTTTAGACATACTCCTTTTTTATATGTATACATGAAGATATTTATAAAATACGGTAAAAACTATGTATATACTCCTTTGTAATTTTTTTTTATGTAGATCACATTAGAATATCTTATAATTAGTATAAGAGTGTACCTAAAGTGATAATAAAGTATTTCAATTTCGTTTAGACGGTATTTCGGAGTAACTACTCCTGAGAGTAGAATGTATTTTTCATATATATATATATATATACACATACGGTGGCGCTATTATGCGCCAGCGCGTAGCATAGCTATTCTACACGCCGGTCGTAACTCGTAACCCCGTAACAAGGCGCAAGCGTATGCCCCCAAAAAAGCCACGATCCATAGCATCAACACCGGTAATAAATTTCACTAATGAATTAACCAGGCCAATAATAAATGTGTCGTTGTATGTACACTAATCTATGAAAACTATTAATGATTAGTATCGATATTAAAAGAAGTGCATAGCTTATTGATAATAAAGGTCTAAAAGAAAAAAATTTATGCCGATGGTAGTAAACGACGCCGTGGCCAACCACCGGGTAGTAAAATGTTATGTTGATGGTAGTTCTTTTATTATTTCATACACTGATTTTTACTATCTTATTTATTACATTTTACTATAAAGAATTAATAAAGCTATTTCTGCATCGGAACCGTGGCCAACCAACTAATAAATGTGTTTTCTAGTTTAAATATAAATATGTTTTTCTTTGTTTAGCCAAAACTTTTTATTCGCAGCTCCGATTCACAATCGAATTTCATAGGTAGATTACTAACGATGAGAGGAACAACACAATATAAGTTTCGGTAATAAACTCTGCATAAATTAATTTGTACTGCTAAATAAACATCAATTTATTGTTTATTAGTGAGACTTATATCATTCTGTTTCTCTCGTCGTGAGTAATCTACTGATGAAAACCGTTCGTGAATCGAAGTTACGAATAAAAAGTTATGGCTAAAATAAAGAACGAACAGATACATGTACAAACTACAAAACATATTTTTTTAGTAGGTTTGACTATATTACAAACACAATCATATTGACAAATTTTACTGTATCTATCGCGTATTATTACTATTTGAATAGATATATTTACTACTATATACTGGAACCGCAAAATAGTTATATACGTGTTTTCTATGAAATGATGTCACGATGTGTTATGTTTTTACTTTCATTTACTGACACGATGTGTTATATTTTAATACCGTTTACCGATTCATTTCTTTAGTCGAACTGCATATTACTAAATCATCCGTGCCAAATCAGGAATTTTGCAGTAAAAGTACATGGAAAATATATGTATAAGTTCGGAAAAACTCTCAAAAAATTACCATAAGTAGGGGATATAAGCTTCTACATCCTTATAAAATTTGAATACCAAACTAAGTAGCATTTCAAAGATATGAAAATGACAAATATACTATTCATCACTGATTAGCGCTTGTCAATTTCATATCTTTCAAATACGACTGAGTTTATCATTCAAATTTTACAGAATCGTAGAATCTCATATCCCCTACATATGGTAATTTTTTGAGATTTTTTTAGAACCGATACATATAGTTTCACAGATTTTTACTGCCAAAATGACCAATATGTATAGTATAATAGTAAAATCCAATTAGTGATACTACACAGATCGGTCATTTTTGCAGTAGAAGTCTGTGAAACTATATATACAAATTCTGAAAATTCACAAAAAATTACCATAAGTAGGGGATATGAGGTTCTACAGTTCTGTAAAATTTGAATATCAAACTCACTCGCATTCAAAAGATATAAAAATGGCAAATTTACTATTCATCCCTGATTAAAGCTTGTCAATTTCATATCTTTCAAATGCAACTGAGTTTGATATTCAAATTTTGCAAGTCTGTAGAAGCTCATAACCCTTACGTATGGTAATTTTTTTGAGATTTTTTCAAAATTTGTATATATAATTTGATGGACTTTTACTATCAAAATAATTGATTTGTGTAGTATAATTGTAAAATCCAATTATTGATAATACACAGATCAGTTATTTTGGCAGTAAAATTTCGTGAAACTATATGTATAATTTCTAAAAAAAAGTTCAAAAAATTATCATAAATAGAGGAGGTGAGATTTTATAGTCCTGTAAAATCTGAAGACCAAACTTACTCGCATTTGAAAGTTATGAAATTGATAAAACAACTGAGTTTGGTATTCAAATTTTACAGAGCTTTAGAATCTACATCCCCTACACATGGTACTTTTTTGAGAATTTTTCATAACTTGTACATATGGTTTTTTAGTTATTTGGCAATGAAAGTCCATGAAAAATATATGTATAAGATCTAAAGAATTCTAAAAAAATTACTATAGATAGGAAATATGAGTTTCTACAGCCATGTAAAATTTGAATATCAAAATCAGTCGCATTTGAAAGATATAAAATTGACAAATTCATATCTTTCAAATGAGACTGAGATTGGTATTCAAATTTTATAGGGCTTTAGAAGCTCATTTTTTGAGAATTTTCAGAATTTATACATATAGTTTTTATGGATTTACTGTCAAATAACTGATATGTACAGAATATGCTGGAGATGTAGTAATTCCATGTAATTCGGCTCGAACGGACTGCGTAAACTGGCCGACTCGATCGGACTGCGTAAACTGGCCGGCTTGGAGAATACATGCAGCTATGTATACGTGTGTATGGAAAAAATTCGAACCTTCGGCTTGATAGCGCTGCAGGGTGGCAACAACAGCAAGAGATATTTTCTTTCTGGTTTCGAGTGTTTAATTAGTACTAAGTAGTACTAACTCTTAACAGTAGAATGGTTACTGCTAATTTCATGTACTAAAGTTGTTTATCACGACTTGAATCGGAGAGGGCCAGGTCGTATGCATTGACCGTACCGTACGAAATAAATTGACGAATCGATTTTCATACAGTACCACTGTACCAGCATGAAATTGGACGGCTCGTGTGTTAGACCAGATAAAGGACTTGAAAACTCGACTTGAGAACACGCGTGGGTAATTTGAATTTCTAACCACGCAGGCCAATTGCGGGCGTAAATTTTGATCCAACATTTCGAGCTAGTTGAGGGATGAAAACGGTAATTTCTTATCAATTCGATGCTAGTTGAGGGATGAAAACGGTAATTTCTTATCAATTCGAACAATGTTTTAATATAGATTTTGTCGGATCGGATAGTATCGAATCGAAAACGGATATAGATTTTTTCTATCGGATACGGATACGAATTCAGATAATTCGAATATTTATGGGCCATATTATCTTAACATGTACGTGGCCTTGGGCCAAGACTACTCTTTTTGCCGGAAAGGTTTCTGAATTTCAAAATCGTTTTCTAATTTAATTAATCCATAAAGCAAATTTCAATTATTTAAATTGGCAAACCAGCTCTAAAAAATATGGAATTTTTTAAGAAAGTTTCTAACACAATCTAACATTGAAAAAATTATTATTATTAAGATTTTATCAGCTTTTAAATTTTCTCAAAAATTCAAACACTACTGTTCTTCATGAAGTAGCTAAAAATGCATAAAAGCTCATAAATACATAATTTGTTATTGTAAACATAATTCAACAAAGAACACAAATCTGGGATCATTACATGTTCTTCGTGAATGTTTGGAGCAAATAAACTAGTTACGTTTTTTTTATCTTGTGTGTATAATTTAAAAGGTTTTTATGTTCCGATAAATATCCGTGACTGTATTTGTTTTGATTCGTATTCTTTTCTTATTCGTATTCATATCTGAATTATCTGTATTCATATCAATATCTGAAAAAAAATATAACATAGCCATTATCTATCTGTATCCGATGTGTTTTCATCTCTTAGATACATGTAAATTCCAAGAGCTCGTAGTGATCACCTACGTCTTATGCTACTCATAGTTAAATCTTCTCGTAAATGATTAATATCATGCATTCATTCATCTAAAAAAAGATTACGCTTTCATTAAAAAGTCCAATGATAAGTATTTATTAGAACCACGAGATAATACTGATCATTGGACGTTCATGCAAACCAATGATTTACAGGGAGGAATGGAGGATACGCACTCCGCACAGGCCTCCAATACTCGAGGGGTATATTGGAAACAATCCTATTCTCTCAGGGGTTAACGTGTAAGTTTTCCAAAGGCAAAAATCATTTGTACCTTCCGCGTGGCCCCACCACGCGTCCTAACAACTACGCGCCTACACCTCACTCACCCCATATATAGGCCCGAGCCCACCCACCCGCTCCAAATCCAATATTTTGTCCAAGTGAAAAAAGACTAGTTTTACCATTTCGCTCTCACACCAGTTACTGCTGGTTCCATCGCGGCGCGGCGGTGAGGCTCCTGGCGACGAGCCATGTGCGGCGGTGCGATCCTCTCCGCCCTCAAGAAGCCGGCGGTGTCGCGCCGGCTGACCGAGGGTTCCCTGTGGCCCGAGAAGAAGAAGCCCAGGAGGGGCGGCGGCGACGGGCGGTTCCTCGCGGGGTTGGCGGACGTGGACTTCGAGGCCGACTTCGAGGAGTTCGAGGTCGACTCCGGGGACTCGGATTTGGAGTTCTGGAAGGAGGAGGAGGAGGAGGACGACGTCGTCGTCGAGATCAAACCCCCCGCCGTTAAGAGGGCCTTCTCCAGAGGTATTGGCGTCGCTGCGAGTGGCTTATTATTATTTTGCGCTTGTTTGTACTTTTCGTGCTCGATTGCTCTAGGAGACCGAAATTTGTGGGGTTGATTCGAAATTTTGGGGGTTTGGGAGGCTGGATTCTGGTTTGAGGCGGCTTGGTCGTTGGATTGGGGAGGAAGATATTTTTTTAGGGATTGATGTTGAAAGGCTGGATTTGAGGGCGGATTGGATGTGCTGGTATGGTCTGAATTGGGATAAAGCCTGGGCCTTCTCTTCTATGTTGTGTTAGGATTCTGAAATGATGAGCTTCGTAGGCTCTTTGGGGGGTTCTATTCCCAGAGGTTTTAGAGAAGCGTTTGGGTTGCTAGGTTGTTCGATCTGGGAATCTCTACCTTTTGTGAGCTTGGATGGTGATTCATATGATTACTTTTTAGTCCAAGGAGTTGAATCCGCAGAAAAGGGGCAAGTTTTCTCCGTTTTGCATGGAGGTCTCCGCCTTTTGAATTGTTACTTGTTAGATGGAATGTACTCCCTTGTTAGATGGTTGTAGATTTGCGAGAGGACTGTTCTAGACTTTGTTCAACTCTTAAAAGATTCTTATGGTGTTTGACCATTGAGTCATACATAAATCTTAGCATATAGTAGCTCCTAGATTGTTTAGTCTTCCGGGCGGTTGTTGGATTTGTTCCTTTCAATCAATACGTTATACTTTGTGCGAAAAGTTTGAAGTTTTTGTTCTTGTTTTGCTCAGATTATACTAGACAATAATTCTATTCGTTTCTGCGTGAGAACATAGCCATTGTTCGAAATCAGTGTTTTATGAAACTTATTTGACAATACATTTTGAAGTATTGATCTCGCAACAATGGATTACATGCGCTTGATGTTTCATGTGGCTCCTCACCGGATTGTATTCCGTGCAAGTACTATTGATAGATGCAATTGAGTCTTGCGGGGTTGGTGCCTCTGAGTAAATTGTCCAAATTGGTAATGCTTATTAAGCAGTGAGAACTAAACCGCAGATCTTTGCTGAAGCTTTAGCAACTCAGATTTCTTGTTCCGTCTTTACAGCTAAGATCACCATGTTGATGTTGAATTAGCCTGAATTTAGATATTACCGCTTCTCTTTTGTTTTGAGAAAGAAATATCTTGGATGCTGCATCGTCTATAATGAAACTTCTAGATATGATCGTGGAATGATGATGGGGAACATAGCACGAGGGTTGTTCTTCAGAACCCTGAACTTTTTCTATGAAGTTGTGATTTGTCCAAATTTTGAAGGGGTTATACTCATGGGCATGTTCATTTTAATTGTGATCTTGTACATATAAATTCTTGTTTATGGTCAAAAGAAGCATCTTTAGTAAGAGAAGTTTGTCTATGTTGGCCTTTCTTAGCATTGACATTGCCCTTCCATTGCAGATGGCTTAAGCACCATGACTACAGCTGGTTCTGATGGGCCTGCATCAAGGTCAGCCAAAAGGAAGAGAAAGAATCAATACAGGGGTATCCGCCAGCGCCCTTGGGGTAAGTGGGCTGCTGAAATCAGAGATCCTCGCAAGGGTGTTCGTGTCTGGCTTGGTACATTCAACAGTGCTGAAGAAGCTGCAAGAGCTTATGATGCTGAAGCACGCAGGATTCGTGGCAAGAAGGCCAAGGTTAATTTTCCAGAGGCACCAATAGTTGCTCAGAAGCGCCGTGCTGGCCCCACTGCTGCTAAGGCACACAAGTCAAGTGTGGAACAGAAGCCTACTGTCAAACCAGCAGTCAACAACCTTGCCAACACAAATGCATTTGTCTACCAATCTGCTGACTTCACCTCAAATAAGCCACCTGTTCAGCCTGATAACATGTCATTTGTTCCTGCAATGAACTCTCCTTTCCCTATTGATGATCCCATCATGAACCTGTACTCTGACCAGGGAAGCAACTCCCTTGGTTGTTCGGACTTGGGCTGGGAAAATGATACCAAGACTCCAGATATTACATCTATTGCTCCCATTTCCACTATAGCTGAAGGTGATGAATTTGCATTCATCAACAGCAATACCCACAACTCAGTGGTACCTCCTGTTATGGAGAGCAATAATGTTGATCTCACTGATGGGCTGCCCGATTTAGAACCTTACATGAGGTTTCTTCTGGATGGAGGTGCGGGTGAGTCAATTGATAGCCTTCTCAACCTTGATGCATCTCAGGATGTGGTCAGCAACATGGACCTGTGGAGCTTTGATGACATACCCATCTCTGGTGATTTCTATTGAGGAATTTGAAGCCTGGCAGTTGGAGTATGTATATAGGGACGAAGGGTAAGCATTGGCAATCTGGAAGTTTTCCTGGAAATTTTCTCTGAAGATGCATTCCATGTTCACTGCTCTGAATTTTTGCTGTGTCTTTCAGGAATAAATACTATGGGATGTTGGGAAGCACCTCTGCTTGGCACATTGCGGTAGCATATGCTTACGTCTAGCTTAGATGCAAAAAGTTGCATCCTGAAACTCTTTGGTAATTGGGCATGTTCCTTATTTGACTGTCTTTGTATGACAGCCATTCATGAGACTGAAGAACTGCATCTTCTTTTTTTCTGTCTACTTTTCTGTCGTTGCTGCCGTATATGGCTGGGAACATTATGAATCTTAATCTATGTACTCGATTGCCCTTTCCTGCAATTCTGGGAATTCTAGTATCATGCTAATTGCTCTGTTGGTTGGTGATAGGTAGCCACCGTATCTTATTGCTGTAAATAAGTTCATTTGTTGATTTCGAAATGAGCTAGTTATTTGTAAATCTTTTATTATACCAGATGTGCCTATTTGTTGCCCTTGACCCTGGCCGCGTGATCATCTAGCAGGATCTCTGGAACGATACTTTCTCCTTTTTTTCTTGATGTGAAAAGTAATGTGATCAAGTATGATGTATGCTTTGTTTTATAACAAGAAAAAGTGAATTTTTAACACATGCTGCGTCGTTGCTTCTTGAGATATTTTGGAAGACTACGACAAATTCCAAACAAAGACCTCCAGGCTTGAAATTGCAGTGACTGTTTCTTAGTTACCACCTCACTGTTCTAGATGCTTTTGGCCCCGATTGAAACAGCCTTGCTTCTCACGGTCGGTGTCAATACAATCTTCACGGGTTGCGGTCTCATGTCATGCTTGGTCCTTGATTTGATGTAGACATAATGCATATCACCACCTTGATTTGCATAATCCCACCCACTCATGGCGTTCTTTCTTTCTTTCTTTCTTTCTTTCACATCTCTCTCTTTCCAAGCTCTCATGATGATCGCATGGCGTTCACCTAAAGAAAGGAAGATGCACAAGTAGCGAAATGTGCTCATCAAGAGACGAGACATTCACACAGGACAGGGGAGGGGGTGTGCGTGTGCATCACACGAAGAACGTGTGCCGTGCAAAATTCTGCCTCGCCGATGCCCAATGCGTACAACAGAGCAAGAAAGCTATGCCTGAAACTTGTAAAATTCAGGTTAGGCAGTGGTCGTACGTTGGCAACCCCCTTGGGCTATGTCTAAACTCTACGCAAGCACACCTTGTGCAGTCCATGTTCCTTCAGTCACACCAACCTTGGCTCGCCTCTCTTACCTCACGGCTCACCTAACCTGGTCTAGTATGTCTTCTCTTCTTTATTTCTTTTTTCTTTTTTTCCACCAGGCCTAGTATACAAGGATCCAGTTAACTCTGAGGTAGGTCAATTGACTGCCGTTCGATCGGGATCTGATAGCTCCGATCGCCCACGTGTCGCTATTGGGTTAGTGGATGGTCAGTTCCTATTGGTATGATTTGCCTGTTTCTTGTTTTTGGTTTCGGTTAGTCCTAAACCGGAGATTGTTTTTTATTAGCCTGTGCGGCTGTGCCGCTTTTTGGTAGCTGAGATTTCGATGCCTGGATGGCGAATTATTTTTTTAATAATATTTTTTTAAAAAAATTACAGAAAGAATATGACAAAGAAATTTTTTGCAAAAAATTCCCTGGATGGCATCATATATACTGTTTGTGAAAAGAAGAAGAAGAATCGACTGTATGCTAAATTGTCAAATTGGACAGAGTTTGAAATATTGTAATTGTTCTTTTCCGTCTGTCCGGTTAAGTGGTGAGCCTGCAGCTCACAAGTTACAAGGCTTAACGTTGCGAGATAAAGCTAGCATCACACATCTTTTACTTGTAGTTATAGGATAATCAAAGTATGCCGTATGCCATACTAAACATGAACAGATGTCCATTTTCTGCATATATACAATCGATTGAGAATTTATTGTGTCTGATGCAACACAGAGGCGTGGCTGTGAACTTGGGTTTTTTTTCCAGATGTGTTTCGAACCTATAAATTCTTTGAACCTATAAGTTCAAACCTGGCTATTTGAACTTGGGTTTTTTTTTTCCAGATGTGTTTCGAACCTATAAATTCTCTATATATATTCTTTCCCACGTAACCAAATAGGTTTATCCCCAATCCCTTTGCTTTCCCCCTAGAACATGCATATGGTTGGACATGAAATTGTGATAAGGAGGAGGAATTAATTAGGTTTGGTGCAGCTATCACGCAGTTCATGATTGAAATTCGCTAGCATAAAAATGAATCAATAAAGATAGATAATTATAGTCTGGTTATCATAGTAATGTATATAACCAATTTTCTCTCACGAAAAAAATGACCTCTTAAGATTAAAAACCCATAAGTTGTATCATGATTTTTTTTAAAGTCGATGCATTTACAACTAAAGCTTCTTAATTTACTTAGGAGCCTCCTCAATACATTTACCGTTAATCGTGTCACCTGTTATGCAGGTGCAGGACCTGTTGACCTATCTCCCCTTACTGTTGTTTTAGAAAACCTGAAACAGACATTCTCTAAATTGTAAACTCAGCTGTGCAGTCAATGAATGGTTGCAATTTAAGACTTGCTGCTTTCATCGACCGCAGTCGCGCTGTTTGACGACAATGAATCTAGGCATGATGGGAGGTGTCGGACTTGGGATTCGTCGCACACCCCAACTTTAAAACTAGGGATGACAACGGGAAAAATCTCCGCAGGAGCACCCTCTCATCCTCGATTCTCGATAAGTAAAAACTTCTCCGTTTCCGTACACGGGGCTTAATTCTCCTCCGTCCCCGTTCCCCGACGGGTTTGCGAGGCCTCGACGGGGATTAATCCCCGAAAATGCTATATAAAATATCACATGCTATATGAATAAACCACTCGAGTAATGATGCATATTTGATTGACGTGTGAGTGAATCACTAGAGTAATTCATATTTAACATGTTTATTAATAATGACCTCACATATATTCTTTTTTATTTTGAGAATGATCATTTGCTCCCACCTATTAGTGGTAACGCGGGGACGGGGAATGGGAGAACGTCCCCGTCCCTGCGATCCCCGACGGGGGTAATATTTTCCCCGATAAGCCCCCCGCAGAGGGAGATTTCCTCCGTCCTTGTCCCCTAATAGAGGAATTCCCCGCAGAGAAACGGGGATCAGGACCCATTGCCATCCCTAGTTAAAACCGCGATCGTTGATATGCTCGGTTGCTCACCAGTGCGCCGCGGATAGCTGTAGCCTGTATGTAGGTGGAGTGAGCCACACCACTACAACGGAAGGCGATGCCAAGTTCGAGATGCTTCCTGACTCTAATAGTCTAATTCGCTCCTGCCTATTACTGCTTCACCGGTTTTTTCGCAGGCATTGCAAGTTTCCATGTTGCCTTATGCCTTTGAAACATTCTTGCCTCCCTTGTACGGGGTTGATGGGCATGATTCAGTTCGATGCAATGCAACAAGATGTTTCCAGAGTGTAGTACCAAGTAGGATATTCCAAGTACGCGTTAGCTTATTCACAACATGTAGATCCTGTCAGAGCTCTAGATCCTAGCTCCATTTGAGATCTAAAACTTGTAAGCTAAAATAAAATAAATTAAGCTTATATTTTTAGTCTAAAATGTAAACAAAATGACTTATCTAAACACTGTTAATATACCAACAGCTTTAGCTCCACAGATTTGGTGGAACTAGGAATATCCAGCTCAACTAGATCTACGGATCTGATAGAATTGAAGCTGTACCAAACACATCCGTAGTAACCTCCAATGGTATACACGGGTTACAATGGAAGCTGATGACATTTCAAAAAAATACTCCGGGCATGCCCTTACGAGGAAGGGAACGAGGCCGCAAAGGAGAATCTTTCGCATACTGTCTCAGATATCGAAATATGAAACGAAGCTGAGGGGGAAATGGTGCCTTGTAGCCCACCCTCGAGCATATATATTATTTACACATGAAAATGAAACGTTCCCATGAAAAATGATACAATTTTCAAAAGAATAATAACAACCATACCTATCTCTATTTCCTTTTCAAAAAGTAAGAAAAATACACATCTACTCGCCCCTAGTAGAAACATGCGAACAAATAAACAGAATGGCATACTCCCCTAAAGGACAGAGGACGATGTATATCACGTGCTGTGTCATCCATCTCTTCTCACCTCCTAATCTCCTCAAATCCGTCCAATGATTACTTGGAAAAGAAAAGTTAGTTCTTCCAAGTATCAGAGGCATATGCAAGACACAGCATCAGAGTAATCTCAATACCAAAAAGTGTCTCCGCGGTTAACCCACTGCACAAAATGCTCAGGTAACTTCTGAGCCTGGATCTCAGCAACTTGGGTTTCCTGAAAAGTTTTGAATTATGCAATTGGTTTAATTTATCGGCACAACGGTATTTATGAATGGGTAGCTTGCATTATGTGATCAGCTGCCTACCCCACCATAAAAATCCACACGTATAAGTTTCCAGGATAATTTTGAACAAATTCTAACACATGCAGCCAAAAAGAACAGGAGAGCTTTATAGAAATCTGACTGTTGAGATTGTGTGCTCACCATGATGTCATAATTTATGTCACTAATGACATTCTCGGTTGAAAGGTTTGCATCTGGTGTGCTAATTGCAATTGACCTGTTCAAGCACAATTTACCAAGATACAGTGAGAGAAAAAAAAACAGAAAAAGAATATTCCCAAATTACTTCTCAGCATATATGATATTATCAAATGGTATTGGTACCACAAAAGAGAGTACAAATTTGTGTTTAATACTACAAGAATAGTTATGTGATAGGCACAAATCTTTAGATATGGTACTGAGCACAGCAGGGTCATTAATAGGACAATGAACTAAAGATTATCCTCCTTTTTTCCTTTTATTTTTTCCCAAGGGGAATATATACAACATAAATTTACATTTATTATGAGGAAATTTGTCAGTTGAAGGCTACGATGGTTAGCATACATCGGAGAAGACAATTAAAGCAGCCCAAAAAAAAATTACCTTTCATCGCTCGAGTTGCCTGAAGCTGAAAGCCATTCAAGATCCAGGAAGTTTGAATCACCAGAATCATTGAAATAATCAGGTTCAGTGTTTGGGATATGATGTATATGAGACACCATGGGAGTATAGCTGCAACATATTTTAGAGAAGAAGCTGTCAACTATAAATGGTAAATGTCCATGAAACACTACATTTTCGTCATCTTAGCTTCTAGTAAATTATTCTGCAACAAGCAACGAAGAAAAGTGAAGATATAAAGCCTGAATGAACAGAAACCGACCTTAAGTTTAGCATCCCACTTTCACAGGTTGATGAAATTTCATTTTCATGCACCGAATCAGATTCCAATTTTGGAAATTGTAATCCATTATTAACATCACGCGGTGCTGCATTCAACAGTTCATTATGGCGACCACTACAGCCAGATATGGATGTGTTGCTTTCACGAAGAATACTGCCATCTGATTTCACTCTTTTCATTGTGCTGTGACATCAAAATAAATAGTCAATGATAATAAGAGGGTTGTTCCTTATTTACAAAATGCATATTTCATTAAAGACTAAAATTTCGGTTCTATTCGAATGTAATAACTGGGAAAGTTACATGAAGTAAATGGGCTAAAGGGTCCCCATGGTGGTCATTAGCGTGTTCAACATGAGTAAGGAGACTGCTACAGATTTGAACACATTTCAAAAATTCTTTGTACTTTAAAATATCTGCACTAATGCAAAACAGCATAATATGCAACCCATCAAATCTGTAATATATCTTTAATTGCTAAACTTGAATCTTTGTAATTGTTTTATCTTTGTTCCTTGTACATATTAATTTTCTATATAATATATCGTAGTAGGAGCCTCTCCTACTATTTTTCCTAAAACAAATATGCAACTCACCACTGTGTTGTTGGCTGTTGCTACTGCATTACACAACAAAAAACCATGACTCCTGTATCATGATACTAAAATGTCCTAGGATGTTTGTACCAGAAGACTAAAATGGCCTTGGGTGTTCTGTAATATTATAACATCATCAGGAGATTTTAATCCATATAGGGGCATACTCAATATGTGATGCACTATACAGAGGCAACAACGCAACGGGGAGTCGGAGATCACAAATTATTCACACCCGCTCAGGTTATTTAATGGCATATAACAACCTTTTTGACGATATAACTATTTTTTATTTTAAAATGAAAAAGGAACACTGAAAATTCTGCTGTCAGTGACCAGATGTGAAGGGGAGACTCATGTAGGGACTGTACTGTTTGCCACACATAGATTTTCATTTATACAACATTTCCTTGTATTGCATACATGTGATGCATTGCAAATATTATTAATTACATGATATTCTAATAATGTCAGGTAGCTAAGGCAGTAAATAGTTCAGAGCATATTTTGGGGTCCTGAAGATTTAGTGGTTGTTGTACTGCAAGGTTATATATATATTCATAAATTTACCTTTTGTGCTCATCAAAAAGTTCACTGTTATGCTCAGCAGAAGATGATTCTAGCTCCCAGAGTGCAGGTTTTCCCTGCTGTGGTTGGAAGTATCCCAAAAATCTGAAATAAAAGAAGGGGAACCCCAAGTGATAAGTGAAACAAACTCATGGTACCATTGTTAAAGCCCACAATATATCTAGATACTTCAATGAAACAAATGTTCCTGCATAGTGAACATGGATACTCAGAAAACATACAAGTTTATGGCTGCCTGTTTATTAGCATCTATACAGGTGTTGCTGTAGTGCCGTTGTAGGGTCCTGAAGAACTCTTGTGACTGAATAAAAAGCTTCAAATGACCTCTCTTTGCAGAGAATATCTTCAGAAAAGACCACACACAGAAAAATTAGAGCAGTGCAGAACCAAAAAAAGCTAAACATGAAACAAAATACAAGTTGCCAAGCAGCAGTACAAATACATTCTCCACTCAAAGATTGATAGTTTTGCTAGTAGAACAGAATGAAGATCCATATTAAATGGCACTTTTATTTTGTTTTACCTTGGTCATTGAATTGATAGGTTATTATGGAGATTTCAATAATCAAAAGATTACATTTTTAGTGTTGTATGTGAGTTTTCCCCAGTGCATATAGGGCTATGTTCAGTACCATGATTAGTCTTCGATAAGGTTCAGATGCCAACGATGCATTTAGAAACCATAGGACAAACATATTATGTTCATTCGAATTTTTGTTACAATTCGCGGTTTTATATTTCTCCCTTGAGTTGCTAATTGCTATCATGTAGAACTATTTCTGTCATGCCCTGGCATCTTGGAAGTTACTATATGATGCAATCCACCAAGGTCCATTAACAAGACAGGGCCATATTGCAGCTTATTGTTTTCCTTTCCTTACATAGTTGCATAAGCTAAGCAGGTTTGTCGATAGAAATAATGATATCAAAACAAAAAGACTCATGAATGGTCAGCTCTTGTTTGTGCCTAAAACAGCTCATGGTAAAAGAAGAAAAAAGAAGCTTCCTCATATGCTCGAATGCTATTGAAAGAACGAGTTGCTAAAACCTGAAACCAAATGCTGTGATCCCCTTCTTGCCATTACAAAATTCCCTCTCGATGTTGAATATGCACAGGTCCCCCTATCATTAGTCATCTCCTCTTAACTGAAATAACTCAATCGAACACTTGTTCCTAATTCAATCCATAGTCGCTAAATAGAAGCCAACAGCTTATCCCAACGGTGGAAACACTAGGTTGTTTTATGAGAAAAAGTGGGGTTCCGGTTAAATACCTTGTTATGAGCAGCCGAACCACTATATTGTACAGCAAGCGTGTCACCCATCCTCTCATAAAAGTGCATCAAATGATGAGCCCATGGAGCATCTAAGCCAAGTTCTGGGGATTCTACAGAACCAAGTGCATGCAGTTGATGTCCAAGAGCAGCTAATCCATAGGCATACTGAGCAACATTTGTACGATCCAAGCAGTCTATACAGTTTGTCCGTAGGACACCTTTTTGGAATCTTGGTGGTTTTAGTGGGGGCAATTCACTAGTCTCAGCTTTATCTTCTGCAGTTCCATTGCCAGAGGAATCAGAACTGCCAGAGATATCTTCTTGGGAAATGCCACCAACAATATCTGTACAGTCCGTGTTGTCACTGTTGCTGTTTTCATCACATAAATATGGATCGAGACCACTCCTACAAAGAACAAACAAAAAATGACATTAAATGCATAAAGAAGAGAAATAACCCATTATTGGGATAGAAGAACGCAGTAGAAACCAAGCTATATAGCAGACAAACTAGTATTGGGAAGAAAAAAAATGACTTACAATAGGGCAGGCCAACGAGGAGCAGTCTCAGACCCTGGAGGTGGTGCAACTTGACAATAGAAGAACTCTGTCAACCTCAGAGCCCGAAATGCCACTTTCAAAAGAACATCAAGCACATTTGTAGGTTTGCTGAAACAAAACTACTTCAATAATGCACACTACAGGATACAAACTGATAAATGAGAAATATAACAATCAATACCCGTGAGAGTTTTCATGAAGATCCCAATGTAAGAACCTTAGGTGATTCTCCTCTGATAAGCTCTTGTTTATGACCCTTATCGCCCTATCAAATTCATGACGAAGTATAGACTCTCGCCTCTCACGTGTCTTCCATGTAAAAAAAATCATAAAAAATAGGGCAGACCAAATTACAATTCATATGAAGATGATATATCCACAAGATGCCCAGAATAAGAGGGTAAAAGTTACCTTAATCAAGTTTAAGATAATGATAGGATTTCCATATCTTCCCCTAAGATTTTCAAAATGAAGCCTAGTAGCTTCATAATTCTTGTCCTTCTCATGAACTGACAAAATGGGAAAAATTTATTTGGTAAATTGTTGAATGATATTGCATGCATCAGAGACAGGTTTAGGAGCTTACATATAATATCAGGTTTAAGATTCAACTTTGATGTCTCCTGTGACCAGAATAGCGGGATTGAACCCCTATTCTGCACAACAGAACTTACTTCTGTAGGCCTAGGCACAGCTTCATAGACAATTTGCTCAGTCTCAACATCATTTGCTACTCTGCCCTTCTCATTCACCCCCCTCTTTAAATATCTGTGCAGCATTCGTTAAACTACTTCAATCCAAACCTCATGCCAAACTAGCAAGGAAACCATATATTTTAACGAAAAAGTTGCAAATGGGCAAACCTGGTTCCAGCATAATGCCTTGAGCGCCTAGCAATGAGTGTGAACATAATGACCTTCCCAGATATTGCAAACTTATCCTAATAGCAGCATGTCATAAAAAAAACAATGTTCAGAGGCAAAATCTAAGACCAGTACTTCGCAACTGAATAGTGTCAGGTAATTAAATATGGAACTGAGGAAAAGGCTGGATCGACAGGATTATAGAGACAAAATGAAGAAACATTTTAGCAATGTAATTCTGTTAAAGAGGACAGCAAACAAAGAAAGAAAGTGGGAGGTTTGAATTGATTGACTGACTTTAACAAGTACCTAATCTAGCACTCCAGTCAATATTAGTAAACCGGGAAGTCCTTCTAAGTCCAGTCACAGCTGATTTTTTTTAATACCTTCTTTAGTGGAAAAGAAAGCATTTTTAGTAATTTCTCTTCTACAACTATCCATCTTTGGATATAATAGCAATTTAGATGAAAGTAATTCCTTTGGCACATACCTGCTTAAAAAAACCATAAACTAATGCAACGGTCCACAAAGTACTTCTGAAACAATTACGTATCCGTCGTGTAAGAAACTCGTTCCACACAAATGTTGACTCATATAAAGTCCACCCTTCCTGCGGGTCACTCAAGTTCTTCTGAAGACTTCTCATGACATGGTATGAATAACTGAAAAAGAAATCCTTCCTAAGGTCAAGTGTATTCAAGATCTTCTTGTATCTGCAGAATTACAAAAGGAGTCAGCTTGTATTAAGAAATGCAATAGTTCAGTGTTAGGAAATGGAAAATTGGGAAAACTATTTTTCACATTTTATTATTTGGATCAACAACAACAACCAAACCTTTTATCCCAAACATGTTGGGGTAGGATAGGAAAGAAACCGAATCAAAGTCAATAAAACCCCTAAACCTGCGATCTTAGGTCATGGTTCCGGTACGTGGATCACTAACTTCCATGCACTCGCTAATTTATTATTTGGATCATGAAAATAAAAATTAATATTACAATTCGTGGGTTGTTGACCTGGAGAAATTACCAAAGAAATTACAGCCAACTTTGGAACTAGTTGATAACATGTATCCTTTATGTAGTGGTGCATTTGACTTTGAGGGCATATGGTACCTTTATAAGAATACTTTATAATATCACATCAATGACAGCTTATAAAGTTTTTTTAAGAATACTAGTATACTACTGGGAAATAACTTAAGATTTCTTAAGGGTAAGTTGAGTAAAACCTAGTTCAAAAGAGGGTAGCAAAAACACTTAATGCTGTTCATAAATGTATTTTCACCAATTATAACTTATCCTCCATCAATCCAATTGTTTCAAGGTAATGAAGAAAACAGCTTCAGAGCAATCATACTAAACAGGATGCAACCAACCTGTTCTCATCCTTGGAATTTAGCAAACTGGATTGTGTCTTAGAATTTGCTAACTCGACCAATGAAGTCTTAGTAACCTCGTACACTGGATGATCAAATATTTCCCCAATTTTTCTCTGTTCGGTAATAATTAACATGTAAAATGGCCCAAGGAACTTAATGAAACCTGGGGGAAAAAAATTCATTATCAAATGCAAACAGCCATACAAATTAATTTGTTCTTGGTATGCAAACAAAAGAGGTAGGGCCACTTACCAACTATTCCATAAAATTTCGTAACCAATTTTACTCCCCCAGTTGATCTGTGGTATTCATCAAGACCTTTTAACAGTTTGAGATATTCACTTTGTGTATACACTGTAGAACACTCGTGTATGTCAAGCTCTGATGGCTCCGATCTGTCAATCTTGAGTAATCTCCACAGTGTTTTCTCAGCATTAGTTCCAAGAATGTAAAACCTCTGTAAGGTAAAGGAAAGTATATTTAGCCCAATTGTGCTAGTCATACTAATACACTTTGTCACCAATTTCGAACACTGACAATCTGCCAGAAATTTTCAGAAAGCAAGAAACAGGAAAGCTCCCACCTTTCTGGGAAACAAAGAAACAATAGACTGCTTTATGTATTCATCTCATGGGTCAGCGAAGTTAAAACGTAGAAGGATCCAATTAGCTAACTCTTTCAAGTCCCAATTCACCTCACAAATATTAGAATTATGCTTGAAAACCATATCCAGAATCATGCACCCCGACCACACATGGGTACTCGCGTGTCGAATTATCCGCAAAGGAGAAGCTTAACGCTACAATCTAATCACAACCGCCGCAGATGTGCAAATAGCATAGTTTGGCTGCAGAGCTACAACACGAATTGATCTCCAAAAACACTTGGCACGAATCGATACGAAATGCCAATTCCCGAACGATCCAACCAGCTAGAATTCCCTAACCAAACAACTCGAAGTCCCCCGGTAACCGTGGAAAGCTCTCGCCTCTCCCGAATCAAACGATCCGAAGGCCGAATCGTTCCATAACCACGCAACAGCAGAAGCAGCAAAGCACGGCGTGAACCAGCGCATTGGGAGTCGGATGCGGGAGGCCTTACCGATTCGTTCTCATAGAGTTCGAAGCTCTGCAGGCAGGTCGCCTCGCCCTCCTGCTCCGCCGGCGCCATGGACGGCCCGGCCGGATCACCCGCTTGGGCCACCTCAGGCCCCGCCGCCGCCGCCCGCCACGGGATCACCACCCCGCCACCGCTCGCCCGAACCCTAAATCCCCCGCCGGCAGCTTCAGGTATAGCATTCCCCGCCTAGCCCCCGGCGAATCAGAGCAGCTCCCGCGAAGCCCGAACCCCGCACAAACCGCGAAATCGCCTCGCGGCGAAGGATTCGGAGCTCGAATCGCGAGCCGGGAAGCTTCTAGAACAGGGAGATTCGGGGAGGCGTTGGGAGGAGGAGGAGGAGGAGACGACGAGAATTTCGCGAAAGGAAATCCGTGAGTTGGCGGAGGAGGAGCCGGAGGAGGCGGTGAGGCAAATACAGGTTGTTACGGGAAATTTTGTTCTACGTTTAAATTTAGTTGAGTCCGTTTCCCTGTTGTGACGGTAACTAGATAAACAGTTAAACACACGTCAAGGGCCTCTCTGGAGCCTCTTTTGAACACAGAATTTTTTTAAAAAAAATAAAAATAAAAGAACGAAATCCTATATGGATGATCTTCCAAGATTTGTATAAAATTCCTATAAACTTGCATAATCTATAGGAAATCTCTGCGTTCTAAAGAGGCCTAGCAGATTTTCAGAACATGATATTAGTATTACAGCCTGTATGTATTAAAAAAATATTGGAAAATGGGGAGAGAATTCATATATAGTAGAAAGTGGAAATTTGTACGTCTTCTGCGTGACCATTCTCCGTGATCAAACTTCAAGAGAGCATCATTTATAAGCTTAACTAGCAACTTTAGAACTGGATTAATACTATCCACTGAAGTGCAAGGCACTCTAAGATGCAATGTTACTCTGTTTGCATTCTACATTTATGCTACATTCATCATAATAACAAAAATAGCAAAAACCTCGCAAAAAAGAACAAAATTTGCGAAACCGCAGTAGGTTCATCAAACCATTTGTCCAAGAAGCGCAGCATCCGACCCACGACCAGGGTTAACAATACCGATTTCAAAAAAATCGCTCGAAAATCGTTAGAAAACGAAAGGTTAAGAATTCAAAATTTTTGTAAAAAAATAAAAAAAAATCAAAAATCAATTAGTGCGCGCTGACCATTGCGACGTTGACACACGATTTTAACCTAAAATCGGTCGGTTTTGACCGAAAATCGACTGATTTTATGTTGTATAATTCTTTTTGAATTTTTCAAATATTTTAATTAGACCGATTCACGGATTAGTTTTGAACATCGAACCAGCCAGATTATATGGTTTCGTGAACACTGCTCACGAGTCACGACATGTCTGCGTTGCTATCCATCGTTTGTGCACCGCCGAGTCAACTCGGGCGCGGGCGAGCGCGCGAGAGGCCGAGTCCGAGCTGTTGACCGGGAGACGTGGCGCGATCCCGTTGGACGCCTCGTGGTTCGAGTGCCGGTCGCGCTTCAATACTGGGCCGCCGATGTTAGCGCCGGGCCCACCACACGCTGTTTGTTGCAGTGCGCCCTAAAACCTTGGAGCCGTCTGTGGGGCCAACCTGCACGGCACACAGGTGTGCAGTTGTGCAGGTCCGCTTCAATACGGGAATTTTCTCGAATTAAACTGTTTGGTATGAAATACTTATAAAAATACTATAAAATTCTTGTGGTCCAAACGGGAGCTTAATCTTTTAGCATCATCCCTGGTCATTCATGTGCTGTATAATGAATGCATTTGTAAGCAAATCATGTGCTGCAGTAGTATTAATTATCGAGGGAAGCGTGCAAAATCGGTGTTGTTAAATATAGAGACTTAGAGTCGATTATATGGAAATGGACTAGCTACTATAGCACAATTATTGGCAAGTCATTATCTCTGCAGGACGAATATATTCATATAAATTGCATCTTTAGCTTCTCTAACCAAGTATATACCCCATGTCCATGAGACAACATATATGATATTCCCTCCTATCATTTTTATAAGGCGAATTTTGATTTTGCAAAGAATTAAGGTTGCGTTGAAATTGAGAAAAATATGAGAGAAAATGACTTAAATGCCCTATTTAATTGTCTTGGAAGATGATAGATATACTTTGTGTTGGTGGTAATGAATAAATGAATGAGAGAATAAATAGAGGTATAGAAAAAAAATACCTCATTAAATCTATATACAAGCCTTATATTTATAAGCAAAACTATTCAAAAAATAAGGCTTATAAAAATAAACGGTGTGAGTAAGTAGGAGCACACGCATAGGCAAGGTACGCTAGCTTTAATTATGAAGACTGCCTGGTATATATCGCTATGTCCTACATGCTATATATATACTTCTTTTAAAAAAAAGCCATACCACGGTAGTTTTTCATATATAACATATATGTCACATCCATGAATAGACAAATAATTCCTCGCAAGAAAATGAATAGGCAAAAAATAATTTGGAAATGTATATATGGTCGTGTGCTCCTTGCCCTCTGGAAAAAAAATGCATGCCAGAATTATATATGCAAAGAATGACCGAATACGAATCGTATAAACACAGAGAGAGATGTCGTTGCGACCTCCCTGCAAACACTTGTAGTACTTCGCACTGGTTCAACACATTCATTTGTGAGATTGGTGAGATGCGATTACATTAACTAGTAGCCGGTCGGTTTCGACGAGTAGAAGATAGACTTGGAGCTAGGGAGGGTACTGTGGTTGAGTCTGCTTGTACGCGAAAGCAAAAGGTCGTGATTGAATACACCAATGGATGATTCACATGCCATATAAAAACAGAAACAGGGAAGATGAAAACATGCAGATACGCCCTACACGTACAGTGCTGTGGATGTTACGATCGATGTGATGTGATGTGTGTGTATATATATATATATATATATATATATATATATATATATATATATATATATATATATATATATATATATATATATATATATATATATATATATATATGTGGGTTCGGCAAAAGACTTTCCCTGCCAATTTCAGACTGCTCACATAAACACATGCGTATATGCACGTGAGAATTGCTCTAGATCTGTCCACGTCATATGTATCATCATCTGTTCATCACCTCACACTGATGCCATGCACAGTCTTAGCCAGCATGTGTAATTTCTCAACAATTTTGTAAGAACAAAAGACCAAGTAATTATATATTAACCTTGCTGAAAAAACGAAACAGATGGATAAGTATGTGAGTATTTGTTTGACTCAGAGCTTTAGTATTTTAATTAGGGTCATTTTCCTTTTTTTCTCCTGTGAAATATGATCAATGTATATATAGATAAAGAAAGTCAACTTGGGTATCACAGGTGATGCACATCGATACGGCGGCGGATATTGATACGCATCAGAGAATTGCCTGATGAGCATTCCAACAGTACTTGTGCTGATGGATTTTTTATATATATGTATATCAACAGAAAGTCATGCTAACTAATATCAAGAATCAGTAAAGATCTAGTTCTATAATAAATGGAAAGACGACTAGACTAAACCAGGGAAATGCATGTCTGATGGTGGACAGCTAAGTAATTTCAGAATCACAAATAAAATCCTCTACCGATGCATCCGTTCCATTTGATCATATCATGGACGCCTTTTAATCTTTTTTTTTCAGTCTCTATTAATTTGAACTACTAAAAAAAGAGGGAAAAAAGGTAGTTCGACAATATGAAAAAACCGGCTCCAATGAAATCATTAAAAAAGGTTATGACTGTACTTTAAAAACGCCCGTCTGATAGCCATGCATGGTACTATGGCAGGACGATACACGATGCAGCCTTTTTCAGCATCCTGAAAAAAACACGCACGTCTGAATCTGATCGAGGCAGATCCAAAATATCACCGGCTAGGAACTCACGACTCACGAGCGGTCGTGGTAGAACTTTATGCATGACACACAAATCCAAAGCGATATTTCTAGTCCATGGATATATATATACATAGAGAGAGACATCTCTCCTGTCAAATCCTTCCTGATTCGAAGTGATAATGCGGAGTATAATTTAAGCACACATCTTCTCTTAATCTGATAGGATGATCTAGCTGTGTGTGGTAAGCACTGTACTGGTCTTATGCTATGAGCAGTGCCATTGGCACAACTCATCACATGAGAGGATTTATGGCCATATTGGCACGTTCATAGGTGACACGTTCAGGTAAATGTGGCCGGCCGGATATGCGTAGCTAGAGCTGGTTATCGAGCTCAATGAGTTATTGTTGAGTTTATTTTATAGTTAATATAGTTGATGTATAAATTTTTTATTTATTATTTAAATGGTTATTTTAAATTAGAGCTTACGAGTCACTATCGAGTCAGACATTGTTAAATTATTTTAATTTTAAATCTATTAACTATTATAATCGAACTAATTTTAATTCGAGCCTTATCAAATATTTTTTGTTCAGCTCTGGACCTAGCTTGTGCGATAAATGAGAAAAGGAGATGATAAAGTAGATTCGATGCATGCATGGCCTACAGAGAGACGGCTGCAGAAGGGCACCTTGTTTTCGTTGCAGGAAGGTGCCTGGGGCAGAAGCAATCCGTATATGCCATGCCAGGGCTAGCTCCATCCATGCATCGTCGTCAGAGTTAAGGATTACGATCATGTCGAAGTGTCGAACTGATTCACTCGCATATCTACTGTTCATGTGCTTGCCGTGCCAGTCTGAGCCGACAGATTCACCGACGCGACCATCTCATTATTGCTCCAGAAAAGCACTTCTTCGATCAAGTATTCAAGTGCCGTTTGACTAGAAGGCAAAGGATTGGAGACCATCTTACTTAATTACTACTTAGACAGAGAGGATCTGAATTGACAGAGTGTACCTATTAAATAAGACAATGTCATAGATCAAAAGGTGATGGACAAAACAACAACATAACACAAACAGTACTGGATATATGGTACTAGCTCATATAGCCTCCAAATTAAGTGTAGGCCCAGGCCTAGCTTACTACTTAACATGGACAACAAACACAGCTCATGCTTCCAAGGAACAACTTTTGTGATTAAACTAAGACGTACCGGCGCCTCTCGATCCAGCAAACCCTTTCTTTTTTTCTTTTATTTCTGTGGTTACGCGCCGATATCCATCCAATCATGCACTATATTTAAAGCTCTTTTATAGTACACTGTATTCAATATGAACTAGTCGTGACGATGATTAATCGAATTTGTAGTACTCACTTTTTATCCTCCTAGAAAAGAAAATAGTTAGGTCGTCCCTTCTGACAGACCTCCTTTCTGCCATACATGGACGACGTCGATCGATGGCCGGTGTCGCCGTCGAGTTAGTGCGGCTTTGTACTCGCCGGCCGGTGGGTAGCCTGCCACGCCCGGCATGCAACGCACGATGTCGAGTGGATCTTTATCGCGCTGACGCTGACCACACTGCATGCAGGCGCTGTCCGGCTCAGTAATTGTAGCAGATCGATCAGCTGACAACTAGGCAGAATACAGCGATCGAGAGCGAGCGAGCTGGCATGCTTGAACACCGGCGAGCAGCCATGGCGTGAGCGAGCATGAGACGAGGCGTGGCCGCGTCGGGACAGTATATATACGAAGGAACGCTCGGGAGGTGGTGACCGGACCGCCGTCGAGCGTCAGCAGTAATGGCCATCACGGTTTCCCTGTGAGATTGGACGGGATTCTTTCAAATTCCTTAGGAACAGTGGATGGATGCCAATATGCCATCCATATCCATGCATGCGAGATCGCGCCGATCGAGGCCTTGCATGACCTCTGTGGTGACACGTACTTTCTGGACAAATTTCAAGCAGAGGCCGCGGGGTTTATCCTGCACGACGTACGTGTTTCTATCCGTATGCTTAGAGGATATGTATTCGCGTGTTTGTGCGTGTCTGATGGTAGTGTGAGTGCGTCTACATCTTCTTTTTAATCGAAAAAAAAATATTTCATTCAGTTACAAAAGAATAACGTTTTTGAGCATGTGCAATTAAACTTTCTAATTAAACACTAGCTATCAATACCTTTTTTGTATTTAGATTGAACACATAAAAATGATACGTATAGATTTGTATAAAAAAGAACTCACGTAATATTATAATATTATTAAATTTCATAAATCTGCTACAACAAAATTAGTGACTGAAGTTGTTTTTGTGGGACCGTATCCACGTCGAAAATGACGTTCTTTCCGGACTTTAAGGGTACTAGCTAGGCAGCGAAGAAATGACCCCTGGACAAGGGATTTCGACTTTTGACAAATTATGCACGGTGATCGAGCATCATTCGTTACCAAGACGGGGACACGAGCCACATCCGTAAGCCGAATTATTGCATCCCTAATGGCGACGCCGGAGTCGAACCTAGCCAAGAACTGGCCAGTGGCCACCGTGACATATAGTACAAGCCATCGATGGTCGTTTGTCCACTTATGGCCCGGCCGGCCGGGAAGTTTGGCACCTTCTGGGTGCAGTGCAAGTGTACAACTGCAGATTCCGTGGAGCCGGTCCGACAACTGCCATTCCGCATGCAGTAAAGAACCTGGTAGCATGTTAGAAATCTCAGCGAGATTTCGCGAGATTTCGTTTTTCGTATCCGGACGAAATCCAAACTCCCGGCTGAATTCAAAAAAAAATTATTTGCTACAATAATCTCGTTTTTCTCGGCGAGATCTCGCCCTAACCGCTCGAGATCTCAGTAATTTAAACCAGAATTTGCATTTTGACAGCTGGATTTGACCAGATTTAGGTCAGTTACACTAGAAAAAGTGATCTTCCATGATAATTTGTCGAAAAATCTTTTTTAAGATATTTTAAAATTTTAGTAGAAACACTATCGGATTTTTATAAAATGGTAGAAGCTGTTTAATGGTATAAAAAATTTATGGCACCATCCTAACCAGTGTAGTATCATATAGAATTTTTTTTAAAAATATTTAATGTTGATTTGTTATATTTAAAAAATAAAAAACAAAATGGGCATAAATGAGGTAGTAGCCGTGACAGAATTTTATAAAAAATTTCCAGTTTGGTCATAACCTAAATTTTTTAGGAGAGCTTAAGAATGTCCTTATAACCATTGTATAAAAGTTTCAAAAAATTTGAATCTGTCTTGTTGATCAATAAAAAATTGTAAACTCTACCAACACACGCCCTAAAGTCCAAGAAGTGAGAAGTAGCATTGTCATATTTTTTGAGAATTTGTTAGCTTTGATCACGTTCTAAAAAATTTATGAGAACATTATGGTTGCTTGACGACTGTTCACAAATTTTTTTTTGCGTCCTTAGAACTATGCCAAAAAATCATGCAAAAAAGTTGTCATGGTTGTGACTTGAACCCAAAACCTCCTTGGAACTATGCCAAAAAATCATGCAAAAAAGTTGTCATGGTTGTGACTTGAACTCAAAACCTCCTCATCAAATGTTTCTAACCTTACCACTAGACTAGTGCTATGTTGCTTAACAACACTCACTTACTAATTTATTTATCTATTGCATGCAAACCTAGTTACTTTAGTACACATTACAATCATTGATTCACTCAGCCCTCGAGCTTCACCGTGACCTGAAAATTTTATGAAAAGATGGGTGATATGTCATAGTCATGCACAAAAAAATTCAAATATTTCTAACATGGTTTGTCCCATTTTCACTCGGTTCGAAATTGCCGTTAGCGTTTTATCAGGACAGAACCAATATTTGAATTTTTAAAAATTCCACAAGTTATGATAACATCAACAATGTGTTAGGAACCTCTAGAAAAAAATTCAAAATTTTTGGACAACGTTTGACGCGGATTTTTCGCTGGCCAAATTTACCGAGATCTCGGCTAATCTTGCCGAGATCTCGGTAATTTGGGCAAGATCTAGGTAATCTCGGTGGCGAAAACCGGATTTGAAAATCCATTTTTGCAGTTCGTCCAGAATTTATCCGAAATTTATAAATCTCACCGAGATTTCGTTCTCCGGTTCGATCCAAGATGTCGAGCGAAAACAAGATTTGAAACCTTGCCTGGTAGTAGCTTGTAGTAGTATTAGAAAGAGAGCAATTGAAAGAGCACGAGCCTTTTCGATCGGTCGGTGTCGCTGTTGGTAGTCACAGAGTAGTAAGTTCACATCTGTTTTGTAAGTATATTTTAGCGACGCTTCTTGTCCGAATCCTGCAAGAGAGGCTCGTCTCGTTGTTCAGCTGTACAACTCATGTACTCACGTGGAGCTAGCGGTGCTGCATGTGTGTTTGGTTACTTATACCAAGATGGTTCAAAAAAAATCATCTATGTGTTTGGTTGTTTGAATGGAACCATTCCATCTTGAATGGTGGGATTCAAATTTAAGGAATATTCTCTATAGATGATGAACCATTCCATTCACTCAAAACAACAGAACCAGATTGTACCGGACTATCCCATCTCATTCAACTTCATCCCACCAACCAAACACACCTTTACAGGACCTTACCAAGTTTTATGCAATTGTGACCAGCAGAGTAGCTCCAATCATGGTTTTTTTCCTTAGAGAATACTAAAAATGGACCACTTCGGTCATAAATAGTTGTCGTTTTGGATATCGACATGGTCCCCAAAACACGGTTGTGATCACTAGTTTCTATTATAATATATTTATAAAATCGAATAAAATTATAAATATTATAAAAGTACTTTTCAAGATAAATCTACACATATGATTTTCATGTATCCAATTTAAATATTTAGATATTATAAATATTATAAAAGTACTATGATATTTTTCACCATAAATAATTTTCCGGACCTTGGTAATTTGGCGGGCTATAGTACAAAGAAAGCCAAATCGTGTCCTATTTGTGAAAAGGAGACTGAGAGATTGTGACTGCCGAATTTGAAGAAAACTATGTACATGGGTGACCGTAAGTTTCCACCTAGAAGTCATCGATACCGTAAGATGGACGACAAATTGATAGGAAAAGAGAAGTTCGTTCGGCCCCGTAGCCTATGATTGGAAAAAAAGTATATTCACGTGTGGAGGATATCGATATTTAGTATGGAAAGAGCAATAAATCTGTTTGTCCTAGAACCATTTGGAGAAGATGTCAATATTTTGGGACTTACCATACTGGAAGGAGTTAGATGTTCGGTATTGTATTGATGTCATGAACGTTGATAAGAATATTTACGATAATTTGGTTGGCATCTTGCTGAACACCTGGGAAGATCAAGGAAGGTGTGAATGCTCGCCGCGATATAGCCTACATGGGAATCAGGCCCAAACTTGTAGTGATAGAGGAGGATGAAAAATATACGTACATCCCCACTGCATACTACACCTTGTCTAAGAATGAGAAAGAAGACCACTGCAAGTGTCTCCAAGGTATTAAAATTCTATTGGGCTACTCCGCAAACATTAAGAAGCTTGGGTCCATTGATGATTTGAAGTTGCTTGGTATGAAGTCTCACGACTGTCATGTCTTGATAACCTAAATGCTCCCTGTTATAATCAGAAATATTCTGTTAGAGGTTGTCATGTTGGTAATCACAAAGCTATGCTATTTCTTTAATACGAAATCTTGAAAGGTTATTGATCCCGATGTACTAGACAACTTGTAGAGTGAGGTGATGCAGACTCTATGTCAGCTTGAGATGTGTTTCTCTCTGTCATTCTTCGACATCATGGTCCACCCTTTTGTTCACCTTGTTAGAGAGATTAAGATATGTGGACCTGTGTTCCTACATTACATGTATCCGTTCGAGATTTACATGGGTATATTAAAATCATACGTGAGGAATTGATCAAAGCCTGAGGGTAGTATTATTGAAGATTTTGGGATTAAAGAGGTTATTGAGTTTTACTTAGACTATCTAAGTAAAAGACAAGCAATTGGTGTTCCTGTATCTCGTCATGAGGGCAGACTTGCTGATAAAGGAATCATTGGATCTAAACTAATGAGTTCATGGTTTAATATGTATTATAAAGCGCTTTTAACAGTGTTGCAGTACAATGCAGAAGTTCATACATATATCGAGTAGTACAAGTTGATATTACGGGAAGAGAATCTATATATGGATGGGTATATTAAAATCATACGCGAGAACACAATGATCGATTTCTCACATGGTTCAAAAAAAGGCGAATGTTTCTGTCAGTGAGGATATCAAATGGTTAGCTGACGGACCAAGACATAATGTACGGTGTATGGTAACCCTTTGGGGAAGGGCTACATGAGTATGCAGGTGGACTATATCCACGAAGACTTCATATCTTATGTGCTAGAGTTCTTTCCGAACGAAGATATCACCACTCTCACGCAAGCACGGATGTCGTTAATCGGGTGGCCCATGACGGGTGTCGTACTGGTCAAGGTAAAATTCCCCCACGTCTTCTCGATTATTCCAGTACTGCAACATAATACATATGCACGTGCTTTGTAGGTTCCTATCGTACCTGCACATACTCCTACTTTTGATCCCACCACCATGTTGACTCCTCCATCTAAGTCGATTTCTACGCAGAGTGCAGAGCTGGTGCGTAGAAGAAATAGCACGACGACTAAAGAACCATAGGAGACCTCGGAGAATCCTTTTATGAAGAAGGTAAAGTTGTCAGAGGCCACAACGCCCCCTCAAATACATGAAAAGCCCCTTGTTCTGACCTCGAAGACTCTTTCTGTCTAGAAAGCAAAGTTGACAGAGACTACGGAGCTCCCTCGAGATTCTAAGGGGTACATACATGGAAAGACCCTTGTATCTAGCAATGGATTGAATGATTTTGGCAAGTGCACTCGCTTGCTCAATGGATGATACATTGACAAAGCGAATAGGACTGAGCGTCACGTTGATTTCATTGTGACGTGCGCCATCATCACAATCGATTCTATCTCAGAACCGATTGTGATATGCCCCGTTGTCACAATTGGTTCTAGGTTAGAACCGATTGTGATATATGATACGTCACAATTGGTTCTAACTCAGAACCGATTGTGATGAGCATTTATCATTCTCATCACTATCTAACGACATTATATTGCCACTAAAACCGACTCTGATGATGAAAAATGAAAGCGAAAAGAATTTAACGCAATACATTTTCCATTAATCACATATGCATATATAGATTACATGGATAGAGGAAGATAGGGTAGGAGCAGCAGATGCGTAACAGCGTAACAGCCGGATGCTGTTTCTATGTATGTAACCGCAGCCAACTTGTATGGCACTGTAGATGGCCTTGCGCTTGCCATGCATGTATGCGCGTATACTTCTTCTGCTAACATTCCCCCGCAGTCGAAACGGGAGGAAGATGGATGTTGAGATTGGACCGAAAATCCTTGAAGACAGATGTCGGCAGACCCTTGGTGAAGATATCCGCAAACTGAGAAATAGTGGGCACATGAAGAACACGAACTTCACCGAGTGCAACACGTTTGCGTACAAAATGTAGATCGATCTCCACATGCTTTGTTCGCTGATGTTGAGCTGGATTGGTGGAGAGGTATACAGCGCTAACATTGTCACAATAGACCAACGTAGCCCGACCAAGAGGAGCATGAAGTTCGACGAGTAGCTGCCGCAACCAGCTCCCTTCAGCAACTCCATGAGCAACCGCCCGATACTCAGCCTCGACGCTAGAGTGAGAAACAGTGTGTTGCCGCTTAGAGGATCAGGAGATGAGATTATCACCGAGAAACACCGCATACCCTGAAGTCGATTTTCGAGTGTCCGGGAAGCCGGCCCAATTCGCGTCGGTATATATGGTTAGCTCAGCCGGAGAGGTGCGATGCAGAAGTAAGCTGCAGTCAGCAGTCCATCGAAGATAGCGAAGAATACGCTTGATAAAAGCGAGGTGAGGTTCGCGAGGATCATGCATAAATAAGCAAACCTGTTGAACTGCATAGGCAATGTCCGGACGAGTGAATGTCACATATTGCAAGGCACCAGCGAGACTGCGATAGTGAGTAGCATCATCAATAGGGGCACCACCACCGGAGAGCTTTGAATGAGTGTCGACGGGAGTGCTAAACGGTTTACAATTCGTCATTCCGGCTCGCTCAAGAATTTCCTGAACATAGTGACTCTGAGACAAATACAAGGTGTCATTCTGTCTGGTCAGAGATTATCCTAGAAAATGTTGTAGCGGACCCAGATCCTTCATAGAAAATTCCCGCTGTAAAGCGGAGATAGTCTGCCGAAGAAGTGCATTAGAAGAGGCTGTAAGCACTATGTCATCCACATAGAGAAGCAGGTACACAGTGTCATGGCCATGCCGGGAAATAAATACGGAAGTGTTTGTCTTCGCTTCAACAAACCCCAGAGATAGAAGATGTGAAGCAAAGCGACTATACCAGGCCCAAGGAGCTTGCTTCAATCCATAGAGAGATTTATTTAGACGACATACGTGATCATGATGAGCTGAATCAACAAATCCAGAGGGTTGAACACAATAGACTGTCTCAGAGAGCGTCCCATGGAGAAAAGCATTTTTCACGTCAAGCTGATGTAGAGGCCAGTCACGAGAGAGAGCCAAAGTCAACATAGTGCAGATTGTAGCTGGTTTCACTACTGGACTGAAAGTCTCATCAAAATCAATACCAGGTCGTTGAGTGAATCCGCGAAGAACCCAACAAGCTTTATAGCGTTCGAGAGACCCATCTGGATGAAGTTTGTGCCAAAAAATCCACTTGCCTGTCACGACATTGACACCCGGTGGACGAGGGACGAGATTCCAGGTAGCATTAGCAAGAAGAGCATCAAACTCCTCAGTCATGGCAGCTCGCCAGTGGGGATCGGCAAGAGCACCACGATATGTCTTCGACAATGGAGAGAGAGCAGCTGCATGGAGATTCAGACGATCTGTAGGGAGGCGAAAACCCGACTTGCCTCGTGTGGTCATGCGATGAGCATTTTCCACTGGATGTATTGGAGTGACTAGAGGTGGAGCCCCAGACCGATTTGATGCCTCCGGTGCTAATGTGATGGCTGGGGCGACGTAGCCACGCACAGGTCCAGGTGCCTCTGCAGCCGAAGGGTGGGAACCTGCGGGCATGCGACCATCGCGCAGTTCGACTCGTGCTCTGTGGCGTGGTCGCTCGGTCGGGGCGCTTCTGACCGGACATCAAGCCGGGAGTAGCACGTGGCGATCCGACTGTGGGCACATCCGAGAGATCGGCCCTACTGGCAACGACCTGACGTGCAGGGGCAGTGGGGCCGGACGATGTACCTGCAGGAACCCGCGACCCTATGGGCAGGGGTGATGAGTCCATCTCAAACAAAAAATTAAAATCATCAGTAGATGTAGTTTCTGTGGCCGCAAATGGAAAAACATTCTCATCAAATGTCACGTGCTGGGATATGATGATCCGACGAGAATCCAAATCAATACACCGGTAACCTTTGTGCTCAGAGGAATAGCCAAGAAAAACGCACATGGTGGAGCGTGGGGCGAGTTTGTGGACTGCCGTCGCAGAAAGGTTAGGATAGCACCCACACCCAAAGACGCGAAGATGATCATAAGATGGAGGGGTGTGGTGGAGGGCTTGATATGGAGTTGAGAAAGTTAAAGTTTTGGTGGGATGACGATTTAGGAGATATGTGGCGGTGTGAAGAGCCTCAACCCAGTAGCGGGGAGGCAAGCTGGCCTGAAACAACAGAGTGCGAATGATGTTATTGATACTACGGGTGACACGCTCGGCTTTCCCGTTTTGTTGAGATGTATAGGGACATGACATTCGTAGTGTGATGCCATGGGTGAGAAAGAAAGAGCGAGCGAAGGAGTTGTCAAACTCATGACCGTTGTCACACTGGACACTTTTAACAGTGGAGTCGAACTGTTTGTGAACATACGCAAGAAAGTGGGATAGAGTAGAGAAAGTATCCGACTTGAAGCGTAAAGGAAAGGTCCAAAAATAATGAGAACAGACGTCAAGGATAACTAAGTAATACTTGTAACCAGAGACACTAGTAACAGAGGAGGTCCAAAGGTCACAATGTATTAAATCAAAAATGGTAACGGCACGACTATTGGAAGTAGAAAAAGGTAGACGAATGTGCCACCCTAGCTGAACAGATTATGATGTATATTCTTGTAGTAGTGCATGATTTTTTTCAAAAAATTTCATAATTTTTTGAGCTAGTTTGTCAATTCTAATAATTGAAATTTGATTTATGGATTTAAATTAGAAAACGATTTTGAAATTCACAAACCTTTTTTTTTACCAAAAGAGTAGCTTTGGCTCAGCCCACATACATATCCGGATATCCGGTCCATTAATATTCGGATTATTCGTCTATGTATCCGTATCCGACGGGTAGTGAGTTACCAAATCCATATCCGTATCCGACAAAAGAAAATCCGTTTCTGTATCTGTTTCGATACAATTCGATAAATATCCGATCCAACAGAATCCGTATCCGAAAATTATTTTGATCGATCAAAAACTATCCGATCCGTTTTCATCGTAGCTGAGACGTAGCTCAGTTGGGCTAACTCTAGTTCGACCGCAGATACTCACTAAATAAGAAAAATGGGTACACACATGCATGCACATTCCTACGCTACAGAGGTCGCAGAACATCTAATTAATTAGTTTAGTAGTATAAATGTGTTGTGTGTGGGCTGTATAGGTCCCCTTTACCACTAAAAAAGCTCTGCGCCCCCGCCGGCACGCGCTGTGCTCTATTGGCCGGCCTCTTCAAGAATTCGGTCGAGTGTGGTGAGTACATCAGGCACCCATCATTGAACTCACAGTCAGTCCTCTGTTTCCAAATGCGCCACATGGTGAGCAAGGCAATGAATCGGAATCCCCTCACCCTGTCAATCGTCGTGGTTGCAAATGCTTGAACCCACCAGTTAATTGCGTTATCTGAACTCTGAAGGCCAGTTGTGAATTCTGCATGCACCCAGTCTGTTTTGATACCACACCTGTCTCGCAAACACACACAGGTCTCGCAAGCGATCTTGGTTTGGATTTTCGAAACTAAACTACCTGACGGATTTAATTAACCAAATGTGGACAGTAAACCAAAATGGACAAAGCATATAGATTCAAAGGGAAGCAGCAGCAGCTGCAGCTTTGATGCAGAGCAAGCGGCGGCGCTTCTTCTTCAGCAAAGTCCACGCGTGTTCACAAGCAAGACTGTGATCACCGAAAGCTAGAGTTCTCGCTTTTCATTTGCCACCCCAATCCGTTGCTCTAATTCAGATCATGCGGAGCAAAAGAGTGCACGGCACTCGTAACGGTACGCCGCCGCCACTGTCTCCACCTCCACCATCATCTCCGTCACCGTCGCCACCATTGTTGTAAGCCTGTAACAATCTAAGCGACGGTTCTTGTCTGAATTCTGATAGGGAGGGGGATCTTTGTCTTTGTCATGCGAGTGCAGTGAGTGTGCAATGCATGGATGATGCCTCATTGGCTGGAGCACAATGCATTGATCCGAGACATGCATTTGTTCGTTCACCCAATTGATCTGTTCGATCGGCCATTTCAGTACGAGCAAGCAGAAAAATAATACCAAATTGAGAATGCAGCTTGATCCAAGTCGATTGACGCGGCAACCACGGAATTAAACTGTACGCCGCATCTACCGCCTCCGCTTCCACCGTCATCTCCGCCGCCATTGCCTTGTCTACAGAGGTCGTCAGGTCGGGAACCAACACCAGAGCAACTCCGCTCCACGGCGGCACAGCGCATATTGAGGAGACAAAGTCGCGGTGGGAGCTTTGCGAAATAACCCTCGGAACCTGGGCGGGTGCCCGCGCGCTAACCGTTGGATCGAAATCACACGGCCAAAATCGATTTGAGCTCGTGCGCATAAGGGATCTTTGCATAAAAACGCTCCCTTTAGGTGGAAATACAGCTTCAGACCCTTCTATTTGGACCGCGAAGGATAATCGCGATCGCGAATTGTAGGGACCGCGTGAGTCCTCAGTATCCGTTTGATAAAATCGTACGGCTGATATCGGAGGAGACCGACCCGGCCGTCGGCGTGGCCGCGGCGAACGGCGGTCCGCTGGCGACGAAAGTAGGCGCCGTCGCGGAGGAGATGCTTCCCTGTGCACTTTGCGCACGACCATCAACGCAGGCGACGGAAGATGTAGAGGTTCAGACGGCGATCAAACAAAGGCCGCACGCTGCGCGCACGACGAGGCGGTGCCAGTGTAAGCTGGTTATGCCACGCCGGTACGACGGATGGATACTGTATCTACGAGGCTCGTCGCGACTGGAGACAATATTTTTTAGCCCCGTCAATTTATTTTACAAAAATAGCCTCTATACTAAGAAAACCTTTTTTTCCATGTCAGAGTGCAAAAAACTCGGCAAATAACATGTGCCACCTTTCACAGTCTGGTTGCTTGGAAGGTAGATGAGGACTCGACAGGCCGCCTAACTGCGGTAGGTGGCAAGGCCCACGTCGATGCCGAACTCCTACAGCTCGAAAAGAGGTATCAAACTCGACTTGCTCAGAAAGACATCGTGTCCGACCAACAACCTTCGAGCTGTCATTGCTTGGAAGGAATTGACCTCCATGCCACGGTAGGATCCTACCACAGCAGACTGCTGCCTCCTATGCTCCACCAACTACTTTTGTACTCGTACTCGCCTAAAATACCGTGATGTAGCGCACGACGACGAGCGACACATATTATTTGCTACACCTTCCCAAGCCTACTACGAGAGCTAATTTCATAATTTTCATCGAGAGGGACTAATTTTGTCAAAAAAAAAATAATTTAGTGGGTTAGAAAATCGAACCTTCCCCGGAGACAAAGTGCCGATGTGGCCGCATGGTAATCGCGCAGCGCGTCGGAGACCAAAGAATATACGGTGTATACTCTGTTCTACTGGTACTCGTTTCGAAGGAGAACAGAAGCACAAGAACACATCGTAGAGTTTGGTCAATGCAAATCGGCAACTCTCCCTGTATTCACAGAAGGGCATTGTTACTAGAACTTTTCTGCAATTTTGATTAGCAGAAGAGGAAAAAAAAAGTTATTTCGGATTCGCTCGAACAAAGCAATCTGGATAATTCTTAGATTCAGAAACCAGAAGCAGCAGGAACTTCCTCTGCAAATGCTGAGAGATCATCTACATGACTACATATAAGCATCAATTTGGAACATATTCCTACGGACGAGACGAAAAAATTTCAGCATCTGCTCAACTTTGACAAGGCACTCAATAATTCGTGCTTCCATAGTACCATTGCACAGCAACATTTACAAAGATACAAGGACAACGACAACTTCTACTCGGACAACGACAAAAACTACTAAGACGCGAACAGAGCATGCAACCTTCAACTCTCATCACGACCGTCCACTCGACCAGCTACTCCCCATGTCTACATTGCCACTACTGATTAATTACTCCGTAGCATTGCACACCCCATTGCTCAAGGCTCAACCGATGGTGATCTGGACGGACTTGGTCTTCTTCTCCGGCGGCGGCAGTTTCTTGACGGTGACCGTGAGCACGCCGTTCTCGCAGCGCGCGGAGATGCCGCCAGTGTCGGCGTCCTCCGGCAGGCGGAACTTGCGGACGAACGACCTCGGCGCCGCGCGACGCTCGAGCCGGATGTACCTGCACTCGCCTTCCTCCTCCTCCCGCTTCCGCTTCCCGGCGCCGTTGGCGCTCTTCATCACCAGCACCCGGTCGTCCTCCAGAGTAATCTGTTCGGTGTTCACCCAAGAAGCAGCACACCCAATGTTAGAGAATCGCGGTACATACTTCCTCCGTGAATCGAGTAAAGTCCAGGAAATGGGAGATGGCATAGCCCACCTGGATGTCGGACTTGGAGAGGCCGGGGACGTCGAGCAGGAAGGCGTACTCGCCGGGGGTCTCCACGATGTCCGCCGGCGCGCCGCTACCGCCGCCGATGACATGGGCATGGGCCTGCCCGTGCCCGTGCGCGGCGTGCTGAGCGTGATCGCGGGCCGAGCGGCGGTCCCCGTCCGCGGCGGCGAGGCGGTCGAGCACCTCGGGCAGGTGGAGGAGGCTGGTCACGGCCGTGTCGAACAGCTCCGTCATGGCTCCCTTCCTCGGCTCGCAGTGCGTGCGACTCAACTGTGACAGAGAGCTCTCTTGCTTGATCTAGGTTTCTGCTGCAGTGATGATGGGGAGGGAGGGGAGGGTATAAAGGCACTGGAATCGAAGGTTCGAGATGCCGCGGAGGGGTGGTGTGCTGTCGCGTCCAGAAAGATCGGGACACACGTGGAAGAACCTAGTACAAGAGCGCCGAGAGGAGCCCAAATTTTGCAGAGGAAATACTGTTCAAGGCTGCAGTTTGGGAGATTTGCGTTGGGCCGGTTAAGCTCTGGGCTGCGACCATGCAACCTAGTACTACCATTCTGAAATAATTAGTGAGTTCTGAAAAAAAAATAGTGTGCGTGAGGCCAACAGTGGCTACTATGATTGAAATGCGGAAGCCCTAGTGTCTTTCGGTTGAAAGCTGATCGTTGCCGCGTCTAAGTTTAGATGTGGTATAGATTTTTATATAAGTATTTGATTTGCTGTTAGAATTGTGGTTCTTAGCTTTATGTCCTACACGTTATAAACTTTTTTTTTTTGCTAAACTTTGCCACACTAGCGACTCTAAATTTTGTTACAGAAAAAATATGATTTTCCATACTTACCTAAGATTGGTAATGATCAAATTAGCTTTCAACTAAACAGTCCCAGTTCCCCTTTCTGCCGAGGTAAGACGAGTGTTAGTCAACTCGCACTCTTTCTGGAAAGAAGTTACTTACTCGCACTAGTACTTTTGTGGTGGATTGGGAAATCATCATATCGTTAGCAAGCACTTGCTGGTGACGTGACACGGCAACATTAGTTCTCGGCGGTTCTATTAGGAAGCGTCCCGTCTCCGGCTCGCTAGCCCCCGTCGTCGCTTTACCTGGACCATGGCCATTGCACAATGTTACGTATTGGCTGTACGTTGACCTATATCACAGGAAGATTTTAGATGATACCACGACGAGACAACGAGAGAGAAAGATTATATCTACTACTTAATAGATATTTTTAGAGATGATTATAACTATTATAATAATAACCTATTAATTATACAAGACTATTACAAATAATTATATAGATAATCCATTTTATGAATTGTTTTTATCGTATCTATAAATGACATAGAAGTATATCATATAGAACAACAATCTATATCCATATACATGCCTAAGAAAGCACAACCCTCCTTCCCGTGCACGCGTTCCACATGAGCCACGGTGTACCGAACTTTTGGGCCACACGGCCACTCCGCTAGCTGCACTGCAACGTAGAGCTCCATACCTTGTGTGCTACGTCAGCAGTGTTCACCCCGAGCTAGGAAGTGATCACTTTTCTAGCTCTCTTACCTCTTTTTTTTTCAATGCTAGCCTCTCTCGAGCGAAATTGCAAAACTAGCATCTCCTCCACCATAGAAGAGCGCTTGTCGCCCACCGCGCTGAGGAATGTGGGAGCTGGCGAGCGCGGCAACCACCCAATGAGTGCAGGAGCAGCACGCTGCTGTGGCCAACGAGCGTGGCACCGGGAGTGGGAGGCAGCCTCTCATGGTAGGGGAGCACGGGAGGCACTTTCCGTGATGGATAGAATTGTAATCCTGTTCGGAAGAGGGTTAGATTTGAAAAAACAAGGTAGGAGATAGAAAAAGTGATCGCTTCGTGAGCCAGGCATGCCAGCTCAAGTGGCGTGATTGTAGTTTCACCCAAAGTGGTGGCCAACATATTTCTCTCCCAGCTCGTAGGTTAGGGCGCATGGGCCAAGGTTTCAAATTTTATTTTCGGACTACATATCGGGGCGGCCGAAATTCAAAATTTCAACGAGATTTAGAATTTTGGCTGAAATCTGATCGAAACTCAAAAAGCAAGTTTTGAAATCTGGCAATTTCGTTGGCGACAAACCGAAATCTCGGTCAAAATTACCGAAATTTTGGCAATTTTCAACCCAGTGAAATGGTCTCCCGAAGCTAGAAAATATTAGGAAAAAATATCAAAAAATCATGCAAGCATGTATCTACATTTTCTATCTGTTTTAATGGAAAATACTACATTTGAAAATCCATTATAACTTTGAAATCATTCCATCCCTTGTATTTCATACATCACAGTTGTTTCGAATATAATAAACGAGAGAAATAACTGTTGAAGCATGAGTGACCTCACAACCCACCAGTCAGCCCGAACCAACTGCAAGAGGTATAATTAAAGGAGTATGAACATGGATTGCAAAAAGATATCTCTACTACCTCTAATTAGGAGTTGGTGGCAGTGGTTCGTTCTCCTTTAAAGTATCTGATTTGTTGGATTTGACATGAACGGCTGAGATAGAAAAGGATTTAATCGTATCTTAGATGGAAGGATTTTATCATATCTTTTTTGAATAGAAATATTATTTTAGCATATCTCTATTCACATATTCTTACTATGGAAGGATGTTATTCATATATCTTATAAATAGAAGGATTTTCTCATCATGTCTTGCATGGATAGAAGGATATACTTACCATATCCCATTATACGGGAATTCTATCTCATCATATCTGGAAATGCATAGATTAAAAGGAAAGAATCATGCAACCAAATCATGTGCCAATCACGAAGATATCGGGGATACCTGGCTTCCATCCTTTGTGTCTGTTGCTTATACCTTTCATCTACTCCCTATTAGAGGGCACCTACTCTCATCTCTAGGAGGACAGGCCGGTCGGTAGTGGAGACACGCGTAGGAAGAGAAGAGAAAGGCTGCGTGCAAGAAGCAAGAAGATTTCCTGCAAGAGGAAGGCAATAACTTTCTTGTCCTTCAATGGTAAATATTGATATCTCTCTACTAATTCTAATTAAGAGTTGGTGGCGATCGTCCGTTCTCCTTCAGAGTACTTGATTTAATCATATCTTAGATGGAAGGATTTTATCATATCTTTTTTGAATAGAAATATTATTTTAGCATATCTCTATTCACATGTTCTTACTATGGAAGGATGTTATTCATATATCTTATAAATGGAAGGATTTTCTCGTGATGTCCTGCATGGATAGAAGGATATACTCACCATATCCCATAATATCTCTACTACTTCTAATTAGGAGTTGGTGGCAGTGGTTCGTTCTCCTTTAAAGTATCTGATTTGTTGGATCTGACATGAACGGCTGAGATAGAAGAGGATTTAATTATATCTTAGATGGAAGGATTTTATCATATCTTTTTTTAATAGAAATATTATTTTAGCATATTTCTATTCACATATTCTTACTATGGAAAGATGTTATTCATGTATCTTATAAATGGAAGGATTTTCTCATCATGTCCTGCATGGATAGAAGGATATACTTACCATATCCCATAATACTGGAATTCTGTCTCATCATATCTGGAAATGCATAGATTAAAAGGAAAGAATCACGCAACCAAATCACATGCCAATCACGAAGATGTTGGGGAGACCTGGCTTCCATCTGCCTGCGTACGCTGCATTCTGCTTTCGTCTACTCCCTATTAGAGGGCACCCACTCTCATTTCTAAGAGGAGAGGCCGGTCGATAGTGGAGACACGCAGGAAGAGAAGAGAAGAGAAAGGCTGCGTGCAAGAAGCAAAAAAAAATTCTGCAAGAAGAAGGCAATAACTTTCTCGTCCTTCAATGGTAAGGATTGATATCTCTCTACTAATTTTAATTAAGAGTTGGTGGTGATCGTCCGTTCTCCTTTAGAGTACTTGATTCGTTATATCTAACATGAACGGTTGAGATGGAAGAGGATTTAACTCGATAGTCAAATCTCTTCGGAGGAACAAACATTTCCTACTATTGAAACATAACTAAAGTTAGTGTTCAATGCAAATAAAATTTTTATCGCAAATTGAATTTTCGTTGTAACGCACGAGCACATGACTAGTAAAGCATAATTAAAAGAGTATGAACATGTATTGTAAGATGAGACATAATTAAAGGAGTATGAACCGAGATATCCTTGCCTTCTTGAAGCTGTCTTGGGAAAATATGGGACGAAATCTCTGACACAACGGCTGAGATCTTGGTGAATCTAGTCGAGATTAGATTCTCCCTAACCGGATTCGGCCAGATTAGCACCGGATTTAGCCGGATCTCCACCAGAGCCAACGCATCCCTATTCAGGCTAGCGAGTGAGTGAGAGGGTTCGAGAGTGTGGAGAAAGCGAGGCCGTCAGTGAGTGACAGGAGGGCTTCTGTGCTTCAGAGTGAGTGATAGTGAGAGTCACACAGCCAGGTTAGGTGTGGGAGTGAGTGATAGTGAGAGGCACAGCCAGCCGTTTTTACTGATGTGTGACCAACGGATGTATAGCAATAATTTTTAGTCTATCAGCTACGCATGTATACCAATAATTTATATTCATGAAAAGGTTTGAATCACTTCAATAATACACTAGAATTTATGTGTCTAGTAGTCAACAAACAAGATAATATAGCACAATGACCATTATATGACTCATAAAGTTTTTCAGATAGAACTAATTAATGATTAGATAATATCGTAATACAATACCTTAGTCTTTAGGCCGTACAATATATTCCCATGGTATTTAGTCAATCTCTTTCTTGATGTCTCTAAGATGGTATTGGTGTCTTCAAATTTATTAGGTGATGATTCTTGCAGACTGACCAACAAAGCATCAAACTGCCCAACCATATAAAGTTTAAACAAATAGTCAAATATAAGCATGCAAAGGGAAAAAATACAAGGTATTCTAGGTATTGACGTTCCAAATGAAATATAGTTAAGTCATCTAACCTCTTCAAACAATATCTGTAGCTTTGATTTTAGATCTTCAAAATCAACCAAGTAAGCATCATAATATTTATTCACGATTGTTGCAGGAGGGAAAAGCTCTCAAGTCCATTACGATCTTCTATGATATATACCTGGAATAGCATGCAAGATATGGAAGGCTATTTGTTACTACAAAATAGGGGTTTGCTGGCTTGCTGCATGCTAGGCATCAGGGTTTGGATGAGGCGAACATACAAATCACAAATGTGCATGCAGTCATGCTTCCATTAGCTTGCACTTATCTCTCTTTCATGAAACATGAAATATTAATACTTGGTATGCCCTCTAAATTAATAGCAAAACAATATTTTGAGAATTTGCAAAAGTTTCAATTTCAGAGTTGCAAATCAAACTAACTAAATTTGTATATGCATTTTTTTGCAAAATTCTCACAAGTATTTCTTATAGAAGGCATTACAATTCTTTGCAAAAAAATTTGGAGCAAAATCCGATCCTAAAAACATCAAAACCGATCGAAATTGTGGTAATTTCGGTCAAAAAAAACTAAAATATTTTAAAATCTCATAAAAATAGCAATTTGAATATTTTTAAATTCTTTTATTTCGCCGAGATTTGACAACCCTGCGTGGTCCACAACACGCACGAACACGCTGCAGTTGCACGTAGGGATGGCAATGGGCCCCGATCCCCGTTTTCCCGCGGGGAATTCCTCTATTAGGGGATAAGGACGGGGGAAATCTCTCCCCGCGGGGGGTTTATCGGGGAAAATATTGCCCCCGTCGGGGATCGCGGGGACAGGGACGTTCCACCGTTCCTCGTCCCCGTCCCCGTGTTATCACTAATAGGTGGAAGTAAATGATCATTCTCAAAAGAAAAAATATATATGTGAGGTTATTATTAATAAATATGCTAAATATGAATTACTTTAGTGATTTACACACACTTCAACCACACATGCACCATTACTCTAGTAATTCATTCATGTAGCATATAATATTTTATATAGCATTTTCAGGGATTAGTCCACGTCGGGGCCCCGCAAACCCGTCGGGGATCGAGAACGAGGGAGAATTAAGCCCCGTGTACGAAGACAGGGATGAGAACGGGAGCGAAGAAATTTTGCTTATCGAGGATCGGGAACGAGAGGGTGCTCCCCGCGGGGATTTTCCCGTTGCCACGTGACGACGACGCGATCAGAAAAAGGGCGCGGCAGCTAAACGCACTGCGAACCTTCTCGAGTCTCGCCTTCAAAAATACCTCCGTTCGGCCCGGCCCATTGCCGCCGTCCATCCTGTCTCATCCGCATCGGACGGCTCATATCGCTGTCTCGGCGCGTGGGCTGATCCAGCAGTTCGTAACTGGCCATGGTGGGCCCACAGAACGCCGGAGAGTTCCTGTACTAGCCCTCAGCTGCTGGGTTTTATGGATGCTCGTACAGAAAGTATAACCATAGTCTATTCAAATCATACCTATACTATACTTCGAAGAAACGCCACGCTCTAACCGTTTTGAGCTGGGAGGGAGCCGGCTCGAGCCGAGCCAGTAAAAAAAATTACATTCGGGTCCTTTTATATAAAAAAATTATGAATAGGTCCTTTTCGGAAAAAAACATTACGATTTGATCCTTTTTTCGAAAAAGATTATATGTTACGTCCATGCCCTTTTAGCGTTTTTAGAGTAGCGCTCGGGTCCTTTTTAGGAAAATTAAAATTACGTCTAGGTCCTTTTTTGTAAGAAAAAAAATCATGTCCTTTTTTTTTTGAAAAAAAGTATGCATTGCATTTATGTCCTTTTTCCGCTTTTCTAGCAATACGTTTAAGCCCTTTTGCGAAAAACACAAGCTTATTTTTAGATCCTTTTCGCGTGTTTTCTCGATTTACTCGTGTATGGAGCGTCAATCGCGCGTTTTGTCGATTTTCTCGCTTGGAGAGCGACGCCCACGGCGTGGCACGCCGCGCATAAATTTCTAGTTGTAAAACAAGCAGTCGAGCCTTAGCTAATGGCGCTCGAAAGCGGGCGCGCCGGAGGGGCGAGTGTGCGTGCGTGGGGACTGTACCTGCGTAGGTAGGTTGGTTGGTTGTTTTTTTTCTTATACTGAATGATAGAGCTCTTGGTTAAAATTAAAATAAAAATTAAAACAAGGGAAAGTATTTATGCTTTAATATTTATATAATTTTTAAAAAATAATACATATAAGCACTACTATACTGTTCAGAGTGCACTACCATACTGTTTAGAGAGGTGCTTTTGTGCATTTGTTTTTTAAAACTTGCATAAATATTAAAGGATGAATGAAGGATAGAGGATAATTACTTACCCCTTCGCTTGCTTTAAGATTTGTGTAACTTGTATTAGAAGGAAGTATAGAAGCACTGCTCTATTGTTTACTGTTGACGGTGGTCATGCAATGGTCCATGCTCTGAGGTGTTGGGGAATCTTCAATAGAAGATAGGATTTACAAAAGACCTAAACTGCTTGTTCTGTTTCTTTGTTATTAATTTGTTTGTTCAAGAAATATTTATGTATGTTGTTTGGTGGGATAAGTGCTTTCCTCACCGAATAATCCAAGATGCTCGTTTGTTGGCTTGAAAATCATGCTTTCTCTTGAGATTAAAAGGTTGAGTTTTTTTTACACGCTCTTAGGCAGTGTGGATTTTGCTTAATAAGTTTAAGCATCAGATATCCAACCTTGTGCACTGGATTTGATTTCGTGGTTTGCATTGCTCTTGCTTCCTACATTACAGAATACCACCTTTTTCACTGTCGCATGACTGCTTATTCTTCCAAGTTTGGATTTTTTGTATCGGTGTGATGCGATGTCTCATGTTCTATGTCATCTAGGGAGACAGCGAGGTTTCGACAAAGATTATCGCCTGTTCATCGTCTCAACAGATAGATGGAGCCCGCATGTCATTTTCTGCTTTACAGCATCCTCCTTTCTTGGGTTGTTACGTACTTCGCTATCGCGTGCCGTTGCTGACCTGTTCGTTGCATGCTTTTATTGCTGGAATACGTTTAGTTTTGAGTTAAATTGCCAACCACTTGGATGCTTTAGGATAAGGCCGCATCTGTTATCTGATATGAGATTCTATAGGCCAGTTTAGGGGAGCTGTAGCTTTTCTAAAAAGCTGCTTTTTTTATTTTCTGAGCTAAAAAGCGACTGTAGTTTTTTTTATAAGAGATTGTTTAATAAATGCTAATTTACCTTAGTAATAAGCTGCAAAAGCAGGTCCAGCCCAGCTTTTGACTTTTGTTAGTTATGGCCTTGTTTGTTTCAGCTTAGGTTTTTTACCTTTTGGCTTAAAGCTAGCTTTTTGGCTTAACGAGTTTTTAAGTCGTCTGCTTTTAAGCCAAGACTTGTTGTTTGGTATTCTAGCTTTTTGATGGATTGGATGGTGTAGCTTATTACTAGAAAGTTTGAAATACCCTTTAAGGTTCTAAGGACTTTTCTTATGTACTGATTTATTTAATACAAATATTTCATACTTTTTTCACCGAATGTCATATTGAAAAATATAGATTAATCTTGAGATCAAACTTCATTCTGAGTATAATTATTTATCAACTTGATTCGGGTCAGTGGAGGAGGAAGGAGGCTGGGGACGGCGGAGGAGGGAGGAGGCTGGGGACGGCGGAGGAGGGAGGAGGTCGGGGACGGCAGAGACCAGAGTGGCAGAGGGAGAAGGCATGTCGCACAGGGGAGCGAGAGAAGACGAGGAGAAATGAAGAGATGGGAGAAGCATTCTTGAGTTTATATATGATGGTATTTGGTGAGTAATTTTGGAGACTTTCAGTGGCAAAGAGTTATTTCATCCCAAAAAAGCATCTCCCACCTAACTTTTGGCTTATAGTTATATGAAGGTTTTTGGCTTTTTTAAGCCTGACTTAAAAGTCAGTCGTTTGTTTTGGCTTTAGCTTTTCTACTTTTAAGTCAATGAAAAAGCCAAAACAAACAGGGTCTATATATGGCTTTCGAATTATGTCAAAAGCCACTTAAAAACTGAGCTGTTTGGGGGGCTTACTGGCTTTTCAGAAGCTGAAACTGGGTTTAAGCCTCCCAAACAGGATGTATATTTGCTAGTATTTCTTTAAGAATCTTCGAAGTAGTGGTGCCAGTTGAATTGTCTGGTGCTGAACTTGTTGTGGTCTATAGCACTACAACGACATGTGACGGTTGATCTTGGATATCTTGATTGTTTAGTAACCATGGTGGACGGAAAAATTTGTTGTAGGATTGGGTTTTCACCAAATTTCAGAAAATTCTAACTGGGTTGGCTCGGCCCATGTGGCCGAACCAACCCAACTGCCCCAGGCCACTGGGAATAAGGCACCTCTCGGTGCCCTATCCCGAGTGACGAATACTTATAACAGGGGTACCTCAACGGCCCGAAGTGACGAGCCGGCGGCCTCAAGCACAGCTCAAGCCCAACAGCCGCTCCACCCACTCTGGCCAAAGAAGCACTGCAAGGCCACACAAGACATCCCTTCCCGACCGATCGAGGAAGTGTTTCCACAGCGGGGCTCCGACCCCGCCGCGGGACGGGACCCCGGCTCCGACCAAGCAGGGCTCCGACCCCTTGGCGGGGCCGGATCCCCGACTCCGGTCAAACCAAGGTAACATCCGCCAGGCCGCGTGTCGAAGCCCCACGACCTCTGACTACGCACCCCCGAACAGGGTCAATCGAAATGACTATCAAGGCGGTGGCCCTTCCAAAGAAGGTTTAATGATGGCCAAGTCATGCTCCCGACCCCATCACCGGTCACATCTGATGCGAAGACACGCTCTCTCCCGAGGCAACACCACGTTATGCGCGACAACGTCAACACTCGTAAGGTTCGCAGAGGCGTGTACGCCGTTTCGGGAAATACCTAACCGCCTCGCCAACTAGGCTACCGACCCGGCATGGGCAAGGCGGGTGGTGATCGGTCAGTGAGCGAAGGACCAAAAGCCCTAGTGTAGGTCATCTCGTCCTCTCCCAATTCTCGATGTAACCTGTCCCTTCCTTTCGTATAGAAGGAGGCAGGAACCCCCGTAGGAGGGGGATCGAACCCATCTCGCTAAGCCATTAGCACTCTCGTTTGTAAACTTTGTGCAGTCATCTGTACTGAAGGGAATACAACGCCACCACACGAACTGGAGTAGGGACTTTCGGCCCGAACCAGTATACATCTTGGACTTCTGAGTCTAATCATTCAGGGAGTGGAACGCGCGGCCCCTTAGACTTACAAATTTACTTGCCGGTGCTCGAAACACCGAGAATGGCTCCGGGTGGCCGCCCGTCGCCTCCATAGCGCTTCCTCCCATGACAGCGGCCACCCGGGCTTCGACCTCCGTCGCGGCCAGCTCAGGCTCCGCCATCCTCATCCGGTCGGACGCCCCTCGTCTGCCGGAGCAGGCGGGAGTGCGTGCAAGAGGTTGCACGCGCATCCTCATGAAGGCGCGCACGACCACGTCCCCGGTGAGCCCTTGCCTCCTTAGGGCTCTGACCTGCTCCACGATCAGGGCCACCTTGTTCTTCTCTCGCTTCTCGGCATCCCAGTTCCACTCCTCCCCCGCCACGGGAAGTTTGCCGGTGAAGGGCGGGGCGCTGTCTCCGACGTTCTGAGCATAGAACCACTCAGAGCGCCACCCCTTGTTGGACGACGGCAGCTTGACATCGAGGTACTCCGTGCTCGGCGGACCGGCCGGAGGGCCAGCCACCAATGGCGCCGCGGTCTGGTCGGCTTGTCCTTCGAGCCTCGCTTGGAAAAATGCCTCACGGCGCCTAATACGGCTCGATTCCCGGAAAGCCTCGCGAGTGTGATGAATATGGCGATGTGGAGGACCCGTTGGGGTTAAGGTGGTGCGCCCCGCCTTGTAGTGGAAGAGCAGCCCCGGACGAGCGGGTGCGGCGGCAAGCGGCCGCGCTCGAAGAAAGAGGCAAGCACCACGACCTCGTCGTCCCCGCGAGGGCCGCTCCGTCGGCACCTCCAACCGGAGAGATCTTGCGCAGGAGGAAGCCCTTCTTCACCAAGCCCAGTAGCAAGGCTGGCTGGCGAGCACTCGGCCACGACATCCTTGCGAAAGAGACAACGGAAAGGCGAGGAGAAGAGAAGCTGAGTTTTCTTTTCCTTGGCTCTTTGTTGTTCCTTTTTGTCTTAGGGACGGAGGCGAGAAAGCAAGCAAGCGTAACTACTCAAAGCGCCCGAAGAACGTATATATAGAAGACGGCGGCAGCGCCACCGAACGAGCACCCCTCAAGCGGCGTCGTGTCCCTCACGCCGACTGGTAACTCCCGGTTTCCAATTCCACTCCGCATTTAATCCTGACAAAACGGCAGAGCCATAAAGCCGCCGCCCCCAGGCAGTGCGTCTTGTAACCTCTCGGTCTCCGCCTTGAGGCCACGACGGTTGCTCTGGGGCGCGTGCGAGAGGCCCACTGGGCCGCTGCGGCCCCGAAATGGCAAAAGCTCTGTGGCTTGCGCCGAGGGCCCAGCTAAAAGCTACGGGTTCAAAAGGCCTACCCCACCAGATGGGCATAAGGCCGCCCCAGCGAAACTTGAGCGAGGAGAGAGTATGAGGTGAGCCCCATGGTGGGTCCTCGATTAGGTCGGCTGACGACCCAATCACCTCTACTCGCGTCCGAGATCATACTTCACACTCTCCCGGGAGCTCATCGATGAGCGACAGCCAGCTGTGCCATGGGTCGGCGGACGACCCAGGGCCCATACGGGATTGAGTAAAGAAAGGTTTCTTATGGGTCGCCCCACAGCAGGCGGGACACCCTACTCGGGACCGTCCGCTCGGAAGGGTCCCCTGGCGGACCTTCCGGGACCCACTCGGACTACATTATAAGCTCCACGAGCACGGCGTTCAAACCAACGCGGTAAGCGCGTCGCTCGCCCCTCCGGGTCCCACACTGCGGATGGGGTATACGTGTGGGATAGACGGCGGCCACTCCTCTCGCAGCTACCCTCGCCAGACGAGGACTCGGGATGGATGCCCCACGTCCAGCTACGACGTAAAACGAGCCCACGTCCAGCTACGACGTAAAATGAGCCCACGTCTAGCTACGACGTTAAACGAGCACTCGGGCACCCGAACCTCGCACAGAGGCATCGCGGTCGTCCCTGCCGACCAAGGCACGGCACTCGGACACCCGAACCCCGCAGGGGCATCGCGGTCGTCCCTGCCGACCAAGGCACCGCACTCGGACACCCGAACCTCGCGCAGAGACATCGCGGTCGTCCCTGCCGACCAAGGCACGGTCTAGCTACGACGTTAAACGAGCACTCGGGCACCCGAACCTCGCGCAGAGGCATCGCGGTCGTCCCTGCCGACCAAGGCACGGTCCAGCTACGACGTTAAACGAGCACTCGGGCACCCGAACCTCGCGCAGAGGCATCGCGGTCGTACCTGCCGACCGAGGCACGGTCTAGCTACGACGTTAAACGAGCACTCGGACACCCGAACCTCGCGCAGAGGCATCACGGTCGTCTCTGCCGACCAAGGCACGGTCTAGCTACGACGTTAAACGAGCGCTCAAACACCCGAACCTCGCGCAGAGGCATCGCGGTCGTCCCTGCCAACTAAGGCACGGTCTAGCTACGACGATTAAACGAGCAACTCGGACAACTCAAACGAAACAAACTCATTGCGAAGACATTCATAAAGGAAAAGGAGATTTCATTATAGGCTCAAACTTTACATAACTTTACAATATAGTACCCGACAGACACAAGAATAGCTACGCTACACTACGGCAGGACTTTATCCGCGCCAAGACCTCTTAAAACATCCGTGCGGTATCGGTGGCACCGACGGCATGCTGGTAGGCCCTCGCCTGGTCGACGGGACAACCGCCGTAGCTGCGGAACCGTACGCCGACGCGCCTCCTGCCGTTCAGCGACATCGACGCAGCGCACTAACTCTGATCGGCGCCTCGCGCCATCGCCTCTAGAAGGGCCCCCCTTGCTACCTCGAGCCTCGGGACGACCTCGAGCAGAGCATCGACGACAGCAGCATCACGGGCAACAGCTTCTTCCTCCCGGAGTTCGGCCATCGCCTGGTCGTACTCAGCCCAAAGCTCAGCCAAAGGGTCTTCTTCTTCTGCCATGACATCATCACCAAAGCCGAAGACTAGAGGGTGCCCCGAAGCCATTTTAAAGAGCAAAAGAAAGGATTCTCGGTTAAGAGTTTATCACTCAAGCAAGCCGTAGCGTCCTTATATACCCGGACGGAGGGAGATTGAATGTCTCCAGAATAAATGCAAGCGTCGGAAAACGAAGCGCCCTTCACCAGAACCCGAAGCAGTCCAGAAGACGAGCGGGCGAGGCGCGCCAAGCCGTGCGCGGCGTGCACAACGAGGTGATTCAAAGCCCCCGGCGGTTCGAATGCCCCAGGCAAAATTCCAGGGCAGCCGTCGGATGCGTTGGGATACACTTGGCAGAAATCGTTTGACCTAATCGGTCGGACCGACCACTTGGGCCCAGTCACTATTCTCATCCAAGCTCAACCCCCAACCGAATCTGCCGAAATCGCTCGGGGGTTCGGGGGCTACTGACGAATACTTATAACAGGGGTACCCCAACGGCCCAAAGCGACGAGCCGGCGGCCTCAAGCACAGCTCAAGCCCAACAGCCGCGCCCGGCCATCTGCCGATCAAGCACTGCAAGGCCACACGAGACATCCTTCCCGACCGACCGAGGGAAGTATCTCCAAGCGGGCTCCCAACCCCGCCGCGAGGCAGGACCCCGGCTCCGACCAGCGAGCTCCCGACCCTCGCGTGGTCGGGATCCCTGACTCCGATCGTGCCAAGACAACCCGCCAAGGGCGCGATCGAAGCCTCTACCGGACAACCGCCACGTACTCTACCTAACGGGTCAATCAAAGTGACTATACAAGGCGGTGGCTCCTTCCTAGAAGGTTTAATGGTGACCAAGTCATGCTCCCGACCCCATCACCGGTCACATACAAGATGCGAAGACACGCTCTCTCCGGCGGCTCCCACGTCATGCGCAGCAACGTCAACACTCGTAAGGTTCGCAGAGGGCAGGTACGCCGTTTCCTGGGGAAATACCTAACCGCCCTGACCAACTAAGCTACCGACCCAGCATGAGCAAGACGGATGCTGATCAGTCAGCAGAACGAAGGACCGAAGCCCCTAGTGTAGGTCGTCTCGTCCTCTCCCAAATCTCGATGTAACCTGCCCCTTCCTTTCGTATAAAAGGAGGCAGGAACCCCCGTAGGAGGGGCGGATCGCAATCGAACTCATCTCGCTAAGCCATTAGCACTCTCGCTTGTAAACTTTGTGCAGTCATCTGTACTGAAGGGAATACAACGCCACCACACGAACTGGAGTAGGAATTTTCGGCCCGAACCAGTATACATGTTGGACTTCTGAGTCTAACCATTCAGGGAGTGGAACGCGCGGCCCCTTAGACTTACAAATTTACTTGTCGGTGCACGAAACGCCGACAAGAACACTATAAAATTTTGCCTCTACTGCTCATCATGAGCATGCATATACTTATATGTCTGATTATGAGTACATTTGCTGTGATATTGTCAAGTATCATGTTTCAGTATATTTGTATATGCTTATATGACATTTTTAATCTATGGTTATTCTTTATGTTTGGAAATAATGTCTTATAAATTTGCTAATACTGCAATTTGTACAACAAATTTGTGGTTGTAAAATTCTCTATCTTAGGTTTCTGTACTAAGGGTGTGTTTGGTAGAGCTCTAGCTCCACCAGATCTGTGGATCTGGTGGAGCTGGGTATTCCTAGCTCCACTAGATTCGTAGAGCTAGAGCTGTGAATACATTAAAAGTGTTTAGATGAATCATTTTGTTTACATTTTAGACCAAAAATATAAATTTAATTCACTTTATTTTAGCTTATAAGTTTTAGATCTCAGGTGAAGGTGAGATCTGGAGCTCTACCAAACAGGCTCTAAGGTTTACCGATTCGTGTGGAGCGATCCATCACGGACTCGCGGTGCGCTTTGATTCCGAGCTGATAGTTTCATCTTTTCTTCCTAAAGAAGAGCAACACTAAATAAGCCCCGAAGCTGTCGTCGAAGCACGATATTGAGCATAGACCATAGAGTAGCTTAACCTGTGTTGTGATTCACTGGTCCTTAATGCCCTGGCTGTGTTAAGGGTCAGTGTGCAGCCAGCGAGCAGAGCGCGGCGTTGCTGGATGGCTGGTACGAGTACGAGGAGGCGATTGGCTCGTCGTCATAGGCTGTAGGTTTGCAAGAGACCTAGGCACCTAGCATGTAAAACTCGTCGATGCTACTGCGTTCTTTTTCTCCGTTCTCCTGTGTGATGTAAGAAGACATCGGATTTTTCAATTGATTCGGTGTTTATTTACATGTAAGCTCTATGCTTTGCAAAGCTCGAGGTATGATATGTGCGCCATGTCCATTGCTGCCATGATGAAGATCCCTCCACAGTAAGAAATGAGAAAACGAACAAGAATGGACACGGTTCTGTTAAAGCCGCTAGCTTGTGTTGTGACTTGTGGCATGGAAGCTATTCGTTGTTCAGTAAGAATTCGGCCGGAATGCCATGGCGTTCTTTTCGCGAAAAAGAATCGCAAACAATCCTTTTATTGGTTATTTTGCAAATAGAACCCTAAAAATTCCGAAATCGCAAACAGGTCGTCGGTTGTTTTGACCCAGAAGATTCTAAAATCACGGACAGGTCCTTTCACCGGTTATTTTGCAAAAAAGATCCCGTAGTTCCGCAAATTCGACACGGGCGCTAGTTCTTTCGACTCGAAAGATTTAAAATTACGTTTAGGTCCGGTTATTTTGTAAAAAAAAATCATGCTTCCACAGATTCGACGCGGATGCCGATTCTTTAAACCTAGACTATGCAGCCAATTTTTAACCTGGCCCTTTAAACCCGAGAGATTTTGAGTGGGTCCTTACAGAAAAATAACGTAGTTACGCAAATTCGCTGACGACTCCTAGCCAGACAATTTTTTTTTTAAAAAAAGGCGAGAAGAACAAAATTACGTTTTTTTCAAAAAAAAAACTTTCATCAATTTTTTTCACACGACGCAGCATCACGCGCTACTCTACCCAGTACAATATTACAAACCGAAGAGAGGCACGGCCGCACGGGGGTTCGATTCCCCGCGTCCCCATGTTTTGCTGCACAATTTCTTTTGCCCTTTTCCATTTTTCACTGTCTACATGGTTTACCTTCTGTTCTCTTGCTGCACAAATTCTCCCCGTCCTAGTTCATAGACAGCATTATAAATTCCGTCGGTATGACCGGTATTTTATGGTATCAAAAGTGGTATGATTGGTATTGTCAATATCAAAATCGATATGATCAATATTGATTGTTATCGATGTCAATACAGTACATAGATCTACTTTATGTCAATTTAAGTGCCGAAATGGTAAATACTGCTCGTAACCGCTACCAGTACAGTATAGATAACCATGGTCTACGCCCAGAAAAATAAGCCCATTTACGGCCCGGCCCATACACTCATGGAGCTCCAGAGTCCAGACTCACTAGTCACTACATCCCACGTCTCGTCCCTTCATCCTCCTCTCCCCTGCCGTTCGGGCAGACGCCTCTTCCCCCGTCCCTTTCGCTTTTCCCCTCTCCCCCACCGTCGCCGACGCAGCCACACTCCCACGCCCATCTCCCCCTCGCACGCCGATTTCCGCCTACCCCATAACCACCGCGTGCAATCGTCCCCGCCGCCGCACCGCTCCAACCCTTCCTCCCCCACCCTCCGCGTCCGCGGTAAGCAAGTCCTAACCCTCGATTTTGCCCTTTCCCGACCGGTCTCGGCGATTCCGCTCCCATCCGACTCCCGTGCGCGCGCGTCCGTAGATTAGATCAGCTGCGATTCTGCTGCTGTTTTAGAGTTACTAGACGTTCGGAATTTTTCTCTCATTTCGATGTGAGCGAGTTAAGGTTCGGGTGTGAAGACCTAAGATCGGTATGGTCGTACGTGCGAGGCAGATTTAGGTCGAGAGGGTGGGATTAGATAGAAAATCGGGGTTCTGTAGTTTTGGCGTTTACTGTTATGAGTAGTGTATGTATTGGCGTCGTGTTGTGCTGAACAGGTTCTGGGATTCACTGGTCAAGCCCTGTGGTTTATGGCTCTATTCATGGGGGTTGATTTTTTTTTTACACTGCTTCGAGTTGTTAGAAAAATCAGTTGATGGTAAAGTAGAATATTACATTTTGGATTCTGAATTCAACAATAGTCGAGCCAGTGTTGACTTCGCAGTGCAATTCAACAGCCAGTGCAATTCAACAGCCAGATTGCTGGGCATCAACCCTGTTGAAGCCTTTTGGTTTTGAGCTCAAGGCTTACCCAACAGACTCTTAGAGATGGACGTGTCATGTGTGTCTCCCTACATTTCGTGTTTACTGCTTAAATCTGCACATGTATATGTTGTGCTGGCTAATTCATTGGTTTATGTTGGAAGATGGCTTAATTAATCTTACACCGAGTTAAAATGTTCTGTGTTTTTGCGTCTTGGTTACTAAAAATAATGGACATCTCTGCGATGGGTGGTTACTACAACATTTTTTTACGTGAGGTTACCGCAACATTGTGAGTAACATAGATTTTTAGCAATCTAGTGAATGATAGGTAAAGTTAACAAGTGATCTAGAGTTAAATTTGAAGTTTGTATCTTCTTTCATTGATGTACTTGCTTAGTATTGTTTGTCTTGATTAAACATGAGTACATTTTCCTGTTATTATGCTCCTTTTTTAGTACCTTTAGGAGTCCTTTGTTATACAAACTACTTATACATGTATCCAATTTCTATTTCAGATTGGAGGGGATCACTGTGTCATGCCTTTTTGGTGGACAATCTCCATTTGCTCTTGAGTCTCGACTTGCACTTTTGCTGTCATCATCATGTCAGGCTTGCTCAATGTACAGGCTTATCCTTGCAACTGGACTATCTTGCTTTCACTATATACTCCTATTTTATTTGTTCATTATATTTGAGTTTGGTAGATCATCAACTTGCTTGCTCATGATGAAGTTTTGTGTGGACAATGGATGGATATTTCATTTTTTGGACACTTGACAAATGTCATCTAGTCAAACATCTTAGTCTGGCTGTGGGAAATCCGCTGATGTACTCTAATTGATTGCCTACACTATCATTGCTTTACCACTTACCACCCTTAGATGGGCTATATGAGTGGATATGCTTGATATGAAATTTGAAGCTTGACAGTTCACCTAAGAACTATGGTAGCTAGGCATGATTATCCGGTCTTGCCAAATCAAGCTGTTCATGTACTGCATGTTATGAGCTGTTATTGTAGTAGTGAAAAAAGCAGTTTGACAGGGTACCATATATTCTTTTACAGCTGATGTTTAACTGAACATGGTTTCGCTCTTGAGAATAGTATGACCGCCATATAGCCTGTTTTATTCTTTGTCTTGACAAATGGGTACTTTTTTGCCTTCCAGTCAAACCTTAACAGTTCAGCATCAAATCTTCCAGACTCAACAGGAAGACCATTTACAGCATCGTTTTCTGGTCAATCCGGATCAGTTCCAGGTTTCCATCATTCTGGTGAGCATATAATATATGAGCTTGGTTAGTCCAATAATACAGGCTACAGCACAACGTGCATGGAGTAAACCTTTTTTTTTTGGACATTCGTCAAGGTTTGCACAACATTCATGGAAATTTCAATCTTCCAAATATGCCTGCATCACTTGCACAAAGGAATGCTGCAATGAGTGGCCTTCCATCCTCTGGGGTTCAGCAACCTGGAGGGAGCATTTCTGGGAGATTTGCTTCGAACAACCTTCCGGTTGCCATGTCTCAGGTTCTAATTCTCACTTTTATGCAGATTGCAATATTCTTTTAATTTTCCTTATATTGTGGAAAGAACGGACTTGAATGTTAATGGCTCATGCAATTTACGGAACAAGTTTGCGGATTGAAATTATAGTGTGTGTTCATGTGGAACAAGATGATTTCTACTATTTTGCTTGTATTGTTTCTTTGCAGATTCCTCATGCACATTCAGGTGTCAGTGGTAGAGGAATGAATGTTGGCGGAGGTCCAGCATTTAGTAGTAGCATGAATATTGGTGGTACCATTCATGGCTTATCCTCGAACTTGGGAACCAGTGGCAGTCGGAATTCTGTTCCTGGGATGTCAGTATCTCCAGCTTTAGGAAATTTGGGTCCACGGATCACAAATTCTGTGGGAAACATTGTCGGTGGAAGTAATATTGGAAGAAATATAAGCTCTGGTGGGCTGTCTGTGCCGAGTATCGCATCACGCATGAATTTGAGTGGCAATGCTGGGAGTGGAAGTCTAAATGTGCAAGGATCCAACAGGTTGATGAATGGCCTTCTTCAGCAAGGTAATTTATAGTTTAAGCATACCATACAGGTGGAATATATTGATCTGTAGATTACCATATAGTTTAAGGTAATTCATGCTGTCATGCCTTCATGGTTGTTTACTGCTTATCTTTAACAATTTTTTTAATCATGTTTAACCATTGTTACGCGAATACTTTGTTGAGTATCTACTTACTATATTGTTTGCTTTGAGCTGCAAGACCTTTTTCTTATCTTTGCATAAAAGTTGAGCGTGTGAATTAAGTGGTCAACACCCCATGGTCCCCACATGATATAGATTTCTTTGGATTTTTCTTTTTTAAAAATCAGTAAGTTGCTCTTGATGTTTCTGCTTTATAAAATAGGAACCATGTTCTGCTGGAGAGCAAACTGCAATTAATTTGGTATAAGTGCGATTGAGTCTCCCTATCTAGAACAAGTTTTGAACATGGCTAGTTTATCATTTAATCCCAGAACAACTCGGGAAGCCCAGATGTCAAAGTTGGGTTACCCAGACTGTTACAAAGTAAAGCCTAATGAAGCACCAGCCGAAACCTATCTGCAGGAATATGTGGTTTTATTCGATAGAATAGAAGCACCATTAAGAAATGAAAATGCCAACAGGCTAGTAATATAGTAATTAGTAATTACTGCTGCTTTTATTCCTATTTGAGCTTAAGTTTCTAAGTTGGACACAATATCCTTCCAAGTATCAAACAGCTAAGCTTCTGTTACATTGATATTCTTCCTTTCAGCAAGCATATGTTGGGTATCGGAATATTGCCTTTTTTGCTTTAGTTGTAATTATTGTTGTGTCTATTGTCAGAACATGTGATAGCTATACCAGTGACTCTTATTAAGATAGGACTACATCAAGGGTCAGCATTGAGCCCCTATATTTTTGCCCTAGTGATGAAGTCATGCGGGACATACAAGTAGAGATTCCTTGGTGTATGTTTTTTGGTGATGATGTGGTGCTAATTGATGAGAGTAGGGTAGGTGTTGATAGAAAACTTGAGTTGTGGGGGAAGACTTTAGAATCAAAGGGTTTTTGACTCAGTAGGACTAAAACTGAGTATGTGAGGTTTGTTTTCAGCAGTGCTATGGTAGGTGATGGAGATGTTAATCTGGATGGAAAAATAGTGCTCAGGAAGGAAACGTTTCGATATTTGGGATCGATGCTATAGAGTGACGGCGAGATTGATGAAGATGTGAGCCATAGGATACGACCGCATTGAGTGTTCTATGTGAGAAGTTCCTCAAAAGTTAAAGGGTAAGTTTTACAGGACAACGATTAGAGCTGCGATGTTGTATGGGCGGAATGTTGGGCGACAAAAAGACATGTACAAAAGATGAGTGTAGCAGAGGTGGATGCTGCGGTGGATCTGTGGTCATACAAGGCGAGATCGAATCCGCAATGATGATATATTTGATAGAGTTGGGGTAGCACCAATTGAAGAAAAGCTTGTTTAAAATCGTCTGAGATGGTTTGGACATTTCCAACGGAGGCTTCCTGAAGCACCGGTGCGTAATGGAATTTTAACTTGTCTCGAAAACATAAGAAGTGACAGAGGTCGACTGAGACTGATGTGGGAAGAAGCAGTTAAAAGAAACTTGAGGGATTGGAACGCTCCCAAAGATTTGGCGTTGGATAAGAGTGCATGGAAGTTAACGATCCACGTACTGGAACCATGACCCAAGATTGAAGGTTTAGGGGTTTTATTGACTTTTATTTTGTTTCTTTTCTAGCCTACCTCAACCTATTTGGGACAAAAAGGCTTGGTGGTTGTTGTAATTATTGTTGCCCTATTTCTTGAAGTTGTTCTGTTTTGTTTTCTTACCAATTTAAATTCATGAAAGTAATAGGGCGACAATTTATATTTTGTACGGTTGTGATAATATGGCTTTGTGAGATTTGAATGATTAACAAAAATAGACTGTGTATTATTTCTTTTATTGAAGTGCATGTATTTGAGGCTTCTCATTCAGCTTGTTGTTGGTTTTATTTATCTTTGAAACCAGGAACACCTCAATTGATAAATATGATTGGAAGCTCATACCAAACATCCGGAGGTTCATTATCTCAGAATCAAATACAAGCGGGAAATAATCCTCTAGGTTCTATGGGGATGCTACATGATGGCAGTGACAATACTCCATTTGACATAAATGATTTCCCCCAATTGACTGGCCGACCTAGTTCTGCTGGTGGTCCGCAAGGACAATATGGTAAAAGTGCTGGAATCCTGTATTTTTTTTTCGTTTTTTGGAGGATGCTTTACCAATTTCTTTAAATTACAGGGTCACTACGAAAGCAAGGAGTTGGTGTTAACACCATTGTGCAACAAAACCAGGAATTCAGTATTCAAAATGAAGATTTCCCAGCTTTGCCAGGATACAAAGGTGGTTACAGCTCAGCTATTTCTAGAACCTGTCTGTTGATTCAGTGAGAGTGTTCTCATTATACTTTTGTTGTATTGGTGCATGATCTATTTAATTGTGTCACTATATGACGTTGACCATCCAATATCAGCTGCATGCCTATTGCAACTTATTGTTTCATCCGGCTGTCACTACTCTGTAATTATTGAACTTTTAGTATTTGAACAGCTTTGTTCCCAACAATAACACCCTGTTATAAAATCTGCTATCTGTTACAAAGTCCATTGTTTTTGACATTGTCTTTATGGAAGGCTGTCGTTTTTCTCAAGTTAATGAATGGTTATTACCATTCCAAATGCTTGACATGACATTTTTCTTAAAAAAATTCCCTTGCCGCCTTTTGCTAATTTAATGCCAAATCTAGGATGGTACTATGCACCATCCATTGGCAACAACAACAGTAGTATGATGGAGCAATTTGAATGGCCATGAATCATCATTAAAACATTCCAGGTCAACCAGGAAAAATGTTCTAAATGTCATTCAGATAATTCAGATAAAAGGGTCCTAGTGCAACTTGCCTTGTGCAGAGGTGCTAGCAAGCCTATTGTCGTTCGGATTGCCATAACAAGTGCCCGTATTTGCAGGCAAGAAATGATAGCATATATTATCTGAGACATATGTTAGGGCTCTGATTATAATACCATATGGACTGTGCAACTCTTTAGGTTGTTTGCTTACTTTAGACAAAGATGGACAATCTTCTTTCCAGCTTGCCTACTTGTGCAAAGGTGTTAGCAAGCTTATTGTCCCGCTGTTTGGATTGCCAAACAAGTGCCCGTAATTGCGGGCAAGAGATGATAGCATATAATATCTGAGATGTATGTTAGGACACTGATTATGACACCAAATGGAGTATCTAACTCTTTAAGTTGTTTACTTACTTTAGACTAAGAAAGACGATCTTCTTTCCTATCACAACTTATAAAGAGAATTTATGGTACCCTCTTGTCATGTCGTGGTTATACAGCGCAGCCTAACCCTTGCTTATGTCTTGTATACTACATTGCTACTCTTCGTATAAGACATCAGCTAAAAGTCAGGGGATGATGAGGTGTTCTCATGCTTACCATGGCTAGAAATCATTTTCAGCAACGAGTATATAATACCATTCTACACGACATGGCAGTAAATTAACTAAAAGGAAAATGTTGATCTCGTGGCCTAGCCCTGTAACAGATATAGATCAAAAAAAAAATCTAAAAATTAGATGCTACTACCAATAATGGGGTGTTTGGTTTGAGGAACCAGACGGTGAATGGACTATCCGATCCTAGCTCCAAACCTAACCCACTTATTTGGTTTGAGGAATAGAATGTGTTGGTCATCACCATCTCATCCGTCATAAGCATACAAGTCGAGTACAAAATGAGGGATTAGGTCATCCCACCAAATCTGATGGATCATCCCATGATGAACCAACCCATGCTAGGATCAGGTGATCCCTCAAACCAAACACCCATAAGAGACTGCTGCCATAGCCACCAATGGCCACACACGCATATCTTTGAGTCCTCGACTTTATGAAGTGCTACAGCCTTTTTGTTTCTTGTGTCTGTTGGTGCATCAAGATAGCTATGCAGACGAATTCAAAGCATTTCAATTACGTACTTTACACCCAATTATAACCACCTTCCGTTTTTTCAGAAGTCATTATACTGCACTTTGACCAAATTGCGTGTAATCTTTGCTGCTGAATCTCTTCCTACAAAAGTAATTTAATTTACAAGGTCAATCTTCATGTTGATCCCCTTTGTTGTGTCACATGTTTTGCATAGTTGTAATCTCTTACCCGCTTTTGAATCTATCTTTCCACGCGGCACACGCTTAAGCATTAATACTTCCTAAGCTTGAAGGAAATCAAATGACTGATGTCTTAAATTTCTTTCCTGAAGTTCCATTTTTTGTCTTAAACTAATGTATTACTTTTTTTTAGCTCCATTCCGCCATGTTGTACAAAATACTAACCTTTTGAGTTTTCAGGTAGCACTTCAGATTATGCTATGGAGTTGCATCACAAGGAACAACTTCATGAGAACGTACCTGTAATGCAAGCACAACAATATCCTGTGGGTTCATGTTTCTGAATTTTTAATCCTTATTTCCCTGTGCAATTTTTGTTGACATAATTTGCACACTTACACAGATGGCAAGGTCAGTTGGCTTTAATTTGGGAAGTAACTACCCACCAAATCGTCAGCAACACCAGCAAGGTGCTAATTCAGTAAGTAATACGGGGAATTCCTTAAAACAACCATCTAACAATCAACATTTATTGCATTGTGATGGTTCTGATCTGTTTCCATTTTCACACAGCATGTGTCATTCAGATGCATATATTGACCTTTTAATACAAGGAGTGGTAATATCAATTATTTTTCATTAGGTTCAGAATGCCGGACCTCAAAATATTGGACTAAGACCACTAAATTCTCCAAGTCAAACTTCTAGTTTTGGATCATATGAGCAACTTCTCCAGCAATGCCAGCAGCCGCATACTCAAAGTCCTTTCCGGTTGCAGCAGATGTCTTCGGCTACACAGTCATATAGGGATCAAAGTCTTAAGTCCATTCAGGGAGGGCAAACACCACCTGATCCGTATGGTTTGTTAGGATTGCTGGGAGTTATAAGGATGAATGATGCTGATTTGGCATCTCTTGCTTTAGGAATAGATTTAACAACATTGGGTCTAAATTTGAACTCACCAGACAATCTATACAAGACATTCGGCTCTCCATGGTCAAATGAGCCGGCAAAAGGAGATCCTGATTTTCATATTCCAGCTTGCTACTTTGCTGAGCAACCTCCAGCACTACAGGCAAGCTTGCCAATAACTTTAGGCTATTTCTGACTAATTAGATGTTTTAAACCACATTTTCCTGGCCCAAAATCTTCTCTCTTGAAGCAGCAGGTACATATTATTATATATTTTTGGTAACAAAATGTTTCTTGGTGCAGCCTATACATTTTCAGAAGTTTCAGACATTGACACTGTTTTACATCTTCTATAGGTACTTGCACTACTTGAATTGTATTACACTCGTCCATTAATTGCAGCAAATTTTAAGGTGATTATCTTTTGTCTTTGGTTTGCAGCATGCCGAAGGATGAAGCTCAGATATGTGCTGCCAACGAACTGTGAGTACATGGTTTCACCGGCTAGCTCATTTACATATCTGGTGCTAGAGTTATCTGGATTTGCATGCTCCTTCTTGCCTGTACATACAACAACAACAACAACCAACTACCAAGCCTGAATATTTTATCAAGAAATGCAATCTTATCGCAATAACATTTGCGGCAAAGTTTAATAACTCATATATCCTGATCTATGTTTTAAAAACTGCTAACAAACCAGCTATCACTAGGTCACTGGTGCCAGTTTCTGCTGGTTACTGTCAGATACTTGACCGAACCCTGTAAATGTTTTGGATATACCAATATGAAGTTTCAATCTGTGTGTCCAACAAATTTCCTTTTAAGCGAGCCATTTTTGGATATTGGCCATGTTTTCTATTTTGATATATGGAACTTAAACCAGTTTTCTATTTTGATATATACTAATTCTTAGATAAACCATATAATGCTAGTGTATATGATTGATTTTCCTCAGGTATAACCGAGGATGGTTCTACCATAGAGAATTGCGGCTATGGTTCACAAGAATTCCAAACGTGGAGCCTCTTGTCAAAACTCCTGTTTATGAACGAGGGTCTTATGGTTGCTTTGACCCAAACAACTGGGAGACAGTCCGTAAGGTTTGGCCATGTAGATTTATATCGGAAGAATAACTAGATTCTGTTATGCACTGTTGCAAATTATAGCTGAGCATGTGTCTTGCTGCAGGATAACTTTGTTCTCCATTATGAGCTAATAGAGAAAAAGCCAACCCTCCCTTCTGCATCCCAAAATGTTAGGTGAAAATTTTCTGGGTAAGGATTTCCGGTAACCAAGATATTGATTAGTGTTTCCTGTGTTCCTTTCAAGAATCTCATTGTTATATGAAATGCAATATTGTTTTCTTCAGATACCTCCTGACTCAAGTTTTAGACTTGTTGGACGGGACCAAGAACCTATGTTCAGAACACAGCATCAGCGTCAAGCTCTTTAAGGTGGGTATTGTTTTGCAGACATAAATTTTTCTATGCCGGTTGGGCCACACTTTGAATTTTTTTTTGGCTGAAAGAAAAGCTAATACAAATGTTAAAAGCAACTTCTAATTACAAAGCAATGTTGCCTATGGCTATCTTAAAGAAGAAAATCTCTAACGGCGTTTCAGTTAAAATTGTTATCGAAAACCGTAGGTAGGATTTCCTGTTGACATGTACTTGAGAATCCTTACCGACATACAGGAGGAAATAAGGCCACAATAAAACTTGCTCCCATATACTTGTGTTTCAACTCATTCAATTTGATGTCTCTTAAAAGATGACATGGTAGTCAGCAAATCCCGTACTTGCCTTTTATTTGTGTAACAAAATAATCTGTGCATCACCGTGTGTCTAATCATGATTGATTGAATTGGCTGCTTTTGAGAGAAAAAGTTGATTATTGGTAAGGTTTGGATGTAATTTTATTATTTGAACATAACATGGCTGCCTACTTTTTACTTGGACAGGACAGGGAGAACTCAGAAAGTAGGTCATGCCGATCTGCTGAGGGAGGCTGTAGAACAGAAGTCGGAATGTCCTGTTGTAGCCCTTGTAGTTATAGTAAAACAGTTACAAAAATTTGCATTTTCCTTTCATCGTCTGGAGTCTACTCCCTGTAACGTACTAATATTCCCTCACAACCGGCCAACTTTTTAGTAGTTTTCTGCACTTTTTTGCCATTTCGAGCCTTAAATGATATCAAATGTAGCGTACAGTCTGCCCCTTAGACACAATTGCCTCTCTTTTTTTTTTTGCGGGGTATGCAATCTTAATGCCATTGGCATGTGGCTGACCGGTTGTCTATATTTTAGTTTCAGCTGGTGGCAAATTTCATAAACACCTTATTTTCTGTGGTATTCAACTGATTTTTGTTTTTTTTTCTTAATTAGCAACTAGACAAGCTTTTTGTATCCAGCTGACCTGGCTTGGGTCGTTTGGAACACATAGGAATTCACAGGAAACGGTCATACGAGGCGGCTAGCATTTGCCCGATCTCATGAAGACTTTTATGCAGAAAATTTCTAGGAGAAAAGGCGAGATGCATTTCATCTCGAATTTTTGTTTCCTATAAAACTTCTACGGAGAATCACGAACGAGTGGTGTGCTGCTGTCCAGCCGCCTCTTCCGCATTTTCTGCCTGCATCTGAATTTTCCGGCCAACGCTCGTGCCCGATCTGGCACCCGAACATCAAGCACCAACAAAGCAGAGGCAACGTGAACATGCCCACATGCGTGCAGCGTGCTTCAGCTGCTCTGCGTGCACGGTCAGTTGCCCCTGCTCATGGGTACGGCCATCGCTCGCAGTGCCGCGCGTCTTTACGAGGATCGACAGCCGTTGAATGGACCAGTCAGTCGACCGATGACCCTGATCATAACTAAATATCTAATTAAACGAACAACTCGTGTAGGAGAGCAGAGCAGGGCGCATGGTAGCCATGGAATTTCACCATTCCGCGGCCATATGACAATCGACATCTATTGCATATGTCTCACTTCGGGGCAGCTTTTAATTATCCAGATTCTGGATTATAGTCTGCTGTCTGGAGAAGCGGCTGTCTGGAGAATCTGCTGGCTGGAGAAGTTGTCCCGTTCGGCAATCTTGATTTTTCGTGTGCTGCTTCTGATTGTTAGCCGAACGGCGGGGTGAAGGGGCGGCGGTGGCGGACGGCCCGGGGCCAGCGGAGGGGCGGCGATGGAGGGACGGCCTCAAGCTCCTTCGGCTTCGGTGTCGGAGGCTCGAGCTCCTTTGGCTTCGGCGTCGGCGTCGAAGGGATGGCCTTGAGCCGACGGCGTGCGGGCAGAGAGGCCTTGGGCGGAGGAGCCGGTGGGCAGAGGGGCTTGGCGGGCGGAGGAGCGGCTCGGTAAGCAACGGGTGGAGGGGCTTGACGGAAGGAGGAGCTCGTCGGCGGGAGGAGTGGCTCGGCGAGCGGAGGGGCACGCCGGCCTCCTCGCACGAGCGCCTAAAGCGCTAATTCTCCGCGAGAATTAGGCATAGGAGCGCTTGTGATTTCGATCAATAATCTACTTTTATTTTAAACACAAGTTGCAAATAAGTTAAAACCAACAGGATCTATGTATCCTAATAACTAGCGGCACAATTGTGTGCGAAATTCGGCTAAATGTAAGCTTCTAACTAGACGACGAACTCGGGTATCGGAGGCCGGTGTGTTACGTGACGATCGACTACGTTACGTCGCACGGCTGCCGCGTCTAACCACCAAACGTCGCTGCTGGCGCGCGCACAGCTCCCGCCCGTCCGGCACAAGGCCTAAACACCAAGTGTTTGCGTTTTCTTAGCTGCGAGCGCACTAGAAGCAGTTCCAGCCTAGAGTTTTTTTTGTTCACCTTCAGCCTTCATGACACCTGTCATGCGCCCATGCCCTTGCGTGCAGAGACGCTTGATCTTTAATTTTTTAAAAAAATTTAGCCCGTCACAACATTTTTTTTTCAAAAATAGCCTCCGGTCCTGCAAAAACCGCGCCTGGGACGCGGCTCATGCTGTACAACGGACTGAGGGCGCTACAATACCCCAGTCCGACATGTGTCACCGAAAAAAAAAGAAAAAGTATGCAGCGGATTGGAAGCGCTGCATGCTACATTAATTTTCGTTTTTTTTCTCTGTGTGGAGGCTAGTTATAGAAAAATACATTTTAATTTTACTAGGTTTTATAAATGTATTATAATAGAAAAAATTTGCATAACGGTTAGTCCTAAAAAAATCACACGTCGTACCACAAATATTTTGAGGACCTATATTCTACGGAGGGGCATAATATAACACAATATATTTGATGAGTCTAGTTCTGGAAAAAATATATTATAATTTTATTAGGTTTTATAAATGTATTATAATAGAAAAAAATTGCGCAGCGGCTAGTTCTGAAAAAATAATTTTGCAGCTAGTTTTGAAAAAAATCGCAGCGCAGTTAGTTCTGAAAATCGCACGTTCTACCACAAGTATTTTGAGGATCCATATTCTACATAGGGGCTATTTTCAGAATACTTGCGGTAGGACTGCAATTTTTTTCAAAACTACCCGCAAAATTATTTTTTCAGAACTAGCTGTTGTGCGATTTTTTTCTATTATAATACATTTATTAAATCTATTAAAAATATAATGTATTTTTTTGGAACTAGCCTCATATATATTGTGTTATATTATGCCCCTCCGTAGAATATGGATCCTCAATATTTGTGGTACGACGTGCGATTTTTTCAGAACTAACCGTTGTGAAAAAAATTTCTATTATAATGCATTTATAAAACCTAATAAAATTAAAATATATTTTTCCATAACTAGCCTCCGCACAGCAAAAAAAACAAAAAAATACTGTAGCATGAAACGCTCCCAGTCTGCTGCATGCTTTTCCTGTTTTTTTGTTTTTTCTGTAACACGTGTCGAACTGGGGGCATTGCAGCGCCCCCAGTCAGCTGCACAGCATGAGTAGCACCTGGGAGGCGCAGTTTTCGTGGGCTATTTTTGCAAAAAAGTTGTGACGAGGCTAATTTTGTTTTTTAAAAATTAAAGTGCTATAACAGTAAAAATTTCGCTGGCTTTGTCCTCTAGCAGTGGATGGACGGTGTGTCAAGAGTTACTGGTAGAGCCACACTATGTCACGTCGTGCGAATTTTGATCTAAGACTGGACATAATATTTCATAACCATGAGGATTTTTTTGCAAAAGAGCGTAGTCCAGGTTTGGATGCAATTTTTCAGAATTGTTAGGATTTTTCTGCAAAAGGGATCGGTCCAAAGCTAGACGTGGAAGTGCTTAAACGTAATTTTGGAATTCGTATAGACCATTTTGAAAATTTGCTGACGTGGCGGCTCTTCCCGCACTCCGATTCTACCAAATTTAATAGAGTAGATATGGGCATGGTTTAAATAATATTTTATTTATAAATTTTAGGAAATTCTAAAGGTTCACTCATACATGATAAAAAGTGAGAAGTTCTAGTTTAGATGAGAAGAGACTAACTTATAAGGTGGAATTGATCTATACTCCTTTATAATGCACATAAGCATTCTTTTCTACGTCTACCTTAAATAATGCACCCCCACTAGAGATAGTCCAACCTTCATGCACCCAGCGAAACGTCCCTAGAAACTTGTCTCCATCAAAATTAACCTCTCAGATCTTTCCTCAGCTTTACTCACCCACATCCGATGGCCATTGTTTAATGTGTCTAACTCATCCCTGTGGCCCACAGCAGATCTCTCCCCACCTCCAGCATCATCTCAAGGAAAAGGAAACAAATATACTGGAATTAAGGAAAAAGAAACAAACGTTCAAAAAAAGGAAAAGACTATATATTATGTGCTGGGAAAAGAAAACCGAAAAACAGGGCACTATACTAGTATTATCTAGTTGTAGCAATCAAAAGAAGGCTAACTTATACTCCTCCGGTCACAATTAGTCATTGTTTTGGACATAGATACAGTAAAACTTTCAAAATTTTGACTGTCAGTATCTTTTTAAATATTTAAATTAGATACCTGAAAATCATATGTGTAGATTTGTCTCGAAAAGCATTTTCATAATATTATAATTATATTGAGTTTGGTAAATATATTATTATAGAAATTAGCGATCAAATCTGTATTTCGAAGACTGAATCGTTATCCAAAACAAGTATTTATGATGGAGAGAGTAAGGTGTAACCACCGTTGACGTCCCCGCAATGTACATGCAAGAGACGTTGGCCAGCCAGCCACCAGCTGGTTGATTTTTTTTTAAATAATACTATTTTTATTCTATTTTACAAAAATAATATGCCGAAAAAAAAATACAAAACTACCCAGTTGTCGTCATTTCAAATGGCGACAGAAAGTCTGTCGCCATTTCAAATGACGACAGACAGCCTGTCGCCGTTTCAGATAGGGACAGACCCTCTGTCGCCATTTGAAATGGCGATAGAGAGTCTGTCGCCGATTGAAAAACCGATAGACTTTGTGTCGCCATTTGAAATAGCGAAGGACTCTCTGTCGCCGTTTCAAATGGCGACAGAGATGTTTAGCCCATTTTTTTATTCGAATTGCAATGTATGTAAATTATAGCTGTAGTGTAGTTAATAAAAAGTCAGTATTAGTTGTTGTGATGTTTTACGAGAGGGAGATCAAAAAGAGTGCGAATCTGAGATCTGGGAGAATGATTTTTTAGCCTTTTAATGACCGTAAAATTTAATGTTTAAATGTAATTTTTAGAAAGAGTAGACCAGATTTGCTCTTTGATATGTGCACTACCATATTCTGGGAAAATATTTAATTTACACCTTGCTTTGCATCTAATTTCCACTAGTGCAACAACCCTAAGTATTATAGTCGACAACAACGCATGTTATAAATAGTTCCCACGAAGCACTTAAATTATTTGTTGAACATATATATAAGGGCACATACATCGAGTTCAGATGATAAAATAAGCAATAGATAGATTATATTGCAAGGGCATTACAACAATGACGAAATTGCTTGCCGAACTAACTAACGAAAGCACTGGTTGTCATGGTGGAACAAATGATCGTTCGCCTATCTCGGTACAGCGAATGATGTCCCACATTTTCTGCATATTACCTGACCCGTGTAAATTTGGAGGTTTGTCCTCGGACACCGCTCAATCCCCACTATGAAAGAACTCCATGGGGATCCGCAGTGCTCCCAGGTGTCGCCGAATGGGTGGCCTATGCCGTACGTCTCGGGTGTGTAAGACAGAATTTTTTGGTCTTTTTGATGTGGATTTCTGCCCTCCCACATGGGCATGTCATCCCAATTCCCGGCGTCCCTTATGTTATTACCACCTAGGTTCCGGATGGTCTGCGTAACGCGTCAAGGATTTGTTGCGTGGTGCGGACCTCGGCCGGCTGCTTCCCCTTGTCCCTTCCTCTTCGAGAGGAGGTACCCTCTTGCACCTCTGGTGTGTTGGCCGTTGGCGGACACTTGCGGAGACGCCTGCTCTGTTTCGGCTCGCACTCCACTGTATGGTGCAGGAGGTGTGTGTTGGGCTTATCGTTGTACAACCGGAAGCGTGCCCTGCAGTCAATGCAGTATGCCCGCGTTGGCCGTTGAATAACACCGTAGGCGCACTCGGGTCCGCTTTTCGGGCGGTAGTAGCACCACGGGGAGGGTTGCTCCCCCCAGTTATCCCATACGGGAAGTTTGAGATGTGGGTGGTACGTCTCCGGGTCCACCAAGTAGCCGCACCATTCATCCTCGGCCAAGGGGCACCGGTAGAATCTCCGATCCGCTAGTTCATCGTGGCAGGTATCAACCACTGCCTGAAGGCCGTGTTCGCAAAAGTCAGGGCTTTCGGGTGGCCCCTGGGGAGGTTTCTCCTTTGACTCGAGCAATTTCGCAATTTTCTTTTGAACTCTGTATGGGATGAATCGGTTTAGAATTACTACTTTGTGAGTGAAGCATGGGTTCGTCGCATGAAACTCACCGATTGGTTGGCCTCTTGCCCACCGCCCGAACTCGGTCGCTCTAGAACAGGACGTATCTGGCGGCCTCCCACCGGTTGAAGTTCTCGCGAAGCGGGTTCGGCGTCATGGCAGTTGTAGACAAATTCGTAGTCACGTCGTTCCGGGCCGTCGATCCATTGGAAGAAGCAACACCGGTCCTTGTGCTGAGAAAGGAAAGAACGATGCGTGAAATGATACCGTTAGCCTGTACTTTATGGATACAAGTAGGTTTACAGTAGGGCGGCACAACAAAGAGTGGAGCGGCGGCCGTCTCTCCGTGGGTAGATTGCATCATCTTCGCCGGAAGGTTGCAGTCGCATTTGGGTCTGGGCAACTCCGGCAGAACTAGGGCGCACGCCATCGGTATCCGGTATTCGGGCGGATGACTTCGCTGTCAAGAGGCGACGGTAGAACGACATCGTGCCCTAATTTGTGTAGATTCAGATGGCGTGTATTGCTTGTTTGGTGGTGTTGGATGTGTAACCCTAGGCCGGTTTTATAGTGGTGGTGAGTGGTTACTCCGCACGACTACAAAGACTTGTCCGGCTTTGACGCCCCGCATCCTCTCGTGAAAAGTCGCACGATATGTCACCCATCATCAAAGCCGCACCGCTGTCACCTTCGCGAAAGGTCGCACGATTTGTCACCATCCGAGAAAAGCCACACGACCGCTATCACGAACAAAAGTAGGCGTGAGTGGTCACATTGAATGCGGCTCGCATGTGTGACAAAGCACGTGTGCGAAAGCAAGAGAGGTCTGTCGGCGTGTGGTCGGATCGTGCTCGGAGGTGACTCCACGACACGCACAACTCGAACGCGGTGCGCGTCTTTGTACCACTCGATATATGCGCCGTCGCGCGTGGTCGTCGAGGGGCGATCTCGTCGATCACATCCGCAAGAGCGGTGCCCATCGCCGCGCATGAGGTACCATGCGTCTTTGCCCACTCTGCGTCCGACGAAGCCTTTGCATGTGTACCGCAAAACGAAAGCGCAACATTAATTCGCAAGCCACCGAGATCGTAAGTACTAGCGAAGGGAAAAATGTAGAAATACGAACAAGTGCACTGCTTTGAACGACAATACTGTGGGTACCGGGAACGCTGCCGTAGACCAAACTACCTCAAGACGCGGCGGCGCGACGGCTCGACGAACACGCCGAACACCAAGTGACGTCGGGTCAACCAAGACGCGCGTCGCGATGCAGCATCGCAATGACAGCCAAGCGGCGCGCGTGCTCGCACAAGCTCGGGAGCGAGGGCGCCATATGACGCGGTCATCCGTGAGTCGGTCCAACATCGCTACGCATCGAGGGTACGGCGCGCGTCCGAATCGGGTGAACCGCGGCCGCAAAAAAAACACCGGCGATGAACGTTAGTACAACACGTGGAGAATTAAAAACAACATACGACTACGATAGTAATATCGACTGTCGGCGACACCACAATGTCCCCATCGTCGGACGATCAACCTCGTCCCCGGGAACCCTGTAGAAGTCTGCGCGGTAAGCTGACAGGTCTATCAGTGGTCGTCCGATCTGGAACCTCTCGAACGACCACAGCCGCAGAGCAAAGGGCGGCCGCGAGAGTGGACGAGTCGGACACGCGACGACACCCGTCGCACAAAGAACGGTACGTCGCGGCAAGTACCGCAGGTCCCCAAGCCAGCTGCGGGATCTCCTCCAAGTCGGCGTCGGCGATCGTCCTCACAAACTGGATCATGTGCCTGTCGACAGTGTCCCCGTGCGACGAGCAGAACAAGACCCACCCGAAGAGCCACAGAAGGTACGCCTCCAAGTGCCGGGCGACGGCCTGCTCCCCAGCTCCGGGTACCATCCTCTCGGGCTGCAGAAAGTAATGGTTAGGTTGTAAAATGCAATGAAAATCACACACGGTGAGTTAAATCAGATACGACAAGGAAAAATCGTGCTTACGAGAATCGCACAAGCCACCGCTGCGTCGGACCGTGCGCAGCTGCGAAAGTCGTGTATCGTGGTCGGGTAGCACCCCCTGGAACCGGTGGAGGATATCTGCCTGCCACTCTGGGTGGACGTCTGCAGGAACCACCGCATCTCCTGAGCAGGGCAGGCCTAGGAGGTAACTGACGTCCTCTAGTGTCGGCGCCATCTCACCACACGGCAGGTGAAAGGTGTGGGTCTCAGGCCGCCACCGGTCCACTAGAGCAGTCAGCAAGCTCCTGTCGTAAGGGAACCGCCTAGAGGCACTCCGTCGGTCCTGCGCATCCGCGGCGGTCGCCTCGACCATACGGCAAGCAGGTAGTAGGCCACCGCCTCAACTCGCAAAAGAATGTGAGAAGTATTATTGTGGTGTCGAAGGGGACATGAGTACAACATCGCGATGAAATTGAACTAACCTCGGGATCCATCGCGGATCGAGACGCCACCCTCATGGGGTGCGCAAGCGCCAGGCCCCAAGCTCCAAGGCCGCCTCCCCATCCTGCGGGGCAACGCCGCTAAACGGCTCCGGTGAGTCGCGTCGACCGACGGGTTAAGCAACTCGTACAACTGTCCGTCCGCCATGCCTGCAAATAAAAATGTTTATGTTACATAAGGTGTAAAAAAGGTGCAAAATAAATACAACAAATACAAATAGAATATGAATGGAACGAGTACTGTCATAATTTAGAGCACACGTAATACATGGAAGTAAAAATGTTCATCTATGTGCAAAGCGTTAAAAAGATACAAAATGAATACAACATACTACACTCATTTAATCAAGTACAATAACATTCAGATTACATATTTTGACCACACGCATTTAATTCGATACAAGCAAAATGAAATTCTAGTGCATCAAGTAAACCATAGTTCAAGATTTAAAAGAACATATAACACTTCACGGCACGAATCTTGGGCAACTCTTGAAAGAGTGCCTGTCTCCTGCAAGTAGAACATTTCTTTACGCTGCGGCCACTTTCGTGGCGTCCATATCATTCCTTATACGCTGGATTGCCTTCTTCCCACTCCCTTTAGCTCGCTCATGTCCGGGACCCAACGTGTATCCTCCCGGCTTTTGTGCTCGTGAATAAACCCACCACTCGGAAACCGTACATTTCGCGCTCCAGTTGCGACCACGACTTCCTTACTAAAGAATTGAGACATGAATATACCGGATCCATGTGAATCATCGAGCAGCAGCCATAACATGGGAGCATGGCACGTGTAATAGACGAGGCTTATTGCGAGGCGGATACAAGTTTGCCTGTATGATGCATTCGTGAGCAACTTTTCGTCGGTTCGTCCCACGACCGCTTTCTCCTTGCACATCACCTCAAACGGAGCTCCTCGCACCCATCTTCGTTGCTCGTGCATCTCCCCTTCTTGCCTTTGTCCTCCATGTATGTAGAAATCATCTCGAGTACTTCATAGCGGGATCGTTCATGCGCGTGATCGCCCTTGCATGGCGATCAACGAAGTACTTTGTGATGCCACGAAGAACACCCTCAACAATACCAACCAAGGGAAGGGTCTCAACCTCGCATCACCCAGCTTGTAAACCTCCGCAAGGTTTGTTGTCATGACACCATACCTCGCACCATCGGTGTCGTGAAACAGAGCCCATTTCTCCCTAGGCTCATGCTCTATCCATTCGAGAAGCGTTTGAGCCCTTCCATTCCTTCGAACCGGTGGGGAGGGTCGGTGAGTAACTCCTCCAGTAGCGACCGGGCCTCCCTAAGGTCGGGCTGCCTCTTCGTTGCCTCTTTGTGTGCCTCGATGTCACTCATCCAATTTCTTCCAGTACATCAAACTTTCTCTCTGGTTCGTCGCAGAGCCTCTTGAAAAGCTTTGTTAGCTCCTTGTTCTGAATCGCTTGTAGAAGTTGGCACCCATATGACGCTTGCACCACCTACTACGCAAATCGTGCCATGGATGAGTCTCATCCACACCTTGTCGCAATCGAATAATTGCCCTCAAAAGCCGGAATGTCGATCGTGTATGATACACACTCCGGGCGCCGATGAACGACACCGGCTTTGACATTCGTAGGAACCAATGCCACTATCGTGTTTTCACCCTCCACAAATGCGAGCGCCACGGGAGAACTTGATTATTGCCATCCACTCCTATGGCGGTCAATATCCGCCTTTGTATTTACCTATCAAAAATGTCCCATCGACACATAACAAAGGACGACAATGCTCGAACGCATTGATGCATGGACCTAAAGCGAAGAATGCTCGCTTCAAAACCATCTTCCCGCAGAAGCGCTGCGAAGGATGCTCACAAATGTCCACATAAGTTCCGTGATTTGGTCCTTTATCACCAAGCAAACTCGCAAGTTCGGTAGGAGTCTTCGTGCGCTTGAACCGTGTTTCCAATGCCTTCGCTTTGCTCTCCATGCCTTCGCGTAGCTTATTGTATCTGGAACCTCTGTTGTATTGCGAGTACGATGGCCCGTGGCTCTAAATCTAGGTTGCCTACAATCTCTCCGTACATTGCATTGGCAATAAAGCCTGATGATATGTTCCGATGTGACTGCGCAAACTCCGTTAGTACATATGTATGTGGAACGACTATAGAACACTTCCAAATGATGTCCCATTTAGGCTGGTACGCATGGACGCGCCACGTGCAACCCTCCGTCTGGCATCTTACATCATACACCCGCTGATCGGACTTTACAACCTTGAAAGCTCTGCGCAACGACACTGACCATGCTATTACTGCTTCTTGAACCTCACTCTTATTCTTGTAAATTGCATCTTTCCTCACCTCATTCTGATCATACTGCGAAGGGAACTGTTCGTCATCGTTCACCACCAGCCTGTCGAACGGATACTCATCCCACTCTGCGGGGAATAGATCTTCAGCAGCTTCATCATTACTTAAAGCCTCATAGTCCTCATTCTCTGTGTCCATCGCTTCGACCACTGACTCAATGTTTTCGCCCTCGTCTGCCATGCCCATTGCTTCTTGAACCTCTCTCGTTGCAACATCAGCTCTCCCACCTTGCACTTCGTATTGACCCGAACCTACATCCTGCTCTACTAAGCCTTCTCTACTTGTACTGCTCTCCCCAACTTCCTCTGGTTCTTCATCAACAACCTCTTGCTGCGTCGCATGCCCGGTATTGACTTTCTCAAATGCTTGTGCCAATAACACTAATGGCCATCCTTTCTCAATTGCAATTCTTACGCATTTAACTCCAAGATTTCGCCTCTCATTTCCATTAACTCCCAAGACGTGCAATCTATTCTTGACAAACTACTCCATGTAACTTCGGATCATGAAATTCACGGTCCAAAGAGAACATGTGGTACAACCATCTCATAACCGTAGCCCATGAACGCTCCCTGCGCGTGATGTGCTAGCCTCTACACTTGCGAAATGACTTAGATCTACCCTTCAACACCCATATGCGGAACTCCTTCTCCATAATATATTTTAAATTGCACTCTATCATCCATACCATCATGCAAATTCATCGAATTCTTAACATTTGCACAATTTAACTCTACATTGTACGACTAATAATGATCACAAATTTTTAATCAAGACAATTGCAATATTTCAATTCTTACAAATTCTTGATTCGTGATCATTTTCAAATTTCTATGAGAACATAACTAAACTAATGTGTCAGAACCTCTACAGATTGAGTTATATTTCGGTCCCGACAATTTTAGCCACCCAACTCTACATGACATCTCCGAATTCTCAAGACACAAATAACCGAATTTGGATTCTACATTTCCAGTTAATTTAAAATTTATCCATGATCTCTAATCAAAAACTATTATTACAATCAAAATTTTAATCCCTACCTCTAGGTCATCCCTACATCGAAAATTAATTACTAACTAAGTCGCATAACTAAACATCTGTCCATACCGACATAACTATAAATTCTTGACTAATTCATCTAACTAAACATCTATTCTTACCAAATAAATATAAATTTCTAACTAAGTCAACTAGCTAAACAACTTGCATCAGTTCTCATTCCTAACTAAGTCATCTACCTAAATAACTATTATTACTCTATTTAATCTGATTACTATATTACATATTCAACATTTAAATACTTAAAAAAATTAGTACTGATTTAAATGCGATCTTCAAGTCCCTCTCCCTTTCTCCTCCTCCTCCTTCTCCTTCTCCTTCTCCTTCTCCTTCTCCTCTTCCTCTCCTCTCCCTCTCCCTCCCCTTCTTCTCCTTCTCCTTCTCCTTCTCCTTTCTTTCTTTTTTTCTTTTTTTCACCGCCTTTGGCCGGCACGAGTGAAGCGAGGGCAGCGCGCGCTTTATATAGCGTATGTCTGTCGCCATTTCAAATGGCGACAGACTCTCTGTCGCCGTTTAAAATGGCGACAGACAGGCTGTCGCTATTTAAATAGGCGACAGAGGTGACGTTTGCTCTCTGTCGCCGTTTCAAATGGCGACAGAGAGTCTGTCCCTATCTGAAACGGCGACAAGCTGTCTGTCGCCATTTGAAATGGCGACAGACTTTCTGTCGCCATTTGAAATGACGACAACTGGGTAGTTTTGTAAAAAAAAATTCAGCATATTATTTTTGTAAAATAGAATAAAAATAGTATTATTTAAAAAAAAATTCGTTGATCACCTAGCTTACGTCCTTGCCCCCGCCAGCTCCATCCAGACGTCGTCTGAAACAACTCCAAAGATTAAATAGCACAACAAGGATCATTAGCGAAACTAATAACACATATAAGTAAATCATCCCACAATGATTAATTATCATTTTCATTTAACAAACAGAACCTCACCCATATATTCAAACATCACCGTCTATTCAAATGCCCAAGTACAACAAAGGATAATACTATCTCCAATCCATAACTACAATGCCATATCAGTATATACAACACATGTACATGAGTATCAAAGTACATCAAAAAGGAAATTGCAAGAATGTTCTAATGTCTAACAAACTAAGCCTCTTTTGATCTTCAGCTGCAATCCTTGCAAAAGGTTAGTTAACCATATAATCGTGCACCACCGAAAAGCAAAGACTAAAAAAGACTTTTGCCATGAGACCGTTGCTACTAGGTATCGCTCACTAAGATACCAGATCCGTCCATTGTTAGATTGGCACCTATCGCTATTTAGGGTTTATCATTCAATGTACATAAACTTACCTTGTCGTGTAACCGTAGCCAAGAGTAAATAGTACAAAAATATCTGATACAATATCAACATAAGGTCGGGCAATGTAAAAGAGAGGAGGGACAGGGAGACAGCCAAGCCTCTAAACATCCCTTTTCCCATCTTCATCACCCAAGCTTTTCCCCAAATCCACCGAGAACTCCATAGCCAACCAAAGGCCAAGAGGGAGTCCCCAAGCCGAATCAAGGAGGGGACCAGAAGCAGCCCCAAGCCAGGGATCCTCCCCAAAGCTGACCAAGACATAAGGAAGGGCAAGATAGGAGGAAGGTGAGTGGTGAGGCGGTGCCACCTCGAGCCGAAGTCAGATCTGCTCCCACGGTCCCCCGTCGCCGTCAGCTGTTCCCAAGCAGGCTTTGGGCTCCGGTTGCTCTGCCGCCTCTGCGCTTCCTCCAATCCTCTGGCTGGTGAGTGGTGAGGTAGAACTCCACCTGACCACCTCCTCAAAATTTCAGATCTGAGTTAGTGAGTAGTATACATATGTGTATATGCGTGACTGAAAGTTTGAAATCCATATGTGAAGTAGTCAGTGGAATCGCAGTTGTATATATCTATTGTACATATGTGTACATGCGTGACTGAAAGTCTTAAACTCCACCTGTCAACCTCCTCAAAATTTATTTGCTAGATATTGCTTTCAAGTTTGTATCTTGCATAGTACGACAACCCGATACAGTTATCAAAACCTTGTGCCAATTAGTTCAGGCAATTGACTGTTGCTCTATAATATCAGACCCTGCCCCTTCATACTTTTAATTATGACGATGATTGGTTAGAGGATATATCCAAAGGTTTTTTTCCTATTCTTGAAAGCTGAAAATATTTTAATAGTTAGAATTTAGCAGTTATCTTCTTTTCCATTGACTGGTACATTAAAAAAAATTTGATAGTTCTTGTTATATCATACTCCATCAAACCTGAATGAATAATTTAGTTTCTTTAAAGAAACTACTTACGCTGGATGCATTGATAATAAGTATATAATAGTTAATGGATGAGTATTGGTAGCTATTTTTCTATCAGTGTCTAGCATAATGGATGAAGTGCTGGTTCAGGAAATTTTTTTAACCGAATTTGCTCATTAATTCGATTCGGTTTTTGATTTTGTTTAGTTCGGTTCGGTTTATAGTTCCTAAAAATCAAAATATTTTTAAACCGAATTAAACGAATGGCCACCCCTTGGGCCGACGACTTGGAAGCCAGCGCTTTTCTAACTTATGACAATTTTTTACAAATCTAGCCTTGTTTTGAACGTAATTATAAAAATAGGTCCCTTCTCGACCGTGGAAGTACCAGCAGATGACATATATCACTTACAGTGCTACTGTATCGCGGCAAGAGGTACCACGTAGCAGGAGCTCGGAAGGAGCAACTTACCGAGTAGTTCTACCTGGTAGTATTAATTAAGTGATTTAATTAAGAAAAATCATTAATTAAATGATTAATCAATTAAAGTGGCTAATTAACTGAATACTTAATGACACATTTCCTGCCAAGTAATGCTACCTTGGTAGGAGCCTTGCTACGGCACAGTAGCGTAGCAGGTGAAACGTATCACTTGTCGCACATTCCATAGTTTGGGAGAAGATAATTTTTTAAAATTATTTGAAAGAAGGCTATATTTAAAAAAATACGAGAGGACTAAAAAAGTGATGGCTTCGATGACTGTGTATGGGTCACTCAGTGTAGCTTATTAGGTTCATCCACAATATACATATGGAGGACCCTTCCATGGTCGGTTGGGCCGCATTGCTGTCACCGAACCCTACTCCTGCTGCATTGGATCCACCTCTGATTCTAGTCAGACTTTGCGGCACATGTCGTGATGTCAACATAATCGCAACTTCAGCAGTGGGCGAGTGATCTACACATGCACTCAGCATAGTGCAAGGAGAGTCAAACTATTTAGTAGAGGGCAAATTTGAAGATTTTACTAGTCCTCAATCAAAATTACAACCTATTTCAGATCAATCTGAATCCGGCATATACCGATGATAACGATTAAAAAAATACATTTTGCGTAATTTAAACGGGTTAAATTGCCTTCAGAAGAGAGGGAGAGAAACGGGCAAGTGTTGACCTCATGCTATACATATTTGATTTGATGCCACTGCTCAGCTCCTCTGCAGTCGAGGAATCATATAAAAGAACATACACACAGATTGTCATATCGAAGGAGCCGCACAGCAGGCTGAGAGTAGGCTATATTTTTTAAATAATCTTGTCCATTACATACAAGGATTCAAATTTTGTTTTCGGATAAAATATCGTCCGGGACCGTAATCCAAATTTTGCCAAAATTCGGTTATTTCGGACAAATCTCGTTCGAAATTCAAAAACAAAATTTCAAATCCCGTTCATTTTCTACCGAGAAAAACGAAATTTCGCCGAAAAATTCCGAAATTTCGGTATGCACCGCCTGAAAAGTAGGCCAAACAGCGTCCATTTTTTTTTAATTTTTTTTGAGGTTCCTGACATATCAATGATGTTCTCATGAAAATTTCAGATGATTATCATATTTGAGGAATTTTTAAATATTTAAACATTCCTATTGTCCTGATAAAACGCTGACCGAGAAGTTTGATCCGAATGAAAAATAGTACAAACAACATTAGAAAATTTTGAATTTTTTGTGAATGGTTATGATGCATTACTAATGTTCTCATAAAATTTTTCAGATGATATCAAAATTCATGAATTTTTGAAAAATTAGACAGTACTACTGTCCTGTTAAAAGTCTTATCAGCAAACTTTAGCAAAATGAAAAAGGGTTCAAACCACGTTATAAAATTTTAAATTTTTTTTGAATGGTCCTGATATAACATTAATGTTTAAATGTTTAGATGATGATCATGCTTAAATAATTTTTAAAAATTCTGACAATGCTACATCCTGATAAAAGCCTGATGATCAATACATAGATTTGCTTTAGCAATAAAAAAAATTAAAATTTTTGAAAATTTTACAGAAGGGTGATAAGTAAATTCTTAAGATCTCATAAAAATTTTGAGTCATGATCACACTTCAGTGAATTTATAAAATTCTTACAAGGCACATACCATTTATGTCTTTCTCTTTTTGAGTTTTGAAATATAATATAACAAAAGAAGTTCAATGCTTACATAGATTTAATTGATCAAACAAAAAATTTGAAATTTTTTGAAACTTTAATAGAATGGTACTGAGGCAATTCGTAATCTCTCATAAAATTTTAGGTCATGACCACACTCGAGAAAATTTATAAAATTCTGACAAGTTTACTGTCCCAATTATGTTCATTCAGTTTTTGATTTTTTAAAGATAACAAATGAAGTTAAATTATTTTGAAAATTTTTATATGTGATCCTACACTACTAAATATAGTACCATAAATTTTTCAAATCATTATCAAGATTGTAAAATTTTATAAAAATCTGACAATATTTCTGCCAAAATTTTAAAATATCTCAAAAAATCGGTTTTTCAACATAGAAGATGACTTTCTTCAGGGTTATTGGACCAAATCCGGCCCTAAAAGTTTGGAAACGGCTAAAAATCAAGAAATTTCGGGGGTACTGTAGCAATTTCAAAAAAAAATTATCCTGTCGGTAGTTTGGATTCCGTGGTGGCCCGAAATCTCAACGAGATTTGTATCCCTGATTACATATACAACGTATTTAATATTTCAATACAAAATTTGTATGATATTTGACGAATACTCATACCAGGGGTACCCCAGCGGCCCAGGATGACAAGCAGGCTGCGTCAAGCCCAGCTCCGACCAAGGGACCTGCGAGGCCACAAAAGGACGCTCGTCCCTGACCAAATCAAGGCAAGCGATCCCGAAAAAGTGGGACACCGACCCCTGTCATAGGTCGGGCTCCCCCGAGCCCTGACCAAGCTGAGGCAACCTTCGCCGAGGCCGCGTGCCCCACGGACAGGATCGTTCGAAGCGACCGTGCAGGGCAGGTGGCCCCTTCTCGAGGCAGCATGAGGGTTCCCCAAGTCAAAACTCCGATCCCATCGCCTACCACACGGCACGGCTCCCTCCCGAGGCAGCGTCAGGGCCACGCTCCGCAACGTCAGCATCTGACAGGTTCCCAGAGGGCAGGTGCGCCGCTTCCCAAGGAAACGGCGAGCTGCTCCACCTACCAAACCCGCTGTGGGTAAAGACGGACGACGACCAGTCACCAAGACAAGAGACTAGGGCTCCTAGCGTAGGGTCCCATCGTCCTTCCTTCTCTCAATTCCCAATGTAACCTGCCCCTTTCGACTGTATAAAGGAGGGCAGGGTCTCTCATCTTCAAAAGGAGAGGAGGTCTGGGCGAACAGACAACAAAAAAACACTCTTGTGTTCAAGCCCTCAGCCCTCACTTGTAATCACTGTGCAGTCGTCTGCACCAAAAGCAATACAACACCGCCACACGAACTGGAGTCAGGACATTCGGCCCGAACCAGTATACACCTTGGACTTTTGAGTCTAACCATTCAGGGAGAGGGAACGCATGACCCTTTAGACTTACAAATTTACTTGCCGGTGCTCGAAACGCCGACAATATTTTTTTATACCCTTCATAAATATTCATCTTTACTTACATTCTTCAGTATGCCTGTATTAAACATATTGTTTAGAGATAACAGTTAGATGTAGTCTAGTAAATTCTATTATATTTTTTAGTTTATGTGTAAAAAAAAAAGTCATATAAATTTGGATAGGAGGGCTGTAACCACGGCTCTGGGATCTCGGTATAGCCGGTAGAAGCTTTCGTCTCGGTAGTCGAAGGCCACGAAGAAAGCTTCAAATGCCCGCGCACTCCTGCCAACGTGACCGATACCACGTCATCTTCTAGTGACTGTTCGTATAACGGTATAAGAACTGTAAAGAATTCACGAAGTGACTGAACTGCTGAAGTTCAGCCATTATTGAAGCTTTCTCTGACATCTCTCTCCTTTGCAAGAAGATCGGTCAGTGACAGACTGAGACATGCCATGCCATACGTCAACATAAGCACAACACAGGCAGCGAGCCAGCGCCAGCGATCTGCAGACACGTTTAGCTTAGCATAGGGCAAGGAGAGTCGACGATCGAGTCAGACCACTAGTAGAGGGCAAATTTGAAGATTTTACTTGTACAAGTCATTTCGATCCAGTCTGAATCTCAAACATACCGGCAGTGTCATCAAAACATTTTGCGTATTGGAACGGGCAAAAATTCCGTAAGGCAGAAAATGAAACGGCCCAACAGGGAGCTCAAATTACACTGTACATATTCAAAATTTTGCTCCGCCACGACTGGTCAGCTCCGCTATACAAAGCTTCCTTGCTTTGTCTCCTCGACACTCTTATTTGTTCTTCTTCTGCTTCCGTTTTTGCGTTTTCTTGGCTGCGAGCGCACTGGAAGCGCTCTTCCCTTCAAGCCTCTTTGTCACCTTCATGACACTGGCCATGCCCTTGCGTGCGGAAGCCTTGCGGTCCGACCTGCGGTTGAGCAGTTTCCGATCTAACGGCCAGTAAGCATACGGATCCATCTTGTCTTTCTTCTTGAGATCACCACCGGCTTTCTTGCTCGTGTACTCGTGTCCAGTGTAGGCCCAGCCAGAGCTGGACATCTTCCTCCTCTTAACGGACTGGCTTCTCACAGAGCTCTTTTCATCGGCCTCGTCGTCCTGAGAGACAGGCTTCTTTCTACGTCTCTCCCGTTCTTCACGCACGATTATACGGCCGTCAGGGTCCATCTCCACCTCGTCATCGTCGTCATCGGGTGTACCTCTCTTTTTTCCCGGCATTGTCGATTTGAGAGCCAACCTCACTGTTTTCTGGTCAAGTAAATCTAGGGGCTCGCCAGTTGATTGGTCAATGAACTTTTCCAGTAAGCTCTTATCTGCTTGGCGCTTGCGGTTCGACCTAGACATGAATAGCAGTGAACAAGAAATTATTATTATTTCAGCCGCTCAGCCAGCTTTGAGTGTGGCATTGTTACGGCACATACCGTGCTGAAGCCTTTGAACCTGTACGGGAAGCAACAGTATGCTGGCTGGAAAAGGGGCCAGCGGAGTCATCCTCATCACTTCCAAAATCAGAAAACATCTGTGTATGATTCCATCCACTTTGCCTGCATGGGACATGGACCAGACAGTTGAGCAAACAGAAGATGTGAATAACGTGGATTCGATATAGATTAGACAAAATACATTTTGTACAAGCTCAGAACTATCAATAAATTCTGATTTTAATAGCTTAAAAAACTTGCTAATACTCTTCCAGCAACTGAACTAGGGCATTATTGCACCACGATACCTGGTAGCTCCTGAGGTCATAGACATGCTATCCCCATCCTCAGAAGATTTGGCCTTTCGCATTTTTCGCTCATTAATCTGTAAAACATTGCAACCAATGGTAGAAAAATAGGAGGATAATTGTTCTTCCTTTCCTTTGTAAAGCATTGTAAAGATAAGAGGCGCAGCATGAAACAATAGAATTACCTTCCTGATATTGGTGAGCAATTTCATGTGTTCTTCAGGTATCACAGCCTTCACCGCATCTAAACCACATTTCTTCACGAGAATCCCCATGAGTGACTTGACCTAACAATAAGATGGGAGGAGTTATTAGCAAACTCCAATAAAGAACAACAGTTCACTAACATGTAAAAGCATGCATATTTCCTTTTCCAAACTTATCTTTTACCTGTAGTTCTGTAATGATATTAGAATAGGAAAGCCACTAATAGTACACTATCAAAAGCAAACAACCGATACCTTCGCTTTAAAGGAATTCTTTGTATCACTTTGCCAGCTCAACAACCCCTCAACGACTCCCTTCAAGTGCTCATGCAACACATCAGCTTTAGATTTAGCCACTAAAGCTTTGAGAAATCCCAAGTTAGCCTGACCACAATATTAATGTTAGTGTAAGGAGCGGCAAGAAAATGATAGAAAAGCTAAAGTAATGGACTAGAAGTGTGTTGTGTGCTTTACTTTGACAATTTCTCGGTTGTTCCTCTGCATAAGCAGAGAAGTCGAAGGGAGGAGCTTGTACGCTACTCCAATAAGATCTGAGAACTCATAAGTCAACCGAGCTAACCCAGTTACAGCAGCGCTAATCGCATATGGAGTTTGACCAGCCAGACCACCAGCTACCTGAATATGAAAGCAGATAAACCAAACTATGAATGCATGTTTCCTTATGTACAGGAACATAATATAGGAAAGAGGTCCCAATTGTTACGGGTTGACAAGTGAGCACGCTGAGGAAATGCTAGGTTGGTCGGAGTGGGTGTGGCTAAGATTGCAATGTCTTGGTGTTGAGGCAGTCAATTTTCCATAAAACATGTAAATTAAAAGACATAACGACGTAGAAGTACCATGCCAAAGAACTGGTGCAAACTCTCCTTCCTCCCATCACTTTCAGCATCTTCACAAGCACGGCCAATTTCGATAAGCAAATCATAAGCTCTGTTTCTGGTTTTTTTGTTAGCCTGTGAAGAAACATCAACTCATCACTGTTAAGCTCACAGCTGGCTTTTATGTACCATACAACTATACAAGTACTTTCAGAAGCTGTCCTATTCACAAAGAATGAGTACTTCACTTGAGTAACAAGAGTTATGCAACAGAATTATGTTGTCCAACCGATAACAGTTCAAAAAGGTCCATATTAAATTGATAATGTCTTTCAACCCAGTTCTGAACAGAAAAGGCTGCTCCAGTAGATATTTTTGTTTTGACAAGATGTAAGGACAGCCAGATGTAATGGCAAGAAACTGTAAAAGGCTAGCAGTATGAAGCACTTCAAAGGGAATAAGAAACAAAGAAGTCAAATTGGCAACATGCTGCTTGAGCATTACAGACAGTTTATTCCTGGTTATATTAAAAATATCGTGCACACATATTAATTACCTCCTTTAAGGCAAGAAGTATTTCTGTGAGGAATGAGCTAACAATTTCCCTCTTTCTAAGCTTAGAAGAATCCTGCACACAAATAAAGTGCAGAGTTCTTGTTACTGCCCTCCCAGGTACAGTATGCATAATTGTCAAGAAATTGCGAAACGATTTTCTTTAACCAACCTTCAAAATGTAAACAATAAGGTGATGCAGGCATTCAAGCCTGTACCGTTTTGATGGAAATTGACATGGCAATGATGAAATCATCAACTCCAACAGGACGTCCAAATTTCTTTCAATAAATTCAGTATCCTGAAATAATCAAGCACTCATAAAAAACATCATAAGTTATTTTCTTGAGATATGCAATAATTCATATAAAGTACAAGTTCAAAACAGGAACAAACCTTAAGTAGCATTGAAAGGACCTTGTATGCTCTCTTTTGAATCAATGAATCACTATCCTAGAAACAGAAAAATTATGAGGTACAAGCAAGTTACAGAACGGCTTCGTTACATGGAAAAGACAAACCATATGTTGCATTAAGACCATATAGGTACCTTAATTGCAGGTTTTACGTAACTGAATAGTACATTGATAGACTTTGATGATAAACCAGGCATTAATGAAGCTGCAAAGTCCAATAGGAGAGCCCTGAAATTCAAATCAAGGCTTGGAATCAATACCAGACTTCAACTGGGATCTGGGAGGTACAAATAAGTAAGAACCAACAAGAATATAAACTCCATGCAAACCTTGTCATGTTATTTGTGTTCGAACTAGCTTCGATTTGCATTGAACCATCATCCACTTGCTCTGCATTGACAGCTTTCGTGGCATCCAACAACTTTTTTATTGCATCAAGGAAGAACCTGCCAACAACGTCTTTGTCTGATATGGAAGCTATCTCACTTATAGCAGGCTACAGGTTCAACGAAGAGGACAAAAACATGTAAGTTATATGCTTTTAAGTAATATAAGAATGCAATCAATCAAAAAATAATCACATCATGAAATTCTCAAAATGGAAACTGAAATTGTAATCCAAAAAATTTAGGTGACTTTCTCAGTTAGTCTTCAGATCATTGTTTGGTCCAAAAAATTTTAATATTGACAACAAGCACCTCAAATATTCCAGAGTTTACCTGTGGAGTATATTCTGATGATGTCATGGAGATTATTGTGGAATTTTCAAAAACGAAGAGCTACCAGCCTACCATAAGAAATTTACTCTTTAAAGAACAATTTTCATCAGAAGCCAAATCAAAACGATTCCCAAAAGTGCACACACTTCAATTTTTTTTAGCTGTAAAAATGAATCTTTCAACAACAGCAGTATGTTGAATTATTCATAAGGTACAGAACCTTTTTCAAACAAGAATACTAGGCTCCAGAAAAATTTCACAGAAAAGGGTACAAATCTGAAATACCAACATACACCAAGTATCAAGCCTCACAACCAGATGAGATGACAGCATATCTATATAGCAAACAGCAATAATATACCTGTAAGAATCCAATAATGTCCTTTGGGGATGCCAAGAATATAGAACATAAAACTTCCAAAAACTTAGAAGAGAAAGCCCGTATCGCTTTCAAATTTTCCTCTGCTAGCTCTTTAGTATAGCGCTCCTTTGCTCTTCTTTCAGATTTGCTTATTTCATTCTCAGCAAGAATATCCTCTTCTCTAGGAACTGACAAAGCTTCCTTGTTTTGTTTAATTAAAATCTAAAAAGCATTCAAGTCAAAAGAAAAATTAAAGCCGCTCAAAAGCACATAAAAATTTGTGTGACTTAAACAGGGGTAATGTGAAGCACCTGAAGACTGGAACAAATGATACTATGTAAGTCAGGCTGGTTTTGGAGGGTGTCACGTAAAACACTCTGTAGAACTCTGAAGTTGCTTGCAGTATCACATGGATAGTTGCAACAAGATGGTAACAAAGACCAAAGTGAGTACACATAACCTTCTGCTCTCTTGGCGGAGAAAAGCTTATCGTTCTTTAAAAGCTGTTCAAATGCATATATTGGAAACATAGTCAGGGTGCAGTTCGAAATGAAAGTTTTTTTTTTTGCTTTAAGCAGATATAATTTCTATGAAATGTGTAATACCTTAGGAATGCTCTTCTCTATGGCTCTAACAATGCCCATAATATCTCTCAAGAAAAATTGTATACTGACACCAACAATGTGCTTCTCTAAAACAGGGAGAATCCATTCATTTTCATCACATATTGACTGAATCTGCAGAATTTCAAGGACATTCTTTGGCCCCATTGCAGCAACTGCTGAACCAAGACATGCATTGAGCTGCAAAACAGAAGCATACGAAGGTGAACCAGGAGATTAATTGATTATACATAGACCAAATTAATTATAGTTGCATGGAGGGCATGCAAGTCAACAGCTTTATCTATTGCCTATGCTCTTAGCAATATCTTAAGTTCTTAACCAGTATAAATTAGTTTGTATTATGCTGAAGAAAAAAGTGGTAGTTCTGCGGTGAAACAAGTGCACAACAATCATGATTTGACAACATTTCAGTAAGCCCAAGTGCTTCACAAGCAAACATACATTCTTATATATGGAAAGGTAGGTAAGCATGTAGGAATGAAGTGCATGCGCAGTTAAACGGAAAAAGGTACCTGCTTCCGGAAAGAAAAGTCGACATCTGACAAGTTTTGCATATCTGCCAAGTTCTTAAGTGCTTCAGGCAATAGGTGAGATGAAGATTCTCCTGTTGTTTCCCATTAGACATTAGTTTAGGAACTGGAGAGCTTAATATCAAGCAACTAGATATCAATAGTAAAAAAATATGGTCCAACTTAACAGAAAACAATTCGGCAGTTTGTTAATGGCAAGAGTACAAGTGCCCAACAAGAAATATGGTGAAAGCTAAATACGCTTTTCTGACCAGATGAGACATAAAAAATTAGGAGTTCCAAAATTGCTAAGCTATTGACAATAAAAATCACGATCTATAATCGCCATCACAACAGAATTAATAAGATGACACAAGAGGACAATTTTAATCTCCAGGCATTACCAAACAATGAGGGTATGCTAAAGCATTAGAAAACTTAATTTACAATCTAGATGGATGCAATGCCAACATATATGTGAAGGTGGATACGCTGAACAGCTGAAGCATTGGCGTACTTACCTAACTTGTCAAAAGCTACTGAAATCACATGAAATGATTTGTCCCAGACATCACTATAGTGGACATTTAGCAAACCCTCTAGGATAGCACATATCTTCTCTATGACCGTGGGATCAGACATTAACCCTTGATGTCTAGCCTTAATCTGGGTAATACCCTGGGACACCAAGTTTTCATCGATGCAATTATCTATTAAACCTTTGAAAGCCTCTGCAGCAGAAAATCTCGCTTCTTCAAATTCACTTGCCAATATATCTGACAATTTACAAGAGAAGATTTAGACAAAATACATAAATAGGATTCGTAAGTACCATAGATCAACTTAGAAAAGCCAAATTTGTGAGCACCAACCTCCAAGTGAAGTAAATACTAGCGGAAGCTTTACAACACATATGTTCTTATTCTGGTTAAACATTTTTCTAGTACCAACATTTAAAAGCCGTGCAATTGAAGCCATTTCATCTCCTGATTTTCTTTCTGTAGAGACCGATAGCCCCAAAGAGCACATAAGATCAAAGAGCATATCAGATTTAAGCTGCAGAGTTGGACTGTCACCAATGGCATGCAGAATCTCCAATATACTCCTTGTCAAAATTGGTTGATGAAGATCCAACAATGCTTTAAAATATTTTAGGATGGTATTGGAAGGCTTGGATGCCATAAGAGGAAGGCAGAATTTCAAAGCATTCAAAATATACAAGACCTCCTTAGCCCCCTTAGGTCCTTCATCTGCTACACCTGTACTTACAGCATTGGATCCACCAGCAAGCAGCAGAAAACGCTCAAAACATCTCGTTATTCCTTCGCTGGCCGGAACCAAAACAGCTTGCCGCTGGAAACTTAGGAGAATGCCTCGCAAGCATGAATGAGATTGCTTTCTCACCTACAACCCATTATAGTAAACTATGAATAATCTTCTACATGATAGAAAAACACTTACATCTCTGTTCTGAGTAAAGCTGGCTATATGACTAGAAAAACTGCAGGACATGAAAAATCCTTGTGCGTTATCTTTTGCTAGGTGATTAAATATCTGGGAAGTTTCAAATTTTCTACTAAAATGATAGTACTCTACCTTCGGCCGGTGATCGGTAGCGAGCCGTAGCACCACAGCGTAGAGCGGCTCCACTGCCTCCCAGCTCGCCTTCTCTCCCGCAGAGATCAAATGCGCGAGGCACCTCACCCCCGCCCTGACGCCGGAGTCGGGCGTCGAAGGGAACTCGAGCACGCGCACCACGTCGTCGGCGACCACGCGGCCGCGGGCTCGCACCACTGCGGTGGGGAGCGCGGGAACCGCCGCGGAGAGGAACGCAAGGAGGCCTCCGGCTACGTGGCGGTCGGCGGCGCCCGCCCCGCGCGCGCGAGCGGGCCAGCGCGGCGGCGGCGGCGGCAAAGTAGGCGACGGGCGTGGCGGCGATGCCCTGGTCCCTTACGGCCTGCGCCATGGCGGCGGAGGTGGCGCACAGATGCTGGTCGTCCTCCCGCCACGAGCCGCCGAGGCGGGCGAGGATGGCCGCCGCTAGGTCGGCCTCGCCGTCAAGGAGGGGGAGGTCGTCGTCGCCAGCGGCGAAGCGAGGGGTCTGGGGTAGCTCGGCCATGTCGATGTCGGCCATGGCGGGGTGGCGGGTGTGTGGGAAGCCGCACGCACCGGCACAAGGGGGAGAAGCGGTTAGGGTTTTGGGAGGTAGGACCGTAGGAGGAGACGGGCTAGTTGTTTTGTCTTTGGTGGGCGCGACTCAGTACCGGCCTTTTGGTGGGATCAGTGGGCTGGGCGCAGTTCAAATCGATAAATTGGGCCTTGTACTCGCATTGGAAGGTGTTTTGGGCATTAGTTCCTCTAGTTGACAAAAACTTATCGGTTTGAAATATTTATAGTTAAATTTTTAAAAAAATAGTTATTAACATTTTTAAAAATATTTAGATTGGTTGCATAAAAATTATATGCGTAAATTTTTCTCAAAACGTAATTTCATAATATTATAATTTTATTAGATTTTTTAATATATTATAATAGAAATTAGTGGTCAAAATTAAGTTTTGGGGACTATGTTAATGTTCAAAATGACAACTATTTGTGATTGGAGGGAGTATTTTAAAGTAAGAAGACTATGTAATATCTTGAACTTTGGTCAAAAGTCAATATGTCGTCTTGATATCTGATCTCCCAAACTTTGCAATCTAATTCAAAAAAAAACTTTGACCCGGTTTCGTATAGTGGTATTGCCCACGTAGCGCAATCAGTGGGCGGTTTTACTATATAGGATGATATGTTAGCCAAGTTAGATCAATAACAAAATTAAACCCATAGGGACTTCTCCCACACCCAGCTCCCATCCAGGCGTCTATGGCTGTTAGACCCTATTGGTCCCCCTCTCTATTTCCATTTTGACAAGAAGCTCATGTGGACCACATCAGTCATTTATCTAAACTTACCCAGCGTGTCATCCTACATAGCAAAATCACCCACTTATCATGCCCACGCGGTCAATACAACTATGCGAAACCAGTTTAGCGTGTTATCTTAATCGGATTGCAAAATTCGGGTGATCAAATGTTTGATTTCATAGTACGGGGTGTCGGACGGACTTCCAAACAAAGTTAGAGTGTTATATTGACTTTTCCCTTCTTTTTTTAAAGTTATATAAATATTAAAGCATAAATGAATGGTAATGGTGATTATTTACTCTTTCGTTTGATTTAAGATTTGTACACTTATATTAGGAGGTGAAGCATAGAATCACTTCTCATACTTCGAATGAACCATAGAGTCCAGTTGGTTTTTACGAAAAAAGAGAACTAAAACTTGCACCCGGAGTTCTTAAACTTGAACTAAAACTTGCACCCGGAGTTCTTAAACTTGAACTCTTTGTTATGCACTCAGGTGATTAACTGATGAATAGGCCTTTTTAGAGAAATCGCTGAATAATGCAAAGTACAGCTGGAGTAGGTTCACTGAGTGACTAAGGTTTATATCAACCTAAGGACAATAACTCGACCAGATAGAAGATTTGTTGTGTAATACACACTAATGATATAGACGTGAATCTAAGTGCTTCTTTGTAGATAAATGTTTTCATGCCATTGTTTTTGCAGTAAAAAAATCGTTTTTGCGTTAGAAAACATAACGGTTAAGTTACTAAAGGGCCGCTTTGTTTGTTGGGGGCAGTAGCCAGACCCATTCTTTGTGTTAAGGAACCTCGCTATCGAATAGTCTGGGGTTCCCGAACAGATCTGAATTGGAGAACAGAAACAAGAGAGACACGGTTTTAGGGAGAGCGACGGCGAATTCTTTATTGAATTTCTGAATCCTTGTACATAGGGGGGACCCCCCTCCTCCTTTTATAACGCTCACCTAAGGTTTCGGCTATGGGACCAACATGGGCCTTCAATGGGCCATGAGGTTTCCCAACACTCCCCCTTGGACCCTTTGCCGCGAGATGCATATGCCTCATTAAAACTCTAGAAAAAACCCAGTGGGAAAAATACTTGGAGAAAGAGTACATAGCATACGCTAACTATGTTGCACGAATTGCCTCGTTAAAACCTTATGCAAGAAAACTTCATGAAAAACTTGCTAAGGAAAAAAAGTACAATTCTCCCAACTTCAATTGCTAATCTTCGAGATTCATGTTGGGTATTCATAATTCATGCTCGAGATTCATGTGGGAGTATGTGAAATATCTCCCCCTGAATCTGCACTTCTCTAAGTCTCATCATCCCAATTCCTTTCACGCACCTTTCAAAGGTAGATGCTGGAAGTGATTTAGTGAACAAATCTGCAAGATTTTCACATGACTTAGTATGCAATATCTTGATCTCATTCATCTTATGCAATTCGTGAGCATAGAAGAACTTGGGGTTGATATACTTCGTGAGATTACTCTTCACATAACCCATGTGTGCTTGGGCAACACAAGCTGCATTATCTTCATAAATTATTGTGGGAGTTTGCTTAATGTTCAAGCCACATGACTTCTGGATGTGGTGAACCATTCTTCTGAGCCATGCACATTCACGAGATGCTTCATACAAAACAATGATTTCCGAGTGATTTGTCGACGTCAAGACAAGAGTCTGTTTAGACGACTTCCAAGAAATTGTTGTTCCTCCACATAGAAAAACATAGCCGATTTGGGACTTGCCAGTATGCGGGTCTGATAAATACCCAGCATCGGCATAGCCAACCAAATTCAATTCATTGTTTCTTCTGAAAAACAAACCAAGGTCTTTGCTTCCTTGGAGGTAACGGAAGATGTCCTTGATCCCTTTCCAATGCCTTTTGGTGGGTTCTGCATTGTACCGAGCTAGCAAATTCACAGCGAACGCAATGTCCGGCCTAGTGCGATTCGCAAGGTACATGAGCGCTCCAATTGCACTCAGATATGGGAATTCCGCTCCCGTGACTTCCTCCCCTCTTCTCTAGGTGCAGTATGGGTCTAGGTGCGCTTGGAGTGACCTTCCGACCATTAGAGTCTTTGCAGGATATGCTTTTTCAAAACCAAATCTTTCCAACACTTTCTGTGTGTAGGTTGATTGGTGTACCAAGATTCCTCCTTGGACATGCTCAAGCTGCAAGCCTAAACAAAACTTGGTTTTACCCAAATCCTTCATTTCAAACTCAGACTTCAAGTATGAGCATGCTTCTTCAATTTCTTCATCCGTCCCAATGATGTTCAAGTCATCTACATAGACGGAGATTATACAGAATCCATTCGGGATCGTCAGATAAACACACATGGACAATCTTCGCTGTTTGTGTAGCCTTTCTTGCAGAGAAAGTCACTCAAACGATTGTACCACATTCTTCCTGATTGCTTCAGCCCATACAATGATTTCTCCAATTTCACACTGTACAGGTTTCTATTTGCTCCGTCTTGGTTCGGGATAGGAATTCCTTCCGGTACTTTCATGTATATCTCCGAATCCAAGTTTCCATACAAATACGCTGTGACAACATCCATTAGCTTCATTCTCAACTTCAAGTTAACTGCCATTGAGATCAAATATCTAAAGGTAATTCCTCCTATGACCGGAGAATAGGTTTCTTCATAATCAACTTCAGGACGTTGAGTGAAACCTTGAGCTACGAGCCTTGTCTTGTACCTTACAACTTCGTTGTTTTCATTTCTCTTTCGAACAAAGACCCATTTGTGACCTACGGGGTTTATATGGGGAGGTGTGCGGCATACGGGCCCAAAACACCTCTCTCTTGTTCAGAGAGACTAACTCTTCAGTGATTGCCTTTTTCCATTCTTCCCAATCTAGCCTTTTCTTGCACTCTGCGAGAGATGCAGGCTCGGGATCATGATCAATGATCGAGGCAATCTTCTTTGCAAAGTATGCATCAACGTTGGCTGTTGCTCTATTCAGGGATTCTCCTGTTATTACAAAGTTTATGGCCATTTCTTCATGGGTGCTTCATGCACTTCTACTTGCTCTTCACTGCTATTCCCTATCGCAGGAGCAAGTTCCTTTAGCTTTTCATCGCCTATGTGTGCGCACACATTATTTTCGGTGGCTTCTGCAGTGGAAGATTCAAGTCCGAATTGCCTTTTCGTTGGCTTCTTTCCGGTGCAGTCTCAACTGCTCCCTTCTTTCCTTGGGGCATTTTCGTGATTGGTTGTGGTAAGTCCTCTCGCCCAATTTTCTCTAGATGTCTCCGGGTACTTTGGGTTTGAGGAGCCAGGTTTCCTGTTCTTTTTCTTTGAGGCCTCTGAACAGGCTGAGGGATACCTTCTATTTTCTTTGGTATTTCCACCCTCTTGTGCATTTCTTGCTGGTACATGCGACTTAACCACGCCCTTCAGATCACAAAAATGATCAGGCAGTTCATTTGCTAAATTCTGCAAATCAATTATCTTCTGGACTTCTTGATTTGCTTCATTAGTGCGGGGTCATGTGCGGGGATCCAGTGGAATGCCATATGATTTCGGCATTTTTCATCCAAAGGTTGATTTCTCCCTAATGACGGAAACGATCCTCGTCAAAGATGCAATCGTGAATCGGGTGTATGAAAGTCTCCATCATGGGTTCCAAATACCGATTATGGATGCACTCTCATTACCAACGATATCCCGGACTTGCGGAGAGGGCCCATTGCGATCACCGAGGGGTGTATGCAGTACATATACCATACACCCAAATTTTCTAAGATGGGAGATCTTGGGATGATCCGTGCACAAGCCGCATAGGAGAATGGATGTTGTAGACCGACGGTCTAAAATTGATAAGAGCTGCTGCGTGCAGGACTGCGTGTCCCCAACAAGTGTTGGGCAAGTTACAACTCTGCAAAAGTGGTCTGGCAATTAACTTAATCCTCTTTATTAGTGCTTCTGCTAGTACATTCTGCGTATGGACGTGCGGTACGGAGTGCTCAACTGCTATCCCTGTTGCAGTGCAATAATCATCAAATGCCTTTGAAGTAAATTCCCCAGCATTGTCCATTCTAATGGACTTCACGCGATGATCAGGGAAAGCATTCTTAATTCTTATGATCTGCGAGATCAGCTTTGCAAAAGCATGGTTTCTTGTTGACAATAAGCATACATGCGACCATTTCGAGGAAGCATCAATGAGCACCATAAAGTATCGAAACGGCCCTGGCAAGGGCTGAATCGAACCGCAAATATCCCCCTGGATGCGTTCGAGGAATACAGGGATTTCACTTTGCACTTTCATGACAGAGGTCTAGTTATTAATTTCCCGATGGCACATGTAGGGCACACAAAATCTTCATGATTCGGGAAATTTTTAACATTAATGCCATGACCTTGTGAGTTGTTCACTATATTTCTCATCATTCTAAGACCAGGATGGCCTAATCTACCATGCCATAAAGAAAATAACTCAGAGCTTCTAAAAACAGTCTTCAAGGAAGTATACACTTCGGGTGCATGAATATTCGTGTAGTACAACCCAGATTCATATGAGGGATATTTTTCTAATACCATTTTTCCACATACCGCGTGCTTCACAATGCACAAGTATTCTTGGCCATTTTCTTCATTGGTTTCTACGTGAAAACCATTGGCGCGGATGTCTTTAAAGCTTAAGAGAGTGCGCGTTGATTCAGGGTACAAAAGGGCTTCTTCAATTACCAAGGTTGTACCCATAGGCAATATAATAGTGACTCTTCCTGAGCCGATTACATATGTGTCGCTTCCTGCGATCGTAATAATCTTTCCAGCGTTCTTCGTGATCGACTGGAAGTATTTAGACTCTCTTAAGATGGTATTTGTTGTGCCACTATCAACAATGCATACCTCTTCCATTTGGGCGCTACACGATTTCTAGATGAAAGGAATATAATTCTAATCAAACAGAGGCAAAATAATTCAAATATTGCTTCTAAATGAAAGAATACTAGAAAAAAGAATAAATTGCATATTTATTCATAAGATAAGTATGTTCTTCTAGAGCTTACAAATCATTATCCAAAAGAAAATGCTAACAACCATAATCTAAAAGAAAATGCGATTCATGCATTTAAACGGCAGTGCACGGTTTGATCGTTCTGCTCGACGGTAGGTTTCACGTCCTGCGAGGACCCTAAACCAATCGCAGCACGGAGCTTCTTGCCCCCAAGAACTATCTTCACGTCCGATGCCCAAGTGAGGTAGTTCTGACCGTGCGGGGCCAGTTCTTCAAACTCACGATTCACGATTCATGATTTCAAAATTCCGACATTAGATTACTGCGTGTAATCTAATAGAAAATGGTTGCAATAAGCATAAAGTACAGAAAATAAATTGCTATGCATTGCAGTATACAAAATAGAGCAATGAATTCAAAATCATAAAGAATATTCATAAACAGAGAAATAAAGCTAGAAAAAATAGAAACAGAGACAAAAATATTTCTGGATTATCTGGCAATTTTTCAAAATTTTCTGCAATTTTTTTCACTTTTTCTTTCCTTTCCTTTTCTTTCTTTCCTTTTTTTTTCTCTGGTCGAAAGGCCTTCAGGCCGCTTCCCGCCTGGCCACATGGGCCTTCAGCCCACCGAGTAAGCTCCTTAAGGCACGGCGGCTAGGGTTTCCAACCCTAGCCTCCATTCATTTCTTGTGCACACGGGGCGGACCAGTGGGGAGGCGGCGTCGGCGTGGAGATGTGCTTCGTGCACGGTGACGGCGACGGCGCGACTAGGCGCTCGGGTGCTTCGTGCACGGCGACCGGCGCGAGTTGGCGGCGGCGGCGACGGCGAGGCTAACCGGAGGGCGTCGGCACCGCTCCGCTCCGTCGGTATCGATCGGCGCCACCGCCGCTTTGGGTGCCGTCGCGGCGCTGTCTCCACTTCGGATACCGCCGCCGTGAGTGTCTCATTGCTTTTTCAGCGCCCGCGGCGCCGCCGGCCGCCGAGCATCGGCGGGTGGCGCCGGGCTACGTCGCGGCGCCGCCGGGTTTCGCCCAGGGTCGACGGCGGCGGGCGCGAGGCCGAAGTCGGGCCTCGTTGCCGGGCAATGGCGGCGGCGGCCGGGCTCGGTGGACGCGGCGCAAACCGACCAGCGGGGCCGGCGCCGGCTCCCTCGGCGCTGGCGCGGAGCGGCGACGCGGCGAAGCGGCGCTTCGTGCGCGGCCGACGCAGATTGGTGCGGCGCCGACCGAGGCGGCGTGGCGGCGGCGCTTCTTGCGCGGCATCGGCGAGCGAGGCTGCGAGCCACGGCAAGCCGGACGTGACCACGCGGCGACAAAGGCGGTGTGGCGTCGCTTCGAGCGACGAGCACGGTGGCGTGGCGGCTTTGAGCGTGGTCTTGCGGCGCGAAGCGCCGTCGGCGGCGCCGCCGCCGCTTCTTCTTGGCCGTCTGCGAGCGGTGAAACCGAGGCGCGGCGGGCGTACGAGCCGAGGTCGCGGCCGAGGCGCTTCGTGCATGCGGCGCGGACGAGACCCGAGGCCGGAGGCGACGGAGGGCGGGCACCGAGGAGGCACGGCTTCATGCCGAGGCGGTGGCCGGGCGCCGGAGGTCGAGGCGGCAATGCGGCGATTTCATGTCGTCTTGCGAACCAAAACCGAGAGCCATGTTTTCACTTTATTTTTCTTTTCGTGATAAAATGATGTAGTAACCGTCTGCATCGATTTGCTTCGAGCGTTCTTCGAGTAGCTTCGTGCCACGTAGGATAGAAGCATGCATAGAAAAAGCACCGATCAGATTCAATCGTCGAATTCTCACCTTTCTCACCTTTTCAATCTGAACTTCGGTAGAGCTTCGTGCTGATAACGTGTTAAGGAACCCCGCTATCGAATAGTCCGGGGTTCCCGAACAGATCTGAATTGGAGAACAGAAACAAGAGAGACACTGGTTTAGGGAGAGCGACGACGAATTCTTTATTGAATTTCTGAATCCTTATACATAGGGGGGATCCCCTCCTTTTTTTATAGCGCTCACCTAGGGTTTCGGCTAAGAGACCACCATGGGCCTTCAATAGGCCATAAAGTTTCCCAACACTTTGGACGACAAAACCTCGGTCAAATTGGACCTCCTAAGACGTATGTATGTCTATTTGAGCTTGACATTTAGGCCAAATGGGCTAGCTAATTAGGACAGAAAACTAGCACTACTACATCGCTCATTGTCGCTTCCCTGCCAAACATTCTTTTCGGCAGGGTTGGCTATCTGCACCAAAACATAGGACACCCATTGACCCCTGTCTACACCTATCAAACTCTGAAAACATACTAATAGTTATACAAGCAAACCGCGCGCGTGACATCAAACTGACGGAGCCGACGAGCATCCCTGCGCGACAACAACCGCGCGCGCGTGCACTTGTTTAGCGCTACGCCGTCGCCCTTGCTTATGTCAAGCCTCAAGCGCATGCCACCCGTCTCTGAGTTTTGTCTGTCTGCATCCGATGGCACTCGCATGGTTAGATGTTCCGGATTCGTGGCAGCCACTGGCGAAACCGCGGTCCGGATCGCGCGATCTGATTCACAGCGGTGCGTCATACTGTTTTTGTGTGGAGGAGATGAACCCAAAATCGATGGACAAGAGAGAGAAGAGATGTACACAAGAGGGAAGGATGACGGCAGCTCATCACCTTCATCGTCGCCTCTGTTGCTAACACCACCGCCATCACCACCAGAGGATGTCGTCGCCACTAGGGCATGCCGCTAGGCGCCATGGCGGTCGGTGATGCGGATGAGGGAAGACAAGGCGGTGGGAGAAGTGGAGACGACGACTATAGGAACTAGAAGAGATGAAACGTCGGGAGGAGTGGAGGCGGAATGGGGACGACCGCGTCGGGATGAATCATATGGTGGAGGAGGAGGTTAGGAGAGAGATAGACTAGTTAGGGGAAGGGCATCAGGATGGGCTCGTTGGGCTGTTTGGGGTGAGGGGTACAATAGGATCGGATAGATACCTGACCGACTAAACGGATCTATTCGGATCGAATTCGGATAGTCGTGTCAAATAGTTGTCAGATTCGACATCGGTTTCAGATAGTTCATTTCGGATTTGATATCAGATTCGGAAGATCACTATTTGTCGGATTGGAATATTCTGATTATATTCTCAGATAATTCCGAATAACTCTATTTGAATATTCGGATTAGGATATTTAGAGTCTATATTCTAGCAGCTTCAATTGGGCTTAACCAAATAGCCCAATCTATACCCTCCCTCCACGATCCACCCTCCTACCACCATCCCGCCGTCCAATGCTACCGCCAACAAAGATTGACATGCAAGAATATGCCTCCACTTGCCTACATGAATACCTAGTATTTTTTTGCAAAACATAAATGAATATTTGATACTTTTGCAACTTTGTTGGACTATCTGATAAAATAACTTGTTAAATTGCGATAATCCTATTGCATGTTGAACTCATACGATTGATTAATCATTGTTATATGTGTGCTATATGCGATATCTGTTTTCGCACGATATTTGACAAGAAATATTCGGTACCATATTGATTCTGCTCCGTATTCGCTTTGAATTTGTGACAGATATTATCCACGTCATAGTCGTATCTGGCACTATCCGTATTCAACTCTAAATCCGACAAAAAATATAGTTTAGAATACGAAAAAAGTGATATCTTATCAAATCCAAGCTGGTTGCACCTCTAGTTTGGGTTAGACCAGCCGAGTTGCCACGCTCCATCTCTTCTCTTTTTAATTTTTTTGTAACTTTTACAGCTACGTAAGAATCCATTATGTAAAATTCTGCGATTTGCTTAGTGTTTTGATCTTCATCGTGAGAAAATATAAGGTATACCAAAGTTAGCATATTGAAATCATTGGGTTCGCGAACCCATCTTGAATTCGCGAACCAAAGAAGTATACCCTGACGAACCCTATTTTTGCAGAGCAGCGTACCGTGAAGCCGAACCTGAATCGCGAACACATAGAAATGCGAATCTGATAACGCACAACCACATATGCGCCGATTGTTGCACTGCCCAGGCATGGCCTCCTAAACTCTCCCACGGCACGCCTGCAAATTGGGCTAACACTGTGACGCATCAACGTCGCGCGTGCATTTGTTTAGCGGTAATATCTACTGTTCTTTACGCTCTGAACTTTGTCTGCATGCAGCTCATCATCATCTTTCGGCAGCATTTGAGTTGTTCGATTGTTACAAGTTAGCACAGCCATATGTATGCATGCGTTGCGTGAACGCGCCAGTGCCGCCCCTCTGGCCGGTATCCTGTAACAAGATAAGAGTTCGAGAGGTGCTTCAATGCTTTTTTTTTTACTGTTGTATAAATATTAAAGCATGAATAAAGGGTAGATGAAGATTACTTATCCTTTCACTTGTTTCAAGATTTGTGCAACTTAATTAGAAAGAAAAGCATTGAAGCACTGCTTTGTTCTACTAACTAGTTCAGTGCCCGTGCATTGCTATGGAAAACAAAATTAATAACGAAACATAAAAGTCAAGCAATAAAAGAAAATGGCTGTGTGTTGCTACGAATAAAAAAATCATGTTATCTAACACATTGAGTTGGCTTATATCAAGTCATCGACTCGATTGAAGTAACCAATGAACTCGCCTGACCCGCATCGTGTCTTCTCCACTGTACTTGATCTACACTCCTCCTGGTGTGCACACCTCCTCGACTCCATCGCCACGCCTGATTATGCTCTGCTCCAATGGCAGCCTTTGTCAGGCTTATCCCGCTATTCCTAGCCGGAATCATAAAAAAACCTAGGAATTATGAAAAAAAATCATATTTGATGATAACGTTTTACTATATATATCACCTTCTTTTCATAATCAGGTGGTAGACAGATCGGAGAACCGTAGAGGGGTCAGAAAGGGAACCTTGCCGAGGACGAGGAGCTGCAGCTGTGTATCGATTGGCTGGTGTCGCTCCATAGCCACCTTCCACGTGGGCACGGCCATCGATAGTTGTGCTTGCGCGCGCAGAACCACGAAATCCGACTGAATTGCCCCACGCGTGGAGAGAGTCGAAAGCTTCGCAAACTCAGCTTGAAAATTTTTCAAATTAGAAAGTTTCAGCTTGAAAAATTTTCAAATAGAAAATTCTCAAATTAGAAAGTTTAAAGTTGAAAATTTTCAAATAAAAAGTTTCGATTAAAAAACTTTCAGTTTAAAAACTTTCAAAAACAGTTAAAAAATAGAGAAGGATGAATGGGATAACGCTGAGTAAGGAAAAAAATGATAAAAGGAATGAAGTGTTGTTACTTATCATAACGAGTGGACATCCTAACCGCACCATCAAATTAGCTATTCCCGAACATTTTTTCATTGCACTAACGCCTCTTCTTCTTTTCCAGAAATCATTCCATAGCGTTATTAACACTTGCCCAAGAGCCTTACAAAAAGCAGAATATTACCATCACCACCGTTACGACTTGTATGGCTAAACGAATCGTGCACCGTCGAAATCATTAGGTGCACGACGTCTGCCTGAACCTGAGCCACCGATTCCGGAGGTCGAACTCCCAGAGGTGCTCCTGCTGCAGGATGTCGCTGATGACGAACACCCCGGGCCACGCACCCTCCTGCGGCCCAATGCATTTCACGCCGGGCGCAGCGTCGATCTTGTAGCTCTTCGTCGGCGGTTCCAGTTGCGCCGACCCAGCGAACTTCACCGTTAGCTTTGTGATGACCGATGCAACAGCCATCCAGTTGTAGCAGTAGTCGAACGGGTCCATACTCACCCGCGGCAGACCAGCGAGTTGCTTGCTCAGCGCCGAGACCACACCCTTGTACGCCGAGTTGGCGAGGATCGTCAGGCTCGTGCCGGAGTCCAGTATCGCGCCGCCCTTCCTCTCGACGTTCCACACTTCGCCGGGGATGTCGAGGGCCTCGCCGGCGATGGAGATGGCCTCCACCGTCAGGGCGTAGAACGGGCTCGTCCGACCGTTGAGAAGTAGCGGCGTCTGCGGCGACGACGCGGCAGCGGAGCTGGAGGCCGTGTCTGAGCCTGGGTCGAAGGTGAGGTAGCTGGTAGCGTTGCGCGGGGCGAGGTGATCAACCAGGTAGTAGGAGAAGCGGCCGCTGAAGCGCGCGGCGGCGTGGGACACGAAGGGGATGTTGTTGTTGCCGAGGCTGAGCACGTCGCCCGAGGCCTGGAAGCTCTGGCCGTCGTACGAGGTGGTGCACCCCAGCACCACGTCCTGGAGCTTCGCCTTCTTGTCTGGCCCTCCGCCGGACAGCGCAACGGTCGCCGAATTGGTGTCGACCAAGCCGCGCGCCGACAAGCCGTCTTTGTACCTGCCACGTCCACGATTAGGTGACGTTAGTTTAGTTAGTTAGGATGAGGACGGGTACGCGGCGACGTCAACGTCGACAGCCGTGGTGTCGCTCATGGTTCTCGCTCGGCTTGCTCTGTTTCTTGCACGCGCGAGGCGAGGCGGGGTGGGGCGGATGGCTACGATTGCATGCTTATAAGACCACGACACGTACGTATGTTTCCTTGATTTGCGCGCTGTGATGGCGCCATCACAGATTCACGGCTCAAGACAAACAAAGTAAAATTTTCTTTTTCTTCTATCCAAATTTTACATAATCTTCTACAGAGATATCAATTTGCAATCAATTATCAAATTGTGGTATGATACACTACTACATTCTTTTTCTTCTGTCCAAATTTTACGTAATCTTTTATAGAGATATCAATTTTCAATCAATTATCAAATCGTGATATGATACACTACTACTTTCCTTTTCTTCAATAGAGATATCAATTTCCAATCAATTATCAAATCGTGATATGATACATTACTACTTTCTTTTCAAATTTTACGTAATCTTCTATAGAGATATCAATTTCCAATCAATTATCAAATCATGATATGATACACTACTACTTTCCTTTCAAATTGTGGAGAACGGACCACCGCCACCAACTGGTAATTAGAAGTAGTAGAGATTTAGTCACGAAGATCAGGTTAAACATGTGGTCGCCATTAAGAAATCCCCAGTTACTGCCTCGAGAACGTTTGCGTCCGAGAGGGGGGAGGCCCGGCCGGCGGTCACCGTCAGAGGGTTGGGCCGACGGTCGGTTAAACTAGCATTGCTGCTGCCATCATCACCTACCTCGAAGTAAAAGCTTCAATCAGAAGACGGATTTCTCAGAGTGAAAGTTTCATGTGGTTAAAGAACTGAGCTTAGACAGCGACTAACAGCTCTTGTGTTCGATTAAACTCGCTAGATTTTCTTCTCCTTCGAGTTAACAACACCGGTTCAAGGAGATGGATATGGATGGATGGATATCCGAGGTTTGGTGGTCTGCCATTTGATCGATGAAAAAGGTGCCTTTAATTCGAGGCAGGTCCGGGATCCTTTTCACCAGAAGTTAGGTCCTTTTTAGACAACCATGTCTTCCTACCACTTGTGCTGCCGCCTATATATATGCCACGCCGCTAGTAGCTGCTAGCTGGCTCAGCTCGATCACCATGCATTTCTGTTCTCGATTGCTCATTCCATTCTCTCTTCTGCTCTGAGAGCTGCACAAATGGCAGAGGAGATCGATCGAGATTGATGAGGTGCATGAGGAGGGGCGAGCAAACCGTGCTGGAGAAGCAGGGCACGTGCTCGATTGGGCTGCGGCGCTTGCAGCACGTGCGCTCCTTCTCCAGCATGGCTTCTCGCCCCGTCGATCGTTTCGGTGTGCGTCGCGCTGCGCAATGCGAGGGATGATCGATCGAGGGATGGCCGGATGCATTGGTAAGGCACTGTGTTTGTTTCTTGGTTAGGCTCGAATGTAGCTGGTAGCTCAAAAGTTAGTCGGCAACAAGGTCGTAGATGGTGCTCGAATTCTAATTGACTTGTGAGAGCTTGTCAGTGGAAAGTCATGGAGTCATGGAAACCCGTAGAAAATTGCATGAACATTTTTGGAGCAAACCGAATGCTAGCGAGCTTGGTCATAAATTGTATGCTATGTTAAAAGGAAGGTTCAGCCACATTTGAAATGGTTTACCTGAAATTGACAAAATGGCATCGACCTTTCTCCTGTCAAGTTATTCCTTTCTCATCTCTCCTTCACCGCTGACGGAGTTTTCCATAAAGAAAGTTATTTTTTTTTCCTGTTTCACGTTCATTTCTTCCAAAGTTTTCCAATCTAATCATGACTCACTCATATTAGCAACGTAGCATAAGGATAGCATGGGTATCAGTTAATCAGTATGAGCAAAGCAAGGTTTGGAACCAAGCATGAGGACAACATGGGTATCACATGTGCAAGGCAAGGTTTGGAACGAAGCATAAGAACAACATGGGTATCAGTATGAGCAAAGCAAGGTTTGGAACGAAGATGCATGCATAGTAAGGCATGACATACTGAATTCCAGTAAATTATCTTTAGTAAGAATAGATGAGACTTCTTCAGAGAGCAAAGTTGCAGGTGAGGGAAGCAAACAGTAACAGAACAGTGTTCAGTTCGTCCTATGGAAAACTCAGGTATGTTCTTAGCCCCACATACTGTTCCAAGTAAAAGGTAGCTCTTTGATTAGAATCATGCAGTCTCGAGATTGTTCGTGGCAAAGCACTAATCTTTCCTACTGCACATGGTACGGACAGACCAATATGACAGGAATCAGGAGATGCTTCTATATATGTACAAACAGAAGAAAACAAATTATCAGTGGTTTAGTACTTCAGAGTGTTCTATTCAATGTAGTACATAATGATAAGCTAGCTGCTTCTCCATGCCCCTAGAATAAGAGAACTGTGTGTAAATGAGCTGTTCCTGGCATAGTTTTTACATTAGTAGTATCACACATGCATCCTTGTCCATGTCAATTGCGAGTGCGAGCCGTTCATTTCTTGATTACTTTGCATCTTTACTCTTGCTACAACATGATCTACGGACAAATATCATCAAGTAAAAAGAGTGTTTCATCACAGAAGGGTGTGAAACACAATTCCCCTTTCCGAGGGTAACTAACCGGAACGACACACTGCAGACGGGCAGTTTTTTCACTATCATGCTACTGCAAGCAAACAGATAATTCTGATTGTGACAGATCATAGACTATAGGATAAGAACATCAGAACAAACCGTCTAGGTTCAGAAGTTTCTCCATCTTTGTTCTTCATGATGGGGGGTCTACACAAACTACACTGCATCAACGAATAGTAACCGGATAACATATTTCACATGTTCTTAGAATCAACACCTAAAGCACAAGGTTCAGACGATTTCAGGCAGCAACCTAATTTCCAAATTCTTATTTCTAAATTTTACAACAATTATATCCCAAACGCTTCAAATTAGTCAGTTCCTGCCACAGTTTAATGATCGAAATGAGAAGAACGATCGATGAGCTGCAACAACAAAATCAGTCAGCACCAACATAGTGGTGAAAAGAAAAATAGAATGATATGAAAAAGGACCCAAAAAAACTTGATGTTAAGATCTTATTAGCATAAGTATATTTACCTTTTGGTGATTTCTCCTGTGGAACTATCTCATTCGGTTCAGACTTTGCAGGAGAAGCAGCTACAAGGCTTTGCAAAGAGCAAGCTGCAGAAAATTTCAAACGTGTTAGTAGTTAGAAAGAATCACACTGCAAATATCCTAAGTTGATTAGTACAGATTGTGAGTTTGTTATGTAAAAAATATGCAGACTTTCTGGGAATACTGAGGAGAACATGAGATGAAAATTACCCTGTGGAGAGACGGCATAACCGTGATCCAAATCATCAGAGGCAGCATCCGAGGAGCCCATCCTCGGCTTGATCGAATCAGTGGACTGCCACCCTCCGCTCGCGCTGTCGTCGTCGACCAGTGAGGGCACGGACGGCGTCGTGCACTCGATGACAGTAACTTCCCTGCCTCTGTTTTTCTTCCCGAAGCTCAAGAATCTCATGAACCCTCTCGCCGTCTCTTTCGGTGACCGCGCCGCGCCGGAGACCCTGCTTCCCGAGCTGCCCGGCGTTATCAGGACACTCTTCTCGGCGCTCTCCTCGCGTTTCTTCCGTATCAGCGCGGCGTCGGCTTCGAGCAGCCTCTCGATGCACTGAGCCCGCGAGCTGCAAGAAGGCGGGCTGTTGGGATGGGAGCCCCCTGACCTGCCGGAGAAAGAGGGCTCGTCGGAGCTTTCTCTTGCTGGAGCTTCTTCGGCGTTCGTCGTCGCGATTTCCGCGGCAACGGCGTCGGGGGTTGCCGTGGTCTCTTCGGCAATACAGTCATCGTTCTTCTTGCCATCGAGCTCTGGTTTAGCATCTGAACCAACCAAAGCGTCAGAAAGCCTCATGGCCTCCTCCTCGACAACGTCCTTCTTGATGTAGACGTAGCTCGGCTCGGTGTCCGAGTCACTGGTGATCTCCCCATTCGCTTGCTTCTCAGGAGACACCGCAAGCTCATTGCGTTTCTCAACGTTCTTCGCTTCAGCCTCAACGTCTGGAGTACTGTCCACTACCTCGCTGCAATCTGAATCCGGCGAGGCGGCTCGTGCATTCGCTGCACCGGTGCCATTGCCACTCCTAACGAACGGCCTTGGGGGAGAATCCTTTTGAGGTTCATCGTGGCCAACAGTTTGTTCGGCTGAACAGCTCTGCACCGGTGCAGCCACGTAGGTGTTCGGTAGAACCGCCTCCTTGAGATTCTCCAGGCCACCGGAGCTATAACATCGGGGCAGGGAGCGCGGCGGCTTCGGTCCAGTCTTGGAGAAGCCGTGCTCTTTCGACGAGCTCTTGTTCCCTGATAGCGCCTTACGTTTTGGCGCGGTCGTTCCGGCGCCGTTGGGTCGCGCTCGATGGTTGTCCTTCCTGCTGGCGTCAGCCGCGCCGGACGGTGGCTCTGATGGCGGCGGTTCTTGCGACAGCGCTCGCCGCCTCCCGACGTTAGAGTGGCTGCTCTTCCTGGTGGACGACGAGAAGCTCCTGGTGCGCGCGTGCTTCTTCCCGGAAATCCTGCTTGGAGCAGCGTCGGAGCTTCTTCTCTTCTGGCCGTCGTCCTCGATCTGCTGCTGCACATGACACAGAGCTCCGGTTAGACCTGTATTGTGCATATCATGATCTGTCGAATAGAGACGATCTACGACAGGCCGAGCAGTAATCTGTTGGAATTAACCCGGTGACAGTTCATGGCGCCGTCCAGGCCGGCAGTAATTGACGGGGAAAACAAAGGGTTTGAACGATGCAACCACGAACGTTTCTTCCTGGTCTTGAACTTTCGGCAGCCGACAATGAAGAGTTTATCTGGATGGTAATCTCATTTTTATTCTTCGACACACTCTCTTTTCCAACCCATTTCCGTGGACGATGAGTTGACTGTACACACAGGACATTCGATGGTACAGACGTACATCTATATAAGTAAAAACAATAAGTGATATTCAAGGCTCCTTCATTTTAAGTGCAAGAAAATTCCACGATAATTTAAAAAAAAGTCTTATAAATTATTACATTAATCAAAAAATAATAATAATAATCGTATTCCAATATCCACCTTTTTTATGTAGCCAGATCATAACGGTACAGATTAATCACATATAGATATTACAATTATATAACAAATACAATCGTATTTCAATTATAGAAAATAGAGTTGTATATCAAAGACAACTGTATCGTGATATCAAGCCGCGTAGTTGCGCTAGTAAATCTCCTAGTTTACATTAACACCATGTACAATGTGATTTAAATGTCACTAGTACATTACTAGTACTAGAGTAGTTGTAAAAGAATTGAAGTTAGCGCCTGTTTTTTTTTTATTCTGGATTTTGGTCACAAAAACAGAATAAAAAACAAACAGTCCGATTTTAATAATCGATTCTCACAATCCAGCTCACCCATATACACTAGAATCCACAATTCACTTCATATGTGTTTTTGGATTCTAAATTTTAGAGAATCAGCTTCTCTACAATCACAATCCATAATCAGCTTTTAGAGAATCCAAAACAAAAACAAGCATGCCCTTGATAAGCGCAAGGCTGACAGCGATTGTAAACGCAGGGGATGTACGCGAACGCCTCCACGGGGAAGGATATTCAGTAGAATATATATGAGAGGAGACTTCAGGCTCAAAGCGTGATATGCTGTACTGGCACACGAAATCTGGATGCTGCTGCCTGCACGCTTCTGCCAACTAACTCGCACCTCTCGCCGTGCGTGAGGTGCAGTAGTTTCTGGTCATGGCTTCACTGTTTCCATCCAACATTTTTTTTCATCGTGCCTTCATAGTTAAAAAAAAACGCTTTACCCGCGTAAATTACTTCCCTTTGGACCGTGGCAAACGGACTTTTCACTTCTGAAAGATGAATATCATGTTGCAAAACAAAGCTTGACGGGAGAGAGATGCGTGCAAGTAGAAGAACGGTGCTGCACTAGCTAGGCAACATGTGTGCGGCCGGGGAGATCAACAATTCAACAGAAACCAGCGTCCGGACGTTCGATTACTGTTTATTTTATCGGACGCTCGCTGCAACATTTTTTTTTCAACGTTTGCAACATTTTGTTTCGCGCGTACATTTCTACTGTTATCGAAGGAAAAATATTTCATACGTAGGAAAAAAAATATTTCACGTGTAGGAAAAAATGTTGCAGGCGTCCGAAAAAATCAGGCACCCGATCACAAGTCATTAGGATTCAACAAAGGCATGGCTGCGTCTGCGTGAAGTATATATCAAGTACGTACCATCTGTTGTAAAACAGACCGAGCAGCGAAGGCCAAATTATTGTACTGGTGACCAAAACTTGTTCGCCCAAGCGTACGTTAAAAACGCTCGGCAAGAGAACGGGAATGCGTCACTTCTGTCGCCCAGGAAACCATTATAGAATAACCTAACTTGTGCATCTTCCGTACAAAAATATTAAGCGTGGTTTAGTTTGATATGGTTCCTAAAATTAAGTTTTGACCGTTAATTTTTTTATAGTATTTTTAAAAAACTACAAAATTATAGTTGTAAGAAAAATATTTTCAAATCTCTACTACTTCTAATTAGGAGTTGGTGGCAGTGGTCCGTTCTTCTCTAGAGTATCTGATTCGTTGGATCTGATATGAACGGCTGAGATAGAAGATGATTTAATCTTATCTTAGATGGAAGAATTTTATCATATCTTTTTTGAATAGAAATATTATTTTAGCATATCTCTATTCACATGTTCTTACTATGAAAGGATGTTATCCATATATCTTATAAATGGAAGGATTTTCTCATCATGTCCTGTATAGATAGAAGGATATACTCACCATATCCCATAATACGGGAATTCTATCTCATCATATCTGGAAATGCATAAATTAAAAGGAAAGAATCACGCAGCCAAATCACGTGCCAATCACGAAGATATCGGGGAGACCTAACTTCTATCCGCTCGCGTACGTTGCCTTCTGCTTTCATCTACTCCCTATTAGAGGGCACCCACTCTCATCTCCAGGAGGACAGGCCGGTCGGTAGTGGAGACACACGCAGGAAGAGAAGAGAAGAGAAAGGCTGCGTACAAGAAGTAAGAAGATTTCCTGCAAGAGGAAAGCAATAAATTTCTTCTCCTTCAATGGTAAAGATTGATATCTCTCTACTAATTCTAATTAAGAGTTAGTATTTGATTCGTTGGATCAATATGAACGGTTGAGATGGAAGAGGATTTAATCCGATAGTCAAATCTCTTCGGAGGAACAAACTTTTCTTACTATTGAAATATAACTAAAGTTATTGTTCTTTGCAAATAATTTTTTTTTCGCAAATTGGGTTTTCGTTGCAACGCACGTGCACATGACTAGTATGAATCTAAAGTATCACTTTTGTGTCATATAACATATATATTGTTGAACTAGTTGTTAGTTTTTAGTTTACAAACTTTTTTTTTGAAAAATGGCGAACGCTATTAAATATATTGGAAGACGGAGGAGACCCTACAGTTTGAATATTCAGATACATGCAGACCCTACAGTTTTCTACGCAAGGAGTAACCACATCTCAATCATCGCAAGGATCAACATCAAACAAGAAATCAAGTTGCATGCATTTCCGTTTTTTAGGAAAAAAAACATTGACTTGGTAATGTATCGAGTGAAAGATGGATTCATGAAATCGTATACAGGACCGCAGCATCCAACTGTTTCGGTCCCTCCGTCTAAAAAACGCAAAACCGTTAAAAAACGACATGCTTGACAAGGTCTAAGAAAGGGAATGGAACGTGTCGTGCCGGCCGGCAACCACAGATAAGAGAACGTCCTCGGTAACAGAAGTACCTACCTCTCCGGCCGTGCTGTCGTCCGTCGTCGTCGGGCCACCACCAGCAGGCGCCCTCTCCCCACCGCCGCCGGCTCGGCCGCCTCGCTCGAGCTGCGCCCAGAACGCCTTGACCTCGGCCTCCTTGCGCTCCATGCGCGAGCGCCACCCTTCCCGCAGCCTCTCATCCCTCCTCCTCATGTACGCCCCGTACAACCTCCCCCTCACGTCGCCCGCCTCCGCATCCTCCGCCTCATCGCCGCCGGCGTAGTCGTTTCCACCACCGTGCGCATCGTCGGCGCCAACAACGTCGGCCGCGTCGTTGCAGCTCCTCCCGACGAGGCGCTGCTTGTAGCCGGCGAACTGCCGCTCCAGCTCGGCGGCCATCGCCCACAGGTCCACGCCGTCCGCGCCCTCGCGCAACATGACCGCCGACGGGCGCGCTCGCAAGCGGTTTGGTTGCCCCGTCCTCACGCCGGCTCCATCGCGAGGAAATGGGACGTGACGGACGGCCGGACGGGGGATTTTGACTTGGAGGGGAGGGGAAGGGGAGCCGTGGCGTCGTGGGCGCACGCGCTGGCGCGGAGCGGCGACGGGTGTGGGTTTGTTTCGGGGGGTTGGACAGGTGGTGCGCGGGGTGGGATATTTGGGGCGAGGCCGCGGTGGCGGGGACGGTTTGGCCGGCGCGCGCGCCGGCCAGGTCCAACGGTGGTGAGGTGCAATAGCTTAGGATCGATGGATATACGATCGACCACCGGGTTTTCTTTGTTTCAACCATGCGTCACGCCTCCTACGTAGGGGCTAGGGCGTATTCGGCGCCAACTTACTTTACTAGTATAGTGCCTGTGCTAACGCTACGACGACAGTACATCCGCTTATCAATTAAATGAGAAGATAAGTATGAATACAACACTTAATAATAAAAGAGAAATTTAGAATTTTAAATGAATTTAGAAAGAAAACGGAACTAAAATGGAGGTCGAATAGGCGAAAACGGGCTCCCAAAAGATTTTAAATCAAGAAAGAGAAAGAAAAAGAATTTTTCGATGTTAGATTATTTTTTTGTAGCTTCCACAGAGACACAGCGTGCTCTCTCTGGCTTGGGAGGGCAAGGGAGGAAGGCCGGGGTAGCCGGCCGATCGCGATGGGTCGGCACTGGTGCGGCGAGATCGTCGGCACCGACGCCTGTGGGGGAGGAGTCACAGTTGCGGTGAATTTCACCGGGAAAGATGACGGTGATGGCTTAGGTTACCTCCAAAATCCGGCGATCTTTACAAGAGGGAGCACTTGGGGATTTACGCAATGTGATGGGGTGGAGGAGAGCTCGCCGGCTTTTATAGCACCAAAACAAGCATATTTATGGAAACCATAATTTGGGATCAAATCAGATTGGGAGGAAATTTTGGCAATAGAGCACAAAATTTGGGGAATTAACACCATAGATGGAAAGAGGAGATTTGGTGCGGGCTTGATGGAGCTTTGGAGCTTCTTTCTTGCTTTAATGGAGGGAGGGAAGAGAAGAAGCTTCTCTGGTCTGGGCTGCAGCTCAAAGAAGCTACAGGTGAATTGCCTTCGTTTTTTTAAAATATAGAAGGATTTTTGAAAAGATAGGCCATTAGGTTAAAAAATTCTAGAAAAATTCTCAAAAAAAACTTTCGATTATTTTGTACTTAATAAAATTATTTTCAAAAAAAATAAATTATAAATTTGCCGAGGCACGGCGGCCGCGAGGTCGCTGACTAACAACCTCGCCGCGTCGGCAAAGCCACCGATGGCGACCGTGAAGCTATTGCAGACCTGCGTTCTCCCGGCCGTGTTGCCCTATCTCCCGGTTTCCTTTTCCCAGCACGTAATGTATGGTCCTTTTCTTTTCCAAGACGTTTGTTTCTTTTTCCTTGATTCCAGGACGTTTGTTTACTTTTCCTTGTTGATGCTGGAGGTGAGGGAAGGTCTGTTGTGGGCCACATGGATGATTTCGAAAAAATATGGAAAAATAAACTGCGCTCACGATTCTTTGGATCCATAAGGAAAAAAGATAAAATTAAACAAGATTCTCGCAATACCGGTTCCGCGAGAAAAAAATAAAAAAAATTAAGTAGCACTCACAGACAATTGGTTCCTTAGATAAAAAATGAAAACAAAAATTCAGTGCTCTCCGTGCGCTGAAATTAGGCTCTATGGGGCTAGATCCATAAAAAAGTCTCGAGAAGGGTCATATTTGGAAAAAAAAATACGACCAAAATGCCAGAACAATAAAAAATTCAAGTCTTATTTCCTTGCATGCGGATCCTCCCTGTTTATTTCCTTGTTTGATTCGCTCTCCTTCCAAATATGTAGATGGGGGAGGTCTGTTATGGGCCACAGGGATGATTAGACACACTAAATAATGACCCTCGGATGTGGGTGAGTAAAACTGAGGAAAGATCTGAGACGTTCATTTTGATGAATGCAAGTTTCTGAGGACGTTTTGCTGGGTGCACGAATATTGGGCCATCTCTAATGAGGTGCATTATTTAGGGTGAACATAGAAAAATTTGGTTAGGTGTATTATAAAGGGGTATGGATAAGGGCATGCAGCTAGCGTTGACAAAAAAAAAAAAATTGGCTGCTAATATTCACACACATGAATCAAGTACATGGCAACACTAATCACCATGACGTGCACTATGTGTTGGTTTAATTATAAGCCGCTTCCCGGCATTAGTCGACAGCTCGACGTTACAAACTGTGGCTATACAACGAGAGGTCACACGGACACGTAACATCACGCATGTATATACCAGCATCGCTCGCTGCTCCACGAGAGTAACACGGACGACATGGTATCGTGCGAAACATATATAGGCGGGTACTATATCTGCTGGCTGCTGCTACCACCGGCAAAGATCCGTTTCTTTTGCTTGCGTCGGTGCTCTGTCCAAGAGAATGGAAATCGCTGGGAAAGAAAAGAAGAAGAAAAAAACGCATGAGCATTTTATCTCTCTCTGCTCTGTGGTGCTCATTTATATCCCTCGAGCAGGAGGCCAGGAGCACCCGATGCAGGCAGGGATACGGACATACGGTTACGCAGCATTTATGCGCTGCTGCGTTTCTTCGCCGAGCCTGTCCCTGTCTGAATGTCTCCTTGAAGAGTTCATTCCCGGCGCTCTCCCCCGGGGCCGGGTACCCTCTACCCTCTGTAGCCCGTGCACGGCTGCAGCATCGCCTTTAAGTTGCTGGTCTTATCACGCGGATAGAGTGGCATGATTGGAAGCAAAACAGGGCACTGAATGGCCGGAGACACCGGCGCACCCATTCTTCAGAATTCAGATAACCTGTTACTGTACATACGAACGACTACCTTTCGGTTGGACTCCGTTTATGGGCGACGTTTCGGCATCGGCATCGGCATCTCTCGGGTTCTCTCCATCACCTGCATTGCTCAAAACATGATTAGTCCTGTCCCGCCCATTTTGATTCAAGAATGTAATGGTTTTCTGAATGTGCATCAGGACATGTTCAGGAGATTTGCACGAGAAGCCTGTAACCGTAGCCAGTAGTAGTGGAGCCATGGTCTGAGGCTTAGGATCAAAAGACTATAGCATAGATCTGATGGACTAGCTGTTCTCGGACTATAGCCCAGTAGATCAGCTGGCCCGACCCGAGGTCTGAACATAGGCCGGCTCCGCCCCTGTCCGTAGTCACAGATCACAAGCCAAATCATTTGCACGTCGGACAATTGGACAAAGGAGCCACGCACGGGTACCTTTGTGAAAGAGAAATTTTACGGTGGATTACATAGGGAGTAAGTAGTGGTAGTAGGAATCAAATCTAACCATTCATTTTCAAGGGTATTTTAAATTTTTTCTATCCATTTATCAGGGGTATTTTAGATTTTTTCTAATTCGTTTACAGTTTTGGATTCACCGAATACCTATTGATCTTCAAAGACTTCTTATCCATTCATCCGTCATTCATTAGGATCACAGGACGTGTTTTACCGTAGAGGACAGATAGTATGACGGAATTTTTTACCCTTTTACCCCTCTTTCAATTTTACTACCAATACTACAGGTGGTAGTATAACTAGATCTAAATTGATATCAACCATTAGATTTAAAGGAATGGACAGTTTATATTGATTTTAATCCACTGTAAAAGAGCTCTTGTGAAAACAAGAGCTGCAAGTTAGCAGCGAGTGCAGGGAAATTCAGCGTGGTGTATTCCGCGCTATGTTTACTGAATGCAATAGAATCCGATGCGCGTGTTACATATTTATGAAGAGATTTGCATCGTTCCGCACTTCCACTCGGAGATTCCACAATATACTGCATCTACGACAGAGTGCATTAAAATGGGTCTAGCAATCTTCAATACAGAGTAATCACCCTCTACATCCTCAAACGGTTGTCTTAGACTTTTTAGATTAGTAGGCCATCAAGATTACATTGTCTTGGTCACATCAGCAAAGTTACTTGCACGAACATGATGTGGTATGCCGGTCTAGTCAAATACTCACTCCCGTCACATAAACAAACCATTTTTATATCGACATGATCTTAAAAATGCAACTTTAACCATTATTTTTTAATATAATATATTTATAAAACCTAATAAAATTATAATACTAAGAAATTAATTTTCAGGACTATAAGCATATAAGTCCCTAATTTCAATGATTTATGTGTTTTAGTGATTAATGACGTTTAATTGTCAAGACTAATATGTTTCAATTTGAGTTAGTGCTTAACTTTGGCATATTAAGAGTTCTTAGTATTCAACGACCCCAAAAAAGGTATGATTGACGGTAAAACATGAAGACTAAGTACCTTGTGACTAGAAATGATTTGAGGGGTTAAGTTTGGATCATTTTAGTGATATATTTTATTTTTATTTTGGCCATACTATTAAGGGGTTCAAGACTAGTACCTTGAGCTGTGTGAGGTTAAATAGCTAGTTGTGATACACACTAAGTCTCTCTAGCTCATGTATAGTCAGAGGAAGCCAATAAACTAAGTGAGAATGCCAAATTTTAAAGTGTGTGTAAGATTTTAATCTTGGTCTGAGAAATCATTTGTGTCAGAAAATCCGACCAAGTCGGATCATCAATTGGATCGATTCAATAGAGGACATGTGTTGAAGTCTCAATCGGAGTCAAATGATCTGAGTGACCTGAAGCATGGGACCAATCATTTTCACAGAAGACATGTGTTGAAGTCTTCATGGGAGTCGGATGATCCGAGTGACTCGAAGCATCGATTTGATCAATTTGACAAAGAGTTGTCTAAGTTGATGTGCATGGAAGTCGGATGATCTGAGTAGGTCGGACCATCGGTCATATCGATTTGGTAGAGAGTTGTTTGAGTTGATTTGCATGGGACCCGAATGATCCAAATGGGTCGGGCTATCTGTCGGATCAATTTGACATAGAATGTACTCCGGAGATTTTACACATGGCCCAATGATTTGGGTGGGTCGGATAATCCGAGTAGGTCAGATGATCCAATTTGACCTGGACAATCCGATTGTGTATAACTGCTATATTTTTTACCGTTAGAAGCGTTGAAGCTGGATAATCCAAGTGGGTCAGATGATCCGACTCGATGAGATATTTTGAAATATTTGTGTCTAACGGCTAGCTTATGAGGAGTGGAACTATATAGAGACCCTATGAGGGTTCTTTTTAGTGAACTAGTGACTCCATCTCATTATTCATCTTAGTGAGGATCTTGAGAGCAATATGAAGCTTGGATTGAAGATCATTTGAGTGTTTGAGAGAGTGGATATGCCTAGTCTGTGCATTACTCCTAGTTGCTTGACTTGCAGGGATCAAGTGAGTGTTTTGACTTATTACTCTTGGAGGTCAATGACTCCTAAATAGCTTGGAGGTGTTTGGATCGGTGACCTTCGTTGCAGCGGCTTGTGAAAGACACCAGGAGACTTGTGAATATTTGGAGTCCACCTATTTGGAGTGGGGAAGGACTATCACGAGTGAATGTCTTGATTCTTTATGCGTTTTCAAGTTGGAGCTAGAGTGCTCCAATGTGGAGTAGGGGAGATCGCCGAATCTCCAAGAACTCAGCAAAAAATTGGTTGTGCTCCTTGTCTCTTTTATATTTTCTTTGTTGTATCTCTATACCTTAATTACTAGATTTGTGTAGGGTTGAAATTAGATTGCAAAACTCAAATAGAAATCCTAAACACTTAGGTTGGGCTAGTAAAGTTCAAAAATTGTATTCAAGCCTTTGTTGCCAAAAGAATCCCCCCGCTCTTAGGCATCCGGTCCACTTCAATTGGTATCAGAGTCTTGTTGCTCAATTATGGCTTTACCGTCTTGAGTAAGGATTTTGAGAGACGATGTAAATATTGGTAGGGCATCTCTATTTGATGGTACAAATTATTATTATTGGAAGGTTCGCATGGGTTGCTATCTCGAGGTCTTGAGCCTGGATGTTTGGTGCGTGGTTGGGTATAATTTTGCAGCTCCACGTAATCCACTTGCACTCAAGAATGTGGAGGTCAAAAACATGCAATTCATTGCCCAAGCTAAGAATGCCATCTTTAGTTCTCTTAGTCTTGATATCTTCAATCAAGTAAGCGATCTCAACACTGCTCATGAGATTTGGACTAAAACATTAACATGAGAATGTTCGGTTATTATGTTCTACTGTTATGTCTGAACAAAGTCTAAGGGTCATTGTATTCTACCATAGGAGATCTGTCCGATTATCAATTGATTTCTCTTTGATAGTAGAAAATAATAAGTGTTGGTCTTTAATTATGGAGCAATTGGCAGCTTTCATTAAAACTGGATTTTTTTTTTGACAAGTTCATTTGAAAACCAGGCTGCGTAGGTTAAAGATCATATGAATCATATTTAGGACTCTTCGTAGACATGACAAATTGGATACAATTTAGCTAATTTTTATTGAATCCATGACAATTTTTGGGTGGTCAGCCTTTAATTTTCGGTTGTATCCCTTTGCATTGAGTAAACTGAGAAAATGTGTACTATTTTTTAATATATATTTGATTTCCTTCGATTCTTGAAACCGAAGCACTCTTCTATTTTGAGGACACTGACACATTGCCAAATAACCATACTATACTTAGGTTTATGGGAAAATGCTAAAAATGAATAATGCACTAATTCTGTCAAAAGAACATGTTATTTTCTTACTAACAACTATTTCCTGGTAGTGTTTGCTATGCAAATGAATATTTTAAAAAAATACAACGACATTAGGTTTATTATGCCTATATTCTTATATTTGGGATATTTATGATCGAGAAATGCCATGAGACATGCGTCCATATGATCAGAATTTTGTGGATGAAGAGATAAGTTATATTTACTTGTTCATTTTCCTGTCTCAATGCTATAAGTGTTTCTTTTTTCCTTTATCCTAAAACTCTTCCAGATGTAATTATTGACCTCAGTGGATATAACATTGAGCAGAATTACTATGCCTTAGAAGGTAATTACTTTATCCTCCTTCCAATCTCATAAATCATAATATATGCAAACCTCCGTTGTTTTTGTCAGAAAAAACCTTACTTGAATAGTTGTTATGTGCGACTGTTTTCTTCCATCCGTCGGCGAAATAAAGTCCTCCTTCCAACTCCATAAATCATAATATATGAAAATCTCTTGTGTTTTATGTGGGAGAAGGACCTTACATCAATAGTTGTCTTGTGGTTGTTTTCTTCCATACTTCGGTCTTGTATGGCCTTTCCTATTTTTAATTGTTTTAACCTCCCCTATCTTACACCTTTAGCATGTATGCTATGTGGATGGCTATTTCACCGAATACGTCTTTAGCATCCAAGCATCAACTATACGAAATGTCAAATGTAGACCGATTGCATTGTCTTCGCATGAGGGCATGTCCCATAACAGCGTGTGCACATGATTGTTTCCATATGTTGTTATCCACTTCCAAGACACTGTCCTATGCTTATTTTCCGTGCAATAGTTCTATTATATATGTTGATAGTCTGAATTATATCCTCCCATTGTGACAGGTGGTTGATTTGGTTATTCTTAATGCATACAAAGATATTATTTACACATAAGCAAGCTATAAGTGGTGTGTTTAGTAGGGCCGGCAAAAAAAGCTCGGTGCTTCGATTGTAGTAGTTAATGAGTTCAAAGTTGAAATGAGTCCATTTCGAGCGAAAAATGTTAATGAGGCTCAGCTCGATAATGTCTCGTTAGCTCGAATTTGAAATAACCACTTAAATAATAAATAAAATAATGTTATGTTGAATTATGTCAATTTTATAAGAAACTCGATAATAGTTTGTTAAGCTCAATAGCCAGCCCTAGTGTTTAGTGTGATGTGCATATGTAGGCTAAAGTTGTATGCTTAGCACTGATTTCTTTTGTTTTGGAGAGGATAAATGCAGATAGTGTCTTCCAGAGTATTCCTCTACGTATATATGTGCATGTAGTCATATATATTTTGGTGAACATATCCGACTTTGTTGATTTTTCTTCTATAAAATATGATCTAAAAATGGTATTTATGGTATTATTTGTAGAACCAGAACAATCTTTGTGCCAAATGCATTATTTTATTTGGGTGCATAGTTGTATTTCCATGTATAAACTCCTCGACATAATTTTAATAGCACGAAAAACTCCTACAATTTTGCAGCAGCAGATGTGCGAGGAGTGTAGCTTGTACTATCACCGAGGAAACAAAGCAAAAACAAGTGTTCTTTCTTCCCATTTAATTGCATGGCTTATATTATCAACAGAGGACATTTCTACAAGCAATATTGATCCGTGCCTTATTAATACCTCCACTGATGGGGAGTTCAGATACGATTTTGATCGGCTGCTTTAGAATTTTGATGTGTTAGCAATGGACAGTGATTAATCATACTTTTTATTTTTATTTTTTGCTCTTCGTAGCCTACATAAAATGCTTTGTTTTCTCAACATCAGCCTGCGACATTGCCAAACAGTCTAAAGTCTAAACTATTTATTATTTTAAGTGTTCTTTCTGTCAACTGTTCTGTTTAGAACTTCTTAGACAAGCCTTCCTTGGACCAACATAGTTCCCTTTCCAAATTGTAAGTGAATTTCATAAGCATAGACCATGAAAGAATTAGCTGCATAACTTACTTTCTTTGTGAAGTGTATTATGTAATCCATTTTTTGTTTTTACTTCAAAGATGATCCAAAAAAATTGAAGACTTTGGATGTGTCAGTCTCTATTTATCTCCTATCTTCGTAAAATTATCCATGTGATGCAGCACAGAGTAAAATTATCCATGTGATGCAGCACAGAGTAAAATTCTACCTCTATCCAAGTTTAGAAGACATATTTTTGAATGGTTTTGTTTATAAATATACGATGTATTTCACATTTCAATACCAAATTTGTGTAGTGTTCTCTCTATACCACTAATAAATATCCATCTTTAGTTTATATTCTCTACATCCATGCATTGAATACAGTGTTTGGTAATAATAATTAAGGGTAATTTAGCTATTTTTAATCATTTTTAAGTCTACGTAACAAAAAGAAATTCGTTTTAGGGAGTAGCATGTAATTGTACTATTGTAGGGCCAGCTGTAGGGAATTTTTTTTTTATTTAATATTTTTTTTTATTCTTTTTTTCAAAACTATGCGTCCGAAAAAAAAAATGACAAAAATGCCCCCCGTTGCCGTGTATGGGCGATCGCCCATACACGAGCGATAGCCCCGCTAGTTAGTGCCGCCCGCCCGTTAATGCCGCCGCTTGTGGGGCCCCCATCGCCTCAGAGGCGATCGCCTACAGGCGCGACTCCTTTATCCCCGCTCCACTCGGTGGCAAGAGAAGAAGCGAGCGAGCGCACCGCAGGAGAAAAAGAGAGGGAGAAGAGAGGGAGAAGAGGAAGAGAAGAAGAAGAGAAGGAGAAGAAAAATTTAGGTAAATTTTTGAATTTTATTGTAGAGTTAGTTTATCAATTTTTTGTAGAGGTAAATGTAGGAATTTTTGTTAGGTTATACAGTATTTAAAATTTAATGTAGCATTTAATATTTAGGAATTGTAGTATTTAGAAATTTTAGGATTATGTATTGTTTAGAAATTTAATATAGCAGTTAATATTCAGAAATTTAATGTAGTATGTAGTATTTACAAATTTAATTTAGTATCGTAAGTATGTGCAAATTTAATGTAGTATTCAGTATGTAGAAATTTAATATAGTATTAGACAATATTTCGGAATTTAATTTAGTAGGGTTGTGTATTAGTAATTTTGTTATGCAAATAATGTATTAGGCAATATATATACAAATGTAATGTGGTATGAATTTAATTTAGTATGGTCGTGTATTACTAATTTTATTATGTTAGTAATGTATTAGGCAATATATACAAATGTAATGTAGTAGAAATTTAATATTAGACCGTATAGTAGGCTAGTCGAATCACTTATTCATAGTCGTATTTTGTAGATTGTATTTTAGAGTAATATTTTTCCGTCGGACGTTGCAGCATGTCGGAGAAATTGTATTTCCAAATATTTTATGGAGATGGGGAGATAGCACGGCGGATGGGGTGGATCTATCATCATTTTCAAGAGTCGCAGGGCATATGCGATCGAAAGCGATAGGACATCTGAGGGTTTGTTGGAGTGGATGTCTCGGATGTTGATTTGGATGCCTGGATCTGTTGATTCTATGGTCGAGCGATGAGTGAGCCGAGCGCAAGACCGTTTTACGGAGAGTTGATTCTGTTAACTCGGCGTCCACATGGAGGAGTTATGTTGGTTTTGCTGTAGAGCGGGTTGGCGCTCATGTTGTTGGTACAGTGCTACCCGGTAGCTCCATCGGTGTCGCAAGTTCGTGATGTCGGGGTGGACATTACGGCGGAGGGGACATCAAATGTAGAAGGATGCGAAGAGGAAGGCGGCGAGGAGCCCGGAGACGAGGAGCACGAGATCAGCGGTGACGAAGGGACCGGGGCAGAGGAGACAGCGGTGGAGGCGCGAGGGGTGGCCGACGAGGGGGAGGAGGTGGAGGACATTGTTGACCTGATGGAAGAGGAGGACCGTGCGGATGAGGAAGTCCCTGATGGTGAGCACTCTGACGAGGAGGACAACGCCCCTGAGGTGCCTATCCCTGGTGCGTGGACCAATTACAATTTCAAGACCTAACAATGAATGAAGGAACATTGATGCATGGGAGTATCGTGAGAACGAGGTGACGCAGGGGCCGTATATAAAGACAAGGAGGCTGTGATGGATGCGGTGAAATCTTGGGCAATGTCTCTCGGCGGCAATTCGGGGTTGTGAAGTCCGGCAAGAAGGACTACGACGTGAAGTGCGTAGTTGATTCGTGCCCATGGCGGGTGCATGCATACCAGGAAGTGGGCGGACTCATGGAAATGCTCCATAGTGATGGAGCATAAGCGAAATGGAAGAAGCGGAGCAGGACACCGCAATCTGTCGTCCACTTGGGTGGCAAATGTGTTTTATGGTCGGATCGTGGACAATCCCCATCTGCACCTCGATCTATTATCACGGTAGTGGAGGAGAGGTTTGAGACAAGATTAGCTACGCAAAGGCATGGAGAGCAAAAGGACAGCTCGGAAATACGGTTCGGGGCGTCGAGGCTTCAGACGAGAATATTCCCACTTGCTCGTGGCAATCGCACAAAGGAACCCCGGTACATCCATCGACCTTGCGGAGTTCCTGCGGGTGGTGCGTGCCGGGAAGTGGGTATTGCGGCGTGCATTCTTCGCCTGGCGCATGCATAAATGCGTTAAAGACCGTCGCCTGTCCTTTGCATGGATGGCACATTCCTCACGGGAAGTACAAGGGCGATTCTAATCTGCGATCGCGGTGGATGCCAACAACCGAGTTCTACGGTTGCGTTGGCATTCGTGGAGGGGAAAACACGAGAGAGCTGCATCTGGTTCCTTGAAAGAGTGAAGTGGCGATTGTTCTCGACAGTTCGATGTTTGTGTCATCCATGGCCGACATGCGTGGTCGCTAAGGGCGATCGTGGATATGCAACAAGGGTCCGCCGTCGTGGGAGCGACAAAGTGGCCGATCGAGGAGCGGTGGTGCATGAGGCACATGGGTGCCAATTTTTCGTCGATTCAGAATAAGGAGCTTATGAACATGTTCAAGCGCTGTGCAAAGCAGAACCAACGGAGGAAGTTCGACGCGCTTTGGAAGGCGTTGGGCGAACTAACGAAGAAGCAATCAATGGATCCCAGAGGTACCGCTAGTTCATCAAGGAACCCGATGGTGTACCATGAGCAAGGAGAGGACCCCACGACCTTATAAGCGCTGAAGCAGCACCCCAAACCTCGGCGTGAGGCGGTACCCAACATAAAGAGTTTCACCGATTGGATACGACATGAGCCTTTGGAGAAATGGTCCTTACGCACGACGAGGGCGGCTCGCGTTATGGGATCATGACAACGAACCCGGCGGAGATTTACAATCGGTAATGAAAGGCACGGATGCCTTCCATCGGTGGGTATAGTTGAGGGTGTCTTATTAGGGACACAGAGATATTTCATTGAGCGATACAAGACCTCCGCAGCATGTATGTCGGACAATCGATTGTCTTACTCAACTGTTGTGTCTACCTACATGTCCAAGAAAACAAGAAAGGCGCAGACACATCGGGTTACATCGGAGAGTGGCGTGGAACGGAGATACCACGTGCATCGCGGTGACCGAGGTCGCAGGTGCCCACCGGAGAGGACTTCCATCCATGCATACCCGAAGCGGTGATTGCGAGTGCTCTCGCGAAACCACGCCGCTTTGCACTTGCCGTGCTCGCACGTCATTGCCGCAGCCGCCGAGACGCATCAATCCTGTCGTCCGTTCATCTCCCCGTACTACTACAAGCAGAGCGTTCTCAACACGTGGCATCATGAGGTGTACGGGTACCGAGTGGATGGATCGTTCACAATGCCCCCTCTCGGACCATCGATGGGTACCGGACATCCGAATGTTGAAGATGAAGGTCGGCGTCGAAGGACAAGGCGATTCGAACGATATGGACGAGTCCGAGGCGCGTCGCAACCGCGGATAATGTAACTTTGCATGTTGTTCCCATCTTGTATTATTCAATGGACCGTAAGTCAGTAATGTACGTTGTAATGTTCGATGTAATTTTCAATGTACTAGTAAGTTGTTGTTCGCATCATGTTATTCTCCGATGTCCCGCTTAGTACCTACGAGGATAATGTAATTCTCGACGTTGTGTGCCTCGTCGAACATGTCTTTGTCTTTCGTATGTTTGCAATCGAGTTTTTTTGCTCTCCACACTTCGGTTGTATTGTTTGTTGAGTATGGTACAATTCGTTATTTCGCATTTCATTTTGTGTGCACATGTAATTACCGATAATCTGTTGTATTTGCTTTGTAACAGCCACGATGGCGCGACCTTGCCTCGAGTGCTGGGCGTGACCGTCGATGCGACTCCACCGGTCTAGGTACTCGCGAGAGGAGAACCGAGTGCTAGGGCCACCGACCTCGAGTGCCCGGAGCCGCCGCGATCGACCCACGCCGGGTTCCACGGTAAGTCGCGAACGCTTGCACTCTTTACGTACACATACTTACCGTGAATGCAATTCTAACTACATGCGAGTTGCGGCGGTGGCTTACTTCCTCTTTGTAGGATGGTGGAGTGGTGATCGCCCGTTAGAGGGCAAGGAGGTGCCGCGGTTCGGCACGACCGGTCCTGCGGCCACACTCGTGGACCGGTGGAGACCGGAGACGCACACGTTCCACCTTCCGTGCGGAGAGATGGCTCCGACACTGCAGGACGTGTCGTACCTCTTAGGCCTCCCTTGTGCGGGCCCAGCAGTCGTGCCGCACGACGCCTCCGTCACGTGGCACGCCGAGTTGTCGCGCGTTTGCCGAGTGCGGCGGCACCCCGGCAAACCTACCACCCCTTAGGGAGGCCGGCGCCACTGACCGAGCGAAGGCGTGGTCGCCGATTCACGGTGAGTACCTCTTTCTTTGAGAATTAAAATAGAAGCGCCAAGTTGCTGATAATGTTTGTTGCGAACGCTGCAGGCTGACCTTCTCCACCCGGACGCGGAGGAGGCGGACGTGGCCCGCCACTTGGAGGCATACCTCTGTTGTTGCTCGGTTGGGTGATGTTCCGTCCTCCCACGGAACACGGTGGACCGTCACCGATCGAGTACGCCAAAGACATCGCCGACACCCGGTGGATGAGGTAACACACTCGGTTCAATCTCGTCTCAACGAGCACGTCTAACTCCCCTTGTAAACGGTGATGCGGTGGTCGTGGGCCTCGGTGTGCTTGCGGCGACGTCTGAGGTGCGTGCGACGCCGTTCTCGGGCGAGCACGACGCGACGATGTCGAGTGCGTCCTACTCCTCGATTGTGGTCTTGGGGCGCTTCTCCGTCGGCAGTTCGTTGTTGACACGACACCGCACCACGAGGAGCTTTACGGAGGCGACCGGTGGATCGCCCACCATGGGCCCTCTGGGTCCGACGGCGAGTGCACGCCCTCGTATCTTTTCCCACTAACGCACTTGAATAACCTTCGCCATTTCTTATTTCCTCGCGGCGGAGGTTCGCGCACCTACACGGTGAGAGGTCCTATCAGAGTTCGTTCGGAGTTCGACCGCCTCCACGACGAGGACGTGCGGTGGGCGCCATACACCGCGACGACGTCCACGCCCGAGCACCTCACGGGTCTCCGTGCTTTGCACGCGAGATGAGGCCTTTGGCTCACCCGTAAGGTGCTCGTCTTTGACCTTTGTGTCGAGGAGTACTCCCGCGACCGAGTCTTTGCGGCGATTCGGCTGTTCGATCCTTTCCTTTGCCGCCTCGTCACGTTGTCGCACGTGGCGCTCACAGTACTTGCCACGATCCTACTACTCCGCATCTTTGCGAAATTAATGTGTCGCGACTTCATCGCTTTTTGCATTGCGGATGACCGGATGGGTGCTGCGGTGGGCTCTCGATTCGCGCACCGTATGCAGCCATGGGCCTGCGGTGGGGACGCCGACTCGACGAGAGGTCACCGAGACCGGCCAGACGACCATGACATGTACGATCGGTACATGGAGTGGTTCGCCCCGCGACTCGCCTCGGTGGGGTACACACCAAGACCGACGTCGTCGCCGCAGCATCGGTAGCGGACACGTACCCTTCACAGATGTCCCGGAGGACAACGCCTCGGTAAGTGTCTGTCGAACCTACATGGGCACGTCTTTTCATGTAACTACGTAATGCCAACCGACGTTACATGCGGACTCGGCTCTTGGCGGAGATTGAGGTGGAGGTCGTGTCCATGTTGACGCGCCTAGAGGGGCATACGGTGACCACCGCCGAGTCCGAGACGGCTTGGGGTCGGGTCCTCGCTCTGGTGAGGCGGTTGGCTCGCTGGCCACCGCCGAGGGCGCGAGACGTCGGCGACGCAAAGACACCACGCCACTTCGCCCCAAAGACTCGCCGCCTACCCACCCGGTGCCCGTCACGCCCCGCGCAGTGCAGGGGCGGTGGTCGACGAGGCTCCTTCCGCGCCTCGCCCTACCCGTCGGTTCCTCGCTACGCTCTCACGCAGCAGCAGTGGGGGCGATGGGGGGAGAGGCTCCTTCGCGTCTCGCCCTACCGCCGGTTCCTCGCTACGTTCCCACGCGGAAGATGGGGCGGCGGGCTGCGGAGCTCCTCCTCGTCCGCGCCCAGCAGGACCCTGTGGTGGTTTCGACGAGCCTTCGACGACGAGTTCGACACGGAGGAGTACCTTTCGACCGACTACCTCGACCCTCTCGGCTCTGTGCGCGCCACAGACTTGGCCTCGCGCCGCCAAGACTACTCTACGCGCGCGCGCAGGTCGGCCTAGGAGGGACGTCCGTCCGCCGTCGCCACTCACCTACCCCACGGGCCAGATTAGGAAGCGTGGCCGTGATTGACTTGTTGTACGGATGTATTTTTTTAATGGCTTTACGTTCAGCAGCACATTGTATAACTCCCAGAGTTAGTAACATGACAGCGTTATCACTATAAATTGTTCAAATCATTTATGCATTGCTTGCCTATGCCACACGACGTGACAACACACCAACGTTTCGGTGCACCTATCGCCTCTAGTAGGGGCGATCGCCCTTACATGGGGCAATCGCCCAAATATGAGGCGATCGCCCCATACCCGGGCGATATCTGCCCTTTATAACATTCGTTCTCACAAGCGGTCTCGCAAAGAACAGCGGGAGAAAGAATAGAGGGGTGAGCATCAATCGAAAATGCCGAGGCGTGCAAGTGCAAAGGGTAAGGGGAAGGCAAAGGAAGAAGCGAGTGCATGCCCGCGGAATTTAGCGTACCAAGATCTCTTCCTACCTCGTGGAGCTGTAGCGCCCATGTGTATGTGCGGAGATCTTTGCAGGCTTGTCCGCTCTTGGGAAATTTCAACTTGGAAGAGGAGGTATTGGAAGTGCCGCAACTACGCCTTCGATCCGCCGGAGAAGAGCCTGAAGGATCGCCGCATGGTAACAATCGTACGGGGTTACATAATATTTGTGAATGAAACTTTGCTAATTTACGTTTCATGCAGTCACCTCGCCATCTGTGTGAATTTGAGCGATGGTTTGATACGAGATCAACCCCAGGACCAACGGCTTCTTGACCAAGCCAACCGGCAGGATGAGTTCACGCGGCGGTTTCAAGAACAGTGCGATGCCGCACGCGAGGAGGCATGTAGGAAGAAGCGGAGGAGAAGGAGGCGAGAGAGAGAGGAAACGAGAGAGGCGCGGCGTGCGAGAAGCTCACGGAGGCATGGGCGAATGGGAAGTGGCCTCAAGCACTCAATAGACGTCTGGTGTTAACTTTGGTTTTCCTTGTTCGTGGTACTCCTTTTAGTTTTAAGTCGTAATAAAATGCGGCCCAACCTTCAAGAGTATGCTCACCGTCCGGAGGGCTAGTATGTGTCCCTCTTGCTCTGTGTGTCCCAAATGATGTTATTTTTCTCCATCGAGATAGGTTATAGCATTTTCAGTTCGTCATATCTGATTTCATCGAGTTTTACCATCGTTTGCGAAAGATACGGCAATTTTCATGTTTTACCGGTGCATGTTAGGACAACAATAAAATAGTGCGACCTAAAGTGACATCTAAATATTTTTACATAATTGTGACCTATGCAAGCCCAAGAATGCAACAAAACTGGTTCTGTCAAGTTTTGAGGTCGTTCAGATATTATTCTAACTGCTTGAACAATGATTGTTATAAAGGGTTTAAACTAGCCATCTTTTATTCAAAATGCAATCATATTTAGATATTTTTGCAAAAATGAAGTGCATAAGGTTGTAGTAACTTATTCTATTTATTTCATGAATTATGGATCAACACACATTATAATTCCTTCACAATCCACAATTAGAGCCTAGCATTCGAACTCAAATAAAAAAAATTCTGCAAACAACACATGGATTTTTATTTTACACTCTAATTCTTCATTCCAAAATTTAAATTTAGAAACAAGTTTCATTTAATTTGGACACTCTAACAAAAGTTACGGGTTTATATTAAAAGCATATAGTAATTACAAAACAAAACTAAAAAAAACATGCGGCGGTCCTGTCGCCTCAGAGGGCGCGTCGCTTCTACAGAGGCGATGGGGGCAAGCTGGCCGCTATGGCGTTAACGGTGGCGGAGGCTATCGCGTGTATGGGGCGATCGCCCATACACGCGGCGACGAAGCATTTTTGTCATTTTTTCATTCGGACGCATAGTTTTGAAAAAAAGAATAAAAATAAATATTAAATAAAAAAAAATTCCAGCTGTAGGCACCAACCTCTGTCGGTTTTTTTTGTTCCCCTTCGCACTCCCATCTTCTCCCGTGCTAGCTCCGTTCTCCGCCACCCTCCCCTCCCATGGCGCTTCCCCAAAACCCTAACCCCAGATAATCTCCTCCTCCTCCCCGTTCTGGCCTCATCAGTCCCCGGCCACCGCCAGCTCCCACCTCGCCGGCGGAGGCCGGGCCATGGAGCACCACCACCACAAGCCCGGGCTGCGCGTGCGCCTCCGCATCACCGCCGCGCGGCGCCGCGCGTGGCTCTCCGCCGGCCTACGCTCGGCCTGCCGCAAGCCGACGCGACGCGACCCAGTCGACTCCTTCCACAAGGTCGCGCGCCGTGAGATCGGCGGCGGCCACCGCCGCCCGCCGCGGCCCGCTGTCCCCTCCTCCTCCGCCTTCTCCTGCCCCGAGAAATTCCGCAACTTCCAGCTCCAGGTCTGTGCTCCGTGCGCTCCCTCCTAGGATTCTCTTAGGGAGTCTAGTGGCTCTCTGGAAATTACCTTTGTCAACTGATCCGAGAACACTCGCTGTTGTTAGGGATTGTTACTTTAGGTGATGTTACGTTTTACTTGATCCTTGTTAGCAATTAGTTATGCTTGTGGAGATGTTAGTGTAATGATTTTATAGTGCTAATTTGTTGAACTGACGATTGATGCTTATAACAAGGTGTGGATGTGGCTAGGATTTCTGTTGTAGGAATATGAACTGCTAATTATTTTTAATGTCCTATCCCTAGTTCTGCATGCACGGATTCAATATGGAGTGCACGCCATTGATGAACTCAGTTTGTAGTACATGGGTTGTCTGTTTTCAAATAAGGCCATTTCTCCTGTAGACACGTGTTTGTTTGGGTGTGGGGTGTGGATTTTTCATAGCATGTTTGTCATAGCAACGTTTCCTATGATTGGAGGTATCAATGTGATTGAAAATCCAAAGGGCTGGAAGTAACTTGATGTATGGGCTGAACAAACTGTTTGAAGTGATGTACGCACCTTTACATGATATTGTTGATATGTCAGCACCATAAGATGCAAGAAAATAGCATCTGATGTTAAAATGCATGCTTTTTAGATGTTAGTTGCTACTTCTCTTCATTCTTTCCTTTTCTCCAGTGGCAGAGCAATAAAAATGCGCATCTAATCAAACTTCTATCTTTGTAAAATTATCCATGTAATGCGAGAAATACTATTATTTGTCAGGAATCTGGACAGACTAATAAAATGTCAGTTAAACGTGCCAAATCATAAGCTGGATGGGCTAGAAAGGTGAATACAGAGAAGGGTTTCATGGATTTTTTTGGCTAGATACTTCCTTTGCATGTAAGTGACCTTTTCTTTGGGTGACAGTGCTTCAGAAGTTAGCTTGTTTGTTAGTATTCCTTTCGTACATCTTGAAGAAATTGGAATAACTAAACTACCATTCTACCACATTTATGAGCATGTTCTTACCAGCATCTATATGTGAGCAAGTAGTAACAATGTAACAGTGACACATCGCATGTTCCTGTTTGTACATATCATGAGGTGAGCACACTGGAATGTATCAATCATGTATGATGCATATTTGTTTGGCCCCGATATGATATGGTTGATTGAGTTAGGAAGTCACGGAGAAGAAACTGAGTGATATGCAGATTTGTAAGCGTTTTTGCCGCTACTTCAAACTTATGTTAATGTTGGTTGGTAATATGGATAAAGGAAATTGAAAGAAAAGTATTCTTCAATTTGGTATCTGTTCGGTTCCGGATGTTCATATGTTTGTCATTCAAAACTTGTAGTGCAGATTTTTTTTCAAGTGGGAAGTAGATGTGTACAAAATCAGTGTTATATACTAATGAAACAAGCATTTTATATACAACATGTAAATGGAATTATTTAGTGGCTATTGTTGTATCATGTATGATTAAATTGTTGGTTTTGCTTCAGTACTCCGCTTAGAAAAAGTTTACGATTATTAAAGAAGATTCGACCATGGAGATTAAAACTATTAAACTATATAGAAGGACATTATAATCAACCTTTTGTCTGAAGATAACGCTTAGTGCCTTGGCCCTAACATAACAGTGAGGCCACCCGACATAATAGGCTCTAAGTGAATCGGCCACGTCCCAAACATCGACGATTTTCTTGCCCATGCCAACTTGTTTGTTTGATAAATTTGATGGAGTATACCATACTGGTTTCCATATGATGATGGCACAGCTATTTATAGCAGCAGGTTCTAGTCAGCGCCTCAGCGGAGGTGGTGGTCAGAGTACATTTACATGATGGACATCATATACGGTCTGGACATGAAGGCAGATAATGGCCCTTTCATTTAATTCAAGCCTTTAATCTGTTCCGTTGTCATGTGCGTGAATATGTTCCATAGAGAGAACAGAGAAGACATCGAGGGAAACACCGATGAGGCATACGGAAGCGGCTGCCAATTAGATTAGGAGGAATGGGAGTGCAACAAACATGATATTTACTTATTGAATAGGACTGATCTGGCACTTTTTTTTGAATCGTATCTGTTTTCGAAATTTGATTAACTATTTTATGTACAGATTTTCCTTTACTAATATCTTTCGAGTTTTGTGCACTTTTTAACAGAAGTGGTTTACTGAAGCAAACACCATTAAATTACTCTTCTGTAATTTATGTATTTAATTTGGTTGTGCAGGAAGAATATGACGCCTACGATGATGAAGTCCATTTTCTCATCCAGTTGCCATTTTTGTGGACCAGAACAAAAATTATTGAGATTGTTGCAGCAAAAGATGTCATATTTGCACTTGCCCAATCTGGACTATGCGGTGCATTTAATCGGAGTAAGGCTTATTCTTTTACACTAGCTGCTTTTGCTTTTGTTATGTTTATGTTCCTGATGAACTTTCTTATCATATTGGCAGCAACAAATAAACGCATATGCTACTTGAATATAAGTCCTGATGAAGTGATTAGGAGCTTGTTTTATAATAAAAACAACGAATCCCTTATCACCGTTTCAGTTTATGAATCAGATCGTTTCAGTTCGCTGAAGTGCAGAACAACTCCAATAGAGTAAGAGACCTTATCCATTTCTTCTTGGACTAGTCTATGTATTCCGGAAATTTTAGTGCTAAACTGTTGATCTTCCTATGTACTATTATTTCTATAGCGTTTTGCTCTTTTTTTATCATATCATTGGGTCTGTCACAAGTTCATAACACAAGATGCTTGTATCATTTCTTAATCGGTTGTCACTATCTTTAGATGTGATCAGTACTTTGGTAGACGGTAACTAATTTTAAAGCAGCAGCATTTCTTATCCTATCTCTTTATTTTGTTTCGATTAATTCATCTTTTCTCTCGCTGCAATTGCTTTTTAGATACATCAGAAGAGGTCAACTGGATGATGGATTTCCTTTATTCGAAACTGAGTCACTAAAATATCCTGGCTTTGTTGAGTTTGATGATGTTAATGGCAAAGTATTAACTTTTTCAGCTCAGGATAGGTCAGTGACATTTTTGCATTGCAGTTTAGCAGCTGTCATATTTGTATTGTTTAATTGTTCCTTCTTTGCAGTACTTACAAAGTTTTTGATCTAAAGAACTACAACTTTCTGTATTCTATATGCGACAAGAACATCCAGGAGATCAAAATAAGGTTTTGTGTCACTGATTACTGATAAAATCTATCTTTGATTAAATAGTTCATATCATGTTCTTAAATTCATGAATCTGCTCTGACCAGTCCTGGAATCATGCTCGTGATATACCAGAAGGCAAGTAATCATGTTCCACTAACGATATTTTCAATCGAGGATGGAACGCCACTGAAAACCTTCACTCAATTGCTACACCGAAACAGAAAGGTTGACTTCATCGAGCAGTTTAATGAAAAGCTTCTTGTGAAGCAAGACAAGGAAAACCTACAGATTATTGATGTATGTTGCTATTATTTTTCGAATCCACCCTGTCTGCTGGTGACAGCTACAATTTATACTTCATTTTTGAACTAACTCGGGTCTCTGGCCAGGTTAGAAACTCCGATCTGATTGAGGTCAACAAAACTGAGTTCATGACCCCTTCAGCATTCATCTTCCTCTACGAAAATAATCTATTCCTGACATTCTGCAATAGGACAGTTGAAGCTTGGAATTTTCGTGGAGAGCTAGTTACGTCATTTGATGACCATGAGTTGTGGCATCCTAACTGCAATACCAATAATATATACATCACTGCCGACCAGGACCTGATTATCTCATATTGCAAAGTTTCAAGGGATGTCACAGATGATGTTGAAGACAAGGGCAGAGAAGGTATTTATAAATTTCGCTCTCCATTGTTGTTGCTTGATAATATTTTCTGTATTCATAGAAAGAAATTGGCTGAATTTCCTCAGCTTCTCCCATGGGATCAATTAACATGAGCAACATCTTTACGGGAAAGTGCGTTGCCAAGATCTCCCCCGTGGACCCTTCTCTCACTGTTGCTCCCCGAAAGAGAGGTGACAGCAGCAGATCTACTATTCGGAGCACTGTTGTTGATGCCCTTGAAGACATCACCGCGCTCTTCTATGACGAGGATCGCAACGAAATCTACACTGGAAACAGCAAAGGTCTGGTGCATGTCTGGTCTAATTAGTCTTTCTCCCACCCCCAATCTTGTATACACCTCTTGTACCTAGATTTCTTTTCCGTTACATAACAAATGTAATGACGGCCCGGTCTGATTATAGTGGGATTGTGGCCTCTCAGGCATTACATCATTGGTATAATAATATGAGTGTAGATTTTGCTGACTGAGTATCAACCTTGATGGAAGGTTTTTCTCATAGGCCGGTCTATCCAATATCTGGTCTAAATGTGCATTATCTGCAATGTGGAATTTTGCTCTAATCGGCCCTTTATGCCGTGTACTATCCATCTTTAGCTCCGATGCTGTCATAATATCCCGGCTGCTATATGCTGTTGCTGTATGAAGGGGGAGTCGCTTGTGGCACTTCTGTGAGTGGCTCTCATTTCATTCTGCCGACAACGTGGGAATGTGTGACAAAATGGTGAAGATTTCTGCTGTCATGTCAAGCCCATCTTGCTTAAATGCTAGTGGAGTCAGGCTTCACAAAACAGCTGAAAACCGCTCGAAAATTATGTAAACCGTTCGTACCACGCCGGTTCGAAATTTGGTGTTGCTTGGTTTATCGGTAAAGTTCAAATTCAAAAAATTTAGAAATATTGAAAAATTTTATCTAAAAATTCTCTAAAATTAGTACTGATAACTTTATGACCTCTAGTGTTAATATTTTTTTTTGAAAAATGAAGTTTAAAGACGTTTTTTAGCCATTCAAAATGTAGATAATAGAAAAGGGGAAAAAAAACAAGCCTGGCAATAAGCTTTGAGCCCACAGGCCAAGCCGCTTGTGGGCTTCCAGCCTACCCTAGCGGTATTACCTGGCGAGCACACGGCACCGGTCGTCCCGACACATTGAATGCACTCGAAAAATCCCCATCTCGCGTTTGTCCCAACATCTCCGCCTCCGCTCAGATCCGACCGTCGTCCCATCGTTCGCCGCACGATTTTCGAGCATTAAGCTTTGAAAACCGCTCGGTTTGAGCGAAAATCGATCCCTTTGGCGAATTTTGCGAAATGAGCTCGATTTTCGCTTGGTACTTGGAGCTATCTCTTGTTCATGCATGTATTTGCATTTTAATTGGTTGAAAAATTGTCATGCAATGCTCACTGTGGTCTCGACGAAATGGTAACCTAACAATAGTTGTTGAAGAATTTTTAGTAGCAATATTTACTTCAACATATTTAAGTAACAACATATGTTCAATTATATTTAGTAGCAATATTTGTTCAAGTATGTCAAGTAGCAATATTTGTTGAAGTATGTGAAGTAGAAATATTTGTTCAATTTTGTCAAGTAGCAATATTTAGTAGTAGTATTTGTCAAAGTATATGTAGTAGTAATATTTGTTCAATTATATTTAGTTGCAGTATTTGTCGAAGTATATGTAGTAGCAATATTTGTTCAATTATATTTAGTAGCAATATTTGTCGAAGTATATTTAGTAGTAATTGACGACACACGCACATGGTACTATTTGTTTAAGTAGCGATATTTACATGCATGCTTTCTTTTATTGTTTTCTGTTAGCAGATGGCAGACCATATCAACGTGGTGTGAGAGCATGACGAGAAGTTGGGTGCTGGATTTTCGATGCAAGCACTGTCTCAAAGATAAGAAAGGAGGCGATGCAACCCGACTGAAGCAGCATTTGGCAGGGCGCGGTATGAGTGTTGTGCTTTGTAGTAAAGTTCCTGTGAAAGTTCACGAGTACTTTTAACGTGACCTAGACAGGATGAGGGGTAAGAAGAAGGATAAGAGAGATATGCTGAGGAAAGGAGCAGCTGGAGATTCCCCGTCGAGGTGAAGTGTATATTTGGAGTACACCAGTGATGCTGATGAGGAGGACCAACTCCAGCATACTATGGCTTCGTCCAGGGGGGAGGCAGAATTTAGAAGCTGGGCAGGTGGTAGGTATGAGCACGATGGTGGTAGTGGCTCCTCCAGAGGGCTGGAGGAGAGCGCGGCGGTTTGTTGTCGAAGATGTTTCGGAGTTCCTCGCAACGAGAAAGACCGCAGGCTGTGGGGGATTATAACGTTGGTACGACCCGTGGCTCTATGCAACCAAGGATTAACAGCCATCAATGGACATAGAAGGGAAAGAGTGCGAAGCAGGCCATTGGCTCGGCGTGGGCCAAATTTTTTTACACTGCTGGTATCGCGAGGTGGAAAACAGATTATCCATACTTTGTTAGCGCCGTGAGGGAAACGCAAAAATACAGTAAATGAGCTTTAAAATGTTCGTTCAGTTGTACGCCGATTCATAGCTAACATTTGTGTACTATATTTCATTTGCAGGCGAGGGTGTCCTGTCACCGAGTGGGTGAGATATAGATGGAAAATATTTAGACGCCAATGAAGTAGACATAAAGGAGAACTTCGCAAAGTTCAGTCAGGAATGACCTACGTACGGAGTAACAATCATGTGCGATTTTTGGACAGGGCCGATACACAGGAGCATAATTAACTTCGTGATTTACTCCAATGGCACCATGTTCTTTCACAAGTCCGTCGATGCTACAGGCCTATCTCAGGATGCCTCGTACTTGCGCAAGGTACTTGGTTTCATTGGTCTTCTTCTAAAATATAATTAACGTACACATCACGTAATAGAGGTACTTGGTTTTGTTTGCTCACACAGGAAATATGTTCAGTGGTCGACGAGGTGGGTATGACAAATATGGTGCAGATTGTCATGGATAATGGTGCCAACTACAAGAAAGCGTGCAAACTCATCGTACGACAGCACCATAACATTGTGTGGCATCGTTGTGTAGCTCACACCATTAATTTGATGCTAAAGGAGATTGGAGAGTTCCCTGATCACACCTCGGACATTGAGAGTGTGAGGAAAATCTCTCGATTGATATACAACCATTCCAAGCTTCATGCTATGATAGAGTACATTAGAGGCGAGTTGATCAAGTGTAATGCAACTCGTTTTGGTACTAACTACATATTCTTGGATAGTTTCTTTCGTCGTAAGGACAAGTTCATGCAATGGATGGCTGCCGAAGAATTTATAAGCTCTCGCTTTATTGATACCACCAAGGGGAGGTACACGCACGACTGCCTCTTGAGTAGGGATGGCAATCAGGCGCGGTGGGTACGGGTAGTACCCGCCCATACCCGTACCCGCCAGATGAAATCTCGCCCACGGGCATACCTGCGAAGGGTCATGGGCGATGAACCTCGCCCATACCCATCGCCCGCGGGTACCCGATACCCGTGGGCATGCCTGTTTACCGGCCACACAAACTCCGATTATAAATGGTGAAACTGAATCATATCGATGCGATGATTCTTGGTGATTCTTGACCAAGATGCGGATCACGATAAATGTGCGCTACATTATGGCATCTAATACAACATTAGTTACCACCAGTCACCTACTTATTTTCAAAACCTCTGTTTCCATTTAAAAAAAACCAGTACTAGCTACTAAGGAGTCCCGATCTTAATAGGTCAGGCAATAATGGCAATGTTATGAATGAAAAACTTTTCAAGGAACATGGTTAGAGCTGGCAAGGTTTAACACTCATCCAATACAGGCTACATGATAAAATACATATGAGAGGTCCAAAAAGTAGGAACAGGTTCATATCCATGGATAAAAATACTGGGTGACCTGGCTGACATTTGCCCATACAAATGTAACATCTGGATGTACAAGCACAGGATACAACAATCACAAATCTCATATTTTCTAGAAATATGCTGACCTAAACTTGAATTGCTTACAGGAAAAACTTCATGTGTTTTCTAGAAATCTCATCATGTAAAACATTGCTTACAGGAAAAACTTCCTGAAAGACAGTATTGTTACATCCAAGTCTTAAGCTCCCCAAATGAAAATTCAGGAATATCCAGATAACCCTTAACCCTCTTGTTTTCTCCCTTAATTAACCATTCAATAGATGTTCTACCTTTAAATTTCAAGCTTAGCTTATAGGTATAGCCTATTCTCTTCTTATTACAGACAGTGACTAGAAATTTCTGCCAAAGTAATCCACGCATTGTTTTCAGTTAAAACACATCATCATAATCCATCTAGTGATACACGTCAAAGAGACGGTAGAGACAAATTGAAAAATCAAACGATTCTGTGAAATATGGTGCTCACATCGCCTGAGCATTTGAATACTTCATAAACAGATGCCTTTCCAGTAGAGAATTCCAAAGGATCTAAAGACTTCAGCAAATCTTGTTGTTTTAGAATTATCCAAGATCACTTTCATACAAATTCAAACAACAGAACCATTGCGGTTAAGATATGTGATTTTTCCAGCAGTTTACTATAAACTACAGCACCTTTATCCTACTGTTGGCCCATGAATTGAGGTTCTTTTCTTCCCAGGTTCCAGCCTACAAGCAGCATTCAAAACATGAGGTTAATTAGCAATCTATTCAGAGCTAACATGTTTTATGATTTCAAAAAAGCAAATTTCTTCCCTGTGCACTATTTTCCACAACAAACTTGTCTTGCTGACTGTCAACATTGCATAGATACCAAAATTAAGCATTAGCACATACCACATTACACCTTGTTTGGTGTCAACCATCATTTGTTACAGGTACAAAAATTGGTCAGGAACGATCATGCCAATGAACACGAAACCAAGTGAGCAGTGTTGTCAAAGCGATGTTGTGTCAAAGGGCCGAATGCTTAGATAAAGTGAACTACAATCAAGAACAAATGCAATGGTCAACATATTTGTTAACTGTTTCATGCCTTTGAATTGTTTAGGTACTCATCAACTCCTACTCTTATAAATATATTGTTTCAATGTCCATATCCAGAACTAATACATATAAATTTCTTATGAGAAAATTTGTGCTTCAAAATTCAAATACATGAATATTTGATGTTTCCTTCTTGTCTGTCAATTCCTTAAGAAGGACACCTTAGATTTGCGAGCAGTAGTCGGAAGATGAAGTAATAATGCAAGAGCACACCTTGGATTTGCGAGAAGTAGTCGGCATATGAAGCAGTAGGTCGTGGACTCGTGGTAGCGTGGCGCCGTCTCAGGCTGGCAGGAGGCAGGGCGACAGGAGGTGGCTCGGTGTAGCGAGGAGGCAAGTCGTGGACTCGTGGTGGCCTGGCGCCGTCTCAAGTCGGCAGGAGGCAGGACGGCTGGCGGTAGGGCGACGGGAGGCCGCTCGGTGCAGGGAGGAAGCAGGGCGACCGACGGTAGGAGGAGGCTCGGGGTAGGGATGCAGGGCGACCGACGGTAGGAAGGCGATGGCGGAGGAGCGTGGGAGAGGAAGCCCGGATCTAGAGATTTTGGGGATGAGGTTGAGGAGAATGCGGCTGGCCTGGGAGATTTGGGGGAAGCCGGGAGAATGCGGCTGAACGATTTGGGAGATTTGGCCTTTGGACTCTGGAGTCGACGCTGGGCAGTCTAGGGTTTCTTCTGAGTTCTGATGCATGTCCCACATGTCAGTATATTTCACGGGTAAATGGGTAAAATGGGTACGGGTATAGCTTACCCATACCTATCCCTGTTTACCTGGTGGGCAAAGAATTAGTCCTGTTTCTATACCCGTGGGCATAGAAAGACCCCCCACACCGTCTCTATTCGGGTATTTACCCGCTGGCACGTGGGTAAACGGGCACAATTTCCATCCCTACTCTTGAGTTTGGACTGGTGAGATAATCTTCGATTGTTGTCAAGTCGATGGAACCGTTGTAGGCTTTACTATGATTCGCCGATCAGGATAAGGTGCCTACATTGAGCGAGGTGATCCTATGGTACACCATATTGCAATATGAGTATGATAGTTTGTTCCATGACTCTCTAGCAACAAAGGAGATGTATATGGACGTGGTGGACCAAAAAATGGACGTCTTAACGCGCCACACTTATATGAACGCCGGTAATACATTCTTCTCTAGAACACAGTATGTTGTAGTTGCACATACGTTACATGCTTGTACTGACATGTTTCGTTTCACTTCATGCAGCTGCTTCCCTAAACCCCCGGACTGCCAACGCGTACGGCATGAACAACAGTTTCTTGCCAAATCTCTGGGATGCCTTTGAAGCGCTTGCTGATGATATTGATAGCACCACGCAAGCTCTTCATGACGCCGATATTTTCAAAAGGAAGGCTGGATCGTTCTCCAGTACTCTAGCTCGAGGATGGCATAAGATGGCAAAACATCCCCTGCTATTTTCCTTCTACTGTCTTAAATGTAATGGTACTCTCGTCGGTACTTACTGTTCTATTCGTTAAAAGCACATTGGTGGGATGTGTTCAGTTCGAAAACACCTATCCTTCAGCGGTTTGCACTACATCTCGTGCCGCAATGCGTATCTTCTAGCGGGTGTGAGCGCAATTAGAGTATATTTGTGTTCATACACACAAAAATTCACAACCGCCTGTCGTACGAGAAGCTACATAAGTTGGTGTATGTCAACTATAATCTTCGTCTTCGAATTCAAGCCGCAGAAAATCAAAGACGCTCAGATGAAGACGATCCATTCTAGTGTCTTATGGAGCTTACACTATGCAACGACGCAAATCTGATCCGACAGTGGATGGAAAAGGAAGGTCCAATGATGACCCATTACTTGATGAGGAGGATACAATGAGTGACACCCCTCTCTCATCATAGCTTGTGATAGACCCGATTCACCCTGCTGTGTTAAGAAAGGGTACTGGGGCTGCAAGCATCCCTGAATAGGTAGACAGGACAGCTGAGGACACTCACACAGGGAAGAGAAAGCACCGATAAGTGCCGAGAATGGATACAGGAAAAAGGAGAGCATTCTCTAAAGGAAAGCGGAAGCATCCTGCAGATGAGCCGCGTTATGTACGGAGTGATGACTCCACTGAGAGTGGGGACCGTCGAAGCCCGCTATACCAAGAGTCCAATGATAGCAGCTCCAAGACGGACACCGATGGCGTGAGTCCGATGGTGATATCTCCATACCTCCCACGCACCAATCCGAAGAGCAGCGTCCCGTCGAATTTACAGGGGAGTCGCAGTCACTCATGCAACACATGACAAAGACCATGGCGCTTCCCAATCACAGAGGACGACTACTGGAGGGAAGGGAAAGGACGCAATACATGATAGCTCTAATCCTATGGCGTTGCCGAGACGCAAGGGGGCTATGGCTCATATGGCAACTATGACTATGCCATCCCCGATGCTCATACACAACCTCCCATCCAATAGGTATACGAGTGGCACGACCCTGAGTTTTATGCCATATTGTACCAACAATGGCAAACGACAAGTACATAGATGGGGCAAAGCTGGCACGATTATAAGGCGGAGTTGCTAGCTACACGATGATTGACCTTGATGTCCACTGAGAAATACAACATGACCAACCAAGTGTACACACAACAATACTACCTGTAATCCCAAAGGTAATGTTTCATTTCATTACAACTTGATTTTTTATTAACATAGCATCCATGCAGGTCCAACGTGGCATTTCTGTAGGATGGACGATGAAAATATGCCTACTTTACAACTTCAAATGGGAGGTATTGAAATATGAATGCTTATTTTTTGCACTTATAGGATTGATATGTGAATGGTATTGAAATGAAAGGTTATTTGTTCACATATTATTGCTAAATACCCACTTTACAACTTCAAATTGTCCAAAATATAGCAAAGGTCATGCTGAAATTTTGTTTCATTTGTATGTTTCATTTCATTGCAACTCAATTTTTTGCTAACATTACGTTCATGTAGGTCGAACATGGCATGTGTGTGACAATGAAAGAACGACGAAGCTATGCCTACTTCACAACTTCAAATGAAAGGTATTGAAATGTAAATGGTGTTGATATGTGAATGGTATCGATATGTCATTATGTGAATGCCTATTTTTGCACTTATGGGATTGATACGTGAGTAGTATTGAAGTGAAATATTATTTGTTGACATATTATTGCTAAATACCTACTTTACAACTTGCAATTGTTTAAAATATAGCAAAGGTCACGTCGAATTTTTTTTCACATTTACGAAAGATAGTACCGATTTTTTTTCATGTTTTTCTGTATTTTTTTTGTACATTTATTACATTTTCCTATTTTTCGGGCCTTTAATGGCCTTTTACAGTTTTTACAACATTTTTTTTGCAGTTTCCCCCCATTTTTTCCCATTGTCCAACTGTCGCTAGTTTTCGTCAAAAATCGCTTGAAATTTAAGCCTTTTCGAGCGGTTTTCATACATTTCGTTCGAAAATCGCTCACCGGTTTGACCAGATTTCAAATTGGTTTGATTTTCCAAACCGTTCGGTTTTGAGCGAATTTCGAGCGATTTTTTGTGAATTTCGATACTGACGGGTTGTCGATATCTGAGTTCGAAACGGTTTTGTTAACCCTGGGTAGAGTATTGGTTTAGTGGTGTGCTTGCACAGTTGCATGTTATCTTATTGTGAATTTCAGAGCACTAGTCTAATTAGTTCATAGTTTATTAGTTACCGAGCTAATCCTCTAAGCCGATAGTTACTGTCTGTTTGGTCATCAATCGTCAGCCGTCTTTTGGATAGTGTCCACTTGAAAGCTCATATACTCTACTAAATCAGTATCAAGATATAGTAGTAGGATTTATAGAAAAATTGATGATTTACTCCGTTTTTCTGGATACAATTGATCATTTGTCCCACAATGTCTTATTGATATGTGAGGCTTGAATCATATATCTGTAAGATATACGAGACAAATAATTAATTACACTCAGAAAAACAAGACAAACGATCGATTCTCGTTTTCTTTTCTGATGCATTTGCACGGGATGCTTCTGTAAGCTAATTTTCTTGTGTTGTACTAATCCTATATATAAAAAATGTGCATCGAAGCTCGAGCCTGATATGAGAGGAGCCAGTTGATAAAGCTACTAAGCTAGTATACTCAGCAGCTGTAGGTTCCATTAAAAACACACCATTGATAAAGCTACTAAGCTAGTATACTCAGCAGCTGTAGATTCCATTAAAAACACACCAAGGACGGGTTAAGCCGACCTAATGATTGAGGCTTACGACTCATAGCTAATTACAACTACAGTAAATTAACCGGGGCTGCAAATGACAAGTTCCTCCCAGATTCACTCAGATTACTTTTCACCGCTTCGCTTGCAACTGATCCTGGCAATCTAACCCACAACCCACAGTAACACAGACATCTGGGCCAACAGATAATCGGTCCCCACCTGTCATGAGCACGCGCAGGATCGCTTGCAAGCAACATTAGCGCGGCGTGCGCGTGATGCCATGCTACTGCTACCTACCTGCTCTTATGGCCTTATCCCGAAGCCAAAATGGGATCAACACACAACAGCACGTCACTCAAGACTCGTCCAGCGACGCCCGTCTCCCTACCCGACGAGTTGGACCAAACCGCGAGGCGAAGCGAGACGACAAGCCACCACCCAATCCGACCTCCCCCCAGGGTTTCGATGGAGCCCGCCGCCGCCGCCTCCTCCTCGTCCACGTCATCGCCGGCGGCGGCGAGGCGGAGGCTGCCGGAGGCCGCGGAGCTGAAGCTGCGGCGGAAGACGCTGGAGTCGGTGCTGGAGCAGTGCCAGCGCGCGCTGGAGCTGATGCGCGAGGACGATCTCGGCATCGCCGTGCCGGAGGAGGCCACCGAGGTGGCGAATCCGGAGGAGGAGGGGGAGGACGAGGGCGGCCAGGCTGCAGGCGACGGCTGCGATGAGGAGGGGGCGCCGCCGCCGTCGGATGCGGACTACGAGACGGATGAGGTGAGGGGGGAGATCTCGCGGTGTGCCTCTCGATATTGTGGTCCGGGGATCCGTAGGAGATTTGAGATTTCAGGTTCCGATGTTGCTGGCTCAATTGATTTCTAATTTGTGACTTTTAGGTGTTTCATGAGATTTGGATAATCGAAATGGTGTACTGATTTAGTTGGATAGGAGATGGTTGCGTCCTGGAATTAGGTCAATTCACGTGAAATTGCCCTATTTTGAATGGTAGTGCCGCATTTTGATTGCTGTACTGTTTATGTGGTGTCGCGTGGGTAGTCCGCCAGTAAGTCCAATTACAGCAGTTTGCTGGATAGAGTCGCATTCTGAGTCATGGATGATCTGTGGGAAGGAGCGGCAGCTACTACTTGCATGTGTTGCTGGGTAGGTGAGGGCTGTTACGGAAATCGTGACTTGAGGTCAAAGCAGGATGTGGAAGCAGCGAGGTGGGATGCTTATTGTCCAATCAAATGAGCCATAAGACATAATTGAACTAGGGAGCTACTAAAAACTGTATTGAGTCTGCATATTCTCCAATCAAATGTGTTGTACTTAGTGAAAACTGAACTAGGGAGCTCAGCAAATTTGATGAGGCTGCGAATTGTCCAGTCAACTGTTTTATAACTCATAAGGGAAAACTGAACTTGGAGTGAGGAAATATGATGAGTCACATGATGTCCTGAATTTTGGAATAGTTGAGAAGTGACTGTAGTTTCATAGTTTAGGTTATTCATTTTTAGTTACTTTTATATATGGGGACATATTTGTTATGGACCTTGGATGTAGGTGTTACTGGCACCAAATTTACCCTTTTCAATTTTGTTTTCTCAACGACAACTGTGGGCTAAACTGTTTTCTGGCACTTTTGGTTTTGGTTATCATTTATTGGGGTGACATGAAAGCAGGGACTAGGGAGAGAGGGAAAGAAATAGAGAGCTTTCATTGTATTTCTTCCTTTTATTTGGGACAAAAGGCTTGGTTGTTGTTGTTGTGAAACTGTTCTAAATTTTGTATCTCGTCCTTTACTTTGCAGCTGTGTGATATTCTTAAATCGAGGGTTGAATCACCTGAATTTCTCGAAAAGCTTGATAGCATCCAGAAGTCAATATATCAACATGGTGCAGGTGCGTATTTGCTGAGTGAACCATTATTGCCCTTTGCTGGACTCCAAAGTTCAACCAGAATTGTGGCTTAAAAATTTATGCACACACTGACCTTTCCGCAGCATGTTACAAATTTCCCTTCATTTCACTTCTTCCAATTGAACCTGACAACTGACCAATTCCACAATTATTCATGTAACAGTTGATGAAACTATATCATGGGATATCATAAGTGCGGCAGATATATGGGATGATAAAAGTATGAATGTTAGTGATGATTCAGAGGATGGATATGTTCTTGTTAAACAAGAGGACATAGTTGATGGGATTGCATCCTTCATGGCTACATACTTGTTGTCTCTAAAACAAACTAAGGTATGCAAAGTTTAGTTCACGACTTAATTTGTGATCTTCTCCCTTATTTCTTTTCTTTTTACCTGGATATCCTTGCTCATGCAGTCCTTCCTCATATTTAGTCCCACTCTCACAAAGAATCTTGGATTCTGACTAAAGAATCATGCTTACTTTACAGTGGCTACTGAGGTTCAGGATATATAAATATTGGTATTTACAACCATGACTTTTATGTGGTCCTGTACATTTTTATTAGATCTATATTGTTAGAAGATGGATTATCAATAGTTCAACATAGTGTCTACTCTTCATGACAGGCTTGACGTAATTTGTCTGTTGTGCTATTTATATCAACATGGGAAGGCCCGTCTTGGTTCTTTCATGCGTTGATTGCTAGATTATCATGATGGAAGGGGATTTCATATCACTCATTTGTTTGGAATCTTCAAGTTTTTTTGATGGCCGAAAATTTCTTGTTATGCAGGACTTGACGCCCAATCAACTTCAACAAGGTTACCTTTTCTTTTCCATTTTTAATGCTGATGAATTTGGTTAACTACCAAAAAAAAAACAACTTATGTTAGGCTTCCCACCCTTTTTTTGTCAGCCCTTAGCAAGACATTTTCAGCTAAAAAGAGGAAAAGCAAGCTTCAGAAGGCATGGGATGGAACAAAAGTTATTTATAATATAGCATCATGGAGTGCGACAGTTATTGGGTAAGTTATCCTTACTAATCGATAGTCAACATAATTCCTTTAGAATTCTCCTAGTAAGTGATTTTATCAGATCGAAGTAAGGAATGTGGAACCCCTGTGGCCAGTGGCCAAGCTTGGGTTTCTGTATAAACATCACAAGTTAGCTTCTAGCACATACGCCACATAAGCCCTTCGACAAAACTCGATTGGCTTCTCAGTGAAACTAAGGGCAACAATGTCTTCAAACTCTATCTTAAGCTACCTTAACTCAATTCCTTCTGGCTTGGTTCATTTGTTGGGGTCTCAGGGAAGCCTTACAAGCTTCAAGGAGCTATGCCCAACGAACCTGTACTAGGAACTTCGACTGGAAGAATTTTCTTCCCGCTGAAATTGAAAAGTTAGTGAAAAAGCTCACCCAAACTAAATATTCTGGAAGCAACAAGCTTAAACTAATCCTGGTCTCATGGCAACTGGACATCATTACATCATGCCCAAAGCGTGAACTAAATTAGTGAAGTTGACCAGCTGTTTGGAGCCTTTAGGGTCTGATGAGTTAGATGAGGTGCGTCAGTTGATGATAGTGATTGATTGAATACACTTGTTTAGAATGCAAGTTAACAGTATTTAAATCACATATATTTCCTGCACAAAATCATTTTGCAAGCACTAACATACAATTCAAGGTAGTGGCATCCGTAGCGATAAGTTTATGATGAGCTTGCGGATGTTTGCTATTCCTATAGCTGGGTACGTAGCTCTTAACTGATTTTGTTCCGCACCTGCAGTATATACCAGAATCCAGCGATTCTAAAAGCAGCAACTGCAGCCTTTTGGACATCCTGCCGTGTAATATCGAAGTTTCTGTGAATAGTCCATGGCTTGTCATTGTGATCCTGTACACATTGTGTGACTACGGCCGGGCCATGATATGACTTCCCTGTACCTGCAACATCAGGGGAAGCATTGTTGCCAAACTTTGTGGTACACTTGTTTATGATGTAATTCGATTGAAATCCACCACTGGGCCTTCACCGCAGGTTCGTAGGTTGCTTTGAACAGTTGGATAATGTATCGTAAGGTGTCAGCTCAAACCACATCAGTGACTGGTGATGAACTAGTGGTGGTGATGATCCCTCGAATCTTACGCATAATCTAATTGTTGAATTCAGCTTCCTGTGTGTTTACCTGTACCATTTGTATCCACCGCCTCCAGTTAATATCACGTATATATAAGCCCGTTTATTGTATACCAGCTGTTTCACTGAACATGGGTGTATCCATCATCCAATTGTAAATATACCGATTCGTTTGTTGGGTGGCAGTAACGCTTGCGTGTGTTGCTCTTTTTCATTTCAGAAGTATGATTGTATTTGTATGAAACTGTTACTATGTGCGCTTACTGTGTCATTATCAGCGCATGAAACGCGCGGTAATACTACGATTCTACGTTCTCTTACCTTCTAAGATGCGTGCAACGAGCATAACTGCGAGGACAAGTAATGTCACGCCGTCCGCTGCCACCCCACCGCGGCAAAGGCTCTAACGGTTGCTTGCACCTCGCCGCTGCTGCCTCGCGTTGCGGCCACCCCTGGGCCCTGGCTACATTGGCTTTGTCTTGGGATTTCGAGACTACCGCCTACCTACACACCACCCAACCACGAACAGTGCGCGTGGGCGTCGTAGGCCTGGCGTTAGCGTGCCAGAAATGAAGCCGGCGCCACCGGCTGCACCTGTAACGCGGGCCTTGCCGGGGGGCTCCTCTTGCCGACCACGGCTGGGTGTGGGAGGCGGTAGCGTGGTAACCCGGGCTCGCCGCGGAGATGTCATGGGTCTCAGCAGGATAGCGCGCGCGGTGCAGAGGTGCGGGGAGGGTCTCAGTCGCGGCGTGCCGTTAGGGCCACGCCAGTTCCACCGTGTGTGCCGCCTCTCGCCGCGGAAGGATCATTGACCCAGCCGGGAGCGTACCAGCGAACTGATAAGCTGCATGACCATGGTCCTCCGTGACAAAGCAGCGAGTCTAGATATTGAAGTTCACGAAGTAGACGACATATAACCCTCCAAAAGTAAGAGCGCTACTACTGAACCCTATACCGTTGGAATTAATTCCAACAGTATAGCAGTTTTCACAGGTTTCAGAAGTTTCATAGCAGATTTCAGAGGTTTCACCGGCGGCAAAAATGGTGTACCGTACGAACGGTATACCGTAAGTTAGTTTTTCTGCAAAAGTAAACAATCTTAGGATACAAGATAATTCTTGGTCGTAGTGTATAAAGTACAAATCTAAGAACAAATCTACTGCCAAAAGTAAGAGAAGGAACGGAAAATGTGTATACAGGATTGTATGACCTAAAGAGATGAACAAAAAGCCGCGGAGAACAATGCAAGATATGTCTCAGAAATCCATCTTTCTAACAAATAACTACTAAATCAGAATACCTAATCGTTAATCCAGTCATATGGTTTTGTCCCTGTAGTTTCTCACCCTGAATGAAAAAACAGTGCAAGTGTAAACTCCGGTCATGGCTATAATGAACACTCCAGCATATGTGCACACTGTTGCTGCACATACATAAAGGTACCTGTTGCCATTTGCAAATGGAGCTGGTCAACTAACAAAAAGAACCAGATGTAGCATGCATGAATAGATTGATGTATTGAACCGAGTAAAGGTCTATCCATGATAACCATTGCAACCAGTGAAATCATTCTGGTCACAGCTAGCAATTTCTATTTTTAAAGAAGACTGGTATTTGAGACTTAAAAACGCCATTCCTTTTCTTTGGCTTCACATGTTCTATTCAGCAGTTTGAGGGGTGTGCTTGTAGTAGTGTATGTCCCTTCTTTTCTTTGGCTTCGCATGTTCTATTCAGCAGTTTTGAGGGGTGTGTTCGTAGTATTGTATGGACATAAGCTCTAGTAGAGAAGGAGCTCCTTTAGGGCCAAAGGGGGTCATGGCCCCCCTTCTTCTAAAAATGTATATTTTTACAACTTAGGGACTAACATAACACTCATCTCTTCCTAAGTTATCTAAGTAATGATAGTAATGATGTTAGATTGGTTCCCTCTATATTTTCTTCCAAGCTCCGCCACTACTTTAGTGTTCTAGTATAACTGCAGTCACTTGTTCTGATATCTAAAATAGAAACAAACTAGAGCCCACATGCAGAAGGCAACAAAAGCCCGCATGCAGAAGGCAAGCATCAAATAAAAATCCATAAATCTTGAAGGGATACATATGATGCACCAAAATGGAGAAGTGACTAAACATTAATTTTTAAAGCATTTATTGAGTACTTACTTTGGTGAAAATACGCTCCAAACAAACAAGTGGTTCCTCATGAGCAGCAAAACCATGGTGTATGAAGTCAAGACAACAGAATTAACGAGCAAAGGAAGCAAACAGGGCAATGTGATCTTTTTGTCCAGTACACAGCTCCATTTTAATTGCTGTGGAGTAGAGATATCATCACTATCTTTCACTGCTATATAAACCACCATCCCAAGGTATAACAACAGAGGAACTCCATATGTAATAATGAACATCAGTATGCCCGAAAGAACAGTGGAGTAACTTGAAATGCCCTGTTAAAATTCATTACTCAAATCAGAAGGAAAGGGGAAGAAAGGGTATTTCAGAAAGTCTACCTTAAACTTACAATGAAAGCTCCAGCAACATCAATGCTGGCGAGGCTATTTGTATTCCCAAGACCAAAATGACCGGCCATTCCCAAGAATTGCACTGCAGCAACCTACATAGTTTATCACCAAAAGTTAGCCAATAAAAATATTCATTTCCCACGGTGCCATGAATTTGGGGGGAAACATGTTGGTCGAGCAAAGATTACAAAGAATATTTCAAGAAACCAACCTGTACCCATTGCTTATGCAATGATTTACCCAGAGAAAAATGAATTATACTCGAGATTATTTGGAAGAAAATGAGCAAAAGAGGAATTGCATTTATGGATTGTTGCAGAAGCAACTGCAGAAGGCACCAGAACATTGAGTATGTTATTCCAGTCAGGAACAAAGATCGATTGATGCCATGCAAATGTATAGCTGTTTCAGGATTGGAGCCAGAGGAGGATGTTGGTTCTGCTTCCATAGAATGTATCCAAGGTGACACAAGAAAAGTGAACGTTACTGAAATACTTGCAATGACATAAAATATCTGGGCTATTGATGTTGTGCTATGGTTGATTGGTACTGAAGTATTGTTCTGACTTTCCCAGATATGCAGCACAACCAGTAGTCCACAAGAAAGGTGACTCAACCATACTCCTATAACATGTATTTTCCTCGTTCTCAGTAACATGAGTGAAACTGAATACAATACCACAACTGCAAGAACTGAGATCATTTGAAGAGACTTTACAATAGAAGAGTCAGCTTGGGTCAATATCTTCGAAATATCAGGAAAGTGAACCCAGTTAACCCCACCTTGATGCCAAGCTCTTATAATTCTCCCAGAAACAAGAACCGTAAGGACACTATATAACTTGTAAGCATCTCGCTTGCCTGGGGTTAGTTTATAGCTGGTAACATAAGAGCAGTTATTTCTGTGAAAGATCTTAGCTTCTGCTCTATGTACTAATGTTGAATTTGGTTCTTTCATCATTGATTGAACTGTCTTGATGAGAAATATTAAATACAGGGTAGAAGTGAGAAAGTGCCATGTATACTGCTCTTCTTCCACAAAAGAGCTTGAACCAAGACTGATGACATAGATAAAAATCCCCATAAGAATGAAAACCTCATCAAGGTGCCAATGAATATCCAAATCCCACTCAGAATGGTGTTCAACTTGACTCGGAGACTTTTCCATAAATAGGCAAGAGGCAATGCCCGCAAGAAAAAGGCATGAAATAATCATAAATGACATTGCAGCGACAAGTAAATAGAGTGGTTTCTGCAAATATAAACAATAAAATAAAATAAGTCATTCAGAAGAAAGGCAAATGTAACAGAAAGCTACCTCGCACTGTGGTACAAAACTGCAAAGATAGTAAAATTACCTCGGTCGCTCTGTGAGACAACCACTCGCTCGCATATCTTAAGAAGCCATAGTAGGCATCCACAGAAGTCCCAAAGTACCTGGAACAGCAAGTTCTTTTAAAACTGGTGATGGGTGATGATATTCACAATTGTTTAAGGATATTAGCAGCAGAATCTCACTTGAAATTAGAATCTCGATGTAGAAGCGAGGATTGATGAGAAGCAAAAGCTTTAGAAAGCAAATGGCATAACTTTTTCTCGATAGATTCAGGAAGCACATCAATTCCTAAACCATCGTTTGAATTAATGCAATCTTCAAAGCAGAAAGCAGGTAACTGTGCTTGCAGCAATCTTGAGATTTGCCACGAATTCAGCTCTAAGGTTCTCAGTTTTTGGTCTTCTGAAAACAAGATGCACTCATCTTCTCAGAACTGAAAGCTGAGAGTACTTAATCATATAATTTGTAAACAATATAATAGTCTGATCTAATGAATATAAAAATCCACAAAAGGCAACAGGTGACATGATTATACAACCAATAAAAAGCAATAACCTATTAAAATTAATATGAAGTCTACAAGCATAAAACATCTACTCTTCTGCTTCATGATGAAGCACAATGCACTTAAAATGGAAGGTAAACATATAATCACCTGTCAAAGAATTAAAAATCTCTGGAAGCAAGACACCTATATTGTTCTTTGGAATTGGTATGCCGAAGAGAAGAGCTAGAGTTGGGGCAAGGTCAACCTGACAAAGAAGTTAATAGGTCAGAGTTGTGTGGTCTCTTGGAACACTATTCTTAGATACAATAATTTCTTCAGCGTGAATAACGAGGACAGGAAACCGACCAATATATAAGAAAATATTCACGTACTGTAACACTGATTTCTATATATGGAAACTGAAGTAGAGCTCCACAAACATCCAGAGATTAAAAAGAAAGCTGAAAGAAGTTCTGCAATTTACAGAAATTGTATGCATGCACACATGCATATATATATATATATACATATATATATATATATATGTGTATGTATATATATATATACATATATGTATACATATATGTATATATATATAATACATTCATACTTGAAGTGCTTCTTTCTGGTCATAAGGTGAACAATATGAGTTCTCAACACTGTGTCCTATAAAAAGGGCAAGGGAGTCAGTTTCTTCGTAAGAAGACCCTCCATGATTACCACCTTCAGTCATGCCATGATCACTGACCACAACCTGAAATGCAGGGGGAAAGGCAATGCCTATCAGAACTAATGTAGACCCTTAATCTTTTCAGATGAGGCAAAAACTTGGTAAATTCATGGCTTTTAGTGGATTGAATTTGTTTTTTCTATCCTCTAATTTTGGTTGTATTGGAGCCTTGTAAGTTGACTTAGGTCCTATGGATCCTTATATAAAGTTTTCTTGTTTTTTTTTTATATTATTAATATACATCTATATATTCAGTAGGGTCCTCCCATACTGTTCTCATCAAGAAAACAGGTGTACACACGACTGAACTGAATGTGATATGAAATTTGTCTGTACATCCAACTATCCAAGCATATACAATGCAAATCGGAAGATACAATTAATGCAAATTTTGACTTGCTAGCCTTCAATTGTGGAAATCAATAAATGTCACTACAAATTAAGGCATCATAAGTAAAACTTGTTATGTATACTATAAATTCACTATTCGTTGTATTCGCTAGTGGACCCTTGTAGCAATTTCATGCGGATGTTGGAGCAAACCTCTTAGTCATGTAGCATGTATGCTAGAAACAGAAAAAAAATGCAGAAAAAACCAGAAAGGATCACAAACCAGAAGTGTTCTGTCCGGATTATCCCGAAGGCTTGTAACTGCAGTATGCACCCTTCTAATCACATCATCCATCTCCTTCAGCTTTTGGGTCATCAAAACACTGTCATTTTAAACTTCAACTTAAACTAGACACCTCTCAAACCCCAAAAGGCAACATTGTCATTTTGAAATTTCAACTAAAACTAGACATCACTCAAACTCCAGAAAGCATGAAAGATGATATTACCTCTGACGGCCGCCTATATGACCAACATGATCTAAGCCTAAATAGTGAAGAACCTGAAATTATGAAAAGAAAAGGAATTACTCAGTATTAAACAAAAAGACATTGCAGGATAACTAGTGGCGGAGCTTAGAAGAAAACACAGAGGGGGCAATCTAACATTATATATTTAGATAACTTAGGAAAATAAAATTAGTTTAGTGTTATGTTAGCATTTAAAGCTAAAACAAAGCTTTCCTAGGGGAGGGGGCCATGGCCCCCTTTAGCTCTAGAGAAGCTTAAGTTTCATTAGACATTGATCATAATGAAGTAATGAACATCAGTTGAGCACTCGGACTACATGGTTGTAATGCGAATAATTAGATGTTACGCTCCTTCACTGCTAGATACTATTAGTACAAGAGTTTGGGTAATTTGGATATAATAGAAGTGAATTTCAGGAGGAATCAGAAGAGAATGGAGGTAGAATAAGGAAGAACAGAAGCAAGAGACAGGGAAAAGAGCGCGAGAGTCGAGAGAGAGGAGGCCAAAGCCAGTTCTGATCTGTTCAATTCCCTTGACAAGTGCCATGCTTGAACTCCTTTTATATGGCTATGATCCATATGGGCCACCAGCCCAGTGAGCCCGTGGACCTTGCCAAAGCCCAGCCAACTGCCACTCTTGGGCGAGTACGTGACATTATATTGCATTATTAGTCCAAAAGTAACAAAATAAGTGAACATGCACCAAGGCAAGAGTAAAAGTGTACCAACACATTCCAGTCTTTTGCAGCAAACTCAAATTCCAGATGACGAGAAACATTGAAATCAACCTCAACCGTATCTTTCACCTAAAATGTAGTTACAAATCAATTAACGAAGTTTTACTCATAAGTGACTAGGCTGCGAAGAACAAAGAAAGCACTGTTATTAGAGCAAATTAAGCACCAATTTTTAAGCTTAAGTGCCTAATACGCAAATATCTGTAAGCACAGCCCAAATTAGCCGATAATCCCTAAAAGTTATTATAAGATCACCAGGAGAATTATGTGGTTTTTGAAATATACTAGAGTATGCCTAAAAGATGGCAAGGAGGTGGCAGGTACCTAAAAACATTAAATGCCTAAGTTTGGTCTATCAGCTAATTTTGCCAAATTTCTTGAGAATAACACAGGGAAGCACTGATTCTTTGTTGCAAAGTAACTGTTGAATTAGAGTTTCAGATGATAGTGAAAGCTCACTTTATGAGTGTTTAAACCTGCAAAGTACATTCTTATCCTTCAATCATGTTCCATTTTAAGAAAAGCATGTGATGCATGAGACAAGACTTACATAAAAACTGCTCACTCCATCTTGTCTATAGAATAGAGTTGGAAACAATTTGATCCATGTATCATCTCCCAACATCACTAATTTATAACCAATCGTATGAAGCTGATCTGCAAAGGTGTGCACATATGATAAATATAAATTATAAGCAATTTCTGGTGAGATAGAAATCGATGGATGATGCAGAATATAGAGGGGGTAAGCCTCGACAAATTTGACCAACACATCCTATTGGCAATTTGGCATACAAAGATGATTAGTAAGAGAGAGGGATAGGGAGGCAGAGAGAGGTTCTAACCAAGAAGATTATCATCCAAGAAGGCTTGAGTATTGAAGTTAAATGCTACATCTAGAAAACCTCCAATTGCCCCGGATACCATTGCCTGAAAGCATAACACAATTAGGATTGCCGAACATTTGCACAAAAAACAGGTATCTCTAGGTATAAACAGTCCTACTTTCAGTCGGGGCATTGTGACGGTTGGAGGTGCAGCCTTTGCATGATAACCCACTGCTTTGCAACCAGCTAACAGAGATTGAGTGTACGACATGGACTCCATCATTTCTTTGCTTGGAGGTTTTCCACCTCTCCCCAGTACAAATTCAGCAGGTAGTCCATCTATTACCTATATTGACATTCATAAACTCAAAAAGGCCGAACATTAAAAAAGTAAGCTAAATAGTCAGCGAAATGTATTGGATTATGCTGTCAGAAGAACAAGCATATCAATTTAGGACATACCATCAAAACCAAGCGATCGTACAGAGGAGGGACCTCGGAGAGCTCCTGGTGTGGATCACACACAAAAACACAAGTGTGAATATCGTAATAAATAGTTTTTTTTCCTAAAAAACAGTGTCCACAGTACAGTTATCAACAAGCTCAACATTTGAAATCTTCGATCTAACAGACATAATGCAATACGCAGCAGCAGCACGAAATGAATCTAGAGCGAGGAATTGAAATGGAAGCAATGCCTTACGCTATACAGAGATCTGAGTTGATCCGGAGGAAGGGCCGGTTCCTCCCCGCCACCACCGACAGGACCACACGACGGCGTCTGGTAGCTCTCTGCGCCACTGTGGATCACCAGAGATGGGTCAACTAATGGGGAAAAAAAACCATCCACAGTCACAGAGAAACCAGAGAAGAGCAGAGGCAGAGACGCGAACCTGAAGCCGGGGAGCGTGGGCTTGACGGGGAAGAAGCCGTAGAGGAAGAGGCAGAGGCCGGCGACCTGCAGAAGCACCGCGGCCACGGTCCAGCCGGCGACGGCTGGACAGGAAGGGGAGCAGTGGCAGCGCGCGCTGGAGCTGATGCGCGAGGACGATCTCGGCATCGCCGTGCCGGAGGAGGCCACCGAGGTGGCGAATCCGGAGGAGGAGGGGGTCGGCCAGGCTGGGGCGACGGCTGCGATGAGGAGGGGGCGCCGCCGCCGTCGGATGCGGACTACGAGACGGATGAGATGAGGGGGAGAGATGTCGCGGTGTGCCTCTCGATATTGTGGTCCGGGCAAGGTTTCAAATTTTCGTTTTGGAATGAATTTCGTCTCGGACCGGATAACGAAATTTCGGTAAAATTTTGGAATTATTTTGGAAGAAATTTGAATTTGAAAATTCAAATCCGGTCCAATCCGGAAAAAAAACGAAATTCGGCGAAAAAACCCGAACTTTCGGGTTTTTTGCACTGGCTGAAAAGTGGTCTAAACGTTATCGAAAATTTTTTAAATTTTTTTTGGAGGTTCCTGACACAATGCTGATGTTTTAAAAAAAATTCAGCTGATTATCACATCTGAGAAATTTTTAAAAATTTGGAGAGTGATACTATCTTGATAAAACACTGACTAACAAGTTTGATCAGAATGGAAAATGGTACAAATCAAGTTATAAACTATTGAAATTTTTTGTGCATGGTTATGATATATAACTAATGTTCTCATAAAAATTTCAGCTGATTATCACATGTGAGGAATTTTTAAAAATTCGGAGAGTAGTGCTGTCCTGATAGAACACTGACCGACAAGTTTGATCCGAATGGAAAATGGTACAAACGAAGTTAGAAACTATTGAAATTTTTTGTGCATGGTTATGATGTATCTATAATTCTCTCATAAAATTTTCAGATGATGATCAAACTGTATAAATGTTTAAAAATTCGAACAGTACTACTGCCATGTTAAAAGACTTACCGGCAAACTTGAACAAAATGAAAAATTATGTAAACCATAAATTTTTTTGAAAATTTTAAAGAATGATGATAAGGAAGTTCTTAATATCCCATAAAAATTGTGATTCATGATCACACTCCAGTGAATTTATAAAATTCTTACAAGGCACAGTACCATTTATGTTCTTTTGTTTTTTATTTTTGAAATATAATATAACAAACGAAGTTCAATACTTACATAGATTTTATTGACCAAACAAACAAATTTGAATTTTTTTAAAAAATTTATATTATGGTACTGAGTCAATTATTAATCTCTAAAAAAAAATTTAGATCATAATCACACTCAAGAAAATTTATAAAATTCTGACAATATAACTATCCCAATTATGTTCATTATGTTTTTGATTTTTTAAAGATAACAAATGAAGTTAAATTATTTTGAAATTTTTTATGTATGATCGCAAACTACTAAGGATAGTACCATAAAATGTTTAGAATATTATCAAGTATTTATAATTTTATAAAAATCTGACAGTGTTTCTGCCAAAATTTTAAAATGTTTAAAAATTAGGTTTTTCAACAAATTTTCATAGGAGATGACTTTCCTAAGGGTTATTGGACCAAACCCGGCCCTAAAACTTTCAAAACCGGCCAAAAAACACGGAATTTTGCCGAAAAAACCGAAATTTTGGATTTTTACTGTAGCAATTTCAAATTTAAAAAAATCCCGGCCGGTACTTGAGATTTCGGGGTGGTCCGAAATCCGAAATTTCGCCGAAATTTTGAACCTTGGGTCCGGGTACCCGTAGGAGATTTGAGATTTCAGGTTCCGATGTTGCTGGCTCAATTGATTGCTAATTTGTGACTTTTAGGTGTTTCGTGAGATTTGGATAATCGAAATGGTGTACTGATTTAGTTGGATAGGAGATGGTAGCGTCCTGGAATTAGGTCAATTCACATGAAATTGCCCTATTTTGAATGGTAGTGCCGCATTTTGATTGCTGTACTGTTTATGTGGTGTCGCGTGGGTAGTCCGCCAGTAAGTCCAACTAGACAATATAACGCGCTGCACCGCTGTGTATAGATGAATGTTGGAAAGGACATAGCAAGACACATGAAATATGCTATATTTTAAGCTGCACATGGTTGGACTCAATCATAGGCTAGGAATCGTAAAATTTGTCGGAGATGATGTGTCAACTCAGAATCATCATGGGCGTCTTGATCCTGAAGTGGTTGTCAAGAGCATAAGCAGACTCCCTCCTAAAGCTGAAGTAGGAGTTCCACCTTATCTGTATGATGTTTACTTCACAATTGAATCTGTTGTGGAATTAGGATGGGTTGCTGGTGAGGAAGGAAACAGCAAAAGAACTGATGAAACGGTGAGCAATGAAGGGATAGATTCAATGAACAGAAAACAAAAAAGACAGATGAATGGAAAAGACTCCAAAGCAGAAGACATAAGCAAGATTGAGGAAACCAAAGGGAAACAAGTAGCTGATACAACAATGGGACTAAATATGGAAGAAATGGAACAGATAGCCAAGGATAGGATAATTGCAGAAAAACATTTTTGGCAGATGAAGAAGTTCATAACAAAGTTAATGAAGATCTTACGCAAAATATGGAGGTCGGTGAGAAAGGAGGCCAGGCTAGTTGTTCAGACTATGCTGGAATGAAACATATGAATGATCAAGATAATAATTTGGATATATTTAAGTTCGCTGCTATTGAAGAGAGAGATCAGGCTGATACTCAGGAGTCTGTGGACTTTGTGACTCACATTGGGGTAGTGTTGTTTGATAACAGCCAAGAACCATCTGATAAAAGTGTGAAGGACAAGAAGCTGCAACCATGGTTGCAGTGGAAACGATCGAGATGGCAGAGACCAAAGGACCCCTACTCCCGCGTCACAGCCAAAACTAAGAGCAAAAGGCGGGCTAATCTACAGTTCGCTGATGTAGAAACAAAATCAACAATACTCGGCCCATAAGAATAGGTACTCAATAAATGTTGTTTTTCTTCTAGAATATTAACTCAAGGGCATGACCATTGGCTTTGCATCGAAATTGTCTAAAAAAGTTGTAGAATCAATGTAATGACATGTCAGTAATGACACGAGAAAACAATCAGCATAAAATAACTTGAGAACACTGTTATCTGAAACTTCTAGGGGATCTAAACTGTGAATAGAAGTCTATAGCAGTAATGGGGAAGCAAGATCTTTGAACCGGTATACAACCTCCAATGGCTTCACTTTTTCGATGTATAATCTTTCTAAGCCATCAATTACAGAACCAACAGCAGCCAGAGGCATCTGTGTCTGTATAGAGCCAAGTGAAGGTAAAAAATCATTCAGTTGTTGAGCTGTAATGCTCCACCTGCCATTAGAGGAAACTATGAAAATTTCAAGGACTCAACAACAGGCTCGTATAAGAGTTCATAGACCTAAACATGAGTGCAAAATGATATTTACCTTGATAATACACATGATGTAAATTAAGCTCACAACATGTACCAATACATGATTCACCAGGCGGAAGCATATCTCTTACCATTATCTTCTGGGTGAACTCTCTTTAACATGGCCTTTGATCTCTGAAAAGAAATCATTCATCGCAAAATCATAGTGAGAGGTGGAAAATGTGTTCCGATTACAAGTTGTAGATAAAAATAGACTTATGGCAAGCAGTTCATAGAGATCCTCCATCACAAGAGGATCCAAGTTACTCAGGTCTGCAAGAACCACCACAAAATATCTAGTTCATACAGCCAAATACAATTGACCTCACAGGACAAAAAAAAGGGAAAGCAGATGTAGCTCAGTTTACCTTCACGCTCAGGTATCTGCGTGATCTTATTCCCGATCGCACTGAGCCACGAGTCGTGGCTCGCAATTTGGAATAGACCCAATAATCAGTAACGCACAAGCACATCCGCATCTTTCCTTACCAGCAGCACAAGCTATGACTGATGCATAAACACGACATGAGATGAGAGGGGAAAAGGAATGGAGCATACACGCATCGCTGTGACGAACTCGACGAAGCCGAGGAACCCCTACCGTTTGGAATCTGTGATCGGCCAGTCCTTGGATCCACATAGATCCGCCAAAAAACAAAGGGACTTGGGTGGCGACGGGCAGGTAGCCGGCTCACCTACTTGAGAACGGCGTGGTAGAGGCTGGACATGGCGAAGAGACTGGTGTCATCGACGGCAGTGATGCAACCGTCCCCATCTACAGTGAGCCCACCGGAGAAAGAAGTGAACACAAGGGTTCTAGGATTTTGGGGGTGGTTCGGGTGCGGGAGCGAGACGAAGACCTACCTGGGTCGGTGAGGGAGAAGCAGCTGGCGTAGATCTTGTGGTGCTCCTTGGAGCAGCCCACGTCTGCGGCGGATCACGCTACCTCCATCTCCGATCTCCCTCGTCGTGGCAGCGGACGGTGGATTTACAGCGCAAGAGACAATGCCGCTACCTCCGTTCGATTGTAATGTTCCCTTCGGTTAATCCACCTCACAGACGCCGGAGTCAGAAGGGAGAGCACCGACGGAGCGCGCGAGGCGGGAGATGGAAGAAGCGGCGGAGGGCACGAACCAGGGAAGCGGGCGAGGGTGCGTGGCAGAGCGGCGAGTTGGCAGGCGGAGTGACGCAGGGAACCGGCGGAGCTCCAAGAGGGCAACAGATGGATTGTAATGTTCCCAGTGCTACATCACTATCACTTCTAACCTAAGAACCGATAGTGATTATGATTAATGCCTCTCCTAAGTCATCTATCACAATCGTTTCTTCCTAAAAACTTAAGAACCGACACAGATGAAGCGATAGTGATGTACCATTCTGTAGTAGTGTTTGAAAAAAAAACCCAATGGTTCCGCAAATTTGACACTGGTGCCAGTTTTTTAAAACCGAAATATTTAAAATTATATTTAGATCCTTCTATCATTTTTGCAATAAAAAAGCTCCGGAGTGAGATTTGTGCGGCGCGGTGTAGCGCGCTGGACTATCTAGTAAAGCTAATTCTTGTACCAAATCGATAATCCAACCTGAAGTTAGAGGCTTTTAGAGCAATATAGTAAGTAAGAAACCATCCCCTAGTAGCAACGGAGCCCGAGTTATATACAAATCCAAGGTCCAGCCTTAAGCAAATCTGTGCACTACTCCTGGTTTGAACATATCAAAAGCTGCCAAGCGCTTAATAAGAACCTTTGTCAAGAGCTACTACTATATAAAAATTAGAATCGAAAAATACCATCCAAATCAAGGATCATAAACTGTCCATCTCGAAGACTCCAGCCAAATCTTTTACATTTTTCCCACTTAATTCCCACGGTAAAAACTGATTACTCGAGGGAAAACCAGAAGCTCGTGAGTACGAAACTACAACACAGTTCTCCATCAAATCTTTGTAGATATACTCAAACCCCAAGTATAGCAAATATTTCCACTTCATACATATTTATTCATCAAGAGCTACTACGAACTACCCGTAAAGATTTTCACTGATAGTCCCACACCAAACCACAGACGCGGATCAAGAATCCCCAATTTCTAATCGAGAAAGCCCCAGAGATGAGGATGGGAAGTAAGAAAGGAGGAATTCTGCGCACCAGGGAAGAACTTGCCGACGACACGGACGATGCACAGGCCGATCCTGTCGGTTCCCTGCACGCCTGCACCCGAACGACTTGGAGCTTGTTGAGGCCAGAGAAGGCATCACCCTCGGCGGCGTGCACGGAATGGTTGGGGAGGCAGTCGTGCCATCTCTCGCGGTCGGTGGGGGAGAGGAGCGCCGTGCGACCAACCCATGGTTCTGTCCAGGCTGGAGTTAGTTCGGCCATGTAAGACATGAACTTACCTGAGCTACAGAACGAAGTTAGAGAACAGGCCGAGGGAACGAAGCGGGGAAGGGGAGCATCGGCGGAGGGTGTGACATAGGCAGATCCAGCGGCGGCAGTGAGGGCGCTTGATTCGGAGCAGATGGCCACTGACTGATTCGGGGTAGATGGCTGCTGGCTGGGCCCATGACCTCACCGCCGGATCCGAGAGGGCGGGCGAAGGAGCCGAGGAGGAACCAAAGGTGTCCGGTGTGGCTAGGAATGGGGAAAGGAGGAGGAAAGGCGAGGACGAGCGCGTGGGAGGAGCGGCGGAGGCGATGGCGATGCGGTTGGGTGAAGGAAGCGGGAGGAGGGAGGAGAGCGGCTCCTCGAGTCCTCCGGCGCAAAGATGGCGCCGCGCGAAGGGTTCCGGAAGCACGAAGTCCATGATGAGCAAAGATCCATCGCACCGCTCAGCCGCAGCGCTGATCGGATAGAGGCGACGCACGGGTGCCGATTGGTCGTGAAGGCACCGATCGACGTGGGCGCCGCCGCGCCGCCGATTCTAGGCGCTATATGGGATGGCGGAGGTGTGACATAGGCGATCCGGCAGCGGCAGTGAGGGCGCTGATTCGAGCAGATGGCCACCGACCGATCGGGGTAGATGGTCTGTTGGTCGGGCCCATGACCTCACCGCCGGATCCGAGAGGGCGGGCGAAGGAGCTGAGGAGGAACCAAAGGTGTCCGGGTGTGGCTAGGAATGGGGGAAAGGAGGAGGGGAAGGGCGAGGACGAGCGCGTGGGGAGGAGCGGCGGAGGCGATGGCGATGCGGTTGGGTGAAGGGAAGCGGGAGGGGAAGGAGGAGAGCGGCTCCTCGAGTCCTCCGGGCGCAAAGATGGCGTCGCGCGAAGGGTTCTGGAAGCACGAAGTCCATGATGAGCAAAGATCCATCGCACCGTTCAGCGCAGCGTTGATCGGATAGAGGCGACGCACGAAGGTGCTGATTGGTCGTGAAGGGCGCTGATCGACGTGGGACGCGCCGAGCGCCGCCGATTCTAGGCGCTATATGGGATGGCGGAGGGTGTGACATAGGCAGATCCAGCAGCGGCAGTGAGGGCGCTTGATTCGGAGCAGATGGCCACTGACTGATTCGGGGTAGATGGCTGCTGGCTGGGCCCATGACCTCACCGCCGGATCCGAGAGGGCGGGCGAAGGAGCTGAGGAGGAACCAAAGGTGTCCGGGTGTGGCTAGGAATGGGGGAAAGGAGGAGGAAGGGCGAGGACGAGCGTGTGGGGAGGAGCGGCGAGGCGATGGCGATGCGGTTGGGTGAAGGGAAGCGGGAGGGGAAGGAGGAGAGCGGCTCCTCGAGTCCTCCGGGCGCAAAGATGGCGTCGCGCGAAGGGTTCTGGAAGCACGAAGTCCATGATGAGCAAAGATCCATCGCACCGTTCAGCGCAGCGTTGATCGGATAGAGGCGACGCACGAAGGTGCTGATTGGTCGTGAAGGGCAGCCGACTGACGTGGACGCGCCGAGCGCTCGCCGATTCTAGGCGCTATATGGGATGGCGGAGGGTGTGACATAGCGCATCCATCCAGTGGCAGCGAGGGCGCTTGATTCGGAGCAGATGGCCACCGATCGATTCGGGTAGATGGTCTGCCGGTCGGGCCCATGACCTCACCGCCGGATCCGAGAGCGGCGAAGGAGCCGAGGAGGAACCAAAGGTGTCCGGTGTGGCTAGGAATGGGGAAAGGAGGAGGAAGGGCGAGGACGAGCGCGTGGGGAGGAGCGGCGAGGCGATGGCGATGCGGTTGGGTGAAGGCGGGAGGAGGGAGGAGAGCGGCTCCTCGAGTCCTCCGGCGCAAAGATGGCGCGCGCGAAGGGTTCGGAAGCACGAAGTCCATGATGAGCAAAGATCCATCGCACCGTTCAGCGCAGCGTTGATCGGATAGAGGCGACGCACGAAGGTGCTGATTGGTCGTGAAGGGCAGCCGACTGACGTGGACGCGCCGAGCGCTCGCCGATTCTAGGCGCTATATGGGATGGCGGAGGGTGTGACATAGGCAGATCCAGCGGCGGCAGTGAGGGCGCTTGATTCGGAGCAGATGGCCACTGACTGATTCGGGGTAGATGGCTGCTGGCTGGGCCCATGACCTCACCGCCGGATCCGAGAGGGCGGGCGAAGGAGCTGAGGAGGAACCAAAGGTGTCCGGGTGTGGCTAGGAATGGGGGAAAGGAGGAGGGGAAGGGCAAGGACGAGCGCGTGGGGAGGAGCGGCGGAGGCGATGGCGATGCGGTTGGGTGAAGGGAAGCGGGAGGGGAGGGAGGAGAGCGGCTCCTCGAGTCCTCCGGGCGCAAAGATGGCGTCGCGCGAAGGGTTCTGGAAGCACGAAGTCCATGATGAGCAAAGATCCATCGCACCGTTCAGCGCAGCGTTGATCGGATAGAGGCGACGCACGAAGGTGTTGATTGGTCGTGAAGGGCAGCCGACTGACGTGGACGCGCCGAGCGCTCGCCGATTCTAGGCGCTATATGGGATGGCGGAGGGTGTGACATAGGCAGATCCAGCGGCGGCAGTGAGGGCGCTTGATTCGGAGCAGATGGCCACTGACTGATTCGGGGTAGATGGCTGCTGGCTGGGCCCATGACCTCACCGCCGGATCCGAGAGGGCGGGCGAAGGAGCTGAGGAGGAACCAAAGGTGTCCGGGTGTGGCTAGGAATGGGGGAAAGGAGGAGGGGAAGGGCGAGGACGAGCGCGTGGGGAGGAGCGGCGGAGGCGATGGCGATGCGGTTGGGTGAAGGGAAGCGGGAGGGGAGGGAGGAGAGCGGCTCCTCGAGTCCTCCGGGCGCAAAGATGGCGTCGCGCGAAGGGTTCTGGAAGCACGAAGTCCATGATGAGCAAAGATCTATCGCACCGTTCAGCGCAGCGTTGATCGGATAGAGGCGACGCACGAAGGTGCTGATTGGTCGTGAAGGGCAGCCGACTGACGTGGACGCGCCGAGCGCTCGCCGATTCTAGGCGCTATATGATATGTAATATTGTTCCCGGCGATTGTAGACTTTGCAGTTTCTGAATATAAATTTACCGTCCCTGGTGCATAAACATTCCAAGTCAACTCGTATTGCATGAAGAGAAACCCATTTTATACAGTTTTGCCCAAAAGTCAGGTTTACGTTTGATTGGTATATTCTGTACTGTAATGACAGTGTTTTTTTTCCTGCCTTTTTAAAGCCTTGTAATGATATTGGCCCTTGAGCTCTTCAAGGCACGTGCATGAATTGCATATAGGTCGAGTTTTTTTAAAAAAGGCAAATGACAAAGGATGTATAAATTCCAGGAGCATTCATTCAAGTAATTTATCTATCTAACATCGTTCAGTCGTTAGAGCACAAAAAATACTAGATAGAGTTGTGTGTCGGGCGAATTTTTGGTTTGGGTTCTTTTTGCAAAATCAATAGGAGGGCTTTAATGTAATTTTGGTTTTTTTTAGGGGTTCGAAAAATAGGCTAGCTAGAAGCCATCAAGGTCCGTTTTGAAAAAAAAACAGTGAAAGAATCTGTACACAATTTTGAAATTCCTAGGATATTTTTCACGAATACCGGTGAGGTGGCGCTCTCTCTGGCCGACTTTGGTGAGCTTTGTAATGATATTGGCCCTTATGCTCCTCAAGGTACTGCATGAATTGCATATTGGTTGAGTTTTTTAAAAAAGGAAAATGACAAAGGATGTATAAATTCTAGGAGCATTCATTCAAGCAATTTTTCTACCTAACATCGTTCAGTCGTTGGGGCACAAAAAAACACTAGGTAGAGTCGCGTGCTATACTGCGTCGGATGAATTTTTGATCTAGGGTTCTTTTTGCAAAACTAGTGGAAGGATCTTAACATAATTTTGGTCTTCTGGGGGCGGGCTTAAAAAATAGGTTGGTGAGGAGTCGTCGGCGGATTTGCAGAACTATAGAGTTTTTTTGCAAAAAAACCGATAGAAGTACCTATCCGCAATTTCAAATTCTTGAAGGGCGTTTTCGCGAATACCGGTGAGGTGGCTCTCTCCCTAGCCGGAAAATCCTTCAAGCTTAAGAGACACTAGATGGGTTCGCGTGCTACGCCATGCCGGACGGGATATGCCAAATTTCCAAACTCTGGGAGTCCTCGTGTAAAATCGTCAAGGATCTCTTCATAAATTTCTGGGACCCGAGGACCTGCGTGTAAAATTGCTAGAGAGCGCAGGGCTTTTTTGGAATTACCGGAAACCCAAGGGCTTTTATGTCAAATTGCGTATGACCTCTTCGTAAATTGATGCAAACCACATGGATTTTCCTGCAAAAGAGCCAAGGAGGACCTAAATATAATTTCTAAAGTAATATGCAATTTTGTGAAATCATGAGGACGCGAGGGACTTTTTTGCGAAGTGGGTGACATGACATAATTAGGAGGGTGACAATTCTATCAGCTTTATATAAATAATGATATAAGATTTCAGAATCCTTTTTGCGAATATCGATGAGGTGGCGCTCTCCCTGTGTAAAGGCAAGTATAATAACAAAGCCAGCTACTTACTCCATCTCTCATCCATGTCATCTATAGTAAGCACTAAAGCCAACTTGTACAATAGCTATTTCTAAAGGTTAACTCTAAATGTTGTGCATTACCTATCTCTTCTCTCTTGTACATAACTAATCTACCTATACTCTCGTACAATGCTTACTACTAAATAAGAGTCAGCTCTCTTCTCTCTCCTCTTTTCCCACTATTTCACATAGGACAAAACTGACGTGGATATGCTAAGAGTAAGTTGAGGTGGTCTTATTATATATGCCCTAATGATATAAGATTTCGGAATCCCCAGATACGTTTTCGCGAATACCGACAAGGTGGCGCCGAAATCCTTCGGGTCTAAGACTTAAGAGAAAAGATATGAGTACTGCCGTACTGGTAGGTACTCTCCTATTTTGTTGTGTCTCTAACTCCTGCTAGGGGTGGGTATTCGGTTAATTCAGTTTTTTCGGTTTTTAAATATTTCGATTTTTTGATTCTACCAACCGAACCGAAACCGAATAACTCTAAAAACCAAACCGAATTAATCGAACCAAATCGGTTAAGTTAATTTGGTTTTCGGGTTAACCGAATTAACCTGAAGCTGCATTCCGGGCTTCTCGCATGGGCATATGCATGGCCCTAGACTAGCTTATGCCATATTTGTTTTCGGAAGCATGGTTTAATTGGCGACAGTGGAATTGTGCTCAAAACCACAATTCACAAGCAGTGGTACAACTGACACAGCATAACTTCTCTAACAAATTATGTAACTTTGATTTAGCTTTTAGTTTCTGGTTTGAACACGATTAAAAGGAAAAAAATATACTGAAAACTGCTAATTGGGTTTTCTATGTATATACAGTTGTGTATGCTTGGATGGATTGTTGAATCATGTTCTATTAAAAATTCATTCTAAAGCCTGGTAGAATGCAAGCTCATAAGTAATACACTAACACCTTGAACTGTTATCGTTTTAAGGTGAATTTGTGACGGAGTCCAGCTCCACGACCAAACCGATGGCCTTGGCCTTGGGGTTGGGCACCGCCTGGAGGTCCTCAGAGCTGACGTACTCCACTGCCTGCTCCTTTGGCGCCGCCTAGATTACAGTGGGCCATCCGCAACTTCATCCGCGACGACGACTCCATCACGCTGCTGCACGTCTGCCCGCCAGCGAGGTCACAATGGAAGTGGTGCAGACTCCGGTTTTGATGAGGCGTCTGTGTAGCAGGCGTGACGTCGAGGAAGGTGCCGAGGCTACGTAGGAGGCCTCGGGGCGGTACCAAGGGTCGAGGGAGGAGCTGAGGAGGCATCGGGGCGGCAGGCACGGCGCCGAGGGAGGAGGTGTCGCGGGCTCAGCGCAGCGCCGTTGGAGGACTGACGAGGATTTGGGGATCGGAGTTCGGAGGATTTGGTGACCTGATCGGGGAATAGGGATTAGGTTTAGGTTTTCCGGTTCGGGCTTCGGAGGTTGGGACCTCATCACCTCGCGTCCTCGTTGCCTGGGCTAATGGGCCGAAGCGTCGATTGCCGAGCAGCCCGAACCGAAGGACTGCTAATCGAATGGGCAATGGGATTTTGGTATTTCGGTGGAGTCGGTTTCCAGATCCGAGAACCGAACCGATAACCGAAAACTAAACGCAACCAAAATAAAAACCGAACCGAAAACCAAAAAAATCCGAAATATTCAGTTAGATTCGATTTTTTGGTTTCGAATTAAAAATGCCCCTGCTCCCTGCGAAGAAAACATGGATAATTATCGGTCAAGGATTCAGCGTAGCTTGGTTGACTGCACGACATTGTGAGGACGTACGTGCAGACGAAACTGATTGCGCAAGCAACACAAACTTCCTGGCGCCCCGCGGCTCGACCGGCCAAATCGGAATCGAAGGTTGTACTACATGTGCATACGGCAGTTGTACAGGTACTGCTTTCCCACTAATCTGAGCCAGTCCCGAGCTCGTAAGGTCTTTTCTTATTCACCAGACGCGTCAAATCATTCCCTTGGGCTCAATTGCTGACTAGTCAACCAGACTGTTTCAACTTTTAAAAAGTCTATAAAGCTCTTTAAATAGTTTACCTTTTAAGTAATTTTTGACATTAGCTAGAATATATATATAAAACTAACAAAATCTAAAAGCTGAAAGTTAGGCAAAACCTGTTTTTGTATCTTATTGCCGAGGCAAATTAGGTATTTGTTAAAAAAACTTTTTATAAAAAGAAAACCACAAAATAGCTTTTCAAAAAGCTACAGCTCTGTCAAATAAGCTCTTTTAATAATAGGATAACCAAATTTCGAAACCGATCATTACCGATGTCTTGTACTAGCTGGAAACTAAGTACTACTCTATCCGCTCACAAATACATATTGTTTTTACAATGATACCATAGTCAAAACACAACTTTGACCACTAATTTGTATTATAATATATTTATAAAATCTAATAAGATTATCATATCGTGAAATTACTTTCCGAGATAAATCCACTCCTATGCCTTTAGAAAAAGAAAAAAAAACATGTGCCTCCAATAACAGGTACCGATCTTCTTTTTTCAAGGATAAATATCGAACTTTTGATGATCGCGAAAAAAAAAATATCGAACTTTTGAGTCGTTTACTCGGGCTAGCTTACCTGTCGTCGATCGAGCTACCAGCCTACCAGCTCACGGTCACCATGAATTAAAATCAGTTTTAGTACTTTACCTGTTTGACTCGATCTTACCGCGAGATCTGCATGGTGGGAGTACTGTAGATTTATTTGGTTCGTATGTTAGGATTGTCATGTTTAGTTATAGTTTTTTTTTTCAAATTTGTGTAAAGTTAAGTTATCAAAATTAAAGCCACACTTTTACTAGTCAAGTAAATTTTACCATATTTTTTTGAGTTAATGACGTATAGGACTTAAATGACATAAAAAAAACTTGTCACAAGTGTGGTTATGAACCAAATTAAGATTTAACTTGATCAAACTTGGGGCATGATAAAATACGATAAAATTTGATTATAAACCAACCAGACCCAGTATACTTGGCCAAATCGGCGTGCATGCAGTGTTAGAAAGGCCGTAGAGAGACTGCTTTTTCTTCATGGTTCATTCCGACTTTGTCGAATGGTTACTCAAAAAGTTATTGCAAGTTTGCAACACGGTATCAAAGAAAAGAAGCAGTTGGATTGGAGAGCTCATGGATTGGCCGTACGCGACGGGTGATGCTTTTCTTCGTGTCTTCTCTCTTTTTTTGATTGATGGATGGATGACTGGAGGGACACATGGAGATGTTTTGTGTTTAACAACTTGTGAAGATCCATAAATCTTGTTTTTTCGTCTAAGTCTTAACCAGCGGTTTATTTGTAAAAGTTTGCACGATAGTAACTAGATACATGATTTACGCTTTGCACAAGAACATTCCCCCTTTTTACGTCATAAATGGTAGATCAGAATAAGACCTGGTCAACTTTACTATGTGCATGCATGTACCTTTTTTCCAAGAAACACATTTTGTGCGGTTGGTTTTGCTTTTGCATCAACATATATTCATGTCACTCTCTATTGCCACTCCTATCCCCGTTGGCGCCCAGCACGGCACCACCACTGCAGTATGTTTGCCACCGACATCTCCTGTTGTCTCCTTTATATTCAGATGGAGAAATACCCTTTTAAGCCCTGTTATGAGTGGTAGTTTTTTTAAAAGGTTTTGAGATTTACTTTAAATTTGAACAAGTATCCAAAATATTCTAATAAAATACTTTCAATCCAAACACCCCATAAGGTCTTGTTTGGGAGGTTTATCTACAAAGATCCCGATCGGGAATAGGCTTGCAAAAAGTTAAAAAAAAAGTTTTTCCCTACAATCTAATGTTACCATAAGACCACTAGTATAGTGACCTATCTTCCGGTTTCTTTTTCCCAACACGTAATATATGGTCTTTTCCTTTTCTAGAACATTTGTTTCCTTTTCCTTAGTTCCAGGATATTTGTTTCCTTTTCCTTGAGATGATCTTTGGAGGTGAGGAGGAGATGTGGGCCATGAGGATGAGTTAGACACATTAAACAATGGCCATCGGATGTGGGTGGGTAAAGCTGAGGAAAGATCTGAGAGGTTAATTTTGATGGAGGCAAGTTTTTGGGGACGTTTCGCTGGGTGCATGAAGGTTGGGGCATCTCTAGTGGTGTGCATTATTTGGGGTGGACGTAGAAAAGAATGTTTAGGTGCATTATAAAGGAGTATAGATGAAATCTGCATGCATCCTCGGTTGCCGCTGCCCACCACTATCAGCACCACCATGTTCTTCCCCCCGGCCTATTGCCTGTGAAACACAGAGGTAATCAAGATAACAATACCAAGTTTCCAAATTCTAAAAATGCATCAGGTACGTATAGAGAAACGAAGGCACTACAGATTAGACAAAGCTGAAAATGGCCTAAACATAAACCAATGATGTCCCAAGTAAGACACGAGAGCATCCTCCAAGACTACAGCCGACTCAGGCCCCACCAGCTAGCCCATCGAGCAGATAAATCATAGATCTAAGTCCGAGCTTCCAAAGTTTCCTTACTAACAGGATTTGAAAGCAAAACCTGTCATCCCTTTGGTCTCTCTTTGGCTGTATCTAGTGGGCATTTAATCTTCTTCCCTTGCTTGATTATTGTTTTTTTAGCTTTCCTTTGGTCTTTTCTTAAGCTCAAAGGATGTCACTTACAACGATCTAATCTATAGTAATAGTAGAACTATCTCTTTGCTAGGGTTTTCCCAGGCAATGTGTGTGGGCTAGCTAATAATTGTATCTTCTTTTCATCCAATGCTAGCTAAATGCTTATGTAAATGTCTTTTTCTATCTTTAGGCTATTTACAACGTACCAGAATTTATATTAAGTTAGTAACAACGGGCCTGTTTGGAGGACCTCGAGCCTTTCTAAAAAGTTGTATTTGGGCTTTTTGGCTAAAAAGTTATATTCAGATGGAGAAATACCCTTTTAAGCCCTGTTATGAGTGGTAGTTTTTTAAAAGGTTTTGAGATTTACTTTAAATTTGAACAAGTATCCAAAATATTCTAATAAAATACCTTCAATCCAAACACCCCAAAAGGTCTTGTTTGGGAGGTTTATCTACAAAGATCCCGATCGGGAATAGGCTTGCTAAAAGTTAAAAAAAAAGTTTTTCCCTACAATCTAATGTTACCATAAGACCACTAGTATAGTGACCTGTCTTCCGGTTTCTTTTTCCCAACACGTAATATATGGTCTTTTCCTTTTCTAGAACATTTGTTTCCTTTTCCTTAGTTCCAGGATATTTGTTTCCTTTTCCTTGAGATGATGCTGGAGGTGAGGGGAGATCTGTTGTGGGCCACAGGGATGAGTTAGACACATTAAACAATGGCCATCGGATGTGTGTGAGTAAAGCTGAGGAAAGATCTGAGAGGTTAATTTTGATGGAGGCAAGTTTTTGGGGACGTTTCGCTGGGTGCATGAAGGTTGGGGCATCTCTAGTGGGGTGCATTTTGACTAAAAAGCAGTTGTGGAGGACCTCGAGCCTTTCTAAAAAGTTGTATTTGGGCTTTTTGACTAAAAAGCAGTTGTGGTTTTTTATAAAAGATCGTTCGACAAATAGCTAATTTTCCTCAGCAATAAGCTACAAATGCAGCTTCAGCCCAACTTTCAGTTTTGGTTTTTGCTAGTTATATATGACTTCTAGCTTATGCTAAAAACCGCTTAAAATCTGAGCTGTTTAGAGGGCTTACCGTGCGTTCAAAAGCTGAAGTTGACTTAAAACCCCCCAAGGCTAACATGTACTAAAAGTTGATACCACCATCTTTAAAACTTTTAGTATTTTTTGATAATAGCTTAATATAAATTTTAATAACTCTCGATAATAGTAAAAAGTCTCTAAATCTAGAACTGCACGTGCTCCCGATCAACCGCCCCCGGGATAGTATAGCTGGTTCGTTGGATTGGTCAGCCGGCCCGCCAGGTGGTTGACACCATGCACTGATGCACGTCGCCGTCCGACGCGCCATCCCGAGTCAAACCGTCGCGCGCAGCGACGTATAAGTAGCCGCGCGACCCCGCCAAAGTGATCAGCACATAGTGCACCAACCGCGGCCTCGACACCTCAACAACAAGTACACGAAGCAAACTTCAGGTCTTCAACTTGCACCAGCGCAGGCGCAGCGACATGTCGTCGTCGCCGGCCAGCGGTGCGGCGTCGCCGGAGATGGAGGGCCGCGGCGGCGGCGGAGACAGTGGGAGGAGGAAGTACAAGGGCGTGCGGCGGCGCAAGTGGGGCAAGTGGGTGTCGGAGATCCGGCTACCCAACAGCCGCGAGCGCATCTGGCTTGGCTCCTACGACGCCCCCGAGAAGGCCGCGCGCGCGTTCGACGCCGCCTTCGTCTGCCTCCGCGGGCACGGCGCCGCCGGCGCGGAACTCAACTTCCCGGACTCGCCGCCGCCCTGCTCTGGCCGGGGACGCAGCAGCGACCCACAGGAGGTGCAGGCGGCCGCGCTCTCCCACGCCAACCGCACCCCCGTCACGGCCCAGGAGGCGGCCGCGGCGCTCATGGACGTGGACTCGCCAGTCACGCTGTCGGAGGAGTTCGCGGTGTCGACACACGACAGGGACTTCGTTCTTGGTAGCAGTGAGGTGGTGGCGCCGACCGTGCGCGCCGACGGCAGCATTGACTGGCTCCCGGTCATGGCGCACCCGCCGCCGTTATTCTCGCCAACCGGCTGGGGCAGCAATGCGTACGACTTCTTGCAGGTACCGCCGCCGCGGGGCGATGAGGACATGGAGGAGAGTAGCCATGGTGAAAGCGCTTCTCTTTGGAGCTTTGACTCGTGAGACTCGTATTTTTTATACTAATGCCGCATGCTCTGCCCGCCGCCCGGCCATGCCATGCATGAGTCGTACAGGCGGCTCATTTCTCTTCAGGTGCACTGCTACGAGTATTGCAGGTGCATTGAGCTTGAACAATAATATAGGGATCGAGGGCCAAGCTAAGGAAAACAAACTCAATTTTGTGCTCCTCCGGTCACAAATATGTTAGACATATGCATAGTCGTACTTTAAAAAATTTGACTATCAATATTTTTTAAATATATAAAATAGATACATGAAAATTATATATATATAAATTTGTCTCGAAAAGCATTTTCATAATATTAGAATTTTATTGGATTTTATAAATATATTAAAACAAAAATTAGTGCCAAGTAATGTTTTAGAGACCGTGTTAATGCTCAAAACGATATGTATTTACGACCGAAGGGAGTATTATGTTAGTAGTCAAACGGTGAAAATTAATGTTTTCTTAAGGAATTTAATTTATAGCAAGAGGAGAGGTCATAGCCACCTTTGGCCTGCATGAACTGCACCCATCGGTGGTGTGCGTCCGTCTTGCACGCTGAGTGGTATCTTTAGAACAAGGGGAGCTAAAGATAACAGTGTAAGAGACCCGTCTATCAGTGACTGTTATACGAAAATTCTGATTGTACCGTATGTATAGTCTGCCCTTATGTAAATCTTGTTTTAGGGGACTGAAGTTGTGCTTAATTTGATGGATATGATCTGGCCACCGCTGCAAAGACAAATGTCCATATATTTCTTGTGCAAACGCTTTGGCAAAAGCCTACATACCGGCCGTGTATATTCATCAGCAACTTGCCATATAAACAAGCACATCATTTTCAAGCATGTGCCATATAGCAATATCGAATATATAATCCATTGTGTGGCGTGATACCACTGTCTCTTATGGGTTGTGTTCTTTGTCTTGCAATAGTTCAAGTAAAAGTTGAAAAGACATGCACACTAGCCAGTGCCTTTTGTCTATTTTATATTCGATAACCTGTGTTTACTATCTATCTCTAGTTAAAAAAAATGCAGTTAAACTTTCTTTTGTAAATTTAGCTATCAATATCATTTTAAAACATTTGGATTGGATACGTAAAAAATCACACACGTAGATTCGTTAAGAAAAGTACTTTTATACTATTATAATTTTATTAGATTTTATAAATATATTACAATAAAAATTAGTGGTCAAAATTACATTATAAAGACCATATCAATATACAAAGACATGATTTCTGACCAAAGGGAGTGTATCGACTTTGGAGAGCCTGAGTGAGAAATTGAGTGAAGTCCTCTCGTACACGCTGTACACGAATGGAATAATGGAGGCATTCCGGATAGTTAATTAGCATGTGAGCACGTAATTGAGTCTCTCACTGCTAAAAAGAATACCTACGTGCGAATCTCAGGAGGGTAGTCTAGTCTTTCAAACGACCAAACCGATCTTAAATCAAACGAGGCAGACCATAGCATGCATTGATCGCATGAGTTTGTAGCAGGGTTATAAAAATCAACGAAAATCACTTAAAAATCAAGATTTTGGACCGTATCGAGCTGGCTCGAGAGTTGAAACCGGTCGACAAACCGGTTCAATTCAAATTCAAATTAAAAAATACAGAAAAATTATCAAAATTATCAAAATATGTTAGAAATTTATGAAATTTTTTCTACGAGGTTTTAAGGCAATTCTAATGATGCTGTAAAATTTGCAAATGATTATTAGATGTATGTATTTTTTAAAAATTCTAAGAGTGCTACTGTGTTTGTATACTATTTTTTATTTTTCTAGGGGCACTAAATGAAGTATAATATTTCTAAAAAATTTGTGTGGTACTGAGGCAATTTTAATGATATTTTAAAATTTTATATAATGATAAGACTTGTGTATTTTTGTAAAATTCTAAAAGTGCTACTTTCTTTGTATATGCTCTTCTGTTTGTGATTTTCTAGAGGCACTAAATGAAGTCTAATATTTCTAGAAATTTTAATACATGATTCTTGGGCACTCTTTATGATATAACTAAAAATTTATAGCATGATCAAGCTTATAATTTTTTATAAAAAATCTGGCAGTGTCTCTATTCATTTTCATTAATTGCTATTTTTTTATTTTTCAGAAGTACTAAATGAATTAAAAAATTATTGAAATTTCTCTGAGGTATTTTATAGATTAATTAGGATTTATTCAGATTTTCTGAAATTTTTTCCATTTTCCCCCAATTTTCCTTGAGTGTACTGAACATCGAATAAAACCGGTTGAAAATCGATGAGGAAAAGTGATGTCGCTTAGTTTGGTAATTTTTGACAAAAAGGTCAAAAATCGATGAAATCGGTCGATTTTCTTTTTTTCTTTTTCTTTTTGATCGCTGATTTTAAAAAAATGACTTTGAACCCATTCAGCTTCTACTGATTTTTGACCAATTTTCTATTAGTTTTGCTGATTTTTGGCCAGTGAAAAATCGATCGAAAATCGAAATCCAATATTTTGAACCCTGGTTTGTAGTCTTTAGCAATGGATACAGGCATAAAACCTTGCAAAGACAGGACCATGCTTATTTTTCAATTAAAAAAAGAAAGAGAAAAGGCAAGACCATGTATATAGTACATATATAAGTTGAATTGGCTATCTCCTTGGCTGTGAAACAAATGCACTTTCCTTCACACTTAGGCCCTATTTGGATTCATTAGTGCTAATAGTTAGCTGGCTAATAACTAATAGCTAGCTAATTATTAGCAGGTGTTGTTTGGATCCACCCGCTAATAAAGTCCACAAAATCAGTCAATTAAAGAGAAATGACCATAATACCCTTTTAGTAGGATAGTGGACGAGTGAACAGGGACGCTCAAGTGGATAGGGTTGGAGTGAGGGCAAAAGTGTTAATTGGCTATCTATTAGCAGCTTTTAGTAGGGTACAATCTGCTAATGAACTAATTGTTAGCAGGATGGACAGCTAATAATTAGCAGGTATATTAGCAGGCCTGTTTGGATCCATAGCTGCTAATTTTAGCAGTTAACTATTAGTGCTAATGGATTCAAACAGACTCTTAGACTATGCAGTTTTTTTATATCCAAATAGACAATGAAGTTTTTCATGCACGTGAGTGGCGTGCGTGTTTGGCTTTTGGGTGGGATATATTACGGTAACGTGACACTATAACGACCGTTTTCATCTAGCTGGCGATTGCTCAGAGCATCAAATTATTAATCAAACGGTCCAAAGTTACAGATGGGGTCCATCCCGGTGTCGAAAATTTCCTGGCTAGCGTGTCATGCAGCGCGTTGAGATCCATGGCAAAATTAACGGTGGGCGCAGAACAAACTGAAAACCAACAGTTGGTGAACAGTGCTTAACAGATGGGAAACAGGCACGGTTGGTAAAAACATAGCAAAGATTAGCAAATTTTTTTTCAGTTTCTTTTTATAGTACAAGAATGATACATATCATATACACTACACGCACGCACATATGCTAAAAAATTTAGTACAAGAATGGTACACATCATACGCATACACATGCGTGTGTATTCACTACACATGCAAAAAAAAAAATTAGTACAAGAATGATACAATACACACGCTAGGAAATTTTTTAGAGACTCCACGGTCTCACAATACGCATGTGTTTTCTCACTAAACGTATATACATATGTACTCTAAATAAATAGAATACATCGTGTCACTCCTATAGATCAAACCAACGTAGATGGAAACCAGTACCCTCGCTCCCACTTCTAGAGCCACATGCCAATCTGAGATTAGCACACACACGGGAGGTAAAGAACGAAAGGATTACAAGGCACGTGTTTGGATCGCCTACGTATCACTTCTCTCTCTGGACCACAAACACGCATGCATGCACAAAAACCAGCCTCAAAAGAAACTTCTCTTCTGCCTCTGCGCTGCTGAATTGCTTGTGTCAATTGTTAACAATGTTATTCTTCTGCTTATCATGATGCAATTAAGATCGATGAAGACACTGCATGCCACCACTCTTGTGGGGAAAAAAAAGTCCCCAGAAAGTATGGGTTGCTTCATGGGTCGTTCAGAGGTAAGCACGCACATTTAAAAGTTGACTCCATGTTTGGGTGAGAAAACTTAACTATTGTAAGACTTCTCAACAAATACTTACATGAGGCCATATTTTTAGGAATGACCTCATGGACAATTTTTCCAAGAGTGCCAAAGAAAGTGATGTTTAAAGATTTCTTTAGTGCCCATCTCATTCTTTAGTGGATACTATAGTTCCTGACCAATTTTTTTTAAAAAAAAAAGGTCAATGAAAGTGATGTTTACAGATTTCTTTTAAAAAAGTTTAAGCAACATTTATAATGAAATTACAACTATTACAAGTACTTAAACCATGACTGTAATTAATTGATTAACTCTTAATTATCAAGCATCCCTTTCGTACAAACGTAATTGAACCAGAGACCAAGTCAATAAGCTCCACAAATAAGCAAGGCAATGACACTATGACAGTACAATGATCCGCATGACAGGCAATGAGAAAACAAGAATAAGAGCACATGCTTGTATATGTGATGTGGTTGTTGATGTGTGGCATCCAACAACAGTGATAGGCACGAAGGATCTTATCTGTTCTAGGACAAAGATTGGCTCCCTAGCTATCTGAATCACAGTTCAAAAGTTACTGGCTACAATCTCTCGGAGCCACAGAAACTGCTGATATCTGGCTCTGGATGCTAGCTCCTCTCTTTTGTGAATAGATAAAGACGTGTACTTGTGGAGATCATAACAAAATGGGAACAACTGAATGGTTATAATTAGACGATGGAATAAGTGAATTGTTAAATTATTTTAATATAATATGGTCCATGTAAATTACAGAATGATTCTTATAATAAAAAGTTCAAGTGTGATGATTGCTAGACTAAAAGATTAAGAATCATGGGGTTTAAAATCCCTCTCCTCTCCCTTCCAAATATTTAGTTGTGTATTAATTAGTGTTATTAAGCATAATGCTACAGGAGGGTGTATGGCAATGCAATGTCAATCAGTTTTCATGCATATATTAAAATGTTGAGTTTAGTCAGTTTCATTAAGTTTTAAGTGCTGAATTAAAGTGTCAATTTTATTGATTAAGTATTTGGAAACTGACTTATTTACTACATGAAAACTGACGTATTTAATGCTTGAAAACTGATGCATTTATTGGAGGAATTTCTCTGAAAACTGACGTTCCTCTGTAACTCTCTCCTTAGTTACAAAGGAACCCCTCCTTGGCTATAAAAGGAGCCTCCTCCTGTACATCAAGGGCATAGGGAAAGAAAGAAGCACATAAAAGAATAGTACACACATCAAAGAAAAGAACATAAACTTCTCTGATCATTGAGGGAAGTATAAAGATTAAAAAGAAAGAGAAGAGAGAAAAATTGAGGAGAGAAATTGATATGCAAGGTGTTGCTAACATGTTGCACGGTAGATTTGTGCTTTTGTATATATAAAGGATGATTTGTGCTTTTGCACATATAAAGGTTGCTTATTCGGTTGAATCAAATTGTGCTAAATGATCTTATAGCTTTCACATTTATGCTTACATTTAGTATTAGAGCAATGGTTTTAGCACTTTTGATTCACCATTAAAGTTGTTCTTTTGTATTATGGTGTAAGCGCATAAGTGAAATTGCATTTGTTTATAGTTTTTCCTTATACAATTGCATGATTCATCATATTAATGTTATTTAGAGCAGTAAAATGTTATTTCTTTTTCAGTATTATTATTTGGATAATATGAAAGAAATATATTTGCGTCTGTCTGTAATGTTTAAAGACGGATTTTTTTCTTTGTTCATAAGATCACAGTTTATTCTTATAAGCATAATTAAAAGTGATATGCCAATTAAATATTTATATTATTGAAAGCATGTTTATCACCAAAGTGGCCTTGCTTAAAAAGGATTATAGATATTTAGTTGAGCATTTCAATTGTTCATATTCTATTTGATGATGTTAATGGAAAATATAATGGACAATTGAGTTTGCAAATTGTAACGCTAGGAGGTCGCCCAAAGGTAGACCATTGCTTACAATTAGTGATATGAAAGAGATCAATCAATATGCTTTGTCAATTTTTAGTTTATCCAAAGATAGCGTGCACATTGGCTTGAGTATAGTTGATTATCTATTAAAGGTGTTTGTTTTAGCATCATTACTGATTCAAGCCGGTATCTAAATTTCATACAAAGATGTTTTTAGATGCACACTTAAAGTTTGTTATTGCATGAATCTATTTTGTTTACTCAAAGTATTAATATGTGAACATATTAAATTTTGCAGCATCCATTAATTTAATGAGTCAAGGTTTTGGGCTTGTCAAGTTTAATGGGCTGAACTATGTTGACTGGTCTGAACAGATTCGGCTTCAACTAGGTGTCTTGGATTTAGATCTAGCATTAGTTCTTGATGAAAAGCCTGCAGCCATTACATATGAAAGTACTGATAAGGATCATTCTCTTTATGAAGCCTGGGAACGGTCTAATAGACTAAGCTTGAACTTGATGCACTTGACGATTGCTGAAAACGTCAAGCTGTCATTGCCTAAAACTGATAATGCAAAGGAATTCATGACGAAGCTAAAGGCGTATTCCTAATCAGACATTACAAACAAGTCTGTAGTTGGGAGTCTTATGAGTGAACTAACGACCAAGAAATTTAATTGGTTTATTCCCATACATGATTATGTGATTAGCATAGCAAACATTGCTGCAAAGTTAACATCCATGGGAATGGATGTAAATGAATCATTTCTGGTCCAATTCATCATGAACTCCCTACCTCTTGAATTCGGCTCGTTCCAGGTGCATTATAACACCATAAAAGAAAAATAGAACCTTCAAGAATGCAAAACCCAATTGGTTCATGAAGAAGGGAGATTAAAGAAAATAAGAGATTACTATGTTCATCTCTCAATGCACAGAGTTGCAAGTAGCAGCAAAGGAAAAGCCAAGGAAGAATGATAAAGACAAGGCTCCACATCAAGTTAGTGATGGCCAAATCCATAAAAAGCTAAGATGCCACTTTTGCAAGAGGATCGGTCATTTCAAGAAGGATTGCCATAAGAGAAAGAAATGATTCGAACAAAAATGTATACATTATGTTTCTATATGTTTTGAATCAAATCTTGTTGAAGTTCCTAGCCATACCTGGTGGTTAGATTCTGGTGCTACTACCCATGTTTCACGTGTTATATAGGGATACCTTTCAATCCAATCCATAAGCGGATCTGAAAAGTTTTTGTACATGAGGAATAGAATAAATGCACAAATTGAAGGGATCGGGACTTATAGAAAATCCTTGATACCGGTCTACTCTTAGATCTGAAAGAGTGTCTTTATGTTCCCGAATGTACTAGAAATTTAGTATCTATGGAAAGTTGGATATAATAAGTTTTAAGTTTATGGTTGAAGATGGTATATTCTCATTATATAAGAATAAGTACTATTATGGTTCTAGTACTTTAATTGATGCTTTATACTGCTTCAATCTTAATGCTGATTTTTCTGAATCCTTATTTCATGTTGAACATATTATTGGTAACAAACGTAGTGCACATAATGAGCGTTCTATTTTCTTGTGGCATAAAAGATTGGGTCACATATCCAAAGAAAGAGTTTTGAGGTTAGTGAAAAGTGAAATTTTACCTCAACTGGATTTTATTGACTGGAATGTATGTGTGGATTGCATCAAGGGCAAGTAAACCTCACACATATCAAAGCACCCAGCTACAAGAAGTACTGAACTGTTATAGTTAATACATATTGATATTTGTGGTCCTTTTGATGTTCCTTCCTGGGGCGGTGAAAAATATTTTATCACCTTTATTGATGACTTCTCACATTATTATTACCTATACTTGTTGCATAAAAAGTCTTAAGTTGCAAGCATCTTAGAGGTGTTCGTTAATGAGATGGAAAGGCAGCTCGATAGAAAGTCAAAGTGGTGAGGTCGGATAGATGTGGTGAATATTTTGGAAAGTTTGATGAAAATGGACAATGTCCAGGTTCATCTGCAAAGTTTCTTGAAAGCCGAGGCATTTGTGCACAGTATACAATGCCCAGAACACCTCAACAAAATAGGGTGGTTGAAAAGCGGAATCGTACTCTCATGGAAATGGTTAGGAGCATGTTAAGTTACAGTGATGTGCCTTATCCTTGTGGATGCACGCATTAAGGATTGTTGTGTACTTGCTGAATAGGATTCCCAGTAAATCAGTTCCTAAGACTCCTTATGAACTGTGACAGGAAGGAAACATAGTTTGAGGCACCTGCATGTTTAGGATTGCCTTGTAGAAGTAAGAATATTCAATCTACATGAAAATAAGCTCGATGAAAAGATCATTAGTGGTTACTTTATCGGCTATTCTGAAAAATCAAAAGGGTACATATTTTACTGTTAAAATTGCTTTGTTACAAACATATAATAATTATTTCCTATAATTTTTTGCATCTCAGATTCACCTTGCTTCCTTTTATTTGAACGGGAAATTTAAAAAAATGCCGACAGTTAATCTAACTTGGGTTGTATTGGACGTGGTAACTATCTAAATTCTTATTGCAATTGAATTTTGAGATGTGCTTATATGCATCTCTTTCTAAAAATTACGTAAATATTAAAACATAAATAAATGGTATAAAATGATCATTTATCTTTTTCGTTTTTTTAAGATTTATACAGCTTGTATTGAGAGATACATAAAAGCACCTCTCTTTATTTTTTTGTGCAAAATTCCTGGAATTTTACTTCCAGACAGGGCGTATGAGTTGGAATTTGGAAATGTTGGGGAATTGGAATTTGGATCCTTTTAAAAAAGTCTTTTTTGAAAAAAATTATAATTTGATCCTTTTCGAAAAAGATTACATATTCGACTTTTATCGAATACCCAAATACGTTAGATCCTTTTGGAAGAAGGAAATGTGTTTTTCGCAAGCATAATTTCGTCTGCACTCCGCCTTCGCCTATGTCTAATGTATGTTTCCGCCGGCCGCCGCCGACCTGCGGTGCTGTCCCCTAGTCAGGACTCAGGTGGAGCCCCGTCGCCGCTTCTCCCCCTCCGCTCCAATCGCGGGTACATCTCGCCATCTCCACTCCCGTTCCCAAACCCTGGAATCTCCCTCCCAATCACACTTCCTTCGGCTACCATTAACATGACCTATGGATGCTTTCCCCCCTTCATCTCGGTTCCGATTTGATTGACTGGAGCAAAGCTCGTGATTAGGAGGAAGAGTATCTGTCCAATTTTCATTTCCTCCTATATAATTTTCGCTCTATTTCTTTTTTGCGTGATTTCTTCATCCGTCATTCGGAAGAATGGGCCCTGGGCCTGGGTGGCTGGGTTGATATATTTTGGGCGATATGAACGTGATCCCTAACTGCAATTTTTCATAATTGATTTGATTTGTTTAGTCGATGTATCTAAAGCAGCATTTTGTGTTAAACCGAAGGGAGTAGTTATCCACAGACTTAGCACATTTGTTGCCATCATTGCAACACTCTATAATGGTTCTGACATGTTCATTTGCCTTCTGTTGATTTGGATGGTTCAGCTAAAAATGAAGAAAGTACTTCCCGTAAAAGGCGTGCCGGGGCGCTTAGGGCATGAAAAGAAAGCTCCTAAGGAGCTGGAGAACGTCTTGAAGCAATATTTTGGATATTCAGGGTTTCGAGGAAAGCAACTAGAGGCTATAGAGGCTGTTCTTTCAGGTCCTCTCCGGCTCTCCCTGTCTGTGCTTGTGCATGTATATTTTTTTCCCCTTTTAAATCCTCTGAATATTTTTTCAAAAAAAAATTGGCCATGAGATCTGGTAATTCATGAAAGGAGAGAAACAACAGCCGAGCTACAAATGCACACCCCCACACACACTCACATTTTGCACTCGGCTCGGTGAGACGCCTGCATCGACACTGAAGGCGGGCGGGCTACTCGTGCCGAAGCGCCTTTGCCAACCGCGCTATCGCCAGTCCTTAGTCCTCTGAATATTGCAGTGATGAGTTACTGGTCGTTAGCTATTCATGCATGCTGAGCTCCATCTTTCATTGCAGACTCCTTTGAGCTGAGATATTTTCTGTGTTATTAATTCTATTCAATATGTTGAACAACTAATTTGCAGGAAGGGATTGCTTCTGCCTGATGCCAACTGGAGGTGGAAAGTCTATGTGCTTTCAGATTCCTGCTCTAGTGAAGTCAGGCATTGTTCTTGTTATCTCACCCTTGATAGGTGAATTGATCCATCGAGTTTCCATACTACCAGAAAATTTAGTACTTGAAAAGAATGTATGAACATATCGATTTATACTAACATTTCCTTGATTTGGTTGTGAAATCTGCCGATCAGCGCTGATGGTATGTGTTATTATCCTCTGTTCTCCTTTTCCTGTTATTCCTGAGATGCCATGGAACATCATGTGGCCTGCATATGAAATTTACAGGAGAATCAGGTTGCCAGCTTGAAAAGTAAAGGAATTCCAGCTGACTTTCTCTCTTCAACACAAACATCCCATAATAAACACAAGGTAAGGTCTTCATGCCCAATTATTGTATCAATTCTAGAATTTAGAGTCTTTTTAACTGTTCCAACTGGCATAATTACCCAATGAATTCATATACTGGCTGAGGTAACCACAGTACACAATTATTTCATGTGGGACAATAGATTTACTCCCCTGAGAATTGGAATTCATACTTTTAATATTGAACTCGGACACTGGTGTTTAGGATCTAAATAATTTACTTCTTTTGCTTACTTACTCTTCCTTTTGAGTTTACATTTGTATTGCACATATGCTCTTTCCTCAGATACACGAAGACCTCGATTCTGGTAATCCTTCTTTAAAATTGCTATATGTTACTCCTGAGTTAGTTGCAACATCTGGGTTCAAGGCAAAGCTAACAAAGCTCTACAACAGAGGTCTTCTTGGTCTTGTTGCTATCGATGAGGTCTAAATTAAGTAACACAATTACTCCTTAGTAACATTTTGTTGTTGTTTGATCTGTTATAAAGAACATCCAGTGCTAATTTCTGCCATTTTTTTCTCTACAGGCTCATTGTATTTCAAGTTGGGGCCATGATTTCAGGTATACCGTATGCATTGATTTCTGTGTTTGATCTGAATACTCACCTATACTCCATTGCCAGTTTTCAATCCTCATAGTTTCATTGGTGATTTGAGTTGCAAGTTGCAACATTCCTCCTTGTTACAAAATATCTAATCTGTTCTACTGTTTCAATTGAATGCAGACCTAGTTACCGCAAGCTTTCATCATTGAGGAAGCAGTTCCCAGATATCCCTGTATTGGCTTTGACTGCAACTGCTGTCCCAAAGTATGGCATTACCCCCTTAATGCGCACACATGCTACCCTCAATTCAATTTCAATATCTAATGTGTGTTTTCGTTTGCTCTTGATATTATGTCTGGTCTCATTTGTTCATGTTCCATTCTTTTTTTGTACCAGAGTCCAGAAAGATGTAATATCATCATTGTGCTTGCAAAATCCAGTAATTCTTAGAGCATCCTTTAATCGAGCTAATATATTCTATGAAGGTAATTTTTTTACTTTGTTGATCATTTATTGGCCTGGCAGTGCAAGAGCTTGTCAACATTTCTTGAACTGCTTGGCTTGAGTGACCTATTCTTTTTCCATTAGACTGGGACATTTGTTTTTCTAGGTACCTTCAATGTTCTTTATTTTCTAACTTTCTATAGGTCTTTATATTGTTCTTTTCTAGAAATTGTGACTACCGTTGCTTCAGGACTATTCAATATTCTTTAGTTTATGTGTCAACCAGAACATATGGCTCTTATTATTCATTTGCTGCCAAACCTATTTATGTGGTTTTCTGCCCCTACGTTTTATTCTCTTAACTATGAATTATGAACTAATTTTGCAGTTCGTTATAAGGATCTTCTTGATGACGTTTATTCTGATATATCAAATTTACTGACGTCCACTGGAAATGTTTGCTCAATTATATATTGTCTTGAACGTGCTGCTTGTGATGATCTAACTATGCATTTGTCACAACAGGGTATTTCTTCTGCTGGTATGTTAATCTAAAGTCAAAACTCATAACTCCAAGCCTTACTAGGATTGTTGCGCTGACATTTTTTTTATGATGTTTCTGTGTGGTCCTTCGTATCAGCTTACCACGCTGGCCTAAATAGCAAAGTACGAAGTGCTGTTCTTGATGACTGGCTTTCGTCAAGAATTCAAGTCGTTGTTGCAACTGTAGCATTTGGGTATAGCTTCTCTTTGTATCTTTGCAAACATCATTTGTGTAATATGACATGCTGATTCCATGTCCACAAGTTTCAGATTACTGATGCATTCATATGACTACAGTTACCTACTTACATTCCAACCTGTAGTATATACTTTATTTTTTCTTGTGGCGTTATTCTACTTAATTTTTAAAACTAGGCTCTTACTCTCTTTTCCTGTATATTGCCTTTTTCAATATGGGCCTTCTCCTGAATTGGCATGTGGATGCTGCTCCCACAGGATGGTACATAATACTCTTATTGCAATATGTTTTGTTCCTCTTTCTGCATAATTGCTTTGCTAATATATTGGCACTATTAATCTTTTTCAGGGTATTGATAGACAAGATGTCCGTATTGTATGCCATTTCAACTTGCCTAAGTCAATGGAAGCCTTCTACCAGGAGTCGGGGCGAGCTGGTCGTGATCAACAGCCTTCCAGGAGTGTTCTGTATTACGGATTAGACGACCGGAGGAGAATGGTAATAAGGTGTCAAATTATACATTTTTGTCATTTTGAACATCAAAATTGAGTCTTCTATGGTCCAACAGGAATTTATTTTGAGAAACACCAACAGTAAAAAATTGCAGCCATCTTCCTCTTCAACTGAACTTTCAGAGAAGGCCCTAGCCGACTTTAGCCAGGTTCTTGCTACCAAACATTGTATCGGTCTACTAGGTCATGCGGTAGATTTCATTCTATTGTATTTGCCTATCTTGATGCAGATAGTTGAGTACTGTGAAAGTTCTAGCTGTCGGCGAAAAAAGATCATTGAGAGCTTTGGAGAGAATGTATGCCATTTATTCTGAACATGTTAGTGTTTTCTGCTTTGTCTTATTTCATGTTAATCTTAACTGGTGTAGGTACAACCAACTTTGTGCCAACGCTCATGCGATGCTTGCAAGCACCCAAATGTAGTGTTGTCATGTTTGGAGAAACTTTGTCGTGTGCCCAACTGTCACTATAACAAGATCTCTCCAGTCTTCAAAAGGTATGCAGTGGCCACTATGCAGCAAGACTTGGCTGTGTTTTCCACCACAATTTGAGTGAAATACGAACGCTTTGTACATGTTTCAAGCTTTTGGAGAATTTACAAATGTTATATATATGTGAATTTTATGGTTTCGTCATTTTGTTGCCTTTTACAGATAATGCACAAACATCATTATTAACTCTCACCGTTAACATGTTACAATAATATTAAGCCCTTATGGGTGTATCCATCCTTCATAAATACACCCCAATAAAAATAGCAGTGTCTGCTCTTACAAGAGTCTCCGTTTTTTAGCAATCCATCAAATGTCAGTGTATATGACTAAAATGAAAAAGAAGAACTGGAAAAAGAGCAAATCTGGTAAAAAAAACCGAGGCCATTTGATATATGAGCTGCATAGCTTGCCAAGATTACTCTCGGGTTTTACAAAACAATCTGTTGAATTGCAGCAAGTAACCTTCACCTAATTTAATTTTTTTTCTTAGCTCTGAAGTCTGAACCATAAAGATAGGACTGACATCAAATCCACTGTGTGATGTTGAACTTTGGGGCAACTAAATTCACTCTTTCTGGAAGTACCTTGATACACCTATGTGCTTTTAGGAAGTTCATCTATAACTTGTGTGCATCAGACAATACCATCTGTTGTTTAATACTCCTAAGACATTTATACTGGCATTTTTTGGTTTACTAAAACTTCTCATTTGTTTGACAGCTCATCAGTTAATCCAGAACACATGGACTCGGAATTTTGGAATCATGAAGATGACGCAAGCGTATCAGCCGAAGATATATCAGATTCTGATGGTAGAAAATCACTCCTTTTCCTCTGTGTATTTATAAGATTGCTCAAATTATTATTTGCATAGACTGTGCACTAATATCTGCAGATGTTAATGGCAGATGGGAAGGAAGTGGTGAGCAATATTTCCATTTCAAAGCTTCCATCAAAAGCAGGGTTAGATGCAAAATTTAAAGCCTTGGAGCGTGCTGAAAATGCTTATTATCAAGCCAAAGGTCAGACTAAGCAGCAGGTGATTCAAATGCTTCCTTTTTGTAGTTCTTGTTTGTTAGATGATAAGTATGAGTTAAAAACTACTTGTGAATTTGGAAATCATTTCCTATTTGTAAAAGTTCCCCCTTGCTCAAGCTTGCATAATATAACTAGTCATAAACTTCAACTGGTGATATAATAGGGTGGCAACGTTGTTGACAAGAAGAGCATATCTCAGACGTTAAGGGATGCAAGCAGGAAAAGATTGTTGGATGCCCTTGCACAAGCAAAGTTGCGACTTGGGAATCTACCGTGAGTCTGCCTCCAGTTTGGCACTGTTAGCAATACAGTTTCATCATTGGAAATTTTCAAACCTTCATTGTATAGTTGCATATTAATAAATATAGTTTCCAGTTTTACTCATTTCCCTGTGATTTGTGATATTGTGCTGCTTTCAGGTTTGACGCAGAACCTTCTGCCGCACACCTTGAGACACAGTGCTTCAAGAAGTATGAGAAAGTGGGCAAGACGTTCTACAACTCGCAGATAGCTGCCACAGTTCGGTGGCTGTTGTCTTCGAGTTTCAACCAGATACATGATCGCCTCCACCCACTTATTGAGCAAGCTACAGATGATGGGGCAGCTAGCTCCCCTTGCATCGTCCCAGAGTCACCTCCAGTGACTCCTGACACCTGCAGGAAAAAGCCAGGAGAAGCTAGTGGCAACGAAGCTAAGGGCAAGCCCCAGACAGAGCATGCCAATGAGTTTGTCAAGAGGGAGCATTCTGACGAGTCTCTGAAGATGGCAGCTTCCACTGAAAATATGGAGCTTCCCAAGATACCGTCATTCAGAGAATTCATAAGCCAAAAAGGAAGGGATCGTGCAGGTAGTACTTCGAAAGCAGAGCCCCAGACTTCCGGTACTCATAGAAAGGCTAGTCTTGTGGTAGAGAAGCAAGGAACGACGGAAACATCCAAGAAGATGAAATCATGAGCGATGACTTCTCTGTTGCACATACAACTTCCCCATGAACGAATTTTGCAGTAGGAATGTGCTCAGGATGTTTTTTCCTTTGTTGATACTGTAATAAAAAATTTCAATCTCATTTGAGTGAATCACTTCTGCTCTCAAAAGTGTACAATGTTCTGTTGTGTCTCGCATGGTTCAACATTCTCGTAGGAAGAAGTTGCATCTTTGAGCATATCAACAGTGCAAAATCAATGGGACCTGTGAGGGTTGTGATAAACGTTGTGATATAATTCAAATAATGTTAGATACATTTACGGAACTAATATCCTATGTCATCAGCTTTTACAACAGTTGGAACTACATGTCTGGGTTGAACTAGAAAGCTGTATCGTCATGGCAATCACCCACAGGGGCACACGAATCTTTCTCAAGCTCAGCAATCAACTGCTCGATGTTTCTTCTATATATAGGCATGTAATGATCATTGATCATCATTTTCGAAAGCCTCAGCTTGCCATACAAAGATCTTGGCGTCAAAAATATCCCTATGCTGGTGTCCGAATCTGCACTCGTATCATCCTGATGAATGCTCGACTCTTCATTTACTGTTTCTTCTCTGCTCGAAGTAAGTATGTGCATGATTTTTCCTGGAGGGTAAAATCTATGCACCTCCTTGGTCTCACTGAGCACATCTTCAGCTGTGCCCCCCACCTCAGTAATAGTACTTTCAGTCATCTCTTCCACTATTTCATCATCTTCTCTCTCCCTTTTTCGGTACAACTCATTTTCAAGTTGCTGCCATAGCTCTACATCAGTCATCTTGTCCTCATCCACATGGTGATCGATGATGTCCTCACCGTCACTATCTACCTTGTCATCCACCATGCCAACAACATCAGATGCTGCAATGGAACTCTGGACCTCTTCTGATACAGCACACTGCATGGTTTCAGATGTAACTATCTGTGTGGTTTCCACAGTGGTCTCAGTCAACAGTGTAGCCGATTCAGAGCCACCACTTGTAGAAGTTCTTATTTCTTCTGATGTGATAGTTGAGGTAGATGAAGCATTATTTCGCCGCCTTGGCCCAATACACGTCCAAGAGGATAGTTGCAGTGCTGGTCTTGTCCACGCTGCCTGTGCTACACTGCGAGCTCTCCTCATTACAACCTGACCATAGGAAGATATTACCAACATGGCTAGTAAGGATAATGCAGATGAATTTATCTCAGTGACAAATGAAGCTGTGTGAAAGGGGTGTAACAGATGAAGCTAAAAAGGTAACCTGTGTCCCAGTAGATACAGGTCTTAGGATGGCACCAGCACCAGCAACTCTTGCTTTAGCATTTGCTATAGAAGGAAGTCGTGATCCCAAGGCAGACGCAGATCGATAAAAAGTGCTCAGGATTCTAGTGTGCTCGATTTGGTGACGGAGATCGTTCAGCCAGGCAGATGCAGTCACCTATTATACAGGACTCTTGATTTAAATACAAGAATTTATAATTTATGACAAGCAAGACTTACATGTGTTGATGCGTACTTGTTTCTATAGAAAGTGACTATCGATTATAAAGATCTCATTGATAAAAATGAGTTGATGTCGTCTTGAACTAACAGCTATGGCATTACTAACAAGAATAGAAAGTAAAAAAGAAAAAGAAACCTCTGAACGAAGATCATCTACTGAAGCAGCTGAAAATGTTGGCACCAAATCAGCTCCATTGATGACAGTAGTGATAAAATGCACTCCTGACTCTGCCAGCTCCCATGTCATACAAGCAGCTGTAAAATAGAGCATCACACAAGAACTAAGTCACGTATATTCTAAGAAAAAGTGAATTCAATCTTGTAACTTTAGGATTGGAGAAGTCAGTCCCTCGTCTTTTTGTACGATTGGAGAACAATAGGCGATATTCTTAATACTTTTTTTTTACGGGGAACAGTAGAGGACCCTGCTGAACGGTATTCTTAACTCTCAAATCTGCATCAGGCATCTATTAAATTGGGGAGGTCTAACTTATTTAAGAGCATCATCAGTTAATCTTCCCAGGAAAGCAGAGGGAGAAGAGTTCAATTCTCAGTCAAATAAGGTATAAGTTGATCCGATATTCTAGTTTGACAGAACCATGTTTAGGATCATAGTTACCAAAAACACGATTCGCGGATTCGTTCGAGTCGCGGTACGGGGATTCAGGTTCGCGGTTTAACACTTCTTCCAATTTCTACCGTGAACACAAACCCCGTACCCTAAACCGGTTCGGGTTCGACGAATCCAGTTTGTGATTCACGGGGGTTTACAGTGAATCCGGTAACTATCTTTAGGATAGCTTAAATTATGCTAGTTCCAATCTTAATACCAACAAATCACTTGTCAACATCATACTTCCATCTAAACAGTCAATGAATGATACCATGGGTACTCAGAAAAAAGTTCAAGGGCCATTGAGCTGCCTTGTAACATTTAGATGCTCATTTATCCCAGGCCTCAGCATTGAAAGATTAAAATGGAACTTATCAACACAAGTTCACTATCCTTCAACATGGACTGTATTAGATTCGCAGGTGATGTTTGACCAAGGAGGTAGCGAATGAAATCAGAAAGGTTGCACATCAGCATTGTCATAGTTCCATCATGCGTAGCAAGTTAATCTTCAGAAAGAAGGACACTGTAACATGCAAACCTGGAGCAAATGCCACGCAAGTAGTGGAGGCAAACTCCTGCTGCTCCCTCAGGACATATGTCAACAGAGCTGCTGTACCACCACCAAGTGAATGTCCAACAATCTGTAAAGATTCGCCATGAACACCATAAATCAAAATGCTCTAGGAGCCATCATAAAATAATGAACCACAGAATCAGTGATGAACCATTAATGTCAAAAAATGGTTGTGCTGCAGTGGTGTTCACTACTCGCACAGAATATGGGGGGAACAAGAACTTCAAAAACAAAAATATTGTAAAGTGTGCAGTACCTTTATTATATAATCTGGGTACTTTTGTAATGCTTGTGCAAGACAAGGAGCTGCAAGCTTTGCAATCCATCTAGCTGCTGCAACCATCCCAAAATGTGCATACCCTAAAACTAAATCACTAACACCACCTTCCTGTACAATTGTATGGTGGAATGGAACCACAGCACCAGTGGCGGCTGTTAGGGTGTCTCTCATACTGTGGGTTCCTCTAATTAATAGAAGTATACATTGTCTGTCTCTGTCAAGTAAAATGGTGAAGGCTGGCTTCAAAATCTGCAAGAATCCCAAGACAAATCCTGAATCACTGAAAGGTAGACAGTTTTTCTCGTGCATAACTATAGAAATCTAAAATTAGTAAAAGATGGTTGCCCATAATAAAGTGATATGAAAATTTCACTCACTCCTGCTTTAGGTTCTTGCATAACAACATCCTCTGCAGAGTAGCCAGTCGCCTCCAAAAACAGCGGGAATGGCTTTTTGGAGAAATGCCAACACAGCATTAACAAATTCAAAAGATACTTCAATTCAGCAATTACTGGAGCTCCTTTGAGCTCCACACTATCATCTCCAGCATATATGCTTGCTACAGGTAAGTTTCCCTGGAACATATGTCACAACTAGTGCCATCAAAAACATTGTTCAAGATATTAACAGTCAAAGCATGTGTCCTATGGTTTTGGTTTATCTGGTAGCAGAAGTGCAGAATTTGCCCAATTTTAAGCTGGACAGAATTGTGGATGGTAATCTATTGGAAGAATGAGGTAAAGTTTTAAAGAGTGAAATGATACAGGTACAGAAAATATTTCTTCTAACAATGCCTTATGCAATTTTTGTCTATACTACGAGTAGAAAGAATAAAGAACATTCATGTACTTTGATCAGAAAACACAGTTTTGAAAAATGATAAAAAACAGGAAAAATTCTATGGAGCAGCCTTTTCCCCTACTTATCAGATATTCTAGGAACAAGGCAAAAGGAACTCCTGTTATATCCGTCACAGCCGGATCCTGCATGCTGCATCACACTATAACCACCAGAATGTTTACATTGTAAAGCACTCCCCATTGGCTTCCAATTTTTAAGTAAGAAAATACATTAGCAACAAAGTATCAGTCACCAACCTGCCTCTTGAGGAGGAAGCTGATCCCAAAAGCAAGGTCCCCGATGGGCCACTTCCCAAGGGTCTCTGAGTATGTGAACCGCAGCGTCTCCGACAGGGTCGAGATCGTCTCCAGCCACGTGGCAGGGGCACGCACATCCATCCGTGACACACGGCTCCTGCTGGGGGAATCCGGGGCACCCCTTGCAGCCGCATCCCTGCCACTGCCACACTCCCCTTCCTGATTCAGCTTCTCCGTCTGCAGCCTGCGGTTCAGCGTATAGTACAGCAGCGCAGCCGCGCCAGCAGCGGTTGCCATGGTTGCCGTCGCCATAGCACCCGCATATAAACCTCGCACCGGTAGCCTGCTCGGCCGCTTACAGGTCAGTAACGGCCTCCGCTCCAGTGAGGTACTAACCAAGTATTAATGACGCAGTCAAACAGCGTTATGTAAACGCCGATTCTTCCACCGGAGATGCGATCTTGGGACAGTAAAAAGTCAAACCTGGTACCACGCACAGAGAAAAAAGTCGAGTTTTGATTCCAGCGAGGGCATCGATTCGGCGCGGAGGTAATCAGCGATTGCCAACAGAAAAACCCTAGATTTTTCTTTCCCAGCCCTATGAACAGCAGCAACCGATCGAACAGTACAGCAATTCCCCAAAAAGAAAAAGACTATATCGAGCGGGACTACCAACAAAACTGAAGACGAAATTATCTGGAGATTCCTCCAAAGAACTATCGCCGAAAAATCCCGGGCTGGTACTGAATTAAACGCAAAGAAAAGAGAGATAAAGTTCAATCGCGTAGATTACCTGGAACAATGCGCCGCGAGGCCCGCGACTTGGGTGGACTCGACCGGATTGGACTGGGCACGAACTCGCTAGGGTTTGGGGAGGGATACAGGAGGAGGCGGCTCCGGGATCCGGGTGCGAATACGAGAGGGGGGAGGGCCGCCGAACTGGTGTGGGGAGGGATTTCGGAGGGAGGGCGGCTCTTTTCTGTTTTCCTTTTCCGGGAAGCGGTTGTGCTGCCGTGCCGATGGCCCGATGCGCTCTCAGCTCATCGAGTGCTTGAATGCTTTGCGGTGGGGCAAGGTAAGGTGACGTCACCCTGCCAGAATACCAACCCACAGCTCGGGTCGTAGCCGGACTCCCCGCTTGCTTCGAGGAAACACAGGATTTCTTAGATGCGCGTGCGCCCGGGTTTCCATGCGCCGGTTACTGCTATACAATATACTTCCTCTTATTCTTTCGGAGATTGATGCCGTCTCTGACGCAAGGTTTCAAATTTCGATTTAGAATAAATCTCGTGCTGGTCGGATAACGAAATTTTGGCGAAATTTTGAAATTTCGGAAATATTTTGGACGAAATTCGAATTTGAAAATTCAATTCCGGAAAAAAATCGAATTCGCGAAAAACCCAAATTTCAAGCGAAATTTTGGATTTTTGCACCGATGAAAAGTGGTCTAAACGTTATCGAAAATTTTGAATTTTTTGAAGGTTCCCGACACATTCTCGATGTTCTCACAAAAATTTGGTGATTATCACATCTTACGAATTTTTAAAAATTCGAGAGTGGTAATCTTGTCCGATAAAACACCGACCGACAAGTTTGATCCGAATGGAAAATGGTACAAATCAAGTTATAAACTGTTGAAATGTTTTGTGCATGGTTATGATCCATAACTAATGTTCTCACAAAAATTTCAGCTGATTATCACATGTGAGGGATTTTTAAAAATTCGGAGAGTGTCACTGTCCTGATAGAATACTGACCGACAAGTTTGATCCAAATGGAAAATTGTACAAATGAAGTTAGAAACTGTTGAATTTTTTTGTGCATGGTTATGATGTATCTATAATGCTCTCATAAAATTTTCAAATGATGATCAAACTGTATGGATTTTTAAAAATTCGAACAGTACTACTGCCCTGTTAAAAGGCTTACCGGTAAACTTGAACAAAATGAAAAATTATGTAAACCATAAATTTTTTTGAAAAATTTACAGAATGGTGATAAGGAAGTTCTTAATATCCCATAAAATTGTGGTTCATGATCACACTCCAGTGAATTTATAAAATTCTTACAAGGCACAGTACCATTTATATTCTTTTCTTTTTGATTTTTGAAATATAATATAACAAACGAAGTTTAATGCTTACATAGATTTTATTGACCAAACAAACAAAGTTTAATTTTTTTAAAAAAATTACATAATGTTACTGAGTCAAGTATTAATCTCTCAAAAAAAAATTAGATCATAATCACATACAAGAAAATTTATAAAATTCTGACAATATAACTGTCCCAATTATGTTCATTCTGTTTTTGATTTTTTAAAGATAATAAATGAAATTAAATTATTTTTAATTTTTTATGTATGATCCTAATCTACTAAGGATAGTACAATAAATTTTTCAGGTTATTATCAAGCTTGTACAATTTTATAAAAAATTAATAATGTTTCTTCTAAAATTTTAAAATATTTAAAAAATTCGGTTTTTCAACAAATTTTCATAGGAGATGACTTTCCTAAGGGTTATTGGACCAAATCCGCCCCTAAAAGTTTTAAAACCGGCTAAAAAAATACGAAATTTCGCGCCAAAAAATCCGAAATTTCGGATTACCGTAGCAAATTCAAAAAAATTTCCGGCCGGTACTTTAGAATTCGGGGTGGTCCGAAATCCAAAATTCGCCGAATTTTGGAACCCTGCTCTGACGTGCTATTTTGATAATTATTTTCTCTAACTATATACTAAAAATTATTTAAAATTTAACAATACAAGCGGTACTTTTGATGATAAATAGACTAGTATAATTCCTCATGTAACGTCGAATCTGAATATTTCTTATGTATATTGCGAATTACAAAAGAACTGCATGTATATTAAAACTACAAGTGAAAAAGAATAGAGGCAGCAGTCTCCTAGGTTATACGTGTCAATATAATTCGTCTGGTGGTAATAACTTGGTAAAGTTTGCACAAACCGCCAACTTAGTTCTGGTGCGGTTTTCCTTATGTAGCCTTAGGGTGCGTTTGGTTGGGTGAACGAGCATGAACGGGATAAGATGATACATGATAGATTTTGATACATGCGTTTGGTTGAGTGTATGGAACCATCTTGTACAGGACGAAGTGGTACAGATTCTAGGAATATTCTTCAAATATGTTGTACCATCCCGTACCTCCAAATTAGTTGAACCATCCTATACCATCCCGTACCACTAGTGATAAAGTTTACTATACTAACCTCATTCATCCAACCAAACATCATTTCGTACCATCCTGTACCATTTCATCCAAGCAACCAAACAAAATCATGTATCATTACATTCAGACAACCAAACACCCTTCCCGTACCATCTTATCCAGGATTATCCCATCCATCCTGTATCATCCCATTTCGTTCATCCTCGTTCACACAACCAAACGCACCCTTATTCTCGTTGAATATATGAGTTTTCGTATTACCTCCTCTCTCTCTCTCACACACACGCGTATATACACACACCGTCGGTCGCCTGCGTTGAACTCTACCAGACCGTTGTACTACGGCGTCGCTGCCGCCATGGCCACCAAGGAGAGATGCAAACAGAAGCGCGGAGCTGGGCCAGGTCGCTGTAATGCGGTGCCGTCGGCCGTCGAATCCAGTGAGATAACGAGTAGTGCCAACATGGTTCTGGCTTGTGCATGATGGAGGTCGCGGCCGGGCTCTGGTGGACGGCACCACTACAGTAGTCAGCAGGGCTCGGTTATTGGACGGTGCGACTCGTCGTGAATGGAAGACGATGTTGTCCATGCACTCGGCGAGCCTGTGTTGTTGCCGTGGCCTCCGGCAAGATTTTGCTGCTGCCACGGCTCAACTGTCCTACAGTTTATTACGATTTCATATTAAGTTTGTTAACGAGGACATGAGGTTTGTTATATTAATTTTCCTTGCTGCTGAGACAGACTGGGCAAATATTATGTTCAGACCAAAGGAATAGTTAAGCCGTTCTGTACTTAGATCTGTTGCCATCTTCATCAAGTTTCAAAGATAATAACTAATAACCAATTCATCACATTGTTGCTTCCCTATCCATAGCCAATCCATCTTCATCAAGTTCCAATCTGTACCATTTTATGAACTCGAGTGTTTTGTTTTTAGTGTTTTCTGCATAATACTGCACAGCATAATAGCCAACGTAGGACGCTTAATTAGCTAGTATGCATTGATGCGGCGACGACTGGAAGGAAGTTGGCGTGTGCGTAAGTCGGGCCGCCAGGGCTAGATGAGAGTGAGCCACTGGTTCCTGTCCAACCAAATCCTCTCCTGGTCCATCGGCGAGGCCGTCGATCTAGCGGCTGCATGTTCCGGGGACAAGGACCAACCAAACCAGCCACATTCGTGTTTGGCTCATGCAGTATAAAATTGTAGACTATGTTAAGGAACCTCGCTATCGAATAGTCCGGGGTTCCCGAACAGATCTGAAGTGGAGAACAGAAAGAGAGAGAGACACGTGTTTAGGGAGAGCGAAAGCGGAAATTCTTTATTGCTAATGAATTCTGTGTACATGGGGGGACCCCCTCCTCCTTTTATAGCGCTCTCTAGGGTTTCGGCTAAGGGTCCACATGGGCCTTCAATGGGCTTTAGGGTTTCTCAACACTCCCCCTTGGGCCCTTTGCCGCGAGATGCATATGCCTCATTAAAACTCCAGAAAAACCCAGTGGGAAAAATACTTGGAGAAAGAGTACATAGCATACGCTTACTATGTTGCACGAATTGCCTCGTTAAAACCTTACGCAAGAAAACTTCATGAAAAACTTGCTAAGGAAAAAGAGTACAATTCTCCCAACTTCAATTGCTAATCTTGAGATTCATGTTGGGTATTCATAATTCATGCTCAGATTCATGTGGGAGTATGTGACATATCTCCCCGAAATCTGCACTTCTCTAAGTCTCATCATCCCAATTCCTTTCACGCACCTTTCAAAGGTAGATTTGGGAGTGATTTAGTGAACAAATCTGCAAGATTTTCACATGACTTAGTATGCAATATCTTGATCTCGTTCATCTTATGCAATTCATGAGCATAGAAGAACTTGGGGTTGATATGCTTCGTGAGATTGCTCTTCACATAACCCATTTGTGCTTGGGCAACACAAGTCGCATTATCTTCATAAATTATTGTAGGAGTTTGCTCAATGTTCAAACCACATGACTTACGGATGTGGTGAACCATTCTTCCGAGCCATGCACATTCACGAGATGCTTCATACAAAGCGATGATTTCCGAGTGGTTTGTCGACGTCGAGACGAGTCCGCTTAGACGACTTCCAAGAAATTGTTGTTCCTCCACATAGGAAAACATAGCCGTTTGGGACTTGCCAAGTATATGGTCCGATAGTACCCAAAGATCGGCATAGCCAACCAAATTCAATTCATTATTTCTTCTAAAGAATGCATCGAGGTCTTTGCTTCCTTGGAGGTAGCGGAAGATGTCCTTGATCCCTTTCCAATGCCTTTTGGTGGGTTACGCAGACTGCATCGAGCTAGCAAATTCACAGTGAACGCAATGTCCGGTCTAGTGCTATTCGCAAGGTACATGAGTGCTCCAATTGCACTCAAATATGGGAATTCTGCTCCCGTGACTTCCTCCCCTCTTCTCTGGTCTCAGATGGATCTAGGTCCGCTTGGAGTGACCTTCCAACCATTGGAGTCTTTGCAGGATATGATTTTTCAAAGTTAAATCTTTCCAACACTTTCTGCGTGTAGGTTGATTGGTGTACCAAGATTCCTCCTTGGACATGTTCAAGCCGCAAGCCTAAACAAAACTTGGTTTTACCCAAATCTTTCATTTCAAACTCAGACTTCAAGTATGAGCATGCCTCTTCAATTTCTTCATCCGTCCCAATGATGTTCAAGTCATCTACATAGACGGAGATTATACAAAATCCATTCGGGATCGTCAGATAAACACACATGGACAATCTTCATTGTTTGTGTAGCCTTTCTTGCAGAGAAAGTCACTCAGCGATTGTACCACATTCTTCTGATCGCTCAAACCCATACAGTGATTTCTCCAATTTCACCTGCATGAGTTTCTATTTGCTCCATCTTGGTTCGAGATAGGAATTCCTTCCTACTTTCATGTATATCTCCGAATCCAAGTTTCCATCTGGTATCTTGTGACAACATCCATTAGCTTCATTCTCAACTTCAAGTTGACGCCATTGAGATCAAATATCTAAAGGTAATTCCTCCCATGACCGGAGAATAGGTTTCTTCATAATCAACTCCGGGACGTTGAGTGAAACCTTGAGCTACAAGCCTTGCTTTGTACCTTACAACCGTTGTTTTCATTTCTCTTCCGAACAAAGACCCATTTGTGACCTCATGGGTTTATATGGGGAGGTGTGCGGCATACTGGCCCAAACACCTCTCTCTTGTTCGAGAGACTAACTCTGCAGATGATTGCCTTTTCCATTCTTCCCAATCTAGCCTTTTCTTGCACTCTGCGAGAGATGCGGGCTCGGGATCATGATCAATGATCGAGGCAATCTTCTTTGCAAGTAGGCATCAACGTTGGTCGTTGCTCTATTCGAGGATTCTCTGTTATTACAAAGTTTATGGCCATTTCTTCATGGGGTGCTTCATGCACTTCTACTTGCTCTTATTTGCTTTTCCTATCGCAGAGCAAGTTCCTTTAGCTTTTCATCGCCTATGTGTGCGCACACATTATTTCCGACGGCTTCTGCATGGAAGATTCAAGTCCTGGAATTGCCTTTCTGTTGGCTTCTTTCCAGTGCTGTGTCTCAACTGCTCCCCTTCTTTCCTTGGGGCATTTTCGTGATTGGTTGTGGTAAGTCCTCTCGCCCGATTTTCTCCAGGACGTCTCCGGTACTTTGGGTTTGAGGAGCCGGGTTTCTGTTCTTTTTCTTTGAGGCCTCTGAACAGTGAGGATACCTTCTATTTTCTTTGGTATTTCCACCCTCTGGTGCATTTCTTGCTGGTACATGCGACTTAACCACGCCTTCGATCACAAAATGATCAGCGGTTCATTTGCTAAATTCGCAAATCAATTATCTTCGGACTTCTTGATTTGCTTCATTAGTGCGGGGTCATGTGCGGGATCGGTGGAATGCCATATGATTTCCGGCATTTTTCATCCAAAGGTTGATTTCCTCCCTAATGACGGAAACGATCCTCGTCAAAGATGCAATCAATGAACCGGTTGTATGCAAATCTCCATCATGGGTTCTAAATACCGATTATGGATGCACTCTCATAACCAACGATATCCCGGACTTGCGGAGAGGGCCCATTGCGATCCGTGAGGGGTGGTATAGGTACATATACCATACACCCAAATTTTCTAAGATGGGAGATCTTGGGATGATCCGTGCACAAGTCGCATAGGAGAATGGATGTTGTAGGCCGACGGTCTAAAATTGATAAGAGCCTGCTGCGTGCAGATGCGTGTCCCCAACAAGTGTTGGGCAAGTTACAACTCGCAAAAGCGGTCCGGCAATGAACTTAATCCTCTTTATTAGTGCTTCGCTAGTCCGATTCTGCGTATGAACGTGCGATGCGGAGTGCTCAATCGCTATCCTCGTTCTTTGTGCAATAATCATCAAATGCCTTTGAAGTAAATTCTCGGCATTGTCCATTCTAATGGACTTCACGCGATGATCGTGGAAAGCGTTCTTAATTCTTATGATCTGCGAGATCGGCTTTGCAAAAGCATGGTTTCTTGTTGACAACAAGCATACATGCGACCATTTCGAGGAAGCATCGATGAGCACCATAAAGTATCAAACGGCCACGACGGGGCTGAATCGGACCGCAAATATCCCCTGGATGCGTTCGAGAATGCAGGATTTCATTTTGCACTTTCATGACAGAGGGTCTAGTTATTAATTTCCGGTGGCACATGCAGGCACACAAAATCTTCATGATTCGGAAATTTTTAACATTTATGCCATGACCACGTGAGTTGTTCACTATATTTCTCATCATTCTAAGACCAGGATGACCTAATCTACCATGCCATAAAGAAAATAATTGAGCTTCTAAAAGCAGTCTTCAAGGAAGTATACACTTGGTGCATGAATATTCGTGTAGTACAACCTGATTCATATGAGGACATTTTTCTAATACCATTTTTCCACATACCGCGTGCTTCACAATGCACAAGTATTCTTTGCCATTTTCTTCATTGGTTTCTACGTGAAAACCATTGGCGCGGATGTCTTTAAAGCTTAAGAGAGTACGTGTTGATTCGAGGTACAAAGGGCTTCTTCAATTACCAAAGTTGTACCCATAGGCAATATAATTGTGGCTCTTCCTGAGCCGATTACATATGAGTCGCTTCCTGCGATCGTAGTAATCTTTCCAGCGTTCTTCGTGATCGACTGGAAATATTTAGACTCTCTTAAGATGGTATTTGTTGTGCCACTATCAACAATGCATACCTCTTCCATTTGGGCGCTACACGATTTCTAGATAAAAGAAATATAATTCTAATCAGATAGAGGCAAAACAATCCAAATATTACTTGCAAAATTGAAGAATACTGGAATAAAGAATAAATTGCGTATTTATTCATGAAAAAAGTATGCTCTTCTAGAGCTTACTATTCATTATTCAAAAGAAAATGCTAACAACCATAATCTAAAAAAATAATGCGATTCATGCATTAGCGGGCTTTGGACTTTCCTTGGCACGAAACTTCTTTTTCACCTCGCCGCCTTCTTTCTATGAATGGGCTTTCTCACCTTATAGCTATTGGCATTAACTTCGTGCGATGCCCCTTCCAGTGGTCGTGAGACATAGTTCTTGCGTAGAACATCGTCTCGCGATTCCAAGAACTTGCATTACATCAATCGATTCGCTATACTCCTTGTATGCGCCCGACGATAATTGCGTGCACTCTGGATAGCATTTAGGTGGAAGGTAGAGAGAGTTTTCTCAATCTTCTCCTCATCAGTGATCTTCTTGCCACATAGGGAGAGATTAGTACAAATTCTGTGCAAGGCTTTGATCGTTCTGCTCGACGGTAGGTTTCGCGTCCTGCAAGGACCCTAGACCAATCGCAGCACGGAGCTTCTTGCCCCAAGAACGATCTTCACGTCCGATGCCCAAGTGAGGTAGTTCTGACCGTGCGGGGCCAGTTCTTCAAACTCACGATTCACGATGCCGGACATCTTCATGATTTCAAAATTCGACATTAGATTCTGCGTGTAATCTAATAGAAAATGGTTGCAATAAGCATAAAGAATGTAAAATAAATTCATATGCATTGCAATATATTAAATAAAGCAACGGATTCAAATTCATAAAGAAAATTCATAAACAGAGAAATAGAGCAAGAAAAATTAAAAACAGAGCCAAATAAATCTTCTTGATTTTACGCAATATTTCAAAATTTTCGCAATTTTTCTCGCAATTTTTCTCTTTTTTTTCTCTTTTCTTTTCTTCTTTTTTTTTTTCTTCTACCTATGGGCGTTCCTTTTTTTCACGCCACTTGGGCCTTTCGCTCGCGTGGCGAAACGCCCACCGGCTGCCTCCTTGGCCCAAGGCCCACGCCCGAGTTGAAGACGTCCTCCGTGGCTAGGGTTCCATCCTAGCCGCCACTTGCATGTGCTCGAAAAAAAAATTGGCGCAAAGAGAGGCGCGCCAAGCGCTCCGGCGGTGGGCGCGGCAAGAAAAAGCGCGATGAAGCGAAGCGTCGCCGGGCGTAACAAGCGGGCGGCCGGGCGGGCGACGGCTTCATCTCGGAGACGAGCGCTGGCGGCGCGGCCGGGCTTGCCGAGGCGCGGGCGGAGCGACGCGCGCGAGCGAGGCTCGGCCGGCGCCCAGCGGCGCGGCCGGACGCTGATTCGAGGTCGCGACGCTGCGGCCGAGGCGCCGCGCGCTGGTCGGCGGCCGCGAGCCGGCCGAACAGCCGCCGTCGCGCGATGGCCGGCGGCGGCGTGGCCGTCTTGCGGCGAGGCGGCGACGGCGGCCGCCTCCGGCGCCAGCGCCGCCGCAAGCATTGCATCGAGGCCGCCTCGGGGTTTCGTCGGTAGCGCCGGGCGCGTGCTTCTTCGAACGAGCGGTCTCCACTGCTGTTTGCGGACGGCCGGGCCGCGAGCGCGCGATAAGCGGCGGCGCGGTTGGCGGCCGGCGCGGCGCGTAGAGTGCCGTGGGCGATGCTGGGCGACAATGACGACAATGTATTATGCGGGCGGGCCGGTTGAGCGAGGGCTGTCCGAGCGGCGGCCGACGGCGCGAGGCGAGCCACTTCGGCGGGGCGCGGCGCGCTGCATGCGGCGAGCGCTTCTTGCGCGCCAAGCCGAACAATGAGAGCGCTTGCGCTGGCGCGGAGACCGAGTCGGTACGCAAGCGCGCGAGGCGGCGGCGGCGACGCGCGTGGTCGCGAGCCGAGCGGCGACGACGGTGGACGCAGAAACCGAGGCAACGGCGAAGACGTTGACGCATGCGCGCAGCCGAGCAACAAGCAATTTTGTTTTCTTGCATGAACAAGAATTCAATTGTAAAAAACTTGTATCGTGGCTTCGAGTCATATTCGTAGCTTCATGCCACTCGATAAGCGAAGACGCGATAGAAAAGGTAGATGCATGCATAAGAACGACAGCGATTAGAAACAATCACCAATTCTCACCTCTTCTCACCTTTTCTATTCTGATCTCCGTAGAGCAATTCGTGCTGATAACGTGTTAAGGAACCTCGCTATCGAATAGTCCGGGGTTCCCGAACAGATCTGAAGTGGAGAACAGAAAGAGAGAGAGACACGTGTTTAGGGAGAGCTTAAGCGGAAATTCTTTATTGCTAATGAATTCTGTGTACATGGGGGGACCCCCCTCCTCCTTTTATAGCGCTCTCTAGGGTTTCGGCTAAGGGTCCACATGGGCCTTCAATGGGCTTTAGGGTTTCTCAACAGACTATTCGAGAACACCGGTTCAGAGAACCGCATATATAGTTCAGTTGGTGAGAGCGAGGCCCACCAGCACTCAAATAGGTACGAACGCTGATGTCTCGGCGAATAAAATGGGTACATAGACATACACGCTTGCGATGTTGGACACCAGGAAAATGCTCTATTTCGCATAGACTTCGTCAGTGTTCGTAACTTTTCCTACAGGAGACGTTGATTCATTATGATTTGCCATGCATACCGTACAACGTTGATTCGTTATGATTTGCCATGCATACCGTACAAAAATGTTGCCTTAAGGTGATTCATGATGATTATCAGATGCATGATAATGCAATTCTATACGAATCAAGCGTAGTCTCCTCCCTTTTCTTCTTCGCGGACTTACTTTGTCTTAGCTAAGGACGTGGATCAAAGGAAAGACCACTGGCTTCAATGGAAGCCTGAGTTTCCCAAACGGAGGTATCGCCGACAGCACGCACTTACAGCCTTGGTTGGTAGGAATTGATTGAGCATTTAGATCGCCATACGCAGTAACGCAGACCAGACCCAAACCCTTATCCCAGTCAACGGCCGTACCAGTTACGGTTCCATGTCCAGATAGTGACGCTAACAAGCAGCGTTTCCAATGACAACCAAGTCTTAACAAGTACCAATCATGCACGAATAGTAGCAGCAACGACGGCGGTTTTCAGTTCAGACACACACATGAAAAGCATGTAAGCTGATTGAGTAGGCACTTACGTACCTCCTCAAGAAGCCTTCAAGGCAGGGCAACGCAGGAGGAGGAATTTAAAATGAATCGAACTCTATATATAATTTTACACTGTATTCTGTTGTCAGGCTATTTTCCTGCTGCCTCTTTTAATGTACAGCTACAAGAAATTACAGTGCTCCAACCGTGTTTTTCTCTCAAAATTTTCTCCATTTTTTTGGATTTTCCTTACCTCCTGTCCTTCTCCGAGGGTGTTTACCTAGAGGATGTTAGTACAACACAACACGGAGCAGGCCCGGTTGAGGCTGCGTGTAATGGAGGCCTTCGTCTAAAAGGAACTGCTCAACGGCGATCGGCAAACTTGCGGCGCGAGAACCCTTGGTGTGGTGTCCTATTCCAACACAGATCATGACTTGTGCCCTCTCTCCTGCGGCCCTAGCAGCACTCCTCGTAGCGGCAAGCTCAACCTTCAGAATATGGATTGCTTCGCTGACATGAAGGCCATGCAAGTCAATCAGCCGGTCCTGCCCATGCTCGGAAGAAACAGGGTTCCTGCAACAACACAAGGGAAGCTAAAAAACTAAATGTGCCTGTAGCGCATTGGGAGCACTATATGGAAAAGATACCTGTTGTGCAATAAAACCAAGTTGAATAAAACGGAAATTTCTGGTTCTGATATTTGTTAGTGATTCAATAAGTGGCAGACTGAAATATGTTTTTTTACTTCTTTCCCTTCAGAAAGGTTAAAATTAATTAGGGGGTCAATCAACCTTTGTCGAAAAATAGATTCTCTAGCTTTCTCATGGGCTGACTTCATTTGCATGTTGTACAACTGTCCCTTCATGCTCAGTTCCTTCGCAAGCGCTTTGTTTCCAATCAAATAAGCTTGACTAGCCTGCACAGAATACATTTCAATGAACATTCCATCAATAGAAGGGTAAAGATCCAACGAATGGGTCTATCATCATAGAAACAAGCTCAATATAAGCAAATAAAGGTGTGCATCTGCAAGGAAAATTAAGATTTAAGAATGATTACTTGTTCAAAACATGTATTATGGATGCGGGCAAGCTCGCGAGCTTCTCCCCTTGATTCTGAGTACATGTCTGCTGGGCCGTAGCATAAATGCAGGATATCAGTCCTTAACTGGAGCAGGGTTGGGATAATGAAGAACTCAAAATGTCTGTATAGGAATATTACCCACGGCATCACCAGTTTCTAACCAAACAGGGGCTGCTCGGGCATTACCAGCAGAGTGGAACCTGTTTCCAAAGGATGGTTTAGTATTAGAGCTATAATGTTTCTGTGCAGCGGTGCTCGAAACACCGTTACCATACTCGGAACTTTTCTTCTCAAACTTCCAGTGGCCAACATCCTGTGATGCAAGTCTTTGAACAGCTGAATCAAAATCTCCCCTTCCACTAGATATGATTGAAGAGCTGCGTCCATTTGCTATTCCATGGGCATTTATGTTGCCCTTAAATAAACTATTTGGGTCTTCCACTGTAGGCATTGTGGGGAAGTCCCCTGTGCTAAAGTTTGGTGTGTTTGGAGTCAGATTCAGATTCTGATGGGAGCTAGTATCAACTTGTATCTGTAACAACCAAAAAAATAATTCAGTTTTGCAAAAAAAAAAACTACTGCATATTAATGCACTGAAACTTACAGGAAACAATAGGCAATAAAAAGAATAATGCTCGAAAATTTTATGTACAGTTAAATACAGAAGTAACTTTTAGGGGTGAAATGAGCTAAAAGGCCTTTTTCCTTTGAATCAAAGAGGCCTAAAAGGTAAAAAAAACTTGATAACAATCTACAAGATGTTAACTCCAGGCAAAGCAAAGTAGTAAATCGCTAGATTACAATCTCCAAGCTGTTGACTCCCAGCAAAACAGCTTACATTAGAAGCATTCCACAATATTTTGAATGATATCACAATTGGCTATTAAGAAGACAAGAAGATATCGCAGTTTGTCTTTTCCTTTCGTTAATGTTTAAGCATAAGGACTAGATATTAGGAGATTACCTCTAGTTGGGCGAGGATTTCAATAGTAAGGTTGAAGTCACAACCATTAGCATAGTACAGCTCAGCAAGGCTCTCCGCAGAAAAACCAGGAAAGTGGGATGCTAGATACTCAAGGGGATCAACAATAGCATCTGTTGCAGTAGCATGCTCACTGGCGGAACTGTCAAAGTAACCTGCATTATTTCCATCATCGTAATGGAGGTCCAGCTTTCCATTAGTGAAATGTAGGTTATCTGCATGATTTTGCTCCCAGCTGTTTGAACCCAAAGATGGACGTATCGCCTGTAAATTCTCATTGTAATACAAGTTACTATGACCCAGCTCCAGATTCTTGCCAGCTTGAGACAATAACCCACGATGTTCTCTCGACAAGTTGCTGGCGACCGCCCCAAAAAAGGGGGTTGCGTTCAATGACAAACCAGAAAGTGACAATGGTTCAGGTCCTTGTTCAACTTTCTCCATATTAGTGAAGTCTGGGATAATGTCATCAGGAAGCTGTCTACGCCAAAACTGGTGCGCTTCATCATCTGAGTTATTAGATTTTGACGACTCTGACCTATCTAGGATTGTTTTCCCAGAGGACCCCCCAAAATCAAACTTGCTTACATCTGTAACTGTGCTACTTCCAAAAGTCGACCTAAAAGTTGAAGGCACGAATTCTGCTGCATTTGGATTTAGGGTGGTGACTATACTTGATAATGTTAACCTTGCATCTCCCGTTTTTGGAGAAATATTACTTGAACTCATCTTACTACAAATGCTATGTAATGTTACAAATACAGGAGAAAAGCTCCTGACGAGAATTTATCCAAGCCCTGCAAAAAAGTTTCAGCAGCCTTTTCTATTATAGGAATATTAAATTTTTAACAGAGTAAAAACAACCCAACAACAAACTAAGAGTATGCACTATGCACTCGTGTGGGGCTATGGCTGATATGTGAATCAGAATACACAGCAAATATGGGATGAAGTGCACAAATAGATTAGTAAGACAAGGACCTAAAAAACGCAAAGCTACAAGCAGTCCTCTCATCACTAACAGAATTATTGTTAGAGCACTTCCTCTTCTAAGAGTAATGCTAAACAGAGCTACCACTATAACTATAGCACATCTTTGTTGCCTGTTTTAGCAAAATTCCCATATTCAGGAAGACCCAGAATTGGCTGTTTCATTTCCCCATTCGCGCAGTAACTGATTCCTTTCTCAGCGTGCACAAAAATGGCACACCAGTGCTTCATTTTATAGACGATAGTAGAAGAAAAAGAATGCACCAACAAGTAGACTGAAGCTTGCTAGCCTTTTATCATCTTACTGGGCTCGTCCATCCCACGCGACATCCAACTCCTCTATGATTCAGTTTGGTTCACCACTATTTCAGTAGCAAGAAATGCATAAAGCAACCAATTATCCACCCTCAACACCATAAAATTTGACCCTTTTACTCCCAAGTTAAGCAAAATTGCAAATAGCTAGGAAGAAGGAAAAAAAAAAGGAGGCGCTTTTGAAGGGAACAGCACTTGACAGTTACTTGAGGCCACCCCTCCAAAAAGGAAACAAAACCAAAAGGAAAGGAGGCCTTTCACCCGGGAACCAGCAACCACCCACCGAACCCAACCGAATCGGAGACCGCACGGCAAGATACGGACCCAGATCTACGCAAAACTTAAGGAACCCGCGGCGGATCCAAGCGGGGGCAGAGTCTCGCACCTTTCCGGCGGTCGATGAGCTGGAGTGCTGCCGGAGGCGGCCAGCCCATAGGATGGCGAGCCTCCGACGGGGAGCGGCCATCTCGCCGTGGGGCGGGCGGTCAGTCGGTCGGCGCGGGTACGGGCGGTGGGGTGGATTTGGGAAGGGCGAGACTCAGGAGGCCCGCGGCCGGGAGGGGAGGGAGGCGGGGACGGCGAGCTTGGCTTTTTGATGACGGGTGGTGGGTTGCTCACCTGCTTGCTCGGCCGTGGAGGAAACGAGAGGAGAGGGGCGGAGGTGGTAGTACTGTGAGATGGGGAGGAGGATATGGGATAGGATTGGGGAGGAGGGGGAGGGCGCGTGGAGGTGTTGACCCGAGGCGGGCCGGGCGCGGGAAAGTACCTGCCGCGGGCGCCCGTGTGGCAGGCCGGGCCGGGCCGGGCCTGTATCCGTCTGCACCTATGCGGGCTGGCTATCGGGTCTAAGAAGCTATCCTCGAGATTCTTTTAAAAATAATTTAATTCGACATAAAATTATTTATTTATTATTTAAGTGGGTATTTCAAATTTGAACTAATGAGCGAGCCGAACATCATTAATATTTTCTTGCTTGAAATAAACTCATTAACTGTTGTAATCGAAGCAAAATTTGATTGGAACCTAAAAATATCTTTTGACAGCTCTATCTGCGGCCTTCTGGCCAAGATAAGCTTATTCTGCCAGCGCTAGTGCACTGTGTACTGTCTAGCCCTCCTCTATTTTTCCAACTTTTTTTTTCCTTACAGATAAGATACCTGATTACAAGTGGGTTGTGTATGTTTATATTGGGAATTCACACTGAAAGTCGTGCCACGCACGCACACATACACACCAACAAAATTCCATACTTGGCACACCCTAGAAAGTTGTGGGAGTCAGGATTTGAACTCACGGCCTCCCTTTGGTGTGGGTAACACGCTTTAACGTAGGTGCACGTGTGAGTACTGTTAGGTAATTTTTCATACGAATGTATCAGAATTCAGATATGAACTGCTCCATGTGAAATGGCAGAAGAAAAAAAATCTTATATGAACCATTTGATGATCTTGTGAGCAAGGATTCACATTCATTTGATCATAGGAAGCTACCATGCCAATGTCCTTACGAACAACAAGGTTTCCATGCAGTTGAATGGGGACTGCAATTTAAGCATTCTCCTCCGGGCTATCCGATCAGGAAACGACAATCCAGATCTTTCGAAAGTATTATAGAAAAATGTGCCAATTTTTTACTGTAGCAAGTTACTGTAGCATATAATTTTCTGATAATTTAGCCTGTCCTTTCGCTCGATCGGAACCCTGTCCCCTTACGAAAGCATAGCCTCGTAAGGTATTGATTCGACAACCGTGATTGATACTTGCCACAATTGGATGTCCAGATTTTAAGGATTCACATGCGCCCGTGGTTTTGATTTTGTTTTACCTGTTATTTTAACTGATGAAAGGACATGAGTGAAACTATGTGTGAACAAAGTAAGCAGCTCCTCAAGTTTGTTTGAATGAAACTGGGTGCCAACGTTTAACTACACTCCGTTCCCATAGAATGGATGAGACGGATGAGTCAGCACAGATCAATGGATTCAGCACAAACAAACAAAAGACTCAGCAAATGAATTTGCTGCCATGTATATATCAACATGTGACACGCTACAATGAAGCCCAACTTGCATAATTACAGTTGTGAAATAGCTGGGTAATGACAGCATCACATGATAAATCTAACAGGTAACACAAACCGACTAACTGATTCTTGGGGCAGAATTACATATCCCATGATCTTGGGAGTAAGGAGCAAACAATCTACTGGTGTTGGCAAGGCTCTGTTATAGCTTTTTGTGAGAGGACAAAATTATCTTATATTGCATCAATCCTCAGTCCTCAGTAATAAATATGCATGGAGCTAGAACCACCACATACTGAAAACGAAAATTGTTGTGGTATTTTCTCTTTGTTAGTCATAGATATCGAGCCAATATGTGTAATTTCTCCGCAGCAGTCATCTCAGCAGCCAGCAGCTGTAAGGAACTTATCATAGGCATTTAGGACGGGCAGCTTACAGAAATTGGAGTGGCATTTGTCATCATTTTTGTATATATAGGAGCCCAGCTGTTGGAGAGCCTGGCTGAGACGACTCAAGCTTCTCCGTGAATTATTCACTAACCTGCAAATCCCAAGAATCTCGTGAGCGTAATTGGATGAAGGTGACCAAAGAGACGGCAAAATATTTGGCCGTAAAGAAGTCTTAAAAAAATGCCGGCAAAATAAAGTTAAAAGGTACGAGTATATAAAACATTTTTTTAGTATTATATCTAAAGGAAAAGTGCTTCCATCACTTCATGAGATCGCAAAATGCACTGGTTTGACATATTGTCCAACTGTCCATTCCAAAGCTTGTGTGCCATTTCGAGCTGTTTAACTGTAGACAGTTCAAGTTGCTCGTGATCTTTCTGGAGGCCACTAACCTCTTGTTGGTGGACACTCATGCAGACAGATAATTTTTGCTGCTTTTCCACCAAAAGAGCTTCGCGTTGGTTGGCTACCTCCTTGGAAGGCAAATCGTGGTTTGTTGACACGGACAATCTTCCAACATGCCGAGATGTTTCCAAAACCTGCCGAAGATATAACCTCTTTTTAGAATGTATTACCGCATCTTGGAAGGCTATTAGTTTTACTATGCGTAAGATTTTGTACTAACAATTGGTACTATGTATATAGTTATTGAATGACTTTTTTTTTATCAGAACACCTCCATATTTCATGAAAGCTATTCAGTTTTTGCAATGCATTCGAGCAGAGTACAAGAAGTAACTAGGAGATCAGTACATACTGATTCGAGAAGTTGATTGACATCAAGAAGGCTGTTATCCAACGGATGGCGCAATTGAGGTTCTGATAAGCTATCAGATGGTTCAACAAGGGTATCATCCTCAAAAATAAATCCCACAGGAATAACCTGCATATAAGTGCCACGGTAACATAAAAAAACAAGAAGGAAAAATTGACAGGCGTTTGATATTTCCTCTAGTACTAAACAAGGCCGATCACCTCCAAAGATTTTTGGTGCAGCTTTACACTATATGCAGGAGATTTTGAGGGCGATTCAATGAAATGAGAACCCAGAGGACAGCCATCGTCTGCTGAGAACTCCTCAAACAACTGTTTTCTTACGGTCGACAATTCTGACTGCAGAAGAAAAAACCATCAGCATTTTGCCAAATTAGCAGTCACAGAAACAAAAAATGTCAAAACACAAGTATATCAATTTACCTCAGATAGATCTTCCAAGCTATCAGGGATAAGAGAAACCCATGCTTGTTTTGACTGATCGTTCATGTTGGTGTTTGAGAGAGATTTCAGGGCAAAATCGTCATCTTCTTTTGAATCATAAACTCTCAAGCAAGGTTCAGGAGCTCTGCCAACAGCTTGCAATCTTCAGTCTTCAACTAAACGGAGAAATCGATCAACCTGGTAAACATATTGGCTATCAAATAGCAACACAAACTGCATAGTAACATAACATATGACATCTACAAAACATAAGGCAAGTCAAAAGAATAGGTGAATATATATATATATATATATATATATATATATATATATATATATATATATATATATATATATATATATATATATATATATATATATATATATATATATATATTCCTGGCATCAATGATCCCACCAAAAAGCTCAGTTCACTGTTGACCAGTGCATTCTAGAAATCAATTTGCAATAGATAGATCTATGAAGACATAGATTTGAGATGATATTGCACTGGTTAGAATTGATCTGGTACTGGTCCCAAAACATTGTCAGTCAGTACACCAGAACTCATACTAAACTCGGGTGCTATGGGTGGTAGCTGAGGTGTCTGTCTGAAGAAAAAGTATCTTCACACCATGCATCATTTTTAAGGAGAAAAGGTACTAACAGTTCATTCGATAACTTACATTATTCGCGTAAAAAACTTGACATTGTTCCATACTGTTGTTGGGGAAATGAGAACACAAATATCTTTAGCGGGCTTGACTGTGTAACTTAACATTTGTTCTCTCAGTGCCGTAAAAGAACATTTGTTCTGTTCGTGGACTTTCTAGATAGTGACATGTGTTCACCACAAAAATCATAATGAAGCAAAGAAGTGTAATATCACTTACTGTATTTTCAGTCAACAAATCTTTGACAATCGAGATGACAGATGGAAGGTTAAAAGCTTTTGAAAAGAACACAAGCATAGAAGTTGCCCAGGTAAAAAGAGAATGCATGCCTGCGTCATGGTGGCAGAAAACCTGTAAAATTGATAGAAAATTATTGTGAATATATAATTGCTCAAGGAGAAGTGTTCATTGCAGAAAAAATTGAGCAGAAAAACACGACTTCTGCATATAGCATGCCATTGTAAATCAGTAGTAGGAGTCATATAAGTAGTGGTCGATTTAACCAGCAGTTCATTCCCCAGCCCCCAGGAAGCTTCTCGTATATTACATTATCTGGGAGTAGTTTCTATCATCATTGATTCATTGGAGCACAAGCATGTTAGCAAGTAGCAACATCCTGAACCTGAAGCACCATCTCCTTAGTCCGCATCGTAGTGTCATGGTGGCGCAATTTATGTGCAGTCTAACAGAAAAGAGCTCTGTTTGCACCAAAATTTGGCGATAGGGTCAAAATCGGCAGTCCAAGATCAACAAGATACGATTGGATAACGGATCAAGATATTTAGAAACAAAACAGGTTGTTAAGGAAAGCACCCTCCAAATAGAGGCCGATACGGATTTTATTCCTAACGTGTTGTACCAGTACTCTATCGGCCAATGGCTATAAAAGAGGTCTAGAGGTGATCAGAAAAGCCGCCGAGCCAATCAACCAATTCGCTTCTACTTTTCATCTACTTTTCCGTCGATTAGGAGTAGTTTCTGTAATTTAGTCTTCTTGTAATTCAATCTTGATCAATAAAGTTGCGCATCGCCGATTGTTGATCTCCATCAATTACGCCCAGGTTTGATTTATTCTGATTTTGTTGCGCATCGCCTTCTTCAGAATCGATCTGCCTTTATCCTCTGATTAGCCTTAATCGGCTAGTTAGACTTATCCTGTTACTTTGATTTAATCGGCTTCAAGCTGATTAAGTCTAAGCCGATTGATCTTTACGATCGGCTTTTGAGTGGATTTCATATTTTTTATCTTGTCGGTTACAGGTCAAATCGACTGGCACGCTCTTGAACCAGATGTTCGTCTGGTGTGCTGCTATCAGAAACCCTACCTTAAGTTTTTGACGTCAACGAGCTCTTTTTTTTTTCAATTGCCATAGTAAATGCACTGTCCTCGAGCTTATTTTTCGTCAACGCCTGCATCAACAACCTTATTCTCCGACTTTTTCGGGAGAAGAGGCCTTCGACAACGGTGGATGCCAGGCGGCTTCGGCAAAGCCACCCACCGCCGCCCAGTGGTTGCACGGCGGCTCATCACATTGAGCAACGCCTCCCACTGCATATCAGAAGGACGCCGCCGTCCTCAACATCAATCCTCGGCAGTCAACAGTTTCAAGCCCTCGGTGTTTGCGAAGATCGGTGGTGTTCGGCACCGCCTCGTGGTCTCCGACTCTGTCGAAGTGCACGCGTGGAGGAGCCCCAGTCAAGCACGAAGCCACGTTCCCAGAATGGGATTTCGGCCGCGGATTTGGGGGCAGGATATATAGGGCTTGGCCTTGCTTACATGTTTAACGCCACAACGAGTCAGGTTGGGCCTTGTTGTTCGGATCTAAATGGGGGTGTCTCGCCTTTTTTTTCCTCCTTCAAATGCCATGGCATCAAATCCAATCCTCGCTTCAGAATTTCCCTAGTAAAATATTCGTGCGTTGAAGCGGAAATACATTTTTAAATAAAATAATTAAATCATATTACGTATTTACAAAAAAAAATTGCATTTTTGATCCACTTGTCACCGGGAGAGAGAAATGGGGAATGATCTAAGGGAGGAAGCGAGTGTGTATGAAAAGAGATATAGTTGCTTTCCTTTTTATTTGTGAGAAGTGAAGGAGGTGTCGCGGTCTACAGTTCATACGTCGGTGTGCTTCTTTTCTTAGAGAGAAAGGAGGGGGAGGGGCGGAAGACCGTCACCGACTTGACTTAGTATTTATATATTAGTAAAATATCAAATCCCAACATACTAATCAACAAAATCACGCAGTTCGTGAGACCGAGTTGTACTACCGAATGATTGGTAGAAGTTGTGGCGTATATATCATCTGATGAGAGACGCAACTTGTGCAAATATACATGTGAAAAATCATTTTACACTAAACTGTCTTCTTCTTCCTTAGCCTCAAGCCTACCGGCTGTCTGCAAGACTGAAATCGTTGAAATGTGCTTTTGCAATAGTTGGAAAGGAAAGTGCTAGTCCGTTTTCCCCTCAAATTAAGCATATTGCTATTGGCTAGAAAACACAAGTGCTAGTCGTGGTTATACATGCAAGATTATGTTTGCACGAGGAGGGATAGATCGAGGCGTAGAGCTAGCCAACCAACACGTACTTCGCTCTCAGTAGTTGCGACGTGAGCCACGGAATCGATTTGACAGACGGAGATGCTAACCGATCAAGCAATGGCCCGGTTTTCTCAAGTCTACTCGGAAGAGGTCGGGGAAAAAGAGAAAGAACACATGAATATTTTTGAGACAGACAAAAAAAAAAAATACACGCCTGCCAAATTTCTGAAGAGAGAAGGTACTAAGTACGTAACGAACGAATCTGAAACAAAGAACTTTGATTGTTTCTTTCTTCGTTTTATTTCCTGGCTTTTCTTATGTACAAATATTTAGTAGAAGTACAGCACAGTGCAAGACAAGAACTAACATGCTGGCTATTAATTAGGAACACAACTTGCGTACGTACTGATCTTATCAAGGTCGTCGAAGAAGCAGACACCAAAAGAAATGCAGGTGAAAGCGAAAGAAGAGCACTTCAATTCATCACAGTAAAGCACGTCTATGCACACGATCGACCCTCCTCCTCCACGTACGCGCGCGCGGCTCCATGCGTAAGCGCATACATGCACAAGGGCGCCGTCAGAACCCGACGGTGACCACCGGCGCGAGCGCGGTGCCGAAGGAGCAGTCGGCGCCGGCCTGCACACGGAGCGCGCTGACGACAGCCGCGCCCTCGAGGAGGTCCTGGAGCGCCTTGGCGTAGTACGCGCGCAGCCGCCGCAGCGCCCGCCGGTACGCCCCCGCCAGCCAACGCATCCGCAGCCGCCGGAACGCCCCGAAGAACCTCCGCCGCCCGCCGGCGTCCCCGAGCCTCACCACCGCCATCTTCCTCTTCCGACCTCCCGCCGGCACCGGCGGCGCCCCTGTCGCCCTGGCCGGCCGCCGCGGCACCCGGAACAGCAGGGCTCGCCGCGCGACGTGTCCGGCCTTGTGCCGCAGATCTCCCATCTCCGCGAATATTCTTTTGCGTCGCTTGCCCTGGGGAGGAGGCTAAGGCCGGAGTTGCTGTGTGTTTGCTTGACAATGGGAATATGAGATGTGTGTTAAGCCCGTGATTTGTGTAGGATTACTAAGATAATGTTAAGCTCATGGCAGCACCGTGTTTTATATGTATACTCGTAAGAGGTGGTTATGGGGAAGTGGGATGCCGATAGCTCTTGGCAAGTGGTGAGGCCAGAGAAGTTAACGTGCTACAAGCCTCCAACACAGTTCACGGCCTGCGCAATGCGCATGCATGCATGCATGGATATGCTATATGCCTTGCTTATAAGCAAGTTGCAATGGCAATTAATCGAGGCTCTCTTTTTTAGCTTTAGGTTTTTTTTTTACTTATAGTTTAAAGCTAGTTTATTTGAGTTCAAAGTTTAATTGAAATTTGCTTTTATAAATAGTAGAGATGAGTAATTTTACCTTAACTTTAATACTCTCGGTCTAAAACCAATTCTTAATAAGCTAAAAAAAGTATCTCCTCGATAGGCATGTACAATAAGGTCACGTCAGCTGGCTCTTAGCTTGTACACATCAGCTTTGGTCTATGTGGAAGAGTGAGAAAAGAGGAGAGAGAAGAGAGCTGACTCTTATTTAGTAGCCAGCTTTGTACGGGAGCATAGGTAGATCATTTATGTACAAGAGAGAAGATAATTATTGTACAATATCTAGAGACAACCTTTAGAGACAATCTCTACTACTTCTAATTAGGAGTTGGTGGCAGTGGTCTGACATGAACGGCTGAGATAGAAGAGGATTTAATCATATCTTAAATGGAAGGATTTTATCATATCTTTTTAGAATAGAAATATTATTTTAGCATATCTCTATTCACATGTTCTTACTATAGAAAGATGTTATTCATATATCTTATAAATGAAAGGATTTTCTCATCATATTCTGCATGGATAGAAGGATATACTCACCATATCCCATAATACGGGAATTCTATCTCATCATATCTGGAAATGCATAAATTAAAAGGAAAGAATCACGCAACTAAATCACGTGCCAATCACGAAGATGTCGGGAGACCTGGCTTCCATCCGCCTGTGTACACTGCCTTCTGCTTTCATCTACTCCCTATTAGAGGGCACACACACGAAAGGGGATTTAACCCAATAGTCAAATCTCTTCGGAGGAACAAACTTTTTCTACTATTGAAACATAACTAAAGTTAGTGTTCTTTGCAAATAAATTTTTTATCGCAAATTGAGTTTTCGTTGCAACGCACGGGCACATGACTAGTTATTGTATAAACTAGTTTTTAGCTTACTATTAGCCAGTAGTTGGCTTTGCTATTGTACTTGCCCACGGAGGCTTATGACTTTTGAAAAAGCTATAAAAAGATATTTATTTATTTATTTAGACTTTGGCTTTTTTTAGTTTTTAAACAAAAGAAAAAGCTGAAATAAATAAGAGCTAATTAGTAATTTGGTACGGGGGTAACGAACCTGAAGTTTAGCAGAAAGAATTTGTACATGCATGCATTGTCCTTTCAGTTAGTGACTGCCAGTGGTGCTAGCTGCGTGTGGAAAAGGGCAGAGGAATTTAGCGGTTCAAGTGTACGTTGACAGATTGCGACAGGTTGTGAACGAACAAAATCCAGCCACTTCCAACAGCTTGATGGTGACAGGATCAGAATTCTGATGAACGTGCGGCCAACAGCCAGGTGATACGAATTTCACCAGCCATTCGTTATCTTTATATATATATATATATATATATATATATATATATATATATATATATATATATATATATATATATATATATATATATATATATATATATATATATATAATGAGCTTTAATATTCATTAAAAAAAAGAACAACAGTCGGACTACAAACACATATCACACACACGCCCACGCTCGCACGGTCGCAGCTGACTGGTGAGGCGCCCGCCGCCCGCGTTGATCCTTGAATGTGGGCGGCTACTATTCACAATTAACAAAACGCTAAGCATACAAAACGTTAAAAGGGAAAATTCTGACATGTCCATTAGCCGCTAGTTTGTAGATATAACCATTTCTTTAATTTCTTTCCCACTCATCAAACTGCGAGGCCGCATCATCATACTGAGAGTTCAAGCGTATCAAGCTAGAGGGGAAGCCAGCCGAAATGAGATTCCGCTATTTGTTTGTACTCACGCCTGACTTAAATTTAGCAGTAAGAACGGGAAATAATGGGCATATAAGAAAGGGCTAATGCTCTATTTGTTTCGGGTTTTTTATAGGCTTTAAAGCAAAAAGGTAAAAGCTGAAACAAACTATTGACTTTAAAGTCAGGCTTGAAGAAAGCTTAAGTCTTCATATGATTAAAAGTTAAAAGCCACCCGGCCAAGAGGTTTTTTTTGGCCTTTTGCGGGATCAAAATAGTCCATTGCCACTAAACTTCGTTGAAATTACCCGCAAATGACATCGCTATATAAGTCAAGCCCCTTCCGTCTTTCTCCTCATCCTCCCTCATTCCAACCCGTACGCCTCATCCTCCCTCTCTCTCCTATCTTACTAGTGACCACATCTTCCCCACGCCTACGTCGTCCACGGCTCCAAGCCACCACCATCAACTCCTCCAGGCCATCGATGCCGTCGTCCACGACTCTTCCTCAGGCCGCTAATCCGGCCAACCCGTCCCCTCCACCACTTAGTCTGGCCTCCTCGTAGCCTTTGGCTGTCGGATCTGGCATCACCGTCCCCTATGCCCCTCGGACCCGGCCAACCTGTCCCCTTCACCGCTCGGTTTGGCCTCCCCATTGCCTCCGACTGCTGGAAATAGCCTCACTGTAGCAAAATTCTTCATGTGATTCTAAAATCCATTGTAGCAAATTTTTTTCGTGTAATTTGCTATGTTCTTCTATATTTTTCTTAATGGTGATGGAACCAAAATGTCATTAGAATAATGGATATTTTAGACAATTCAACAATAAGCCTAGCTTAAAAGTAAAAAAAAAACAGATTAGCAAATACCATAGTTTAACTTAAAAGTTATATGCTTATAAACCGCTAAAGCCACAAGTATAATTTTAAGCTGTAAGGAAAAAACAACTAAGCCGAAACATACGTGGCCGCCTCAGAGCTTACCTCAGCCGGCATGGTAGACCACCTGGCATGGCGTGTTGCTGCAATCGTACTTGGCAAGCTCAATAATGTACACGTACGTACAGATCAGGAAACATGGCCTGCAGCCCTGCAGGTTGATGTGGCCGAGATATTCTAGTACTTCTTTATTCTCTTTTAAAAAATTCAGTGGTGTACGATAGTTTACGGAACAGAAATCATGAGGATTGATTTCACGAGATTGGGGGGATTTTCAGTGATCTTGTAACGCGGAACCAAATCACGAAATCATTCAGGTCAAGTCATAAGGCCCACAACAAATATGAGACACAAATGCCCATATAACCAGTGCATAGATCATTCTCTTTTTTTTTTTACCAGACGAACATACACAATTCACGCACAACATGTATATACACGCAGCTTGAAAAGTCATTTGCTAATTAAGCAGATATTTTTGGCATCAAGATCTTGAATGCCTATGTCACCTTGATTCTTGGGTCGGCATAATATATTTTACTTAGCTAACCTGTACTTTTTTATGATTGTCTCTTTGCCAGAAAAATTCAGATCTGAAATAGTTCAACCGTTTAAGCACCGCACATGGTATCTCAAAAAGGATAGCATAAATATGGGTAAGTCGCTAAGTACGGAATTTAGAAGTACTAATTGACCTCCAGCGGACAATTGCTTGCCCTTCCAACCGCTCAATCGCTTTTCAAATCTCTCTTCCACCCTTTCCACTCACTGATCATCAGCTTTCTATAATGAATTGGTATGCCAAGATATCTAAAGGAAAAACTGCCTAGCCCACAACCAAATAGTTGGGCATATTGAGCCTTGAAATTCTTAGCATCACCAAAACAAAATAGTTCACTTTTGTGAAAATTGATTTTGAGACTAGAAAGTTGTTCAAATGTATATAGCAATAGCTTCAAATTTTTGGCCCGTTCGAAATCATGTTCCATAAATAAGATGGTGTCATCTGCATACTGTAGGATGGATAACCCATCATCCACCACATGAGGTACCACTCTACTTATCATCCCGCCCTTTTTGACATGTTCTAAAATAACAACCAACATATCCACGACAATGTTAAATAATATGGGGATAAAGGATCACCCTAGTAGAGTACTTTTCGGGTCTGAAAGTACGGGCCAATGTCATCATTGACCTTGATGCCAACACTCCTCCCCGTAATAAAGTTCTCAAACCATGAACACCACTGTGGTGAGAATCCTTTCATCCTTAAAGTTTGTTGAAGAAATGACCATTTAACCTTATCATAGGCCTTTTCAAAGTTCACCTTAAAAATTACCCCATCCAATTTTTTCTTGCGCATCTCATGATTTTTTTCATGAAGAATAATCATGCCATCTATTATGTTCCACCTGGTATAAAAGCCGTCTGCGTAGGATGTACAACATTTTCAGCAACACTTTTTATCCTATTAGTGCCAACTTTAGTAAAAAAATTTAAATCAGACATTCGAAAGACAAATTGGTCGGTAATATTGTATTTGCTTTGCATCTTTATTCTTTGTTAAAAACGTGATAATTCCAAAATTCAAACTGAATAGAGACAATACACCATTATGGAAATCTTGGAATAGTGCAATTAAATCATTCTAAATGATCTCATAGAACACTTGGTAAAATTCGGCCGAGAATCCGTCCAATCCAGGTGCTTTGTTATGTTCCATTTGAAAATTGGCCTCCCTCACCACTTTCTCAGTGAACACCGACGTGAGGAGATCATTCTCTAGTGTAGAAACTTAAGGGAATTCGTCCCGGCGAGATTCAATCATTGAAAAATGATTGTTACCCAGGGGTCCAAAAAATACCATTGTAATATTTGATTATGTATTTCTTAAGTTGTACATGCCCAAATATAATTCCCTCGTCTTGCTCGATTTGGAAAAAATTTCGATACTTACCGTTTGCTATCAAATTGAAGTATTTAGTGTTATTATCCCTCTTGAGGGTATGTTTTACTTTCTCTTTGGTACCATTTAATTTTTTCCTCACATAACAACTGGGCTAACCTCTCAGCAAAACGTTGTCTAAGATTAATTTTCACATTAGACAGCCCAGTATGTTTTAATTATTTATCAAGCTCATCAATAATGCAAAGTAACTCTTTCTTTTATTTCTTCTAAGTTCCATTAGTATTCTTTGCCCAACCTAGTAATTGTTGTTTGAGACTTCTGATTTTAAATTGCCATCTAGCTATGGATGTATTCTCCCTATGCTCATTGTGCCAACATTGTGACACCATTTCAAATAAGCCTTCCCTAGTGAAACATCCAAGTTCAAATTTGAACAATGATTGGTTCCCCCTGTGAAAGGCTACTCCAATATTGAGCAAAAGCAAGGTATGATCCGAAAGGAACCTATCAGGGCATTAACAGTGACCAAGGGGAACTTCTGTTCTCAATCAGAGCTCATTAGGACACGGTCAAGCTTATCAAAATTAGGTTTTTCCAAAGAATTTGCCCAGGTAAAAGTATGACCATATAATGCATTCTCTCTCAGATCTAAGTTGTTAATGATAGCATTAAATAAAAAAGGCCACCGGGGATATCAAAGTTATCATTATTTTTCTCATCTTTTCTCCTTATCATGTTGAAATCAACCCCTAGCAATAGAGGTAATGATCCTTTGTTGCAAGTATGAACAAGTTCCGACAGGAATTTTTCTTTTAACTGATTTTGTGATACACCATAAATAGCCACCAAAATCCATTGAAATCTATCATCTTAATTTCTTAAATGAAACTTGACATCAAAGTCTCCTTCATCAATAGAGCCAATGTCAAAAGATCACAAATTGACCCCTAAAAGGATCCACCCCAGATCGCCCACAGGGAGGCATACAGTGCCACATAAATTCTTGTCCACCACAAAGGTGATTTAAACAAGATGTGGAAAACTCACTCTTGCCCGTTTCAAGGAGTGCAACAAAATCGATGTGTTGCTCCTTGACTAAGTTTGAAATGTATTTGTATTTAGCCAAGTCACCAAGACATCTGATATACCAAAAAACACCTTTCATTTCTAAACTTTCTTTGGTGGGCGATTTTTTGGAACCTTTGCCTCAACAGTATTGGACTTTTTTGTGCGACAAATTGCATATTGATCACTACATAAGTGATCATTCTCCTTGTCCAACAATCAGATAAATCACTACATAAGTGATTGAGGGTAGTGGTATCAAGAGATTCACGATCCACATCCTCAGTAACATGATGAGTAGGCCGATGTTTATTAGATTTTTTAATCGATACTTTCAAATGATTCACTTCTATATTTTTAATCACCTTAATGGACTTCACAACATCATCCTTAGTTTTTCCCAAATAAATGCCAACATTATGCAAATACGAAGATATACGAGAATCAGAAAATAAAAGGAAAGAAGTGGTAGGAGTACCTTCGGGATCTTCCAAATTACGAATAGAAGCCCTGTACTTGGCCTTCTCCAAAGCATCCAAATCAGCCAGCGCCACCCCACCTGGCATGACGGGGGTGTTCAACCTCCCACACCTGCGAGGTCCCATGGGGAGGGGATCCTTAGAGGTAAGAACTGCTAGAGGCCCCATCACCTCAGACGCCAAGGGATACTCGGCATTGTCCATATGCACCATCATGACCTCACTAACATTGGGAACTATCAGACAATCTTGAGAATTAACAGGAGTATCATCCGAAGCATGCCCATTATCTCTGTCAACTGCAAGAGGACCAACAACTTGTTCGACATTTGCAACAGATGCCTTATCACCGAGACAATTATTGATACTAAATATCTTGTGTGTTGCATTAGATTTATCAACAATATCCTATTCAGCAGAGGCATCAAAGACATTACCTTCAAGCGAATTACTACTAAGAAGGTGATCAACTGCATCAGAGTGAAGAGGACAGTGTCCCATTGTAATTGATTTAGCACCGGCAAAAGCAGCAGCACACTCTGTAGTAGCCACATTGCAGATAATACCATTAGTAAAGAAATCTGTGACAGGAGAAACAACATCAACCACAGCAGAGGAAACTTGATGTTCTGCTATAAAACATCAACATTGTATGTCATCTAGCAATAAAGAGAGTTTGGCAAATGAAGATCAGCCACACCTTTTGTAGAAACACCCCATTGTATCGAATTAGGATAGTCTACAATAACTTCACCATTGCCGACAATAACATCATGAACTCGGGTAGTTTCAGTTGTAGGAACAAAAGAAGCAGTAGTGGATCGATTGGTTGAAACAACATCAGAATTAGGAAAAGATGTTCAGAATCTAGATCATAGGGAGTATGGGCTGTAGCAGCATCATTGATTAAAACAACATTAGAGAGCAGCTCGGCTGTAACAACAGCAGTATCAAGATGAGCTAAAGCCACAGTACTGAAGAAAGATCTACAACAGGCTGATCAGCTAGAGCAATATCACAAACAACAACCACATTAAGCACATTCACATGCTTACCAACATTAGCAATAACACCAAAGGAAGTTCAGGTGTAGCATCATGCTCATCACCACTGAAAATATCCTTAATACCAGCTGCTCCCTCCATATCAATGACTGCAAGCGGACTTAGCACGTGATTCCGCAAAGCATGAACTCCCACGTCTTTTGCCGAGTTCATAGGAACATCGTGTGACCCAGAATGTTGTGCACTAGATGATCCTTCCTAGTAGTTTTAGGCCTTTTACTGTCCCTATCCTCTATTTTCGCATCTTCTATCTGTTAATTACCATTTCCTTGATCCTCCCCATCAAGCTGATCCAAACTATCCTGACCCAATTGATCAGTGTTTTCCATCACAAAAAATTTCATAGAGAGCATCCCCAACACAAATGTCGGTGCTATCAAAGACCAATCTTGCATCTGTCACAACAATGTAAAAGCGCACAATTCCCTTTTTTCTCATACTCACCATATCGATAAACTATGTTGCACCAATGATGGAACCCACTGGACACGAGGATAAATAATCCCAAATCTCATAAGGAACACCATAAACCTACACCCACACTTTTTGAAGCAACAATTTGGCATTCGCCTTCAGAGTCCACTCCTCAGAAAACATGACTGCCCTATCCTGGTTTTTTACCTTTACTTCACCAATGCTCGTCAACCTCAACAATTCAATCTTTGACAGAAAAGGTACCAAGAAAGAATTCTGGCCATGTTCTTTAACCTCCCATTGCCACTTAATAGAAATCACCCATTGGAGCTCCTCGTGCATCCTATCAACAGTCCAATGACTCCCCATAATATGGGACCAAAGCCATCTTGTTATTGTCACTACGGGGCTTCTTGTTTCCTGAAAAAGGAATTTGTGGAACCTGAGACCATCCGCCGCATATCCAAACAAGTTTGCAGTAGGCTTTGGCAATTTTAATAGTGAACACTTGCTAGCAATGTGCTCATCACTCTCGCAAATATCACAAAGCACCATAGCTTGACAATCTATGTGAGAATGTTCTTTTTTTCTGACAACGAGAGCAAATAGATTTCGTATTGTCCACAACTGCTAAAGGCTTCGGTACCTGGGCCATCGAAGATGATGGTGCCGCCAATGCCGATTACGCAACACCAAGTCCCACTTCTTGTGTGATAGCCATCTTAGGCGGCAATATGGCGCCATCAGAAGTACCACGTCCGCGCCCACTGGCCACATCATTATGTCTTGCACCGAAACGCCTCCTGCCACAGGCGAAGAAACGCTGTTGCCATCGAGCTCGGCTATGGTTGTGCGTCCCCTAACCATGATATCCACTGTCACCGCCTACAGCACCCCTAGCCCCTCCCTGACCATGATATCCATTTCCACCGGTCAAGCCACCCTGGCTGACATTACTAGAGTTCACTCCACCACCATGACCAGTCGAACAGCTACCAGCACCCTGTCCAGCCCCCTACCGACCTCCACCATCCATCTTGTGCTGTTAATGAAGGACAGATGCAAAGGATCGTCGGTCTCTCGAGGTTGTTCCGGATCACATGGCAAAACCCTTCCAAGTACGAGAAAAAAGAATCTTCAAACCAACCTTGGACCTAGATTCCTTAGCCAAGGATAACCTGGCCGTGGGCCCTTGTTGGCGCACAGATGGTAATCCCAAGATATCATGATCTTTAATTGGAAGATTAGGTTAAAGGATATTGAATAATGTAAGGCTCCCATTTTTTATAATAAATACCAATAATGGGTACCATGTGCATACATCACTAGTCCCATGATCAGTAGCTAGTACGAACAATTACAGATTGATATCACAGCCACACATAAGTTTTATTACACAGCGGAAGCAAAGTTACATAATATACTTACAATACCAACAGTAAAGACTACAGTGAGGACAACATCTTGTAGTATGTCTTTTCAATCCATTGTCCCCCCACAGGCAACTGACAAGGTAAAATCCTAGTAAAATTCATCGTTAATTTCCCTAAATCCTGCATCAACGTATGAGTCGTCTGGACAGTCTGATTCTTCATCTAAAAATATCAACATAGGCAAGTTGAGTACTTACGTACTCGCAAGACTTTTACAAATCATATAATACATGCAAGTCATTCCAATGGAAAGGCTACTATGGTTATTTTGCATAAAGCCAATTTAAAATATAAATACAATATAGTAGGTTGCAAACGGAATTTTAAGAGCAAGCAATTTCATATGTAGAATAACAATATGTAAATATGAATAAGTGAAATCACAAACCTGGGTATCATGACCACATCGACGAACCAATTTCTATCAACACCGGGTAGAATACAGAGTTTTATCAAAATAGAAACAGCTAACTATGTGATGACTTTACCAAGTGTCCTTGACCGCGGGCGCGGCTAATCGATTAGTTTTACACTCTGCAGAGGTATACAGCTTTCCCTACAAGACATGACTGACTCTTTATGCAATCGATATTAGCACACTTCCTTTGGTGTGCCACAGAGAGTCATGTTATAACCGTTACATTACCTATCCCTGACTTTGCACTAGCACGGTGACGATAAACCCATTCTGTGGTGAAAGAACTCAGAGCATAGAAATGATGGAACTCCCCACAGGATGGCGTACACCGTTATATTGGTAAACGTTTATTCCATGATCACCATGGTGTGGACGTCCATTCGAGCAATCCATTAAGAAACAACTCGTACTACTCCAGCCTTTCAAATGCAAAGCCAGTTTTAAGTAACTTAATAAGTTAAAGCTGTCCCATACCAGCACTTGTGGTTGTATGGTAATTCTTGGCCTGAAAACAACCCATAGTTCGGTCCTTAATTCGACATAGGCAATAGTCTCCCCCTACACTACGTGCAAAGATATGCACTTCTGGCTATTGCCAATAATTGCCCGCATCTAAACTATAGTTTTATTTTTATTTTCATCCAAAATACCAATCATAAAGAAAGGTCATACCCATTAAATATCATATCCAATATTTTTAATCATGTCAAAGTTTTGGGTTTCTTTAAGCATGGCTAAGCATAACACTAAGTGTGAGTAACCCAAATTGACATCATGTACTGTCTAGATTATTCTAGGGTTATCAAGGTTTACAATTTCATACTTATCAAGGAAGTTCTATGAAACTACAGGTACAACTACCAATACCCATAATATAGCAGACTTTAATAAAAGTAACTTATGCAGTAAAATATTTAATGAAAACATTTATAAAACTGCGATCAATATGATCAAAGAGGGTGCTTGCCTTGTTGATTATCCTCGACGTCGAACTCCTGATCGTCGACTAGTTCATATTCGTCGGGTTCTACACGTCGTTCGGCAATACATAGCAAATAACAAATTTTAATAGGGCAAAATGAAATCGGATGGAAGAATCCAATAAAAACAATTACATAAAATGGGTATGGTTTCAATGTTATGTTATTTATGACTTTAGGTATTCATGTTAGTTGATTACATATTCTATACATGTGTATGCATTCTTTACTAACTTAGCTTAAGCAACTAATGATTCTTGATTCAGGGGCTACTATTTTTTTCTTTATCTTACTAGCATAAAGGACTAAAAATGAATCTTCTATTAGTTTACTTAAGAAGCTAAAATTTATTGCATTACTTACTACACAATTAATAACTTGAATATTTCTTATAGTGAACTCTAAGTATTTTTACATATTCAGGTTCCTGAGGGTACAAGGAGTCTAACAAAATTTGTTTCAAACAAATTGGAGCTTATTTGGAATAATTCTATGAATGGCATATTTTAATCTTTCTCTTTAAATTTGAATTTAAAATTTAACCAGAGATCATTTTCAAAATATTTTTGTATATTCTGAATCTACATGATTTATCATGAATTTATAAATTTATTGCATCAAATTTGGATTTTAAATGCGCAAGATATGAACCATTGAATATTCTAGGATTTGAAAAATACTGAAAATTCAGAAATTTGCCAAAAAGGGAAAGTGCGCTTTCACGATGAAATTGCGCTTTTCGTTTTTGGACGGCGCCGGGCCGAGGCGCTAACAGGTCGGGCCCATCTGGCAGCGAGTTGCGCCGCGCGATTGTGATCGACACGCTGGCCCGAGCTAGCGGCCGAGTCGATCAGCGCATGAGACCGACGTCGCTGGGCTCGCGATCTTGTGCTGTATGAGCGGATCGACAACGAGGACCCTCTGGCGGTGACCTGGAGCAGGGGAGGTGAAACCTGAGCTCACCGCCGGCGAACCATCACCGTAGACGGCGAATGGGTTCCACGGCGAGCACCAGGGAGCTCACGCACATCTAGGGGTGGTGCTGGTTTGGCCAGAGACGGCCGGGAGATGGGTTGCCACCGTGAGCTAGCGGCGGAGGCCATGATCGAGGCTCGTCGGCGACGATTCGCCTGTAAGGGCGAGGATGCCGACTAGAGGGGGGTGAATAGGCGGCTTTTTAAAAAAAAAATCTTTCTCTTTCTAATTTCTACGAAGCACTTCACCCCTAATTACCCTTATGCCAAAACCTTATCAATAATAATGCGGAAGCGATAAACTAAGGTTTTAACAATCAAAGCCTAAAACAACTAGGCTCACTATGTGCACTAACTAATTATGTCTCTAACAATAATTGCAATACTAAAGACAAGCAATCAAACAATTTAATTCTATGAATGTAAATTGCTTGAATATAAATAAAGAGAACAAAGCAAGCACAAGAGACACAATACTTTTTACCGTGGTGTTCGGAGACTTGCCGATCTCCCCTAGTCCACGTTGAGGTTAGCCCAAATGAATTGGACTGGCTCCACGAATTGAGCACCGACCTCGAATCCACGAATTGAGCACCCACCTCGAATCCACTAGATGTGGTTTTTCACGCTTTCGCGTAGGCTCAACCCGAACCTTCACAAACTTTGCCGGGGCTTCTCACAACCTTGAGAGCTCCCGCGCACGACGCTCTACGCCGTCTAGGAGTCAGCAACCCCCAAGAGTAACAAGCCGAATCCTTTCGCTTGAACTTCACCAAGCACAACACATGTGCTTCCGTTGATCACCAAGTGCAACTCATGCACAAGGATCCTCCTCAAGTGCAACACATGCACAAGAGGCTCTCAATCCTCTCCTAATTGCAACACATGCAATTAGAGGCTCACACTAGCTCAAGAAGCAAATGGGAGAAGGCAATACATGCACAACACCCCCAAGAACTCACACTTCATCTCAGCTACAGCCCACTAGTGCCCTTGCCCCCCAAGGCCTCCTTTTATAGCCTCCAAGTCAAAACTAGCCGTTGGGGGCGAAATGGGCAAAGATCCAGCAAACCCGGTGCTACCGCCCTACTGGGACTGGTAGCACCGGCCTCCTCGCCAACGGCTACAAAACTAGCCGTTTCAGGATTTTCGGTAGCACCGGCCAACTGGGAGCGGTGCTACCGCTCGGCGGTAGCACCGGCCTTCACCCGTAGCACCGGACTCAAGCCGAACACAAAACACCTCCTCCGGATTTTCACACGGCGGAGGAGCGGTTGCACCGGACCTCCGGTGCTACCGGCCTACCATGGGCGGTAGCACCGGACCGCCAGACCGCCCAAAAACACCCCTCTCTGGAAATTCCACACCGGCGGAGGCGGTAGCATCGGACCTTGGTGCTACGGCCAAAGCTATGATAGCACCGGACTACGGTGCTCGGCCTTACTGGCTGAGACGGCCGGCCTCGGGGAAAACACATTTTCATAAAAACTTTTCTCCAAACCATTCAAGATATATTCTTTGAGCTATGTGAGGATCAACACATGATCACAACACTATGCAAAACACATTTGCACATGTTAATCACATACTCCAAAGAATCGCATTAAGCACAACTTATTTGCAAAACACATATGCAAATAAACCAAGAACTTATGAGATCAATCCTCTTAGCCATGTGATGATCAACACATGATCAAGTCAATTTGCAAAACACATTTGCAAACCCTATTCACATGCTTTAGGATCGGAACCCATAATCTCAAGTTCATTTGCAAAACACATTTGCAAATAACAAATCCAACTAACGAAAACACATTTCGTAAACAACTCAAGATCTATTTGCAAAACGTATTAAGCAAATCAAACTCGAGACTATGAGATTAATCCCCCTAGCCATGTGAAGGTCAACACAAGACCCAGTCAACTTGCAAACACCCGTTGCAAGCCCTACTCACATGCTCTCGGGATTCCGGACTCATAGACGTCGGTTTATTCGCACAACGAACTTGCAAATACACATTAAACCAATTTTATGCTTGAGCATTGTTCTTTGCAACACATGCAAAAACCTAGCTCCAAGCAATACTAAAACATGAGCTCTCTATTTGCAACACATGCACATCTCTAGCACCATGCAAGCAACCACAACAAATATAAGTGCATGAGCTCTCTATTTGCAACACATGCAAATCTCTAACTCCATGCAACCACTTTAAACCAAATTGCTTGAGCTCTCTCCTTTTGCGACACATGCAAAACTTAGCTCCAAGCAAAAACCAAATCAAATAAGATTCAAATAAGATGCAAGTATGAGCACCCTTATTTGCAACACATGCAAATACTTTGCTCATACAAAATCCAATGCATAAGCTTCACCCATTTGCAACACATGCCAAATGGTTAGCTCCATGCAAACACCAAACAAGAGAGTGAGCTAGAGTGAACCGGATCGAGTTCATCAACACATGATGAAGCTCAAGCTAGAAGACTTAACCCCTCTTAATAGTACGGCACCTAACAAGCAACCCGGTCTCACAACCAAACACCGAGACCGGTAAAAGACTAGGAACACATCCTTAGCCCTAGCTAGTTATACCTTTGCCGCACTTGATCCACTTGGAGCTTTTATGATTTTCAATCATCTTCTCTCCAGAATCACCTCTTCTTCTTCTTCTTGGTCATCAACGCATGATGAACCTTCTCTAGCCCTTCTCTTCACTTCAGGATCACCTCTTGAAGCTCATCAACACATGATGATTTCTTCTTCCCGATTCTTCATCATCTTGGACTTAACCTACCTCACAACTCATGGAAGATGTTAGTCCAACAAACACGGTTGTCTCAATCATCACCGCACTCCATTAACACATAATGGATGCCTCCAAGATCGATTGAGCACAACTCAAATTAATTTGAATGATTAATTGTTGTCTTGAGCACTTTGATGCAACTAATGCTTCATATACTCAAGAACTTTTCGCTTGTCTTTAATCAACAAGGAAACACCATCAACACATGATGAAATGTTCTTTGATTGATTGAGAGACAATCGAACTCAATTTAAACTCATTTAAATTGACATGAGCATATAACTACACAAGTCATATATACTCAAAAGATTGTTTTAAGGTCTTGATCCTTTATATTATAAGACAAGAGGACATGGATCAATACAATTGAAACACCAAGTTAAATTATCAACTCCCTCTAGATGTGTGCATTCATGTATATATGAATTAGAATCATAATGCACATATTTGGACTAAAGCAATGGAAGAGTTCATACTTTAACTTGAATTCTAAGTATGCATTTATATAATAGAATGAATACGAGTGCATACCTTAGGTTTTCCATTTTCCATCCAAGTATGAGACTAGTAAGAATAAGACTTAATAAAACATGTTAGTCTCATAATGATTAGATTTTTCATTAAACAATGATTAAACATTAATATTTAAATCAATCGCCAAAACCAATGAAGCTTGAACTTACATCGCCGCCGGAGAGGAGGAAGGGGTTCCACCTAAAGACTCAGCATACTATGGCGCGCACGGGGGTGGCACTTGCTACCACCGGCGGCGACCGGAGATACCTCGCCACCGTAAGGGGGGGCGGCGGCCATGGTCGACTAGCGGCGAGGCTAGAACATGGATTCTCTAGCTTCATTTTCACCATTACTAGCATCAGAACATTACAAGGGTTCTATTTTGCCACTTGTTCAAAGGAATGAGCAATTGATGTTGGGTTCTCACCGTGCGCGGCGACAACGGAGGAAGGAGCACGACGCGGAGGCTTGTCGTATAGGATGGGTTCCAATTGGGGTCAGGGGCGAGTATTAGGCGCTATGAGGAAGCTCTGGCTCAGGTGATTCGAGCGGTGGTTGGGTGTAGGACTTTATTCGGGGTTTCCTCCTTTCTGTGCTTGGTTTGCTGGAAGCGAAGAAGATGGGGAAATGCGGCGGAAGGAGGCGAGCGGGAAATGAGTGGATTACTTGCTGCGAAGCACGATGCTTATATACGGCCGTGGAGGCGGTTCGGCGCTGCACAGCCACGACGATGGATCGAGACGGCTCGCCTCTGCGCGGGAGGGACCGAGAGAAAAGGGGGAAGGAACGGGAGATGCTAACGTGCGGGGCAGCGCTGGCAGAGAGAGGTCAGCAAGGGAACACCTGGCAGCTCGGGCCCACACGGCAGAGAGAGAAGAACAGCAATTCGGATGAAGGCTCTGGACAGATCGAGATTATTCTACCAGTTTAAGATGCTATTTTGACTAGGTTATTTCTACAAATTTTTACCTAAGTTGCCAAGGTAAAGGTAAGCATCCTGTAAAATTTTCAAGTAAAAACTTCGGGTAGAAATTTTATTAAAATTTTGACAATGGAACTTTCCCATTTCTGCCAGTTCTGTTTTATATTTAATTGATAACATAATTTAGATTATAATTTTATAAAAAAATTTATGATGGTCTTAAATAGTATTAACTACCTTCTATAAATTTTTTAGATTTTTATACTTAATATTTAAATTTTAATAATTCTGACAATGCTATTTTCCACTTTATTTCTTTTCTATTTTCGAATTTTTAAAATTATAGAATTTAATAATTAATTTTTGTATTTTTACCAGGGGTAGGTACTGTTCTGATGTCAGCAATATAAGTTTTTCAACACAGGATAACTTCTTGAGAATCCTACAAAAATCTATCACATTCTGCATTGATTTACTTTCACATGCTCTCACCTTAATTTTATTATATTTTAATGATCCCAGGTCTCCAACCGTCCTAGGTCCTAGAGAGCTCTAATATTTTATTATAATTTTTGTAGATTTTTATTGACTTGATGTTTTTATCTTTTTACTTTTACCATTTTACTATATCCCTAATTTATTTTCTTTTATTAGAGAAATGCCAAAAGAATTTACAACAATTCAGGAAAAACCAGAAAATACAAGAATAATTCACATGAATATTTTGGATATTATATTTCTTATTTTATTTATTTTGGGCTGTTACAAATAATAAATTGATCGCTGCAGATCAATTCCAGTGATAATCAAGAATATTAGAAATACCCTAAGAACAATTACAAAATAGATAAGCATAAAATATAAATAATTTCAACTCTTTTCTCTTTACTAGGATACTATATTTATACCTAAAATCCCTCCAAAAAATAGTTTCAAAATTCGCTCGCCTAAACAAAAAGTCCGATTGTATCTAAGATACCTCTTTCGTGGGATAGAGGCTACGAGCCGGAGTACTGGGGATAAAATAGACTTCTTGCAATAAGAAATACCCAGTGTTGTTGCGGATGAGCTTAGACGGCAGGCTCGACCCATTCAAGCGAATCTGCACCTGCCCGTGGGCCAAGATGGAGCGGAAGGCCTTGGGAATCATAGTGGGCCTGGTTGGTTCATAGTTTGCTTTACCTGGTCTCCAGTGTGCAATTGGCAAAATTCTCTGGCCCAAAAATTGTAGTAGAGTCGAACACAAATTTGTAGCAGAGGACGGTATACACCCAAACCTGATGCATGGTGTATCGCAAGGTCATGTATAGAACCAGTCAGGAATCAGCCGGTGACAATTTTCAAAAAATAAAACAGACGGCGAAGTAACAAAATCTATAGCTAGTTCCTTGAGCGGAAAGCCTGAAACGGCACGATTTATTTAGCGTTTTATTTTTCCGTAATTCCATCACGCAAATTGCAACTTAAAACAAATGAGAAACGCAAGCAAGAAGTACATGTCAAAGGGGGAAAAAAACGCACGCAAGCACGCAACGAACATCACATCGCCGCCACATGGCTCGCCGGCCAGGTGACGGCGATCGGGCTAGTCACCGTGTGCCGGCCGTCGCTCCACACGATCGATCCGAACGTGTACTTCTCGGTGACACTACCCACCCATTGCGGCCGCGGCGCGAAGGTGATCTCATACTCTTGCGTCAGCCGTGTCGCGCTGAACCGTAGCTTCCGCGGCTTCACCGTGACTCGCACTCCGGCCGGGCTGCTCACTCTGGCCGTGTAAGTTGCCTGGACGTTGCTCCCGACGTTGCGCACGACGCGGCGTTGCGTGACCTCGTGTTTGTCTGAGTTGAAAACCGCCGAGAAGGCCGGGTAGTTGTGGTCCCCCACGGAGCCCGTAAGCGTCGAACAGTTGGTCGCCGAGCCGTCTTTCGTGAAGACGGCGATCTGCTTGGTGGTGTAACCGAGCGCGCACAGGAAGGAGATGTAGTCGTCGGTACCGGCGTCGTACACCAGGCCTGGGTCCAGGGCGCGGTTGGGGTCAACATGTCCGGCCCCGCGCACGAACGGCGTGGAAGCCTTGCCGGTGGACATGTCCTTGATGATGTCGCCGGCGTTGTCCACATTGTACGCGGTGGTCATCAGGGCAGACTTGATTGCAGCGGGGCTCCAGTTCGGCTGTGCCTGCCGGAGCAGCGCAGCGATGCCGCTCACGTGCGGGCACGACATGGACGTGCCTGATATGATGTTGTACTGCACTCGTCTTGTGTCGCTGTCGAGCTCCGTGGGCGAGTTCTCGCCGGTCCACGCGGCCAGGATGTCCACGCCGGGGGCAGTGACGTCCGGTTTAAGGATCTCCGGCGCATGGAGATTCGGGCCGCGGCTCGAGAAGGATGCCATTCGAGGGGAAGAAGGCGTCCGGCTGACGACAGTACCGTCGAACACGATCGTCGCGACGGGGGATGAGTGCGTGCTTATGTACTTCTTGATCTTCTCTCCGGCGGCAGATGTGACCGCCGTGGCGGGGAGGATATGGGAGCTAGTGATGGCCTGCTCACCGAAGTCTTTGGTGCTCGCCAGGATTGCTCCGGCGCCGCCGGCGAGTTTGACGGCCTCTCCTTTCGCTGCTCGGCCATTCACTAGGGGGTCGCACAACACGATCTTCCCGGCGACCATGCTGTTGTTCAGCTTCCCAGCTTCACAAACGTTCGAGCCCACGTCCCCGCCGTAGACTAATGGTATCTTGGTTGTGCCAAGCGGGTCGCCGGAGTAAAGTGAAGTGCCTGTGAAGGTGTCGCCGTTGCCGAGAACGACGTCCGCTGGGAACCGGCGGTTGATGGTGGACGCGCCGACCGTCAAGATCCACGGCGCGATGTTGACGGCGGTGGACTCTCCGGGACCGGCATTCCCTGCGGAGGCAGAGACGACAATACCCTTTCGGACAGCCCTAAACGCGCCGACGGCCGTGTTGTCGTTGTGAAACTTTGGCGCCTTGCCGACGGCGCCGAGCGAAACGGAGATGACGTCGACCCCGTCGGCGATGGCCTCGTCAAACGCCGCGAGGATGTCGGAGCTCGTGCATCCCTTTTTCCAGCACGCCTTGTAGGCAGCAATGCGCGCACCCGGGGCCACGCCGACGGCTTTTCCCTTGCCATAGTTGTAGAAGGCAGCTTCGGCGACAGCAGAGCCGGCGGCGGTGGAGGCGGTGTGCGTGCCGTGGCCGTTGGTGTCAAGCGGTGACTTGGACTCTTCCGTCTCATTAATCGGGTGGTGATATGCAGCCTCGTACCCTTGGTAGAAGAACTTGGCGCCGACGAGCTTGTTGTTGCAGTACGCGGAGGCGTTGAATGACGGAGTCGAGACGCAACCCCCATGGAAAGTGCGAGGCGGTGGAGGCAGTGACGGGTCGGCGGTGAAGGACGCTCGGTTCTTGGGGTACACGCCGGAGTCAATGACGCCTATCACGACGTCCGTGGCGCCGTCCGACGCCGGGAGCAGCCCGGACGACGCCGAGAGACGGAGGAAGGAGGGCGTCAGGGTGGTGTGCAGCTGCTGCGTCACGTCGGGGACGACGGCGAGGACGGAAGGCTGCGACCCCAGGTGCGCGGCCTGGCGCTCCGTCAGACGTGCCGCGAAGCCTGTCGCGGCGTGCACGTAGGAGTGGAGCACCCTCGGCGCCGGGTGGAAGATGTGAGCGGGGAGGTGGTCACGTAGGAAGGAGGTGTAAGATCGGGCAAGCAGGCGGGGGCGCGAGGACCGCGGCGCGTGCGCGGGTGCGACGTGCACAATGTAGGAGGAACTGGCCTCCGTTCCGTGCTCTTCCGCCGCCGCCGCCGCCACGACGGCGAGTAGGGCGCATAGAACCGAGAGTGGTCTGACCATCGTTGCACTGTATGAGATGAATGTGCACTGTAAGCTCGGCGGGGGACGGGGCGTGAATAAGAAGGCGATCAGAAGTTCAGTACTGCCGGACCACCACGGCGGCGCAAGCGTGGCGCAGGTGCCATGCCGATCCAAACCATGTGCGAGAACGGGACCTATATCTGAAAGCTTTGCGCGTGAGGTGGCGCATGGGCTCGTTCTGATTATTCCATGAGAAAACCACGTTATTTTACTGTTGCTGTTGCCGACAGGCGAGGTTCGCGTGCTATTTTGGTGGTTGGCTGCTTGCTTCGCGTGAGGTATGATGTTTATCAAAACCTTTTTTATTAAAGTGGATCAATGTATACTATATATGGTGAGGATTTGAGGGCCGTTATCTCAGCATGTGTGCGAAAAGGCTCTTCGAAAAATCCAAAATCGCGTTTAGGTCCTCCGATCGGTTTTTAATAGAAAGGATTCGAGAAAACCAAAATTACGCTTAGGTCCCTCTGCGGTTTACGTTTAGATCCTCCAATAGGTTTTTATAAGATTTGACCCCGAAAAATACGAAATTATGTTTAGACCCTTGTACGGTTTACGTTCAGCTCTATCTATTTTTTTTTGCAGAATGGACCCGAAAAAAACAAAAAATACGTCTGCGGTTTTCTCCTAAAAAAAACCACATATTCGCCGAAGTTTTATAGCAGTCTACATATTCGCCGACGGGTCCTACCAACCCATTTTTACGCAAAAAACTAAATGACATTTAAATCATTTTTTTCAGAATGAACGTAGTTTTCTTCAAAAAAAAAACACAGATTCGTCGAAGGTTTATAGCAGTTCACAAATTAGTCGAAGGGTCCTAGCGACCAATTTTTACGCAAAAAAAACTAAGTAACGTTTAAATCTCTTTTTGTAGAATGGACCCGAAAAAAACAAAAAAATACATCCTCGGTTTTCTCCCAAAAAACACATATCGCCCGAAGGTTTATAGCAGTCCATCCTACGGACCCATTTTTACGCAAAAAAAGAATGGACCCGAAAAAAAATAAAAAATACGTCTGCGGTTTTCTCCCAAAAAACACATATTCGCCGAAGGTTTATAGCAGTCCACATATTTGCCGAAGGTTTATAGCAGTCCACAAATTCGCCAACGGGTCCTACTAACCTATTTTTACACAAAAAAACTAAATGACATTTAAATCATTTTTTTCAAAATGGATGCGATTTTCTTAAAAAAAAACATAGATTCGTCGAAAGTTTATAGCATTCCACAAATTAGCTGACGGGTTCTACTATCGTTTTTTTTGTAGAATGGACTCGAAAAAAACAAAAAAAATACATCCTTGGTTTTCTCTAAAAAAAGATAGATTCGTCGAAAGTTTATAGTTTATAGCAGTCCACAAATTAGTTGACGGGTTTTATCGACCCATTTTTACGCAAAAAATTTAAATGACGTTTAAATACCTCCGCGGTTTTCTAAAAAAAAAAATCCACACATCGTCGATGGCTCCTAGCAGCTCTTCACTATGACTTTAATCATACCTGTACATATGTAGCTTATAGTCCGTTTCCAATATCCAAACCAATAACGTATAATGTCCTTAACAAACGTGTAATCGGTCATGAGCAAAACGCTGCTCAACCACGGATACATATTTATTTCTCTGCTCTAAGTGCATACCCACTGTACGTAACTAGCAATTAAGACACTTTTAGAATTCAACTGCTCTACAACCGGATTATTACTTAGCCCCGATTTGTTTAATCCCATATAGAACGATGATTGTTTCACACTATATTATAGAAAATCCATTCAAAAAATGCAGCTCACCCTATCGAACAAACCTCATACATTGGTTAGACTAACCACGGATTACGCTGCCGATACAAATACAGAACTTACCATACCGCGTATGCTATATATATACAACCAGTGCGACCTATTAACAGAATAACTTTTTAGCGTTATTCACTTTGAACATACGTCTGTATTTTACCCATCCAAACTTCTATCACAAATTCAAGACTACGACCCCATTATTTTAGACGACATGTTCATACGATAGATCATCTCTGTAGCAGCACGGCGTAGCGCGCTATTATGGCAAGTATGCATGATGTGCTTAAATTGTAGGTATACTCACATGTGGGTGTATTTTTTTAACACTCTACACGTCAACAGATAAAAATTCAAGATTAACTATAGGCACCTGTGTATTACGGGTGGGCATTATGGCCTAGAGGTGAGAGCGGGGGTGTTGTTCCCATCCACCCGAGTTCGATCCTTAGGATCACGCGTATTTATTTAGAGCACACATACGTGTACATTTTGTTGATGCTGCTGCATGACCAAACTCAGTTCTTAATTCCTCACCGCTGAAACACTGTAGCTCAAGCTTGTATCAAATTAAATTGTTGAATGCGTATTCTTGTATGTGCAAACCTGATACTGTTGCTTGGGACCGGAATTATGGTTGCTCGGAATGCAGCATAGATCAAATCTTTAGAACTAATGAATTATGGTAGCTCTGAAGTCTGAAGGCATCATTGTATACGCATCCTGAATTTATTTTGGGAGTACTAATCAGATCGGTTGATTGTCATCCCTGGGTGTGAAATGCTTGCATCAACGGTCGGTTGGCAAGATAGTTGCATTTTGATTGAATTCAACCGAACACAAGATGCAATCTGATACTATTCAGAGAGGGCACAAATCTGACACAACTGCAATTTTAGAGGGCTACCTGATACTATTTACTTTCATTCAACAAACTGACACAACGCCTGAATCAACAAAATTAAAATTTTATCGGGAAGTATTCATAGAAGTCAATTTGTGCTTTCAACAATTCAATTCCATGTGCGCTACATATATACATACATACATTCAGAAGAGCTATGGAACGGAATGTTTATATCATGTAAACAATATAATGTTTATATCATTTATTCGTACAGCAAGTGTACTCTCACAGTTCTAAGCGGGAAATTATTCCAAACATAACTAGTTTGAGGTTACCCTCAAACTAATTTTTTTTAAAGAGATCCTTCTGAGATGGTGATATGTTATTTTCTCCATTCATCTCAACCTTTCCCCTCTCCACTTCCCTACTCATTCCCTCATCTCACTTCCTTCCTTTGTAACATAAAATTTAAATTAGAATTTTTACTTTGAAAATTTTAAATAGAAAGTTTTAACTAAAAAAATTCAACTTAAAAAATTTATCTCAAAAAATTTTAAATCTAAAAAAAGTACTGGCCGATCAGACCACCACGGCAGCGCGTGCGTGGTGCAGCTGCCGTTGCGATACAAACCATGAGGTGCCGCGTGGGCTCGTTCTGATTATTCTATGAGAAAACCACGTTATTTTACTGTTGCATTATTGCTAATCGTCGAGAGGCGAGGTTCGCGTGCTAGTTTATCCTTTGGTTTTTGTGGTTGGCTAGTTGCTTCGCGAGAAGCACGACCTGTATTTTTATTAAAGTGGATCAATGTGCATGATGTGCTAAAATTGTAGTTAGACTCACATGTGGGTATATTTTTTAGCACTCCACATGTCAACAGATAAAAATTCAAGATTAACTATACACAACATATCCTGTGTATTGGATGTATCAGGATCAACGAGGAGGCTAATTTCTTGATCCGCTGGTGCTGCTGCATGACCAAACTCGGTTCTTAATTCTTACTGCTGAAACACTGTTCCTGTAGCTCAAGCTTGTGTCAAATTAAATTGTTAAAGGGAACCATTAGTTTGAGGATACCCCTAAACTAAAAAATTTAAGAGCATCCTCATAGAATGTTATATGTCATCTTCTCTATCGACCCTCACCCTTCCCCATTCCCTATTCACTTCCTCACCTCCCTTCCTTCATCTCTAACACAAAAATTTCAAATTAGAAAATTTTAAACAAAAAGTTTCAACTCGAAAAATTTGAACTCAGAAAGTTTTAACTTGAAAAAATTTAAATAAAAAATTCAAATTAGAAAGTTTCAACTCGAACATTTTCAAATCGAAAAGTTTCAACTCAAAATTTGCAACTCGAAAAAATTGAACTCAAAAAGTTACAAATTAAAAAGTTTCAACTTGAAAAGTTTAACTCCAAAAACATTCAATTAAAAAAACTTTCCGTTTGGAAACTTTCGAAAGTAGTTAAAATACTTCTTATTCAAAAAATTAGGGAAAATTTTGAAAAATAAAAACTATTTTGAATTTAAGGGGAAGGGAATGGAAGATAAAAAAGGGGACGAAGGGGATAGCGCCAAGTGTTGAGGTGAGAGTGCATTTGAGGAAAGGGAAGTAGCGGAAGGTAGAAGGTGCTGTCACTTGTCATAACAAGTGGGTGTCCTCATCAAATATTTGCTGAAGACACCATCAAATTAGCAATTCCCTTTGTAGAATGAGTATTTTTTTTATGTGCCAACTTGGTACTATTGGTCGGGACCCGAATTATGGTTGCGCCAATGCAGTATAGATCAAATCTTGAGAACTAATAAATTATGGTAGCTCTGGAGGCAGCATTGTATACGCATCCTGAATTTAGTTTGGAACTACTAAACAAATCTGTGATGAAATGCTTGGCTCAACGGTTGGCAAGATAGTTGCATTTTGATTGAGTTCAACCGAACACAAGATGCAATATGATACTATTCAGAGAGGGCCCAAATCTGACACAACTGCAGTTTTGGAGGGCTACCTGGTACTATTCACTTTCATTCAACAAACTGACACAACGCCTGAATCAACAAAATTGCAATTTTCTTCGGAAGTAGTTTTTTTAGAAACTAAGGAAGTATTCATAGAAGTCAATTTGTGCGTTCACACAATTCAACATACATACATTCAGAAGAGCTATGAAATGGAATGTTTATATCATGTATCTGTATAGTAAGTGTTCTCTCGTAGTTCTGAGTGGAAAATTGTTTCTCCCACATTTGATTATGAACTGGAAGTTTAACTTTAGGCTAGTTCTGTTCTATCCTAACTGGCAAGCTGATGCCATTGCCAGATGCATCATCGTATCAGACTCCGGATGCATGCCGGAGAAGGTTATGGATGTAGCCAGATGGTGTGGCTAGTAGACCTTGCATTGCCTTCCCATGCTCCAGGATTGGGTTGGATTCTGCACATTCACGAGCTGCGGCGCACTGCATCCGAGGGGCTCGTCGTCGACGAGCAGGGACGCCACGGGCGGGGTTCATCTCCATCCCGGCCCAGCCGTAGGGAGCATGCGCAGGGCGGCCGTCGAGCTGAGGAGTGAGGGAAGGACGAACCGTAGCCCCGCGCTGGTTTGAATTTGGAGCACGTCGTGACGGAGTATCTGGATCTGGAGCAGACATCTCAGGAGATCGATTTGGCGACGGCGGCTGACTTGGCTCGGTCCGATTTGGGGTTGAGGAGGAGAACCCTCGAGATTTGGAGAGGAAGCCCTGGCTCTGTTCAATTTGCGAAGAGAACGCAGGGGAGGGAGGGAAGGGAGGCATATGGACGCCGGTATATTGATCTCTTCTTCGAGTCCTCCATTTATGTCACTTTTCAAGTGCAACATTCAAATTTTTAACCATATGTTTACATCAAGATTTGGCAGGTACGGTCAAAATCGGTAGATTTGAGTCAACAGGATATATTCGATGTTTGACTTGAAAAGATTAAAGATATTTGGTAACTGCAAAGATTTTGATGAAAGACCGTTCGGATTGAGACCGATACGGATCGCGTTCTGCAACGTGTTGTAATAGGACTCGATCAGCCGATAGGTATAAAAGATAGACGTGGGCAAATGAAACAAGACAACCAAATCAACTAGCATGCACTATACTTTTATCTATTTTCTGTCGACTAGAAGTAGTTCTTGTAATTTAGACTCTTGTAACTCTGTTTAGATCAATAAAGGTGCGCATCGCCGATTGTTGATCATCCTCAATTACGCCCATCAGGTTCGATTTTCTCCGATCTTGTTGTGCATCGCCTTTTTCGAGGTTGATCTACCTTTATCCTCTAGTTCGCCTTAATTGGCTAATTAGATTTATCCCTTACCTTCGATTTGATCGGTGTAAGTTAAGCTTCATTGGTTTTGGTGATTGGTTTAATATTAATGCTTAATTAGTGTTTAATGATAAATCTAATCATTATGAGACTAACATGTTCTATTAAGCCTTATTATTATTAGTATCATATTTGGATGAAAAATGGAAACCTAAGGTATGCACTCGTATTCATTCTATTATCTTAATACATACTTAGGATTCAAGTTAAAGTATGAACTCTTTCATTTCTTTAGTTCAAATATGTGCATTATGTTCTTAATTCATATATACATGAATGCACACAACTTGGGGGAGTTTATAACTTAACTTGATGTTTCAATTGTATTGATCCATATCCTCTTGCTAAATAACATATAAAGGATCAAGACTTTTAAACAATCTTTTGAGTATATATAACTTGTGTAGTTGCAGTATACTCATGCAAATATAGAATAAACTCATATGCAATCTAAGATTGATTATATTCAGATTGATAACATGTTCAATTAGTTATATGCACATACTTAATGAATTTTATTCTATAGTTGATGGTCTAAATGTATTGATCCTTTCCATCACTCAAACATACTGGATCATTACTTTCCATCCAATTGAGTATATGAAACTTGTGTAGTTATATATACTCATATCAATTTAAATGAAATTTAAATTGAGTTCGGTTGTATTTTAATCAAATCAAAGAATACTTCATTATGTGTTGATGGTGTTCTTTGTTGATTAAAGACAAACGAAAAGTTTTTGAGTATAATGAAGCATTAGTTGCATCAAGTAGTCAAGACACCTTTAAATCATTCAACTTGATTTGGGTTGTGCTCAATCAATCTTGGAGGCATCCATTATGTGTTAATGGAGTGTGGTGATGATTGAGACAACCGTGTTTGTTAGACTAACATCTTTCATGAGTGTGAAGTAGGTTGAGTCCAACGGTGATAAAGAATCGGGAAGAAGAATAAGTCATCATGTGTTGATGAGCTTCAAGAGGTGATCCCGAAGTAAAGAGAAGAGCTAGAAGGTTCATCATGTGTTGATGAACAACAAGAAGAAGATGTAATCCTGGAGAGAAGATGATTGGAAGCTCCAAGTGGATCGCGTGCGGTAAATGTATAACTAGATAGGCTAAAGTGTCTAGTTTAGATCGCCGTACTATTAAGAGGGGTTGAGTCTTTTAACTTGAGTTTCATCATGTGTTGATGAACTCAATCCGGTTCACTCTAGCTCACTCTCTTGTTTGGTGTTTGCATGGAGCTAACCATTTGGCATGTGTTGCAAATGGGTGAAGCTTGTGCATTGGATTTTGTATGAGCTAAGTATTTGCATGTGTTGCAAATAAGGGAGCTCATGCTTGCTTCTTAATTAAATCTTATTTGATTTGGTTGTTTGCTTGGAGCTAAGTTTTGCATGTGTTGCAAAAGGAGAGTGCTCAAGCAATTTGATTTAAAGTGGTTGAATGGAGCTAGAGATTTGCATGTGTTGCAAATAGAGAGCTCATGCACTTGAGTTTGAATTATTATTTGTATGGAGCTAGAGATTTGCATGTGTTGCTAATAGAGAGATTATGCTTTGGTGTTTTAGTTTGTGATTGGATCATGTGTTGATCATCACAAGGCTAAGCTTGGTTTGTTCTTTGAGTTTGCAAAATGTGTTTTTGCAAAATGTTGAATAGATTTGTTATTTGCAAATGTGTTTTGCAAATAAGCTCGAGGGTGTGGGTTTCAATTCTAGAGCATGTGTTGGCATTTGCAAATGTGTTTTACAAAGTGTCGGGATCATGTGTTGATCTTTACATAGCTAGATGATTGATCTCATATGTTTGTGGTTTATTTGCAAATAAGTTGGAGTTATTGATGTGCAAATGTGTTTTGCAAACAAACTAGAAGTTATGGGCTTTCGATCCTAGAGCATGTGAATAGGGTTTGCAAATGTGTTTTGCAAATTTACTTGATCATGTGTTGATTATCACATGGCTAAGAGGATTGATCTCATAGGTTCTCGGTTTATTTGCAAATGTGTTTTGCAAATAAATTGGAGTTTAAAGTGATTCTTCGGAGTATGTGATTAACATATGCAAATGTGTTTTGCATAGGGTTGTGATCATGTGTTGATCACACATAACTCAAAGAAACAATTCTTGAAAAGTTTAGAGAAAAGATTGCGCAAAATCAGATTTGAGGTCTTTAGGGTCGGTATAACCGGACCCTCACCGGTCATACCGGATGTCGGTATGACCGGGGCCTCCCCGGTGTGTAAATTACAGAATGGTGATTTTTTTGCGCCGAGGGAGCGGTATGACCGGAATTCCTCCGGTCATACCGGCGAGTGGTATGACCGAGTGGTCTCCGGTCATACCGGCAGTGCATTTTCGAGGGTAACGGCTAATTTTCTAGCCGTTGCCTCTGAGACTGGTCATACCGGCCCTAGGGTGGTATGATCGGACCTTCTGGACCTTTTTTGATCGAATTGCCCCCTAACGGCTAGTTTTTCTTGTGAGGGCTATAAAAGGACCCCATGGGGGGGGGCAAGGGCAAGGTTGCTGGTTCCATTGAGCACTTAGGTGAGGTGTTGCATGTGTTGCATACTTACATTTGGTTTTTGAGCTAAGAGTGAGTCCTAATTGCATGTGTTGCAATTAGGAGTGGATTGAGAGCCTCTTGTGCATGTGTAGCACTTGAGGGAGCTATTGTGCATGTGTTGCACTTGGTGATCACCGGAGTGCATGTGTTGCACTAGGTGAAGTTCAAGTGGAAGGGCTTGAGTCGTTACTCTTGGTGTTTGCCGACACTTAGACGGCGTAGAGCGTCGTGCGCGGTGAGCTTCTCAACGGAGGTTGTGAGAAGCCCTGATAAAGTTTGTGAAGGTTGGAGCTCGCCTACCCGAGAGGGAAAAGGAGCTACCACTAGTGGATTCGAGGTGGGTGCTCAATTCGTGGAGCCGGTCCAATTCGTTTGGGCTAACCTCAACGTGGGAGACTGGCAAGTCTTCGAACACCACGGTAAAAAGTATTGTGTCTCGTGTGCTTGCGTTGAATTCGTTATTTATATTCAAGCAATCTATATTCATAGAATTAAATTGATTGATTGCTTATCTTTTGGATTACAATATTTGTTAGAGACATAGTTAGTTAGCCTAGTTGATTTAGGCCTTGATTGTCAAAACCGTAGTTTATCGCTTCCGCATTAATAATTGTTAAGGTTTTGGAATTAGGGTAACTAAGGGTGAATTGCTTTGTAGAAATTAGTAGAAGAAATTTTAAAAGCCGCCTATTCACCCCCCTCTAGTTGGCATCCTTGACCTTACAATCGGCTCTCAGTTGATTAGATCAAAGTTGATTGTCCTGTAAGATCGGCTTTGAGCGAGTTTTATATCCTTCCTTACTGATTGCAGGATCAAATCGGTTGGCACGCCGTGTTCGACTGGTGTGTTGTTGCTGATAAACCCTACTTCAAGTTTTTGGCGCCAACACCATATCATGAACATCTGTCATGCTTAAAGGCTTTGGAACTAAACCATCTTCGTTCGTTCTGTCGAAGTGTCTCTTCATCTTGCGGTATGGGTGATTCCTCCGAAGGAACCTACGGTGACGCATGTACACGGTTTTGCACGAGTGATTCATCCACATGCTCTCAGTATCATCTAAGCAGTGAGGACAGGCTTTGGCTCTTTTTGTACTCTGGCCCGACAGGTTAGCAAGGACAGAATAATCATTTATGGTGCAGAACAACACGCAGTACAAAGTGAAGTACTCTCATTTGTGAGTATCCTATACCTATACCCCAGTAGCCCACATCATTTTCATATCTTCCACCAATGGTGCTAGGTACACATCAAAATATCGTTCCCAGGTTGTTTCGGGCCTTGGATGAGTATAGACAGAAAAATATACTTCCACTTCATAGACAACCAAGGAGGAAAGTTGTAGATACAAAGATTCATGGGCCAAGTGCTATTACGGTTACTCATGTTACCGAAAGGATTCATTTCGTCCGTACTCAATCTGAATGTTATATTCCTTGGATCCGCAGCAAATTCCTAAAACCTCCTATCGATGTTTCTCCACTGGGTGGAATCAGCAGGGTGCCTTAGCATTCCGTCGTTCTTACGCTCATCCGAGTGCTACATAAATAGTTTTGCCTCCTTTGGGTTCGCAAATAAATGCTTCAAATGGGGAATTATTGGCAGATACCACGCCACCTTAGCAGGAGGTCCTTTCTTCACCTCGATGCCCTCGTTGTCATCATTTGATATATCTTTACGCTTGTACCGAGATGCGTTGCACACCGAACATACATGCAAGTTTGTATACTCTTTGCGGTAGAGGATACAGTCGTTTGGACATGCATGTATTCTTTCTACCTCCATTTCCAAGGGACAAAGAATCTTCTTAGTTTTGTAGGTGGTTGTCGGCAACTTGTTTCCCTCATGAAGCATGTCCGCTAACAGACCTAACGACGCCGTGAAACTCTTGTCGGATCAACCGTTGCTTACCTTTAATTTCAGCAGTTCAAGCACGGATGACAACCTTGTGTATTTCGACTTGCAACCTAGGAACAAAGGTTTCTCCGAGTCGTCCATCAAGCCCCGATATTTTACATACTCCCGCTCATCACAGTTCCCTTCTGCATCCCGCAGCATCTGATCCAGATTGTCATCGTGAAATCTATCCTTATCAAAAGCACAGTCGATATCATCTGAGGTATCGTTGACTTCGTCAACGATGTTAGTACTACTTGCTTCCTGCATAATCTGCTCTTCACCGTGACAGGTCCAACATGTATACCCCCTTTTGAAACACTGTAGAATCAAGTGTGCGTCGATTTGTGCTGGGTTTCGAAACATCCTCATATTCTCGCAGTCAATGCATGGACAAGGTATAAATTCCACCCTCTTGTTCAACATATCTTCCTCTGCAGCCCTTTTAAAAGAGGAGACGACATTAATGTACTCGGTGCTCGCACGGTTCTCAGTGTACATCCAACTTCAATCCAACTACGCTACGTATATAACGATATGTGTTAAACAATGAATTAAGTACACTAGGAGTGCACATGCACACATATGTTACATATAAACTACATTTAAACTTGCCGATTAACTTATATAGCTCCTTACATCACAAAGAATAAATTGATATATATACATACATATGTAAGCTACATTTAAACTCAACATCTTCAATTCTCTCTTTACATAGCTAGCTACATCTTGAGTATAATACAATTAGAACCAATTACTACTTTACATCACAGAGAACAAATAGATCTACACTAAACTAGATCTAGAAACCATCTTTATTTCCCTCTTTACCAAGCTAGATCTTAAATGTAATGCAAATTGAACCAATTACTAACATTAGATGGCCTAGAACAGAAGGATCTACAATCACACCTTCAAATCTAGGGTCTCTTTTCACCAGATCGCCTCACAATCGCAGCCACCTCAAAAATAGCTCGGAAAACCCTAAAAATACAAAGGAGGTCAGGGCGTTCTATTCTTATTTCCTAGAAATGGTCATCACAGACGGTTTTAGCCAAAAAAACCATCTGTGATGGTCGCCCCTCATCACAGACGGTTTTTGGCTAAAATCATATGTGATATGCCCCTCATCACAAACGGTTTTAGCCAAAAAAATCATGTGTGATGTGCCACCCTCATCACAGACGGTTTTTGGCTAAAATCGTCTGTGATGTGTGCCTCATCACAGATGGTTTTAGCCAAAAATCGTCTGTGATGTGCCCGAGACTCATCTCTGACGGTTTTTGTAAAAAAGAGTCAGTGATGAGGTGTCTAATATAACCCCTTTGTATTAGTGGTCCACATAACGTGCGAGACGATGGTGGCAGTAATGGGTCGGCGGCGAAGGACACTCGGTGCTTGGGGTACACGCCGATGTCAACGACGTCTATCTGGATGTTTGTGGCGCCCTTGGACGTCAGGAGCCCCGGACGATGCCGAGAGGTGGAGGAAGGAGGGTGTCAGGATGGTGTGCAACTGCTGCGTCACATCGGGGGCGATGGCTAGGACGAAAGGCTGCAACCTTGTGGCTGATTGGGAGAAGCTCTTGTACTCTATTTTACTCTATTTTACTTTCTTGAGCGTGAGCTTCTCTTAATTGGGTATGTGTTGCATTTTGTGAGTAAAAGAGATCTCTGGTTGCATTTGTTGCTTTTAGAGGTGGATTGAGCACCGACTTGTACTTAACACTTGGTGAGAGTTAAGTAAGGGACTTGTCTTGTAACTCTTGATGTTCACCGACACATAGACAACGTGGAGACATCGTGATCCAATGATCTTCTCAATAAACATGTGAGAAGACCCGACATGTTGTGAAGGTTGAACCTCACTTACCCAGACGAGGAAAGAACTACCACTAGATAATTTAGGTCTTAATTATGCAAAACCGTTTTGATTTACGCTTCCGCATATAAACTCGGTTTTAGCCAAAAAGATTTTAAAACCATCTATTCACCCCCTCTAGCCGGCCTCTTCAATCTTACACTGTGCTTGTGATCCATTTTTGCATATTCAGATTGTAATTGAGTTTGTACGAAATTATAAAAATAGAAGGTAAACCAAGTAACAACCTAACGGGATGTGACAAAGAAGGCACAGAAATGTGCATGCATACTGCACTAAAACTTGCATCATAATCACAAAGGGATGTTGCAGCACATCCAGTTCCTCCTGCCTGGATCAGTACTCATGACTCACGAGAGAAGAATCATCATCCCAAAATCTGGGTAATGGATCTGCTAAGACATGTTTGTTCGAAGCGGGGACTAGCAACAAAAGAATGCCCTACAATTCAATACATACAAGCATACAGATATATACTTCAAAACAAAAGGGCGAAAAGATGAAAGGCATATAAAGGGAACAGTGCGGGCAACATGATTGAATTAGTCGACAAAAGCAGAATCCAGCATTTACAAGTCAATCAGTAGTCAATGCATGAAGCCAACTGATTACTCAGGAATGACATCAATTTCTCAAGTTCATTTGTATGTATAAGGAGAATTCCCAGCTCTATGAACACGCAAAGCATCGCGCCTAATACGCGGGCATTGGCCACTGGATTCCGCAGTCTAATATGGACACCAGTGGTTGGACTGACAAAGCGTCAAGATCCAGGTTTTGCTAATTCTTCCTACGCTTGTCCCTGGGAGAAACCACGGCAGTTGACTCCGTCACGTCCTGCAGATCAAGCATGGAGTGTGATCTCATGTGAGCTGAGAACATCTGAGGTGGACGAGGTGCAGGTGGAGAAGCAAAGACTCCCATGGCATTGCTGGGCCTTCTGTGTGGGCGACGGGGAGCCAACTTCTGGGAGCGGCAATTTTCATCATCACTGCCACTGTTGCTCCCTGAGCTGCTTGTGGCAGCAGGCGACAACGCCATCCTCCTGCAATTTGTGGGGCTCTCGACAACATCATCTTCAGGGAACACCTCTTTATTCTGTGATTTGCCCCACTTGAAACTGAATGGAAGAAGACCTTTGCGCTTCCTAGGGGATGGGATTTCTGGCTTTGGAAGGCCTTGCGTGGGTGGAGGGGATGGGATCACAGCATCTGAAAGCTTCGTAAAAGATCCAGACTTGCCATTGTAGAACTTGGATACCCCTTTCCTGCATAGTTAAGGATAAAATTGCTCAGAAAAATTGAAGATCTGATTTTAAGGCATAATTTCTCTTGACTAAGACATTTGCTGATAAGTACAAGCAAAGCTTGACAGGTATGAAGAGTCTCCAGGCTGCTCACAGGGAACAAACAGACAAAATAAAATAGCCAGATCAACAACAGAGACAAGTCACTGAATATTTTAATGATGCAATCAACAAATAATCTGCATCTACTATAAGCTAGCTAACAAAAGCATGTGAAAGAAGATCATCATGTCTGTTTGATCCTGTTCCTGTGTTAATCACATGCTATCTGCATCGAATTGTGTTCCAGTCCACATGACCTAATATGTGCTTCCATCAAATGGCAGTAATTGACCATTCTGTGCTGCTACGAGTGGCAAGAGCAAACAAGTAGGATGAAGCTACTAAGCAGTTCTGCAAAAATCGAAGTACCGTAGAGAATTCAAATTAAACTCCTAAAACTGAACTATAGTTTTACATGCCCAGAAATTATGTGCCTTACTGTCATAGACTTAGTGACACAAGTATATTAAACAATATAATAAAATAGATGATTTTATTCAGGTATTCCATAAAAAAAACTAACAAACAATTCATAACTATGATAGTTTAATAAAACAACAAAGTAGTCCTGCCAAAAAGTATATGCATCCACCGATCAGAGCTATGCCTACCCCTTGTAAACATCAATCAGTAAGATACTAAGGTCCCAGCAAAACAAACGGGCAATGCCATATTGAATTTTCAATCTATTGTATTGCACTAGTACTATTAGTAACCCGCAAAATGGATGGTGCATTACTTTTGTCAAAGTTGCATGGATTTGCAGTGTATAGCAGCTGCTGCATTACTGACTAACAGAACAAATTTCATTCATCACTAATACGAGCATCTGTTTTGAAGACACAAAACTTCAGTAATTCTGGGAGAACGATATCCTGTCATGTAGCATATTATTTCAGGCCATGGTTATCACGGCGCCCTAGCGAGGCGAGTCGCCTCCGGGGCGCCTAGGCGAGGATTAGGCGACCAAAAAATGTTTATTAATATCAGTACATCATCAATAAATATCAGTGCATTTCTCTCAATCTCAGCCCAGCCGCCGACTCAGCCGAACCGGCCCAGCTGAGCCGGCCCACCCCCACCTCTCCCTCTCCTTCTCCCCCCACCTCGATCCATTCGGCGCCGCCCTCTCCCCCCACCTCAATCCATTCGGCGCCGCCCTCTCTCCCCCCGATCTTCCACTCCCTCGCCTCTCGCGGCGCCCGCTCCCGCTCACGTGGCTCCCCCCTCCCCCCCGAGCGCCGCTCCCTCACCTCTCCTGCGCCCAGATCTGGCAACTCCCAGGGCGCCGTCCGTCCGGATCTACCCGAGAGTAGCGGTGACACAGAGGAGCCGGCGGTGGAGGTGGCGGCGCCGCGGCGGAGCTCCCTTAGCCTCTCCTCTGCATGCACTAAGTATGCCTTCTCCCCGCGCCCTCCTTTCCCGGCCAGGCGAGCGGCCGCCGGCGACTGGACGCCTAGGCGACGCCGTGATAACCATGTTTCAGGCATCAATACGTAAACACTATTGCAACAGTCTCCATTGAACTACTAGTGGGCTTGAACCGAACACTAGGCTGGCCTCAATAACTAGGCAACTGCACCGACACTTAATAAAACCAATTTCGCATTCCTTAATACTGCCCCAATATATGTTATAGCAACACAAACATAAGGAACTCAAACTGTATGAACTGTGGACAAATAAAAACTATTGTGCCCTTCTAAGATTAAAAGGAAGAGACGGCGGACTTATCAGATTAAATCAAGTGACAGGATTCCTCTAAGAATGAGCTAAAACATTAATAACTGCAAATTGTTCTTACTCACGGGCATCACGGAGCATTTGAAAGGACTAGACAGAACATACACGAAACATAATCGACTCCTAAGTAATTATTACCAAAATATACACAAAAATATCATTGGATTCCTAAGCAAGTAGCATCAAAACATACACAAAAATATCCAGTGTATTCACTGAATTCTTTCAGTCTCAAACTTTCCCAACTTTACAAATCGATGGAAACCAACCTTCACAAATTAGTTCAATAAAATACAGTAATGCCTGTCCAGATTAAATAGTTCAGACCAAAGAACCCACATTGTGTAGTGCCGTTTGCGTAATGAACACTACCTACAGTAAGAGAGCCTAATCTACCCACATTGGATGTAAGGCACCGCAGAGAATAAACTAGAACCCTAAATTACCTCAATTGTTCCATGTATTCAGTCCAGACCGACCAAGAAATTCCAAATTTCCTAACAGAAGCACCGACCGGGGGATCAAGACACGAACCACCCCACTCAAATTACTCCAAACACTACCCAAGAATACCCAAACTCCAACAGAAAACCAAGAATCTAAAGCGCAGTCCCAGGCTAAAACCGATCAAGAACCAATCTTTTCCGCTGCGATAGCACAAACGACACAAGAAACCTCCAAAAATTCCCCAGATAAACACGCGCACCAGGATCAAGAACAGCCGCTTCCACCCACATTACTCCAAATCACCCACAGGAGCCGCCAAAAGGACGACAAGACCGATCAAGATCCGTGCTTTATGGCGAATTGGGAGGGCTCACCTGAAGGCCAGTGCCTCCTGGAGCGCGTCCATGGTGTCGAACGGTCCCTTGTACGAGCTCTGCACCTCGCCATCGCCGGCCTCCACCTCCTCGCCGTCCCACTCCCACTGCGCCGCCGACGCCGGGCTGTCACTGTCCCGCCCCACCGACGCCGGCGGCGAGGCCGCGTAGGCGCAGCGGGTGACGCGGCCGAACCGAGGCCCGCCGCCTAGCTCGGACCCGCTATCCAGTGCGATCGACATGGCCCGCCCTCCTCTCGGCTCACATGCAAAGGAAGCCGCCTCTTGTTTCTTTCGCTTTCGCTCGCTTGCCTAGTTGCCTTCACACGCGCACGCACACCGAAAGAGTACAGATGAGTAGGGCGCAGCGACCAGCTAGTGGTTTTCTTATGGAGTGACGGAGCCCAACTTTGTGGTATTTATCCAGCGAAAGAAGGGCGCTTTTCCCCCCCTTATTTATTTCTTTTTCCCCTCAACTTGCAAATGTGCATACGTAAAAAAAATAGTATTGCATGATTGTCCCTTTCCAAACATGTCCTGAAAATTTTTATTTACAATTTCAAGTGCCGTTGGTTTATAAGATCATCTCCAATGTTAAATAAAGTTTTTTATTGTTAGAACTAAACCAATGTACCGAAGGAGGTAGGTTGTAAAGAATTTCTTTTATCGAAATTGGCTCCTTGACTGAGGGCCTGTTTGGTAGAGCTCTAGATTCCAGCTTCACTTGAGATCTAAAACTTGTATGCTAAAATAAAGTGAATTAAGTTTATATTTTTGGTCTAAAATTAAAAAGATGATCCATCTAAATACTCTTAATATCTCACAGATCCAGCTCCACGGATCTGGTGGAGCTGGAGCCCTACCAAACACACCCTGAAATCACCTCTAGCAAAATAAAAGATCTAGAAATGCCCACCGTTGACATTGATACCAGGGTTCACAAAACCGCGAAAAACCGTTCGAAACCGCGGTTTTCGAGTGTACCGCTGCGGCTCGAGATTAAAATCCGCTCGGTAAATCGCTCTAATTTTAAGAAAATAAAAAAATTGAAAAGATTTATGCGTTAAAAACCGCTCGAAACCTGTTTTGTAGGAACATCTACGGTTTTCATGCGTAGGTTTGACCAGAATTCAATTTTTTTTGAATTTGCAAACCGTTCGGTTTTTCACGATTTTCGAGCGATTTCTCGAGAAAACCACTACCACCGAACTAACGATTTTCGGCTTCGAAACAAAATTGTGAACCATTGATATCGAAAGCCAAGCATAGCTACATATGCTATTGCTACCTTTGTGCAATCTGTCGATCCCTCGATTTGTGCCTTCATTGCCAACTACCGTCACAGATGCCATCTCCTCCTCCAGCACTCATTGATAATGATCTCGCCGCCTCTACCTTAACTCGCAGTACTGTCGCATCTGCCTCCTTCACCAACGATATTGATTGATCACTACTGTAAAAATGATCATCTGGATCGATTCTTTTTTGTCATCTGATCGGTATTGGTGACGATACAAAGTCTTTAGACGATGATGACGAGTAGGTTTTCGTCCGATAGAGATATAGTATTATCTGTGTCGGTTCCAAGGTCAGAATAGACCTAAAAGACCTATTATCTTTATCGATCGAGCTAGAAACCGACAGAGATAATTAGAAATCTATATCGATTTCATGATCAGAATCAATAGAAAATTACTTATGATCTTTATCGGTTCTTAGCGTGGAACAGATAGAGATCAGTGAATTATCTATATCAGTACCACGCTCAGAATCGATAGAGATTACACGTCTCTATCGGTCCTAACCGTGGAACCGATAGAGATAAATCCCAGGTATCACCTTCACAATATATTCACATTCACAATATATTCACACTCACTGATTGACAAATTCATAGTATATTCACAGATTTACAGTACATGCACAATTGACAAATTCACAATATATTCACATTCACAGTATACTCACAGATCGATAAATTCACAGTATATTCACATTCACTATATTGTTGATGTATGTATACTAAATACAGAAATCAGTAGCACAATCCTCTAACGTAACTATCCTCAGGCAGCCCCGACGTCTCAGTAGAAGGCTCTTTACCCCCAATCAATTGCATCTAGAGCAGGGATCCAAATTTCGATGAATTTTGGCCAAATTTCGGATTTTGGGACCACCCCGAGACCTAAACTACCGGCCAAAAAAAATTAAAATTTTTGAAAATGCTACAGTAATTTGATTTTTTTCAGCAAGATTTTGGTCAAACTGGGTGAAATTTCATGAAAAATTCGGATTTTGGTTTTTTGTGGCCGGATTTGACTTCAATTACATCAATAACCCATAAGAAAGTGATCTTTGATGATAATTTGTCCAACAACTTATTTTTTGAGACATTTTAAAATTTTGGCAGAAACATTGTTAGAATTTTATAAAATTTAATATGCTTTGTAATTCTATGAAAATTTATGGTACTATCTAAAGAAGTCTAGGATCAAATAGAAAATTTTATAAAATATTTTAACTTCATTTGTTATCTTTTAAAAATAAAAAACGGAATTAGCACAAATGAGGTAGTAATAGTGTCGGAATTTTATAACTTTTTTCATGTTTGATCATCATTTGAAAATTTTATGGTAATATTATTGATGCATCAAGACTATCTATAAAAATTTTCTAGAATGGTTTGAACTATTTTTCATTCGGTTGAAATTTGTCGGTCAGCCTTCAGTTGCACTGTTTGAATTTTTAAAAATTCATGAAGCTTGATCATCATCTAAAAATTTTATGAGAATATTAATTATATATCATAACCATGCACAAATAATTTCAAAAGTTTCTAATGTGGTTTGTACTATTCGGGATATTTCGACGAAATTTCGTTTTCTTCGGTAGAAAACAAACCTGATTTGAATTTTTGTTTTTGAATTTCGAACGAGATTTGTCCGAAATACCCGAATTTTGCCGAAATTTTGGATTCCAGTCCCGGGCGATATTTTATCCGAAAACGAAATTTGAATCCTTGATCTAGAGTACCATAGAGATTATCCACTGAACATATTCAATGTAGAAATCAGTGGCACAATCCTCTGGAAGTTTTTTTCTTGCAGAACTTCTTGGCACAAGAGAAGTCTTTCTTATTATTTTTATAGCCAAATTTTGTCTGAAGTATTTTCTGCTATGTTATAAGGATATAATAAACTAGTTAAAATATTAACAAGTATACATTGAGAAACAACATTATTTGATAGATTAAGACAAGGAGACCTTGGGGCTTTTCATGTCTGCCATCATATATGCCATAGCTTCCGCAATAGAGGTTTTTTTGATTCTCCTCATAGTTCCACAGCTGAGACACAGTGCCTCATTTGTTTAACACCAATAACTTATTGACTTTAAGTCATATCTCTTAATCCCTACAAAAACGATCATTTTATTGTGAAAATAGGCTATCTTGGTATATTATCAGTTACCACGTCTAATTAAATTCTAAAAACATCTATAAGCTCAGCTTTGGCTTTTTCCAACTCTGCGCTCTCCCTGCGCTCCTTAATGATGAGTACATGGTTAAGAGATTCAATATCTTGTGATTTATCATCTATAACTTTCAGTTTTTGTTTCATCTCATAAATTCTTTCTGTTAACTCAGACTTTTCCTTCAATTGTTCTAGCTCCACTTTAAGTTTTCATTTAGCATCTAACAGCTTTTCCATGTCGTATGTCTTATTTGTAGGCTCTATTTTTATATATGATACTTGACAATATCAAAGTAAATGTACTCATAATCAGGTAAAGCATATGCATGACAATTAATATCAATAGAGGCAAACAACTAGCAATCAAACTCAAGTTGATTTTAAGGTGTTCTCAAATGTCGGGCTGCCTTAGAAGGCCTCCTCGCCATTAGGGATAAGATATTAGACTAATTTGTGACAACCTTACCTTTAAAAATAGATTTAATAGTTGACAATTTATAAAACCTAATTAAGAGCAGTGCTTCAATGCTTTTCCTTCTAATACAAGTTGCATAAATCTTGAAGCAAATGAAGGGGTAAGTAATCACCATCTACCCTTCATTCATGCTTTAATATTTGTGCAACTGTCAAAAAGAAAAGCATGGAAGCACCTCTCTAATTAATTAGACCAAGATATATTTAAGAGAATCAATACTCAAGAATACTTACTGAAACTGTAACAGTACAAACTGCAAAAGCATGTAAACAGAGGCTACTAGGAATAGTTTGGATGCTAAAAATAGCCAACAATAGCATGAACAAAATAATAACAACCAAGCACAAGTAGAACAGTAAGCACAATGAGTATGAACATATATCTAGTAGCACTTAACAGATGATACCAATTAACCTAATCAAGTATTGTAAGATGTAAATGATTAATCAATGTTATCACAAACAGTCTAACCAGCCCAACTCCTCATTGAACAATGCCTCCCCACATATAAGATCCCCAAGACAAGTAAATTGTCTAGCCCCTTTGTAATAACAGTAAAGAAATTAATCATAGGGAGATGATTATACTCATAAAACACCAACTAAAAAGTTAGTGCACCTAATAATGCTTAAGGAGGAGGCAACGACGACATGCTCGGGGGAGGAGATAACGGCGATGTGCTCGGGGAGAAGGCGACGACGCGCTCGGGGAGGAGGAGGCGATGATGTGCTTGAGGAAGGGGACGAAGGCGACGTGCTTGGGGAGGCAAATGAGCGACGCAGGGGAGAGGAGGCAGATGGGCGACGTGCTCAGGGTGGCAGATGGGCGACGTGCTCGGGGAAGCAGATGGGCCATGCGGGCGAGAGGAAGTAGATGGGTGATACGGGCGAAGAGGAGTAAACTCCTTTTTTTATTGAACAGAGGGGAAACCGAGAGGTCAAGCGTGAGGTGGATGCTTAAGCTTTTAGTATTTGAATGGATCTTGAGGAGAAGCTGAGAGGTTAAGCGCGAGGACGTTTGGTATGTATACTATAACGATCGGTTCTAATGTTATAAACCAATCATGATGATCAAATCATCATGTTGATTCTAATATCAGAATCGATTGTAAAATATTACTATCGATTAAGACCTGAGAACTGATAATGATACCTATAATATCACTATCGATTCTGACCTCGGAAACAATAGTACTGACGATGGTCATCACTATCGTCTTACCGATAGTGATGTTTTGCGTCATATTTCTCACCCACGCCGAATTATATATCACTATCAATTTTTTTCTGAAAAGTTAGGAACTAACTCAAATAAAGAGATAATGTTGTATGATTCTGTAGAAGTGTATAGTGCAAGTGAACCAAGTTGCAATAGCAGGGAATAGTATGGCGGTGGTGGGGAATTTGCTTGCAGTGTGAGGCATAATTTGGGGAAGGACGAGGGAAGGGAGAGAGAGAGGGGGTGCTATAACTATAAGTACTCTTGTACGAGTTAAAATTACAATAAGACTAGTCATGTGCCCGTGTGTTGCAACGAAAACTCAATTTGCGACAAACATTTATTTGCAAAGAACACTAACTTTAGTTATGTTTCAATAGTAGGAAAAGTTTGTTCCTCCAAAGAGATTTGACTATCGGGTTAAATCCTCTTCCATCTCAACCGTTTATATTAGATCTAACGAATCAAGTACTATGAAGGAGAACGGACGATCGCCATCAACTCTTAATTAGAATTAGTAGAGAGATATCAATCCTTACCATTGAAGGAGGAGAAAGTTATTGCCTTAAATCTTCTTGCTTCTTGCACGCAGCCTTTCTCTTCTCTTCTCTTCCTGCATGTGTCTCCACTACCGGCCGGCCTGTCCTCCTGGAGATGAGAGTGGGTGCTCTCTAATAGGGAGTAGATGAAAGCACAAGGCAAGCAGACGCAGTTTAATAGAAGCCAGGTCTCCCCGACATCTTCGTGATTGGCACATGATTTGGTTGTGTGATTCTTTCCTTTTAATCTATGCATTTCCAGATATGATGAGATCGAATTCCCGTATTATGTGATATTGTAAGTATATCCTTCTATCCATACAGGACATAATGAGAAAATCCTTTCATTTATAAGATATATGAATAACATCATTCCATAGTAAGAACATGTGAATAGAGATATGCTAAAATAATATTTCTATTCAAAAAAGATATGATACAATCCTTCTATCTAAGATATGATTAAATCCTCTTGTATCTCAGTCGTTCATGTCAGATCCAATGAATCAGATACTCTAAAGGAGAACGTATCACTGCCACCAACTCCTAGTTAGGAGTAGTAGAGATATGTGAAAACATGCTCGAGGAGAGTCCTCCTTTTTGGAGGTGTGAGAGAAGTTAATAATTTTAGATAACTCAGCGCCGACTTACGTTTCTTGTCTTGGTGCTAAATGGATGGTACTAATCTACGTGTTAAGTTGGCCATTTCTTTAATTAAGGGTTTGGCTAGCCACAGGGGGCTATTACGTATAGCTTAACACTGTCGGATCGAGGTAATCAAAGGCAACCCTCGATCCCAATTAATTATGATTCTCTATCGTGATGTTACCGCTGCCTAGTGATTGGCCTTTTAAAGTGAACTAGTATAGTGCCTGTGCTAACGCCAAGACGTCAGTACATCCGCTTATCAATTAAATGAGAAGATAAGTATGAATACAACACTTAATAATAAAAGAGAAATTTAGAATTTTAAATGAATTTAGAAAGAAAAACGGAACTAAATGAAGGTCGAATGGGCGAAAACGGGCTCCCAAAAGATTTTAAATCAAGAAAGAGAAAGAAAAAAGAATTTTCGATTTTAGATTATTTTTTGTAGCTTCCACAGAGAGCACAACGTGCTCTCGGCTTGGCCAACAGAAGGGGAGGGAAGGCCGGGGTGGCGCCGGTCATGATGGATCGGATCGGTGCGGCGAGATCGCCAAGACCGGCATCGGCGTCATGGGAGGAGTCACGGTTGCGGTGAATTTCGCCGGGAAAGATGACGGTGATGGCTTGGGTTACTCCAAAATCTGGCAATCTTTACAAGAGGGAGCACTTGGGGATTTACGCAATACGATGGGGTGGAGGAGAGCTCGCCGGCTTTTATAGCCCCGAAACAAGCATATTTATGGAAACCATAATTTGGGATCAAATCAGATTGGGAGGAAATTTTGGCAATAGAGCACGAAATATGGGGAATTAACACCATAGATGGAAAGAGGAGATTTGGTGCGGGATTGATGGAGCTTTGGAGCTTCTTTCTTGCTTTAATGGAGGAGGGAAGAGAAGAAGCTTCTGCAGTGCTGGCTGACTAGAAGAAGCTACAGGAGAGTTGCCTTTATTTTTTAAATATAGAAGGATTTTTAAAAGATAGCACATTAGGTTAAAAATTCTAGAAAAATTCTCAAAAACTTTCGATTATTTTGTACTTAATAAAATTATTTTCAAAAAATTAAATTATAAATTTGCCGAGAGACACGGTGCCGCGAGGTCGCCGACCAAAAAATCGCGTCGGCAAAGCCACCGATGGCGATCGTGGAGCCATTGCGCACTGCGTTCTCCCGCCACGCCGCCCCATCTCCCGGTTTCCTTTTCCCAAAGACGTAATGTATGGTCCTTTCCTTTTACAGACGTTTGTTTCCTTTTCCTTGTTGATTTGGAGGTGAGGAAGGTGCATTGTGGGCCACAGGATGATTTGGAAAAATATAGAAAAATAAATGCGCTTCGGCGACCATTTGGATCCGCAAGGGAAAAAGATAAAATTAAATGATGCTTTCATGGCCATTGGTCCGCGAGAAAAAATTGAAAAAATTAAGTAGCACTCACAGACCGTTGGTTCCTTAGATAAAAAATAAAAACAAAAATTCATCACTCTCCGTGCGCTGAAATTAGGCTCTATAGGGTTAGATCCGTAAAAAAATCTCTAGAAGGGTCATATTCGGAAAAAAATACGATCACAATGCCAGGACAATAAAAAATTCAAGTCTTGTTTCCTTGCATGCGGATCCTCCCTGTTTATTTCCTTGTTTGATTCACCCTCCTTCCAAATATGTAGTACGTACAATTTTGGCCAGAAAAAAATTCAAGTCTGGTTTCCTTGCATGCGGATCCTCCTTATTTATTTCCTTGTTTGATTCGCTCTCCTTCCAAATATGTAGGTGGGGGAGGTCTGTTATGGGCCACAGGGATGATTAGACACACTAAATAATGGCCATCGGATGTGGGTGAGTAAAGCTGAGGAAAGATCTGAGAGGTTAATTTTGATGGAGGCAAGTTTCTGGGGACGTTTCGCTGGGTGCACGAATGTTGGGCCATCTCTAGTGGGATGCACTATTTGGGGAGGACATAGAAAAGAATGTTTACGTGCATTATAAAGGGGTATAGATAGTGTATTTAGGAATAAGTCCTAAAATGAACTTATTCCTTATATTTATCACACGATAATTGCATTTCATACACACATTCCTTATATAATATTTTTCGCTAAATAATATTATGGCGGCGGTACGTGAGCGCCTTGTATAGGATGCGGTGCACATGCTTGAATGGAAGAAAATTAAGCGCGATTCATGGTACTGACAAGTATGGTAAATATTGAATCGAAATCAAATGGGTTTGGATTTGCAACATAAATTCCATATATATAATTCAATTGAAATATATATGTGCGGGCTCTCCTGTTGTGGGCCACATGAATGAATTAGTTAGACACATTAAACAACGGCCATCGGATGTGGGTGAGTAAAACTGAGGAAAGATCTGAGACGTTCATTTTGATGAATGCAAGTTTTTGGGGACGTTTTGCTGGGTGCACGAACATTGGGCCATCTCTAATGAGGTGCATTATTTAGGATGGGCGTAGAAAAAATTGCTTAGGTGCATTATAAAGGGGTATAGATATTGATGGCTATAGCATTTCAAGCTTCATTTGTAAAGACGAAAGAACCATATTATTGAGATTAAGACCCGGTTATCAGGAGAGTTAGCTAGCGAACTACGTACTATGATACATGCAAAAGTGTTAACCTTTTTCTTCTTGATGCATGCGGCACGAAGAAAGGGATATTATCACACTAAGACATTGCCTTTATGCTAAGTGTAGTAGTTACATGAGGCAACTTAGACATTGATTTTATGCTTTTTCTTCAGAATTTCAGGTATTTTTTATCCTAGCTTAAAAAAGTATCTAAAATTCTGAAAAAAATATATTTTCTAAAGGAAGAAGATGGGGTTAGTTCAGGACAAGTGGATATATAGAGACCCTTTCCCCCAATGCAGGGATTTGCCAAAAATAAAAGATGAAGCTGTGTATATCTGTATATATGTTGCTTCACATTTATTGAGTATCTTCTATTATGTAAAGGAGACAGAAATGGAATAATGTCCTTTTGTACGTATACGTATACGATGACATTTCTGCATTGACCATACGCATTGAGATAAGGTTTGAATGATGTGGTCAAGCTAGGATATCTCTCGAGATAAGAGTTTGCATGATGTGCTCAAGGATATCTTGAGATAGAGCTTGCATGATGTGGTTCAAGGATATCGTACAAAATAAAACACATTACATTTGTCGAGGTCACATTGTATACATGATATATCACTACTACATAAAGGTTTATATAAGACGTCTCATCATAAACGGTTTGTTATAGACGATTTTGCATCACGACCGTCACAAGTTACATGATGGACTAAGAACCGTCTGTAATAAATCAATATCACATACGGTTCTATCTAATAACCGTCTGTAATAATTCACAGACAGTTCTTAGATAGAATCGTCTGTGATATTGGCTTATTACAGACGATTCTTTAATATAACCGTATGTGATAACACTCTTAGTATATAACTAGGTCGTTCACATAGATCGTTCAGTTACCAACTCCAGCGCTCAAAACCTAGCCGACGCAAAAGCTAGCGCGTGGGGAGGCTAGGCTAGGGCTAGGGTGGAGGGAGGCCGGCATGGGGAGGCTAGGGCTAGGGCGCGGGTGGTGGAGGTGGACGGTGGCAAAGGCTAGGATGGAGGCGGACGGTGGCATGGGTTAGGGCTAGGGTGGCACGGCAAAGAGACAAGGGCATGGTGCGGCAAAGAGAGAAGGTCAGGAAACCCTAAAAATACAGAGGATGTAACTCTCTGTACTTATTTTCTAAAAATAAATATTCCTCCTTCATCATATACAGTTTTAGCCAAAAACCGTCGGTGATGTGCCCGAGAATCATCATTGACTGTTTTTATAAAAAATCGTCTATGATAAGGTGAAAACCGTCAGTGACGAGGGATCTAATATAGTAATACAACAAATTTAATACAGATGCGATACTCCCGGCAACCCATACGTGTACGTGATCACATCATTTCATTTGGAAAAGATCGTACTCGTACGTGGCCCACCTCTCCACACGGTCCCGGTTCAACCATAAAGCAGGTAGAAACCCAAGCTCAGCGAAGTAGCGAAGCGAACAACCATGCAACCGATACCTGCCCCAAGTCCAACCACTCGTGCGAACAGTTCCACTCGCAACATTATTATACTCCATCACGTGTGCGCATGCATACAGATTGATACAAGTATTGGAAAAGATATCGTGAGTTCTGCATCGAAATATAATTCACCCTCGCGATCCATCTATTTGGCAAACCCCATATGCATGTTCCCGATCGAGGCGAACCCATTAATCCAACAGTGAAAAAAAAGTTTTTTTTTCCATGCACATACACATCGATTATCGAAAGTTGTAGAGTACAATCAATCAATCTTCACGTACAGAGAGAGACGTACGTACGCACGTACACCTCATTAAACGATCGAATCAGGGAGAAGAAACGCTCGAAATCGATGGACAGTTTGTGCCATGTCGCGGACGGTGGATCGAGGCAGGTGCGCCTTCGAAATTAGTGGGTGGCGACGAGGTGCGCGCCGCGGACGGCGAGCGCGGCGAGCGGGCCGATGGAGAGGGAGTTGATGTAGGTGCAGGGCTCGGTGTAGGAGGAGGCGTTGCGCTTGTCGGTGAAGTTGTCGGCGCCGTCAGGCCCGCCCACGATGGCACCGGTGAGCTCGTTGGGGTTGGGCCGGTCGGGCGCGAACCAGTCGATGAAGCTCATGCCGCAGTTCACCTCGGTGCCGGGCGGGAGCACGGGCGTGGACGCGCCGCGGTGGTGCGGCTGCGTGGGCGGGTTGACGCCGAAGCCAACCACGTAGGAGCGGCCCCGCGGGTTGGCGCCCAGCAGGTAGTCCATCTGCTGCTTGGCGAACTCCCTCAGCCGCGCGGGCGCCACCCGCGTGCTACCGCACATGACCGCCTGGTTGGTGCGGAGCAGGATGTCGCTGTACGCGACGAAGAGGAAGGCCGTGCTGGTCACGTACTGCGTGTTGGCGCCGTCGCGGAGGTGGATCATGCCGCCCGGGGTGATGAACACCTGGTGGAACGCCGTATCCGGCAGCACGGCGCACACGAAGTTGTCCGCCTGCGTCTTGAAGCTCTGCAGCCCGCCGTTGGACGTCATGTTCAGCTCCGCCAGCAGCACCTGCGCGCCGGGGAACTTGAGGTCCCAGCTGAACTCGGCCACACTCGACGAGATGGCCTCGTGCGAGATGAAGTCGGCGTACACCTGCCGCTTCGTCGCCAGGTACAGCCATGTCGCGGCCCACAAGAGCTCGTCCTGCGTATATGTATTGCCACGTACGGACGTGTCAGCCCCTGAACTAACAAGAGCACTGCCACTAACACAATCGAACATGATGACTTGCATTACATCGAAGAAATTGCGAACGTACATTGTAGCCAGAGTAGGAGCAGTAGAAGGGGCATTCGCCGTCGTAGCTTCCCTTGTGGTTCTTGCCAAACTGGAACAGCTGATGAGTGCAAGAAAAGAAAATGTTGTTTCGCTCATGCAGATGCAACACGTGGAATGTGAGGGGAGCATGCATGCATGATATTGTAGTACGAGCTCCTAGCTAGCTAGTATGTGTTACCAGCTTGGCCTTGTTGAGGAGACGACGAGAGTAGGTCTTGTCGATGTTCCGGAAGACCAGAGAGGAGGCGGCCATGGCGGCGGCGGTCTCGGCGGCGATCTCCGTCCCGGGCGTCTTCTCGTTGATCTCGTAGAGCGTCCGCGGCGTCTTCATGTTCTCCGGCCGTACCCAGCACTGGTGGTCCAAGTTGGGGTCGCCGACCTGCAAACAGAACGATTTCATTTCCGGCAAAAAAAACAACAACAAATCAACGGTTTCCATTTCGTGCTGATCGATTGGCGATTTGGCGTTGCTTTGCTCCTAAAAATGCCGAGGATTAAGGCTCACCTGAACCCACAAGCGGTTCTTTCTCGCGGCGGCCTTGAGGAAGTAATCAGTGCCCCACCTGATCGCGGCGTACACGTTCTCCAGCTCGCCCGCCGACTGCAGCTCGGGCTTGAACGCCAGCGCCGTCCACGCGAGGGTGGTCACCGTGAACGCCAGGGGAAGGCCGTACTTGACGTTGTCGCCGGCGTCATAGTATCCACCGGTGAGATCCACCTGGTCGACCAGACAAACATGTCACGTATATGTGTATCGATCTCCTCGCCTGTTTTAATGATCAGATGCTTCTTTTTACTAGTTACTAGTATAGTGCCTGTGCTAACGCTACGACGGCAGTACACCCGCTTATCAATTAAATGAGAAGATAAGTATGAATACAACATTTAATAATAAAAGAGAAATTTAGAATTTTAAATGAATTTAGAAAGAAAAATGGAACTAAATGGAGGTCGAATGGGCGAAAACGAGCTCCCAAAAGATTTTAAATCAAGAAATAGAAAGAAAAAAGAATTTTCTGATTTTAGATTATTTTTTGTAGCTTCCACAGAGAGCACAGCGTGCTCTCGGGCTTGGCCAACCAGCGCAAGGGAGGGAAGGCCGGGGTGGCCACTGGTCATGATGGATCTAAGACTGGTGCGACGAGATCGCCGACCGGGCGCGCTGAGGAGGAGTCACGGTTGCGGTGAATTTCGACGGGAAAGATGACGGTGATGGCTTGGGTTACTTCCAAAATCCGGCGATCTTTACAAGAGGGAGCACTTGAGGATTTACGCAATGCGATGGGATGGAGGGGAGCTCGCCGACTTTTATAGCCCCGAAACAAGCATATTTATGGAAACCATAATTTGGGATCAAATCAGATTGGGAGAAAATTTTGGCAATAGAACACGAAATTTGGGGAATTAACACCATAGATGGAAAGAGGAGATTTGGTGCGGGATTGATGGAGCTTTGGAGCTTCTTTCTTGCTTTAATGGAGGAGGGAAGAGAAGAAGCTTCTCCAGTGCTGGGCTGACTAGAAGAAGTTCTGGTGAGTTGCCTTCATTTTTAAAATATAGAAGGATTTTGAAAAGATAACACATTAGGTTAAAAATTCTAGAAAAATTATCAAAAAACTTTCGATTATTTTGTACTTAATAAAATTATTTTCAAAAAAATTAAATTATAATTTGTCGAGAGCACGACGGCCGCGAGGTCGCCGACCAAGAACCTCGCCGTCGGCAAAAAGCCACCGATGACGACCGTAGAGCCATTGCGGACTGCGTTCTCCTACCGCTATTGTCCCATCTCGGTTTTCTTTTCCCAAAGACGTAATGTATGGTCCTTTCCTTTTCCAGACGTTTGTTTCATTTTCCTTGATTCCAAGACGTTTGTTTCTTTTCCTTATTGAAAAAATTAAGCAAAGACTCACTGCACCGTTGGTTCCTTAGATAAAAAATAAAAACAAAAATTCAGCGCTTTCCGTGCGCTGAAATTAGGCTCTATGGGGCTAGATCCGTAAAAAAGTCTCGAGAAGGGTCATATTCGGAAAAAAATACGATCACAATGTCAGGACAATAAAAAATTCAAGTATTGTTTCCTTGCATGCGGATCCTCCCTGTTTATTTTCTTGTTTGATTCACCCTTCTTCCAAATATGTAGTACATACAATTTTGACCAGTAAAAAAATTCAAGTCTGGTTTCCTTGCATGCGGATCCTCCTTATTTATTTCCTTATTTGATTCGCTCTCCTTCCAAATATGTAGGTGGGGAGGTCTGTTGTGGGCCACAGGGATGATTAGACACACTAAATAATGGCCATCGGATGTGGGTGAGTAAAACTGAGGAAAGATCTGAGACGTTCATTTTGATGAATGCAAGTTTCTGGAGACGTTTTGTTTGGTTCACGAACATTAGGTCATCTCTAATGAGGTGCATTATTTAGTGTGGACGTAGCAAAAATTAATTAGGTGCATTATAAAGGGGTATAGATGCGTGCAAATCATTCGTGTCACTCATGCATGTCGATCGCATGCACATATAGATATACAGATGATTCCCCCTTTGTAATTTTGTACCTTTGATTGGGCACTAAACAGTTTGACTGTAATCACAAGAGGAAAGAAAAGGTGATAAATCAAATTGGTCGGTCATCCTTGATTACATTCATTATTTCAGTAATGATATATACGGTACGTGACAGAATTAATCATGCATGCTACAATTAAAATGGCAGTTACAGCTAGGCCCAAATTAATTCGTTCTTATATTTACAGAGTTCAGATGGATTGTCCATTGTTCAATCCAAACAAATTTCAACATTAATTTTCAGCGGACGCCGTGCGCGTGAAAATTTTTCAGCGGTGTTCAACCGCTGGATTCCGACGATTTTCAACGGTTGGGCACCGCTGGAAAATGTTTTGATTTCTTTTTACTTTTGTAATTTCCAGTAAACCGGAAAATAAAAAAAAATATAAAAAAATCAGCGGTGCCCAACCTCTGGATTTCGGCGAATTCTAGCGGACCGGAAAAAAAAAATTTCAGCGGTGTCCAACCGCTGGAATCCAGCGATTTGGGACCGCTGGAAAATTTTCGAGCTAAAAAAAATCCAACGGTTCCGGTCCGCTGGTTTTTACTGTATAGCGGCAGCAAAACAAAAACACACGGAGACGTACATTGGCGAGCTTGCCGTCGTCGAGGCCGGAGTCGCCGCGCCACTTGATGCGGTTGTTGGCCGGCAGCTTCCCGGAGCGCTGCGCCTCGAGGAACATGATCGACTTGGTCAGGGCATCCTTGTAGTTGAACGAGGCCGCGCCGCCGGCCAGCGCCGGCAGGACGTCGCCGGAGAGGACCAGCGCCGCGAGGATCAGGGCGACATGGACGCGCATGCCGCTCGGGGATTGCTTCATGGCGGGCGCGTGAGGGGGAGACGCCAGCCAATGCAGGGGGCGATCGAGGAGCGCGAGCCGAGGCCCCGGGGGGTACGGAAATACGGACAATGTGGCCGTGGAGGGAAAGGAAGGCCTGCACATGTATTTAGGAGGCAGCAGGGAGGTTGCAAAGTGTTTGGCTCAGAACGTTTTCAGTTTCAGGATCATCAGGGAATGTACGTAGGTGGTGGGCTGGGCTCGTAGTTGTCATGCATGTTTTGCTTAGGTGAGTATTATTCTTGATGTAGGGCCTGTTTAGTAGAAGCTCTAGATCTCAGCTTCACTTGAAATCTGAAATTTGTAGGCTAAAATAAAGTGAATTAAGTTTATATTTTTGGTCTAAAATAAAAATAAAATGATCCATCTAAACACTCTTAATGTACTTACAGCTCCAGCTCCACGGATCTGGTGATACCTAGCTCCACCAAATCTACAGATCTGATGGAGTTAGAGCTCTACTAAACACACATGTAGTGTATCTTCTTGATTACAGTGTTAATGTAGTACCAAAACTTTTCATTCCCAGGCTTTGCATGCTGTGAATAATGACTTGTTTAATGGAGTGAACACCTAACTGACGAAACAGATTAAATTTTGCAAAACTAAACATATTTATTTTTGGCATAACTAGAAGAAAACTACATAATTCGGTTTGCATTTCATACAACTACACATATTTTGGCATGGTGTTTCAATAAGCCCTACACGCATCAAATGTCACTAAAGGCAACAAAGTCCAGCACGTGGGAGTGTGGAACCCATATGAGTAGCTTTCTCATAGTTATGCTAAAATATGTACAGTTTTACGAAATTTACTCAATGTAATATAATTACCAACAAAATCATGTCATCTCCAAATCTCTTGTGAAGAAAAATATTAAATTGCTCATTTTGGAAAGTCGCACAAGATTTTGAAAAAAAAATGGGTATAATGTTTTCCCTTGTATTTTATAGCCTTGTTTCTAAGGCTCATGTACGAAGGGTACAATGCTATCACCTTTCGTCTAATTAAACATTTAAACTGTTGTATGGGAATATATAAAGTGCAGGATGACAACCAGTGGTGGTCATACATAGAAGTAAACTTGGTGATTTTGCTACTTGTCGACGATCGGGACCGTCGACCGCAAAGAAAGAGGGGGAAGGATCGTACAGAGGGCAAAGCCCAGAGCTTCGTTCGTTCGGGTGGTACCCTCGGCGGGCGCACTAAGCAGGGGAACCTGTGCAACCAAACAGGAGACACAAGGTTTATACTGGTTCGGCCGAACCCCTACTCCGGTTCGTGTGGTGGCGTTGTATTCCCTTTAGTACAGATGACTGTACCAAGTTTACAAGCGAGAGTGCTAATAGCTTAGCGAGATGGGTTCGATCCCCCTCCTACGGGGGTTCCTGCCTCCTTTTATACAGAAGGAAGGGGCAGGTTACATCGAGAGTTGGGAGAGGACGAGGTGACCTACACTAGGAGCTTTGGTCCTTCGTTCTGCTGACTGATCACCGCTCGTCTTGCCCATGCTGGGTCGGTAGTCTAGTTGGCTAGGGCGGTTAGGTATTTCCCCGGGAAACGGCGTACCTACCCTCTGCGAACCTTACGAGTGTTGACGTTGCTGCGCATGACGTGGGTGTTGTCTCGGGAGAGAGCGTGTCTTCGTACTGTATGTGACCGGCTGATGGGACTGGGAGCATGACTTCGGCAGTCATTAAACCATCTTGGGAGATGGTCACTGCTCTCGTATAGTCACCGATTGACCCCATCCAGTAGGCTTTGCACGTGGGCGGGGTTGTCTTGGCGGTGGAGGCTTTGACACGCGGGAGCCCTTGGCGAGGTTGCCTTGGCTTGGTCGGTGGTCGGGGCCCGCTTGGTCGGAGTCGGGACCCGCCCCGCGGAGGTCGGGAGCCCGCCCGCCAGTCGGGAAGAGCTTCGGAGAGGTCCGCCAGTCGGGAAGAGCTCGAGAGGTCCCCGATGGCCTCTTGAGACCTTTGGTCGGATCCCGATGTAACGATCGCTTTCGGCGCCTGGCGGTAGATCGAGACGTCTGCCTAGGCTTAGGAGCGATCCCTCGGGCACAGAGGGGGAACGGACACGTGTCAGGGGGACGCGCGCCAGGCTGTCCGATCCCCGACAACCAGCCCCCGAGGCTCAAGAAGCGGTCTGAGACTCTAGGCGCTCTTGAGTCTGATGTCTTGTTTGAAGAGGGATTCCCCCATCGGGACACATACTTGGACTTCGCCATTTTGTTTTCCCGGACGGGCCGGGAAGCCTGGGGCCTCGTGGGCGGGAAGTTGAAGGAATGGGGTGCAGAGGATGCGTGGAGGATGCGCCCGTGACGGGGTTTTGAAAGGCCCCGACGTTTGACCCGCCCGGGCTACGAGCGCCTTTTGAGGTGATGGTGATGTCGGTAGATGAGGCGTATTTTAAAACCAGGGGGGTCTCACCCTTTAGGATTTCACTTCCCGTTTCTCGTGCTCTTGCCTTCTTCCTCCTCGTCCCTCTGCGTCAACGCCTTCTAGCCCTTGGTTGCGACCCCGCTCTCTCCCCTCCCTTTTGACCTTGATTCTATGGCGAAGTTTGGGAGGAGCACACTCACCGCAGAACGGATGAGGGAGATGGAGTCTTTGGGGCTTCTGGACCCGTTCTCCTGGCGGTTTCCTTCCGGGGAGAAAGTGCCGCGACCTCGGGACGACGAGATCGTGAGCACGGAGCAGTACATGCTCTTTGGGCTGCGGACCCCGGAAAGTGACTTCTTAGGCTGCGGTCCTGCGCGAGGCGAGATCGAGCTCGTGAACTTGGTGCCAAACTCCTCCTTCTCCTTCTTTTGCACATCTTTGCGAGGGTTCTTGGGCGTGCTCCCTACCCTCGCTTTTCTTCGTTTTACTCCTTGTCCCGCACCGCAAAGACCCGTCGTCGAGTGCCTCTATTTTCAGTGCAGGCGGCAGACTCCTTGCACCTTTCTCCAAATCCCGACCGGGACTCGCTCGGCCGTGGGGAGAAGTGGTTTTATTTAAAGAAGGGCGAGGAGGCGGGCTTGCTTATAACGGCGTCGCGGTCGAAGGAAGCGGAGACCCCGAGCACGAGGACTCGGTGGGCGACAGAAGTGGCGCCTTCATCCACACATGCGCCATGCGGGCTTGAAGGGGCGACGGTCGTTCGACTACTGCGAATCGGGTGCTCCTCTACGGAGGAGGTTGCACCCTTTCTTTGAAATCACCGGAGGTGCGGCGCCACCGGGAAAGTCACGAGGTAAGTGTCGTCCGATCTCGGATCCTTCGGACCTTGGTCGGAGTTCTCTTATCTCTCGACGCTTTATTCACGATCTCGCAAAGACCGAGGTCGGCATGGGTCGCTTCGAGGATGCAGGAGATCTTCGGGAAGGCCGCCAACTCCTTCGACCTCGGCGGCAACGTCCCCAAGAACATCTTGGGGCGTAGCAGCGAGGTAAAAGCCTTTCACCTTGGTCCTTACTTTGGGCGCTCGGACTCGGATGCTTATTGTGGCGAGCTCGTGTAGGCAACCAAAGAGCTCTGGGGTACGGCCAAGCAGTTGCTACCGTTTCCTGGCCCAAACAAAGGCAAGAAGGGGGGCAAGAAGCCGGCTCTCGACGCTCCAAAGCAAATCGCCAAGAAGCCCCACGTCGAGTGGGGCGACCGGGTCGTGGTGAGTTTAGACCCCCCGAGCTCAGGGGTACCCGGGTTCGAGCTTGGTTCCATCGGGCCAGCTTTTTTCTTTTTCTTCTTTTTTGGTTCACCCACTAACCCTCGCTTTTGCCAGCAACAAGAGGCGGCTTCGGCCGCGAGAGCCCTGCACGTGACGAGCAACAGTTCCGCAACAAGCTCCCGAGGAAGCCCTCCCGCCACGCCGAGGAGCGGTCACGCCTGTATGGCCTCCGTACATTTTTCGTCATCCCACCCGTCGCGGCTTTCGGCGTCAGAGGGGTACCGACCTTTCCTGTGGTCCAGGGCGAGGCCGGGGAGGAGGATTATGAGGACGATTACCGCCTCGTGGCGCGACCCAGGATGCGGCAGATGCTGCTTGCCGCGTCCTCCGAGGAGGACGAAGCGGCCGAGGGAGGGTTGGTTGAAAGAGCCACGACCAAGGGCGTCGTGATTGGGAGTCTTCTTGCCGGAGCACCGTAGCGAAGGGCGCGATGAGGGTGGAGTCGTCGTTGCGCCCCGGGGGGCGTCCCGGTGGAGTCCTCGAAAGCGGAGAGCGAATCGCCCCGGGGGCGATAAAGAAGGCGAGGTTGCCACGCGTCCGTTCGGCGCGGTAAGTTCCCGTTCTTAACCGTGGTGGTGGGGCCGGTCGAGCATCTTTGATAATTTGCCGCGTGCAGCTCATATACCGGGGCGGTCGTGGCTCGGTCCATCGTCGACCCGATGCCTCCGACCAGGGCGCTTTCGGTTGTTGAGCCCGTGATCGAGGGCGGCGTTGTCGCCGTGCCCCGGGTGGGGCCATCCACCTTTGGCAAGCCGAGGACCCTCCCCGCAATCGAGGCGGCGGGGTCGTCGAGCCATCTGCCGCCGAAGGTCCGGCCGCCGCGCGTGGCGGGCGGATCCCCTAGTCGCCGGGGTGTGCCGTTGCCATAGCGGCGGCGAGGCCGCCGGACGAATCGCTGGGTGTATTGCCCCGAGATTCTGATGGTGTTGTCGACTTGTCTTCGCTGGAAGACCGGCTAGTGGAGGTAAGATCGATCGTGGCGTCAGCTCCTCCTTCCCTCCCTTTTCTTAGTGATCATGGCGGGTTTTTTCTTTGCCTTCGCAGGGTCTGCGGCTGGTTTCCCGGGGGTACAACATTGCGCGCGAACATGTGCTCGCCTTCCGGCCCTTATGCGGTGCCCTCGAGGCCAATCAGAGGGACATCGCCGAGCTAAAAGCCGCCGTGTCGCGCGGTCAAGAGGGAATCTCGCGCCTGAGGGAGGCCCAGGCCCTCGAGCTCGCGCGGCCGCCGAGGCCGAGCGGGGCGTGGCCCAGAGATATACACCATAGCGCTCTGAAGCCATCAAGGGGAGCGGAGGAGGCGGAGGAGATCCTTGCACGGTCCGTCGAGAGGCGCAGGGCGTCTTTGACGAGGCCGCGCGAGCGCGTCGACGGAGATCCAGCGCCTCAAGCTCGAGATCTTGGCCTTCGCCGAGGCGAAGTCGCGACGGCGAGGGCCCTCCTCCGAGCTTCGAGGCCATGGCCGAGCTCGAGAAGACGATCGCGGGGTTGGAGGCGAGGCCACGGAGCGAAACCAAGGTGGCCGAGGCCGAGGCCAGAATGCTAGTCTTGAGAGAAGCTGGCGCAGTGGCTCGAGGTGGGAAAGACGCTTGGCCCGGCTCCAAGGCGGCCGCGGCCGGATTGACAAGGCGAATCAGAGGTCCTCGTGACTGCGGCGGAGGGTTTCCACCTTGAGCGGAAAAACTACTTGAGACATGTCTCTGTAAACTTTAGAGTTAGCAGATGGGTCAGGGTGAAAGATTCCCCCTTGTAAAGATAAAACAACTTTATGCTAAGCTTTATAGAGTTGTGTTTTTGAAGAACTTAGCTTATTTGTCGGTCTGCGTGCGCCGGCTGCGTACTTTGTGCGGGCTATTTCTTGGAAGGTCGAGCGAAGATGGATACGTGGCGTGTGGCGAGCACGTTCTGCGGACCTTCGCAGCGAGGCCTACCGCCTTTTGCCCGAATTACCAGTTTAGGCCGTGAGCCGCCTCGATGCACGATGTTGATTCAAGCGAGGCCTCGCAAAATCACTCGGGCGAGTGCACGACTCGGGTTGACATGTCTCGATAATTTGGTGCGGAAATAAGTCGACTTGTTGCGAAAGCGACTTATTGCGGCCGAGATCATCCCGGTGGTAATCTTAGGGTCGCGGCCTCCGGTCCGAAATGTCATCGGCCCGGGCTTCTTGAGGGCGTCCACGGTCGGTAACACGGGAATAGCCGATTTACTCGATAAGGATCGTTTCTCGCGCCTCCGAGCCCGGAAGCGCGTCGGGCTCGGGACACCGCATCCACGAGGCGAACCCGAGAACGTGGTCCCCACCGAGGCCTCGCTGGCAAGACACGTGTTTGGGCACAACTCGGACTAGTCGGCTGGAATAGCTCGGTGGACATTTTTGGCCTTGGTTCGACTCGCGAGCTCGGGAATGCATCGAGCTCGGCAAGACCCCTCGAGGGCGGTTTAAAGATTCGAACACGCCACCCGGCCCGGGAAAGGTCGGCTTAGAACGACAGAGTCATCCCGGTGGTGAATCCCAAGCTGCGACCTCCGAGCCCGGAAAAGTCATCGGGCTTGGCGCCTCTCGAGAACGTTCAATGGTTGGCGGACGGGGATGGCCGACTTACCCGATAACGATCGCCTTCTGCGGCCCCGATCACAGGAATGCCGGGCCCGCGTTATTCATCCCCGGCGAACCTAGAGAACGTGACCCTAGGCGCCGCAAGAAAGAACACGCATGGGCGCCCGAGGCGAGCCCGCGTGGCCTTATGGTTGCCCTTATAGCCACGCCGCGAGGTCGCCGCCGAGGCGCCCTAAGAAGAATTTACTGGTTAAAGGATGGGCGAGGCGCGCGTTCGGGGCCTTTAAGATGGCGCGACCTTCGACCGAAGGGATCTGCAACTTAGGGTCGTGACGGAACACCAACCCTTCTACAAATCGAAAGAGATTAGCACGGAAATCGGAAGAAAACTTTACTATGGCCACGAACCTGGGCCGGACCAGGGGATGGCAACACGAGAGCCTCGGGCATGCCCCGAGGCGCCAGAATTCAGAATACAGGAACGAACACAGCAACAAAGAAAGAGGCACCTTAACTTAATGAAGGGTGAAAGAGGAGCGCTAGACGTAGAACTTCCGGAGCTGGCCTACGTTCCACGAGCTTGCGAACTCCCTGCCATCGGGGACCGCCAGACGGTAAGCCCCCGCGCGGCTTGTTGAGACGACTCTGAAGGGGCCCTCCCACAGCGGGGACAGCTTGTTGGTGTGGGAGCGATCTTGGATCCGTCGTAGGACCAGGTCCCCGACGCGGAAGCCCCTGGGTCGGACGGCTTGGGCAGCATGTTTGCGGAGATCTTGCAGGTAGCGCGAAGCTTGAAGCCGTGACACCTCACTTCTTTCGCCAAGGCAAGGTCGAGGGACCGCTCTGCTCGAGTCGACATGGTCGGCCGAGCTCGTCCTAGTGGAATGGAGCGCGACCTCGGGCGGCGGGGCGACCTCGGCCCCAAGACGAGTGGAAAGGGCTTGCCCCGTTGCGACCGGGTCGAGGTGCGACGAGACCAAAGGATCGCGGGAGCTCATCCACCCATGCCCGGCGGCGGCGATCGAGCTCGTCAAGACTCGCTTGATCCCTTGGATGAGCTGCCCATTGGCGCTCGGCGCCCGTTGCTCTGGGGTGGCTCACCGAGGCATAGCGGACCTTGGTCCCCATATTCGCGCCGAACTCTTGGAGCGGCTCATACCGGTGAAGCTGCGTTAGTTGTCGGTGATGATCTCGCAGGGACTCGTACCTCGTGACCACGAAGGAACGGAAGAACTTTACCGCAGCCTTGGCGGTGATAGCGGAGACCGGTTCTGCTTCGATCCATTTTGAAAAGGTGTCGATCGCCACAAATAGGAACTTCTTCCCCCCGACCGACCTCGGGAAGGGACCGAGAATGTCGAGGCCCCACATCGAGAATGGCCAGGCGAGGGGAATGGTCTGCAGGGCGTAGGCCGGTTGCCTCGCCTTCGGGCATGAAACCGACAGATCGGCAAGAACGAACGATACAGGCATCTTCGGCGTCGTTGGCGGTAAAACCCATCTGAAGGCCTTCCGACCATAGTCCGAAAGAGGAGTGAGCGCCGCATGTGCCGGAGTGTATGTCGTTAGGCGGTATTTACCTTCTTACGAGTGATGCATTTTGACGAGCGCCCAAAGCCCTCGACGGTGGAGCTGCCCGCCGACGAAGCTGTCTGAGCCCATACGTCGCGGAGCCCGCTCCTTTCGGCGAGTGGCGGGAGCTCCCTTGGTCGAGGAACTTGATGAATGGATCCATCCACGTCGGAGCGTTTTGAGGAAGGCCACCGGTCTTCGGTCGGCGACGGACGGTGTGGCCAAGGTTTCAGGATGGCGTCCGGCGGGAGCTCGTCGGCCGGATGATCCGAGCACAGACAGGAGATCGGCGGTGGAATTGTCTTTCCTTGGTACGTCTTTGGATCCTCGGGTTCGGAACCATCTCTCCATCTTGCGTACCTCGGCGAGGTATTTGGCCATCGAGGCTCGAACACGGTAGACTTTGTTGTGCAGTTGACGACGAGCCGAGTCTCCTTTCATGATTAGGCGGCGGATGCCCAGGGACTTGCAGGCTCGGAGGCCGACCAAGAGGGCCTCGTATTCCGCCGCATTATTGGTAGCGGAAAGCCGAAGCGGACCACATATCGCAAGTGGTCACCTTGAGGGGTGATGAGGAGAACGCCAGGAGCCCCTGAGCGCTCAAAGGATCTTGATCCGTCGAAGAACATAGTCCATGGGTCCTCGGCTTCGACCTCGGGCTCGAGCGCGAGCTCGCGGTCGCTCGGCCACGAAATCTGCCGGCGCTTTGTGATTTGATGGCGGTGCGGGCCGTGAAGCGGAGGTTGAACTCGGCCGGCTCCATGGCCCATTTGGCACGCGACCTCGGCCGGGGTTTACGAGATTTCCGGCGGAGGCCACTCGGGACAACCACCGCATGTGCTTGGAAGTAGTGTCGAGCTTCGCGAGGCCATGAAGAGTGCGTGAGGAGTTTACGGACCTAGGGATAAGCGCTCCTTCGCCCGTGGAGTGCTTCGCTGCGTAGTAGATCGGTGCTGCCGCCTACCGGTTCGGCTACGGGACCTTGGCCGACGGCACGGGTCACGGCGCGAGGTAAAGTAGCGACACTCTCCTGTTGTGGAGTTGTCGCCAGGGAGTACGCGAGGTACGTCTTGAGCTCGTCGAAGACCGCTGGGCTTCGGGGTCCACTCGAAACCCTTATGATCAGCGAGATCTTAAAGAAAGCGGCCGCGCGCGAACCGGAAATGTTGCGGTGAGGGTGACGATGCGACCGGTGAGGCTCGCACTTGTTTCCGAGGTCGGAGTGGTCATCGCTCGATCGCCTCGATCTTCTCAGGTTCGGGCCACGCCGACTTCCGATCATGTAGCCGAGTACTTTTAGGAGGTCGTGCCAAGACGCATTTTTGGGGTTGAGCTTGATGTCGAACCTGTTCGGGTTGGCGAAGGTCTCGGCGGTCGTTGGCGTGGTTAGCCTTAGAGGGCTCTTGGCGATGATGTCGTCGGCGTACACCTCGAGGTTCCGGCCGTCCGCGGGTCGAAGGCTTTGGCCATTAACCGCATTGAGCGTGGCACCGCATTGCGGAGGCCGAGCGACATGGTCGTGTAGCGAATGTTCCAAACGGCGTGATGAAGGCGGTCTTGTCTTCGTCTTCGCGGCGAGCTTGATCCGTGGTACCGGAGTAAGCGTCGAGAAAACTCAACATCTCGGCGTTGGCGGTGGAGTCCACAACTGGTCTATGCGGGGGCGGGAAGTTATCTTTGTGGCATGCGGCGTTCAAGCCCGTGTGGTCGACACACATTCGCCACTTCGCCCTTCTTCATGCGATCACGAGGTTGGCGACCATTCGGAGTAGTTGACCTCGCGAATGAAGCCGCCTTAAGGAGCTTGTCGAGGTGCTCCGATTATCGCCGCCTTCTCGTAAGAGAAGCGCCGAGCTTCGCGCACGCAGTGCAGCCGAGCTTTGTTTGCGATTTGTGCTTGATCACCTCCGTGGGACCCGGGCATGTCCGTCGGTTCCCATGCGAAAATGGTTTTGTTATCTCGGAGGAAGGTGACGAGCTCGTCTTCCTATTTGGGATCGAGCCGCGTAAATCTGAGCGCATTGCCGTGCCCCCTCCTCAAGATGCACGGCCTTGGTGGGCCGTTTATCGATAGCCGTCTTCCGACGGCGTCCCGGGGTGATCTCGGGGCCCGGTGGGCGATATGCGGCGGCGTCGGGCCTTTTCTCCGCAACCGTGTCTTTGCCTTAAGGTCGCCGCGGACCGTTATGACGCCCGGGCCTGGGAGCTTCACACCGATGCCCGTAGTGATTCGCGACCATGAACTTGACCAGGCGAGGCGCGAGGATGGCGTAGGGGAGATCGCCGTCCACGACCTCAAAGGTGATCGGCTCGGTGCGGAAGTTTCTGGAATCGCCGAAGGTGACGGGAGGACCACTTGCCCGGGGGTGGTCGAGCTCCCGACGACGATGCCAAGAAGGGATCACTATGTTCTTGATTTTCGAACGGGGTATTTGCATCCGGTCCAAGGTGCTGGCTAGGAGTAAGTTGAGGGAACTGCCCCCGTCGACTATGACCCGGCCAACGACAGCGTTGCTTATGGTCGAGGCGACGACCAGAGCAGTTTTGAAGTCTCGGGACATCCCCGGGGGGGCGTCGTCCCGGGAAAAGGTGATGGGGACGACGCCCCATCTGCAGGGTTGGTCGGCGGGCTTCCCGGCGGTGGCTTGATAGACGGTGCGCGCGGCGTCCTTCAGCTCGCGCCGAGATTGGTATGCGGAGGAACCACCAAAGATCATGTCCACACGGCGGTCGCCCTGTTGGAATTCCAGGTCAGGGCCAGCTTGGGCCTGGCCAGCGTTGATTCCTCCTGGCCGTTCATCGCCTTTTTGTAGCGCGGGCATTTCCCGATCCCCTTATAAAGGCGTCGGCGAACGACCATGTCCTGCGACCGCGGAGTCATGGCCGTGGATCTTGTGGAGCAGGCAAAACTTGTTGGCGTCGGCGGGTTGTTCCTCGTTGCCCCAAGCTCGGATGTTCGCGTGGAGGGGGTCCCACCGACCTTGCCCCGGTTGGGGTCGGCGCGGCGCCTGCTGCGGTCGCGGATGGTTCTGCTGAGGCCGGGGCGTGGTCGGTCGGCCGCGCGTCAGTCCCGCCTTCACGTTTGTCGTCGGCCGTGGCGACTAAGCGGGCCGGCGCCCTCGACGCCGCGGTCTTTTCCCGCCTTTTGTCGCGTGGGCGGGTCTCCTTCCTTAGCGTCGGATGGCCTCGTTTCGCCGGCGGCGGCAAAGCTGCCCGGTCATAGTCATGCTTCCAGTGAGACGGCATCGTCGCGTCCGCGTTCGCTTCGATCATGCGGAATAGTTTGTCGACGGTGAGTCTTGTGGCAATCTCGAGGTCCTCCGTAAGGCGTGTCTCGGACGCCAAACTTGAAAACCTTGATGGCGGTTTCGTCGAAACATTCGGGATCGAGTTTCGTGGCGGTGAACCGCGCACGAAGTCCCGCAGATGTTCCCCTTTCCACTGGATAACACGGTCGAGTCCCTCTCCGCCAGGCGTTCGTAGCAACTCGGAAGTTGGAGTGGAGAGCGCTCCTCGGTGGCGCCACGGCCAGAAAGCAGCCGACGCGCTGGTTGAAGAACCAGTGCGGCGGCGCCCGTCGAGCGGTGGGGAGGTAGTTGGCCATCACGACCTCGTCCTCCGCGCCGGGATCGCGGTGGAGTAGATGGAGAGGAATTCGCGGGATTCTTGGTCCCGTCGAACCGCTCCATCATCGCCGCCTAAGCCGGGCGCCGGCGCACCGACGGAGATCGCCGAGTACGCCGGCGATCATGGGCGGAAGGTCACTGCTTCTTCCGCTAGCATCGAGTCGTCACCCGGTAAGCGAGGAGAACTCGGCCGTGGCGCACCCGCGTCGGCCGTGATGGTCGGACGGAGCGCCATTGTGGTGGCGCCGCAAGCGGTTCTGGATCTTACATCGCCGAGTTGGGCGTCCGAGAGGACTTCGAAGTACCATTGTCCGGCGAAAGATCGTTATTACGCCCGGCGGCGACGGCGGCGAGCCACATGCCGCCCCTTCCGCCGGGAGGCGGTGAAGATGGCGTTAAGTGCGAGCAGGCGGGATCCTGCCGGTGAAGCGGCCGGTGATCATGTGACGAGGCCGTTGGCGTCACGGGCGAGACTCGAGCCGAGAGCTTGCTGCGGCCGGGTGACGCCGTCGGTCGCCTTGTTGAGCTCTTGGCGAGACCGTCGGAAGAGGGCCGAGCGGCCGAGCGGGTCGGCCATGACGGCGATGGCCCGCAGCGTTCTTGGGCAGCTCGCTCGTGCGGACGGGAGGCCGAACCGGCCGGATCGGGCGGGTCGTACCACGCCCCTCTCGCCGAATGGCGGCGATGGCTTGGTCGATGGCGACCTGGGAGAGCCGATGCGCCTCCCGAGGGGTTTCCGAGCCACCGTCATCCGCCCCAGGGGTTGCTTCACGTCCGTCGACCGCGAAGGCATGGCGTTCGCGGGGCGGCAAGGATGGCGAGAGCATGGATGTGGAGCCTTGGCACTCGGGGACAGCGTCCGAGCCCAAGCTCGTCGTTCGTGACATGCTGGTAGTGGAGCCGGAGGTGTTGAGCTGGCCAAGATGACGAACTTTGGACGAACGAAACTTTGGGCCCCACGGTGGGCGCCAGCTGTCGACGATCGGGACCGTCGACCGCAAAGAAAGAGGGGGAAGGATCGTACGGAGGGCAAGGCCCAGAGCTTCGTTCGTTCGAGTGGCACCCTCGGCGGGCGCACTAAGCAGGGGAACCTGTGCAACCAAACAGGAGACGCAAGGTTTATACTGGTTCGGGCCGAACCCCTACTCCAGTTCGTGTGGTGGCGTTGTATTCCCTTCAGTACAGATGACCGCACCAAGTTTACAAGCGAGAGTGCTAATGGCTTAGCGAGATGGGTTCGATCCCCCTCCTACGGGGGTTCCTGCCTCCTTTTATACGGAAGGAAGGAGCAGGTTACATTGAGAGTTGGGAGAGGACGAGGTGACCTACACTAGGAGCTTGGTCCTTTGTTACGCTAGCGATCACCGCCGTCTTGCCCATCTTTGGTCGGTAGTCTAGTTGGCGGGCGGTTAGGTATTTCCTCGGAAGCGGCGTACACGCCTCTGCGAACCTTACGAGTGTTGGCGTTGCTGCGCGCATGGCGTGGGTGTTGCCTCGGGAGAGCGTGTCTTCGTCTTGTATGTGGACCGGTGATGGGATGGGAGCATGACTTGGCGATCATTAAACCATCTTGGGAGATGGCCACCGCCTCGTATAGTCACTTCGATTGACCCATCCAGTGGGGCACGCGTGGTGATGGCGGTGGAGGCTTTGACACGCTGGCCCTTGGCGGGGTTGCCTTGGCTTGGTCGGTCGGGGACCCCGCCCACCACGGAGGTCGGGCCCGGCTTGGTCGTGGTCGGGGACCCGCCCCGCCGCGAGGTCGGGAGCCCGGCAGTGAGTCGGGGACCCGTCCATTGCGGAGGTCGGGAGCCCGGCCCGTCAGGTCGGGGAAGAGCTCGGAGAGGTCCGCCAGGTCGGGGAAGAGCTCGGAGAGGTCCCCGGTGGCCTCTTGAGACCTTTGGTCGGATCCCGACTGGTAACAGTCTGCTCGGCGCCCCGGGCCGGTAGATCGGAGACGTCTCTGCCTGGGCTTAGGAACAGTCCCCCGGGCACAGAGGGGGAACGGACACGTGTCAAGGGGACGCGCGCCAGGCTGTCCGATCCCCGACACTACTCATCCTATTCATGGTCTCTCTTTAGCAGTAGAAACTACAAAGTTGACACGAGCAAGGAAATCAAAACATGCTTCAGGACATTAGAAATGGCATGATGCGGCTCAAAACAGTCTGGAAAATGCCTCAGTATTCAGCAGTGCTTTCATGCGCTCCTAAATTGCATAAATATTAAATCAGCGGTTAGTAGTGGGCAGTTGCGCTTGCACCTATAAACTAATTGCACAGATCTTGAAACAACACTATTACTTTGTTCATAATGGAGTACTGGGTGGTTGCATATACAAATCTGTACTCTTCCTTTTTCCAGCATGGAAGCACCTCTCTGTAGTATTTCAACATAGGATGATGCCTAGGGTTTTAAAAACCGTTTGTGAAAAAAACCGTTCGAAATTCGAAAACCGCAAAAATCGTCAGAAACCGAAGAGTTAAAAAATAAAAAAAATTGGATTTTTTTTTAAAAAAGTCAAAACCGCTCGATTTTCACTGAAAACCAACCGACCAATTGAATGTTCCTTAAAGACGGTTTTCGAGCGACCAATTGAATGTTCCTTACAAACAGTTTTCGAGCGGTTTTCAACGCATAATTTTTTCTAATTTTTTTTTTATTTTTTTAATTAGACCGGTTTGCCGAGGGGTTTTGGATCTCGAACCGCAGCGGTAAGGTCAAAAACCGCGGTTTCCGAGCGATTTTCGTCTGTTTTTGAAACCCAGATGATGCCCCTTAGCATTGCTGTCCTTTTCTTATTCCCTTAAAATGGCAATTTGATCCGTAGACTGGCCTGGAAAGTCGAAGTCGTCTGAAACTCTTTTTCATCATCAGTACTTCTATGGACAGAAGTGCAAAAACACGTTGATAAACGAAAAAAGAAGTCCAAAAATGTTGTTTCATTACCAGTGTACATTCAGTATCGCTACTGTAACAAAACCTGCAAAGAGTAGCGTGCCACCCCTTGACTCGTTCTCACCAAAAGAAAACCCAGTAAGCAACACAGGTAAATTCTCTAGAAGCTAATTTACTGTTCTCATCACAGTAGATGTACAAGCGAGAACCCTATTCTATATTGATCTCACTAATATAGAGGTATAGATCATTTATATTCAGATTTGCTAAATGAGAAGGGCAGATCAGTAAAAAAAACAGTATGGCCATTTATCTAAATAAAGAAAGCTGGGGTCTCCACTTTATAGATGGGGGAAAGACGAATTCTCTTTTACAATTTCTAACTGAATCAATGTATACATGATACAGTGGCCAGGAAATAGCAAAAAGTCAATCCATATGAAAAGCATGGAGGCATTTGCGCAGGAGAAAGATGCTAAACCTCTGTGTGTGTTGCAAATTTTTCCTGTTTAGTTTACAGGTTACAGATCTATCACTATATCCTCTCATAGTTTCCTGTTTGTATATGCTCCTTCCCCCTGTATAGAAGAATGAAATAATTCCAACCTGTCTGGCATTTAACTCCTTTTCCCTAGCATCTTCTAATGAGTCCGCCCACATTCTGTGCAATGTCTTCTTTGGTTTCCATAGAAACAGGTGGGTCACCAATATACATATCGAAGAAAGCCCCTGTTCCGAATGTCAGGGTTTAATAAACAATGATTGCTCGGAATAATTCTGAAGCTTAAGAATTCTAGCTTTCAATGATCTATAATTCTGTAAGAAAATTTTCTGGAAATTGAAGTGAATGCATAATACACAATGTATTGACTTTAGAAAGCATACACTTACTGCAAAGATCTTTGCTCTGGACAGCCCCAATTTGTTTGCCATCAACTGCAGACAGATGTTCTTTGTCAAGATATGTTTTAGTGGAAAGAATTCAAAGCACCAGAAAGGATCAGTCATGTGGTACTAACTTTCAGTTATTAGCTGGCCATCAGATGTTTGATGGAAGTCAATCTTTGTACCCTGAAGTTATATAGACTTTAATATCTTACACCCAAAAGTACTGTTTTGTAGAGACCAGATGTAACATAGAAACTTACTGCTGGTATACGGATGTCTTCACTGAAATAAGAACCAAATGTCTTCAAGCAACGATAATCAGTATTAGGATTCATCTGGTTCGAGAAAGTAAACACAAAAAGCTCTGTTAAGCCTTATAGTTAGCAGTTAGCGAAGAATATTAAACTAGTTGCTGAATTAACAACAGGCTACCTTTTGCAATCGGAAGCAAAGGGACTTCTCAAATGCACTGAAAAGTATGTTAATACGAATAATTAACTTCAATCTTGCATAGATCATATCTTTTGAACCACAGATAAAAATAAGAATGTGTTATTGTAAGTGAATAAGAATACTTACTCTCGCACTGTGCCAATGCTAAGGCCATTGTAGCTAACCACCAACCTTACTGTCATATGAATATTTTCCCTGGACAAAAGGACAAGTATAATGCAAATAATATTAGCATCAGAGGCAAATGAATGCAGATGGGGAACAATGAAGGTTGCTATTGTAGTATCTGATAAAAAGAAATATCCTACACAGTATCAAAAGCCTACAAATAGAAATAGTACTAAAAAAGATAAAAAAAGTGATTGCAGATTTGGAGTGGTTCCAGAAACCCTCTATATATAACTCCACCTATCTTTTTGGATGACCCCTACAGTCCTGCCAGATTACTCAACGAGCACCAGATCTTAATAGCTTACACAATTGTTACATGTATAGAGGCTAGTTAAGTGACAGAATTCGGGAAAGGTCTTCATAGAAGGAATTTTGTAAACACAAGTAAATGATCATAGAGCATGAACACCTCAGAAGATCTTCATAGAAATCTGGGTGATCCTTCAGTTGGGCAACCGGAACAGAAGCATACTTCGGACCCAGCTTCTGGCAAATAGAATCTGGTTGTATATCTATGAGAATACAGCATCAGTAAATTAAAGGAACATCCTTTAAGCAGTACCTCAGCATGTTAACAGTCCCTAAGTAATAGCAGCAAACATGATAATTTACTTTACTCACATAATCCAAATGCATAGAGATTCAAATTTTTGACCCTCATTATCCGCATGTTTCTGAAACCCATCCCGACAAGCACCTGTAAAGTTAACCGTTAGTAGAACTTATCAAATGGAGTGGCCAAGGTCTAAACAACATTATATATTTGGTGTAAAACACTGTGATACACTGATACTGTATCAAAACAATAAGATGCAAACAGAAGTGTTGAGTTAATTATCAACAGTACAACTGCTAACATGCACATAGTCAGTTTATCATATAGGTAGTACTTTAGGGTTTTTACAGATGCTAATACCATGTCAAACACCAGCATGTCACAGGCAGTGGCAATAGTGAAGGCTTAAAAACCATGATAGAAAATTTTCTTCTGTTATAAGAAAAAAAAAATGGGTACAGCATTTATAATTATCCACGAAAGACAGTTGGAAAAAAGGACCTCTGCAGTTGGATTGGAATTATCCTCAAGAAGAGTAGGGAATTTGATCCCAGTTTTTGGTTCCATTACATCTTCTGACAAGATTATTTTTGGCACAGCAACACAAGCACAACCTGGATGTTTTTCCTCCAAAAAAGGATGATCTACAGGTTCTCTGATATGGCCACCATCTTTTCCTAACATCATTGACTCTGCAAGCATCTTCGGCGATCTTGTCCATGCATGAAATGAACAGTTAACAAAGCACAATTTGAATGGAAACCAAAACTACATGAACAAACCAAATGGAAAAAGGTAGCACTGGCAGTCCAAAACAACATATAATAAAAGAACCTTAAATGTTTTCAAATGGTGGTATTACAGTAGCAGCAGCTAGCATAAGAATGTTACAGGCATGGCGCTCCTCCGCCTCATTCCACAGTCGTCCAAATGTTGCATTTGCAAGCCTTGCTAAAAGCATTTGTATAGCATGCTCTTCTCTTAATTGAGAACCAAAGTGCAATCCAGCAAAATGCTGCATGCAAGAGGTTACTTGCTTTATTTGTGACCGACAGGCTCTTGAACTTGAGCCTGCAATAGCGGACAACCTATGGAAAATCTTGGGATTCGACGCTTTGGAAAGCCAGAAATAGAAAGCTCCAGCAAACTTGTCGAAGCAGCTGAATGCTTCCTGAATTGCTCCACTTCCTGTAGAACATATATGCCTCGGATGCTGAAAGGAATTCTCGACTAATGTTCCAACTTGTGATATCAATCCTAAGCCAATATCATGAGATATTGGAGAGTCTACTGGGAACTTATGCAGGTATCCTCCGTTATGATCAAGCTTGGAGAAAATTGACCAATGAGGTTTCATAGTGAAATCAGTAGGTAAAATATGGCAACTCCAGAAGTCTTCAAACCAAGTCAGAGAGTTTATCGGAGGGAAAACTCAGTCAAATCTGTCAATTGGAACAAATGAACGGAATCAAAATACACTAATATCAATAAAAGAATTTAAAGCGTGCGTCCAGACAACAGTTTTAAACCAGCATTTGCGAGTGGACCTGAACATGTACGAGTTCTCAGCCATCACGCTCTCTTGCCAAACTACTTTATAATCTGTTCTAAAGCGACACTACACTTCAATAAATTACTACTTCACCACACATCAAGTAATGATTTTTACTTCTTAAAGACATTCACAATAGGCCACATACTAATGAGATAAATAATCATCTCAAAACAGCAATTGGAGCTCCTAAAATCCCCTTATTACACCCGTTCACAAAATAACCCCCCAAAACTCATGCATTGACACACAAAGAAAATATATGATCCCACTGTTGCCAACGAAAATACGGAAAACAGAGAGCAGCTACATACAAAACGGTTCTAACTAGATCAAAATTTCACCTCACCGCAATTAAGCACTTAGAATCCCACCTTTTACAGAAATTCACAAGCCCAACGCCCAAAACGCCCCGAACCAACACCAAATACACCATGATCTCACGATTTCCACCGGAATCACATACAACACCAATCCATCACAGGCCGCCAATCTTAATGCCATCCAACCTCGCCTCGAAACACCAACCAAATTCCCCCAAAAAATCCCACCTTGCCCCCACAAACCCACAAACCGCCCGCATTCGCCGATTCCTCCGATCCACAGCGAAAACCGCACATACAAGGGGGAAGAGCGGCTCGAGGAAGCGCCAGACCTGGCCGCTCCAAATCGCGCGGTGGCAGATCGGAGAGGAGGTGCCGCGCCGTCACGGAAGGGGAAGGGAGCGCGTGCGGCGCAGGGGAAGGAGGCCTAGGGTGGTTCCGTGCCTTCCCCGGCTGGTGTTTCCTTGGATTCGGGCGTGCAGGCAATCCAAATCCAAGGAAATGGGGGAGGGGGGAAACCGAAAGCAAGCGGCTTCCCTTCCCAACTAAACTCGGCGGCCTTCGCCCGTGGGAGGCGAACAACACGTGCGCGCCTCCTCTGCTTTCGGTCGTTCAGGACTTCGGCCTCCGCTTCATTTATATGGTTTTTAAAGGGAAAGCCGGAAAGGTGTAACTTAACCCTTTTTCATGTCAGTCTTCTTCTTATGTCCAAATTTTGGTCATGTCCAACTCTAAAAGCCTACCCCTCTGGTCATTAATTTTTATTATAATATATTTATAAAATCTAATAAAATTATAATATTATGAAAATAGTTTTCAAGGCATGTCTACACATGATTTTTATGTATCTAATTTAATTATTTAAAACGATATTGACAGTCAACGTTTCGAAAGTTTAACTATATATATATATATATACCCTAAACTTATGATTGAATGAGGTATTATAGCATGTACAAATACAATAATACGTAACCCAACGACCCTCTCAAATATGTGCCACCCTCCTCATATTCCCTCCAATTCACCTTGTGTGACACTACTTCTAACCGATCATTCCATGCACTATCACCATCTGCTGTAGAATTTTTTTATTTAATATTTTTAATAATATTTTAAAGATAAATTTTTATAACTTTATTTTCAATTCTGACACTTTTGGTCAAGCCAAAACCTATGACATAGCCAAATTACACTACCTCTAATCACTCATCCCATGCACCATCGCCAACCGCTCTGTTGTATATCCTTCATCTCCCTCGCTTCCTATCCTGTGGAATTAGGTTCGCCTCTACCACCTTGGTTCTCTCCTTCCTACAACTGCCAACTCTCTTTCTCTCCGTCGAGTGGCTTGCAACATTTGGGCTCTCATATTTTAGTCTTCGGTGTGGTTGCTTTCTGCTCCATAAATAGATAAGTAATCACTATCTACTTTTCATTCGTACTTTAATATTTATGTAACTTTCAAAAAAAAAGTACGGAAGCACTCCTCTCTCCATTAATTTGTTAGAACAAGCATAAATATACAAAACGTTAGCGACTCGAATGCAAATAGGTCCAATTGTAATTTGTCGAGGGAGGGCCGGAGGGCCTGTAAAATGGTGGTGGTGGTGGTGGTGGTGGTGGTGGGGATAACGGGATATGCTGCTTTGGTCGGAGGGCTGCGAGCGGGCCGGTAGGTACACGTGGAGCGCTAAATGCCGTCGATTCAATGGATTCTGGGGATCGTTCGGATGCTCTCGGCTCTCAGGGCAACCCTCTCCGCCGACCACGGAACGGGATAGTCGCTAGACATCGACGCGAACAGCATGGCCGGCAGCGGCAGCCAAACGCTGAATCTTTCTCATCTCTATTTCCTTTTCATCTGTTCAGTCAATCTATCTATTCTCCGTAAGCAGTAGGAACCCCTGTTCCACGTTTTCAGTCAAACCCATTGCAAAGACTAGCTAGTGTAGCTAGTGCATGAGTCAACGTAAGAGTCACAATTGTTGCAACACATGGCTGTGATCCCATCTGAACCCAGATTAATTTAGAAAACATATATTTGACGCAGAGATTTCAGCATCGTCATTCAGCAATCCTCCTTCCAATCATGTACAGCATGGCATGGGAATTGGATACTCTTGATTCCATTCTTTTTTTTTTCTTCCCTTCCTTCTCAGAATTCCTTCAACTCGTGGAGTTGGAGTGATATATCTCATTCTATTTAGGAATAGAAGGATCTAAGTTGTAATCACCGTGTGTGCCCAGTGACCTTCGATAAATCTGTAGTGACACTCTTGCTATATAGGAAAAGGTTGTTCAATTTTAAGTGCACAATGACTAGTGAGTGGGGATGGCAATTGGGTGCAATGGATACAGGTAGTGCTTGTTCATATTCATACCCGTTAGCTAAAATCTTTTCCATGAGTTATATCCGCGAAGGTCGCGGGCGAAGAATCTCGTCCATACCCATCACCCGCGGGTACTCGATACCCGCGAGTATACCTATTTACCCGCCACCATCAACAATCATTCTAACCAAATGGCACTAAGAGTTAATGAGCTATAGTACTAATGCAATCTTTTTGATGAAATTATGGAAATCAGGTACATTCTGTGTATTGAAGAATGAATATCAATGATTCAAAATTTCAAATATACATAAGAATAAGAATGAAAATAATTTTTTTTAGATAATGTAAGATTACATCTCCCGGCCTCTGCATCATAAGATGCACACAACCAAATTAAAATAAAATATGAAGACAAATAACACACAGATGCTTAAGTTCAATAATTACTGATATGAGGTACCAAAAATTGGAGATCAAGGGGTCAATTAGGCGCCTGTTCTAGCCCATATGTCAGTAGAAGGTGGCAGGTAATCAGGCAGAGCGGATATAGGTGAAGCTCCCCATACCTGTACCCATTTACCCGTTGGGTAAAGTTTAACCCCTATAAACATATCCGTGGGTAACAAAAGAGGAACATGTCCACCTCTATTAGAATTTTTACCTGTGAGTACATGAGTAATCGTGTAAGATTGTCATCCTACTAGCGAGTAAGTGACCCAAGTGATATATTTAGCTGGATCAACCTCTGCTGCGTCTAGGTTGGGCACGCACGAGGAAGGGAGATAATTTTAGGTCAATGAAACAGAAGCTAGATGGGCCCTTTAACTGGCAATCTAGAACAGTTCTTTAACTTTCTTCATGTTTTTTTACTGCAGTTTCTTCATGTTGGAGGCATGGCATGGGCTTGTGTTGTCGTCAAGGTTAACAAAACCGGCGAAAATCACTCAAAAACCGCGGTTTTCAATCTTACCGGTGCGGTTCGAGAATCAAAATCGATCGGTAAACCGGTCTAATTAAAAAAATAAAAAAATTATGCGACGTAAACCGCTCAAAAACCATTTTTAAGGAACATTCAATTGGTCAGTTGGTTTTCGGTGAAAATCGAGCGGTTCCTTGTGAAAAACCGCGGTTTCGTTAAAAACCGAACGGTTTTCGATTTTTTTTCAAAATTCGTTATTTCCTAATCCTTCGGTTTCTGACAATTTTCGAGATGTTTTTCTCGATTTTCGAATTTCGGTTTTCGATCGGTTTTTTTTTCTAAAACAGTTTTTGAAACCTGGTTGTGGGAGCACTGACAAACCGCACAACGTTGATTCGGCGAACCGTATTCCCATTCTGACCAACAGCATGTGCACAGTGTACTCGATGCAAACTGGGACCCGGTAACCAACTCTGCAAAAACACACTTGTAAGTTGTAACCGTAATAATCCTGTGAATTGCCATCCTGCACCTGAAGCCAGGAGCCCAGGAGGGAGGCCAGGCAAGCACACTGGCCGCCCACTGTCCACCGTGCTTGCAAGCTGTGGTTTCCACGTTCTCCGCGATACGGCCGTGCCGGTACAAAGTTAGGCGACGCCGGCAGTCCGCGGGATGGCCGGTGTGTCAGTACCGGCCAATTGCTACCGATAAAAACGGTACTAGGCTGGTAGCACTGGCCTGACTAGTGGTATGGCATGAGTATGACAGCTATTCTTGGTTCATTGCCGCCCACATGGATTGCTTGCTTACCATCTTGCAGTGCCACATGCCTATCAACTTATTAAAGGCTGTGATATGATCCACTCTGGAGCCCAAATAAAGGCTAAAGCAATGAACCAGACCAGAGGCTTCATGGCATAGCACGTGACAGGACGTGAAACTGTGAGTTCATCACTTTTGTTAGTCTTGTGTAATTTGTTTTTACAAATTTGGCGGTTTTTCTAATCGAGTCATAAGAATAGTCCCATCTTTGATCATGGAAGCTTCCGTGCTCCTGCACCGCTAAAGCGCCTACCGAGCTTCCAGAGCTCGGCGCTTCCATGGTGTGGGAGTGCGGAAAGTGACTTGTGTTATCTTCCGGCACTTTGACGGTCCAGGATGAAGTTATTTTTGCATTTACGTTCAAAAGGAGGCTAGATTTGTAAAAAAAAAAAGGTTATGGGACTAGAAATGAGATGATTTCTGAAATTGTTCATTGTTACTGCATTAGGAATAAGAAACTCTTAGAAGATCAGCTGCGTTTGCCTTTGCCTTTAGTATTTGTTATTGTTGTCATCCTCCCTATCAGGCTATGGCTGCCTCACAGATCACACATCAAAATGCTCCAAGACTCACCAAGACACCAAGCAATATCCTGTCCTGCAGTTACAGAGGATAGAATGGCTGCCTAATTTTGGAGAGATCATTATAGAGGGGCCCAAGAGGTAGGCGACATGATGGTATAGTGCAAGGGACTAGTTCATTGAACCTGGCCTAAAATCCTCAAGAACGGGAAGGTGAAACGAGCATCCTCACAAAATGGCAAAAATGTCATTTTCCTTTAGATATGTTGTAACTCATGTTTCTTGATATCATTTGGTTCCTGTCTGCTAACAATTGGTCCACACTGTTTTCTGAGGTGAAAAAGATGTTCTTAGATCAGAATAACGTTGACCTCAGAAAAAAAGGAAAAATGGTTAGCATAAAAAAAACGGTTTATGCCACCGGTTGTTTTGCGTTTCGGAGTTTGTCATTGCTTTTTGTTTAATTGGTTCTATGCCACTCGATTAAAAAATTTCTTTGAAAAATACCGTTATGACGAGGTCAAATGCCAATTGACTGAGCGCAAAACACATTTTTGCCCTTCTAAATATGTTGAATATTTAGATTAGATGCCATCACAAATATCACTCTTTTTTATTTAAGTTGGATTCCACTACTCCTAAGGTGTGCATGTCATGTGTGTGTGAAGATCCAATTAGGAGTAAAGGGAGAGAAGAGAGGGGATGGGCAATTTTGAAATTTTGATAAAAACTAAAAAGCCAACAGTGGCAAAAACCAAAGAAGTTTGTGATTTTATTGGCATAGAAACAATGAAGCAAAAGGCAGTGGTAAAATCCAAAACTACAAAACAATCAGCAGCATTAGAGCAAATTTGTCCGTAGAATAACATATACAGAGCAGAGATAGTCTTGGCTCTTTTGTCATACTCATGAGATTGACGAAGTGGACATGATCAAGAGAACAAAGATCCTTATCATAAAGAATGTTATTTGCTGTTAATATTTGTGCAACTTTCAAAAAAGAAAAGCATAGAAGCACATCTTTATGTATTATTATTAGCAACCAAAGAAGCAGTACCTGTAAAGGCTTGTAAAGAACAATTATTTGCTGTTAAGAGCACATTATGTTAGAAAGCAACCAAACAAAACTCAATGGGCATCATGTATCTTCGATGGGCTACAATAATAATCAATCGCTTATAAATAATGTGACAGCAGTTTTACTTTCTGATGGGAGAGCACAAGGTTTCACCGTGCATGCAGTAAATTATACAACGGTACAAGTACAACATTACAAAGGAAACGCCAACTCTGGTGAAATGTTACTCCAGCAGGAACAGCGAGAATTGGATCTACTTATTGCTGGTAAAAAATCGAATTGCCTACTGATATGCAGGTAGCTCATTTGAGCCAAAACTTTTCTTCTATATTAGGGGTTCATAATCACAGATATGCAGCAGCCACACGGGCAAAACCTGCAAAAGATAGTGAAGGTTACATGAGTAATCATGGCAGAAATAACAGGATTAATTTATTTTGATCAATCACAATATGGATTAATCTGAATCAATCATATGGGTTTTAGAAAGAAACTATCCAGTAAGTCAGCCTAATAGAATGAAAAAAAGAGAGAGAGGTTATTACAGCTTCCAGGTAAAGAAAGCCATTTGATCAAGGTCAAAATATGCACAGGATATTGGTCTAACTAACATATGTAGAGTTCTAATAGAACTCAAAAGTATGACAAGTGCATATCTAACTAATCATTTTCTGATGAAAGTCAAGAGCAGGAGGGCATTTTGTTCCATCTGAAATAAGATAATTCCTTTTACTTGAGCTTTGAAAGACAACCCATTTCAAGTCAAACTCATCTGCAGTTCCAGCAGCACCCCATACTATCAAAGGTTCCTCAGGGTTCAGAAATGGCATAGTGGAAGTGGCCATTCATTGGTAAAGCTAACAGCGGAATTACCGCACCTTTTAGAGGATGATCTCACCATAAGGGCTCTTTTGAATGACACCCGTGGTTTTAACGTTCTGTCTAGGGAAGAAATCCATATACGATCCAATGGTCACGGTTAGTAATTTTCTCCTGTTTTCATATAAGTGGTTCTCATTTCATTTGACATGTTCCCTAGCCAAATATTGTTGTCTAATATATCCAAAACAAGTATGTCAAATGTTCCTTTTTCGAATCCGCCTCACAGCCAAAGAGTCAAGTAGTACATCAGTGGATCTCTCAATGCTCAATTCACCAAAGGAAAATAGATGAATAGATGTACCACTTACGGAAAAGGAAATGTATTGAAACGGGAAAAATGAGAAGGTATACCTTCTATGTAATTGCACCATTTATCACCTTTATGATCCTTTCTATTGCTCTATGCAGCCTGATAGATAAGAACACAATATGATATGCAAATAGACAGTCCCATGACATGTATGCATGCTATTTTGTCATATGCAAATAAATAGATGTACATCCAGAAGATGGAAATATATAATTAGCTTGTGACATAGCAATGCAAACATAATGTTAAGGAATATAGGAGTTACAAGAAATGCTAAATGTGCAAAAGAAAAGTCGGAACAAATGAAACCAGCAACTAACCTTTGGAGCATATGGGGCAAAAATAGCTTTGACATCTTCGAACACCTCAGGAATTGGTTTCGCAGCATCAATCTGATCAGATGACAAGTTCGTCAATAGGTGTCAAAGTGAACAGATTCTAAAATAAGGGCAGTAATTAATGGAAGTGCACAGATAAAAACATGGTCAGTAACTCATAATGATCGTGGGAAACATCAGTATCCCAGTAAACAATTCCTTCAGATTATATTGTTCTCTATATATCACCCTTATAAGTAATAACCATTCAATATTTATGTTGTTATGCATTTACCCTTTTCCTCTTTGGATTTCTAGCATCTAATACAACATTTCCATCTTTTTTTTGGTTGTTTTTGCATCGTTCATAGTGCGGTAGTACCTTTTTAACCTTGGCCTTAGCGTTATAGTACTCAATGACAGGCAAACTGGATTCAACAAATACTTTGAATCTTTTCCTGATAGTCTCAATGTTATCATCAACTCTTCCCTACAAAAAAATAATAAATGTTCAAAACACGAAACAGGTGAGCTGCAAGGTTATATATGTTACAAAAAATGCACATAAATGACGAAGTAAACCTGATTGCGTCCCAAAAGACGTTTTTCCATCTCTTCCTCGGCACAATCAAAGAATAGCACAAATGCAGGAGATATTTTTGTCTGAAACAATGTAAAACAATTACAGGTATTAGTGCATTGTGATTTTGTTCTGTACGCGTTTTTTTTTGGGTGTGCAGAACTATCATGAGAGTTCTCTACAAAAGAGTCACGACAGTTTGGTACCAAAGAGAGAAGCAATCTAAAATTTTGAAGTGAGGAGTACGTGGGCTTACAACATTCTCGAATGCAGCACGATTCTCTTCGTTCCTTGGAAATCCGTCGATCAGGAATTTATCATTTCCATTTTTTATCATGGCTTCCTGCAAGAGCTTTATAGTTACCTCTGATGGAACAATTTTTCCCTCCTTTATCATGTTCTCAATCATAGTTCTGTCAAACATGAAGTATAGTAATAAACATATAGATATAGGAACAGGCAGATGTTAAATAAAGAAGTGGAAATGACCGATATAATTTTTGGAACAATCTTGTTGCAAAGTAGATGGAAAACAAAATGAAACAGTTGGGGTTTCTTATGGACTGAAAATAAGATACCCATTCTCGGAGCCGGATTTGATTTCTGCACGCAAAAGGTCTCCAGCGCTAAGATGGGTGAATCCAAATTGTTCAACAATGTTGGCACACTGTGTGCCTTTTCCACTCCCAGGACCACCTGTGTGTAAATTCTTGGTCAGTTAACATAAGAAAATTTATTTATTTTTAATACATGTGTTTAATTTTTTTAAAAAAGATACGAACTCAATGTATTATTCAAAGCTGTGTATAAGGCTATAAGCTCTTTTTCTTCTATGAGATGGGATGAACAGTGATCAAATATATAATTGAAGATAAGCAATTACCTAGAACAAATACAACCGTAACTTTCTTGTCACCCAGCATGTTGTCAGTGACCTCCTGCATGAAGAGCACAATTTCAACCATAAGATGAACCATATATTACGAATGGCACAAATTATATGAGGAGAGAACATATACTTCATGAGAAAAAAAAAGGGAATTGTAAGGTGCAACTGAAAGAGCCAGAATTATATTGGTAACAATATGGAGGACAGTTCAATCAGTCACACAAGACAACAAGGCACCTATCATTTCTAGCATAAGTAATCAGTTTTGAAAGTTAAAGAGATAAAAATATAAGATTCAGCGCAAAAATGCAAGATTCAGGGCACAGACCCTTGACACCTTGACGGCATCGAAACTCATTGTGCCCCGTATGTTACAAACCAAAAGGTTGACAAATCTAATCACCGTAATTGATGCTGAAAATAAAAGATGTTGCAAATTCCCAATGGGTCAACGTATTTACCGGGAATCATCTAACATCTAGGGAGGAAGCCAGTATCTTTAAGCAACAATGCAAAATAACACCAAGAGCATACATACCTCCTCCTCAGCCACAACTGCTGGAGCATCCACGACCGTGCCCATGGCTGAAAATTCAATCCACAACTCAGTTACAGGCAAACAAATACTCGCAACTTTGCGCGATTAAATGGAGTCCTAAACGTCTAAAAACCGCAGAAAAACCAACAGATCCGGGGCCGAACAGCAGCAGCCGCAGCATTTGGAACTTGGAAGAAGGCCAGGGTCACGGAGGGATTCGCACCTTACCGGAGTGCGAGATCTGGGAGCGAGGCGAGGCGAGGTTGCGTGGGATCTGATTCCAATTCCTGGGCGCGTGCGACGTTCGGTGGGCGAAGGGGAGGCGGCCGCTTTAATACACGCGCGCGGGGGCTCCGCGCGGGTTCGCGGGTTCGGGGGGATGGTTGGTGGAGGATCCGGTAAGGGAGCGCCGCGCGCGGTTGGTCGGTGCCTCGGTGGCGGCGACCGGATGCGTCGGCGTAGCGGGTGGAGGAGGAGGGAGCGTCGGAGTCGAAGAAGCGAAGGGAACACGAAAGGAAGGTGACCCCGGGAAAGAGAGAAAATGTCTCGTGGGTCGTATGGTTGGATTGGATTGGAACCTAACGCCTCTTTCTGAAGCCATTTATGGGCCCCGATCAGCCAACAGATCACGATCAGACGGCCCACGTCAGGTCTACTCCTGTACCTTACTCAAGCCTCGTTTGGCGTTGCGGTGAGATTTCAAAAAGGACCATTAGTTTCACAACGCTGCTCTATCAATACCCTTTATAATGCACTTAAGCATTTTTTTCTACGTCTACCTCAAATAATGCACCTCACTAAAGATGGTTCAACCTTCATACACCCCACTAGAGATGGTCCAACCTTCATGCACCTAGTGAAACGTCTCCAGAAACTTGCCTCAATCAAAATTAACCTCTCAGATCTTTCCTCAGCTTTACTCATCCACATCCGATAGCCATTGTTTAATGTGTCTAACTCATCCCTGTGGCCCACAACAGATCTCCTCCCACCTCCAGCATCATCTCAAGGAAAAGGAAACAAATATACTGGAATTAAGGAAAATGAAACAAACGTTAAAAAAAGGAAAAGACTATATATTATATGCTGAAAAAAGAAAATCGGAAAACAGGGCAACTATACTGGTGCATACAAAATTTTTGTAGAGAGCTCCAACGACAAGGAATCTCACGATCGACCGCAGCCATGCAGGAGCCGTGATGCCTTCTCGTGAACGCACGAAGCCTTTTCGTAGCTGTTTCCTATGAAAAACTTCGTGTGTATAGATAGACTTTTCCTTACTTTAGTTTTACAATGCTGCTATGCACACAAAATTTTTTGGTAGGAAGTTCCTACGAAAAGGAATCTCACGATCGGCAGCCGCAAGGGTTAACAATACCATTTCGAATTTGGATTTCGATGACATGACGGTATCGGAAACCGCGAAAAACCGCTCGAAATTCGCTCAAAACCGAACAATTTGGAAAATCAAACGAATTTAAAATCTGGTCAAATCGACAAGCGAATTTCGAATGAAATAGACGAAAACCGCTTAGAAAGGCTCGAATTTCGAGTGTTTTTTTGGCAAAAACAGCCAAAAACCGATGAGAGATGGAAAAAAACGGGGAAATTGCTAAAAAAAGCTATTGAAGACCAAAAAAATAGGAAAATGTAATAAATATATAAAAAATATGAAAAAAATTCTGACATGAACTTTCCTAAATATGGAAAAATTTCGACATGACATTTGTTATATCTTAGACAATTGCAAGTTGTAAAGTAGTCATTTAGCAATAATATGTCAACAAATAATCTTTTATTTCAATACTACTCACATATCAATCCAACAAGTGCAAAAATAGGCATTCACATATCAATACCATCACATATCAACACCTTCCATTACTACTAAATATACTTCAATAAATATTGCTACTAAATGTAATTGAACAAATATTGCTACTAAATATACTTCAACAAATATTGCTACTTGACATAATTGAACAAATATTGTTAATAAAATATGTTGAAGTAAATATTACTATTTGACATACTTGAACAAATATTGCTACTAAAAATACTTCTAATTTCTTTTCTTTTTTTTGGATTTTCTAATTTCTACATTTTGAATGGCTCAACAATGTCTCCAAACTTCGTTTTTCAAAAAATATTCACACCAGATGTCATAAATCTATTAATACTAATTTTAGAGATTTTTTTGATAATTTTTCAAATTTTTTGATTTTTTATAATTTGAATTTGAACTTGAACAGTAAACCAAGAGGTTTCGCTTTTTGCACCGGAGCGGTACGAGCGATTTTCGAGGTTTTATCGGTTTTTTGAACCCTGGCCGCAGCCATGTAAGAGTCATGATGCCCTGTCGTGAACATATGGAGCCGCTTCGTAGCTTTTTTTTTAAAAAAAATGGCCAAAAGCTCTGGCATTCATTATAGAAGAAAAAGCAACAGACAGTTACATATGCACACACGCCCCCCCATACACACACACACCCACGTAGCACCCACCTCCTCTCGCTCGCCCGCGTTGAGCTGCGCTCGAACACGGGCGGGCAGAGTGAGGTTCGCTCGCTCCAGCCAATCGGGCTAAGCCTCGATCGCTCTTCATAGCTATTTTGTATGAAAAACTTCGTGTGTGTAGATTTTTTTCTTAGTTTTATATGTTAATTGAGTAACTACTTGAAAGCATATATTGGAACAACGGTGAATTCCTACGAGAATTGATTAAAAAAATTACAGTAAACAACTGACATACAGTAAACTATCATGCATCATCTTTCTCCAATATTTCTTCTTTGCATTAATTCATTTGAAGTACTCACCATGGTATAGTGCAGCAGGACTGTTTATAGATTCTATGCAACCCTCTTCCCACGCACCTCAAACACTAAACCAAAAGGTGCGCAAGAGTTCCTTCCTAGAGATTAAAGAGGATGCATCATGCATTTGGTCACTGTCACTTGCCCAATTGGAATAATAAAACATGTGATATTCTTCCTCACAATTTGCCAGCCGGCTAGCAGAGAAATGGTGGGGGTAGAATATAACAAAGGGAAAAAAATATTCTCATGGACATTCCTTAGTTGCTGTAATGACTAGTCAGTGTTAGCTTTGTTAGCTTTCTCCCTCCACCGATTCTTAAAAAGAAAGGAGTGAGAAAAAACTCGTTTCACCATGTCTTTAATTATTCATTTTGCATATTGGCCGCAGGTTGTTAGATGCATCCTAAAATATATTGATTCTGAAGCTACCAAACTGCAGAAGGAACTCAACTAAAGCTTGGTGAGAAATTAAGACTCGCAAAGCATTTCAGATTATATGATTTAACATGCTCCACTTTGTTTATTTAGCGGGGAAAAATTGCTTTGTATCATTGTATGGGAAACGAAAGCAACTGTTGGCAAGCATCGTTTTCACGAAGCATCCATGCGAAAAAGATGTTCTTGTCACGCAACTTCACTTACGATTCTTTGGAATCAAATTCTGTATAAGATAACCTCAATAGTCCAAATATATCACCCATTGGATCAAAGTGAAAGCATCATCGAATCATGCCTCATGTGAGCGAACACTGAACTCAGAAAATTTTAATGATGGACCCAGACTTCCTTTTATGTGCTTAGCCACAATGCCTCACCTTTCATTTCGTAAGTTGTCAAAAATAATGCATAGCACTTTACATGCTAAGATGCTACTGTAGAAGCACCAAAAAGACACGCTCAGGGTCCCGATCAAATCTACGCTATTTCCCCCATGCTCCATTAACCATCCCTTTCATATTTATACATCAAACCGTGCATTCACAAGAGATGCCATCGCAGTTTTTTTCTTTTTCCTGATGCATATAGGAATCGGACCGTGTGCAGTGTACCCGGTTTCGATTTCGGTGAAACCGGACAGTGTTCCCATTCTTCTACCCAAAATGGTGCTGAATTGCTGATCGTCGGATTCACATGAGATGATTAGCTTTAGTCAGTTGTCCTAAGTGACTCCTATAGCAGTCCACGAGTTGTGAAACCAGCTAAAACACACCAATATATGATTATATTCCCAAAACAGGGGAAATCAGGTGTTTTGCTCCTTGTACAATTGGCCTCGGAATTTCGCAACGTTCTTCCGCAATTCAATGTTTGACATTCGCTCTGCCTCCAGTGCCCGTTCAAGCTGACACACCCAAAAACAGAATGATGAGGAAGAATATAAGATAACGCTACAACTCAAAACTACAATAGCAGTTTATTTATCCAGAGTACCTTCGCTGCTCGAGCACTCCATTCTCCAAGAATAGCTCTGAGTCTATCATTTTCTTCAACGTACTGCATCCAGCAGGTTCATAATCAAGCAAGAATGCTTTGCAAGCAGATATGAACAAAACCAACTTGATCCTCATGCTATGGTAGATCTCTTGATTGTTATTTGCTGAACATACCTGATTGTTGCTCACACGAATACGCTGGATCTCTGAGTCCTTCTCATCAATGAGACCACGTGCAAGCTGAAGCTCTGAATGCACTTGATTCATCTGCACATGTAATTAGTTAACTTTAAGGGATACTTCATGACTAAAGATTTACTAAAACTTTTAGATATCAAGTTATGGTGCTAAAGATGAATAACTCCAGTAAACGGTTCTCCACTAAATCATTTACAGCCATCCAAGTTATAATATAATTTCAAGTTTCAACAGGAGAAAGAATTAACATAAATTTGTCAACAGTATGTTTAAATCTATTGTAATAGTTTATGAAAGAATTCCACCTAAGTAGGCCTAATACAGGTGATTTAGCAACTTGGGCACCCGACTCAACAAATTAAAAAGTGGCCTGGCTTAAGATAGTACTGCAGTCAAAATCACTAGGTTTGCATGGAATGTATACAAATTAGTTGATTACACTTTTCTTATTTGAGAATGCATAACATGATAAAACATCACAATATACGTTTCAACATAAATAATTACCTCGGCGGAGAGTGCTCGAAGTTCTTGGTCACGAGACGCTAAAAGATGGGCAAGATCAACCTGCAGCATTAAAAAAGAATAACTTGATGGCAATCCTCCACTTCAGATAATAACTAAGCAGTTCCTTTCTCTAATTTTGAACCCATGGAGCTGTCAGTGAAAACTAATGTAGCATAATCAATCAGTGCTATGCAGACCTGAGGAGTGCTCCCAACATCAGTTCTCTGGTATTTGCTCAAGCATTCTTGCAAGCGGAGCACCTTCCAAGAAAAGAAACAAATTGTTAATCAACAAGAAAAATCCGGAAAGTTGCAACTAATGTAATATTGGTAATAGTTTATTTATTGACTATCCAATCCTTCAGAAGTAACTACTGAACTAACAAATTATGGCAACAAAGAATTAAATGCAATGATCAGATCATAACTCCTTTCCATGAAATAGTAAGACTACCAGTTCTGCTGCTTCTCTTGCATAAAGATTTAAATAACAGCATCACAATCTAAGGCAATTAAATTTCACAATGCACATACTGCATGTGTTATAGGTGACCTTCCCTAAAACTATTAGCAAAGAATCTAAATATACAAAAGGATCTAGTGAAATGCCTCTCGACTATTGAGCACCACAATTGTATGTATTCTCAAGTACCTCCTCACTCAGGTAATGAATATTCTCCCTTTGGTATTGAAGTAATGCCATCTGCTGGTCAGAGAGACGGCCATCATGATATCTACTGAAACAAAAAATACATCAGCTAGTCAACTCTACTGGCGATGTTAAGTGATCTATTCAACAACATATATTGACGGTTGTAACTCTTTTAAAGTCACATGCTGCTAGATATGAGTTCAATGCTACTTCAATTTTTTCTGATAGACATGAGTTAAAGATTCCTGTTCCACACTATCAGAAAATCAAGCGCCTAAGCCTGCAGTTGTGCAAACTGTGTAAATAAGACGTGTTGTATGTGCAGAGCCAGGAGTATCTATGCATTTCCAAACATTAAATATAGGAACTTATCAATTAACAGGAAAAAGTTCAGCATATTTGCAGTGCCCCCTTACTGTTGTACCTTCGATCTTCCAAAGTACTAGATGGTTGGAGTGCAGAATATAGTGACCGCAAGATATCAGGCTGCCCATTCAAAGAGTTGTATTTGTGGATATGCCCTGTTGAAAGAAGCAAGTGGGCATTTCATCTTACAAAAATCATCTAATGGGGACTGAAATGTGTATTGCTAAGGGAAAAGAACACAGATCACATGTATCTCATTAAGTAGATCGATTGAAAATTTCATGAAGAAATATGTGAAATACTGTCTAATAAGTTAGTAGTGAAGTGTTGCTTGATTTATGCAATTCTAGAAGAAAAAACCTAATTGTGGATGCAAAATAAAGATTTTAAAGAAATTTTGAAAGTGTGTCATGCTAACAATTTGCAGAACAAAGCATAAATACTGCCATTGTACAAGTAAGCAAAACTACCATGTATTCCAACAGTCTAAAAGATAACATAAACAACTTAACTCACATATGTATAAACTCATAAAACATCCAGCACATGTTGCTTCAACCACGATAGCAATCCTGCATCATTGTAACTGAAATTGTGAGATGAACAAAAAAGAACAAGAGAAAAATGTTATGAATAGCACTTGTATTTATCATAAGGCCAATAAGCCAGAATATATACATGTACATGAGGGTATAAAAGGAAAACCTATAATAGGCAATATCTATATAAGGCAATACATGATACTAACAATCTCTATACAAGGCAATACAAGATAGTGTCTAACAAAAAAAAACTATAATATCCTGCTCAAATATAACAAAACAAATATAGCAAATGCATATAATTTTCATGCCAAGTGTGCAAGTTATATACACATGCTAGCATTGGCAGGTTTTGAAAATTATACGAGACGGGCAAATGAAGCATCTAGGCCCCCAAGTTTCTAAGATAAGTTTTGGTAATTAATGAAAATCGTGCTAAAGGACTAACAATCTCTCTTTGAGTTTGTGAGAACAGGTTGGTCTTTGTGTTGGCATCCTGACTGATATTTATGCAAGAAAAGATGTCCATTAAAAGGAACTAAAAGGTCAAGGACAAGATATATGTAGTTTAAGGAATTTTATTTTGTTTTTACTGATCTCGGAGGAAGAAGTAAAACGATCGGATTTATAGGTTAAATGTCGTACTATCAAGAGAGAGTATTGACTAGTAGGTTGAAGCTGATTAAAGTGTTATATGACTCACATGTTGTTGAAAAATCATATCTAGTTGCATTTGGTTTTGTGCTTCAAAGCAAAAGAGTGCTTTCTCAGTAAAGTCGGTACTACCGCAGGCATAACACCGGTAGTACCACAGTTTGTTCAGCGGTATCTTTTTTCCAGAGAAGCTCCTTTCTGATTTTTTTTCCTGGATTTTCAAAGCCGGAGCTACCGGAGTTAAAACTGCAGTACTACCGCATGTGCGGAGGTACCGATCTGATGCCTGTTAGTCTTTTTCCAGAAAGAGATGTTTTGAGCATTTTATCCTAGGCGGTACTTCCGCGGGCTAAAATCCGGTAGTACCGGGATTTGTATGGCGGTACTCTCTTCCCAAAACGAGTCGTTTTTGAGCAAATCACTCCAGAAAAGTCAGTACTACCGCACTTTGTGTGGCGGTAGTACCGGACCTCCTCTAACGGCTCTTTCCCGCCGCATTAAATGCTCAAAACACCGGGCCTTGCACTCCGGTAGTACCGGATTTCCTAATTTTTAAGGATCTTGCCCCCCAACGGTTGGAATAGTGGATGGGGGTTATAAATACCCCCACACCTGCACAATAGAAGCTCTTGGTGACTCATTGAACACATATTGAGCTCTAGCAAGTTCTTTCTACTCACAAGTGCATTAAATTCTCATTTTGAGTGAGTAAGAAGCATTCAAGTGTTGCATATAGATTTGAGCCATTTAGACACTTGGTTCATCTTCAAGCAAGCGTCATTACTCTATTCTTTTGGAAGTTGCCGTCTCCTAGACAGCTTAGAGGAGTTTGTGCGTGGTGAGCTTCTCGATGAAGATTGTGAGAAGCCTCGGCGAGTGTGAAGGCCGGAGTTCGCTTACCCGGAGCGGGGAAGAACTACCTTAGTGATCGAGAAAAGCTCAAGCGGTTGGAGCCGGCTTGAAGTTGTTCAAGTCACCTCAACGTGGATTAGGGGAGATCGGCAAATCTCCAAAACCACGGGATAAAATTTGTGTCTCATTCTCTTGTGGTCTGCATTCTTCATTCTTGTGCTAAACTTATAATCCTAGCAATTTGGATATATTATGTGTGCTTAGAATTATCTCTTGCTCATACATGAATTGCTAGAGTGCTTAGTGATCACTAGAAAAGTTGGTTGTAAATTGTCGTAATTGCAATTCTCGCTTAGTGATTTTATTAATTGCAATTAATGTCGAAAAATTTAGAAACCTCCTATTCACCCCCCTCTAGTCGGTTATCCTTGATCCTACAGCAAACCAGAGTAAATAATGTACACAAGGTCAAGATAGTACTCTCTCCGTCTAGGTTTATAAGGATTATTTTTTGAATGGTTTTGTCCATAAATATAAGGCTTGCATGTAGTATTAATGAGGCATTTCCTTCTATACCCCTATTTATTCTCTCTCAACCATATGCATTTATTCATTACCACCCACACAAAGTATTATCTCTCGTATTCCAAGACAATTAAGTGAGGGTATCTAAGTCATTTTCTCTCATACCTTTCTCAATTTCAACGCAACCCTAATCCTTGTGCAAAGTCAAAATACGCCTTATATTCTTGGATGGAGGTAGTATTGACATATAAACCCTTGTCTGACTAAACAACCAGCTTTCTGAGTCATAATACGCATGCTGCAACTTCTGTCTGCCTTGGACTTCTCAGTTTAGCTTTGCATACTATATCACAGAGTTAGAAACAGGCTTCCCAAGCCATAAGCATGTTAACTTCTGTCTGCCTTGGACTTCTAGGATTAGCTTTCCACACTATATCACAAAGATCAACTGACAATTGAATTTATGTTAACAATCCACTAGCATATGGATAAAAACATAGCATCATTGTGACCAACATAAGTAAACAACTGAACTTCGCACTGAAACAATGGAAAAACATCCAAAGGCATTTGCTTGTCTTTTCCTTATAAACATGCCCACGTATTTTGCTTTATAGTCCAATGTATAAATCAATTAAAATGACAATTCTTTTCTTGCCAGTAGGCAGAACATCATCCGAAAAGAAGCTCACTTATCCTCAACTTGTGTTCAAGAATCAAGACAGATCTCAAAATTTTATTTAGGCTTAATACAACTGCAAAGGTGTACCTTAGCAACAGTGAAACTGATAGTATCTGTACAAGAGGCTGCCAGACTATGATTAAGAGCATCAAAGCAGTGCCTGCAAATAACAAAAATAAAAATAGTAGTAAGCCATTTTGACTGCGGAGTAATTAGTACGCATCAAACTGAAAATAAATACTAGCATTGCGGTCCTAGAACCTTAATTCCTTAAACAGTTTCTTAAATCAGCACCAGCGAGATAAAACTTAGAACCATGCCATATATGCATTCTCAAGGGATAGAACCAAGAAGGTGAAATATGGTCACATTAAAGGAAGCGGAAGCTCACTAAGTGACCAATGCTTGTTATAAGCATTATAAAATAATGATAAATGCTGGTATTAGAGCATCACACAAATTCTTTTGGTACTCCTCACCGCAAGCAATAGTGGCAAATGGAAATCGAGCAATGTGCTTCAGTTTCTGGCTGAAATCATAGTAGCCCTGCATGTCAAAAGCAGACATACACTAGTTAATATGCAATATCAAAACTAATAGTAATATGCTAAAGTAAAAAAGGGAAGTTCTGAAATAATGAAAGTAGGATGTTTGTAGGGGTGGGCATTTTTTAACCGAAACCGAATTAACCGAAAAATTCGGTTTTCGGTTAATATTTCGGTTTTAATTTTGACTTAATTCGGGTTTCGGTTCAGTTTTTCTATTCGGAACCCGAAATGACCGAAAACCGAATACCCTATTCGCACATTCCACAAATATTCTCCTTTCTTCCGATCGCAATCGCAATCCCCGTCTCCCCGAGCTCCTCCATTCCCTGTCTCCCTGAGAGCTCCTCCATTCCCCATCTCCAATCGAAACCCAATTCCCCATTCCCTATCTGGCCGTCTCCCCAAGCTCCCAACCCTACCCGAAGCGACGAAGCCAAAGGTCCTGACTCCCGAGCTAGCGCCGCCGCCACCTGCCGTTGCAGCCCCATTGCGGAGTTGTCGTCTGCCCGTCCCATCCCCCCAGGCCCCAGATCCGAACCGCCACCGCCAGTCGCCGGGCTCCTCCGCTACATCCATGGCTTTACCTTCTCCTCCACCTCCTCCGCTGCATCCACAGCTCTACCTCCTCCTCCACCTCCTCCGCCGCATCCACAGCTCCACGTTCTCCGGAGCATGCACGGCTCCTCCTCTGCCTTCACGGCTGCAGCTCCGCCGCATCCATGGCGCCTCCTCCTCCATGACTAAGAAGTAAGCTCTATGGTTTGCAATTTTACCCATTGGAAGTAGTATTGAACTTTGTTTCGAAAAGTGAAAACCAATGGCCGAAATTAAAGGTTTGAAATGCTTGTTTGCTGTGATCTACTGATCTGAGTAAATGGTTCATTGTTGCAAATAGTTCGGTTGCAAATAGAATGAATGATTGTGCTGCTGCATCTTTATACACTCAATCCAAGATACAAGTAACTATATCTGTCCAATTAAATAGCTGTGATGTTGTGCAAATAGTTCGGTTTGCTGTGATGTTGTTTCCTGTGATCTGAGTAGCCAGTTCATTGTATGCAACCTTCCTGAGGAATTTCGGTTTACCGAAAAACCAAATTAACCGAAAAACGGTTAATTCGGTTCGGTTTTTGCATTTGAACCAAAAATTCCGATAGTCAATTTCCATAAACCAAAATATTTTTAAACCGAAAAAACCGAATGCCCACCCCTAGATGTTTGAGCACTATGCCTGGAAGTACTTCACAAAGTTAGATATTGTTAACTAGAAACTAAATAACATATGCTAATTCATTATATGTACATCCATAAAAATCAAGAAATAAAAACCATTAAATGGAGAACAAGTGAAGCAAATATTTGTACTGTAAGTCTATGACGATAGCAGAAAAAGTAACAGAAAATATCATTGAAAATCAATGGTATGATATTCAAACACAATAGAAATCCCTATTGCGAAAAAGGATAAAAAAAAAGGCTTTTCATCCGAACACATATATTAATGGAACTTAATAAGTGCCAATCACATTGATTACCACAATGAACATATCACCTCCATTGCATGGAATATGAAGAAATAAAACAAAATAAAATATCTTTTTTGATTGGTTGTACCTGTAATCTCACTTTCCTGACCTGGTGAACCCAATATTGTTGAAAAATGCCTGCATTAAATTTCAGCGTTAACTCACAACAAGAGACAGAATGTGAGACACATCAATAGTAAAAGAATAGAGTACGAAAAAAAAAACTATAGAAACAATGAGCCAGCTGATCAGATAGAAAACCTGTAAGGATCAGAAGGATAACATTGGAGCTGCATAGCAATGGAGGGATCATGTCTGGTACAAGGAGAAATATCCATGGAGCTGACACGGCAACAGCAGCATAACCTACCTAGAGAATAAGAAATAAAACACAGCTATCATAAAATGACCAAGGAAGTGCAACGATGTCTTGTAGAAAAAATGCCAGTTACATGGGGCAAAGGACGTGTAGAGATAATGTTTTAGTTGTTTTGGATTATTTATAAAATACACTCATATATCCGAGGTAATCTTCTACGATGTGTAATATAGAAACTTGCACTTACCAACAAGATACAGTACAAGGTGCCACCAACTATGCTTCTAGGTTCTCGATGACCAGATAGGGGAGCTTCATGTAGTAAATCGATAAACCTAGATAAAAGAGGGATTATACATCCTGAAGAAATAGTATGCTTGCTAAAAACTAAAACAGAGTCATAGAAGGGTCATGTAAATGCTCAGTCAGCTCAACTAAGTATCTCTGTTTCTATATCATCCTTGCTCGTGCTGCTCAATTTTATGGAGTTCATACTAAATGTTGCTAACAATTGCGTTGAAAATTTGAAATTAAACCTGCAGTGCAACTTAAGGAGCCCACGTGAAAGCACTAAACCACCAAACTGTAACATGTGAGCAGTAATACAGATTCAGAAAACTAACCCCATACGTTCCTTTCACATCTTATCATAAACTTCACACAGGTACCCAAACACCCCCAATACACAGCACATAAATAGGCAGCACAAGCAATGGCTGCCAATCCCTTCCATTCCCTACTCCGCTCTCGCATTCACCGCACTAGTACGAAATTTTGCAAGCCATCGCGTGGGCTGCAGCACGAACATGCGAAAGCCCCAGCGAACACCAAAATATCGATTCCGCCGACCACATCACGAAACCCCCAACTCGACAAGGGCGGAGATTTCGTTGCCATTGCCGCGCACCTCAGATCAAACATCACCACATGCAAAACTGCACAACTGAATCGTCTAGGGGTATATACCTAATAGGCCTAGGGATTAGGGTACCAGACTCACAGCGCGTCCTCCTCGGAGGCGGGTGCCACAGCGGAGGACGCCGCGCCGCCCCGCTCGTGAGCCATCGCCGCCGCCGATGCAGGGGAATCGCCTCCGCGGTCCGCGCCCTCGCCCTCCTCCAACCTTCGGATCCGAAGGGTGCTAGCGTAGCGTCAAGCTCAGCTTGCAACCCTCGTGTGATTAAAACCGAAAAACGTGTGGGGTAACTGGATGCGAGCTCTCGGAAATGGTTCGCGTTCGCGTGCAATCGCCAGTATACTATAACTAAACCTTTAGCAGTACTACACTACTACTAACCTTTAGATCAAAATCGAAGGGATAAGAATATCTTAAATACTGTTTAAAAAACCGTAGGAATGTTTAGCTGCTGTTTAAGTAAACAGTACTAGGCCAGAACGCTGTAGCACAGGACGTAAACCATTATATCTATCGATGATGAACGGCTGAGATACAGTCACTGCTACGACTGTAGTTGATCCCCGTGAACTCTTCGCTATTGTAGCCACTAAAAATTATTTTTTATAGAACTAACCTTCATACGTTTTTTTTTTCAAATATAGCCCTCTGGCCCACAAATCCCGCGTACGGGGAGCACGGAAGAAACCACCATGCTACACGTGGCGATTCCCGCGGATAGTGCATCATTCCACTGCTGTTGCGCCACCGCAGCGCAGAAAACTGGAATGTCACGCCACCGCACCGCGGAAAAATCGCGAATCCCGTGCACCGCGCCGCGGAAAATGGAATCCGCACCTTCACTCAGCAGAAAATGTAAATGCTGCGCTCGGGGTCCGCGGTTCGTCGGTGGCCGCTGCTAAAAAACGGACGACGACTTTCTCGCGCACATGTACCGTGGAAAATAATAATCCTGCGCTTCTGTACCGCTGAAATCACCTCCTGATATTTTCCGCGCTCCCTATACGCTGGATTTGCTAGCTAAGGGGTATTTTTGCGAAAAGAATTTCATGGAGCTAGTTCTATAAATAAAAATAAATTTTTGGAGGTTACCACAGAAAAAAAATTCGATCCCGGTTGGGAGCTCTCGGGCTTGATCATTGCGTAACGACTGTTTCTATTCAGCCTCCTGCGGAGGAAGACAAGGTGAAGTAGTTTATTACTGGCTGTCTTACGAGTCGACGTCTCCTCGTAAGGTTTCCTGCAGGTGGGTCTCGCCTCAGCGCAAGTTCCAAGACAAAATTTTGAAATGGAATCGGCAAATTTCATGTAATCTCCGTGTTAAGGGAAAGTTCCCTTATGACCTCACAGGCATGTCCCTCCGATAAAGGCAAAGGGTCCTAGCCATAAGGCACTTGGCAAACCTCCTGGTTGCAGGGCGTTAGACAAGGGCCCCTGACCACAGGGCACTAGGCAAGGGTCCCTGGCCACAGGGCACTTGGCAAACCCCTCGTCAGTGTTGGATAAAAAGGTATGCGTCTTCGGGAGGCGCCCTTCTACTCCGCGGGCGTCTACGAGAGGCTCCTTTCTACTCCGCGGACGTCGGGAGGCACACTCCTACTCCGCAGGAGCCTACGGGAGGCGCCCTCCTACTCCGTGGACGTCTACGGGAGGCTCCTTTCTACTCCGCGGATGTCGGGAAGCACCCTCCTACTCCGCGGGCGTCTCCGGGAGGCGGCCTCATACTCCGCGGGCGTCTCCAGGAGGCGCCCTTCTACTCCGCGGACGTCGGGAGGCACCCTCCTACTCCGCGGGAGCTTACGGGAGGCGCTCTCCTACTCTGCGGGCGTTTTTGGGAGACGTCCTTCTACTCCGCGGGTGTCTACGGGAGGCTCCCTTCTACTCCGCGGACGTCGGGAGGCACCCTCCTACTCCGCGGGGGTCTTCGGGAGGCGCCCTTCTACTCCGCGGACGTCGAGAGGCACCCTCCTACTCCACGGAAGCTTACGGGAGGCGTCCTCCTACCCCGCGGGCATCTACGGGAGGCACCCCGTGGGGTCCCGGAGTCAGAGGCTTGCCCCACGAAGAGATGACGTGGGATCCACTCTCTCCTCTCGGGAATGACCAAGATGTCCCCGCTTTAGCCGTTGTAGTAGGGGTAGGATGGTATTTTCGCATGACAAGCTAGACACCTATAAAAGCCCACTGTAACACATGCTTGTAACTTGGACTCTCATTGAATACAGAACTAACAACTGGTGCATCCCTTGGGAGCCTGGACCGGGAGACCCCTCCCTACTCCCCCCGGGGAACGCACCGACAGGAGTAGGGCGCTTCCCTAAGCGCTCGAACCTGTATAAACCCTTATGTCCATTTTCTTCTCTCTCGGACATTGGCCCGTGAAACGGTCGACGTTCACCCACATTCTTGTGTCTAGTTTCCAAACATACGACACTCCAGCTTTGGAAACTTCTCTGAAAGTTGATAAGCCGTTGATTGTTTCGTGGCGCCTTGTCATTTAACAACATGCACGTAGGCTGCTCGCAACAACAAAAAAAAACCGCATGCACACAGCTTAATGCCCTTATATGGTTTTACGAAGTACTGTACAGAAAGAGTTTATGAGCAAACTGTTTCACCATTAGTTAAGTGAGTTCTGCATTGCAGTTGCAGGAAGATAGGCCATGGTCAAAACCTCAAATCCGAGTGACTGATGGAACAAATTGTTTGTTGTTGTACATGCAAAAATTTGAGGTTCGAAACCAAGTTTCGGACAACCTCCAAAAAATCGTATCTTCTCTATCGTTCAGTATAATAGGGTCAAACGTCAAAGCTTTCTCAGCGGAACAAAAATCAATAAATTCCACCTATGATCTTCAAAATGAAGCGGATGGTTCAACTAGGGTCCTCACTCCTTCAGCACCATCAACTCACAGCTGCTGCAGCCGGAAGCGGTTGCAGTTGCAGATCAATGACACTGGCACCGCGCACATAGAGCTGGATGGTCAAGGAAAGATCCAACGTCAAGGGTGTAATTCCAACATCGCTCACATTTTCCACCTTCTGCGCGAGTCACACCAATCCGTATTTCTCCAGTGCATGCGTCACTGAACTTTCCTGTATACGATACATTTGATGTAGTTTCTTCACCTAGGGACGGAAGAATCTCCACCTACAGATGCAAATGAAGGAAATGTGACAAATTTGCGTGCAGAACAAAGGCATCCAATTTTGAGAAGCCAATGCCTTTTACCTGAGATGTGATAAATAGGCGTCATTAGTTGCAGAAGATAGCTCCTTTAGTTTGGATATTGTATCAGCATTTTCAGCATGGAGATAAACTTTTGCGTCTAAGCTAGAGCCTATCAGCTTTCCTGTTCGAGCATTCTCCAAAATTTTGTTCACCTCCGATCTCAACTGTTTAATAGGCACATGCAATTTTCTAAATAAGAAATCGGTCCTTAAGATATGAACCCAAGCGCATTACCGAAATTATATTAAAAAGAATCACCATGAAATCAAGAAATAGCTGCAATGTCTTATCTAGTATATGATCAGTTGATTTAGTAGAAATGTTGGTATTTCACATCATAATGCATAAGTGGTTTCTTATGTATCTGGTCATCAATATAATGAATCTTGCCTGCATTGAATGTTCCAAGTTGAAGGCAGAGTTTCACATTTTTATATTAAAAAATTGATAATTGGCTAGGAAGAAAATTTGTAAAGCTATATAACCTATGAGGCCATATACCATGCACCATTTCTTGAAAAATACAATTTTTTTACATATAAATCAACGCCTTAAAGCGATGCAGAAATGTTGTGTACACTCAGAAAATCAACGTCATCCTTTGCAACTGAGCCATTCTTCGTTCTTATCTGGCCACTTTAGATTGAAAACGAACTGGGCAACGGATCCATCTTCCAGAGCATGTTGAAAGGGTAGGTTTTGCCAGACATCCTCAGCTAAATGTGGCATAATCGGGGCAATGGCCCTAACAAGGTATAGAAGGTGTGCATTCAGGACTGTTTGACAGCTTCTCCTTGTGAAGCTAACTCGGCCACTGATAAGTTGATAAATAACATCACATCATCTTACATCATCAAAATTATGAAGCTATATTAACAAACAACACTGACTGGATTTAAATCAATTAAAATAAAATCAGATCGCAAATGAAGATGAGATCAATGCCCTACCCAACATAAATTCGATCCTTTGCAACATCAAAATAGAAATTGGACAAATCAACAATAGCAAATCTTTGAAGGATCTGAAATAGAAAGAAACAGAAGTCAATAACCTAAGCACCAGAAATATGTAAATTGGACTATTCTGAGCGTATAAACACAGCATAATATAATCATTTCATGTTGCAGAACCTCTATCCATTGGTAGTTTGATCATCCAACTGCTGATCACTAAACCATAATCATCAAAGCACACTTTCTGCTTCTTAGGAAGATGACTCACATACACCAAACCAAATTAAACAGAACAAGTACCAACCACCAGGGTTCGAAAAACCGAGGAAAACCACTCGGTTTTTGTGGTTTTCGACCTTACCGCGCCGGCTCGAGATCTAAAACTGTTCAATAAACCGCAAAAACCAAACAGTTTTCGATTTTTTTTCAATTTTTTTTATTTCTTTTAACCCTTCAGTTTCTGACGGTTTTCAAGCGGTTTTTCGAATGATTTTTGCGGTTCTCACGGTTTCGGTTTTTGCGGTTTTTCACGGTTTCGGTTTTATGGTCCCTGCCAACCACATACCTCTCACAGGCTTGCACATGCACGCAAAGAAGCGTGCACGGACACACACATGCAGTGTAAAATAAAAGGAAGGAAGGAGATCACGGAAAAAGTAAAAGCTGCAAAGTTAGTATGACTAAGCAAAAAAATGTTAACCCACCTGGTATATTTTGTAGAACTGGTAATTTTCATAGCTATCCTTCATAGAAGCCACAACATTTTCCAATTGGAAAAGTGCGTACTTGTCGATTTTCGGCAGATCATTGTAGGGCACTGAATTCTCCGGCTATAGACAGGAAACATGGAAAAAAATAATCTCATGTTGGGTACAATTAAAAAAATATTAAAATTATGTGCAGCATAGGTATTCATTCAACTAGGGAGTATAGACATTGCAGAATATCATGCCCTTCTAATTAACTACACTGAGATCTACTTAAAAATTCTCGGCTCCAAGCAATATATTCACATACAAAGATCTAGTTCAATGCTTTAGCAAAATAAATAAATGGTAAATAAAGATGAAGTTCTTATTTTGGTTTGCATTATTAAAAAATAAAAATGAAAATGTCTAACAAAGCCTCGCTGGGGCATCCTTCATATTAGAAAATGGACTCAAGAGTCAAGACAAATGTTTGGCCACCTTAACATACTTTCCAGTCATGGAGATTTGACAGCAGAAATCACATTGTCCCCCGTAGTTTTCTGTACATATCAGACATCTGGCATAAGATTTGTGGACCAATCAACACATCTCCAGTGTAATCAACGCTAGAAACCCATAGACGGAGAACACCTATTCCATAGCCAGGTTCTTCCTGCACAAGGTCAAGTAATATTTCACTCTGCCAAACTAGAAAGAACACAGTTTTTGTTGGAACATACCTATGAATTTTTCCCACCAACAATCACTTTCTCAGGGTCCACTACATTACCAAGAGATTTGCTCATTTTGAAACCCTTTTCATCCAGTACAAAACCGTGGGCTATAACACAGTATGGAACCTTTCCTGTGTTTTTTTAATGTAAAAATGAAAAATAAAGAACCCGGTTGTGTAAGCCAGTGGAGTTTCCGATGCCAAAAAGTATTGAGAGAAAAGGCGTGAGAGTTTTAGACTATGGACCTATCATGAGAAAAAAAAATACAACATTATTGCTATGGAGAACATTTTTTTACCTTTGCATAAAATATGGTAGAATTGTCAGAAAGTAAAATAAAAAATGGCTTGAAAAGCATCTTCTACAATAAACAAACCATTGATGTGTAAGTAGCGGAACTCTTACTCTCATCGAGAGAGGATGACACTAGGAGCTGGGGCAATTTTTTCTAGTTTATTTCTCACACAATGCCATGCCAACCTAAGGGGTTGGGGTTACATATTTATAGCTGGCCAAGGCAGCCAAGCATATACCTAGGTGCTAGTCTAAGATGCTAGTCTAAGATGCTGTCCTAAAAGCTGTTAAGATGTTGTCCTAAAAGCTAAACAAAGACCAAGTACAACAAAGACCCAAGTATAAGACTTATTCCATCATTCTCCCCCTAAGTCTTGTGCGTCGTCTTGTGAGACGATTGGACCATCCCGGTTCGGCAGAGCTCAAGGAACTTGATCCTCCCAAGAGGCTTGGTGGCGAGTCCGCAAGTTGGTCTTTGGTGTTGATGTAGCTCGCCTTGATGCTCCCTTCCTCCAAGCGGCCGGATGAAGTGATACCTACCCGGATGTGCTTGCTCCGTTCATGGAAAACGGGTTCTTTGCGAGGCAGAGCGGACTTATCGTCCACTCTGAGTTCGATCGCTCCAAATATCTCTCGCCGAGGAGATCACCAAGCGATCTAGTAAGCGAGCGCTGAGTCGAGCGGTGGAGGCCGCTATGTACTCGGCCTCGCGAATCGACAGGCCACCACCGCCGCTTGACCGATCGCCACTAACGAGGCTCTTGCCGAGGAAGAAGAGAATCCCTTCGTGCTTTTGCTTTGGTGTCGATGTCGCGGCGTGGTCATTGTCATTATTCGACAAGGTGTGCCTTCCGGGGCACCTCGGGTAGTAGAGACCGTGGTCGAGTCCCGCAACATAACGGATGATCCTCTTCACACCTGCTGTGGTTCCGTCGTCGGTATTGCATGAACCGACTAACGAGCCGATGGAGAATGTCGGTCCGGAGGTGTGTGGGCGAGGTAGCGAAGGCTTCCCACAAGACGCCGATCATCGCGTAGCGCCCACCTCCTCCGTCGTCTTTGTCGCCTTCGACGACCTCTCCTCCATCGGGGTGAGAGCGAGTTGCGGTCGGTGAGCCCGGCCACTCAACGACACGCTGGCGTGGTATGTCTGTCGAGCGTGATCCCGAGTCTCCTGGTGCACCTTGATCCCGGTAGAAGGAGAGAGGCCCTGTGTCACTCATCCGGAAGATGGCTTTCATCTCTTCCTTGACGCGCTGCCACTCGCATCCTTGGTGCCGGTGATCACCAAGTCGTCGGCGTGACACCTACTAACGGGGCATTTCCGCCCGTTGCCCGCCGTGAGACGGCGGCTCGTCGCGGGCTTTGTCCAAGCCCATTCCCTGAGCGTGGAATCCAACTTGGCATTCCACGCCCTCGGTCTGCCTCGAGCCATAGAGGGCCTTGCGCAAGCGCAACACCTTTCCTCCTTGGGAATCGTAAATCCCGGTGGTCGTGCGTAGACCTCCTTTAAATCGCCGTTAAGAAACGCCGACTTGGCGTCCATGTGATGAACACACCACCTTCTGGGCGGTCGGCGCAAGGAGGAGTCGACGGATTCCATCCGTGCACGCGAAGGCATCGTCGAAGTCGATTCCCTCCTGCTGCATGAAACCGCGTGCCACCAAGCGAGCCTTGTGCTTGACGATAGCGCCGGCTTCATCCCACTTCAGCTTGAATACCCACTTAAGGGTAATCGTGCGGTGACCACGAGGGAGGTCAGCGAGCTCCCAGGTGCGGTTCCTCTCAACCGTGTCCATCTCCGACTGCATCGCGGCACGCCAGGCCGTGTGTCTTTCGGCCTCCGCGAAAGACCGAGGCTCGCCGTCGTCGCACACAAGGTCTGTTGCACCTCGGATCGTGGAGGCGCCGATCCGACCGGTGGTCTCGAGAAGGTCCTCCATCGTGACGATACCGCAGCGATTCGCCGTCGTGAGTGCGCGTCGATCGCTCCTCGTCATGGGAGGCGGAGTAGCGAACTCCACCGGTGTGCTCGACTCGGCCGGTGTCGGAGTGGTCGTGCCGGAGGTGTGATCGTCGGTCTTTGGAGTGCGTGGGATTGAGTCGGTGGAGACTCGGGGGCTGGGGTAGGCGTGCTCGGTGAAGAGGAGCGACCTACTCCCGGCTTCCTTGAAGTGGGCGTGCTCGGCAGATGAAGTCGTTATGCGTCGAGTCAGTCGTCGCCACCGCCTTGTCCCATGCCCATCCTCGCCTTCGTTGAACACTACGTCGCGCGCCGCGCGCACACGCCGTGTCCACGGGTCAAGAATGCGGAGGCCTTCGAGCCTCCACGTGGCCGATGAACACCCCCGGAGTGCTCCTGTCGTCGAGCTTGCCGATATGGCCAAGCTCTTTGGCAAACGCGAGGCAACCGAAGACCCGTAGGTGGGAGACTGCCGGCTTGCGCCCATGCCAAGCTTCGTATGGCGTCTTGCCGTTGAGAGCCTTGGTGGGCGAGCGGTTGAGGATGTAGACGGCCGTCACCACCGCCTCCCCCCAGAAGACAGCTGGCATTCCCCGCTGCTTGAGGAGGGCTCGAGCCATCCCCACAACCGTCTGGTTGCGCCGCTCGACGACGCCGTTCTGCTGCGGGCTGTATGGCGCAGAGTAGTGGCGCTGAACATCCTCATCCGCGCAGTACGACGCGAATTCAGCTGCCGTGGAATTCGCCGCCGCCGTTGTCGGTCGCAGATCGCTGCGACTTGTGGCGCGCTCGCCTCGCGCGCGACTGGCGCGCTGATGGCGTTTGTTGCCTCTCCCTTGCTGCCGAGGACCATCACCCACGTGTAGCGGGAGAGGTCGTCGACGAGCGGCAGGAAGTAGCGTCGTCCTCTGGTGTGGCGGTGTCACCGGGCCACACAAGTCCCGTGCACGAGCTCGAGGCGCTCCTTGGCTCGAAGCTCGAGTCTTTGGGAAAGGAGCCGCCTCGCGCCGTCAATCGCAGACGTCGCAGAAGCGCTCCGCGTGGTCGAGGCGCGGCGGGCCTCGTACCATCTTCATGGCACCGAGCCGCTTCAAGGCCTCGAAGTGAAGATGCGGCGCTCGTGCCGCGCCACGCTTTGTCGCGTCCGACGAGCGGCAAGCGAGAGGTTGTGCAACCGCACGTTGAGGATATAGAGTCGATTGGTGCCTCTGGTTACCTTGGCAAGAAAGCGGCGATGGCGATCCCAAATCCTCATGACTCCGCCTGACCTCCACGCGCGAACCGTTCTCATCCATCCGTCCCGGTGATGATAGAGTTCCTCAACACGGGGATGTAGTAGACTCGGTGAGCGACTGTGCTCACGGACTTCGGCGGTGAAGATGACGGAGCCGACGCCCTTGATTTCCACGCGGGCGTCCCAAACAGCGGAGCCTCGGGACGTTGGAGTCAAGCTCGGTGAAGAACTCCGATCCCGGCCGGTCATGTGATGGGTGGCGCCGGTGTCGAGGCACCACCGTCGCTTTGTCATTTCCGGAGCCGTCACCAAGGAAGGCGTGCGCTCTCGGCTCATCAAGGTGGAGGAGAGCCGCTGCGGCCGATGCCGCTGGAGGCAGTTCGATGCTTGCGTGTGCCAGGAGCAGAGCCGGCTCCTCCTCCTCCGCCTGTGCGACGTGGGCCTGACCGCGTCGTGGCTGTCGACACTCCCTGGCCCAATGGCCAAGCTTGCCACAATTGCGGCAGGCGTCGTCTTGTGTCGGCTTTTGGTTGCCGGCGGCGCTGCCCTGCGCGCCTCTTGTTAGATTATTATGGGATGGCCCATAATTAATTTAATAGAAATTCCAAAAGGCCCATTAGAATACTAGGAGTCATGAAATTGGTTTAGTACCATATGGGTAATTGAGAGAAGGTTTGACCAACTTAAATAGTTGAGTTGTGTGTCTCTCAATTAGCAAGGTGGAAAAGGGTAAAGGTGTGCGGCACGCTTGCTGTGTAGGGCCGAGCCGAGCCGAGGCGTGGCGTGTCGTGTCGCGAGTCGCGAGATCTTCGAGTCGAGTCGAGTCGAGACGAGACGAGGCGTGACGTCTGCGTCTTGCATGAGCGATCCGGACGTGATGTCTTTGGCGGAGCGGTTTGTTTTGCCGTTTGATAGTCAATATGACCAAGAAACGCAGATGATTAATGTGACCGATGCGCCGTCGATTACCGTGAACGGACGTGGTTGATGGTCGCATAATGGTCGTCGATTCGTAACGGCTACCGAGTTGATGGTCGTAATGGCGGCTCCTGCCGCTGCATGTCGCGAGGCTATATAAGGAGAGCCACTACCGTGCTTTTCTTCACTGCAGAACTCTCCCACGCAGACTCCATTCATCCTTTGTTCTCATTGTCCTTTGCATTCCCGCTCTGCTTTTTGCGCGCACAAGTAGCGAGAGGAGCGAGCCTCGGAACCTCGCCCTTCTTGAGATCTTGCTCGAGATAGAAGCGCATCTGCGACCGCAACGCGCTCGCAGACTGCACTAACGCTTCATCTGCGACAACTGTGATCGTCTACTTCGACCGTCATGGCGACGAGAATATTACACTGCGCTGTGCTAACGGTGGCACCGGCTCAAGGGTATATTAACTTATACCGTGTTTTATTCATGCCGATTTCTTGTTCATTAGTCTTTGCGTATGAGATAGATAATTTGTTATCTAGTACCTTTGGCTTTGAACAAAAATGCATCTTTGTTTAATCATGATTTACGTAATTGCGTGGATTAAAATATTGAGAAAATTCCTAATATTTCCAACAATCCAAAAACCTTATACTAGGAATTTTACAACTCTGTTTTTATTTGCGCTTAAGCCAACTATATTTGTGGCGCAATTACAAGCGTTAGCGCGCTAAGATGATTTTGTGGTTGATCGCCATGAGCGTGTATCACGTTGCGCAAGGCAAACCACGGCTGAGTGGGCTCTCTCGAGCGGAGAGTGCCTTCACTAGCTGCGGATAACTTGTTGAGGCGCGTGATTAGTGTTCTTGGAGAAAATCTTGTTGATGTGTACATGATTTTGCCAAGTGGTAAAGAAATGTGGGACGACTTGAGGCAAAATTCGAGTCTCGGCGGGCGGTGAACTCTATGTCATGGAGCAGTTTCATGACTACAAGATGGTTGATGACCATTCAGTAGTAGAACAGCTCATGAGGTTCAAGCTTTGCGAAAGAACTTGAGAATTTTACATGTGCATTACCAGACAAGTTTGTGGCGGGATGCATCAGCTAAGCCGCCACCTTCTTGGAGGATTTTGCCACTACTCTAAAACACAAGAGACAAGAGTTCGACGTTCTTTGGTCTCATTGGGTCTCTAAATGTTGAGGAGAAAGCGAGGCAAAAGATATACGTGGGAAAGAAAGTTCTAGTGCCAATGTGGTACAAAAGAAAATCTTTCAATTCAACAAGAAGAATAAAAATAAGTCTGAAAAGCACGAGAACAAGAACAAGGCCGCTCAAACTACTATCTTCAAGAAGAAGAAGAATAAAGGAAAGGGAAACCGCTTTATGCAGAATGGTGCGATCATTGGGCAAAGGATTGCCACGATCGCAAAGACAATAAGCGAAAAAGTCCGCTAACGTTGTTATTGGCACATCGAGGAGGAACATCGGGTATGTTTCAATACCTACCGCTCTATCGGTATGTCGTTCAATTGATTGGTGGATTGACACGGGGCCAATATACATGTTTGTCTTGACAGATCATTATTCTCTTCTTACCAGTCGCAGGGCTACCTCCGTGTTGATGGGAATGGGTCGCGAGCATTTGTGCGTGGAGTCGGCACGATTGACTTGAAGTTTACTTCAGGAAAAGTCGTGCGATCGAGGAACGTGCATCACGTGCCCGTGATAAATAAAAACCTTGTCGTGGTCTCTATTGTGTAGAGATGGTTTTAAGCTAGTTTTGAATCCAATAAATGTGTTGTTTCTAAAATTGGAACTTTTATTGGAAAAGGCTATGAGAGCGGAGGCTTGTTTCGCTTGTCTTTGTGGACATGAATAAAATTGTGAATCATGTTTGTAATCATGAGACCGATGTTTGGCATTCACGACTTTGTCATATTAATCTTGGTTGCATGATGCGGTTAGCCAAGATGAATTTAATCCCAAAATTTACCCAAGTCAAAGGTTCTAAGTGTCAAGTGTGTGTGCAATCTAAGCAACCTCGCAAGCCTCACAAGGCGGTGAGGCGAGAAATTTGGCACCGTTAGAACTAGTTCATACCGATTTATGCGAGATGAGCAGGGAGTTGACAAAGGGTGGTAAGAGGTATTTCATGACTTTGATTGATGATTCTACTAGATATTGCTATGTGTATTTATTAAAGTCAAAAGATGAGGCTTTTCACTATTTTAAGATCTATAAAGTGAAGTCGAGAACCAACTTGAGAGAAAAATCAAGCGGGTTAGGTCGGATCGTGGTGGAGAATACTTTTCTAATGAGTTTAATTTATTCGTGAGGAACATGGAATAATCCATGAGAGGACGCCTCCTATTCGCCCCAATCAAATGGGGTTGTTAGAAAGAAAGAACCGTACTCTAACCGAGATGGTTAACGCCATGTTAGAAACAGTGGGACTTTCCAAGGAATGGTGGGGTGAGGCTATATTGATCGCTTGTCATGTCCTAAACAGGTTCCTACAAAGAATAAAGAAATCACACCATTCGAGGAATGGGAGAGGAAAAGATTAAATTTCTCTTATTTACGTACTTGGGTGTTTGGCTAAAGTGAATGTGCCTATCCCAAAGAAGCGTAAACTTGGACCAAAACCGTTGATTGTGTCTTCATTGGTTATGCTTTTCACAGCGTAGGATATAGATTCTTAATAGTGAAATCTGAGTACGATATGAATGAAGGTACAATTTTTGAGTCCAATGATGCCACATTCTTTGAGGACTTATTTCCTATGAAAGAGACACTTAGCTCATCGGCCAAGAATCTATCTTCTCTCCTAAACCTTCCACTCCTATACAAATTGAGCCCATTTTTGAGGAAAATCCAATAGATGAGGGCAATGAAGTAACTCGTAAGAGTAAGAGACTAAGGACTACAAAGTCTTTTGGTGATGACTTCATTGTATATCTAGTGGATGATACTCCAAGAACCATTGAGGAGGCTTATTCATCGCGGGGACGACTATTGGAAGGAAGCGGTCAGAGTGAGATGAATTCCATCTTGAGCAATGGAACTTGGGAAGTTGTTGAGCGTCCATATGGGTGTAAACCTGTAGGATGTAAGTGGGTGTTCAAGAAAAGCTAAGGCGATGGTACGATTGAAAAGTATAAGGCAAGGCTTGTGGCCAAGGGTTATACCGAGAAAGAAGGCGAGGACTTCTTTGATACTTACTCACCTGTTGCCGATTGACTACTATTAGAGTACTCTGTCTTTGGTCGCCTCCTACGGTCTAATCATTCATCGATGGATGTAAAGACGGCTTTCCTTAATGGAGAGTTGGAAGAGGAAATCTATATGGATCACCTGATGGATTTGTAGTAAAGGGTCATGAAGGAAAAGTGTGTAGGTTGTTGAAGTCTTTGTATGGCCTTAAGCAAGCACCTAGCGATGTACGAGAAGTTCGACAGAACTTTAACATCTAAGCTTTGTTGTGAATGAAGTCGACAAATGTGTGTATTACCGCTATGGTGGGGTGAAGGAGTGATTATGTGTGCGTATGTTGATGACATCGATCTTTGGGACGAACCTTAATGTGATTAAGGAAGTCAAGGACTTCTTGTCCAAAACTTTGAAATGAAAGATTTGGGAGTAGCGGATGTCATCTTAAACATTAAATTGTTAAGAGAAGGTGCGGTGGGATTACTCTTGAGCGGTCCCATTATGTGGAAAAGGTGTTGAGTCGCTTTGGCTATAGCGATTGCAAACTGCTCCAACGCCGTATGATCCAAGTGTGCTATTACGAAAGAACCAACGAATAGCAAAGGATCAATTGAGATATTCCCAAATCATTGGTTCATTGATGTATTTAGCTAGTGTAACAAGGCACGATATCTCGTTTCTTTGTGAGCAAACTAAGCCGGTTTGTCTCAAACCCGGAGATAATCATTGGCATGCTCTTGAGAGAGTAATGCGCTATCTAAAAGGGACATCAAGTTATGGAATTCACTACACCGGGTACCCTAGGGTAATTGAGGGTTATAGTGATTCAAACCGGATATCGATCTTTGATGAAATAAAAGCCACAAGTGGATATGTGTTCACATTGGGTGGTGGAGTTTGTTTCTTGGAAGTCTTGCAAGCGAGACCATCTTAACGAGGTCTACAATGGAAGCAGAACTCACAAGCATTAGATACGCCTCTGTGGAAGCCGATGGTGCGTGAACTTGTGAAGGACTTACCGGTAGTTGAGAAACCGTGCTCGCTATTCTTTTGAACTGTGACAATCGACGGTGATTGTCAAGGTGAAACGATTCTAAGGATAACATGAAGTCATCAAGGCACGTTAAGAGGCGGTTGAAGTCTGTCAGAAAATGAGAAACTCGGAGTTATAGCATTGGACTATGTCCGACGGCTAAAAACTTGGCGCATCCTTTTACAAAGGGACTATCACGGAATGTGATAGATGAAGCATCGAGGAGATGGGCTTGAGACCCACATAAAGTCATGTCTTAGTGGTAACTCATCCTATTTGATCGGAGATCCGTGAATTAGGATGTTGAGACAAGCTAGTGATCGGGCCGAGAGGAGAGTACATCATGCTTAGCCCGCTCCGTTTGAGATGTAATAACTCTCCTATTCGTATGGCGAGTTGGTTATACCTTAATGTATTAAGTGGCTTTGATAAGCGAGAGATGTTGTCCTCTGAACATCTTATGAGGAATACACCTATACGAGTTCGATTGCTAGTCACGATCTATGAGATTGGGTGATCTCTAGAGGCTCATGAAAGGCTAAGGAGTATGACTTATAAGCTCCAAACCGAGGGGATGCATTTAGCGACCTAGTATCGATAAAGGACTTTGGTGAAACTTGTTCGCACAAAACTGTCAATTCAAGGCATAGTCCATTGTTGATTGTGGATGAGTGTAACTTTTGTTCTAGATGGAAGTTCAACTTAACAGTCTCCATCGAAAAACTGGTATATCAAACTACATTGGAACTGAGAGTATTTCAAATGTGTCTTTGAAATTTGGTGGGGATTGTTAGATTATTATGGGATGGCCCATAATTAATTTAATAGAAATTCCAAAAGGCCCATTAGAATACTAGGAGTCATGAAATTGGTTTAGTACCATATGGGTAATTGAGAGAAGGTTTGACCAACTTAAATAGTTGAGTTGTGTGTCTCTCAATTAGCAAGGTGGAAAAGGGTAAAGGCTGTGCCACACGAGCGCGCGCGCGCCGAGCCGAGCCGAGCCGAGGCGAGGCGTGGCGTGTGCGTGTGCGAGTGCGAGTCGAGTCGAGTCGAGACGAGACGAGACGAGACGTGACGTGCACGTCTTGCGCATGAGCGATCCGGACGTGATGTCTTTGGCGGGAGCGGTTTGTTTTGCCGTTTGATGAGTCAATATGACCAGAAACGCAGATGATTAATGTGACGATGAATCGCCGTCGATTACCGTAATGGGCGTGGTTGATGGTGGCATAATGGTCGTCGATTCTTGTGCGGCTACGAGTTGATGGTCGGTAATGGCGGCTCTCGCCGTTGCATGTCGCGAGGCTATATAAGGAGAGCCACGGTGTGCTTTTCTTCACTGCAGAACTCTCCCACGCAGACTCCATTCATCCTTTGTTCTGCATTCCTTTGCATTCCGCCTGCTTTTGCGCGCACAAGTAGCGAGAGGAGCGAGCCTCGGAACCTCGCCCTTCTTGAGATCTTGCTCGAGATAGAAGGCCGATAAGGTTTTGGGAGCGACCACGCGATCGCTCGAAAGGTGTTCTGAAGCGCATCGCATTGCAACGCGTCAGCCTTTGCACCAACGCTTCATCGCGACAACTCGTGATCGTCTACTTCACCGTCATGGCGAACGAGAATGTTACGCTGCGCTGTGCCAGCGGTGGCACCGGCTCAAGGGTATATTAACTTATACCGTGTTTTATTCATGCCGATTTCTTGTTCATTAGTCTTTGCGTATGAGATAGATAATTTGTTATCTAGTACCTTTGGCTTTGAACAAAAATGCATCTTTGTTTAATCATGATTTACGTAATTCGTGGATTAAAATATTGAGAAAATTCCTAATATTTCCAACACCTCTGCGGGCGCCACCCTCGGACGTCCTCGCGCCCGCCGGTGCCTCGCGCCTTGCGCTTTTTTGCGTATTGGCGGCCGCCTGTCGAGGGGAAGGACTCCCCCTTCTTCCCGTCACCTTGGCAGGCCTCCCACTGTTCCCGAGTGAGATGTAGCTTCCCGCCGATGGTAAACGGCCCCGAGAGAGACTGTGGCTCGTCACTATCGACGACCTTGAGACGACCTATCGCCTCCTCGATCGACATCGTGGAGAGGTCCAGCAGAGACTCTATCGAGCGAGCGATCTGTTTGTACTTCTCGGGGATGCAACAGAAGAGCTTCTCGACGGCTCTCTCCTCGTTGTAGGTGTCGTCGCCAAAACGCACCATCTTCTGCAGCAGAGTGTTGAGACGGAGAGCAAAGTCGTCAACGTCCTCACCTGGCTTGAAGGCCAGGTTCTCCCACTCCTTGCGAAGTGCCTGCAGTGTGGTCTTGCGGCGCGATCGGCTGGCGATGCGTCTTGCGCAGCAATGGCGTCCCAGGCCTACTTGGCAGTTCGCTTCTGGGAAAGCGAGAACTGCATCTCGGGCGGGACTGCAGCAATGAGGGCATCCAGCGCCCGTCGATCCTCGTAGTAGTCGGCGTCGCCGTCTCAATCGCCTCCACATATGCCGCGCTGAGCCGTACCCTCATCGCGCGGCCCATTCGGCGTAGTTGATCTTGGTGAGATAGGCCACCACCGTCGGGACCGATGTCCCGACAACGGCACGATCCGTGATGACCATGGTACCGTCCGGGAGGAGGGTCGCGCCGCTGTAAAGGCCGCGATCTCCGTCGACCGATTCTTGCCGCTGTCGGAACACCGCCGTAGCGTCGCGCTCGTCGGCTGCCCGCGCAAGCGCCTCGCCGGCGCGCCGTCGGCGTGTCGCATCCGTCTCGATCGCCGCCACCGCGCCCATGGGGATGCGCGGCTATCCATTGCGCCGCCTGCTCTCGCGTTGCCTCCCTCGCCAGCCTGAGCTCGTCGTTGGCAGGAATGGAGCTGCTGGCGCTACTGCCTCGCAGAGCCTCGAGCTCTGCTGCCGCCGCGCGCATCCGCCGCCGCCACGCTTCTACCTCCGCTTCTTGCCTTTGCCGGTTCCGCCGCCCGGCCTTGCGCCCTCGCCGCGCCGTCAGCTGCGCATGCTGCCGCTGCTCGCTTGTGTTCCTCTGCCGCGGCGACCTCGGCCTCCTGCCGGTGCCGCGCACTCAAAGCGACCGAGGCCGAGGCTATTCTTCGACATGGCGTGCTAGCGGGGGGCATTGCGTGGGAAGAGGCGCCTCGACGACTTCTTTGCCGCGTCGCATGCGGGAGAGGAGGGATGAGCAGCAACAGTCGGTGTTCCTGCTGCCGGCTGAGGACTGGGAGAGACGTGGGTAGGTGATGAGCAGGAGATGTTTAGGTTGCAGGACAACCAGGCTCTGATACCAATTGTAAGTAGCGGAACTCTTACTCTCATCGAGAGAGGATGACACTAGGAGCTGGGGCAATTTTTTCTAGTTTATTTCTCACACAATGCCATGCCAACCTAAGGGGTTGGGGTTACATATTTATAGCTGACCAAGGCAACCAAGCATATACCTAGGTGCTAGTCTAAGATGCTAGATGCTAGTCTAAGATGCTAGTCTAAGATGCTGTCCTAAAAGCTGTTAAGATAATGCCCTAAAAGCTGTTAAGATGCTGTCCTAAAAGCTAAACAAAGACCAAGTACAACAAAGACCCAAGTACAAGACTTATTCCATCATGATGAATCACGGTTGCGCTCTTAACATCAGGAAACAGCGTATCTTATACAAAAATAAACACTCATTCCTAAAGAATATAACAAGTAGGTCAGTTTTACTTTATACAAAAAAAATGTAAAGTAGCAATGAAAAGAGTTTCTAGTGACATTACACCAGAGAACTGTAACAAATACTATCCTACAATTACCTGTAGTAGCAACGCTAGTTAACAATGAGCTCTGAAACCATCCACGATGTTAGTCCGAACCTTCAAGGTATATATCTGCTGGAAACTTAAGGCCATCTCTTTCAGCTAAAACAGCAGCCCATGAGGAACCTGAATCAATAAAAGTTACAGATGTCAAAAATCAAAGTCACTAGAAACTAGAAAGTTGGTGAAACTAAAAAAAAAAAGTTCCTGCAAAGCTCAATCTTTAAATTGACATTATGACAATGACAATATGCATGCCCTGATAAAGCCAAGGACTAAAAGTAAGGTTAGGGAAATGATCACATGGAAAACCACAAGTCAGACGATTGGATATTACACAATAACAAGTAGAATAGTGACATCAACACAAGATTATAACACATGACTTGGGCAGTTTGGAATTGTCTACGGAGAACATTGATTTTGTGCATCGTGACAAGCATCAACCAATGAGTTTTAGGAACAATAAGGACAGATCCTACTAGAGTCAAAACCAAACATCCATTGTATCGGTTCCCTTGCAATACTCAGATGCTTTGTCACGATATTTATCTGGAAGAAGTTCCTCAATTGTCATATATACCACCAGGCATCACTATCTTTCTTTGCCACTATAGCTGCATAACAGGCAACATATGTTTATTGGCAGACATTCATGTGATTCTAAATCCAAGCAGAAGTAAATAACCCGTAAAATTATTATTTTTCCTAAAAAAAGGAAGGAGGATAGTGGAATTAAATGACTGAGAAACATTATCAAACATAAGGATGTTCTCAAAAATACAAGTATGTTCACAATGTCGTGGCATAAAAGATCACATTGGATATCAGATATGTCCTTGAACAGTAAATTTCTATACTGGACTTGCTACAGATACAGCAACCATATTTAGATGAAAGATGGCATGTAATTCAATTCATACTTTGTACCTAAATAAACTAACTTGTAGGAGCATTATCTAAAACTTGGGTATACTTGATGGACACTGTGAAACAAGACATTTAAGTCTGCATGCTTGTCCATGTTGATATTTCAGCCACAGTGGAATCCAGACAAAGATATGCAAGAAATCATAGAAAATAAACATACCCTTTATATGTTCAATAGTTTCTTCAGTTATAAGAGGTTCTTGCGAGTCTACATGATAAAAAACTGGAATAGGAACCCCCCAAGTTCTTTGCCGTGAAATACACCAGTCAGAACGGCTGGAGGTCATGGCAACTATCCTGTTTTCAGCCTGGGAATGTTAAAACACGGTCAAACTACAGTGTCTGCTTATCAAACAACACACAATAGCAACACGGTAAAACTAACAAGACAGTAGGGTTAGGTCATTGCACATTAACGTGAAAAATATAACTTGAAAGGGTTCAGAAAGAAAATTCACTCAGCAATATTACATGAAACCAGACGTGCAATTGTTTGACCATAATACTGGAGTCAAGCAATCACTTGCCAGGACTAACAAGCAGTAATCAACACAAGATTAGCATAGAGAACTTCAGTGCTCTTCTACCAGTGCAGACAAGAAATATGCACCAAACAAACATGCAAATCACTGTTGGCAAGCAGTGGTATTCTACTGAGCTTTTCACTACCAAGCAGATTAAAAGCTCGAACTGAGAAGTTCAGTGATACAACGGGCCAAGGGAAAATAAACAAAATTTCTGGTTTCAAACATAAGTTTCAAAAAAAGTAAATCAGTTACATACCTGAGAAGGAATCCAAGTTACTTGTCTAATTGCATCCATTGCAGTATTACGAAAACCATCCACAGAGGCAAACCACTGTTCAGTTGCTCGGAATATTGTTGGTTCCTTAGATCTCCAGTCATAGGGGTACTTGTGTTCTGACAACAGATGGACAATGCCACAGTGGGCAGACAAATCTTCTAAATGAAATCTTTCATTCACAAGTGAAACCAAGGATTACTTAGGTTATTGTCAAGTTACTCGCTGTAAGGCTCTTCTAAAATGAGTGAAAACTGTTCATCCAGATACTTCACAACTGTAGCATTACCAGCTCCCAGGACAGATAAACCATTGAATTGTCCAGCTTCAGCAGTGAAGTTTCCTTCATCATCCATGGGAGACACAATAGGAAGCCCATATTTCAAACCTGTCAGGTAGTCTTCCTGGCCATGGCCCGGGGCAGTATGAACAAGGCCAGTTCCAGATTCAGTTGTTATGTAATCTCCTCCAAGAACAACAGAACATTCGCTGCCATTAACGGGATGTATATACCTGAAAGCACCAAATATAGCATGAATAAGCATAAAAAAAAGTTCAAGCACAACTACAATGAACTGAGAAGTGCAAAATAAATACCTGCAGTGCTCCAAGGCTGACCCAGGAAATGATTTCCGGACTACAAGTTTCATACCCCATTTAGACTCTAGAATTGAGACAAGATCAGAAGCCACAATGATAAATGGTTTCTCATTCCCAGAGCTCAAAATATTCCCAAGTTTTCGTGTTTTCCTCCAGATGTTGACTCACTTTCCAGTACAGATTGCAGCTCAACTACTGCATAAGTAAGCTCAGGGTTCACAGCAACAGCTGATAAAAGGAGAATGGTTTTTAGACAAGCCAGTACATTTCCCAAAATTTAACCAAAGAGTGAAGCAAATTCATACAGTATGTGCAACAGTCACACAAGAATAATGCTATAAACTCCAATTCCAGAATAGCCACAAGATTAAAACACTGTTTGTTGGTGTAACGAAAAGACCTAAAATATATTATGGCTTACCAGTATCCATTTTTCCATCATACCAACGCATGAAATGAACTTCTCAACAAAGATAAATGGGGAAAAGTTTTTTTTTAATTGACAGGAAGCAGTGTATTATGATTTGTGATTTGCATTCAAGCAATGTTACATTACTAGTAACCTTAATATTCCTTTACCCTGATTACCATTAATCAAATTACTGCTCACCCGATTCTATTGCATTTCATACAAGCTATAAGAACTCCATACGTGACATTTGATAAAAAAAATCCATTAGTTGTTTCCCATGTACAGATGCATGCAGCTTGAAATTGAGCAACGGATACTCTACTGTCATCCCTACCACCATTTGAAAATTTCAAAATAGCTCAAGGTGGTTTTCGAGAGTTCCTATTTTATGAGTGATTCTCACTGGATCTTTCCCTTACATTAAAGCAAACAAGGCATCACCATACCAGCATTTGCAGGAATTGTCCATGGAGTAGTGGTCCATATGACTAAGCATACATTAGGCAGAAATCCCTCTAGTAACCCAGATTTAGACAGATTGGTAATCTTGAATGCACCATATATGCTTTTGGAAACGTGATTTTCCGAATACTGGAAAAGATAAAAGGAGCGCATGTGAGGAAGTAAAATCAATGGATAAATCTAACAAAACAAAAATATAAGTACGTGTATGTCCAAAAATTCCCAAAAAAAAACTAAAAAATACAAACAAAGAAGGAATAGCTAAGTTTCTAGGATGCTCAGATTATCCATAAATAGGCCTACCATAGTTGCTACCCCCTCCAGTCACAAATACATGTCGTTTTGGGTTGCATGCAATCAAAGTTTCAAAACGTTTGACTATCAATATCATTTTAAATATTTAGATTGGATATATGGAAATCATATGAATATATTTTTCTCAAAAAGTACTTTCATAACACTATAATTTTATTGGGTTTTATAAATATATCACAATATAAATTAGTGGTCAAAGTTATGTTTTGGAGACCGTGTCGATGTCCAAAATGACATATATTTGTGACTGTAGGGAGTATTTGCTTATACAAATTTAATTTGTAGTGCAGCAATGCATACAACTATCACACGTGGATTTAGTGTAAGATTACTTGTATGAAGTAATATGCATTATGTAATTGATCTCCAATAAGAAGGGACTTGACGACGAAAGTTACAGCAGTTTATCTGCAGCAGTGTGGGCTAAAGCACGATTTAACTATTGAAGTTAAGCGGGAAACGAATCAGAATTGTCAATTGTTTATTTACATATTTAACAATCACCAAACAAATATTAGTGTATAACAAAACCTTTGTCGGTAAATTAATAGCATCATGTAGAAAGTCTAATCATACCTCCAACTCAGCCTCTGCTAAAGCTGTACGTGATGACGGGCTCCAGTGGACGGGCTTTCGTCCTCTATAAATATATTCTCTCATAACCATTTGACCAAACACTTCTAACTAGCATATCAAAATGGATAACAAAAATTGTTACTGTTTTTGATGAGTAAAAAACAGTATCAATATTTATTATCATAAAATAAAATTTATACCCTAATGTCAACGAGTTTATACTCACCATTATAAACAGGTTACAAGAACGGTAAAATTAACTGATCTAATGTTACCAAGAAGATAAGAGATATTGATGGCCTAACTCAAGTGACGTGGAACCACCAAGCTCTCATTCATGTGAAATACTAGATAAATAAGATGCGATGCAATGCTATTATTCCTATAAATAGTAGGAGCAGGTAACGGAGGGAAAACCTGAGCAGCTTCATATTCTGGCGACAGAGTTAGGTAAGGGTTGTCCCAATCTGCCCATACACCGAAACGCTGCGAGCATAGTGTTAGTATTTAATACAAGTAAGAAACTAAAAGCTAAAAATTTTGAAGGCTCTTACAGTGATTAGAAGAACATAAGACACTAAACAGGCATTAAATGATTCTGACTTGTCTTAGAAAACTGCAAACACACCATGAAATATAGCAAAACATAGATAATGGCAACTGACTCACTAATTAGATCAAGTTGCCACTAAAATAATTTAAAAGGAAGAAAAGATTACCTTGAAAGAATTCATTTGTGTGTTAACTGTCACTTTAGCAAATTTTGCAGCCTTTTGCCGTAACTTTATAGGTGTCAGAGCATTCAATGTTTCCTTATCCATTGACTTCACAACTGCAGCGAATAGTCAATAGTTACTTGGTTAGTCCAAGTGCAGACAAGTTTGCAAGCAAACCCACCCATCAAATTATGACCATACATAGATTGAAATTATAAAGATGGGATCATGGGAGCATTTCCGTAGGTCATATTAAGGATGATTGATGAACTTGCCTTTTAATTCTATTGGAAGACCATGGCAATCCCACCCTGGAATAAAAGACACTGTAATTCTGAAGAAGCTGCGCACAGAAGAGAGAATCAAGACACCGAGTGAACGGCAAATCATGGTGACATTTGATCCATGTTTCCAATCATCAAAATATATATCAAGATTTTTGCCCTGCCAGAAAATAGAAAGACCAAATCAATATGTACAGCATTTGTTATCAAACAAAAATGAGTTCAAAACATTTCAACAAAAGAGAGCTGTCAGGGCAACATTATGTTTATAAAAATTTAGTGTTAATCATCTCACACCTAATACAATCAACTACACTTAGGTCCGACATACCCAAAAAAAACATATCTAGCATGACTGCATGAGCAATACATAAGTTCAGCCATTTGCCAAACTGTCGACAACAAGCTGACCATGCACACTTGACATTCCAAGATGGGGAATGCCAGAAATTGTACTGGATAGGTCAATACAATACATTAAGTTGCATCAGTCATTTGCAGAGAAACATTGAACATTAGCCTCTGCATCAAAGATAGACAATACCCTAGGAATTACACTGAGAAACAAAACAATACTTTAAACTACCTCAAAGGCTTCCTAAAAAAACATCAAAGGTTTGCAAAGAAACATTGACCTACAGTCAGATGAAATTCAAGGATAGCTGATACCTTGTAGCGATTTATAATATCTTTGAGGACTTTATTCAGCGCGTGGCCCATATGAAGGTCACCATTAGCATAAGGCGGACCATCATGAAGGATAAATGTAGCTTAATCAAACAACCAAGAAACTAACGAATCAGATAAATAATTTAGTTTTTATTCTTAGCTTTAATTGAGGAAATCAACTCACCCCAGTGTTCCTTTCAGACACCGTCTTCAGCACCTGGTTCTCCTCCCACAACTTCTGGAGCTCTGGCTCCCGCATAACAGAGTTCTCTCTCAAGCCAAAAGTCGTCTTTGGGAGATCCACCATGTGTTTGTACTTCCCATCTTCTTGTTTTGCACCTAGCAATAATCAACGAGCTAAACATATTAACTACCTCTGTATCTAACACCGCCAGCAGGACCAGCCACCCAACTGGGACTCAACCTGTCAAATATCAACCAACTGCTTCTTTTCATTTTGAAACACACCAGATCAAACTACTTGTAGCATTAAGAGCTTTTCATTTTGAAACATGCCAAATCGAACTACTTATACCATTAAGAGATTCAGTAGCTCGCTTAGAGCACCTGCTTCGTAAACGGGAGATCTACTTGAATCTCAACGAAAGGTACTAATATCCCCCCAACTGTGTTCAATTATATCAACATCAGCAGCATTTCATTCATTTCAACTCCAAACTTTTATAGAATAGCAAAGTTATCCCCAAATCAATATAAATGTTAGAGATAGCATATCCTTTCCAATCAATCTGTATAGATATGGTAGATGTCAATCTGTATTATTATGGTAGGTCTAGAGATAGACTTCCTTCTTTGTATTGGTTGTACTGCTATATACATGAGCGTGGTGTATTCAACACTCAAGGCAGATTATTCACCTTTAGCATGGTATCAGGATCCTTCCTTCATCCTGCGCCTTCTCTTCCGCTGCAACCTCCCTCGCCAGCCGCCTAAGCCGCCTGAGCCCTAGCGACGCTCATCCTCTGCAGCGCCCGCTCAGGCCATCGCCGCTCGCTGTCCTCTCTCTTCCTCGCCAGCCGCCGCTGCCTGTTGTCCCCTGTTTTTCCCCGATTGTCGCCGCTGCTCCTTTTCCAATCGGCTGCACAATGACTGGAACAACACCACCTTCCCCCACTAAGTCATCTACTTCCACCAACACTGAGACGCTCCCCTCTATTTCCCAAGATACCTCTGCGGTACAGACTGGGCTGCCCATCACCCTCAGCCTTCAAAACTCCAACTTCACCAAATGGAGCATCCTGTTCAAAGCTTTCCTCGGACGTCATCGCCTCCTGCATCACATTACCACGTCGGCCCCCTCTCCTCCGACCAAAGCCTGGCTGCAGGATGACTGCACCGTCCTCACTGCTATGTACGGTTCCATCTCCGACGACGTCCTCGACATCGTCATTGCACCAGATCAAAGTGCATACACTCTCTGGACTGCTCTTGACGACCTCTTCGGCGACAACAAGGAGAGTCGCTCCATTCTTCTCATGAGTGAGTTCCACAGCCTCGTTCAGGGCGACCTCACCGTCTCTGACTACTGCAAGGAGCAGAAGCGCCTTGCTGATGCTCTTCGCGACGCCGACTCTCCTGTCAGCGACAGGACTCTTGTCCTTAACATTCTGCGCGGCCTGAGTCCCTCACTTTCTCAGGCTGGCACTGTGGTGGCTATGTCTGTGCCGTTTCCGTCCTTTGCTCGGGCACGCTCCATGCTTCTCATGGAAGAGATGCGCCTGGGCCATTCTGCCAAAACAGCGGCTGCCACTGCTCTCATCACCACAACCGGCAAGGAGTCGGTTGGCTGCCCTGGCGGCCACTGCCGTGGCAACCCCGCCTTCTCCTCCGTCAACAACAACAAGAAGGGGGGTGGCCGCAACAAGAAGAAGAGTGGCAACGGCCCCAGATTTGCTTCCAATCCCGGCCAACCCACCGGTCCATGGTTTTGTTTCAGTCCAGGACAGACTCTTCGACAGTCTCACGTTCCTGTTCAGCATGGTGGTCACGGCATTCTTGGCAACCGTCCTCCCCATGCTTTTGCCTCAACTGTCGCCGCAGCACCTCCGACTCCAAATCGGTTTGCAATGCCCAGCTGGGACAGCGCCAGCCTCATCTCCGCCATGAACAACACATGCGCTTCTCATGATGGTTGGGTCGTGGACTCTGGCGCCTCCTCACACATGACTCCTGATACGGGTATTCTTAGTTCTTCCTCTCGTCTTTCTACTCCTCACCTTGTCACCGTTGGGAATGGCCACTCTATGCCAATATCTAACTCTGGTCACTCCACCCTTTGTTCTCCCACTGGACGTCGTTTCTTGCTTAATGTGTGCTGGTTGTACCCTCTCTTGTTCGAAACTTGTTATCCGTTCGCAAATTCACTCAGGACAATCTCGTTTCCATTGAATTTGACCCTTTCGGTTTTTCTGTGAAGGACCTTCGAACCAAGGACACGATTCTGCGTTGCAATAGTGTCGGCGACCTCTACATCCATCCGCCAGCACCAAAGTTGCATGACGCCCTCACATCTTCCACTGCCTCTCCTGCCCTTTGGCACCGTCGACTGGGACATCCAAGCCGCGATGCTACTTTACAACTTCATCATAAACCTATTAGCCAAATTTGTCACGCATGTCAATTAGGCAAACATGTCCGTTTGCCCTTCCATGCCTCCCATTCAGTCACATCTTTTATATTTCAGTTAATCCATTGTGATTTGTGGACATCCCCTGTTCTTAGCAACTCTGGTTATAAATACTATTTGGTGATTGTTGACGATTTTTCTCATTATTTTTGGAACTTTCCTCTTCGCAACAAGTCAGACACATTCCCCACTCTTGAGCGTTTCTTTTCCTTCGTCTCCACTCAATTCAATGTTCCTATTCGTGCCATTCAAGCTGATAACGTCACAGAATTTGTCAACACTCATATCACCAATTTCCTCCACCTCAAAGGCACTCTCCTCCGTCTTTCCTGCCCATACACATCTCCACAAAATGGGAAAGCTGAACGTGCCATTCGTACCATAAACGATGTTGTGCGAACTCTCCTTCTTCAAGCCCATATGCCACCAACCTTTTGGGCCGAAGCTCTTGCTACTGCCACTCTTCTTCTCAATCGGCGCCCTTGCAAAGCTATTGCTCTTGAGACGCCTCACTTTCGGTTGTATGGCACACACCCAAGCTATGATGATTTGCGTGTGTTTGGCTGTCTTTGTTACCCAAACTTAACTGCTACCACCTCATCAAAATTGGCACCACGATCTGTAGCTTGTATTTTTTTGGGCCTTTCTTCTTCTCATAAGGGCTATCGTTGTTACAATCCGACCTCTCGCAAAATCATCATCTCACGTCATATTATCTTCGCTGAAGATATCTTCCCATTTTCCGCTAATAAGGTGTCCACCAAGGATATCCTGGATGGTCTCAATTTTTGCGTGAATTTGATCGCCACACGGCGCCCCGCGATCGACTCTCATCGCAAAGACGGCCACACGTCCGCCTGCGTCGTCTGATGTTGCCGCCGGTCTTTGCGCGCCTCGCGGCAATCGCTTCTTCGCCGATTCTGCCGTCGCCCACACGCTTGCACCACTCGGCGTTGCCAACTTCCCGCCGGTGTCATCAGCTTGATTCCTCACGCAACCTCTCGCTTAGTCCGTGGATCGGTCAAGTGTACTCCGGCGCCACAAAGACATCATCGCTTCCTATTTGTTGCACCCGGCGCCCCTCGCAAAGACTAATCGTGTCTTGGTGATCCGATTGCCGCTTTGCGGACCATCCTCCCGCCTACGACGATCGGCAAAGACCGGATACATCCTATGCGCGCTGCGAGCACGTGGGCGGCATCACCGCTACGTCAACCGGCTAACTTACGCTGCTATACACAGCGAGGTTTTGCCCGTCCCACGGACATATCGTGAGGCACTCCAACAACCACCTTGGCGACGAGCAATGATGGAGGAACACAAGGCTCTTCTCGACAACGGTACCTGGTCACTTGTTCCTCGCCCCCGTGGTGCGAACGTCGTGACTGGAAAATGGATCTTCAAGCATAAGTTCCACTCCGATGGCACACTCGCTCGGTACAAAGCCCGTTGGGTGGTTCGTGGTTACTCTCAACAGGCCGGCATCGACTACGACGAGACTTTCAGTCCTGTTGTCAAACCGGCCACAATTCGGGTCGTCCTCAGCATCGCTGCCTCACGCTCCTGGTCCATCCGACAACTCGATGTCAAGAACGCCTTTCTTCATGGCAATCTTGATGAGGTTGTTTACTGCCAGCAGCCTTCCGGTTTCATTGACACATCACGCCCGGATCATGTGTGCCGTCTTCACAAGTCTCTCTACGGCCTCAAGCAAGCGCCCCGTGCATGGTACCATCGTTTCTCCATCTTCATTCGTCAACTCGGCTTCATCGCCTCCATCTCCGACACTTCGCTGTTTGTCTACCACGACGGACCTGACACAGCATACCTCCTCCTGTACGTCGACGACATTGTCATCACGGCCTCTTCCCCTACGCTCCTGCGTCGTTTCACTCAACTTCTCCATGGTGAATTTGCCATGACGGACCTCGGTGACCTGCATTACTTCCTCGGCATCTCCGTCACACGCTCTCCTGCTGGCCTATTTTTGTCCCAACGACAGTATGCCACAGATCTTCTTCAGCGAGCAGGCATGGCTCAATGTCATTCTGTCATGACACCTGTCGACACTCAGGCCAAGCTATCTGCTACTGCCGGTGACCCTGTTGCAGATCCCACGGAGTACAGAAGCATTGCCGGTGCCCTTCAATACTTGACGCTGACACGGCCTGACATTGCCTATGCTGTTCAACAGGTGTGTCTTCACATGCATGCGCCACGCGAGCCTCATCTTGCGCTCGTCAAACGCATCCTACGTTACGGGCAAGGCACTCTCGGTCTAGGCCTTCACCTTCACGCCACTCCAACAGACTCCCTCACCGCCTATTGAGGACGCGCAGATTAGGCGAGTTGTCGGACTCGCGCCGCTCTACGTCTGGCTATTGTGTATACCTTGGGGATAACCTCATCTCTTGGTCCTCCAAACGCCAGACGACTGTCTCTCGCTCCAGTCAGAGAGGCGAATATCGTCGTTGCTCACGCGTGGCGAATCGTCGTTGGTTGCGACAGCTCTTGGGCAAGCTTCGTCATCCAGTCAAGAAGGCCACTGTCGTTTATTGTGACAATGTCAGTGCTGTCTACTTGGCCTCCAATCCTGTTCAACACCGTCGTACCAAGCACATTGAGATTGACATTCATTTTGTTCGAGAGAAAGTCTCCATCGGCCATGTTCGGGTTCTGCATGTCCCGTCCGCCCTCCAGTTCGCCGACATCATGACCAAGGGTCTTCCTTCTCGTTTATTCTTGGATTTTCGATCCAGTCTATGTGTACGACAAGCTCCCGCTCAGACTGCGGGGGGATGTTAGAGATAGCATATCCTTTCCAATCAATCTGTACAGATATGGTAGATGTCAATCTGTATTATTATGGTAGGTCTAGAGATAGATTTCCTTCTTTGTATTGGTTGTAATGCTATATACATGAGCCTGGTGTATTCAACACTCAAGGCAGATTATTCACCTTTAGCAATAAACAATCAAATTTCCAAGATTTAAGCACTGCTTCCATTATCCAACATGTCAAATAAATTCACCACATTCTACCCTGAATCCACAAAATGAGAAGAAAGCTTCAAATGATGACACCTCAAGCAGGACACTTATTGGTGAAAATCCAGTGTGGAGCAACAACGTGGGGATAAATTGTGATGAAGACCTAGGCAGACTGAGCTTAAATTACGTACATAAGGACAAACCTAGTCTCAAAGAAATGAGCCAAACAAATGTAGTTATAATCCCAATTCTATGACAATCACAAAAGTGGAAGTTATTATAACATATTTGAAATTAAACTAAACAATCAGATTAAATGCATCCATCATCTTCGTAATCACACGCATCGCCCAAAAGCCCATCAAACTTGACAGCAACGAAAAATCCCCACGCCGTAGCCCTACTCCAACCTTAAAACGGGCCAAAATTATGGCCCGCGTCACCACCAACACCAAGCATTAGCAAACACCGCATATATTGACCACAGCCACAGAGCACCCCTGACGCTGGATCCAAAGCTCAGCAAAATTTGACACCTAATTCGCCTACTCGAGTACTCGACCTCCAAAACTCGCATCACTGCAATAACAAACAGACCGGGCACCGATCCCCCCATCCAAAACCCTCAGCAAACCCCCACCTAAACCCTAATGGCACAGCAGCAAGCACGACGCGTCTCACCCTGCGCGGTCTTCTTCGCGGCCATGACCGGCCCCCGGTAACGCCGCTTGCAGACAGACGCGGCGAGGGCTCGCTCGACGACTCGGTGCAGAATGGCCGCGGCGGCGCTGCCAGTCTGCGCAGCGGGAAGCGGCATCTCTGCGTGGAGAAGACCTGGGAGCGGACAAGCAGCGAAGATTCCGTAAGGGGTATCCGCGGAAGGCTCTAGAAGGTTCGAGAAACGAAACGGGAGGAGGAGGAGGGCGCTTAGACTATCTCCAACCGTTTCCCGTCGGTCGTCCCAATCCCGTCCGCATGGGAAAGCGACGGAGAGAGAAGGTTCCCAGCCCCTCCAACGGCTTCCCTTCCCCGGCGGACGCAGCGTGGGATAGGAGAGAGGATCCTCCCGAGGGGCTGCGCCCCATTCCCCGACACGCCTGCTTCGTGGTCGCCAATCGCCGAGGCAGCCGCGGCAAGAAGGACAGCGGCGATCGGCAAGGGCGACGCGAGCGAGGAGCTAAGGTGGTCCGCCTCACCGGCCGGAGAGGAGGACGCGCAGACGGAAATCGAGACCTTCAGGTACGCATCGAGGACCACCATCTTTGCCGATTTGAAATGGATTTAGGTTGTGGGATCTTCGATTCAGTGGGGGGAAAACCTGGATGGGGTGAAATCGTCGTTAGGGACAAGTAATTTCTGTTGAGTTAATCTTGTCGTTTGCTGTTAAAGTTTTTGTTTAAAGGTTTCAGTTACTTGCTAGTTACATTTTTTGCGGTCGTAGAAGTTTGAGTTATATACGGGTTGTAGTTAGCGATGAGTGTCGATTATTAGGTACAAGAACCGAAGATGAGTATTTGAGTTGTTGTCGGTTTAATAAGCGAGTCCAATTCTTTATCATGTAAAAGTTTGAGTATAAGTATTTGAGAAATAAATAGAAAAGGTGTGAAGTTACGCACCGCAAAAGGAAAATCTACGTGCTCGAATCTTTCTCCAAAGCGTATTGTGTCCGTGCGTAATTCATGATTGCGAGAGGAAGTTCGGAAGACAAGTTCGGTGCTCGAACTTGCGAAGCCCCTGTTCGTTGTTTCAGTAATGCGGTTGCCGGAACCAAAACAGAGGACAGGCTCAGGGCTTCCGATACATCAATTTCGTCCTCACCGAAATGGCAGTCCAGAACATAGATAGGGAAAATTGGGGAAACTTGCGTTGGGTGATGATGACCGATTGGTGTAGAAGATTGATTGAATGAGCACTAGTTCGAATTAGTGAACCTGATAGTTCATATGTGTTGTCCTGCTGGGTTTAGGGAAATTTAGTTCATGGGTGCTGTCCTCATTGTTTTTTGCTGCAATGAAATTCTAGCACAAATTCATATAGTTGCAAGTTGTCAACCTGAAGCATTGGTTTCAATTTGCACAGATCAAATGGTCAGGTCCACTAGTAGTTATTCGGGAACCTGAAATGGATGAGTTGATTCAATTTTTGTGCTGATGCTGCAATGATTTGCATTGTCATGGTGTGACCTTCAGTTCAATAAAGCTAATCCTGAAACACACACCAATGTCGCACTTGTATTTAATTGGTTCGCACGTAGTATGATTCAATATTGCCATAACATGTGCAAAGTATTGTCATTACATCTTTGTTTTAGATGGATTCGGAGACCCTTGAGACGCCATCTCTAAGCTGCGAGATATCTTTGGAGGATAAGGCCGAGCACCTCGAAGCTCGCCGACAACTTCACCCAAGTGATGAAATTTGGGCCATTGACATTAACAACAAGACTTCTTCGTGTCGAGTCCATAGCCGAGAGCATGGAGAAGATGTCGATTCGACACGATAGAATTTAGCACCGCACCTCCTCCGATCGTGATGGATGACATTGCATCCGTCGAGGGCGTTCATCCGGACGACATAGTGCTGCGGACTACGAGCTCGAACGATTCCTGTTGGCGACTACTCCACGGATTGTCTACTTAGCGATTGGTCCATCGAGTCCGATCGCTCGCCACCTTGTTTAGGTTTAAATGTCATGCTCCATGCTCACCATATTGTTATTTTGGACCATGTGGCTTTGAACCGCTCGATGAGCTTTATTGTATTTTGCACCATCCGCTATGAACTTGTAATCCTTACTGTAATTTACATCAATGTGATGTCTGCTCCATGTTGACTCATATTGTCCCCACATTGCTTTGCCATGATTTCGTAATAACAAACTATGTGTGTGCTTTCAATGATCGGGGAGGACGACATGGACCCTTTCTTATCGAACTACCTTCAGATGACTTTTGTGTTGTGGTACACGACTTATCTCCCCGCCAAAGACCTCCGAGCATGGGCACGATCGATGCCCCAAGTCGGTCCACGACGCCAAGAAGGGAACCAAAAACGACTCGAGCAATGTAGAGGACCAAATGGAGTGCGCAGGAGGATGAAGTTCTAGTCTCAGCTTGGTTGAATGTGAGCCAAGACCCCATTGTTGGGAAGGACCAATCGTCCGATACCTATTGGAGCAGAATTGCAGATTATTACAAAAGTAATAGCAAGGAACACATGAAGGCAAGATCGAAGAAAGGAATGGTTAACCACTGGTCATTGATAAATGAGTGTGTTAGCAAATATGCTGGGTATCTCAATCAGACCGACGGTTTACATCAGAGTGGGAGCACCGAGCGTGATAGGGTAAGGACATGTCCTCGTCTTCAGCCAGCACTTGTAGTCACTTCATAATTAACTGTGTCTCCCGAGTCTTATAATTGTTATCTCATTTTGCAGATGGCCCATGCTGCTAGGATGTACCAGGACATTGAGGGCAAGCCATTCGCGTTCCACCATTGTTGGGTACTACTGGCGGATCATCCGGTGGTCTTCGCACTTGTCCCACAAGAAGCAAAAGACATGACGATATGGTGCAACGCATGAAGGGTCCAATGACATTCCTATTGACCGCCTCCCAAGCATCCTCTCGAGGAGGGGAAAGGCCACCGTGCCGGACGCCGCAGGCCACGAGGAAGCGTGCTAGTTCGCCTAGTATGTCATCTGTGGGTGTGTACTCCACCATTTCGACAAGATGAATGAGTCCAGAGTCGCTATGGTAGAAATACAAGCGTGAAAAATTGGCCATGTCCAAGGAAGCGGAGAATGAAAGGATTATGAAGGTCGACTTGAACTCGTGTAATTGGATTGCTTCGCGAGTACTACGAGTCGTCCATTGAGATTGTGATGAATCGTCGTCAAATGAATAAATAATCGTTGCCTTATGTCATCCCTCGTTTGGGTGAGGGTCCGTAATACTATTGTTGTATTGTTGTTTTAATGTTTGAACTATCTAGTTTTATTCGCACTTGTCGATTTGTCTTGTCCGTATTGTACCAAGTTATCGGTTTACAGGACCACATGAAAACAGCCTAACACATATTCACTAAAACAGAAATTATCAAGATCCAACCATTGGATCGATGTGAAATTTTAATCTGAGAAACTAGATTCAATTATGAATCTAACCCAATAAAAATCAACTCGATCGGATCTACGGATCAAAATATATGACCTTCACAAGATGGTGAATTAGTGATGATGAAATCGATTTCCAGGCTACTACGGACCAATCTTCAAAGACATCAAAGGCTACGATGGACCAATCTTAAAAACAAGATCACTGAAGATCCAACCGTTAGATTGACATGAAATTTTAATCAGTAGAAACTAGATTCAATTATGAATCTAACCCAATAAAATCAACTCGATCGGATCTACGGATCAAAAGATATGACCTTCGCAAGATGACTGAATCAGCTGATGACAGAAACTGATTTCCAAGGCTACGCCGGACCAATCTTCAGCACATCAAAGGCTACGACGGACCAATCTTAAAAAACAAGATCACTAAAGATCCAACCGTTAGATTGACATGAAATTTTAACTGTAGAAACTAGATTCAATTATGAATCTAACCCAATAAAAATCAACTCGATCGGATCTACGGATCAAAAGATATGACCTTCGCAAGATGACTTAATCACCGATGATGTAAATCGATTTCCAAGGCTACTGCGGACCAATCTTCAAAGACATCAAAGGCTACGACGGACCAATCTTAAAAAACAAGATCACTGAAGATCCAACCGTTAGATTGACATGAAATTTTAATCAGAGAAACTAGATTCAATTATGAATCTAACCCAATAAAATCAACTCGATCGGATCTACTGATCAAAAGATATGACCTTCACAAGATGATGAATCACCGATGATGTAAATCGATTTCCAAGGCTACGCCGACCAATCTTCAAAGACATCAAAGGCTACGACGGACTAATCTTAAAAAACAAGATCACTAAAGATCCAACCGTTAGATTGACATGAAATTTTAATCAGAGAAACTAGATTCAATTATGAATCTAACCCAATAAAATGAACTTGATCGGATCTACGGATCAAAAGATATGACCTTCGCAAGATGATGAATCGGTGATGATGTAAATTGATTTCAAGGCTACGCCGACCAATCTTCAAGACATCAAAGGCTACGACGGACCAATCTTAAAAACAAGATCACTAAAGATCCAACCGTTAGATCGACATGAAATTTTACTCAGAAACTAGATTCAATTATGAATCTAACCCAATAAAAATCAACTCGATCGGATCTACTTGATCAAAAGATATGACCTTCGCAAGATGATGAATCAGTGATGACGGAAATTGATTTCAAGGCGGACCAATCTTCGTAACTTCAGACTTGGCGCTAGGAGAAAACTTCTAGTTACTTATCTTCTAGTTACTAGATGTTATCTTTGCATGCATACACCAAACATGTATGCATTAATTGATGCAACTTCTAGTCGCCAACACCAACGAGCGCATTGCATCAAGCAAAACCAATATCATGCTATCACCAAAGATATCAAATAATCATCGACATAGCACATGCACAAGCACCACACATGCCATAATCACAACCACTTTACAATGCCAATTTTATTACTCACCAATTTTTAGCACATGATTTCACACTCACACCAAACATAGCTTACACTTGCATTATCCCCGTGCGTGACTAAAGGTGTTCGACCGTGATCCGCCGCAACCGATGGTGAAGTTGGCGATCCCTCCGCCTTTGAGTAGCTTGTATGCAAGGTAAGACCGATTCTGGGTGATGTCCCAGTAACGACGGAGTTCCCATAAAATCGGTTAATGTCCTGTGATGCCCCATTCCTCTCATCCTCCACGGTCATGTTATGAAGAATGATGCATGCAATCATTATATTCCTTAACGTACTGGTGCCAACATCGTACGGGGCCCGTGCACAATGGCAAACCTAGCTTGGAGCACTCCAAACGCTCTCTCAACATCCTTCCTTGCAATGGATCGCATCCGCGAGAAGTAGACCCTCCTGCTTCCCATCGGCACCGCAATCCCCTTAACGAAGGTAGCCCACTGGGTAAATGCCATCCGCGAGGTAGTAGCCCATGTCGCATCGATTGCCATTGACGATGTAGTTTACCTCCGAGTGTACTCATCATTTTCTCCGGAAAATATGTTAGAACGGTGCAACACATTAATATCGCTCATACTTCCCGCATCCGAAAAAGCATGCCAAATCCATTGTGTCATCATGGCAACCGCCGAGGACTATGGAAGGCTTGCGAGTATGCCACTGTGAAAGCCCCTTGCCATGCTTTCGGCGCTTTTTCGAGTCCAATGCATGCAATCGATGCTACCAAGCATTCCAGGAAACCTCTGTGCTCACCAACAACTAGGAGTCTACCAATGTCTTCAGATTAGGAGATCGGAGATATTCCTCTCCTAAAAACTCGACCACCGCCTTGACGAACTTCTTGAGAGCTACAATGGCCGTATTTTCCCAATCACGAGGTACTCGTCCACGCGTCGGCAGGAACACCGTAAGCTAGTTGACGGAGAGTCTGCTGTTACTTCAAGAGGTGCCAAACCAAGCTTCCGGCTGCATCCCTACTTTGTGGAACCAAACGTCGTGTCCTTCGACAAAGATTCGTTATGCGCAAAAATAGGAGCGACTCATCCAAACCTGCGATGCGAAATGACTTATAGACATAATGAAACCCGACAAGTACATCATTCATATTTGTTAGGACTAATGGTTTGTTACCTCCTTTGAAAAATACCTCACCGCATACACGGGAGGAAGCGGCAATCACCATAAAGCCGAGCCGCCTTCAACGTGACCTCGGTTGATCACCGCATGGCCTCGAACCGATCCCGTCGATGGTTGTTACCTCGCGCTTATCTCCTCCTCCTCCTGCGATTGCTAAGAGAAGGAGTCCTCATCATCGAGAAATGATTGTTCATCACTGAGGAAGAAATGAACCGACTCATTGTGAGGTTGGCAATCCGCTGGGTGACTACTGATGAATGCAACCCTCAATATATAGAATTCTTTGGGTTGGATGAGAGGATGAGGAAAAGTTAGGTATTTCGGGAAGGAAGGGAATCTGTTGGAGTGCATTCTTTGAAAGGAATGGAATTGGGAAGGATTTCTTCAGGCTGTGAAGGAATGAAACCTCAGGAAACGGTTGAGATGGTCTTAGCAGAGCCATCCGACGCCCGCGAGCTTTGGTCTTTGTTTTTGCATTCTTACCTCGAAAACAGAATAAAAAATAAAGAGCTTGATTCAATTAATTCTCATAATTCAGTCTATTTATATATATTAGAATTCACAATTCACTTTATATATGCTTTTGGATTTCAGCTTTTAAAGAAACAGCTTCTCTGCAACCACAATTCAGAATCAGCTTTTAGATAATTCAAATAAAAAACAAACAGACCCTTATATAGACCCCACATGGTGCACGTCGAGATGGGTTGTATAGGCATAGAGGGTGTAGTGTGGCAATGGCATCGGGGGATAAGGGGATTAGCAAGTAAGGGGACGAGAGGAGAGGAGAGAAGACAGTGTGAACTAGAGAGGAGGGGTAGATCACTTTTTTAGTTCTAAGAATCTACTTAAATTTTTGCAAATCTAATATTATCTTAAAACAAAATTATAAATCTAGCAACCTCTTCACCATGAAAGGTACCTACCATGTACACCGACCACGGCATGTCCTCGCGCGCTCCCTACCGTAGGAGGCTGCCTCCCACACCGCTCGACCGCGGCATGTTGCTGCTCCTGCACCCACCCAACATCCTCCCACGCCTGGCGTCCACAGCAGGTTGATCTGCTCTTGCGTTGGAGCCTGGCAGCCATGGTGGCCGACTGCCGCACTCCCCGTGATGGATAGGCGACAGGTGTTGCCCGTCGCGCCTTTCCACGGTGAGAAGGGGCTAGATTTACAAATTTGCTTGAGAGGGTGCTAATTTTGTAAAAAAAAATGTCACAGGGTAGAAAAGTGATCACTTGGGGTTGCCTCATGAGAGGAGATTGGAGAGGCTGTAGGGTGGGTAGGGGTGGGCATTTTTAAACCGAAACCGAATTAACATATTATTTCAATTTTTTCGGTTTTCAATTTTCTGTTCGGTTTTTGTTTTGGTATAATTTGGTTTTCGGTTCGGTTTTTTGCTTTCAAAAACCGAAATAACCGAATAGTCCATGTACAATACCACTTTTATAATGTTCTTCCTAAAGCCACTAAACAATTCTCATGTTTTAATACATTCATGCGTATGTTTGATATATTCATATGTTCTATTATGCTTATACTATAATGACCTATAAATATTGTGTGGGTTTATCCTTACTCTGTATTGCGATATGAGAAGGACTAAATCTAATATATCTAGTGTTTATTCATATTTCGGCTAATCGAAAAATCGAATTAATCAAACCAAAATATTTCGGTAATTCGGTTCGATTTTCCATTTTGATCCTAGAAATTTGGTAGCTAGTTTTCAAAAACCGAAAAGCCAAACCGATTAGAAGGAAAAAAAACTGAATTCCCGCACCTTAAGGGTGGGGCCAGTGAGGTCGGCTCGTCCGTGGGGCCCTTTGCTCAGTGAGACGGTAGCTCTCGTGGCAGGACCGCGAACACTCACGAATCGGTGGATATGCCGCCGATGTCACGATGGGCCGGTGCTGGGCCGCCTCGAGAGAGTTTCACTGCGCGCGCGCCGCGCGGGTGGGATGCTGCGAGCTGGGCCGGGCACGCGTGGTTGGTGAGGCGTGTGCTTACGTCAAAAGTTTGGCCCATTCTGCAGGTGTGATTTCAATTGTTTCGGGGCTATTTTTTTCTCGGCATGAATACTAGCAGCCACTTGTACCACGCAAGCGTTGCAGGCTTGCAAAGTCGGATGGGCTTGTCTAAGAAAAAGTAAGAAAAAACCCTAAAAGATAAACATGTCGTAAAACATAGTCGTTCACTCGCGATCAATCAACCACACGCCAACGAAATCACAAAAACAAGAATCGAAACACACAAAGTAGGGGGTAAAGTTCTCTCGCTTTATTAGATTGATCCCTTGTACAAGGGGTGCCCAATATATAGTAGAAGATAGCAAGAGATAGATTCGAATTCGCCAACCAATAGATAGAGTCATTTCAAACTTGGATTGAGATTTTATCTATATCATAACAAAACCAACTCTAGACTCTTCTTCCATGTGGGATTCAAAACTAACAAAAACTGGTTTTACGCTCCGTTTTAAATTACGGTGAATTAAGATAATTTCGTTTTGTGGTAGAGCCGCTTTCGCATGTTTTTAGCGTTTGGCTAGGCTTTTTTTCCCTAATCCAAGTTGGAAATAGAGAAACTATGGCATTCCGAATAACATAGCGAACAGAGTGCAAATGTGAGAGGAGAAACTATTGGATCTGTTTGGCAATTGCTAGGTTTTTTACAACTGCTTTTCCGCATCGGCTTTAGCGGTTGAGATAATGCTTCAACTCAGGTAGCTTCATTCCTTGTGTTCTTATGGTGGCAAACACAGCCGTAAGGCAATATGAAACCCATAACTTTTGTTCCTAAAAAATCATGAGCCACTGAAGTGGTGACACGGCAAAATACGCTATACTAGAATACGTCGCCCTCGAAACAATGGAAATCGTGAGACACGTTTAGCAAATCTGAAAAAGCATCCTTCGAAATACAGCAAGCTTAGTTTACGTGCACCCAGTGGTTATATACTAGCTGTATTCTGATCATGTATAATAGTAGAGACGATTATTGTGTATATATTTCTATATATTATCTAAAGATAAAACTAAAAACAACTTCTACGATATATGATATTTTAAAGTTATCTCTATAAGATCTTATAATATTTTTAACTATAGTATGAAAAAGTATTTATTATAGATAATAACTTATACAATAGTATTTTATACCATCTATATGATAACTATACTCTTTCTCTTCTTATTCTCTCTTCTATGTATCACTAAAAATTTTACTTGTCAAATTATAGATAGCTCACATCACACCCTTGTCTCTAAGTGTTGCACCGCGTTAAACTGTTAGTACAGTTTCGTCAGACTACTAAATCATCGTTGGTGAAATATTTCTCCGACGTCAAATCACTTGTTTGATGGACTAAACAACGTCGGCAACGGCAACTCGGTACTTGATTTTGCACGCGTCGGATCTACTAGCGCCATGGCCTGCAAAAGTCTAGTGATAGTGTGAAACTAGCTAGCACTACACTGCTAGCTGGGGAGGAGATTGAGATCGAGAAGGAAACATCGGCGACCAGCGAACAATTGAACAAATACAGTGATTGACTGGTACGTCCAAACTACTCCCTGAAAGTACATTGAGTAAGCTAGGTTGCAGCGTCGTGTTCGTGCTTTTTCACGTGCTTCGCGTTTTGCCTTTAATTTTTTCTCCATGAGCATAACACCTGGCGGCTTGGCTTTGCTTCTCGCCACGGGCTTGCGTTGCGTCTTCTCCTGAGCTAGCTGGTTCTAGTCTCTTTCTTAATCTGGGACATAACCATAAGTACTATTTTTAACGATTATTATTTATATGTTATTATCGCTATTTGATCGATTTGCAGACTGTGACTGGCAAGCGATAAACGATCGACGAATGGCCAGGAGCAGCATTGCTTGCTCGAGAGTCGAGAGTCGAGAAACATGAGCATCATCAGGTCGATCTCCTGGATCTTGCTATCATCCATGTCGACACGGCGACACGCTAACATCTCAAGTCAGTGTCGCGGTTTGGCGACCACACCAAGTTGACCGGGCGATCGTGTCATGCGACGCTTATCTGATCGCACGACGATTACTATGGTCAGTGCCGGTGGCGGAATTAGAAAATTTTAAATAGACGTGCCTCACTGGTTTGTTATAATATCACACTAAGCATCCGCCTCGTTCGTCATGCCTGCCACGCCGCTCGCTCGGGCCACGCCTCCCTCTCGATGGCCCGAGTCGCTTGCTGTGCCACGTGCCGCCTAGAGCGCCACCTGTGTTATACAGATTGTCTTGCAAAATTCCTTCTTTTATGCGTGCAAACTTGTTTTAGCACATTCATTTGTCACGACACTCAAAATGTATAGCGTAGAAATTTAGGTTTGTATTTCCCTATGATACTACCAATTCTATCTACCACCAAATTGGAAACATCTCAAGTTTCAAACTCGCCAAAGTCCACAACATTTCCTAGTCCTACTCCTAGACTATTGACTACCAACACATTTTCAAATTTGGCATTCCGAAAATAAGCACGATATAAGCACAATTTGAGCAAAGATATAATTGACCTAAACACTCCGAAAATCAAACATAGAACCAGGAGCTTGGCATTCCGGTAAAACTCAGCCCCTCCATTCTGCGTCGAGAAGATGGAAGCCGCAAGAATATCTCTATTCCTCTTCATGTTGGCGGCTCTTGCTCTACATTCACAAGTAAGAAATCACCACTTAAATTTCCAACCATCGCATCCCATAATTCTAAATCAAATTCATAAATTTCCTAAATATATTTACGTTTCCCATAAATATTTAAGTTCTTTTACATGTACAAATTTCATGAATTACAAGTTAGGAAAAGCTCTGTAGCCTCTTTATACCTCACAGCATGTTGTACCTCACTGCCTCTGTTGGAATTTGGAAATTAATCACGCTTTTGATCCCAACAAACCAAGTGGGCTGCTCGATCGTCACGCTGACACCGCAGCTCAGAGGTCGCCGCTGGCGCTTGCCGTCCGTCCGCGCCACTGCCGGCTGGCGGCTCGCCGCCCGCAACACCGTGCCCCCGCCGGGCCGGGCGGTTCTCGCCACTGCTATGCCGCGCCCCACCGCCCGCATTGCCTCCTGCGCCCTGTGGTCCTACCGCCCGACTCCCGGTGGCCGCCGGCCGCCACCCACACAGCTCCTCACCCGCGCCTCGATTTGGGATTTAGTGTTGAGTCTGAACGCTGAGTCACTGAGTGACGAATACTCATACTGTGGGTACCCTAACGGCCTGGGGTAACAAGCGTGCTACCTCTGCCCATTATCGACCAAAGGACCCGTGGGACCACAAAGGACGCCCTCCCCGACCGATCAGACTAGCGCCCCGACCAAGTAAGGCTCCCGACTTCTGGGCGGCCGGGATCCTCCGACCGACCAAATTAAGGCAACCTCCGCCAAGGGTCACGTGTCAAAGCCTCCACTACCACGCCACGTGCCTCACTGGACGGGACAATCAAGCGATTGTACGGAGCAGTGGCTCTTTCCCAAGATGGCATAAATGGCGGTGAAGTCAAGCTTCCAATTCCATCAACCACCATGTACAATACGAAGGCACGCCTCCCCGAGGCAAGACCGACGCCATACATCGCAACGCCAACTATCGCCGCTCACGTAAGGCGGTGCGCCATTTCCGGCAAAGCAGCCTCGACCACCAAGACTACCGACCCGGCCAGGCAAACCGCAACGACCAATCACCAAAGCGAAAGACTAATGCTCCGGCGAGGTTTTCTCCGCTTTCTCCCAACTTCCCATGTAACCCGCCTCCGGTTGTATAAAGGGAGGCAGGGCCTCTCGGAGCTGGGCGCCGAGAGATCTCCTCTTCTCGCTAGGCCTTTGCGAACACTCTTGTGCTCAAACCTCTCGCTCTCATTTAGAAACATTGTGCGATCATCCGCACCTAAGGCAATACAACACCACCGAACGAACTGGAGTAGGGACATTCGGCCCGAACCAGTATACACCTTGGGCTCTCGAGTCTAACCATTCAGGGACAGGGAACCCGTGGCCCCTTTGACTAACAAATTTACTTGCCGGTGCTCAAACGCAAGCGGTTGGCGCGCTGTAGGGGCTTCGCGCCTTCATCGACATCTCCCGATTCCCTTTTCATCTCCCCGATGGCTTTCTTCATCGGCGACGCGTGTTCACGCCTTGGGACGAATCCGCTTGGCCCTCGACTTTATCGCCACTCCAACGGTGAGCTCGCAAGGCCACCCCATCGCCGCCGAGACCGTAAGCTCGCCGAAGCCGTGGCTCCATCTCCGACAACCTCGCCGGCCCGGCTGAGGCCTCGCGACCCCCAGTCGAGCCTAACGAGCGCCCCGCCGTCTTTGGCGGTGGCACCGAGGGCTCTGGAGGGCACCACGCCGCCTCCCACGAGCTCACAGCTCATGGCTATGGCTTGCTATATGCCGGCCTCGCCCATGAGTCCGGAAGATTCTTCCACCACGACTCCAGCCCAACACGGAGCAAACCCCCAGACGACACTCGTGAGTGCAACATGGCGCACGGCCAACTCGACCATAACCCCGCGGCACGGGTTCTCCTCCAAGACCGAGGCGCAGGAGGAGGAATACCAGCGTGAACGCTGGCTGAAGACTCAAGCTCGTCGCCGCCGAGTTTCTCCGGCAGCGGAAGAGTCGGAGGATCAAGGGCCGAGCTCGATAAGCTCCAGCCGACTCGGAGCGGGATGAGCCCGAGCCCCATCAGCATTTACTGGCATACACGCGCGCCAAGACGCCAAAGCGCCACAAGCCGGTGGAGGAATCGATGGCCCTCGGTTCTTCCCCACGCAGCTGGAACGTGGTCGCACCGCGATGTCGCCCGAGGCCTTCCGAGCCGGATGACCCGAGGCCAAAGCCACGTACTCGTAATCTCCGGCCGGTGGAGCGGCGGCCAGACAAGACATGCAAGCCTCCGCCCCACCATTCTCGGCGCCACCTCTGGGCGCCAACCCACACCACCCCTTGGGCCCTACGGGTCCGGCAAAGGTGGCGACACATCAAGAACAACCCCAGTTCTCGCACCCCGGCGCGCCACGCCCGAGACGACATCGACATCCGCGCCACCCGAGGCGCGAAGAAAAGTGGTGGACGGCCGCCACCACGTGTTGCGACAATGGCGCCGCCACAATCGCAGCCCAAGCCCCGATGGTCCGGGACCACGAAGCCACAAGGATCCGCCACGTGGATTTCCCGCCAGATTCAAGACATCGACCAACATAGCCAAATACACTGGGCTACGAACCCCGCCAGATGGCTTGAAGACTACCGGCCGCATGCCGGCGGGAGGAGCGACTGATGACCTCTTCATCATCCAATACCTCCCTATCTACCTTGCGGACTCGGCCAACTCGCTCGAGTACTTGCCCGCAAAGACCATCGAGAACCGGGCCGACTCAAGACCCTTTTGTCAGAACTTCGTGGCACTTATAAGCACCCCAAACTCCACGACTCAAGAGTCGCAAGCGCAGCCGGATAAACTCTCCGATTACATCCGCGATTCTCCCGCAAATGCAATGAGCTCCTCGACATCTCCGACGCCGACGCCGTGGGGCGTTTCATTTACGGCACCTCCCGCAAGGCCTTGGTGCATAAACTGGGATGCGTCAAGCCTAGAACCACCAAGGACCTTCGACATCGCCACCAACCACGCCCGTGAGGAGGTCGGGGCCATCTTCAAGATGGCAAGACTAAGCAAGAACCCGGGTCCGAGCGGGTCCCTTCCGACCGCCTCCGACAAACTAAGCGACACGGAAGTGTGTCCATGAGGCCCAAGTGGTCGCGCCGTCGACCGCCCCGCTAAGCAAGGCGCGCGCGGCCGTTGTTCCCGACCACCGAAAAATTGATGGACAGCCGTGCCTCACACCACGGATTCCCGTCAAACACAAGCACGGATCGCGAGGTCTAATGCGCTTCTCCTGGGCGCCCCACGACGCCGCGGAGAAGATGGCGGACGACGAGTTCCCGTAACCCGACGGCCGCTTTCATGATCTTTGGCGGACGATGCTACGCCGATAAGCTGCCGGCCAAGCTCGCTTTACCGCGAGGTTCATACCGCCACACCGGCCGCCCCCAATATCTTGGTGGTCGGAGTCCCCGATCACTTTCGATCGGATCGACCACCCCGACCACGCCCCGCAGTAGGGAGATACTCGCTGTGGTCGATCCCATTGTGGGGAAGAAGCGCCACAAAGGTGCTAATGGACGGTGGCAATGGTCTCAACATCCTTATGTTGAGACGCCGACGCCATGGGGTCCTCGCCGTCTCCGACCGAGCAAGGCGCCTTCCACGGGTCATCCTCGCCAAGCAGCCCAACCGCCGGGCAGATCGACCGTCCATCACCTTTGGAGGACCGGAAAATTTCCGCACTGAGACCCTCACCTTCGAGGTCGTGGATTTCCGCGGGTCCTACCACGCCATCTTGGGGAGGCCGTATACGCCAAGTTCATGGCGGTCCCCACTACACCTATCTCAAGTCAAGATGCCCGGCCGCGAGGAGTCATCACCGTGGCTTCGCCCTTCCGGCCTTGCTTACAATCGTGAGCGGCAGCTATGCGAGCTAGCATCGGCGGTCATCGCGTCCGCCGAAGCTCGCCAACCTTCTGAGGGAAGCCTCGAGTCCGCCTCGAGTCCAAAGAAGTCGGGGCGGGATCCTTCAAGTCCGCCGAGGACACGAAGAAGGCTGCGGTTGATCCCGGTGATCTAACCAAGACCGTGCGGGTTGGAGCCACGCTCCCCGCCAAATAGGAAAGCGCGCTCGTCGACTTCCTCCGCGCCAATAACGATGTATTTGCATGGAAGTCCTCCGACATGCCAGAATTCTGTGGAGGTCATCGAGCACTCCTTGAGCATCCGACCAGGCTCAAAGCCGATCGCCCAACGCCTGCGCCACTTCGACGAAGAGAAGCGCAGGATCATAGGGGAGGAGATTGCCAAGCTTTTGGCTGCAGGGTTTGTAAAAGAGGTGCGCCACCCCGAGTGGCTCGCCAACCCTGTACTTGTAAAGAAGAAGAGTGAGCAATGGAGAATGTGCATTGACTATACGAGTCTCAACAAGGTGTGTCCTAAGGACCCTGCCCCTTGCCCCGATCGACCAAGTCATAGACTCCACCGCAGGTGCGAGTCCTCTCCTTTTGGATGCCTACTCTGCTATCACCGGATAGCGTTGAAGGAGTCCGACCAGCCGCGACCTCCTTCATCACCCGCTTGGCCTGCTCGCTACATAACAATGCCATTCGGTCTAAAAACGCGGGCGCTACATACCAATGATGTATGCAAACGTGTTTCAACGACTGATCGGCCGCAACATTGAGGCGCACGTCGACGCGACATCGTCGTGAAGACCAAGGAGGCCGACGACCTCATTGCCGACCTAGGAGAGACTTCGCGAATCTCCCATGGTTCGCATAAAGCTCAACCCGAGAAGTGCGTCTTCGGTCCCTAAGGGGAAACTCCTCGCTTCATCGTCTCCGGCGCAGATCGAGGCCAATCAGAGAAGATCTCGCGATCGCAAGGATGGGTCCGGCTGGCAACCTCAAAGAGGTCCGAGGCTAACCGGATGCCTTGCAGCCTTGAGCTGCTTCGTGTCTCGCCTTGGCGAAAAGCGAATGCCGCCTCTGAGCTATTCAAGAAATCCGACCGCTTCAGCTTGGACCTGGAGGCTCAGGAGGCCCTCACCCGCCAAGGCCTTCTTGTCTCACCTCCGGCCCTGGTTGCTCCAAGACAGCGAACCGCTGCTCCTCTACATCGCGCCACCGCCTAAGTCGCTGCCATGCCTCGTGGTGGAACGAAGCGGAAGAAGGCCGTGAACTCAAGGTACAACGGCCGCCTATTTCATCGAGGTACTTTTCGAGTCTAAGGCTCGGTGACCGTGGTGCGTGTCGCTTCACGCAGCGCTCATCGCAAAAAGGAAGCTGGTCCATTACTTCGACCAAGACCCCATCACGGTGACCACATCGCCACTCGGCGAGATCGCCCACAACCGTGACGCTCGTGAAGAATAGCCAAGTGGGCGCCGAGCTTAATGGTCACGTGATATCATACGTTCCTCGAACGGCGGTCAAGTCACGAGCCCCGCCGACTTCGCCGCCGAGTGGATCGGCCCGGCGCCACCGGGCGTCAAGACCCGAGCATCTTGGATGATGTACTTCGACGGGTCCTACACCAAGAATGGCGTGGACGCAGGAGTTGTTATTGTTTTCCCGCTTGGGAACAGACTTCAATACGTGATCAGGCTGCTCTTCGATGCGACCAACAACATCGCCGAGTACGAGGCTCTCGTCAACGATCTCCGGATCACTGCCGACCTCGACGCTCACCGACTCTACGTCCACAGGGACTCCAAGCTTGATGTCGACCAGGTCATGAAGGCTGCGAAGCCCCGAGACACCCGGATGGCCGCGTACTATCGAGAAGTGCGCAAGCTCGAGGAACGGTTCAAAGGTTTTGAGCTCTACCATAGCTACAGACGCTACAACGGTTAGGCCGATCACCTAGCCAATCTTGCCTCCAGCAGAGAGCCCCCCCCCGATCTTCGCTCGCAACCTTCCACGCTTTCGCTTGGATGGACCCGAGGATCGAGCGGTCTTCCGACCTACGGGCGCGGCTACCCGATCACTATACGGCCGGCGAGATCCGCCGGTCGACCGCAGCTGGCGTTAACGATCGAATCCGACCGAGGAAGCCCTTCACCGACCGTCGACGGACGGTCGCTTCCTCCGATCCGACCGAGGGCGGCGCCGCCCGTCGGGCGAATCCTTCGTCGTCTGGTCGGGCGGACTTTACAAAAGGAGTCCCTCCGGAGTCCTCCAGAGGTGCATCCTGGCCGACCAAGGGAAACAACTGCTGCTCGATATTCATGGCGGGGTCTGCGGTCACCATGCCGCACCCCGGTCCCTGGTAGGAAAAGCCTTTTGACAAGGTTTCTACTGGCCGACCGCCGTGTCCGACGCCGAGCAGATTGTACGCACCTGTGAAGGATACCAATTCTTCGCCCGGCAGACACATCTGCCAGCTCAGGCCTTACAGACGATTCCCATCACATGGCCGTTTGCGGTATGGGGACTCGATCTGGTCGGGCCCTTCAAGAAAGCGCCCGGGGGCTTTACTCACCTCCTTGTCGCAGTGGACAAGATCACCAAGTGGATAGATGCCAAGCCGGTTGTGAACGTCACGTCGATGCAGGCGGCCACCTTCCTTGACATTGTCTTTCGGTTTGGAGTCCCTAACTCTATCATCACCGACAACGGGACGCAGTTCACGGGGAAGGAATTCCTCGAGTTCTGCGACGACTTCAACATCCGCGTCGATTGGCGCACCGTGGCCCATCCGCGACTAACGGCCAGTCGAGCGCGAACGCATGATCCTCCAAGGGCTCAAGCCGCGGATCTTCAGTCGACTAGAGCATTTCGTGGGGCGATGGGTGGTCGAGCTACCCCCCGTCCTCTGGAGCCTGCGGACCACGCCAACTCGGACGACCAGGTTTACACCGTTCTTCATGGTGTTCGTGTTGAAGCCGCCCCGCCAACCGACCGAATATGGCGCCCAAGACTACAAGCCTCGACGAGGCTCGGGGCTCGCCACGCAACAAGACGCCATCGACCCATTCGGCGAGGGCGACGATGTGGCCATTCTGCGATCGGCCAAATATCAGCAAGCTCTGCGACGTTACCACAGCCGTTAGGTTCGAGGGTGATCCTTCGGTACGGCGACCGGTCCTCGCTACGGTCCGACCAAAGAAAGACAGCACAAGCTCTCGCCGCCCTGGGAAGGCCCCTTCACCGTAGTGGAGGTTCTTCGACCCGGCACCTTTCGACTCAAGGACGCGGATGGTCACGTTCTTCCCAATGCATGGAACATAGAAAAGTTAAGGCGATTCTATCCCTAAGTTCTTTTCTTATTTCTTGCATCGTCTTTACCCTTCCTTCTAAGCACCCGGTCGCCGTGCGATGCTCGGGGGCTGCCCGTTGGCGCCCCTCGTTCAGAGTCGCTTCCGGTCAGCGCTCATCGGGTAGGTGACCCGATCGACCACGAGGTCCTTCCTGAGCGGTAACCCTCTCGACCCAAGTGCTACATTACCCCCGCCCGGCTATGGTTGTGAAGTAGCACTCGCGAAAGAAGGAAGTGCCCATGCGGTGCGGCCCTTGGTCGATCGGGAACACTCCTCTCCCGCGCAAACACAGCTAACTCACGTGCTCATGCGGGTCGGTGACCCGACTGGCCACGAGGTCCTTCCTGAGCGGTAATCCTTTCGACCCAAGTACTACGGCCTACGCCCCAGCGGCTACGGTTGCGAAGTAGCACTTAGCGGAAGAAGGAAGTGCCCGAGCAGAGCGATCTTTGGTCGGTTGGAAACACTCCTATCCCTCACAAGTGCGTGAGAATGCTGCGCAGCCAAAGTTCCCATCCTTTTTGCCCTTCCAAAAAATGACCTGACTTACGCATAAGCGACCCCAGCGGTCCTTAGGTTATGGCCGGTCAAGCGCGCACCATAACGTAAACGAGGGCAAGAGGAATGCTGGAACTTGCTAAGTCTTAAGATTATTTACGAACAATAGTCTTTACAATAAAAGGGGATGTATCTAACTTCTTTTTATTCTTATTGGAGGGCACAGCGGGCGAGATGTGGTCGGCAATCTCTCGGCGTGCGGCTTGACTTGAGCTCGAGTCTGCCGATCTCGCTCGCCGGTCCGATTCAGCCGACATCATTGCCACCACCGCGAGGTCGATGCCGTCGTAATGGGAGATGGTGTTGACCAACGCCGAGGAAGCCCTGAGTGCCGTGCCCACGATCACCGCGCTCTTGATATGCCCCAAGACTCGAGCAAGACGCGGTGGAAGCGCTTCGGACCGCGCAGTTCTAAGAACCCGGTCGCAGACATCTTGGCCGACCCCGCGAAGGGCCTCCAGCTCTGCGGCCAGCACGGCTCGGCTACCCTCGGTTTCCTTTAGTGCTGCCTGCGCCATGTCCCGCGCCGTGACCGCCTCATCACGGGCCTGCAGGGCGTCCTTCCGCGCCTCCACGGCGCCACCAAGGTTCTTCTACAACTCTGCAGATCGGGGTCGAGTCAAAACGCGCCGCGCGGGCCGCGTACAGATCGACATAAGAATCGAGCTTTTACCGCCGCAGAGCTCTCTCAAATCGAGATCGGCCTCGACTTGGCTGGATCCGTTATGGCGCAAGGCGCTCGCGTCGCGCTTAGCTCGGCGCCTCTCGAGCTGGACCAACTCAACACGAAGGTTGGCGCCCGACCCATGCGGTCGCCTCCCCGGCCACGGCCCGATCCTTGGCGTCGCTCGCCCCCGCCAAGAAGGATTCGAGCTCTGCCACCCGCGCGACCAAAGATTGGCTCGTCTGGCGCTCCTCGAGCAAGACTCGGCCGGACTGAGCCAGCTCCTGGCGGGCTTCCTCCGCTGCCTTTTGCTCACGGCCCAGGGCCTCCCGGGCATTGCGCAACTCAGGGCCAAGCCGGTCACGCGCCTCTTCGGCGGCTAATTTATAGCCGTGCACGCCCATGATGAACCGCGACTTGTCCCCCGAGCGGGCACGCAAGCGCTACAAGGCGTAACACTCAGATTAGCTCACGCATTTAATCTGGCCAAGGTTATGAGAGCCAGGCCCCGACGACTTACCAAGCTAACCGGAAGAATCTTTTCGACAACCGCGTCTAGCGCCTTGCCGGAGCTCTCAAAGGCGCGACCCAGCTCCTCCTGGATCCACTTGGTCTCCTCCACGGCGCACTTAATGCTGTCCTGGAGGACAACCCATTCGTGGCCCTCCGCCGGGTCGTTCATCGAGATGGTCGGCCCGCCGGATTGGCCGCCCACCGACCAAGTCAACGTCAGCGGGGGCGGCAGATCCGAGCCGCTTGGACCGGCCCCAGCGGCTTGCACCAGGGGAAGGCCACTCGGCACCTCCCCCTGCGACTCTGGGAGGATTGGCTCGGACTCTTGGATCGCCTCCTTCGGTTGGTCCCCGGGTGGCGGAGTCACCACTGCTTCGGGAAGCCGGGCCGCATCTGCCGGCGGGCTCCCTGGCGACGGCGGCAATTCTTCCTGACCTCCCTCGACCGAGGGAGAAAGATTCGGCTCGTCAAGGACGGTCGGAGCCGTCTCACCTTCCGCCCGACCACGGCCGGGAACCATCGTCTGCTTCCACCGCAGCTCGACGCCGCCGTGGAACCGTCCCGGTCGGACCGACCAGGGCCTCCCCGACCTGCGCTCCGCCTTCCTCGGTCGGTCGCGCTAATGCTATGCTCGGGGCTGCAGTTGCGACCGCCCCTGAGTAAACACTGCGCGCCACAAACAATCAATAATTTGCTCAGACTACCCTACCGTTACCAGTCAAAGAGGGGACACACTTACTGATCGGACGCGCGGCAGCCGCGTCCCTCTTCGTCGGTCCTCCTTGCGGGCGAAGTCGGCCTTCTGCTTCCCGAGGACGATTCCACGGGGACATCTTCATTTTGGGGCTGGCCGTCGCCGCGCCCTATGTGCTCGCCCCGTTGAACCTCCGAGGGTTGCCCCGTGCGTGAATCGGACAGATACCCGTGGTATGGGTGTCCGCCTGTTTCCACTCATGTTGGTAGAGGTCGACACCATGAAGTGGTCTCCGTCGTCCTTGCTGCTGCGTGGCTCTTGCAGTAGCGTTCCTTCTCCCCGCTTCCTCTTCTCCTCTTTGTGTTTCTTGCGCGCGGCCTCAATTTGCGTAGACTTCGCGTGGGCCTCAGCCCTCAGCTCCTTCTCCCCTGGCAGCAGCGCCCGGCAGACCATCCCGGCAAGCCCCTTGGGAACGTAAAGACCACTATCAGGTAGAGCGCCAACGCCGAGGGAGAAAAGAAAAAAGGAGAAAGAAAGCTACACTCAAATTACGTGTTCGGCAGATTCGGGCCGAATGGCTCGGGTGGCTGCCCGCCTCGATCGCAAGATCCGCCAGAACGGCGGATACCCGCGCCGGACCTCCGACGAGGGAAGTTCCCCCGCCATCATCCTCGCCGGGTCGATCGGCCCCTCAAATTTGAACATGGGGAAAGGCCGATCCATGAGAGGTCACGCGCAGATCTTCATGAGCGCGACAATAACGTCGCCAAGAAGGCCTCGCTTCTTCCGGGCCTCGATCCGTCCGTTATCACCTCCACCCGGTTCTTTCCTTCCGCTCGGCGCCTCAAATTTCACGAGGGCTTCATCTCCGGAGCCGACCGAGTAGCCGGAGCGCCGCGTCCCCAAGTTCTTGGTATAAAGCCACTCGGTGTGCCACCCCCGGTTGGACGACGATAGATTCATCTCAATATAATCCGCTGCGCGTCCCGCGCGCAGCTGGAAAGTCACACCTCCGACAGCAGCCGTCGCGTCAAGACTTGTCTTTCCTCACCGCTGGAAGAAATGCCTCCACAAAGCCCAATGGGGCTCGATCCCCGAAAAGCTTCACAGAGCGTGATGAAGATGGCGATCTGAAGGACCCGTTGGGGTTAAGGTGGTGCACCTCCGCCTCGTAATGAAGAAGAAGCCGCGCGACGCGGGTGCGGTGGGGAGCCAATCAAGGCTCAGAAGCGAGGCGGGAACGACGACCTCGCCGACCCTGCGTGGGAAGCGGCCCTGCACGCACTCTCCACTCGAGACCTCCTCCGAGGCAAGAACCCTTTCTTCACCAAACGGCCGAGCGCACTACTGGCTGGATGGAGCACGCCGCCACGACATCTCCGAGAGAATGGGGAGAAGGTGAGAAAGGGAGAAGTTGGAGTTTTTTCTTTCTCTTGCTCGCGGTCTTTCTTCTTGTCTCGAGCAAGCGCAGAAGATGAGGAAGCAAAGGCGAGAGGTTTGCTCGAGCACCCTCACCCTATTTATAAGGGGCAAGCGGGCGCCACCAACAGACGCCCCTCGAACGAAGCGTCGCAAGACATCCTCGTCTGCCGCGTCGTGCACCCGGTAACGCCAGCTTCCAATCCCACTCGCATTTAATCCTCGACAAGACAAAGAGGAGCCGAAGACACCGCCTCGGGCAAGGCCGTCGAGACCTCTTGCCTCGCCTTTAGGCCAGACGGTTGCCCTGGGCGCGGCGAGAGTCCGGCCCGGGCCGCTGCGATCCCAAAACGGCAAGAGCTCGATGGCTCGGGCAGGGCCAGCCGTAAAGTGGGTTCTAAAGGCCTATCCCACGGATGGACATAAGGCGCCCAGTAAATTCGAGCAAGGGGCGAGTATGAGGTGAGCCCCCTGGGCCTCCGTTAGGTTACCGACGACCGTCGCCTCAACTCGGCGTCGAGACCATACTTCACACTCTCCGGAGCTCATCGATGGGCGACGGCACGGTGTGCTTTAGGTCGGCCGGACGACCAGTGGTCCGATCACGGATCGAGTAAAGAAAGGTTTTATGGGTCGCCCCACAATGGCTGGACACCTACTCGGGACCGTCGCTCGGAAGGTCCCTTTGGGAGGGACCTCCCAGACCCACTCGGACCACCCGCTATTAGCTCCACGAGCACGGCGTTTAAACCAACGCGGTAAACGCGCCGCCACCCCTCCAGTCCCACACTGCGGACGGGGTATACGTGTGGGATAGATGGCGCCACTCCTCTCGCAGACTACCCTCACGGACGAGGACTCGGATGGATGCCCCACGCCCGCCTACGACGTAAAGCGAGCCACGCCCGGCCACGACGTAAAGCGAGCCACGCCCGACTACGACGTAAAGCGAGCCACGTCCAGCTACGACGTAAAACGAGCACTCGGACACCCGAACCTCACGAAGAGGCATCTGGTCGTCCCTGCCGACCAAGGCACTGTCTAGCTACGACGTTAAACGAGCACTCGGGTACCAGAACCTCGCGAAGAGGCATCCGGTCGTCCCTGCCGCCCAAGGCACGGTCTAGCTAGGTCTAGCTACGACGTTAAACGAGCACTCGGGTACCAGAACCTCGCGAAGAGGCAACCGGTCGTCCCTGCCGACTAAGGCACGGTCTAGCTACGACGTTAAATGAGCACTTGGGTACCAGAACCTCGCGAAGAGGCATCCGGTCGTCCCTGCCGCCCAAGGCACGGTCTAGCTACGACGTTAAACGAGCACTTGGGTACCAGAACCTCGCGAAGAGGCATCCGGTCGTCCTTGCCGACCAAGGCACGGTCTAGCTACGACGTTAAGCGAGCACTTGGGTACCGTAACCTCGCGAAGAGGCATTGGTCGTCCCCCGCCACCAAGGCACGGTCTAGCTACGACGTTAAACGAGCACTTGGGTACGGAACCTCGCGAAGAGGCATCCGGCCGTCCCGCCACCAAGGCACGGTCTAGCTACGACGTTAAACGAGCACTTGGGTACCGAACCTCGCGAAGAGGCATCCGGTCGCCCTCGCCGAGCCGAGGCACCGTCTAGCGTGCACTCGAACATCCCTAAACAAGCATTCATGAGTTCGCGACGTCCATCGCTCGCGCCCGTAAAGAAGCGATCACCGCCGATTGCCGATTCTCGAGGACCGAGTTAAGGAACAACCGAAGCAAACACATCGCAAAGATATTTGTAAAGGAAAAGGAGATTTCGTTATAGGCCAACAGCTCAAACTTTACACAATGTTACATGAAGCGCCTTGAGCTCAAAAGCTACGCAGCTACAAGATATGGTGGAGCTATTTCGCCCCAAGTATCATATCTTGAGCATCAATACAGCGTCAATGCACTCACAAACGGCGGCACTTCACCGAGTACAGTAGCCACCGCTGGCGCTTGGCCGATCGCAATCAGATCGGTTTCGTCGCCGTCGCACTGGCAACTACCGACGCGCTTGCGCCATCGCCTCCAAGAGGGCCCTCCTTACCACCTTGAGCCTTGGAGCGACCTCGGCAAAGGTCGACGGCGACGATACCTCGTGCTACGGTTTCTTCCTCCTCCCCGAGCTCAGCCATCGCTTGGTCGCACTCAGCCCAGAACTCGGCCATGGGATCTTCTTCCTCTACCTCGACATCATCGCCAAAGCTGAAGATTAGTGGATGCCTCGAAGCCATTTCGAGGATTACGAAAGAGGACTTTGGTCCGAGGACAATTGTTCGTAAACGGTCGTACCTTTATATACCAGCACGGAGGAGATCAAACGCCTTCAAAATAAATGCGAGCACAGAAAACGGCGCCTTCACAGAACCCGCGCTTCACCGTAACCAAGCAACCAAGAAGGCGTCTGATCCAAGGCGCCAAGCCATACGCGCGCGCAATAAGCAATTAAAAGCTTCCGGCGGTTCAATGCCCCGGCCAGTTCGGCAACCGCCGGATGCGTTAGAACACACTGGTGGAAACCCGCCGACCTAGTCATCGGACCGACCGGTCGGGCCGGTTACCTTTCACAAACCAAGATCAACCCCAACCATATCTCGACGAACTCGCCGGGGTTCGGGGGCTCTCGACGAATACTCATACCAGGTACCCTAACGCACAGGTAACAAGCGTGCTACCTCAAGCCCATTCTGACCAAAGGACCCGTGGGACCACAAAGGACGCTCCTCCCGACCGATCGGGACTAGCGTCCCCGACCAAGTAAGGCTCCCGACCCCCGCGGCGGGTCGGGATCCTCCGACTCCGACCAAATTAAGGCAACCTCCGCCAAGGGCCACGTGTCAAAGCCTCCACCAGTCTACGGCCACGTGCCCCACGGACGGGGACAATCGAAGTGATTGTACGGGAGCAGGTGGCTCTTTCCCAAGATGGCATAAATGGCTGCTGAAGTCAAGCTTCCAGTCCCATCAACCAATCACGCACAATACGAAGGCACGCTCCCTCCCGAGGAAGCACCGACGTCATACACTGCAACGCCAACTATCGTCAGGCTCACAGAAGGTAGGTGCGCCATTTCCCGAAGCAGCAGCTGACTGCCCTGACCACCAAGACTACCGACCCAGCGTGGGCAAACCGGACAACGACCAATCACCAAATCGAAAGACTAATGCTCCCGGCGTAGGTCTTCTCTCTTGCCCTCTCCCAACTTCCCATGTAACCTGCCCCCTCCAGTTGTATAAAGGGGAGTGGGGTGCCTGAGAGATCTCCTCTTCTCGCTAGGCCTTTGCGAACACTCTTGTGCTCAAACCCTCTGCTCTCATTTGTAAAACGTTGTGCAGCCATCTGCACCTAAGGTAATACAACACTACCGACGCAATCGAGTAGGGACATTCGGCCCGAACCAGTATACACCTTGGGCTCTCGAGTCTAACCATTCAGGGACAGGGAACGCGTGGCCCCTTTGACTTACAAATTTACTTGCCGGTGCTCGAAACGCCGACACTGAGTGATTTGGAAATTAGCGTTATTGTCTAATAGTGATCACTTGGGCTAATGGACTTTGACAGATGGCACTAGTTGGGCTTTCAAAAATTTTGGGGGTGCCGGTGCGTACCCGACACCCCTCTCAGTTCCGCCCCTGATCAGTGCAATTAAATGTTGCCGTGACTTATATAATTCTTAGCGTTTTTAGTGTGACTACTGCTGTACAAAACAGTATGCGCTCAATGAAAGGGCGTGGTATCGCTAAACGATTAATCACAGTATGATCGATTAATCGAAATTTAATGAATAATTACACATTTTTATTAATATATTTATTTATATTCATAATTAATTAGAAATATTTTAGTTACCCAAAGTTATTGTAAATCATCACTCTACAAAAATATGTTTTACATTTCATTGTTTATGCTTCATCCAAAAGATATAGGGTCTATTTGGTTTATATGCTAAGGTTATCATGTTTAGCCATAGTTTTTTTTTCCAAACTTGCTTAATGCTAAGTTATCAAAATTGAAGCCACAGTTTGGTTAGAAAAATGAATTTTGCCACACTTTTTTTAATCAATGACGCGGGGGACCTAGATGGCAAAAAGGAATCTTACCTAACTTAAGGCATGGTAAAATATGGCAAAGTTTAACTATGAACCAAACAGCCTCATATACTATGATTATAAACTAATTTATCGTACTTAGTAAGTAAAAATAAGCTATTTTCATGATTAAATGAGAAAAAAGAGTGATTAATCAGAAAACGGCTAATTAATCGGATTATACAGTCAATTAATCGTTTGATTGTGTTAATTACACTCCAATTAAATTCACCACTGAACTTCGTTGCAGGTTGCGGACGTGTTAAGAGCTGCGCCACTGAACTTCGTTGCAGGTTGCGATCGGTAACAGTCATTCCTCCTGAAACCAAGATTCACCATCCACGACCACGAGGCCCATGACACGGCGACACCGTTAATTAATTATCTCTGACTACAGGAAGCACAGAGGATAATACGGTTGACAGCTTGGGATCATGTGCGGACTCTTCTGCAAGTAGACCGTCGCGTAACTATTTAAATGAGCAAGATGTTCTGAAGACTACTAACACGTTTTAGCTTCCTTTCGATTAGTATTATCTCAGCCTCTCAGGTGTACCGATTCTGCCGAATACTGAAGCCCCAGGTCCTCAACACAGTGCCTAGCTAGCGTACGTAGGCGTGCACGCGTGGTTAGCTAGCACTTCGATTCCAGGCAATGGCGGATCCCGGACTAGAATTTTAGAGGTATACCAAGTTTTTCCTTTTATTTTCAATCTTTCCTATAAAGGACTCGAAGTGCTTGGGATTAGGGGTGAAAACGGTATCGGTAAATCCCGGAATTCCGGAAACCGTTTTCGGAATTTTTCGATCGGACGTGTCGGTATCGGTAATGTTCGAATCGAATCGAATCGGAAATTTTGTCGGAAACGATAACGATAACGGTTTTGACAAGTTCGACCGCTTCCTTCGGTTTTCGGAAAATCGGTAAATTCCGTCGGTAATTACCGGAATCGCCCACTCACGATCACACTCCTTCACCACTAAAACGCCCATAACTTTTTACTCCGAACTCCGATTTAGGTGATCTTGGACTCTATCTGAAGCTTATCACGAGGGCTACAATCTCCACCTATTTTTATGATTTAAGAAATCATAGATATTTTTAAATATGATAAAATAAAACTCTAATATAGTTATTCAAGTCTAAAATCGATTTTTGAAATCCTCGCATAGACTTGATCAAGGGCATGACTACAAGCTCGAAAGAGTCAATAAGATTAAATATTGAGCCATGTGATGATCAACTCATGATCAAAACAATTTTGTAAAACATATTTGTAAATTCTAATCGCATGCTCAAATATCAAATTACACACTTCATTTGCAACATATATTTGCAAATAAACCAAGAACTTATGAGATCAATCCTTTCATGCCCGTCACTCGTTTAGAAGCTTATGCCTTCTATGCCCATCACTCGTTTTCATTGGTCGTATTCTCGATGTCGATGAGTGATAATAACTACTCTGCCAAGATCACATGTTTTTTTGCTTTTATTTTCGTATTCCAATGCTTCATTATCGATTTATCGCTGTGATTATCTATGTGCTCCGAGCTCCGATTATCTATGTGCATGTCTTTGTATGTCATATTTCGGTTTGGCGCCGCAAGGGTCTGGTCGGTCTAGTAGCGACTAATAAATTTCAATCCTCGTGTGGAGAGATGTATTATTTGATATGAGATATTGAGACTATCTTATACTATGTGATGTAAAGACTCGTGTGAAGACTATCTTATGCTATGTATGCCTGTATGGAATGTGTGATATCGCCAATCAGTAAATGCTTATAAGGTATTGCTTTTAAGTGCTATGTGAATCTGTTGCTTAATGCTTTAATGTATGCCTGTATGTAAGTGCTATGTGATGTTGCTTAATGCTTATGCCGTTATGCGTTATAATATATTGATTTTCTAAACTAGTTATGCTATTGTATACATTTACATTGGTAATGTATATTCATCGTAAATTTGTGAATATTTATTTATTACTAATTTCTATGTGAATGTACGATTTGTGTGAATTTTTTGAAGTCAATTGGTGGTACATGTCGTTACGACGTTACCGGTCTCTTTTTCGGATTCCGATCGTTACCGATATATATTTTGTATCGAATTTTCGTTTCCGATATTTTCGAATTACCGATGCCGTTTTCGTTTCCGTAGTTATCGATTCCGGTATCGTTTCCGAGGAAAAATATGAAAACAAAAATGATTTCGGTGTTTTTCGACCGTTTCCGACCGTTTTCACCCCTACTTGGGATATCCACGCGCGGTGTCCGCCGACGGTACAGTGGACGTCGGTTCCACTTGACCAACAGTTGGATCCGACCGTGCTTTCAGACACGACTACGATTTTGAGTGAGAGGCTTTAATTCTGAAAACTAAACAGCATGTGCCACGTCACCATTGTTACTTCCATTTACACGTACGTGCACAGAAAAGGCCATTACTATTCTTCTAGTTCAGGGGTGGATCTAGCATGCAATTAGTGGGTCAAATGACCCCAATGATTTTGCCAAAATCACATATAAATCTAATTGTATTCTATTAGTATATAAGTATATATAAGCTATAAGTTACTGTAATGACCCCAACGACCCCAGTGATCTATTTTTCTAGATCCACCACTGTTCTAGTTCCCAATGGTTCATGCAAACAAATGGTATTGAGCTGAGGCTTAGAGTTTTGACGCTGTGAGAAGAACAGTTCTTGGGTTGACCAGCCGGCAGAAGACGTGTAAAAATTCACCTCATTACCCGTAGAATCTCCGAACTTGTTTCGAGACAAGTAATAGTATTAGACAGTGTCATACGCGTCATTTTCTTCCAAACCAAGGGAAGGTTTGGGCAGAACATTCCGAAAACCGTTTTGGTCAACTAGCGAAAAATTTCTGGTTCGGCGAAGCAGCGCTTTGGATTTGCCAGTTTGGATGAAGAAAAGCGCCATGATCAGAAAAAGGCAAATCTTCACTAGACCTAACAGCAGATTTTAGCGCTGAAATTTCGAGTGTGCTAGAACTAGGGCACTGGGCACGTCAATCTTTCATCAGGATACAGAAAGACATCTGAAAGTAAAACCCCGTCTCCGATTAAACCACCTGCCGCCGTAAAACAAGAGAAGGCAACAAAGCCCTTCTTGACCTGATTCTTTCAACAAGTATAGCACATTCAAACATTGACCAGTCTCGATAAAGTTCAGGATTTTGTATGTTGAAGGGGGAAATCAAACCTGAACCTGAAGAAAAGACAGCACAGCCACAAACTTTTGTGATGGATAGAAGAAGATTTCGACCAAAACGGGCAGGAAAAGTTGCCTTCTCGGGAGTCAATACAGTCGTGTTCGCCCACAGAAACCACAGTTCTCCTGGAAACTACATCCTTGAGACGTCACACACGCGTGAAACGGTAAATTCCCCGTGCTGGCGTGTGCTGCTTGAGAAAGAATTCCCGTGCAATTTTACGCGGACGGTAACATAAGCCGTCTCCGACCGTTAGGACAGTTCGATTGAAGCGACGAACATTCGGATCATACAACCGTGCTCCGCTACAGTACTTTGCTATATTGCTCGATATGATACTAGATTTGCTTTTTGATCCAACGATCCACGTACAACCGCTAAAATTATATTCGTAACGAACTGCATTAGATCTCTTTCTGACATTGCATTCGTGCAAAAGCGTACAATGCAGCAAATCCACATGATTTTGGACTAGTACAAGAATGTACTCCGACAAAACACATGCCAAAGGAAGTTGTCTGCTTTTTTTAATGTTAATAGAATCGAGTATTTTTACCGTTCTTAAAAGGTACCAAGCTATATATATTAAGTTAGTATCAACAGGTAAAAAAAATTTAAAGGGTAAATATATAATGTTTGAAGGATAATTCGATGATATCTCATGTTACCTTAGGAGGATGGTAAAAGTTCTATATCAGAGTTTTCTTTTACAGCGCTGCCCTTTTACACGTGCGCACGAATAACGCAACTAAAGCTGGCGAAATCTTGCTTCGCCTATTCCCTTCGATGCTGTAAAGACGGGGATTCTAGGAAGGATCGATGTTGTATTGATAGAATCGGAACCTTACAATCGTACCTCTAATATGAAATGGACCACTAATCAAGATCTTGCGTGTGGTCGAGACTCGAGAATCAAATGGTCATGTAGGATCATAACAGATCATGCAAGGTCCTAACAAGTTGGAGCCATTGACTGATTCACTTGCGAGGCATGTTGTTCGATCGAGTAGTGCTATCATCGATCTCTCTTGCAGCTGCAAGCGCCAGCAATATTATTCTCGAGTAGATCCATCATTCCAACACTAGTAGCATCGCGATCTTCTCTAGTAGTCTAGTCTTTTTCTCTATCTTGCATTCGACTCTTCGAGAACATTCTGTTTAGTACGTACCACTATCTGTTTCTACACCGAGAAAATTAGCAGTAACAGCCTGTGTGCCCTGTGGGTGATCTCGTGGTATCGTAGCTCATCACATCCGTACTGCGGTTAAGTCTTGTGCATGACTGCCTGACTGGTATATATATACCAGGAAACAGATGTTTAGTCAACACGCCACACTTCAGCGACCAAGCCAAATTGCATGCATTTGGACCAGGGGCGCGGATCTAAGGGAAAAAAAAAAGATGGTTGGAGCTCATTACAAACTCGTAAGAGTAAATTGTTACTTGTAATAAGAGAGACATATGTTTATATACTAAAATAAAATAATCATATGTATTGAATTCGGGAGTGTCAGTGTCACTTAACTCCGATCTATACACTGTAGATCCGCCTCTGATTTAAGCTCAGCCGTTGAGCTTAATTCTTACTTAGGTATATATAGAAGAAACATGGTGTGTTCACTGTTCAGTCTCTTACGATAATGCATGGATGCATCATGCATGTAATTAACTGTGGAAGCGCATTATTGTAATATATCCCTACAGAACAGTCACTTACATCCATACCTGTAGTAGTTCTATAACACTAGTTAAGTATCCGTGCGTTGCAACGAAAACATATTTTTTAACCAAATAATATAACTATACCATATGTTTACAAAAAATAAAAGTGCACTTTTAAGTTACCATAGGAAGGTGAAGTGGGTAATATCTTGGTCAGAGGAAGCGGGTGCGGGGGAAAGAGAGATGCAATTGATTTCTTTTTTATTCTACGACCCATATATCACAATACTATTTTTCACAAATACTTTCACAATAACTCCTGTAAATATGCCGTATTACTTACTAGTTGAACTCGTATTTATATATTAGTAAAGATTCTTATAAAATCATTGACATAATGACACGAGATTGTTCTGCTCGCAGACCGTTTATGGTACATGCGATATTCATTATTATTTTTTCCACCCAACTAGTACTAGTATCTACCAACTCATAAATGAGAACAAAATCCATTTTTAAGAAATAAACAAACTTGTTCTGGTGCGGCACACATAGGCCATAGCTGCTAAGTGCTAACCAATCCAACCGTGGTCCCCAGGCTAGCTAATACGAGTAGTTAAGCACAATCAGTTACTAGCTAATTAAACTGCCCAATTTCCAGAAGCATAGTACAGCTCCAAATCTTTGATACCACTTTCTCTCTTGCAGGGTTGGTTGGGGAACGTGTGTGCATTATTAATCCTCAAAGATGTTATGTTTTGCGACGAATCTCGCGTAATATGAAGTGACTATAGTACCGATGACGTCAGAATAAGTTGATCACGATGCTGATCCAAGTCACGCCGCTGCTGATAAATTAATTCCAAAGCCCAAATTGATAATTTGAAAATCGAAACTTAGTGATTTGAAAAGTTTTTTGCAGTCAAACCTTTTCTTAGAAATTTGTTATTTTCTATCCTCGAATTGGATCGACCAATGTCAATCCCTTTCTCACAAATTTGGTTTTATGGTCCGGTAATTTCTGAGGGTCTTTTGCGTAAGTCGAGGGTATTTAATTTTCTTTGGGGATCATAATTTTACCAAAACCTTGTCAAAATCTATATTTCCAACCTTAGCCCCAATTTTTGCACATTAGCCCAAACTTTTCATTTTTTGCGAAAATACCCCTAGAAATTTTAGAATTTGCACCTAAACCCACAAATGTTCAAACAAGTCCTCGGATTCTTCTATAACCTTTTGGAACTTTCTAAGCCCAAACCATCCAAACCCTAACTTCTAGAATCTTTGAAAAGCTTCCAATTCAAGGGCAACACATAGATTTCCACCACAACCACAGGTTCCAAACCAAGAGGAACAAGATAAGGAGGATTTTGAACAACAAATCCACCAGCATTGCATATAATTCATGGCCAAACCGAGGCAAAACCAGGGCTCAAACAGGAGAAGAGGAGAACAACAAGGGGAAACGACGGCCGAATGCCGAAATTGGTGATGGCGCCCGCCAAGGACAGAATCAATGAGGTCGCCAGTGAGGCAAACCAACCTAGTTCATGCTATAAAGAGGTCTCCGATAAACACCCTCACCATCATCCAACATCCATCTATGAACAAACACACTCAAGCACAATCATGAACACAAGAGGTAAATCCATGCTGAGATTCTTGCACTTGAGAGGAAGAGGGGGGGGGATGGTAGAAAACTCACCTTGGTGCCCCAGTTTGGCCAGGGGAAGGCCAAGATGTAGCCGGTGGCGGCGGCACACAGGGACAGTAGCAATAGGGTGTGCAACAGAGAGGGTGGAGAAGGCGGCGTCGACAGCGGGTTTGCCCACCGGCAAATGGTGGCAGCGGTTGCGCAAGCAGAGGCAGCGGGGTTGGCATGCAAAGAGAGAGAGAGAGAGGGGAGGAGAAGCTGGGAGAGGAAGAGAAAGAAAAAGGAAGGGAAGGGGAAAATAAAGAAATGAGGGAGAGAGGGAAAAAAGAGAGAGAAAAGGAGGGGGAAATTCGGTTGTAGGACTACGAAATAATTTCCTTTTTTAAAAAATAGAATAGACACGACTGATTTGTGAATTTATGCAGCTCTTGAGCAAGGAGTTGGAACTTTCGAATGAGCTTGCTTTGCAAGAAAATTGTGAAATCGCGGATCCAAGCAAGCTGCCTTGATCATCTTTAAAGCCTTTTGTTTTCCTAGAAAATGCTTTCCAGCTATTAGATGTCATCACCAAAAATATGCATGAAACTTATTTTTTTTATATAAATATCTAGAATTATCGTAATACTGATAGACCGGTTATATGAAAATCCGGTCTCATATTATTGAGGGTAGAGGATGCTTTGGTTGAGTGGCATTAATTGGGTTAAGATTATCTACATAGAGATATCATACAGTTTAAAAACCAGTTTTCACCTGCTTCAACACGCCGCTAACCACAGTCCTTGTATGGGATGGGCTGAGTGGAGTAACTCTGTCAAGTAACTGCCTCCTCATGGGAGTTAAATTATTTATTAAATATATGGATGGAAGATCTATATACAAATTTAGCCACGGGTCGTGCGCTATATGCCCAAGAGGAGTAGCAAACATGGTTCGACTACAACGGTAGGGTCTTAACCTACTAGGAGGAGGTTAGGTGTATGAATTTTAGGAAGTAGTTCTGTTTCTATGATTTGGCTACACATAAAATGAAACGTGCAATTGCCCGACAAAGAAGATAATGGATTGCCATGGGTAAAGTAGTACCCCTCTGCGGAGTAAAAATGTCAATATTCACTCGGATTTCCTAGATTGGAAGTTACGTTTCATGGTGGGAATGGGAGCCTACAAGAGGTTCTCACCCGTGTTGATGGGTGAAAAATAGATTTCAAAATTTAAAGCAATTTCTATAAGAAATTACTTTTATAAAACTATTTTCTTTCTCTTGCATTCTCATCCTAATCTTTTTCAAGCTTGCTAAGTACTTCAGTAATCACTTCATCTATTCTCCTTCCTTTTAAATTTCAAATTTTCAGAACATGGACTATGCCAAAAGTAGGTTTTAAACATATAGGGTTAGATATATATTTTTGTTAAAATAGAAGTATATGTTATAAGTTTGCTTGTAATATGTGTTTTCATATTGTATTTCAGGCAAAAACTTTATAATGCCTATCATTTGTATTAAACCCTAGCCAAATAAATAAAGCAATAATTATGCATGACTTATGACTATTTCTACTGTAATACTCTGGTTTGGGTTATTATTCGAAAAACTACACTTATCAGATATTAATCTATAAAATTGTACCGTCATCGTTGAAACTGTTGGCATGAATCACCACGTAATAATTCACCAATTTTATCGGTACACATTGCATGCACAGTCCTATCGACACTGTTTCCTTAGAAGAAATCGAAATCACGTCCGCAAGTGCACACGCTCGTTTTATATTAGCGCGCGGATCCAAATCAAATGGACAAACAATAATCAGTAAGGAATATGCTCTAAGGTGTGTTTGGTTGGTAGGATGAGATTGAATGAGATGGGATGATCCTGTACCATTTGATTCCATTGTTTTGGGTGAATGAAATTGTTCAGCATTTATATGGAATATTCCTCAAATTTGTATCCTACCATCCAAGACGGGATGGTTCCATTTAAATAACCAAACATATATAGATAATTTTTTTCTTGAACCATCTCATACATGTACTACTTAATACATGCAACCAAACACACCAAGTGCATCAAGTGTACTCACGTAATGCTAATTTGGTGGTAGACCGTAGACGCATGGGTCCGTACGGTTTGGAACGCATACTGTTCAGGTTTCTCCCGTTAGCTGGGTCGAATTATTGACGGGCGCGAATGTTCCAAGTTACGCGGGGACATCGTGTAGCGCATGCATCGACCTCTCGTATCAAATTGAATCGGGGTCGAGGAATCAAGTTGGCCATTTTTATGCCCTGTGCCTGTACGAGACAGACAGAGAAAGCGAGAGGTTTTTACCATCGGGAAGACAGGATTGCTTTCACGTATCTTTTCATTTCGATCTCGCTTTCTGTGGTCCACGACGAGGAGTAAGCTTCAGTTCCCTTGTTGATTCTTGCTCCTCTCAGCTCTATCCAAATAACAGCATCCACTTGTCATGTGTAGCCACTTAGGGTCTGTTTGGAGAGTTATGTTTCAGCTTTACTTTATCTTTGAGCTAAAAGCTCCCCTAAACAGCATTGCTGCAAAGCAGCTGAAAAGTTAAGCCACAGCAGAAGCACCCCCAAAAGCTGCAGCTGTTGAGGAGGAGTTTTTCAGCTGTGGCTTCACTTGAACTCCTCCTAACTCGCTCACTCCGCCTTCCCAACCTTTGCCACCCTGCCTCACCGCCTCCACGTCACCTCCCCACTCGGATGCCACTGTACTTCACTATGTTGCTATCTTTCATTTTGGTTAGCTCTAAAAAACTACAGCTGCAGAAAGGAGTTTGCCAAACAGCATAACAAGAAAAACCACAGCCGTCAGCTACAGCTGATTTACAACCCAACAAACAAAAATAGTTTTTCAGCTCAACCACAGCTTTTCAAACAAGCCCTTAGGCAGGCTTTAACTTGAGGATAATCGATGGAACATGCAGTATGTGTTACGCGTCCAAAGTCAAAGTCCAAACTCCCCATGTGAATGACACGCTGCATTTCACAATCGAGGCTTCAAGGGGGCACGCTTGCCAAGTGAGGAGAGGGGTACTGCATTGTTCGTGTGCATTAGGGACATGTCTCTCTCCAGTCTCCACCATTCGATCAAACCCCGGTGCTTCGGATTGAGTGCAATGGCGGTACAACAAAGGTATCAAATATCACGCATTATATTTCTCAACGGAGGCACTATCAGTTTGCGATGTTACCAAACATATTTTATAATAGCATTTAAGTTTTGATCCAACACCTCGGTATGTGTTAGAAATCACTGTAACACGGAGTAGACAGTTTTCCTCAAATTTGTGCATGCATGTTTTTGTTGTGAGATTTTTTACTAAAATTTATATTGATACAGTATCAAAAGTTACTAAAAATTTAAATGGTTGACACCTCTTAGTGCTGCCTCGATGTAAATCATCAAAGATAGTAAAATTTTTGTACCCATAGCATTTCTTTAACCCCTGTGATTCCAGGTTACTCTTCGGCTCTTCCGGCTATCTGCCAGATTTTTTCCAGGGAAAATGAGAACCAATCAATGGGAATGCTTCCATCAACAATTGCAGGACTCCTTGACCACGTGTGCACCTGAATCGTTGGGAGATTACATAGTGAGCGCAGACATAATTTAGCTCAGGCTAATCATGCGTTGGTCCATCACACAAGTGTACAAAAGTACAGGTGCCCACCTATCTTTTCTTCTCAGACCAATAATGTTCAGCCAGATCTAAGAAACTGGCAGAGGAATAATAGTGTACAGTAGCTGGCTGGTTGTTCCATGCATAAGCACGATTAAGGCCATGTTTGTATTAGATTCTGATAGTACATATTTTGATTCTCTAAAAAATTGGTAGATGACAGTTTATGATTTTATATATAAATCTGTTTCTAATTGTTGAAGAAACTGTCCATAATCCTCCGTTCGAAGCATGAGCTGTCACAAATGGGACCTAATTCCTCAGCTCCTTCCTTTCTTCCAGCCTTCCTGGATTCCTCATTCCATAATTTGACAACAAGTACGTGTGCTGGTCCATCCTCTGTGTGATTGCATAGTGAGCACGAGCAACATATAAGTTTAATTCGTGCTGAACACACACTAATGCGTCCTTTGCTTGGCCCAAGCTAGCTAGCAACAACGACAAGGTGGGTAAATTCTACAGGAAAGGGGTGAAAAGATCTATGCAAGTAGTACTGCATATATATGCATGCAATAAGTAACCTAAACACATGATGATTGAGACCGTGTTTGTTGGAATAACACTTTTAATGAGTTGTGGATATAGGTTTAGTCCAACAATGATATAGAATCAGGAAGAAGAGGTCATCATGTGTTATGAGCTTAAAGGAGACCCCGATCAAGTGAAGAAAAGAGAAAAGAAGGTTCATCTTGTATTGATGAACAAGACGAGATTCGATCTTAGAGAAAAGATGATTGGATATCATAAAAGCTCCAAGTGGATCGCTAGAGGCAAATGTATAACTAGCTAGTGCTAAGAATGTGTTCTTAGTCTTTTACCGGTCTCAGTGTTTGGATGGGAGACCGGGCTGCTAGTTAGGTGCCGTACTATTAAGAGGGGTTGAGTCTTTTAGCTTGAGCTTCATATGTGTTGATGAGCTTAAATTTGCTGATAACTGATACTATATCTTTAGTACTTCAATTGGTTAAGGAAGAAAGGTGTGAGATTGCAAACATAAATCAAAATTTTGACTATATCAAAGGTGAGTTAGGTCTGTTATATAGAAAAATTGAAGCTTTTGAAAATATAGAGAACTCTCTAAGCAAAAGAGAAATTATAAATTTACTGCAAAAGACAAAGGAATTAGATCAAATAATTTGTTAAATTAACAAGTTGGTAGAAGAGGCCAAAAATCTGGTACTCCTATAATATATATGAGGATATGACCAAGCTTTAAAGAAAACAGAAAAATATTTGATTCATCCTATAGGATTTTCTAATTACGAATCACCGAAAGAAGATTCTAAGATCATAATAAGACAGAATAATACTATATATATATATATATATATATATATATATATATTTATATATATATATATGCTATTATACTCTCGGGCCATTTAACCCAATCGGAACGAGCCATGCAACGCATTAAACAGCGCATCGGACTGACATGGCAAAAACCAACTAATAAAATCACTCCAGTTTTGCAATTCGGTAGTAAATCACAAATATATTTTACTATAGAACAACAGACGCAATTAATTACTATGAATCAGTTTCTAGTTAATGCGTTGGTTAATCCAACTAGTTAATGTGTATTATAGTTTGTACATGAATATGTTTTTTAGCCATATATTTTTATTGGTAGCTCGGATTTTGCAAATGGTTTTCGCCAGTATCTTACTGATGACGAGAGGAATAAAATGATATAAATCTTGCTATTAAAAAGTAATTTTGCTGACTAGTAAAGTAAATTACTATTTTTATAACATGAAATTACTACATTTACGACTAGAAATTACTACCATACAGTATAATTAGAAAATCCTACGTAGATAAAAATTTGGTAGTAAAAGTTTATGAAAATTATATATATAAGTTCTGAAAAATTCTCAAAAAATTACCAATCGTAGGGGATATAAGCTTCTATAGCCCAATTAAATTTGAAGACCAAACTCACTTGCATTTGAAAGATATGAAGAGAACAAATTTACTATTTATCACTGATTTGCGCTTGTTAATTTCATATCTTTGAAATGATATCGATTTTGACCTTAAAATTTTACAGGGATATAGAATCTCACCTCCCATACTTATGGTAATTTTTACAGAATTTTTGAAAACTTGTACATGTGATTTTCACGAACAAAAATTTATTTATGTTTGTCGGCACTTTAGTAAAATGATGACAAAAACCAATCTCATTTGGAAGATAGGAAATTAACAAGGCTAACTAGTGATGAGTAGTAAATTTGTCATTTTTATATCTGTCAAATCTGACTTAGTTTAGTTTTCAAATTTTACAGGGTTGTAGAAGTTTATATTCCCTACGGGTAATTTTTTTTTAATTTTTTAGAACTTGTACATATAGTTTTCACGGACATTATTGCCAAATGACTAATTTGTGTAGAATATGCTGTAGATGTAGTAATTTTTGTTACCAGTCAGTAAATTACTTTTTTAATAGCGAGACTTATATCATTGTATTCCTCTCGACGTTAGTAACCTAACGGTAAAAACTATTTGCAAATCCGAGCTACCAATAAAAATATATCGCTAAAATAAAAAAGAAACAGACTCATGTACAAACCAAAAAATGCAATAACTAGTTGGGTTGATCACATAACAGATTCATTAGTAATAGTAAAATATATAAAAATAGTAAAATTTAGAAAGCTCGATAGTAAATCATTGTCATTCGTCTACACACTGACCCGTTAGTACCAAGATTAGGTAACAATTGAAATAGGAAAATAAGAGATACACTATAGTAAAAATTTACACTAGGCGTGACGATATAATTGAAAAAATACTACCATACAAAATAATTGGAAAATCTTACACACATCAGCCATTTGGCAGTAAAAGTACATGAAAATTATATATATAAGTCTTAAAAAATTCTAAAAAAATTATCATATGTAGGAGATGTGAGCTTCTATAGCGCTGTAAAATTTGAAGACCAAACTCACTTGTATTTCAAAGATACGAAAAGAACAAATTTACTATTCATCACAGATTTGCTATTGTTAATTTCATATCTTTCAAATCAGATTGATTTTGATTTTTTAAAATTTTACAGGGATGCAGAATCTCATCTTCTATACTTACGGTAAATTTTTGAGAATTTTTAAAAAGTTGTACATGTGGTTTTCACGATCAAAAATGTATTTCTGTTTGTCAACGCTTTAGTAAAATGATTGAAAAATTCTTAAAAAATAACCATACATAGAAGAGATGAGATTCTACATCCATGCAAAATTTTATTGACAAAATCAATCTCATTTGAAAGATATGAAATTGATGAGCGCTAATTAGTGATGAATAGTAACTTTGTCATTTTCATATCTTTCAAATGCGACTGAGTTTGGTCTTCAAATTTTACAGGATTGTAGAAGCTTATATTCTCTACGTTTGGTAATTTTTTAAGAATTGTTTAGAACTTGTACATAGAGTTTTCACGGATTTTTACTGCCAATTAACTAATCTGTGTAGAATTTTTCAATACTATGTGATAGTAATTTCTATTTGTAGATATAGTAATTTTATGTTATAAAAATAGTAAATTATTTTTCTAGTGTATAAATAATTATTTAATAGCGATACTTATATCATTTTCTTCCTCTCGTCATCAGTAAGATACCAGTGGAAATCATTTGCAAATCCGAGCTACCAATAAAAAGATATTGCTAAAATTAAAATGAAACAGATTCATGTACAAACTACAATACGCATTAACTAGTTGTGATAACCAACGCATTAACTCGTAACAGATTTGGTAGTAATTGCGTATGTTGTTCTACAGTAAAATTGTCATTTTCACATATTTCAAATGTGATTAAGTTTGGTATTCAAATTTTACAGTATTATAGAAGCTCATATTCCCTAGCTATGGTAATTTTTTGAGAATTTTTCAGAACTTGTACATATAATTTTTATTGAATTTTACTGTCAAATAACTATAAACTATATATATAATTTTTGAAAATTCTCAAAAAATTACCATACGTAGGGAATGTGATGTTCTATAGATTTGTAAAATTTGAATACCAAACTTAGTCGCATTTGAAAGATATAAAATTGACAAGCGCTAATCAGTGATGAATATTAAATTTGTCATTTTGATATCTTTCAAATGCGACTGAGTTTGGTATTCAAATTTTACAAGGCAGTAGAAGCTCACATCTCCTACCTATGGTAATTTTTTGAGAATTTTTCAGAACTTACACATATAATTTTCACGAACTTTAACTACCAAATGACTATCTATGTACGATTGTTCAATTATATTGTATGATAGTTTCTTCAGCTGCATGTAGAATAAACAAGATTTATATATAACGTCGTAACTATATGTTGCTGACATAGTAATATTGATTCAACAGAGTATATAATACGTACCCAACATATAGTAATATTGATTCAATAGATTACATCGGTTACGTAATCAAACCAACTAGTTAATGCATTTTGTAGTTTGTATACGAATATGTTTTCTCTTTGTTTTTGCAATATCTTTTTATTTGTAGCTCCGATTTGCAAATGGTATTCACCAGTAGCTTACTTACGGCGAGAGAAACATAATGATATAAATCTCACTATTAAACAATAATTTTACTGACTGTTAACAGGAATTACTATATCTACAACGTTAAATTACTACAAATACAACAAGAAATTACTGTCATACGGTACAATAGTAAAACCCAATTACTGAACCTATACAGATCAGTCATTTCGACAATAAAATTATATGAAAACTATATGTACAAGTTCTAAAAAATTCTCAAAAATTACCTATGGTATTTTTTTGAGAATTTTTCAAAACTTTTACATATAGGTTTCACGGACTTTTACTTCCAAATGACTAAAAAACTATATTTACATATTCTAAAAAATTCTCAAACAATTACCATAGGTAGGGGATGTGAGCTTCTATAGCCCTGTAAATTTGAATACCAAACTCAGTCGCATTTGAATGATATAAAATTGATAAGCGCTAATGAATGATGAATGGTAAATTTGTCATTTTCATATGTTTCAAATGCGATTGAGTTTAGTTTTCAAATTTTATAGGGCTGTAGAAGCTCACATCCCCTACCTATGGTAATTTTTTTAGAATCTTTTAGAACTTTTACATATAGTTTTCACAAACTTTTACTACTAATTGACTGATTTGTATAAGATTTTTGCAATTATACTGCATGATAGTAATTTTTAGTTGTAGATATAGTAATTTTATGTTATAAAAATAGTAATTTATTTTACCAGTCAATAAAATTACTGTTTAATAACGATACTTATATCATTTTTTTCTCTTGTCATCAGTAAGCTACCGGTGGAAACCATTTGCAAATCCAAGCTACCAATAAAAAGATATGCCTAAAATAAAGAAGAAACAGATTCATGTACAAACTATAATACACATTAATTAGTTGTGTTGACCAACGCATTAACTGGTAACAGATTTGATAGTAATTGCATCTGTTGTTCTAAGTAAAATGTATTCGTGATTTACTACCACATTGCTAGCCATCATTACGGTGTGCTTCTTCGCCGACCGAAGGACAAAATAGGTATACTATGCTTAGGAGTAGAATAGTGCTACCATATATATATGTGTGTGGGTTCGCGCGCGTGCTTGCGTCCCACCTTTGTCAAAAATTAGTCGAAGTAAACCCACTACCTCTCACATACGTCAACCACCCATATTTATTATGCTAAAATGATGCAGTAATGGTCTGAATTAGGTACAGTAAATTCAATTTTTTGATGCAGTAATTATTTTTTACAACATTAAAATATATTCACGTGGATCTCTTTTTGTTAAGCACATTTTTTTCCAGCAAACCGCTTAAATTGATTGTAAATAGGATAAATGGTTAATGTGATATCATTGTTCAAAGTTTACAATTAACCCTTGTTTCTCTCTTCATCTACCCTTATGTGCTCAATATGATAGTAAAATCTAACAATACATCCAGTAAATTAGAATACATTTGACAGTAATTTTGGTATGTTTTATGTTAACACTATCACGAGGTCATAATGTGCCTCGGTGAGGTTCGATAGTAAAATATAAAGATGTAACCAGTAAATTAGACTGCATTTGACGATAACTTTGGTCTATTTCGTATTGCCGCTAACCCACGGTCATCATGCACCATTGTGAGGTTCAGCAGTAAAATCTAATAATGTGTATGGTAAATTGGAATGTATTTCTTACTGTCGATATCACATAGCCATCATGCGACACTGCTAGGTATGGTAGTAAAATCTATCAACGCATCTAGTAAATTGGTTGTAAAATCTCATTCATCTGATTAGTTGTAAAATCTCATTCATCTGGCATTTATTAGCGAGACTTATATCATTATGTTTCTTTCGTTGTTAGTAAGCTACCGATAAAAACCGTTTGTAAATTGGAGCTGGAAATAAAAAGTTATGACTAACACTACTACAGAATCAGTTATCCTTGCTGTCATATCACTGTCGGTTCATCAAAAACCGGCAGTAATAATATTATCACTGCCGGTTCGAATGGAAAACCGGCAGTAATAGCTTTTCTCTGATGAACCGGTAGTGATAAATCCCTTATCACTGCCGGTTCGTGTTTGAACCGGTAGTAATACTATCACTGTCGGTTTTTAGAAAAACCGACAGTGCTGATATTTTTCGAAAAATCATAACTTTTTCATACGTAGTCGGATGGACATAAAATTTATATGAAAATTGTAGCTCTCGACGAGATCTACAACTTTGTAGTTGACAAATTTTTTATTTGAAGTAGTTTAAATATCCAAATAATGGTATCACTGCCGGTTGGCGATTCGTATTCCCAACCGGCAGTAATAATGCTAGTATGCTACTAACCATTTTTCGAAAAATCATAACTTTTTCATACGGAGTTGGATAGAGATAAAATTTATATGAAAATTGTAGCTCTCGAAGATATCTAAAACTTTGTAGTTGACAACTTTTTCATTTGACATAGTTTAAATATACAAATAATGGTATGACTGCCAGTTGGCGATTCGTATTCCCAACCGGCAGTAATAATGCTAGTATGCTACCAACCATTTTTTTCGAAAAATCATAACTTTTTCATACGGAGTCGGATGGCGATAAAATTTATATGAAAATTGTAGCTCTCGACGAGATCTACAACTTTGTAGTTGACAACTTTTCATTTGAAGTAGTTTAAATATTCAAATAATGGTATCACTGTCGGTTCGTGTCTGAACCGACAGTAATACTATCGCTGCCGGTTTTTAGAAAAATCGACGGTGCTCATACTTTTAAAAAATCATAACTTTTTCATACGGAGTCGGATGGAGATAAAATTTATATGAAAATTATAGCTCTCGACGAGATCTAAAACTTTGTAGTTGACAACGTTTTCACTTGAAGTAGTTTAAATATCCAAATAATGGTATCACTGCCGGTTGGCGATTCGTATTCCCAACCGACAGTAATAATGCTACCAACTATTTTTCGAAAAATCATAAATTTTTCATACGGAGTCGGATGGAGATAAAATTTATATGAAAATTGTAGCTCTCGACGAGATATACAACTTTGTAGTTGACAATCTGTCCATTTGAATTCATCTAGATATCCAAATAATCACCAAAAATTTCGGAGATAAAGAAACAAAAGGAAAATATATCCTATATTGGTTGAGAATGAGTAAAAGGTGAGATGGTAAGGTGGGCTCGCGTGAGGCAGCAGGTCGCGAGTTCGAGTCCTAGCAACCGCACGCGAGCGGGGTAGTCGGTCCGGATGCAAATAATTTGTTTTTTTTATTTTACCGAGTGATTTACGGACCGGACTATCACTGCCGGTTCGCATACAAACCGGCAGTGATACTGACTATCACTGCCGACCAATCACTGCCGGTTCCAAAATCCGGCAGTGATGCCAGTTTGGAACCGGCATCGATATAGTGTTTTGTAGTAGTGTAACTCAAAGAAAGAAGATTCTAGTACAAACAAGGAATCATATTTATTAGTTGTCTGGCTACATGACTAATTGGTTTAGTCAACATACAAAGTGACGTACGTGGTGTGGTTTAGACACGCAAGTCCAGCTGCACACGTAGAATACCTATTCTAAACTCAGTGCAGAATGTAGGCTCCGTGTGTATACATATACTAGTCATGTGCCCGTGCGTTGCAACGAAAACTCAATTTGTGACAAAAAATTTATTTGCAAAGAACACTATCTTTAGTTATGTTTCAATTGTAGGAAAAGTTTGTTCCTCTGAAGAGATTTGAGTATCGGGTTAAATCCTCTTCCATCTCAACCGTTATGTAAGATCCAACGAATCAAGTACTCTGAAGGAAAACGGACGATCGCCACCAACTCTTAATTAGAATTAGTAGAGAGATATCAATTCTTACCATTGAAGGATGAGAAAGTTATTGTCTTCCTCTTGCAGGAAATCTTCTTGCTTCTTGCACGCAACCTTTCTCTTCTCTTCTCTTCCTGCGTGTGTTCCACTACCGACCGGCCTGTCCTCCTGGAGATGAGAGTGGGTGCCCTCTAATAGGGAGCAGATGAAAGCAGAAGGCAGCGTACGTAGGCGAATGGAAACCAGGTCTCCCCGACATCTTAGTGATTGGCACGTGATTTGGTTGCATGATTCTTTCCTTTTAATCTATGCATTTCCAGATATGATGAGTATATCCTTCTATCCATACAGGACATGATGAGAAAATCCTTCCATTTATAAGATATATGGATAACATCCTTCCATAGTAAGAACATGTGAATAGAGATATGCTAAAATAATATTTCTATTCAAAAAAGATATGATAAAATCCTTCCATCTAAGATATGATTAAATCAAGTACTCAGAAGGAGAACGGATGATCGCCACCAACTCTTAATTAGAATCAGTAGAGAGATATCAATCCTTACCATTAAAGGATGAGAAAGTTATTGTCTTCCTCTTGAGGAAATCTTCTTGCTTCTTGCACGCAACCTTTCTCTTCTCTTCTCTTCCTGTGTGTGTCCACTACCGACCGGCCTGTCCTCCTGGAGATGAGAGTGGGTGCCCTCTAATAGGGAGCAGATGAAAGCAGAAGGAAGCGTACGTAGGCGGATGGAAGCCAGGTCTCCTCGACATCTTAGTGATTGGCACGTGATTTGGTTGCGTGATTCTTTCCTTTTAATCTATGCATTTTCAGATATGATGAGATAGAATTCCCGTATTATGGGATATGGTGAGTATATCCTTCTATCCATACAGGATATGATGAGAAAATCCTTCCATTTATAAGATATATGGATAACATCCTTCTATAGTAAGAACATGTAAATAGAGATATGCTAAAATAATATTTCTATTCAAAAAAGATATTATAAAATCCTTCCATCTAAGATATGATTAAATCCTCTTCTATCTCAGCCGTTTATGTCAGATCCAACAAATCAGATACTCTAAAGGAGAACGGATCACTGCCACCAACTCCTAATTAGAAGTAGTAGAGATATCCTATATCTGTACGTTGCTTAGGCATCTTTAAAACTCAGACGATAAGATCAATAAACACATCATCAGTTTATTTTATTTCGTGGTACACAGTCACTTTCACCCTTTACATAATAAAAAATCCCATTTAATGAAAACAACATAAACGAACTGGTCTTGCTAAAGAAACTTCTTGGGATGGTGGGGCGTCACTATCTTACCGTGTGACCGTTCTTACCGTGTGACCGTGAGACGCTGATGAAAAACATAAACAATTTAACAACTAGCGAGCCAAATGCTTCCTTCCGAAATCCAAATACCCCCAACCCCCCCCCCCCCTCCCCACCCACCCCTCTCCACAGCCATGGAACCCACAGTTCCTTTCATAATTTTTCCATCCAAATGCTAAAAATAGACATTTTAAGATCAGTCACAAAACTGTATCCCCATATTTATATACAAATCTTCAGAACAAGCAATATGGGAGTGTCTAGCCTTCATCCAGATATTTTGTTTCTTACAAACATCTAAATTTTAGACCTTTAGATCAAATTATCAAACCATCCATCAAAACATAATCCCACCTCCCTTCACGTCTTACGGATCTCACCGCAGATCCAATGCTCCAAAATTTGAATGTTTTTTTGCTAAGAAAACATCCGGGTGACGTTTATCAAAACCCATAATTATATATGACTATTGCGACACGTACCTAATATGGTACGACACGATTGTGTGAACACTCACGGTCTCACGCAGCAAGTGTTTGATACATGCATGGAAGCATGTCAGCCGAGCTAGTTGCATCTTCTTCTTCTTTTTTAAGAAAAAAAATCATCCGATTTATATTAATAACTTAGTTAAAGTACATGAGTAAACTTTTATATTAAAGATTCTAGATAAATAATGTGTTACCATTGAGTCCTCGCGTCAATGAATGTCCTAGACTTTTTTAACTTTCTCGTGGTAGCTAGACTCCATGTCTTTGTAACAATATTATGGTTATCGACAATCACGATGGTGGGAAATAGAATGTTGATGATCTTCGATAGTTGATATGTAGGACCTACTCCTCGGTACAGGTGTTGTTCATCGAAAGAAAATTAGAGATCATTTATTTATAGCCAATTCTACCTGGTATCAACATTCGACTTAGGCATCACCATTATCATCAAGGTGAGTCGGTCCAACAAAATTCATCATGGCTAATCTAACTTAGAACTCACCAGAGAAGAACAAAACTATAACAAATCGATATAGGAAACAAAATTAGATAGTACTTCTGCATATCAACGAGTCCCTCACCCACTCAATGCCGGAGAAGAGGGAGAGGGACCGACGACAGCTGAAGCTGCTGTGGCCGGCAGCTAGGGTTTCCTATCTGCGGTACTGTCTTCCCCGCTAGCTGCTAGTTGCATATTTTTCTAGAGCGAAGTCTCAAGGGGAAAGAGAAAAAAGGAAAGCCAATCGGATATAGCTAGCCGGCCGCCTTACTCGGTACCTCACCATCAACATCACCCCGGAAAACACCAAGTTTACCGGCGCGTTGGCGTTGCCCAGGTCAGGTCAAATCGGCCGTTCCAGACGCGCGTGCGCCCTTCCCCAACCCAACCGAACCCCGCCGGGAAGAGCCACTCGGTGTGCCCAGCTCTTTATATACCCCACCCCCCACACGCCTCGTGTCAAACCAGCCATTCCCATCCAAATCCCACTCGCGAGCACCGCGCGCACGGCGGAAAGTAGTTGCACTCGCGCAGGGATCGCTGCACCACCACCGCAGTATACTAGACCACTGGGACCGTGACATGAGGGCGCTGTTCAGTTGCTTCGGCCGCGCCGAGCCGGCGCCGGAGGGAGGCGGCGAGAAGAAGGCGGTGCGGCGCGTGCGCAGCGCGACGGGGAGGCTGCGGTCGCTGCCGCTGGAGGACCTGTCGCGGACGCTGGCGGCTTCGGCGCTGCACGCGTTCACGCTGGCGGAGCTCAAGGCCGCGACGCGCAGCTTCTCCGGCAGCAACTTCATCGGCGAGGGCGGGTTCGGCCCCGTCTACAAGGGCTTCGTCGACCAGAAGCTCCGCCCCGGTCTCGAGCCGCAGCACGTCGCCGTCAAGTACCTCGACACCGACGGGCCGCAGGGCCACCGCGAGTGGCTGGTACGTATATACGTGCGCACTTCGCGAGATGATGTGCACGGTTTTAGTTGGCAAACTGACTGATTAACTAGCAGGACTAGAGCTTGATGGATCGTCAAGCGATGTGATTAATTGCTTGCTTGCTTGCTTTTGGTGCATGTTCGTACGACAGTCGGAGGTGGTGTACCTCGGGATGTTGAGCCATCCGCATCTGGTGAAGCTGATCGGCTACTGCTGCCAAGACGACCACAGGATGATCGTGTACGAGTACATGGCCAGGGGCAGCCTCGAGCACCACCTCTTCAAGAGTAAGCTGGCCTGCGTCCTAGCTAGCTCTCGTTAATTTCTTTTCGACATATTTGCTACACCAGTATCAGTATGCGTTGAAAATGTAGTGATCGATTGATTCGCGTTTTGGTCGTGGATGCATATGTGCAGATCTGCTGTCGAGCTTGCCGTGGTCGACGCGGCTCAAGATCGCCGTGGGCGCGGCCAAGGGGCTGGCGTTCCTGCACGAGGCCGACACGCCGGTGATCTACCGCGACTTCAAGGCGTCCAACATCCTGCTCGAATCGGTCAGTACTTTGATCCATTCGTATCTTCTAACATCACGTATATGCGACTAGTTCGCCCATATCCATGTACGCCACAAGGGCGGAAACTTGCAGGCCAGCACGTTTTAACTTGTTGGCCAGTCTCTGTCGATCGATTTATAGACAGAGCAAGCACCTTACTCAAATCTTAGTAATGGCGGCCAACTAACTAGTACTAATATAATACGGCAAAACGTATCCAGCAAAGAATTAGTAGTCCTTCCTGATTTGTTTATGTCTCCAGCCGTATTAGAAAATACTGTTTTAAGTCTATAAGACGTGTTTTTTAATGACCTTTTTATAATTATAAATATACGACGTATTTTATATTTCAATGTAAAATTAGTGTTATAGTTTCCTATATATATACCCCTAATAAATATATATCTTTACTTTATATTTTTATATGTATATATTAAATATATTGTTTAGTAATAATAATTAGAGGTGATCTAATTATTTTTAATATCTTTAATGATCTACGTGAAAAGATAGTCTTATAGATCAGACGGGAGGAGTATTTAATTAGTTGGTGCGTCGCCGGACGATACAAAATCGGTTGCTGCTTTGCCGTAGGCCTATAAAAGTCAAGCGCTTGCCCAAGTAGCAGCGGTAGTAATTAACCCGGCTAACCACCTCCTTGACTCTGGAATATGTGGATAACCACGCGAATGGCGATACAAAACCGTTTGGTATTTTTCCAATAATAGTAAAAAAAACCTAAAATGCACATGACGGAAGCTCGAACAAACACACAGCGACGCAGGCATCGAATTTTGACACGAAATCGACGTACGTGTGCTAGCGAACACACATGGACCTGACACGCGTGATACGATCAAAACAAAACAGCAACACTTGCAAATTAGCTGACGGAGAAAGCTGCGTCTGTATCGCGTTGCAGGACTACACGGCGAAGCTGTCGGACTTTGGGCTGGCCAAGGAGGGCCCACAGGGTGACGCCACCCACGTCACCACCCGCGTCATGGGCACCCACGGCTACGCCGCCCCCGAGTACATCCTCACCGGTACGTGACACCCCATCTCGACTGTGTTAATTGACCATGCAAGCACGTGGCCGGGTTGGAGTAATTACCAAGATCGTGATTGTGGCTAATTAACCCGTTAACGGCGTGTTACCGCAGGGCATTTGACGGCGAAGAGCGACGTGTACAGCTTCGGGGTGGTGCTGCTGGAGCTGCTGACGGGGCGGCGGAGCGTGGACAAGCGGCGGCGCGGGAGGGAGCAGAACCTGGTGGACTGGGCGCGGCCGTACCTGCGGCGGCCGGAGAAGCTGCACCGGGTGATGGACCCCAGCCTCGAGGGCGGCTACTCGGCCAAGGCCGCGCACAAGGCCGCCACGGTCGCCTACCACTGCCTGCACAGCGTGCCCAAGTCGCGCCCGCGCATGCGCGACGTCGTCGACGCCCTCGAGCCGCTGCTCCACATGCGCGGCGACGTGCCTGCGGGGCCGTTTGTCTACACCGTGCCATCGGCAGCCGCAGCCGACGGCGACAAGGCCGAGGCCGAGGCCGCGACCGGCGACACGGCCGAGGCGGAGGCGACGGTGGGTGAGGAGGCGGACGGTGGCACCGCGGCGGCCAAGAAGAGGTGCCTCGCGTCGGCCGTGCACGCCGAGAGCACGCTGCGGAAGGGCGACCAACGGTACGCGAGCTCGGTGACGGGGCACAAGAGCGGTTCACCGAGGCAGAGCAGGGACAGAGGGGCGTAACTAATGCTGTAGCTGCCTCGACGATCCATGGACACAGCACAGCAGGGCCTGCGCGCTCGCGCGTTTGTTTTTTATTCTTTGTGGAAATTGTTTGAAGTGTACATAGTGGCAAGCAATGTATGTATTAATTTAATTTGTTCGTTGATTCTTTTCTTGGTGATGCTATTCTTGATCCCAAGAGCAATAGGTGTTACTCTTTTTGAAGGGAAAAAGGCGTTGTTTTTTCCTTTTCATTTCGGTATGTGCTGCCGACTCTTCTTCTAGAGAATACAACTGTTGGATATACCGTCGTGCGGTTGAAGACTTTGACAGAATGTTTTCTTCATTTGAGTCAGACGTATCCCCCCATCAAATCAAAGACATTCTGATCCTTTCACTTTGGTATGTCATCGACGATACACGCAACTCAATTCCTGGATTTTCAACCGTGCAAATTTCAAGATGTAAACGTTTCCACATTAATTCTCATATTATCTCTGAGAAAAATGGAGTAAATCAGAACTAACTAATTCTGCCTTGATTTGCCGGACCCCCAACCAAACAAAACCCAGGATGAGTTAGAAAGATCCAACTGTTCGAGCTGGGGCATCATTGGTGATGACCTGCTCATCAAAAAAGGTTACTACCCAACTTCTATCGTTACCATGCATCATGCATGTGGTAATAGTGTAATACCGACTCATCAGTTACGATTACGAGTACTAAACATGTGTTGCCACACAGGTATTTTGCCACGGATATACTCAATTTTGGGCAAATGTTTCACAGTTTCTACAGTATTCTCTGTACAACATAACATAGCCAAGACGAGTGGGCACCCGAATCCACGGTTGATTGGCATCTCGCAACAATTGTTGCCTCGACAGCATATCCTATCATTTCCTTTTCACCCTTATCCTGAATCAATGACAGTCTACAAACCTAACAACAAATACAACATTGCAGAAGGATCTAACCCCATAAAAACCTGGGGGTCGACGAATCTTCAAGCCAACCCCAACCATATTAGACAGGCTGTGGATCATGATGCTTGAGCAAGAACTGTACAGACGGATAGTGATGAAGAGATTCGGGAAGTTCCACATCTGCATAATCTATTGCTGGGATGGCCATCGACAAATCCTCGGTAGAAAACGGTATACTGCACCAAGCAAACATCATATATAAGTGCAAAATTGACAATCTGCAAAGTATTTTCTGCGCTAAGCAAACATAATGCGTAACGTACAAACACTTCATAAGCAATGTATCTACTGTCAGTATAAAATTAACTACCACGAAATCACAGCTACCTTAAGTCATCATCCAACAAGAAGGAATTTGATACAAGATTCTGAGTATCTTTGTTGACCATCTCTCTCATTGCAGCAACCACCTGTCAAATCTTAATTTTTTCAGAACAAAGAAATGCAAAATGATTCCCAGAAAAATCAAAGCTTCCATGCCAAGAGTGCATACCTCGTTTGATATTCCCTGGGTATTATATTTGTCATCCCAGTACATTGAGCATATCCTGTATATTTGGCGAACACTCAAGGACTACACAGAACATCAGGGGAAAGGACTAGTTATATTCTGCAGTAAATAATAGCTAACTGCAAAGGTAGAATACACATTGTCTTACCGGGCAAAGATCTTGCCTGATCTCTTCAAGTGTCTTTTTCCTTTTTTGGTGTATGACCTGTGTTATGTAATTAGTGAGTATATCCCCAAGGCATAAAAGAAGCAACAAAAAAACGACACGGGAAAATGCAGCTTGCACAAGCAATTACCAAAAATCCGACAGCTTGTCTGATATAATTCAGCTCATGCCAAGATGTTCCTGCAAACTGAAAGTGAAAAGGATAATAAACTTGTGAAGCAAACTGAAAATAACCAAAACACAAAAAATGTTGATGTCCAACATATAAGACATAAAGAACCATCCCAAGAACAATGTTTGTTCCTAAACCACAACTCCACAATGTATATCTGGAATTATATTTGACATGACGAGCTGAACAACTTCATCAGGGTTTCAGGTTTCTCGTAGTCATTACTGAATTTTATACCAACATGGCAAACAGAAATGCAAAATTAGCACTAACCTCCTCTGTGACATCAGTAATCCACTTCTCCAGCAATGATAGCCCAGCTTTCACATATTCCCCATTAGAGAATGTACAACATTCACGCCGAAGAAGAAGGCTGATGGGACAACAAAACTGTTATTGTCAGTATGGAAGTAAAGTAGTATCTCATCATTCTGTTTGTGCTTCGAAGTTCATCTCAACCATATTACAACAAGAATTTGTTAGAAATGTATGTGTTCCATCCCCTACAATTTTCAACCAAAAGAATTCAGTTTCTTCATTGGCAAAGGCCCTTTTCTTATCTCATCAGGATTATAAATACAAAGATCTATTTGTAAAATTAAGAAAGAAAAGATTCTATCATTCCTTGAAAATTTATGCTCTTTGTTTATTAATATTAGGTTATTTCCATTAATTTATTCCTAGACATTTACTGTCTATCATGTGTCTTGCTTGCATGTTCGCATGCACACATACCAAGTATTAAATTTCTAAGAAGAGAAACTACCTGTTGAAAAGCTGTATATTGATGAAAGAGAATAGCTGAGTAATCAGTTTACGTATAAAGAAGGATGGCACCTGTAGCAGACAATCACAAAAATAAGGTTATTAGACTCACTTGGACAAAGCTATCAAATCCTCTCTATGATGAAGCTATTTGTGGTTTGTACTGAAAAAGGAGGGCTAAAGGAAAGGCTTACATAATTTTCACGCAATGTATCCATAAGCAAGTCCAGGAAATTGACAATGTTGTCCCAATGGGAGTTTGATGGCGGTTGAGAGCCAACCCCAGGTGATTTGGAAGCTTTTCCAGGTTGTGCACGTGTTGATTTTGGAGCCTGCATGTAATTTTCAGGGGGTTACCAAATTATCCAGGCATCCAATGCTGTTGTTTGAAAAAAAAATCAAAGGAGACGAAGGTATACCTGAATGCAGACACTAAGAAGAGGTGATATTTCTTTTTTCAGATTATCCCTGAGCTGCCCAAAGATCTTTTCAACACATGCAGTTAGCTGCTGTTTGAATAGTATGGCTGGATAACGAGCATCCACTTGTCCCAGTGTGTCACCGCGTCCTATAAGCTTTGAAGGCGATCTCAGTGTCTGAAAGAAAATAAAGCGTTGTCATTCATTCCAATCAATAATGGAAAAAAAAATCTACTAGACTCAGATTTTCCATAAAAACCATAGAGCCACGAAGATTGACTACTGCGGTAGTACCAAAATCAAATTATATATAATCTATGTTTGTGCATAATTAGCTATACAGTATTGAAAAACAAGGATATTTCAAGTAAGTACATGGTGTTTCCTTCTCTTCTTTGTGATTTTTTCTATCTGAACTTCCTTTTAGCAGAAGAGGCCGTGGATCAATAGTAAATAAATTGGAAGCAACACAACTCTCTACATACACATGGGATAGGATAAAAGAAATAATTAGGTATGCTTATAAAAAGTTACTTTACAGGAACATCAGAACATACCGAATAGGAGTCAATACTAATTTGGAAAAACTGACACGCATGATCGAGTTCCTTACTTGCACTATCTTCCCACTTAGCCCTAAAGGTCCAGCAGATCGACGAGATGGTGTAGCAAATAATCCATTGGACCGTAGATTCTTCTGCAGAAGGCATAGCAGTGCAGAAGTATTGGACAACCAATAAGGCAATTTTCCATCAGCTTCATTTCCCTGGAATAAGAGCAAAAAAAAAATCCAAACTATTTTGACTTCCACAAATGAATTGTCTCGTGCAAACAGCAAAATATATGGGATTCAAATGATTTTACCTTGAGAACATCATTTATGGCTTCAATTACATGATCAAAAATAGCTGTCCTCTCTGATTCAAAAGCACGCCAGTGTAAAAGGCATTTATAGATGATGCATGCAGCAGCTGGTTTGCCATCCTTGAACCCTAAATTTTCCTTTATACATCTTAATAAGATTTCGTGATTTTCCTGCATAAAACAATCCCATCATTAAGATATTTTAGAAATAAATGCCAAATGATCATGAATGAAATATTAGCAATCTTATCTGAGAAGGTATCAACTGAACTACAATATGACAAATATCAAGTCAAGTTAAGAACAGTGCTGAATTCACCTCATGCCTTTCAACAGGCAACCTTGTTCTCCTTGATCCAGTCAAACTTGGTGGAAGAGGAGTCAGATATTTTGTTGGTGTTGGGCTCTCCTACAATTTTAAATGTTGACAGATTCAAACTGTTAGAAAAGAATTTAAATCATTGCAGATATCCAAATTGAATCAAAAGATAAGTAGAACAAAAAGAAATAAGCTTACAAATATAAGCTTCTGCTCACTGTTGGCAAGCCCAATCGATGCAGAAAATTTCTGTATTCAGATAGCATGTCAGTTAACTAAGGAAGAAAGATATTGAAGCCAAGGAAGAAAGATATTGAAGCCAAGTCAGTAACTAACGGTTACGAATATCAATAAGAAAAATGGCAAGAGCTGGGACCAAAATGCTAGACCTAATAGTAGTGCAGTGACGAATAAAAATATAATATCAGGAAAGGGCAAAAAGAAATGAACCTCAGATAATGTCTTTGGAGCGACGGATAGATTGTTTATTGGAGACATGTTAAATGCCTTTTGCCTTAGAACAAGATTTTCGTTTTCCAAGTTTGTAAGTTTCTCCTGCAATCTGAGTTCAGAAGCAATTAGCAGTTAGATACTTCCCAATAGAAAGAGCCAAAAACCTTAAGACTACTCCACTGATCATTCCAGCATCCTACGGTTTTATATATAAAAGGGAAAACATACTTGTCCAGATTTTGCTGGAGATGGTTGCATTTTCCCTCCACATCTTTCAATTTCTCCATTGTATCATCACTACTTTTACGAGCTGTCGTAAGTTCATTTTCCAGTAGTGAGTTCTTCTTCGATAATGATTCAACCAAGTTCTGTGGAGAATAAAAGAGAACTGCTTCAGCTAAAGTACAATACCAAAAGGTAACAATTATTCATGTTAGAAAACAAAAGGATGACAGCATTTTGCCAAATGAAAAATACATCAACAAGCATGAAGGGCTATACTAATTCAATGAACCTTGCTACATCAAAAAGCTTACAAGTTACAATCATGAAGAAAGACTAAAGTAAAGAAGAAAAATTCTTTTGCCATTTTATCACAATGGAAAAGAAGTACACCAATTAGACAGTTAAAAATTATCTGACTTCAGAAAAGTATATGTTCCCTCTGAAAAAATGATGGATGAAAAAAAAAGCCTAAGAGGACAACTGAAAATGGAGGCCAAGCAAGCATACTTATGATCAAATATTATACAGAGAGAAGCCTTCAAACCTTTAGATTGGAGTTCTCCTTTTCAGCTTCTGCTATCATAATCTTGTTACTCCGCAACATAGTTATCTCTCTCAAAGAATCATTCAATTGCCTCTGGAGCAGCAGACTTTTATCGTGTTCACTTTGAGCAGCTGATTTAGCTGCAGCACACTCTGTGCTTAATGATTCTATTATTTTGTCGCGCTTTGATATTTCTGCCAACTTTGATTCCTCACCGGCAGCCTACATTTAAAAGTCCCATGAATCGTGATTCATGAGGAAATATCAACAATCATGAGAAATAGAATAAGTTAAAAATCCGCACTTCTGACAGCTGCAGCACCTGATGATTATATTATGCAGCATCACATGTAATATAACATTTTCAGAAATGTTCAGAAAAAAAAAAATCAAGGTACCCAACAAACCACATAAAATTATTTTTGCAAGTGTCTGCTGACATCTCAGTAATTACTTGTCTAACTAAATTATCTGGTAGACAACCCATAGTCTGAGACATTTCAATTGATCTTATCAATGTAAGTAGCAAACATCAAAAACTGATAAAAAAACAATTGCAAATGTAATGGCAGGAAAAGTACAACACAATCAAATACACGCAAGTGCAGGGGTAGCACACACAAAATAAGGAAACACAATAAGTAATACTGGACAAATATAACACCAAAGCGATAGTGGAAGAAGATACTTACCCGCAGTCTCCTTTCCAGAGTAAGTCTTAAAGTAAGATCATCCAACTTTTTCTCAAGTTTATTCTTCGCCTCACGGAGTGCACCAGCTTCATTTGCAACCTATCACATAAATCAGGGCATAAGAATACTCGAATGCATGACAATAACAGTAGAAACAAAAGAAAACTTCACGCAAGCTGCCTAACAACGCATGCAGGATGATACGGAGATAACAAATCAGAGTAACTAGACAAGTAAAATGAACTGACATCATTTCAGTCGCAAAGAAACATGTACACCTTATGAGCATGTGGAGGAAGAAAGAAGGAAAGGCAATAGTATTTTAGGAAAAGAACAAATTTCAAAATGCCTAACACAGGTATCAGCCAATCATTTTGAGAATTGCAGTACTGCTTGAAACATGCCAATTGAATCTATAATACCCATAGAGATTATAGAAATGCAACAAAAAAAATACCATTTTGAGTCTCCTTAGCTCCCTTCTTGCAAGTTTCTGTCTCCAAGCACATTGAATTGCTACAGTAACCTGCCTGTAATGCTGGAAAAGCATGACAACCTTCCGTTTTCGCCATAAGGACTGCAATATGGCAACAAAAACTAATGTTGAACAAAAATTCAACCGTACGAGGTCTTAATTTTTATCACAAACAAGATATGTCTTCCTAATACTGTAATTAGTCTAGAAAGTAGATCCGCAACAGCCAAAAACAGATGGGAGTAACATGATTATGGTTTGTTAAGAGAGCTTAATCTCAACTATTTACTTACGAACATGGCAATTCCCCCCCCCCCCCCAGAAAATCAAGCTGCAACTTAACTTACCATCTACTGAATATTGAACAAAGGATATTACTTGCTTTGAGATGGTTTCATTTTTTGAACATTGAACAAAGGATAATACCTGTATCACTACAGCAGCCTTTTGCTCTCTCATTATTGAGCAAGAGCGGCGAGCAATATACCCTCTAATACAGGACTGAATAAGCAGAGCCGCAGAACATGATTGCTGATACATCCGATTTAACAGCCAACATCGGACATATTTCTGAACAATTATGGCAGCCGCTGTTTCTCTTCTGATCATATACATCATTCTTGCCAAACACCCTGCAAGATCATTCACAATTAGCAACCAGAATATACCAGCAATTAATTATCAGAAAGGGCAAGAGACTAAAATTCAAGGAGGATGTTTAACAAGTACAGGATAAGATTTTTGTGAATTTGCAGGTTATGAAAATAGCAGGAACAAGAGTAGACATAGTGAAAAAAGAAAATTAAAATTACATCAAAGTAGCCAAAGTTATAGGAGTAATTTGGCATCCTAAGTAACTGAACTCACTAGGCCTTCAGCATTCTATGTTCTATGACTGCGTAACAACCATCAAGTACCAGCAAACAATTACTCCCTCTGGTCACAAAAGTATGTCACTGTGTCAAGTGTGCAGTCAAACTTTGATACTTTTGGCCATTGTTCCTTATTTGATATTTAGGTTGATCGCACTAAAATAATATATGTTCAATCCAGCTCATTTTGGAGACATAATAATAGTTCTGTTTATTGTTCTATCCCAAAATTGGACTGCCATACAAGTTATAAATAAAGCAATACAGTAAGGAAACATGTGTTACCTCTACAATATGCTTGTATAGACATTGATGCCTCCCTTGTTTTCACAAATTCTTTGCGGGTGACAAAAGTTCTGAAACGGCCTTGAATATGGCGTGCAGCATTGTCCAATTCCTCAGCACGGCGCATATCTAATATCGCGATTTGACCGGCTCTAAGGAAAACCTTAGTTCTACCAAGCTATAAGGTAAAACAAAGGGTCAAACTGCCGATAAATTATTTCACATGTTCTCAACCAAAGCCAGTAGAGTATAAAATTATCAATTACTTCGACTGGGAACAGAATGATAATGTGTCTTGAAAAATTGGTAGTGTGTGTACAAAAATATTGGTGTTTCTTTTACAAAAATCAAATGGAAGAACTAAAACAGGATTAGTCAAAGAAAACAGGCGTGATTCGTTTATATCATCGGTAAATTAGTAAATGGCAACAATATAATATGAGCCATGCAAATTACTTGATAATTGTCAAGCTTCATCTTTTCAAGAATTCCCTTTATCAAAGCCCTTTCATCACAACTGCACAATTAAGCATAAAATCACATAAGGTAATGGAAATTAAAAACAAACAAATAAGCAACTTTTTTTTTTGGTAAGCAGCCCTTGATAAACTATCGGCTTTTCCCACAGCTCTTCCAACAAATTCTTCTAATCTAAAGCTCATCTTTCCAGGATAAGACATTTCCGCAGCAAAATTGGAAATTGAGCATCTCGGCGACCATTTGAAATGGTAGGACATGTTCGGTTGCTTCAACCTATGGTTATTTGCTGATTCAAATTCTACAGCACTAAACTATTGCATAAAATAGTAAAGGATTAACACAAGCTATCATTAAAATGCAAGAAGTGGTTTCACCTATGACCATATGTAACTGACAAGGACATATTGGATCAATATAGCACCACCAATGACTCGAATGCCGTACATAAACCAGTTGCCAATACAAACTACAGATATCAAATTACAGGAAGCATTGTTCAGATGGAACGACCATCTACATAGATAACCCCGTGTCTAGGGCAAAAGATGTTGTTTGTTGAAACGCATTTATATTAAATGCAACACAAGCACCAAGGGTTTGTTAGAATTTCCAAACTAAAGCAGTTGAACAAGCATTAGCTATAAATTGTGGGAAAATGGAATGTTTTGCAGTTGTGATTGAGATCACCAACCTCATGAGCACAAAAAAGAAAAGCTGTATTGCTTATAAAGTGGTGCGGTCAACATTGCATATTGTGAAGCAAACAACTCAAACCTAGCTACATGACATATATTAGGTACCTTCCAAGCATCAAGTCAGGAACTAGAACGCCAAACCGATCAACAAATTCAGCATAAGTCCTTCTGGTAGGATAGCCAGCAAGACTAATGCGAACGGCCTCCAAAACACCCTGCCACACCACCGAATTATAACCTTAAGGAAAATATCAAACAGTGAACCAAGCAGGTGGCAACATATGGTAGCAAAAACAATGAAGTGTCAATTAATTTTATGATGATAGCTTGAGAGGGTGTCATAAAGCATAAGCACTGAAGGATAAATAATATGGCACGGAAGGACAAACTTTTTTTAAGTGACCTTATGAATGTGGTTTCAGTTACTTGCCCAAATTGCTCGAGGCTGTAGACCTACTCAACTCTCAAGTCACATGCCGATATGATGTAAGACCGGTATGTCACAAGCCCAATCAATGAATTGAGAAAATTGGCATAGCACCAACAAACTATTTGGCAAAGGTATGATTTGAAGCAGCAACAATCAACTTTAACATTTCATGCTTCATAGTGCTAACAGTAAACTGAGGTGACAATCAGCAACTAAATGCTATCTGGACAGATGTGGTGATGAAGAAAATGATGAGAAAGAAATATGCTTATACACTACTGCTTTGGTATTCTGTGCTTATGGTGGAAGTTCTTACTCCACAACGCAGTTGATGCAAGACGCTTTGATTTTCAAAAAGCTGCGGTCGATTAACAGAGTTAGGCTTCACGCAGCGTACATAGTGAGGTTCAGTTGAGTTGAGGGTTTCCATGAGGGCTTGAAGTTGTTGCTACAAAACAATGAATATAACATACCAGTCAGAAGAGTCATGACTCATAATATTGTGGCTTTAAACATGACAAGGCAATGCATGAGAAATAAGAAGATTAAATCTTTGTCTCAATTACGTGCATAATAATAGTAGTAGTAGCCAAGGCTAGCAGACTTCTGCATGTGGTGGAATTGCAAAGGAAGCATCAAATTTCCAAAAGCGATCTAAACACTCGTATCAAGAAGCCAACTTTTTGTTTGCTGTTGAAATAATAATGTTTAGAGGACCACAGGCTATAAAGATTGCTAATATGGAACAAAAATAGCTTATCCACACCACTGTCTTCTTTTGGCCATAAAGGTTAGTGCAAAACACCATAGCTATGAAATAATCATGTAGGATGGTGAAAAAATATAATTATTTTCTATTTCCATTTTTACTTTCCTTTAGCCACACTATACATCAATATGTAAAATCCTGGTGTGCATATAAAAACAAATAAACACAACTTTTCTGGTGTACATAAATTTTCATAAGACACAGCAATCAAAGGAAAACCTCATGACAAACGCACATATATTTCAAAGACTGCAAGGAAACAGAAGCAATGAACTTTTTATTGATACCTTAAATCTGGAAGCAACTGACGAGAATTTGTATGACGATCTTAAAGATTCTTCTGGCAACGAAGTGAGAAGTCCAGAAACAAATGGACATCTTGAAGATGATAAAAGATTACAGTGCTCTGCAACAATATAATCTCGATTCTTCTCCAGAAAAGAATTTGTTTGATACGTCACCTGCAAAAGATGGATGTTATTATTGTCAACACATGGAAAAACTAATTAAATTACCTGGCTGCTGACTTACCTTCCCAGCATAGTGAGAGAGAGTAAAATCTGTCTCTGATAACTTTGTCTTCTCAAGCCTAGGATGGGAAGAAAAGTTTCTGAACATCTTTGTAGCGAAGGTTTCATGAGTAGATTTTGGAAACATACTGTAAAATGAACAAATCGTAGCTTAGAATGAATATTTGTTTGTTTAGAAAAACTGCAATTTTCCAGGAGAAACAAAACCAAGTATTTACCAAGCTTCATCCAGCAGTGTGATAATTCCAATAGGTTTCTGTTCATGGACATACAATAGAATTAGTCACAGATTTGCAATGTGTTATCCAGAGCAACTAAGGGGCAGAAAGACAGCAAAACAGCTTTCCAAACCATCCCAAATATCGATTATTAAAGCACAAATGAGATAATAAAGCAGTTTCTGGCATAAGCATGCACAACACCTGACCAAAATGTAGATGTAGTGTATACATTTAAAACATAGTATTTTGTTAACTGCACCTGACACTTGATATTGCAGATATTTACAGCTTGGAGAAGCAGAATGATCGCTCGCATTTCCGCCATGGTAAGCATATTTTGCCATATTTTAAGGAAATAGCAGATGTCACACACACTTTTCCGAGCATGTCATTTATTGTACAAGACATTGAGCACACAAAAAATGGTGCCAAAGCTTATAGTTGTGTATCTTAAAAGGAAACATGAGCTAGACTTGACACTTGACAGATCCTACTTTACTCCATGCCGTTGCATCCTACACAGTTCAAGCCTACAATATTGAATGACCAGGACAAAAATAAATGCACCCCAATCTTGGAGTTGTAATGCATCGCTGTGCACAACTAGTGTTAGATACTTAGATGATTGTTTCCCTCAATTGCAAAACATGCACAAGCCTAAAACTAAGGCACCATTAGTGAGTTTAACAGAATTCAATGGTGATGACACCGCTGTGGTCAGGTTGGCGCTGGCAATCAGCAACCGTGTCAACACTCAATTGCTGGTGCTAATACCATCAGTGCTCAAGGCACTAGAGCACTAACTGATCCCAGAATTGGTGGTACAAATGACAAACACACTACCAGCTAAAAATTTGACTTAGAAACATGTAAAGGGGGGCATTTAATGCCAAGTGTAAACCACTAAAAGTGACGAGATAATCTAATCACTACAAATGAGATATGAAAACAAAGTTCAACAGAAGAAGAAATAGCACGGCTATTTACCGCACTAAATCAAATTACAAAGCATAGATTGATTGATGATCAATCCTTACTAAACTCAGCAAATAAAGGCAACAAAACAACCTTTTCGATCAAATCCAACACATCTTGATTATCAATGAACTCAATGTAGCTCCAATTAATTTCCTCACTTTTGTACTCCTCCTGTTCCATCTTGAATACATGCTGAGGAAAGACATTTGTAGCATTTAACGCAAAGACAAGCAAGCGAATTAAACATGCAACACGTTATGTTGTTGTCCATCAAAGAGAACACATTGTTCTACATATGATAGCAGAACAAACCTCATTAAAATGTTGCTGAAGCTTTTCATTGGCAAAGTTAATGCAAAACTGCTCAAAGCTGGAGAGATAAATAAAGGAAGATCGTTAAGAACTAGACAGCAGTGCAAAATCAATATTTCAATGTGGTAGCTAATTATTGCATAATTTTACCGACATTTTCCAAATTGGTAGTAATAATATATGCACAACAGTGAAATACAAAATAGCTTATTGACATTAGACATGCCAGCTTGATGAATTGTAAAATCAATGAAACACGCAAAATAGCTTACCTCCAAAAACACATTAATGAGAGAGAACTGTATTTTAAACCAAAAGAATAATTTTACAAAAAGATCAAGAATCAGATGTGAGCAGACAATAAAGATCAAGTTAAATACAAATATACAATACATTGATGAATTGTAAAAAAAATGCTGAAAATAAACAGTTAACAAGGCCCTCTAGCTGCAGATAAATCATTCACTTATGCAAAATCAAAAGGTACTTCATTATAAAACATTGGACCATTTCTACAAGTGAATAAATTAAAGTAAATGATAGGCCATTTAAAGACCTGTTGTTTTTGAAGCTTTCAAAGCCGTAGATATCCAAGACACCAATTTGTACCTTAGAATCAACATCTTGACCAATTGACTTGTTAATATTCTCAACAAGCCTGAAAATAGTAAAAAAATAAATGTTATCATGAACAAGCATACAAAACTAGGAAAACAAGGCAAGAGAAGATACCAGTCAAATAATCCTGCATATACAGTCTTTGCTAGAGCATCACGATTAGCCGCTGCTGCAGCACAGTCTAATGCTTTTATAATTATTCCTTCACGGGTATGTATAGACCGGCTACATAGAGTTGAGACCAACAGATCTGGATCGCACCTAATTCAGATAGCAAAAAAATTAAACTATAAGCATTATATAGAATAATTTCCGCTACAAAGAAAACATAGGATTCATACATCCAATGGTATTTTACACCTAACAAAACATTATTTGCCCTGATAGAGATACATCTGTGAATTCGTTACAATTCATTAATGCACATTTTCAACACGTCCATTAAATTCTAAGGTTCCTTCGACCTTCTCTAGAACTGGTGTGGGAGCTAAAACAATAACTGCGGACAATTTAAAACTGTAACTTTGCTACTCATAAATTCAGTTTTCATCAGTGAGCATACGGCATTTACAGTTATCATAGAAATGACAGTTAAATACATGCACATCTAAACAGATTTAATTATTAATATCCATATAAACATGCGGCATGTATAGTGAGTTAGTGACCATAGAAATCCCAGTTTTAATTATCTATTGTAGGTTCTTTCATTCTCATATTTGGAAATTCACTCATATAGGGCGGAGAGGTTATCATTTGCTCCTCTGCCAATTCATCTGCATCCATAACATCAATGCCCCAGAGCATTTAAAACTAAGCGTTTGAAGAACTTGAGACTCAATGCAATTACTGGAATCGTAATTACAGACAAATGAGGATAATGAAAAACAATAAAATGGTCACAATCGTTATGTAAAAAAAATCGTACATGAACAGTTTAGCTGTCATTTGGAGGTGAAAATTTGATGTCGAATCCTTAATTTTCGAAGAATCGGGTTCCTTTCCCGGAGAAAATTCAATATTGCCAAGATGGAGAATGGCTGCCAACATGCGAAATATAGCATCCTGAACAAAGTACGACATACGCATTCATTTCTGAAAATGAAAAAAAAAAGCAAACTGCAGAGTGCAGACTAAAGTATTGCATGCAATGATTTTCAGTGGCTGTTCTTTTTCCAAGTAACATCTGAATATGTTTCCATCCAGTAAGAAACCTGATCGTTTCTGCTAATTCCGACAATATCCATCGCCCTTTTTGTCCTCCAGTACTCATCTTCATTATGTGTCCCTTCCAATTCATATGTCTTGCTTTGATTCAAGTAATGGAAACGGCTTGGATGCCCAAGCTTGTATAGCTTCGCATCCTTCAGACACAAACAATGCAAATCAAAGTAAACCTTAGTGCTGCATGGAACCAACATGTATATCTAGTTGGAATAGATTGAACTGAAATAAAATAGACCTAAGCACCATATTTATATACACAAACCTCTAGAATATTAAGGCCTCAATCCTTAAATAAGATTTATTTTAGAATGTGTACAATCAAAGTTGTCAAACATTCACCACTAATATACAAGGAAGAATTTAGATTGGTCATTTGAGAATAACATTAGCAGATATGTCATTCGATGCCCATTCATAGTATCATCTAGGTTTGCTTAACAAACATAATAGCACCATCATTTCAGCAATAAAGACATTATGCAGTAATTGATCTCTGAGATGCAAAATATTTTTAGAAAGCTAATTTATACATATTTTGGCAACATTAAATAGCTCAGAACAAATACCAAGGAGATTACAAGCTCGCCATTCATGTAATAGAAATGCATGTCATCATAAGTACATACCAATTAATTTAATAACTAGTGAAATGGGAAAAATGTATAGATGTAAGTTGCAATGGAGTATGATTATAAATTAAGTCTAAGCATGTCCTTCAACAATTAATGTGGACTTTACCAACTTCACAGAAAATCTCAAAACCATCTAGTAATGGAACTCGTATAATGTTTACACATTATTGATTATCCATCGCAATAGTTGGTACTTGGTACACATACCTTTTCAGAAGCACATAATTGATAAAAGCAATGAAAATTCCTTTCAGGATCAGTAAGTTGCACAACACGAGACCTTTCCAAAAGATAGGTCCTAATGGCAGCTCCGGATATTCTACCACTTGCATCAAATTGTATCTCAACAAATTTACCAAACCGGCTGCAACCAAGAAAGTGCTGTAAGTTAAAACTATACAAAGAAAGATTGAAAAGGTTAAATTCCACAAATTAGAAAAGCCATTGTATATTCTGAAAAAATATCACTGTTATCATGCTTATTGCCATCAACAGGTAATATCTAATTGAAGGACACATCTGAACCATTGAATAAAATTGACCCCACATTAAGCATTGTAAGAGTGAAACCTCACCTTGAGTTGTCATTTCTAACTGTTTTTGCATTGCCAAATGCCTCCAAAAGAGGGTTTGACTGGTAGGGAAACAAATAAAGATCTTATAAGATAACACCTTTAACAGAACCACCCAGAAAACAAATATTTCAAAAAACTAAAAGTGGAAGGACCTTTGTTTCGATATATAACAGTGGGAAAACTTACTTCAAGAACTTGTTGCTCAACTGTTCGATCATCCAGAGCAGCTCTACCACCCACATATGTAAGATACTGCATGATAAGCTTTGTTGTTTCGGTCTTGCCAGCACCACTTTCACCACTAACTAATATTGACTGGCTCCGGGATTCATTCACCATAGCCCTACATTAACTTGATAATTGTTAACAAAACAAATTATAAAAATAAACAGGGGTACACCTTGCAATTGAATCAAAATGTAAACCCCAAGGCCCACCTGTATGATGCATCAGCTACTGCAAAAACATGTGGACTCAACTCCCCTAATCGGACACCCTTATATTGCTCCATCATGTACTCATTGTACAGGTGAGGCAGCCTCGTGAAAGGATTAACAGCGATCAAGATGCTTCCAGTGTATGTCTATCTCAATAAAGACAAATGGAAAAGCAGTCATAAAAAGTAGCCTATAACTGAAGCAGCAAAACAAACATACAGTATTTATTATGTCAAGCCAACAAATGGCGAAATTAGATCATCATTAATGATTAAACATGATGAATCAGAAGGCCAGCAATTCTTCCAAGTAGAAGTTATGAGTTTATGGCCAAAAAAATACATTTAGCGATATGAAGAAACAATCAAAATTTTACACATTGCATCAATTATTTCCATACTTTACATGTTTTCATAGAACTACATAGTAGTTCATACATGTTCATCGTTCTGCTGTATAGCCTTCAACAGTAGCATGATTAGATTAGATCCAAATTTAAGTGCAGCTGACAAAACATTCAGATGAGATTCCCGTTATTGTATTCAGATTGACAAATTGTTTTGCCATAATGGATTTTTTGATATTTTAAATGTTCAGGTCTGATTTCAATAGAGTTAGAAAAATTCTAATAAAGAACCGATGTGATTGAGTACAACAGATCTGAACATCAGAACACAGTTATCAGGGACTCATCTGATGAGAATTTGCCAATAAAAAAATGCTCTGTAATATCAGTATGTCAGCAGCCACAAATCATCACTATAGAAGCTTGCGTTACATATATATATTCAAGTTGGTCAATTTTGCACAATTAATTACGCTTTCACCTACATTTCAGTTAGGTTCACATGCTAGTCGTTCCAACAATAAAAACAGTGCTGGTAAACCACTTACATATATCTCATTCAACGCATATCTTCTCTTCAGATTGTATAGAACACCTGGTTCACTAAGATAGGTCAGTTTGGTCATGTCATCAACATGCCCCCCACCAAGATCTTCATCTGTGTCCCTAGGCAGCAATTTCTCTGGCAAAACCGTAATCTGGAAACAAAAAGGGAAACAAAAAACTAAACTAAACAAATTTCCATGAGGACAAACAAAACCAGGTCTTGGTAAAATTCTAAGGCCACAAAAAATCTCTCAATTTTTTTGGGGGTGGGGGAATTCAGTTAGTTCCATTGAGCAAGAAACCCTGATATAAACAAAGATTGACCACGCCACAAGGTGCTTCAACATTCTCGGCTCATGGACTAAAATTCTGACTTCAAGTCCAACTCCCAAATAGCTCAAAGGGCGTTTACAGAGGAGAGAGTCAAAATTCATCAGTTCAACAAAATGCCACCCAGTTATATAATCTCAATAAACTTTTAAAGCAGGCCAGGTTGCCTACAGAACAACTCAACAGAATCTGATTTGAAATAGGACTGGTCATAACATCAAAACAAACAAGTAACTTAACACAAATATAACTCAAACAATTAAATTAAAACTGATGGCCCAAGGATTTCCAAATTTGGCCGAATTGTCAAAAAATATCATTAAATGTTCTAAGTTGTCCTTGCCAAGCAATTTAAATTCCACAACACAAGCAATCCAGGGTGACTTGCAGAACAGTAGAACACATAGGTGAGTTCAAAAAGTCCGTAGAATTATCCGAAAATACTCCAATTAAAGCTTTCGAGCTATTTCTAAGATAGTGCAAGTCAAAAAAAGTAACAACTCAACAAAATTAAAATATAAGTAGCTAAGGATTTCGTATTTGATCGAATTAATGCCACAAACACAATAACCTGCGAATACTACAATCTGCAATCAAAATTTTCCCCTCGAGCGAACCAGTGCACCTCCAGAACCCAGTAGGAAATTGTACCAAAATAGCGACGGACTCAAATTAAATATCCACTAGCACTACTCCCAACATTTCAAATCGATTTTTCTCTCACAAGAGAAATTTAGACCAAAACAACTCGAAACTATTTGGAAAATTAGGTTAAAATCTTGAACAACCTCAGTTCACTAATAGCAAAACATGATCGAACCAACACCGAAACAAAAACCGCTCTCCCCCATACCCAAATCAAACACGAATCAATCCAACACCAAATGACCTCCGTGTTCACATCCGTACGCCGTAGCCACACTCTCATCCACGAAAAATTCCAAACGGCACAACGCAAACTTAAACCGCACGAAACGGAGCGACAGCGATAGAGGAGATTAAGGAGAGATTGCAGCACCTTCTTCCGCTGGCTCGTCAGCACGACGACGGCACGCTCCTTCGCCTCCACAACCTCCGCCTCCACCCACCCCTCCCCCTTCTCTTCCACCCAAACCTTCGACCCCTTCCGGTAGCTCATCTCGTCGAAACCCTAGCCACCCGTCCCTCCCAACCCTAGCCTAGCCGCGAATGCCGACGGCAGCGGCGGCGAGCACGAGGCGCGCACGGGCTCGGGCGCCGATGGAGGATGGCGTCTTATCGGAACTCCGGCTAGAACGGGGAGGCGGCGACTGTTGCTTGGAGTTGCGGACTCATGGCGAAATTTTTCGCTTTGGCTTGGCGCTTCTTCTCTCGTGCGCTTTTTAGTGGCCAAAAATAATATCGTAATGGAGGAGCGGAAATGTTGAGCTCCGTGGGGTGGTGATTGCAAAATGTTTCCGCTGAGGTGGCACCGGAATTTGAATGATCCAGGGGCTGAGGCGTCATTTCCGCCTGCGTGGCAGGGACGAGGCCCGCGCGTATCAAGGCGGTGCGCAGGTGGGGGGGCCTGGGGGCAGACCGGCAGAGGCATCCTTTCGGAGGGAGAAATCATCTGGGGCCCACCGGGAAGTCTGGTCCGTTCAAATTCGCCGATCTGGACTATTTAAAAGTTTTCTATTTGAATACATGGGCTGCTTTTTTAGTTAAGTCCCTAAATGTTAGGATATTTACTAAAGGGCAAAGACATTAAGGGCTAATTAAAGATTCTGATACTTTTCTGCAGGAATTGTGTATGTACCGTGCAAATTTTCTTGTGCCCACTGTCCAGTTCCTCAGGGTGTTGTCTTGTCAAATTACTGTATTCCAAGATCGACCAAACATTTGAAGTTCACGCGTTATTTGGACGATAGATTGCAAAGAATTTATCCGGGTCTACTGTTCATTCAGATTCGCTGATTTAGTTTGTTTAAATAATTTAAATTTGAACACATGGGCTGATTTCTGGGTTAGGGGCAAAGGCGTTAAGGCTAATTTGGTATATTTTTTATAAAAATTGCTACATTTAACTATAATTCTTAAAGTAAATTTCATAAAACTATAGATTTTTTTTTGTACAAACTATAAAAAAACTATAGATTTTAGCTTCTATTTTACAATACTATAGATTTTACAAAAACTTATTTCACAAAACTACAGATTTTTGTACAAATTATCAGGAAACTATATATTTTAGCTTCTATTTCACAAAATTACAGATTTTAGCAGAACTTATATCACAAAACTATAGATTTTATAAATAATCATTTTTTGTAACGAGTTTGATAGTCTCGACCTATATGACAGCCTCACGCTTGAGTGAAACTGGAAATGAGGGCATGTGAAACCGTCATGTGGGCCCACACTGTCAAACCCGTTACAAAAAAATATCAATTTTAAAACTTGTAGTTTTGTGAAACAAGTTTTTTAAAACATGTAGTTTTGTAAAATGAGTTTTTTTAAAACCTGTAGTTTTTATGATACAAGTTCGCCTAAAATCTGTAGTTTTGTGAAATATAAGTAAAAATATGTAGTTTTCTGATAGTTGTACGAGAAACATGTAGTTTTGTGAAACAAGTTCTTCTAAAATCTGTAATTTTGTAAAATACTAGTCATGTGCCCGTGCGTTACAACGAAAACTCAATTTGCGACAAAAAATTTATTTGCAAAGAACACTAACTTTAGTTATGTTTCAATAGTAGGAAAAGTTTGTTTCTCCAAAGAGATTTGACTATCGGGTTAAATCTACTTCCATCTCAACCGTTCATGTTAGATCTAACAAATTAAGTACTCTGAAGAAGAACGGACGATCGCAACCAACTCTTAATTAGAATTAGTAGAGAGATATCAATCCTTACTATTGAAGGAGGAGAAAGTTATTGCCTTCCTCTTGCAGGAAGGAGTAGATGAAAGCAGAAGGCAGCGTACGCAGGCGGATAGAAGCTAGGTCTCCCCAACATCTTCGTGATTGGCACATGATTTGGTTGCGTGATTCTTTCTTTTTAATCTATGCATTTCCAGATATGATGAGATAGAATTCCCGTATTATGGAATATAATGAGTATATCCTTATATCCATGCAGGATATGATGAGAAAATCCTTCCATTTATAAGATATATGAATAACATCCTTCCATAGTGTCGGCGTTTCGGGCACCGGCGAGTGAATTTTTAAGTCTAAGGGGCCGCGCGTTCCCTCTCCTTGAATGGTTAGACTCAGGAGTCCAAGATGTATACTGGTTCGAGCCGAATGCCCCTACTCCAGTTCGTGTGGTGGTGGTGTATTACCTTAGGTGCAGATGACTGCACGGTTTTTACAAGCGGGAGCTGAGAGCTCGAAAATGTGAGAGCAAGAACAGCCTATTCGTGAAGACCGAGAGGAGGGCGCCTTTGCCTCTCCCGGAGGGTCCTGCTTCCCTTTATATAGCCGGAGGGGGCAGGTTACATGGGAAGTTGGGAGAGGAAAGGATGAGGTGATCTATGCTAGGAGCTCTGGTCCTTCGTCTTGGCGATTGGTTAGTGCCCGCTTTACCCCACGCCGGGTTGGTGGCCTCAGTGAGCAGAGCAGTTTGCCGTTTCATCGGGAAATAGCGCACCTGCCCTCTGCAAGTCTGTCAGGCGCTGACGTTGCCTCAGGAGGGAGCGCGTCTTCACACCGTGCGTGTCTGGACGATTGAGACCGGAGCTTGACTTCGCCAACCTCCTCGCTACATCGGGAAGGGGCCACCTGCCCCGCACAATCACTCTTGAGCCGTCGTGTCCGTAGGGCACGTGGCTAGTGGCCGACGGAGGCCTGACACTTGGCCCTTGGCGGAGATCGCTTTAGCTTGGTCGGAGCTTGCGGGTGTCCGACTTGTGGCGGGGGTCGGACGCCCCGTTGGGTCGGGGACGAGCTTGGGGCAGCTCGTTAGGTCGGGGTCGAGCGTCCTTCGTGGCCCCGCGGGGCTTTTGGTCGGAGCCGGGCTTGGGACAGCCCGTTCGTCACTCCAGGTTGTTGGGGTACCCATGGTATGAATACTCGTCACATAGTAAGAACATGTGAATAGAGATATGCTAAATAATATTTCTATTCAAAAAAGATATGATAAAATCTTTCCATCTAAGATATGATTAAATCCTCTTCTATCTCAGTCGTTCATGTCAGATCTAACGAATCAGATACTCTAGAGGAGAACGGACCACTGCCACCAACTCCTAATTAGAAGTAGTAGAGAAAAGCTAAAATATGTAGTTTCTCTGATAATTTGTATAAAAACATATAGTTTTGTAAAATTTACTTTAATTCTTATAGAACAATGCATTGAAAAATGGGCCTAAATTGTGCCATGCATGTATTTTTTAGACAAATATAAAACTTTAGATAAAAATATAAAAAAACATAAACTTCTCAATGATTAAGGCCCTGTTCGGTAGAGCTCCGGCTCCCGGATTCTCGTTCGAAGGAGCCGGAGCTCTACCGAACAGCCTCCGCTCCTCCTCGCTAGAAGCAGAATCAGCACGGAGTGATTATTGGATTTACACTAGCCGCGAGAATCAAGGTGAAGGTCGCTCCTTCGATTCCCCTCTCGGTTGATCTCCCCGATACCTCCTCCGACTCCCCTCCCCACTCGGCCCCCGAGCTCGATGCCGCCGTTCTCGTGTCGACCCCGTCGTCTGGAGTGCCGCCTCCGACTCCCCCTCCCCATTCGCCCCCCAAGCCCGATGTAGCCGTCCCCTTCTCGATCCCATCGCGCCGCCATCGCTCGGTCGGCCCTCGCCGTCGACGTCGCTCCAAGCCTATCGTGTCGTCACCCCGACCCCGTCGCCTGGAGCACCACCTTGACCCCGAGCTCCTCCTCGACCTTGAGTGCCGCCTCAACCCCGAGCGCCGCCTGAAGAGCCGATTGGAGCCCCGCCTCCAGCGTCGCCGTCTCCGCCTGGAGTGGCCGCCGAGGTACGACTCACCTCTTCTCTCTAGAATCCCTCTTTCAGCCGAACAGTTCCTCAAATCGCTTCGAATTTTTAGAAGATCAAATTCTAGAAGAGTTAGAACAAAATCAAGAAGAAATTGGAGCCAAATCCCTACCGAACGGGCTCTAAGAGTCAACATAGGCAACTTGGGCTAGTACTATTATGGATCATAGTTATATCCCCATTTGATTTATCCCGAGGAACGTGCTCCACTTGCTTGTTGAATAGATGGTTGTAGCATAAATCATTCTTGCTGGAAAAATCTTAAGCAAGAATACAATAGTTTTTTTAGAAAGTTCATAACCTGCTTCCACCGTTACACCCTAAGAGAGTTCTCAAGAGCACAACAGATTGATTAAATTTGTGAATGCATCCACGTGTAAACTACAAAATTGGGCACGAATGGACATCCAAACCGAGATACTAATGCAATGGGTATTGGTCCATTGAAGGATTCCATATTGGAAGGCACCAAGCATGATTCGCTAACCCTAAACACCCAAGGAATGCGTTTACAAGGACACATCGTGGTCTTTCTCAATTATCACATTGTGGCCAAATAAACGTATATTCGCTCTAGTTACAAATAGTTATCGTTTTGAACATATGTATAGTTGAATTTTTAAAACTTTGACTATAAATATCTTTTTAAATATTTAAATCGTATATATGAAAATCATATGCATAGATTTATTATTGAAAAGTACTCTCGTAATATTATAATATTATTGAGTTTTATAAATATACTATAATAGAATTTAGTGGTCAAAAGTGTGTTTTAGAGACTGTGTTGATAACCAAAACAACAGCTATTTGTGATCGGAGGGAGTACTATATGCCAGAATTCAGGGGTTATACAATAATACCATTTATCTACGCGAAGCAACACGTGCTTTTCACTCTGACCGTCCAATCATGACACGGGTACTCAATCTGATGGTCCAAGTGCTGCCAAACGGGGAGTTTAGAAACCGGTCCCACCAAACGCCCGATTCACACGAGTCACCAGGCTAGTGCTTTTACTGGGCCTTCGAAATCTGACAGTTACTATTCTATTCCCATTTACGCAATTACTATTTGAGCAGTGCTTCAATGCTTTCCCTCCTAATACAAGTTGCACAAATCTTGAAGCAAGCGAAAGGGTAAGTAATCTCCATCTACCTTTCATTAATGCTTTAATATTTGTGCAACAGTAAAAAAGAAAAGCATTGAAGCACCTCTCTTACTATTTTGCCCTCACGACACTCCTTGAGACCTTGTTTGGAAGGTCCATTTTGGGCCAGAATCCAGTGGATGGGCCAAAATTTTAGCTCAAAATCCTAGTCCATCCACAGAGATTTTGTCCAGAAATTAGCCTCCCAAATAAAGCTTTAAAGAGATCAATGGGCTCACGAGGGGCTTGTCCTGGGCTCTGGCCTCTAGGATCGAGCCAGGGAATCCATGTCAAACGCAAGAACATCTGGCTATACCTAGTGCACGGGAACGACACGACCTTATACCACTGGCCTTGGGCCCCACGTATCGAAGACGACATCCACGTGGCCAGCGCAACGGTGCCACGAGTAAGCTTGTGTGTGGTGGACTCGTCCACTTGTGGTATACCGTATACGTGGGTTAGGGGTGCCTGTCACAGCTTCAACTTCACCAAAATCCGTAGAGTTGGTGTAGCAGAATATTCTTAGCTCTAGAAAATTATGGAGCTAGAGTTGTGGATACATTAACAATGTTTAGGTAGATCGTCTTGTTTATATTTTATACTAAAAATATAAACTTAATTCACTTTATTTTAGCCTACAGACTCCAGATCTGAAGTTGATACGGATATAAGAAGCTACACTAGAATCAATCTCGATGATTTTAGCATGCATATGCCAAATCACTGGAAAGATACGGAAGTCTAATTTCCAGCGCTTCAAACCATGTATCGTTTCGACTTCCGAAGAAAAAGTTATGATTATTTAAGTGAAAGCTGCAAATGCTTTTTTATGGGTGCACGAGATTAAAAGAACACTCCTCAAATACTCCACCAATATGACCTTTCACATACCTTCTTTAGTATTTGCGTCCATACCTAGCTATGAGGGTTGTTCCTACTATAAATACCCCATGTACTCCTTTATTATAAGCAGAGAAAAGTGAAAAATGTTATGAGCAATTTTTGAATTAGCCACCATGTCATCTTCTCCACCATAGAATGGATGTATGGAGGGATCTTTATCCACTCCAGTCGTTTGACGACCCCTAGTGTAGTTAGTCGAATGACTTGATTCAGGTTGCTGTATTGAGATAGTAGTTGGTTTCAAGTACGTTCGTTAGGTTGCACTGTTATCATGGCTGCTTGCAGCTAGTTATCTTCCTTTTTCTTGTTCTCACATCGTGAAGATCGGACCTCTTTTTCTCCTCCATATCATTTTTTGCCACGGTGAGAACTAGTTACCATTTAGTATTCTTGCAAGCTCAATATTTGGTTATCGATTCCAGATTAGTGGTGATCTGATTTCAACGGTCATAGGATAGGGTTGGTTGAGATGTCGAATTTTTGTTCTCTCCCTTCAGGTTCTATCAGCTGTGTGATTAGGTTTTTTTTTTTGGAGTTGTATCCTTATCTTGAGTCCTTCTGTATTTATATACTTAGTACTATCGAGTCTGTAATTTTTTTGATCAAGTCTTTGATAATCACCATTCACATACACTACAACAACTAGCATGAGTCGAGGACGACTCATTTTGAAGAAAGGGAGAATGATATGGATATGAGAAGCTACACCAAAATCAATCTTGACGATTTTAGCATGCATATGCCATATCACTGGAAAGATATGGAAGTCTAATTTCCAGCGCTTCAAACCATGCATCGTTTCGACTTCCAAAGCAAAAGTTATGACTATTTAAGTGGAAACTGTAAAGGCTGTTTTGTGGGTGCGCGAGATTAAAAGAAGACTCAAATGCTCTACCAATATGACCTTCCGCATACCTTCTTTAATATTTGCGTTCATACCTAGCTAGGAGGGTTGTTCCTAGTATAAATACCTCATCTAGTCTTCTATTGTAACCAAGTGAAAAAGTAAAAAATATTATGAGTAATTTTTAGAATCAGCCATCATGCCCCATCATGGCGTCTTCTCCACCATGAAGTGGTTGTATGAAGATATCCTTATCCATCCCGATCGTTTGACGACCCCTAGTGTAGTTGGGCGAATGATTTGATTCAGGTTGTTGTATTGAGACAGTGGTTGGTTTCAAGTACATTCGTCAAGTTGCGTTATTATCTTGGCTATTTATAGCTAGTTATTGAGACCGTTGTTGGTTGGAATTGGTGTTCATCATCGTCTCCTTCAGGTGACGCTAGTTATCCTTCCTCTTGCTCTCACGTCGTGAAGATCCGGCCCTCCTCCATATCAAAAGTGGAGCTAAGATCTAGAGCTCTGCCAAACATGACCTTAATAAGGGAAGCTGTGCACACTAAGGAGAACTTTTTCTTTCTTTCTATATCCTTTTTCGTTCTCTTCGATTACTGGTAAGTTTTTCCTTGTAGTTTTAGGAACCGTCCCCTCACAACGACGTATGTACATTCTTCTCAAACAAGATAAAACCGTGTGAAAGTTCAAGGGAGAACCATGTTTAGTGAGAAGAACTGGACGAACACATGATCTAATAAAATATCGAGGAAATACTTCTATAGTACTATGATTCTTTTTTTAGAGAAAATACTATATTTCTTTCTCTTCTACATCGATTCAAGTCCAAATAATACCTTTTACTAATCTTGGAAGAGTTCCTGCCTCCTCCTTGCTTTGAGCTGTTGGAGAGCCGGCTCAAAAAAATTACGCTCGGGCCCTTTTTCGTGAAAAAAAATTACGTTTAGGTCCTTTCCGGGCAAAAAAATTACGACCGGTTCTTTTTTTGGAAAAGAATATATATTCGTTCATGCCCTTTTAGCGTTTTTAGGCGTAGCGCTTGGGTCCTTTTTGGGGAAATCAAACTTACGTTTAGGTCCTTTTTCAGAAAAAAAAATCGTCAGATCCTTTTTCCGGAAACAAAAACTACGCGCTACGTTTAGGCCCTTTTGCTATATTTTTTTCTTACGTTTAGGTCCTTTTCCGAAAACAAAATACGCTTGGGTCCTTTTTTTGGGAAAAATTTGTTTATGTCCTTTTTTCGTTTTTTAGCGTTAAGCAGGCGCTACGTTTAGGTCCTTTTTTGTTTTTAAAAATTATTACGTTTAGGAATTTTTCAAAAAAAACGCTTACATCACGTGTTTCCCCGATTTGCTCACGTTGAGAGCGACGTGCGCACGTTTTCTCGATTTGCTTGCGTGGCAGGTGGCGGTCGTGGCGTGGCACGCCGCGGACACTTTGTAAGGTTGAGGATGCCGACTAGAGGGGGGTGAATAGGCGGCTTTTAAAAATCTCTCGCTAATTTCTACAAAGCAATTCACCCCTAGTTTCCCTAATGCCAAAACCTTAACAAATATAAATGCGGAAGCGATAAACTAAGGTTTTGACAAACAAGGCCTAAATTCTCTAGGCTCACTATGTGCACTAACTAATTATGTCTCTAACAAGAATATGCAATCCTAAAGGCAATCAATCAATCAATTTAATTTTATGAATATAAATTGCTTGAACATAAATAACAAACACAATGCAAGCACAAGAGACACAATACTTTTTACCGTGGGGTTCGGAGACTTGCCGGTCTCCCCTAGTCTACGTTGAGGTTAGCCCAAACACATTGAACCGGCTCCACGAATTGAGCACCCACCTCGAATCCACTAGTGGTAGCTCCTTTTCCCTCTCGAGTAGGCGAGCTCCAACCTTCACAAACTTTGTCGGGGCTTCTCACAACCTCCGTTGAGAGCTCCCGCGCACGACGTCGCTACGCCGTCTAGGAGGCGGCAACCTCCAAGAGTAACAAGTCAAGCCCTTCCGCTTAAACCTCACCAAGTGCAACTCATGCACAAGGATCCTCCTCAAGTGCAACACATGCACAAGAAGCTCTCAATCCACTTCCTAATTGCAACACATGCAATTAGGACTTACTCTTAGCTCAAAAGGCAAATTTGAGAAGGCAACACATGCACTTCACCCCAAGAACACACACTTGATTTCAAAGAACCAACAAATGCCCCCAAGGCCTCCTTTATAAATTCCAAGCCAAAACTAGCCATTGGGGCGAAACTGAAAAACTCAAGAAACCCGGTGCTACAGCCCTCTCATGGGACGGTAGCGGCGGCCTCGCCAACGGCTACAAAACTAGTCGTTGCAGAAAACCTAAGCACCGCCAAGCGGGAGCGGTGCTACCGTTTGGCGTAGCACCGCCTCAGCCGAACTCAAAACACCTCTCTCGGAAAAATCACACCGGCCGGAGGGGCGGTAGCACCGGACCTCGGTGCTCTGGCTACCATGGTGGTAGCTCGACCGCTGGATCGCCCAAAAACATCCCTATCTGGAATTTCCACACCGGCCAGAGGGGCGGTAGCATCGGACCGTCGGTGCTACCGGCCAAACTGCGGTAGCACCGGACCCCGGTGCTACCGGCCTTACAAGGGCAGACGACGGCCTCGAGAGAAAACACTGTTTTTCACAAAAACTTTTCTCCAAACCATTAAAGATATATTCTTGGAGCTATGTGAGGATCAACACATGATCACAACACTATGCAAAACACATTTGCATATGTTAATCACATACTCCAAAGAATCTCATTAAGCACAACTTATTTGCAAAACACATTTGCAAATAAACCAAGAATTTATGAGATCAATCCTCTTAGCCATGTGATGATCAACACATGATCAAGTCAATTTGCAAAACACATTTGCAAACCCTATTCACATGCTCTAGGATCGAAACCCATAATCTCAAGTTCATTTGCAAAACACATTTGCAAACAACAACTCTAACTTATTTGCAAAACACATTCGCAAATAAACTCGAACTTTTAAGATCAATCCTCTTAGCCATGATCAAAACATGATCCCGACACTTTGCAAAACACATTTGAAAATGCCAACACATGCTCTAGGATCGAACCTTATAACTTCCAGCTTATTTGCATAACACATTTGCAAATAACAAACCAACACTTTGCAAAAACACATTTTGCAACCAAACCAAGCTTAGCCTTGTGATGATCAACACATGATCCAATCACAAGCTAAAACACCAAAGCATGAGCTCTCTATTTGCAACACATGCAAATCTCTAGCACCATGCAAACAACCACAACAATTCAAATCTCTAGCACCAGTGCATGAGCTCTCTATTTGCAACACATGCAAATCTCTAGCTCCATGCAACCACTTTAAACCAAATCAATTAAGATTCAAATAAGATGCAAGCATGAGCACCCTTATTTGCAACACATGCAAATACTTTGCTCATGCAAAATCCAATGCACAAGCTTCACCCATTTGCAACACATGCCGAATGATTAGCTTCATGCAAACACCAAACCAAGAGAGTGAGCTAGAGTGAACCGGATCGAGTTCATCAACACATGATGAAGCTCAAGCTAAAAGACTCAACCCCTCTTAATAGTACGACAACCTAACTAGCAACCCGGTCTCCCAACCAAGCACCGAGACCGGTAAAAGACTAGGAACACATCCTTATCCCTAGCTAGTTATACCTTTGCCGCACTTGATCCACTTGGAACTTTTATGATTTACAATCATCTTCTCTCCAGGATCACCTCTTTTTCTTCGTCATCAACGCATGATGAACCTTCTCTAGCCCTTCTCTTCACTTCGGGATCACCTCTTGAAGCTCATCAACATATGATGACTTCTTCTTCCCGATTCTTCATCATCTTGGACTTAACCTACTTCACAACTCATGAAAGATGTTAGTCCAACAAACACGATTGTCTCAATCATCACCACACTCCATTAACACATAATGGATGCCTCCAAGATCGATTGAGCACAACCCAAATTAATTTGAACGATTAATTGTTGTCTTGAGCACTTTGATGCAACTAATGTTTCATTATACTCAAGAACTTTTCGCTTGTCTTTAATCAACAAGGAAACACCATCAACACATGATGAAATGTTCTTTGATTGATTGAGAGACAATCGAACTCAATTTAAACTCATTTAAATTGACATGAGCATATAACTACACAAGTCATATATACTCAAAAGATTGTTTCAAGGTCTTGATCCTTTATATTGTATGACAAGAGGACATGGATCAATACAATTGAAACATCAAGTTAAATTATAAACTCCCCTAGATGTGTGCATTCATGTATATATGAATTAAAAACATAATGCACATATTTGGTCTAAAGCAATGGAAGAGTTCATACTTTAACTTGAATTCTAAGTATGCATTTATATAATAGAATGAATACGAGTGCATACCTTAGGTTTTCTATTTTCCATCCAAGTATGAGACTAATAAGAATAAGACTTAATAAAACATATTAGTCTCATAATGATTAGATTTGTCATTAAACAATGATTAAACATTAATATTAAACCAATCACCAAAACCAATAAAGCTTGAACTTACACACTTGCCTAGTGTCCAATACTACCATTTGATTTGCTCGGTCGACGATTTAGCCCAACAGAACAGTTAATATCGGGCTTATGTGTGGCCCATGTGAGAGCAGTGAGTAGTTGCAGCGTTCGGCAGTTGGGCCTTGGGTTCGTCGCTGACCAGCCTCCGCGTCGTCACTCGGGCTTGTCACTCACCGATCACCATTCAGCACAGTCAAAATCACCCGCAAAACCGCATGAAAAGCTACGTCCGCGAGGGGGCAACGTCAGGCTCTTCTCTCCCTTCACACCAAAGGCAACGGCAGCGCTTGCCATTCCCTCCCACACCGTGGTGCGACGTTTGGTGGTTTGAAAATTCGATTTCGGAATAAATTTCGTCCCTGGCCGAATCGCGAAATTTCGGAAATATTTCGGACGAAATTTGAATTTTAAAATTCAAATCCGGTCCATTCCGAAAAAAACCGAAATTCGGCCGAAAAACCCAAAATCTCGGATTTCGGGTTTTTTGCAACGGCTAAAAAGTGGTCTAAACGTTAACAAAAAATTTTGAATTTTTTTTGGATGTTCTTGACACATTTTTTATGTTCTCACAAAAATTTCAATTGATTATCACATCTGAGGAATTTTTAAAAATTCGGAGAGTGGTACTGTCCTGATAAAACACTGACCGACAAGTTTGATCCGAATGGAAAATAGTACAAATCAAGTTATAAACTATTGAAAGTTTTTATGAATGGTTATGATACATAAATAATGTTCTCACAAAAATTTCAGCTGAATATCACATGTGAGGAATTTTTAAAAATTCGGAGAGTGGTACTATCCTGATAGAACACTGACCGACAAGTTTGATTCGAATGAAAAATGGTACAAATCAAGTTAGAAACTATTGAATTTTTTTTTGAATGGTTATGATGTATCTATAATGCTCTCATAAAATTTTCATATTATTATCAAACTATATGAATTTTTAAAAATTCAAACAGTACTACTGCCCTGTTAAAAGGCTTACCGGCAAACTTGAACAAAATGAAAAATTATGTAAACCATAAATTTTTTTGAAAATTTTACAGAATTGTGATAAGTAAGTTCTTAATATCCCATAAAATTTTGATTCATGATCACACACCAGTGAATTTACAAAATTCTTACAAGGCACAATACCATTTATGTTCTTTTCTTTTTGATTTTTGAAATATAATATAACAAACGAAGTTCAATTCTTACATAGATTTGATTGACCAAACAAACAAAGTTATTTTTTTTTAAAATTATTTAATGGTACTGAGTCAATTATTAATCTCTCACAAAAAATTTAGATCATAATCACAATCAAAAAATTTATAAAATTCTGACAATATAACTGTCCCAATTATGTTCATTCTGTTTTTGATTTTTTAAAGATAACAAATGAAGTTAAATTATTTTGAAATTTTTTATGTATGATCATAAACTGATAAGGATAGTAACATAAAACTTTCAGATTATTATCAAGCTTGTACAATTTTATAAAAATCTAACAATTTTTCTGCCAAAATTTTAAAATGTTTAAAAAATTCGTTTTTTCAACAAATTTTCATAGGAGATGACTTTCCTAAGGGTTATTGGACCAAATACGGCCCTAAAAGATTCAAAACCGGCCAAAAAGCATGAAATTTCGCCGAAAAACCAAAATTTTGGTTACTGTAGCAATTTTAAATTTTTTTGAATTGTTTTTTTTCGGCCGGTACTTTAGATTTCTGGATGGTCTGAAATATGAAATTCGCCAAAATTTGGAACCCTGGTTTGGTCCACAGTGCAGCGTCATTGTTGTCTGCGCCCACAGGTCACGAGAAACTCACCCCTGCCTACGCGGCCCCGTACCGCCCCACGGGAGGCAGGGCCTTTGGCTCATGTTGTTACGAGTTTTAAGGCTTTTTTTGCATTTGACCTAATTTTTTTAAGCTTAGTCCCATCAAAACTAAATTGCAAATCTAACCTTCTTAATTTCGGAAGGACTGAAAGACAGTACATGTACCTAATGCGGTATGGGAGCATGATAAATATATATCGTGATCGAGAGAGAAATAGATTTGTAATTTCGTTCAGATAAAAACCAAATTTAAAAAAAAATGCTAAGAGACAAAAAAAACCAAAGAAAGGGCCTAAGTAATTTATACTCTACAAGAAGTCACATCCATGGCTACTTGGATCCATAAAACAAGTTAGAAACGTTTTACAGCAGTAGTGCCTAGGAATAGTAACAGAATACCTAAACAGTAGATGTGGTTAGTTGCTATATAATACTACTGTCACTAGAAGTCATTAGGGAATCAGGATTCGCGAGTGAGTGCACGCCCTGTAGACTCCTTATTAGTACTCACTACTCACCGTTAACATGTTGGCCTATTTTGGATTGTGTGTATTTAATTTTTGAGAGTGTCTACCCATTATTAGAAAAAATGACCAATTCAGCACACAAATCATTTGATTTTTGAACCGCACCATCTCAATTCAATGGTCCTCCTCCTTCCCCATTTCTATACGAGCCAATCCACCTCTAATAACGATCCCAATTTAGATTGTTGCCACCCGCCCACTGTTGCCGCGCTGCCCATCTTGTCGCCGCTTCTCGTCACCCACCACTATTACAGAAAGGTCCATATTAAACACCTTATCACATACGGTTCTTCAAAACCGTTTATGATGATGGCCATCACTGACGATTATACATTAAAATCGTCAGTGATATCATCACAAACGGTTCCATCTATATACTATAAGTGATATACAAAGATACCACTGACAGTTTTAGTCCAAAACCGTCACTGATGACACTTGTTGCTATCAAATATAGTTCTATTATAGAACTGTCTATGATATGTTAGTATCAGAGACAGTTCTATAATAGAATCGTCTGAGGTAACATCTATTCCTATAAATATACCGATCGGTTCCTTGCATAGGATATGCAACGTGTTTCGCCTTCCCTAACCGGCCACCCCGCATCGCGCCTCCTTTCTCGCGTCGTCGGCCTCCCCGCACGCCGACGGTCTCCTCACCTATCCTCCTTTGCACCGTTGGCCTCCTCCCCTGCGTCGGTCTCTTTGTAAGATCGAGGATGCCGACTAGAGGAGGGGTGAATAGGCGGTTTTAAAAATTCTTCTCTAAAGATCATTATAGCCAAAACCTATAATTAATGCGGGAGCATAAATCAAACGGCTTTGACAATTAAGATCTAAATCCTCTATGCTCACTATGTGCACTAACAATCTAAGATTAAATCAAGGTTTACAATCTTAGGTTGACAAGCAAGCAATTTAATTCTAGAAATGTAAATTGCAAGATAGTAAATGAACAATAGAGAGCAAACCACAATTGACACACAATTTTTACCATGGTGTTTGGAGAATTGCCGTTCTCCTCTAATCCACGTTGAGGTAAGCCAAACGATTTGGATCGGCTCCACGAATTAAGCCAAGCACCTCGAATCCACTAGTGGTAATTCTTTCCCCCTCTGGGTAGGTGAGCTCCAACATTCACAACTCGTCGGGCTTTCTCACAATTTTTTTTGAGATTGTCATCAAACCAACAACGCCTCCACGCCATCTAGGTGATCGGTAAACACCAAGAGTAACAAATCAAGCATATTGCTTGATTCTCACCAAGTGCAACACATACACAAGGATGCTCAATCCTTCTCTAGATGCAACATATGCAACTAGAGACCTTCTCTCCTTACTCACAAGGTGCAACACATGCATAATTGAGAAAAGGCTTGCACTAGCTCAAAAGAAAGCAAATAGAACACCAAGAGTCACCAAACAAGAAACTCAAGCTCAAAAGCATATTCTGTAAAAAATAACTACCACAATATTCAACGATTGTGCCGCTCGAGCGGCACTGCCACCTATGTAGGATTGATAGTGCCACATTTTCAACAAAAAAAGATAATAACTTTTTGCTCCGAAGTCCGATTTAGGTGATCTTGGACTCCGTGAAAAGCTTATCGAGAGGACTATAATTCCTACCCATTTTCAAGATTTAAGCAACCATAGATATTTTCAAATATCACAAAAACTCCAATATAACCAGTCAAGTCTAAAATATGATTTTCTCAAAATCCCTCACATAGACTTGATCAAGGGCGTGACTACAAGCTAGCAAGAGTCAATAAGATCAAACCTTGAGCCATGTGATGATCAACTCATGATCAAAATAATTTTGCAAAATATATTTGCAAATTCTAGTCACATGCTTAAAAGAACTGCACAAATATCATTTTTTTTGCAAAACACATTTGCAAATAACAAATTCACACAAACAAAAGCACAAAAAACACGCATGAACTTAAACATAGCTATGTGATGATCAACACATGATCTCTACAAATTTGCAAAACACATTTGTAAACTCTAGTCACATGCTAAGAAGAGTTCTTACATGAACTTCAACATTTTGCACAACACATTTTGCAAAACAACATCAAACATGAGCTTCTCCTATTTGCAAAACACATATGCAAATCAAAGCTCAATGCAAGGAACACATCAATAAAATTGCAAGTATGAGCTACAACTATTTGCAAAACACATTCGTAAATATTTGCTCCATGCAAAAATCAAATCAAGAGTATGAGCTAGAGCAAGCTAGATTGAGCTATCAACACTTGATGAGACTCAAGCTATGCTAATTAATAGTACGGCAACTTATACTAGCAACTCGACTTCCCAACCAAACGCCGAGCCCTATGCTAGTTATACATTTGCCTTACACAACCACTTTGAGCTTTTGCTTGATGACTATCATCATCTCTCTAAGTCTGGGTCTTCGTACACATGATGAATATCTCTTCTCGTTGAGATCTATTCTTAATGCTCATCAACACATGATGAAATCCTTTGTCACGAAACTTAATTTGATGACCATCAACATATGATATCATCCAAAGTCTTCGTCTCGTTGGACTTAACCTATATCCACAACCTCAAGAAAAAAGTTAGTCCAACAAACATGGTTGTCCCAATCATCAATGTACTCTATTAACACATAACAGGTGCCTCCAAGATCTTTTGATCTAATCTCTTGATGATTGACCACAACCCAAATCAATTGATGAAAATAATTTGATTTGTTTTGAGTATTTTAGTGCTACTAAAGCTTCGTATACTCAAGCACTTTCGATTGTCCTTAATCAACAAGGCACACCATCAACACATGATGGAGAGTCAAAGTCCATTGATCTAGTTCTTTAATGATTGAACGACAACCGAGCACAATTTAAATTACTTTTTAAATTATTATGAGTATATTTCAACTATGCAAGCTTCATATACTCAATTTGATGAGTTTCAAAGTAATGGTTCAATTGATATGGAGTGATGGAAAGGGATCAATGCTATTGAGATCATTAAACATAGAATGAACTCTATTAAATGTGTGCATATATACAATTGAACTAGAACCAATATCCACATATTCAATTTGAGATTTCTTTGAAATTTATCATATATTAACATGAGTATACTACAACTACACAAGTTTTATATACTTAATGATTTGTTTCAAAGTAAAGATCCTTGAAATGTGTGGCAAGATAAAAAAAGATCGATACTATTGAAACTTCAAGATTAAGCATTGACTCCCCCTAAATGTGTGCATTCATGTATATATGGAATTGAAAACATTTTGCACATCTTAAGATTGAGACTACGGTGAAGTTCATCCTTTATCTTGAATCCAAGGAATGCATATAGAAATAATAGAGTTGTATTGGATGCATACCTTTGAGATTTCCATTTTTCAATGAGATGTCACTTTGATATTTCCATCTTTTTCATCCATAAGAGACTAATAAGAGTTAAACTCAACAAAAGATTTAGTCTCATAAAAGATTTTTCATTAATTAACAATTGAGACTAATCAATATTACGATTATTAAAAGAGTTAGTCTCAATATTGGATTTGTCATTAACAATAAAACCAAATTAATAGAGTGAAGGGCTGAAATGGCGATCAGAGGGGGAGGTGAATGATCCCAAATAAAATTTTTCTCACTCAAAATAATCCAAACAAGCTTACAGATAATTTAATCAAAAAGAGCAAATCAAATGGTGGAAGTTTTCGTGCAAGTCCGGTATGACCAAGCTCAAGAACAGCAGGAAGAAGAACACGAACTCAAAAGCTAATTCGAGAAATCTTTTGATCGGCTGAATAAAAACTCATGAAACTTGGTAGATGTGATCTTAAGGATGTTAGGAACTTATTCCAACCTTCAATCGCAAGGATTGACATCAAAGTTCCAACCTTTTTGTCCTCGAAGGAAAAACACACCAAGTTCAAGCAAAACACAAGAACTTTATCTTGGACTTGCTCGTGGGGTTTTGATGATCGAGATGATCTTGGATAATCTCCCACTTATCACAGCAAGCCAGAACTCAAGTCAAAGTCTCCGCAAACATGATCTACAATAATGAATCACTCAAGAACACAAGATCGGTTTCTTGTAACAAAAACGCAACGATCCTTCAAAATAAGAGGCAATAGCAAGTAGAAAGATGGGAGGCAAATCCAAATTGCATATAAGTAGATTGCAAGAATGAAGTGCGAAATTTAAATGCTTGAAAGTAAGTTGCTGAATTTAATGCGTAATGTAAATTCAAATATGATAGAAAGTGTTTTGTATTTCTGGAAGGGAGGTTTACAAAGCCCACAACAAAGTGGGCAAAAAGCTAAAATGAGCAAAAACCTCTAAAACCTTCGAGTCACCCTCCACCCTTGGATGAGATCCTTCCGCTCTAAGGACCACCATCAAGGGTTAGGATGACTCCCACACATAGCCTTACATGGGCTAACCCGAAACCCAACAAGCACACCGGGTTTTGAAGGCCTGCTAACTAGGCCCACTACTCTATCACCTAGACCGCGATCCGCTGGCCCTCCTTGATACGAGTAGCTCTCTAGCTAGCATCTCATCCATTCCTTGTCTTCTAGGTTCGCAGCGATTCCATCTCCGATCATCTTCCGACAATCCTCGACCATCTGGACCTCCGACGCACCTCGCCTAGTCCCAGTCATCCTCCGCCTCACCATGACCTAGCATCGTTGTCCTGCAACCATCAAAAATAAGGGAACACATCACATAGCATTGTCCACTTTGCTCAAAATCGAGTAACCCTACTCGATACTTATCGATTCTCACTCTACTCGAGTTACTCGATCACAAGCCGATGGGGTATTAATCGACCTAACCCACTGCTCGACCTAGCAGCATCCCTACTCGATACTTCTCAATCCTCACTCTACTCGATTCACTCGACCACTGGTCTTCGACCAGCCAAAGTCCAGACCACTCGAGGTCCGACCACTGGTCTTCGACCAGGACAGACTCAAATCAAACTTAACCTTGAACGCCAAAAGCTCGAATACAGTTAATTACTCATCATACACTCAGGTAGACCTCCAAATGGTCTATCATAGAGCTTGAACTTTCACTTCTCCCCGCGTCACTGGCCTCCTCCCCCCGAGCTAGTATCCTCCTCTGCGCCATCGGTATTTCTTTTAGTAAATGTGAATACATGGATAGTTAGTTTGCTATGATTATGATTGCTGGATAAATGAATGGTTAGTTTGTTATGATTATGATTGCGAGATATATGAATGATTAGTTTGTTATGGATACATGAATGATTAGTTTGCTATGATTATAAATATTGGATACATTAATGGTTAGTTTGCTATGAATGGTTAGTTTGCTGTGATTATGATTGCTGGATACATGAATGGTTAGATTGGTATGAATACATGAATAGTTAGTTTGCTATAATTATGAATGCCGGATAAATGAATGGTTAGTTTGCTATGAATGGTTAGTAAATATGAATACATGAATGGTTAGTTTGCCTAATTATGATTGTGTGGTACTCACTTCATACTATCTGCTATACTAGGTCTTGTGCAGGAACATGACCAAGACCAAAGTGAAAATAGACTGTCTATGGTATTCTAATTTGAGGATGAGGATGAAGTGGAAGATAAATTATAGCATAACAACTTTCAGGACGAACTGTGGATAGAATTGGATTTTGCCTTGGAATCCATCAACATTAGAATAAGAAAGAGGTTGAAAGTGCTACAAATGTTCATATTTTAAGACCATTCTCATCAGAGAAGCCGTTGGCTCGATGCATCTAGGATGTTTTGATATTCAATTACAAAATCTATAACTGGTTGTGCCTTATAAATGTCGTTGTAGAAATATTTAAGGAGAAGAATATTTCGAACAATAGATACTAATCATGGAAGTTCTGCCCAATAGAGTTAGGAAAAAACATATCACAGAGGGTTCTATTTAAAAACTGTATGTGATCAACACATATCATAGATGGTTATAAATACAAACCATATGTGATCAATACATATCACAGACGGTTATAATACAAATCGGTTGTGATCAACATATATCAGAGACGGTTCTAGATAAAAATTGTCTGTGATATGTGTTTTCACAGTTGGTTTAAAACCGTCTATGATGTGTCGTATTATCACTGACACATGCTTACAAACGGTTCAAAAAACCGTCTGTAATGACGTTTTCGAACCGTATGTGATAGCCTTCTTTGTAGTAATGCACATTGGTTGCACCTAACTCCACTACTACCACCCCACCTCTACCTCTACTGCCACCCATCCTCTTTCTTCCCCGTCTTCGACACTCACTGTTGTTGGATCCGCCGCCATCAACTACCTCCCCCGCCTTCGCTCCTCCATTGTCATCGCCCCTCACCTCCGTTGCCCACCATCCTCCTCTGGCCTGTAGCTGAGGTGGCCCCACCGGCACCTTTCCACCATCACCACCCACCGTCGGTCCTCCACCGCCCTGGCCTCCCTCTAAGTTTGGGGGATCAGGTGCAACTTGAACCCTAACTCAACAGTAGTGACGACAAGATACAACATTGTCGGAGGAAGAGAATGATGGGCCTAAGATGTGGGCTAGAAGTAGGCCACAATTATTTTTTAATATTGCTTTAGCCAAGCTTGAATGACCTCTTGACTTTAATATCATATTGAATTATATGCACCAATCAGTTCATTCAAAATCTTAAGCTAATAATAAAAGGTGGACAATATAATTCAACACAAGGCAAGGTCTCACAGTACGTGAACACGTGCTTTACACTGAACGTACATGCATGTGTACTACTTTAAATGGTGAATACACAATTTATTATTGAACGCACAAGAATATTCAATTATTTGCAAAGGTGAGTATTGAAGGACATGGGTGCACGCTGATGACAGTTTAATAGCTATGGTGAAATTTGTGGTCTATCCGTCATTTAAGGCTAACAATCTGTCAACAATATTTTCGGTCAAATTTGTCACTAAAACTGTCATTTAGGACTAACGATCCGTTGTACCGTACCTTACCAGCTGACGCACCACGTACTAGCTAATAAGGTCGTCTGGCACATACGGCTACTGACCCATACTATTGTTGACTCCATATTAATTGACTGATCTGAGTTTCTGAATCATGAATTCATGATGCTCCCATATATATAAAACTACGATTGCCCAAGAAAAATTTTCTACACCTTTGAATTAAACAGATGAAAGGACCAATGGATGTGAAGTTGTGAATCAACACGAAGGGCTGACGCAGTGGCTGCGGATGCAGAATATTAACTATCATATATGTGGTGGATTTCCCGGCCTCCCAGGGCCTCCACGCCCAATTTTTTGCGAAACGACTCTGCGCTTCTCGAATTCGCACCACGCTCCCCCGAGCTAACCTGTACGCCTGTGCCAGCGATGGCCCATTGGCCGATATGCTTGAAACTTTACAAAAAGAACCTCACAGTTTCCCAAAATTGGTTTGATGTCTTGCAAGCCTCTATACGTTCGACCAACGGAACGACACGATCCAACCATCCGCGTTCACACCCTGTGCCCCGTGCCCTAGCCTCTCCCATCCCCCTCGCGTCCCCTGCCTTGCCCGCCTCTCCTGTCTCGCGCGTTCTGCAGCTCCTCTACGTCGTGCATCCTTAGCTTCTTCTTTTGACCTCCCTGCGCCACCTCACCCCGTCCTCGCTCCCACGCCACCCCTCGCACTCACCGTTGTCCCTGTCCCCGCCCCCACACCACCCTCGCCCTTGCCCCCATCTCCTCAACGCGATGTCCTCCCCCCGTTCGTGGATCCAACTCGACGATGGTCATCGTGGATGATGAGATAGGCCCTGTCGGATCGAGAGGGGGGAGATCGAGACGCAGCGATGCCGACGGATCTGACGACAATGCAGCTGCAGGCATACGACAACACCGACCCCTCGAAGTCGATCTACGTCTCCATCCATGGCAAGATCTACGCCGTCACTTCTGGCCGTGGCTTCTACATCCCCAGTGGAAGCTACGCCATGTTCGTCGACCGTGAGAATAGCCGCGTACTCGCCAAGATGTCCAAGGAGGACACCGATGTCTTCGAAGACCTCTCCGGTCTCTCCAACAAGGAGCTTGGTGTCCTCGCTGACTGGGAGACCAAGTTCCAGGCTACCGCATGAAGCCCTGAACCCCCCTACCCTAATTAGCCAACGCCTCTGCCACCTATAGGCTATAGCACCACCACTCCATCACCGTCCCCATCTTTCGCGGCTAAGTATTATTGTATCCTCTTGATATGGAGATGAGAAGCTACACCAGAATCAATCTCAATGATTTTAGCATGGATATGCCATATCATTGGAAAGATCTGGAAGTCTAGTTTCTAGCGCTTCAAATCATGCATTATTTCGACTTCCGAAGCAAAAGTTATGACCATTTAAGTGGAAGCTGAAAAGGTTGTTTTGTGGGTGTGCGAGATTAAAAGAAGACTCATCAAATGCTCCATCAATATGATTTTTCACATACCTTCATTAGTATTTGCGTTCATACCTAGTTAGGAGGGTTGTTTCTAGTATAAATGCCCCATGTACTCCCCCATTATAAGCAGTGAAAAGTGAAAAATGTTGTTATGAGTAATTTTTTAGAATCAGCCACATGGTGCCTTCTCCACCATGGAATGGCTGTATGGAGGGATCCTTATCCACCCCAGTCGTTTGACGACTCCTAGTGTAGTTGGACGAATGACTTGATTCAGATTGCTGTATTGAGACAGTGGTTGGTTTCAAGTACGTTTGTCAAATTGCACTGTTATCTTGACTGTTTACAGCCAGTTATCCTTTTTCTTACTCTCACGTCGTGAATATCAGGCAACCCCCACCATATCACCTCTTGTGCTCTACCGTTGGGTGGACCTTATAATTGCCACTTTGTTTCAGAGCAATAGCTTGTTTTAAGGCTTGATTTTAGTATTTCTATATGTAACCAATATGCTAGAGCCTGAATGAATGCCCATCCATAGAAATTTGATGGTGTTTAAATAGGTTCATTTGATTGTGTTTGTCTTAACGCTTTTAGTAGGACACCAACCATCTACGTATTGTTGTATCCTCTTGCGCTCTACCGTATATGACTCCATATGCACCCTATGACTCCCTGCGTAGACTGATGTCAGGGTATGTTTGCACTTAATTGCTTACTACCTGCTTAATTAGCTATCCAATAATCTAATTGAAAATACCAGGATTGGTTTAGGTATTGCTCTGGGTTGACCTTATAATTGCCACTCTGTTTAAGATCCAATAGCTTGTTTTAAGTTTTGATTTTAGTATTTCTATATGGAACCAATATGCTGGAGCTTGAATGAATGCCCAACCATAGAAATTTGATTGTTGTTTAAATAGGTTCATTTGATTTTGTTTGTTTTAATGCTTTTAGTAGGACACCAACCATCTACACATCGTTTATACAGTAATATAGCCACATCAAAATAGTTTCCCGGCTATGTTTGTCTTACCTGTTTAATATCTGAGTGCGGTAACAGATAATGACATTATATTATTATATGTAGAATGCTGAGGTAGATGGACACACGAGTTTACTTGCTGAACGTTCTCTTGGGTGTTCTCAGTTCTGTTGGGGGTCAAATTTATTGGTGTGGTTTGGGGTTATGTTTCCTTTTGTTTTAATGTGTAGAGCTACTATGGATCCCCAACTATTTCCTATATACCCCTTTTTCCCTGCAAGAACTATGCTTCCAATGAAAGATGGGAAATGTTTCCTTTTGGCTATAAAAGATAACGAGATGAATTTGGATTACAGGAGAAGTTATCATGAATAATTCCCATTCATTGAATTTTCCTCACCAGCTTTCATTTGAATTTTCTGAAAGTTAATTGATTAGGGGAGACTGGAAATCTGGGACACTTCAAAATGGAACTATTTACATGTTTGTTTCATGTGAACCAGATAGGCAGGTGCCTTGTTGCTTACCTCTCCTCAAGCTACCAACCAGAGGGAGCAAACAGAGAGGCAGGCAGAGAGCACATGAGGGAGATACCGACAAAGGCAGTAGCAGAGGAGGGGAAAGAAAGCTCCAATCTGAGCTTCTGCTTTTGCCGCCAAGATTCTTGATGCCTGCATATAAATGTGAGTCTCCTGTTGTCTCATGATAAATTTAGTGCCCTTTTTTTCTTTTATTGCTATGATGGGTTTCTTGCATCTATATTGACAAAGGATTAAGCGAGAAGGTGATTTGGAGTTGGTTTCATTGTTCTTGTGTTCATTTGTGGGGTAGGATTCGAGCTGTCCTGCTAGGTGAGATTTTTCCCTTTTCCCTTTTTCTAAAGAAAAAGGCATGATTAGTGACACATCAAATGCTGAATCAAGTTCGGATGTTGATGATTTTGGTTCATCATTTTTTTTCAGAAAGCTGCTGACTATGGCTGCCTCACTCCAATCCATGAGGAAGTAAATTTAGTGCTTATCTATTGATTCATCTTTTTCCTTGCACTTCAGGAGCTTTGTTCTATTCAATTTTGATAGCATTACTGGCTATATTTGTCTTAGCTATGCTAATCTCATGATTTGTTTATGCGGTACATATCCACCGTTTGATGTTTGCTTTACCATCTGAGCACTTTATCGAAATTCACACGACGCAACGTAGTGCGCGACTCTAGTTAGTTTACTACACCTTGCGCGCATCTAAGCTAAGGCAGTGGCACTAGTTGCTTCTAGCCTTTCACTGGCTCGAGCAATGCATGCAGTATCAAGAAATTGCCAAATGACAATAGGATAACAGTAGCAAGGTACGTATGTGCATGGCCCGCCCATATGGAGCAAGATGGGCTCTAAGCGTATGCCTGCCCATATATGATCTCTGCGCATCATGAAAGCATGGGAGTGCACACTAGCGCACACATGGCAGATGATCGACGGAGCAGGCACGTTCACATATAGGCGAATGTAGTAGCTATTGCATTTGCATGTAGCTTTTGCGACGTTGCCGCATGGGGCTAAACCGACTTTTTTTCAAAGAAAAAAACTTTTTGATTTGTATTGGTAACTTAGGCAAAGTATATGATGTCTAATTTTAAGATTTTAGTTGAATAACATGCCACCATCAAATCTTTGAGCCGATGAACATGCTGAACTTCTTTATCTTCGTCACCGTAGACTTTGTTTCCTGCAACGGTGTCATGATTGCTGACAATCACTGCAGCGAGATGTAGAACATTGACGATCTTTATTGATGTGTAGGACCTACGCTTTGGTAGCAACGTTGTTCATTGAAAGAAAATCAGAGGGGGCTTATTATACCCAACTAGGTCCGATGTCGATCTCCAGTGTAGGTGTCGCTATCGTCATTTAGGTGAGATGATCTGGTAAAATCTATGGTAGGTAAAGAAAATATAGCTAAGAATTTACCAGAGAAGAATAGACTAGAACAAATTAATACAGGAATGAAAACAGAAGAAAGTAAAGAAATCTATAATTAAATCTGAAATTCAACAGGTCTTTCACGCACTCAACTCCGAGAGAACGCCGGAGAAGAGGAAAGAGGGGCCAACAACGGACTAATGGAGTTATGGCGCGCGGCTAGGGTTCCCAAGGATGGTGTTTCCCTCGGTGCGCTGATGAGTCGTTCGGAGTCTTCGGACCGTTTCTATCGACCCATCAATGTCTGCGTGGACGGTCGAGTAAGATTTGGACCAGTTTTGCAAGGTTGGCTCAAATGGGACATTATGGGCGACATCGATGGGCTGGCTTAGTACAAGTAAATCGTAAACTCAGCGTTCTGCACTTGTGGACCTCAACTAAGGTTTGCCGAACTGAGCTCACTGGACGCTACATCGGAGGGTCTCTGTGTCTCTTGGAAACCTTGTTTTCTACGAACACCAAACATAAGCTCTGTTCAGTTTACACTTAGCTAAGTCTAGTAAGTTCGACTTGATACATATTTTCACTAACTTTGGATGAGATGGGTACCAGTGAGTCTATTAACGCTGGCATAACCGCATAAGTCTGCAGTACCTGACAGCCCAGACCCAGGTTTTCTCGCCAACCCTCTCTGGTTTCGTCGCTGAACTTGTGTCTAACTGTCTACTACATAGCAAGCCCAGATAAATCCTTTGCTTCTGTCTTTATCGGAGGATCCGGCAATACTACCCAGCATCCTTCCTCTCTGATACTCCAAACCAAACGACATGACCTACTGCATGCAGTTCATTGTACCCTCTTCTATCTAACAAGCGTTTTTCTTTTGGGTCTCCTGAAGTGGTTGGGCGTTGAACCCTGAAGCCGCAAGAGACCAACACTAGGAAGAGGTCTTTTCTATTGCAAGTAGAAGTATTCAAAGAATATCGCAATGTTAATGCTCCTCAACTCGAATCAATAATGGTTAAGAATACACCAACTGCTGCTTAGGCATGTACTGACATCACAAGTCAGGCAACACCAGTATGTAACCCGCCCTAGCTTAAGTAGTCAAGTGCAATTTATTGTTGTTTTTGCTAAACAAGTTAGCAAAAGTTTTGTATATATCTAGGTCAGAGGGAGTTGGTTAGATGCTATCATATCTCCATAAATAAATAACACATATGTATACTTACAATACAGAGCTTAAACCCTTAACTTGCAAGTAGCCTTCACTGGAGCTATTTGGTTAGGCCTGATTGGCAAAAAAAAAATCGAACTAATCGTAGTTGCCTGGCTGCTAGATCGATTATATTAGGCCCTGTTTGGTATAGCTCCAGATTCCAGCTCCACCTCAGAGCTGGAGCTTGTAGGCTAAAATAAAGTGAATTAAGTTTATATTTTTAGTCTAAAATGTAAACAAGATGACCCACCTAAACACTCTTAATGTACCCACACTCCATCTCTATAAATTTGGAGCTAGGAATCGTGGCGGAATCCGAGGGGCGAGGTGGGGTCACCTGCCCCAAAAATCAAGGGCCCCCAGGTGTACAACAATCAGTATAGGCTATTGGACTTGGCCCACCACAGTGACCAGACTATCTAGATTCCAGCAGTCCAAGAGGCAGACGTCTTGGGTGGCCTCTACAGCCTCCTCATGATCAAAGTCCTGCGCGTCTACAACATGATCAACTAGTTGTTCGATTGATGCCTCTTGCTTTCTATGTTCTTCCAAAAATCAAATCACATAAATCTTGAGGCGGTTGCAGGCGAACAATGAATCTGCATGTCATTGCAGGCCGTGTCTTAAATGCGTGCTAGTGTGCTACGGTGCTAGCCTAGGGCCTGCCACACTGGCGTCATTGTCTGCAGGCGATTCAACTGTGATCGGACGAGACGCTTGATCACCACAGAGTGAATATTAATCTTCCTAATCTCTTTTCCTATTAGTCTTACACTATTTAATCTTTGATACATTTATTATTATTTTCGATTGCCATGCGTTATCATGTCATATAGAAAGTATCCATCCCAGAGCGAAAAAAAGAAAAAGAAAGAAACATGCGGATGACTTCATAGAAACGCAGAGAGGAGCTATGGACAAATTTTTAAAGAGTAATACAAGTGCTTCCCCGAACCCAAATGGTGAGTTGGCGATAGTTGCTGTGGAGGAAGAGGAACCAGCCATTGGGATTTCTAAAGAAGAGGAAAATGTTGACATCAACGTCGATATTAGAAGAAATTTTTTAAGATGATGCCAAGTGCCAAGTAAGTGTTTATGATTACAATTTGCATTTGTCATTTCATTAACTTTAAAGTGTTCTATAGAAGTAATTTTTGTGCATCGAATATTAATTTCTTCAATGATGTGTGCTTATAAGATATATATATATATATATATATATATATATATATATATATATATATATATATATATATATATATATATATATAAGGAGGTGGATGGGGCCTCCATATAAGTTTTACCTGCCCCCAAAATGTCGGATCAAGCCTGCTAGAATACTCGCTTCCATTAACTCACGGATTTTGGTGGAGCTGGAGCTATCCCAAACACCCTCTTAATTCTAGGAAATGGTCATGCCGTACTAGACATGTTCTTGCATCTAGTAGCATGGGCTCGCTAATGATGTAATCAAATGGAGGAGGACACGGCACTCATATCAAATTATCAATCAGACTAGCAACCTTGATAAGGCAACGTCTGATTGGGGATATGTGCAGACCAAGTGCGATATAGACCCCAAACCGGTGACTGTATGCTTGACAGCTATGCCAGGTTCTCCATAATCATGATGCTAACCATTCCTTTTTTTTCTTTGCTTTCTTACTTTTGATGATGGCATGATGCTAACCATTCGCGAATAAATAAACTTAGACCTTTTCACGAGAAAAAGTTTGGACTTTATCTCTCACATTCGGATGACAATCGCAAAGACGGGACGCTGAACTTTATCCAATAGATTAGGCATGCAACGGTCATGCCATATTACCATCTTTTTCTTCTGCCGTAAATTTTATTGGGCAGGCGTACCACGTAACGGAGGAACATTCTTTCGCTCTGCCCTGCCACGCGTATTCCCAATTTGCATATATCCCCTTTTGTACGTTCCATGTTCATTTTGATCACAACTCTGATGCGGTTGCATGCATGTGGCAAAAACAAGCATATTCATCATGTCGACGGATTGCATATTTCGTATACTACATACATATGCCCAATTGTTCATCGAATGCAGCTCAGAAATCTGGACTTGAGAAGATGTCGCCATATCGGTGAGGTCGTGCAAGGAAGCTTTGCAGAGATCGATCTACCGTGCGCATGATTTAAGCTTAGAGTTGGCTTGACAGACTAGCAATCAGAAGAGTACTGGAGCACAAGTCATTTTCGTGCATGTTCCCCGTGGCCGGCTCCCAGGTCCCCACCATGCGGGCATGGGCTGGTGCAACTGATACCCAAGTCCCAAGCAGACGTGCGGTTATGTATATTATAAAAATGGTCTCGTCCTCTACCACAGAAGCAGCCGCATGCATACCGCACTCTCCTATCTACATAGCACGCTAGGCTCGACAAGATATACCCTCCAACCATGCTCGGTATAAGGGCATCTTAGTGCCAATCACCTGTAGAGTAGGTGGCACATGTCACCCACCGATACTTCCGTAGTCGAGAAGATAGCTAGATAAAAAAAAAGACTACATACACACAGGCTTGGCTGAAGAGTGGTGCGCGTGCGTGCGCCTAACAATTCCAAGCTGGTTTGGTTAGTGGGCCCGTGGATCACCCTGGGCCCAAGCGGCTTTCTCGCCGCGCGGTCGTGGCCCACATGAAGAAAAGAGCCGAACGAGGACGTCCTCGTCGCTGTCGCCAATTTTTACCTTAATTTGTTTCCCTTAGTTTTTTTGACGTCAATTTGGGCAAGACCGTCAGGTCAAGTGTTCAGAAACATCCACAAAACACAATGCAAGTATGCGGTGGATAAGGTTTGGATGGCTTATAGCGCGACCAAGGATCTTGCTTAGCAGACTTGATGCGGTCAACAATCAATCAATCTGAAGCATTAGATTTTCATCGTATACACTTACTAGTTCGAAAAGAGTTGTACTTTGTACCGGTAGTTGCTACCACGGATGGGTGTAGATTTGATTAATTCAACCGCAACAAAAGCGGCCGAACCTAAACAAATGTTGCAGGCAGTACTTCGCTGAAGTGTACGACTCGTCTTAAATCGAAGCCGAACTTCTGTACGACTTCGTCTCTCCCTTCCCTTTCGTGCATAGATATACAGAGGCAGCAACCGTACGATTTCAGGTTCCAATTTAAAGGGCACGCAAAGTAGTATCGACGGCAATTATCTATAACATATCTTTATACTATCTAAAGATAGCGCTAAAAATAACTTATACAATGAATCGTCTATATAGTTGTATGTAATAGTCTTTTATGCAATTAATAGACTGTTTATACAATGATATATAAAATATAAAACCTTTTATAAAATTGTCTGTTAAATAGTGACAACAGTTTTCTTTCTCTTCTTCCATCACATAAAATCCTACCTGATATGATCATACACAGCTAATATGTACCACAGTCTTCAATTATGCAGGGCCAGATCAATTTATTCACCGGAGAAACCAGTGCAAGTGGTACATGCATAACTGGCAGTAAGTCGGTACAAGCCAGTAGTTTTGTGTTTCCATGAGTCATTTTCCTGCTGATAAATTGAATTCATCAGAGAACTGGATTGACGTACGATACTCGCTTCCGGTCTTCGCCGGAGTAAGCTTTGGGACATGTTGCGCGATGGGCCAATCAGCCAAAATTGATAAGCACCATTCCCTCGTAGGTGGATAATTGAAGAGATCGTTGTTTTTTTCCTTTTGGAGAGACGATTTATTATGAGCAGGTAGCATCTTTTCTTTTCTAGTGGCAACAAACACTTCATACACTTCAGCACACGATAGACTCGGCACATACGCATATACGACCTTGGAAACTCTCATACTGTAATCAAAGGAAACGATAGCGGAGTATTTTCGTTGTTATTAACCCTAGATTTCGTGAACCTTGTCACACAAAGCTCGTCGTAAACATTTCCTCTCAGGAAGAAAACACAAACTTTGCAGATATGAGGATAGGAAGCACCTTCTCAAGCATATCCACAACATAGTTGTCCAAACTCCAAAACACACAGTGTAATGCTAGGCAGGAACCAAACAGAAAACGTCTCGCATCGGCACCGTAGAATCTCAACCGACAAGAAAGAAAAAGTTGATAGCACAAGCTAAACTTGATGGACTCTTCCTAAGCTGTATTTTTATCCCCGAACAACTCAAAAAAGTATACAATTACTAATACGGATTCTGTGAAAAAAAGAAATCTCATGCATGTCTGCTGTTGTCGTGTACTGTAATAAATTTTCGGTTTTACTATTTTATGGTCACTCGCAGGCTTCTATATGTGCGCTTTGCATGTGGGAGCGACGCATGGAGCCATGGAGTCAGGCGTAGAGCCATCCATTCCGGTTGTTGTGGCGGGAAGAATTGGGCAGAAGATGTAGCATGGGCGAATGGTGGATAGACTTGCTTGTCTGCTTTCATACTGAATTTTTTGATTTTTTTTTCTAGTTGAAATTTTCTAATTCAAAAAATTTTCGACTTCAATTTTAAATCGAAACTTTTTAAACCAAAAGTTTTTTAAATCAAAATTTTTTGAACCAAAAGCTTTTGAATCAAAAGTTTTATGAGTTGAAACTTTTCGATTTAAAATTTTTCGAGTTGAAACTTTTTGCTTTGAAACTTTCTGATTTGAATTTTTTTGATGGGGTGGGGGAAGTGAGTAGGGAAAGGGAAAGCTGGAGATGGATGGAGAAGATGATACATGTCATTTTAAAAAGATGATTTTAAATTTGTTAGTTTGAGGTTAATCTCAAAATAGTCATTCCCTAAAATTTTTGGGTGCATATGATTTGAGGTTAATCTCACCGAATCCTTTTAGGGCATAACAGGGTTCCGACATGTGGTAAGCCCTCGCCTTCCCCCAACTGTGTGGCTCCCCCCTTGCACCCCTTCTTCCTCCTCTCGCCGCTCCAATTCATTGTACTCAAACTTTCAAAAAGCAAAAACTTTCAAATTAGATACTTTTGGATCGGAAAAATTCGAATCGAAAACCTCTCAAATCAGAAACTTTCAGATAAAAAAATTCAAATTGAAAACTTTCTGATCAGAAACTTCCACATCTGAAATTTTAAATATCGAAAAACTTCCATACCGGAAACTTTCACATGAAAAAATTCAACTCGGTTCAATATATTTCAACTTGATTTTCGGTGGAGTTTCAACAGATTTCGAGAGAGAGAAAGAACTCGGGAAGGGCAAATTCTGGCTTGGACCTCGCGTCGGCGTATGGCTCCAGACGTGTAGTTCCTGGCATGTGCAGGACTCTGGCAGCGCAAGGCTCCGATGGTGTGTGGTGGCACGGAGAACGGAAGTGCAGCTCCCATGGTAGCTCAGCTACGATGGCCCGTGGTGACGCGGATGACCGGACGTGCCACTCCCGACACAAGTGTAGTGCCAGGCAGCGCGCGGAGTACTGGAGCTAAGCTCCTCTAGCGGCGCATGGTGGTGCGGAGTACAGACCGCAACTCCCCCTGGCGGCGTGTAGTTTTAGCGGCGTAGTAGGCTACGAGGAGAGTACAGATGAAAACAGGTCAGATACCGAATACATATTGTTCTTCTCATATTTTTTTTCCGGATTCGGAGCTAGATACGGATACAAATCCTGGTTATTTAGGATACGAACACGGGACAGATATATGACGGATTCGGATCGAAAATGGATAAAGATATACAGATAATGCAAGCATTTATAGAGTAAAATATTTTGAATCAAACCATACGAGTACATGACCATAATAACAAGTCATATATCAACTAAACACAATAAATTCATAGAAAGAATGTGCTACTTGAGGATCAATATTTATCAAGATAAATGGCTTACAATGGAAAATATGTAATAAATAGGCTAAGTTTTGCCGAACAAGACTCACATATCCTAATTGGAAAAAAATCTCATATCCAGCTCCCATTCCGGATCTAGCTTGATAGTCAAAATCTTTCCCGAATCCGATCTTAATTGGATTTGACTCTGAATCTAATAAAAAATATCTAGCCCGTTTTTAATTTAGAAGAGTAGGAGAGAAAGGGAAGAAGCACATGAGTCAAGAAAAGAAAAGAAAAAAGCCAAGTACTCTCCACATGTCCTCATCACGATGAGCCATATATTGTTGACGTGGCGTGCATCCAGTACCGTCCATACGGGAGCAATAGTGAGGGCCTTCAAATTAGTAAAACTTGTTGTAAAACGTAATCGTTCACTCACGATCAATCGATAGCACGCCAACGAAATCACACGGATAGGAACAGGGAGCACATAGAATATAGGGGTGGAACTCTTTTGCTTTTTATTAGATTGATCTCTTGTATAAGGAGGTGCCCAATATATAATAGAAGGTAGCAAGAGATGGATTCGGATTCTCCCACCAATAGATAGAGTCCTTCCAAACATGGATTGGAATTCTATCTATATCATAACACTCCCCCTTGGACGAATACCGCGTAATGCACATGCCTCGTTAAAAACTTCACTCAAAAACCCAATAAGAAAAATGAGATGGAGAAAAGAGTACATTGCACTCGCACTCTATGTTGCACTAGTTGTCTCATTAAAAACCTTCATGTGAGAAAACTTCAGGAAAACTCACTAAGGAAAAAAAAGTACAACTTACAATCTTTTGGATTTATGTTAGGATCTTCAGGATCGCAATAAGGGTTATGGTTCAAGGATTTACTCCCCTAAAATTTGCATATCTCTAAGTCTTCTCGTTCTAATGCCTTTAACACATCTTAGTTTGCAAAATTTTATTTCACTGCTCTTTTGGAGTTTGTGAGGATAGAATAACTTAGGAGCAATATGTTTCGTGATATTGCTCTTCACATAACCCATTTGCATTTATGCAACACAAGCAATATTATCTTCATAGATAATCGTGGGGGTATCTACGATGTTAAGGCCACATGACTTCTGGATGTGATTAATCACACGTCGTAGCCAAACACATTCACGCGAGGCTTCATACAGAGCTATGATCTCTGAGTGGTTGGTAGAAGTAGCTATCAAAGTCTATTTACAAGACCGTCAAGAAACGGCTGCACCACCGCAGAGAAATACAAAACCAGTCTGTGATTTGGCACTGTGGGGATCAGACAGATAGCCAACATCCGTATATCCCACCATGATTAAGTCTTGATTCTTCTGGAAAAACAATCCAACATCTTGAGTACCTTGGATGTATCTAAGTAAAGTCTTGACACTAGCCCAATGTCTTCTGGTTGGGTTGCACTGTGTCTTGCTAGCAAATTCACTACGAATGCAATATCAGGCCTCGTGCAATTCACGAGATACATAAGCGCTCCAATAGCACTTAGATATGGGACTTCAGGTCCTAAGACTTCCTCATTTTTCGTCCTTGGTCTGAAAGGGTCTTTATCCACTTCAAGGGATCTCACGACACCCGTCAAACTTAGTCATGAGTAAGTATTCTGTACCATCCTCATTTTCAGTCTCTATATGGAAACCAGTTAGACGGATGTCTTTAAAACTTAGAAGAGTGCGACTGGACTCAGGGTATAATAGGGCATTCTCTATAATTATACGAGTGCCCATAGAGAGAACTATGATGGCTCTTTCGGTGCCAACAATGAGAGCATCACTTCCGACGATGGTCATAATATTTCTAGTTTTCTTAATTAAAGTCTGAAAATATTTAGTTTTCCTAAGAATTGTATTTGTGGTGCAACTGTCTATCAGACAGATTTTCTCCTCCGCCATTGGATTATACAGATGTTCTATATTAAAGATATAAAATTAATCAAACATTTGTTGCAAAAGGAATAAATAATATAGAACAAGCATAACATGATTAAATAAATTTCCTAAAAAATAACACTTTATTGAATTTGACCGATAATCACTCAATAGGAGTATAGACCACTGTTCATTTAGGAACACAAAAACTAAACTAATAAAAGAGACTTTTAAGGAGACTCTAAAGGATAATGTGACATCGACTTTAAAAGAAAAACTGGGGGACTACTACATGTCTCCATACAAATCATTTATATCATCCTCCTAGAATTCATCATTATTCTTCTGGAATTCTTTTAACTCATCCCCAATAAGATCATCCTCTTCTATGGGAGTATCACCATATCCAAGAAGGCAATTTTTGGATTCTTATGTGGGGTCGGAGACTTGATCATCATTCAATTCCATTTAATTGTCAACAACACGTTGAGTAATGAAATGTGCCTCCGCTTTATTCCTTTGATTCTTCTGGAATCTCTCAGTGGATTTCATATAAAGTTCTACCAAATGCTTTGGGGTGCGGCATGTACGTGACCAATGATTAGTACATCCACACCTAAAGCATGGCTGTTTAGGATCATTTGACTTATTTGCTGGTCCATTCTTCTGGAAGCGACCTGATCCATTTTCTTTTGTTTTCCACTTGGATTTACCTCTTCCTCTATGATTTTTGTTATTTTTCCATTTGTCATCTTTCTGTCTTTGGCCCTTTCTGCGGCCTCGGCTATTACTAACCTGCTGAGCGTTTGCATGTGCTTCAGGCAACTCATGACTCCCACTAGGTAGGACTTGATGATTCTTCATTAGAAGTTCATCATGCTTTTTTACTTCTAGCAGAATGCATATCAACTCAGAGTACTTCTGGTACTTTGCATGACGATACTGTTGTTAGTGTTATGCCCTTGAGGCAATCATTTAGATGATTGTAACATGACTATGTTTATGAATAATAATATGATTATTGGTCCAATGAATGTATATCATTGTATTGATCAACAAGTATGTGACTTGCTTATAAAGCTCTTTATTTATTGATGTAATTCGATAAATATCTCTGATCGGATATCATCATATAGGACAACGATGAATAGATCAGCACATGTAGTGATCGATGATCATGCTTCATAGATCATGGGATATGGAGATATCATCTATACATTGTGGACGCATGTTGAAGAGCATGGGTTAGATAGACCCGCAATGGGACACTGCGAGAATGTTACATTGTTATGTGTTATCAGTGTATCTCATACATAGTAGATGTATATGATTCTTAGACCTGAGATTGTCATATTCCCTACATGTGTAATAGTTTTCCTTGGGGCTATCAAACACTACTTCCTAACCAGATAGTTATAAAGGTAGCTTTCATGTTTACTATAAAACGTACAGAGGGAAGTGAGCAGTCAAGATGGAATTTGTCACTCCAATAAAACGAAGATATATGACAAGGCCACTCATGTGATATGATTAAGGAAGTGCACGACCATGCTGTGATTGAGGAGTCAATCACAACTTATTAATATATCACGGATACGAGAGATGGATTGAATCATCAAAGGATGACATGCTTCTCACCTTGAGTTCAATCTTCATATACTTGGTAAAGGGATTATTACATGAGTACTTTTGATAGGTTCTGTGCGATTTGATCATAGTATATTTGGGAGTTGGCATACTTTGCAAGGAGCCGCTACCAACTATTGGATTGAAAAGGAGTTTTCCTAATCCATGTCCAAACGTACGCGAACCTGCAGGGTCACACACTTAATGGGCTGGGACGCATTAATTTGGATTGGATCCGTAATTAATGGACCTCGTGGGCTTAGCACACTAATAGACCCTGGTTTAGGGTTTCATCTCGTGGCTATATAAGGAGTGGAGGAGGGTGGGCGTAGCGTGTGCTTTTCATGGTTTAGAAGTGTTTCACCCGAAACCCTAGTCTCCACCTCTCGCTGCCCCTGCCGAGCGACCAGGTGCTTGCACACCGACGCACGACGTTCCATCCCTGGACGTGTGGACTACTGCGGTAACGCTGCTACGACTGCGACATGGGAGAACGATTCACGGCGAGGCGAGGACGATCCACTCTATCGACGCAACGACTGCAGCGAGGACGATCCACTACATCGACGCGCAAAGGATTCCACGTTCCTCTTCAACTGTTGCTGCAGTATCCTCATGTTGGGGTGAAATGTGCACAAAGTCTTATCAATCTTTTCAACTTCTGTAATCTTCTGGTCACAGAATGCTAGTTTGGTAACAATTTTGTGCATGACAGAGTTGTACGGTGCCACTGACTTGAAATCTTCGAAGCGTAGGAGGGTCCATTTCCGTTGTGCTTCTGGCAATATAACAGATCTTTCCGGTTATATCGTTCCTTCAGAGAATTTCATAGTCAGCGGGTCCTCCTCCATTAAATATTCGGCTTTCAGGTCCGCATGGAGATGGTGCCTCAGGAAGTGCAAAGCTGCACATTTAGCAGCTTCAGGGAGAGCAGGGGTATCAACTTCAGGCTGGAAAATTGCAGCTCCAAGAGATCAGGCTGTCAAGTTGATCTTGGCATCCATTGCCCAAGTGAGGTAGTTGCTGCCATTCAGGGCAAACTCAGTAAATTCTTTCTTGACGATGTTAGACATATCTTATATGCAAGCAAAACAGAGATTTTACTTCAGGTAAAATATTATTTTGCATGCTTATTATTGAATTAGTAAAGTTTTGGACTATATCTATTCAGTAGATAATTATCATATATTTTTCGGGATTTTCCTAGCATTTTTCATAATTTTCTGCTAATTATTATGCAATTTTCAGAATTACCAATTAATAGAAAAACTTCAACTTGAAATAATCATGACGTAATTCTAAGAAAATTAATCCAGAGTCATTAAACTCATATTACGCAATCTGAAATTTTCTAGAATTTTTTCTAGCATTTTTCATCTTTTTTCTGTTAATTACCAAGTAATTTTCAGAATTACTAAATAACAGGAAACAATATGTCCAGCACGTATAAACATGACATAAAGCTAGAAAATAAACCCAGAGCGTAGGATTTTCAAAGATGTGCTAAAAACTAATTTATCAAAATTTTACGGAAGCCCATAAACCTAAAAGACTATTTTTTCTAGGATTTAATGCCAAAATTTCAAATTTTAATAACATTTTTTTCTTTTCGGGTGGGCCGCCAGGTGCTTTCAGCCTTAAAGGCCATCCAGCCGATTCGGTCTCATAACTAGCCAGCCCGTTGGCCCATATGGCAACCAGTCCGCTCGAGACACTCAACAGGAGGCCGACGGCTAGGGTTCCTAATCCCTAGTCACCATGACTGTGTGCTCGAACGCCACAATGCCGCTGCCGACACTGCAGGCAAGACGTCATTTGTGAGCACCGCTGCCACCGACGCCGCCTTGTTTGCGAGCACCGTCGCCATCAAACGCGATGCTTCGAGCGTCGGTGCGGTGCGATGCATCCGAGGGTGGTAGCACGACAGACGAGGAGCCACCGCCGTCGAGCGCGACGTTTCGGGCACCGGTGCGCGTGCGATGCTTTGAGCATGTCGTCGTCGAGCGTGACGCTTCGGGCGCAGGCGCGCGCGAGATGAGCCTGAGGACGGCAGCGCGATAGGCGAGAAGTGTCGCGACGACGTTTCAGGCGCCAGTGCGATGCGATGCTTTGGGTGTGTCGCCACTACTCGCATCACCGAGTGCGATAGCCGATGGGCACGCCGCTGATCGCATCGGGCGTGGTCATCGTCGCTTCTCGCGGGTGACTTCAGGCAGGCAGATTATAACACAGCTTCGGGCCGGTGAGTTTTGGGGCGTAGGGCCGAGACCAGATGAACGATATATATATATATATATATTTCATATTTTGATTATCAGTTAGAACAACCAATCCAAATTGATGCTTAGGTTAAAAGATTAATCTGCACATTGTGTACGACGATCTTTATGATCGACCGATGTATAGGAGCGCTTATGTAGGGCTTGCGGTAGCGTAAATCACGTGACGCATGATGAATTTGACGCAATGTCGATTGTCGCAGGGAGACGATCACCAATCAGCTACGGTAAAGCTTCGTGCTGATAACGTGTTGTAAAACGTAGTTATTCACTCACGATCAATCGACAGCATGCCAACGAAATCACACGAACAGGAACAAAGAGCACACAGAATATAGGGGTGGAACTCTTTTGCTTTTTATTAGATTGATCTCTTGTACAAGGGAGTGCCTAATATATAGTAAAAAGGTAGCAAGAGATGAATTCGAATTCGCCCAGCAATAGATAGAGTCCTATCAAACATAGACCGGATTCTATCTATATCATAGCAAAACTGATATTTTTTTCGTACGAAAAATAAAAGAAATGTCCCCGGCTGGCTCTGCCACGCCTGGAGCCGTCCACGGGTCGCGTGACGTGGCGCAAGCGGCTCCTGGCCACACAGGAGACCACACGGCTCTGGTCAACTCAACTACGCCGCCTCCCTTCTTACCGGGCCCCACATGCAGCGACCGATCGCTTCCCAGTGCCAGCAGAGTCCCACTCGCCCACGAAAAACTAGCTATCGAAAATCTCCTGTCCAGAGTCCAAACCCGAACCAAATCACGCCACTTAAATTTCCGCGATTCATAACGAATCGCCCTTAGTTAATCGAACGGACCGAAGCATTAAACCCACAAAAAAAAAGGGAGAAAAAAAAGAAGAGTAGAGGCGTGGAGAGGAGAAAGAGGAGGAGGAAGCGACGTTAGAGGGAGGGAGGGAGGCAGGGAGGGAGACCATCCCATTTGCGTACTAGTTCGGGTCCATTTGGGCGGCGGCGCACACAGTAGGAAGAGATCAGCGCGGCGCGAAGCGTCAAAACCCCCTCAGCCGCCGCCACCGTTGCAGGTGAGCGAGCCGATTCGACGGCTTTCCCCTTTTGTTTGCGGATTTTATTTTGGTGTTTCGTCGATCTGTGGAGGCTGTGCTTAGCTTTGATCGGCACTCTTCGGGCCTCTGTTGTTAATCTCTGAAAGCATCTGGCGGTTTGGACTCTGCGATTTCCCTATCCCTTTTTGACACTTCGCGTTTTTTTTTTTGAGCGATGTGGTTTAGGGTAGTCAAACAGTAATTTTCGTAGGCTATTTGGGCGAGTTTTAGGTCAAAGTCTGAGATCGAGTGGCTGGTTTGTGCGGATTTTTGTTCTCAGAATGGTTTATGAATGTGCATCGCCACAAGAGACGCTTCGTGATCCTTCCTTACTTTATAAATAGAGATTAGAGAAATAAATTATCGTATCCTGTTTTGTTTGATTTGATGTTACTTTTTAGATTCCGCCATGCGCTCTTCAGTGATTCTTCCTGAAAAATGCGATGTTTACCGAGTGAGTTATGTAAGGTACATACAGTTAGTTGTTTGGTGGCTTTCTGGTTGGATATTAGAGTGAGGTACAAGCCTGTTTGTTTCCACACAAAGGTGGATGCCACTAATTTGGGTGCTATTAGAAGCGAAAAAGTCGGTTCTGTACATCATACATCGTAGGTTTAGCTCGATTCAATTTTGGTGATTCAAAGCTGAAAACATGATTTGACTTGTTGGGTAGATGCTACCACTGGACCGTGATCATCTAGAATGCTCACTTTTTGCTATCCTTATTGCTTCAGTGGTATAGATCCTTCTTCCTGATGATGTATGGCTGATATCTGCGTGCTCGGTCACACTACCGAAATGACAATCTCCTTGCTTGCATGAGTATCAGGCATTTAAGATGGTGGACAAGAATGATGGATCTGAAGGGCTCAAATTCAGCACGTCGCACTTGATGCAAACAACTGAAGAGGTTGCGAGGGTATTTATCGCTGCTGCTTCAGCTGCCACCGTACAATCCACACGGCCATCTGTGGTGTATTCGTCTAGAGAAGAGTGTGGCAGCCCGATGCAGAAGCTGCAGCAGCAATTTTCGAAAATCCTGAAGGGGTTTTCAAACACACCTGAAGTGCCTGGACCTTACAATCCAGAAGTTCTCACGACACAAAAGCGGCAGTGGTCAAGGTTCCAGCTTAAGTCATTGGTATGTATATCTCTACCTATGTGGCATTTCATGTCTGTCTGTTGTGCTCTGCTTGGTGTAATATATGCTCTGCTCATTAACTGATGCTTAGTCGGAGCTTCAGTTGTGAATGATTGATGTGATACCCGGCTCTTCTAGCTTCTAGGAAAGAGTGCAACAAAGCTGGGTTAAATGTCATGTTGATATTAGCTGTTTGATTGACTCAGAATATCTTCATTCATAGTTGTTATCCAAGCATAATACTCAAGCTTGCAGTTCATCCTGGGGATGCTATTTTCTTAATTCTCCTCCAGTACAATTTCTATAGGGTGTAGCATAGTCACATCTCACATGACACAATAACATTTGCTTGGATGTCTACGTTCCTATGTCCCAAACCTGCCTTTGTTTTTGGCGTCCGTGTCAGCCATTTCCTTTTAATATCCTTATTTTGATTGACTTTGTTTTATCTAATGTCTACAATCACGTAATGTTGCTTGTAAGGCCCAATGAACAACCCCACATTGTTTGCAATGTCCGTTGAGTTTATATGTGTGGGACAAGTGGAGTCCTGTCATGGTACGCTTTTAATTTGGCTCTTCACTTGCACAGGAGCCTATCAGGTAGTGATTGATCAAATAGTGTTAAGTTACTTAAAAGTTAACACAGTTAACGAAAATTTCTTTTTGGTCGGGGTAAGAGGTTTACACCAGTTCTGACTTGTAAGAGCAATTTTGCCTTTGGGACTAGTGTTCTAAATAAAGGCCGTTAAAAGGGTAAAGTTCCCCTACCTGTTACGTTTATGGACATTTCATGGATTGTCCATTTTATTGGGCGATTATTTGGTTTAACGTCTGTTAACGTTTAATAAGCCTGTTTTATCGGGTCGTTTATTTGTGTAAAGTTGCAAGATTTTTATATGTCATGGAACATTATAACACACATGAGATGAATGCTAGCTTTGCTTTTCATTGCCATTTGAGCTGTCCATTCATTCAATTGTGATTCTTTAATTACATTCACATCATGTCATCTTTTTTCTTCATGTCACCATTGTGAATAATTCTTGATAGCCTGGTAGTTCTATTTTGTACGCATGAAAGATGAATTAGATGCTTATTTTGTTACTGCAAACACATGTATATATTTATATGAATTTTAAATAGTAAAACCGTTTACAAGGTTGCTTACCGTATAAACACTAAAAGGTGGGGTGACCGTTTGTTAGCGTTTACCATTATTTAGAACATCGGTTGGGATAATCTTTTTACTCAACTTGTGAAACAACTCATATTTTAGATATTAAAAAGCAGTTACCTTTGTTCTCTTGGAAACCCTCAAATACATTCACAATGTTTCTGATTCGAGTGCAATTGATGAATTTAGGTATGCAATGTAAGCACTTGCTAACATTTTGATGACCACTCCAGGTTGAGTGACCAAGCATTTTGAAACTGGTAGGACTGTTCGGAATTTTTTGGCAAATGCTCTAGAGTTTAGATGCATTGTGATTAATTATAGATGATAACCGTGAATGACCCATTCCCATTCAATATGCATGCATCAATAGAGCTGTTTCTTAAAAGTATTTTGAAGTGTATGCAGTTGTCTTCTCACTTCTGCGCTTAAAGTATTTTTATGCTATTATTAATGAATGGCGTAGCACATAGTACATACCTCTCAGAAGTTATTTTTTGTAGCAGGGAAATAGGTGCATCAGAGAACCGTCACATCTCTTTGAGAGCATAGTGATTGTTGGACTTCCTCCTCAGGCAGATATCCATGAGCTAGAGAACATTGCACTAGGGAGAAATGATGAAGATGGAAAGAAATCAAGAAATATATTTAGCAACCACCACCATCAAGTTCACGCCATATCAAATTTGGAACCTCAGGTTATCACCCACCTCACCTATTGTTGCATGTTCTTTACTGTGATGAGTAATACATTCAGGTAGGTACCTCCCCTGCCGTTGTTTTGTCAAAAAAGAAAAAGAAAAAGGAACGTCATATTGTTGCCTTCTTTCATGTGCTTGAACTTTCTTTTCTTCTTTCCTATCTTTTTTTGGGAAATATCTTTTGCTGATTATTTTTTGTTTGTCCTTAGGTCCTTTTTGCATATCCTCCGGAGAAGCCTCTTCCACTCAAGTACAAGGATATCATCTCTTTCTGCCTTCCTGGAGGTGTACAGGTCTGCCCGCATTTGAGCTACATACCGCTTATTGTTTCCATTCCTGTGTAGTTATAGTTTGCAACCAGAATACATTAAGATAATTTTTTACCAAGTGTCATGGTGCTTCTTGCATAGGTTATTTTTGTTTACTGAGCTAGAGTGCTGTACGTTGGTTTGGTTGTGAACATAATATTGCAATTTGCCAACTGGGGTAGATTTCTTATTATAAACGCAATGACATGACATAATAGCAGCCATTTACATAGCTGTGTTTACAAGACACAATATATAATAGGCAAATAGTCAACTGATTTGGATACAAAAATTGATCAGTACGAATAAATAGCAATTGGAACAGGTAGTACAGGGAAATTTAGGCGATAACAACCATGAAACAAGAACTGGTCATTAAGACATAACCAGCTTCTAGTGAATGTTGTATTCCTTTTTTTTAAGCCTCCAATCATCCACACAATGTCATTTTATCAGACCTTGCTTGTTGGGCAATCAAACAACTTACCTATGTTTACTTTTGTATTAGGTTCATGCTGTTGAACGGACTCCTTCATTCAGTGAGCTGAATGAAATTCTCCTAGGGCAGGTGACTGTTTCTCAGCTCTGTTTGTGTTTTATTTTCCCTTTTAACTTATAGATACCCTTTTAGTTGACAAGTTCATCAATTACTCCTGAAACCATATTGCAACCATGCCTCTAAAAGATTTAGAGCTTCTATCACAGCATCCATTTCTTTTGTTTAGTTCTACTTGCAAGTGAGCTTAATGTAGTCTTTTCATGGTTTTGGTATGTGAATCTTATATTCTGTCTTGCCCATTTCAGGAACAGCTTAAAGAAAGTAATCAATCTTTCGTATTTCGTTTACAGGTATATTTGTATTGCGCCTTTCTTCACTATATCATTTCACTGTACCAGGGTGCTGATCATTGAGAAATTGCAGGTTGCTGATGATTCTACATTATATGGATGCTGCATATTGGTTGAAGAGATTGTACAGAGACCTTCAAAGCTTGTTTCCATGCTCACGAATGAAAAGACCAGCTTTCCACGCCGGAGTCGTTATGTAATAACTACACCCCGGTGTTATTGCATCCTGTCCAGGCTCCCATTCTTTGAACTGCATTTTGGGGTGCTGCAGAGGTAGCATATAGTGCTCACCATCGTCTCATGTTGTCTTACCACATTCTTGATGTCTGAATCTCTATTCAGTTCAAGTTATTCTTTATCTTATGCTTTGTGACTTTCTGATTGGTAGAAGTGGTTTCATTCTTTCTGTGGAATGCTTATGAATTCTGCTTTTACTCAGAAGTTTTTGTTTACAAGTTATTCATGGGCTGTCCCTTTGGTCCACACTTTTTTTGAGAGCTTCTTGTTGCACTGGTGGCATTGCAAGTTCATTTTCTTCTTTTGGTTCTATAAGTAGAGTTTTGTCATCCCTGCAGCTAGTATATCCACTCCATATGATGTATAGTAGCTCCGAGACATCTGGTTATAATTTTAAGATATCGTCCAGTTTGCATATATATGTATTGTTTGGATTAGTTTGTTTTATTCATGTGGTTCTCAAGCCAAAACGTTTCTAAGTCTTAGTTTGGGCATGTACTGATGTAAAATTTAGAATATCTATTTTAGTGGCATAACAATATTAGTGCTACATCCAGGAAGCTTTTGTGATTGGCTTGATTTGTCCTGCTGTCTTTGTCAAATTTTCTTATATTTATTTATGCACTTATGCTATCACACTCACTATTGGTATTCTAATTTGATGTGACTTCTTTTGTATCTGCCTTTCATAAGTAGCTGCTGCCTTTATTATGCAGTATTCTCATGGAAGAGCGGCTTGAATGGCTCACAGATGGTGTTAGCATGCTAACATCATTATCACATGAGGAAACCTGTCAAGATGATGATATTTGTGAAGGAACTGAAGTTTTAGCAGCGAAACAATATTTCGATGGTAACATAATATATCTGGAAAATTTCTCTGAATCAAGTGCGGAAGTTTCTTCGAAGGAGCTGCCTGATACTGACAGCAGTTCCGGGTGTAGGGAGAACCAACTAGGCGTCATTTCTAAAGATATCCAACAGGAAAATGGTTCTCATGTCAATGAAAAACAGAATGATCTTGCAACAGGGACAGTTAATCATTGTGATAATCCTCAAGGGTCGGAATGTTGTTCTCATGTTAACGAAGAACAGCATGATCTTGTAACAGGAACAGTCACTCAGTGTGATATTCCCGAATGGTCTGACAATTGTGTTTCAGAAGATACAGCAACTGATCAATCTGGAGTTAAGCTTCATGAACTGGATTCTATAGCAGTTATCCAGAATGAATCTGGCACCAAGAAAACTTGTGGCGATTCTTCACTTGAAAGTGTAGATGAACAGCTTGATATCTTTGTTAATGATACTATTTTGCCACTTCTACGATCTCGCCTTTGTGAAGGTTCTGAATTATCTGCAAGGTATGGGCGTAGGCTATGGCATCCTCAACATAAATAGGTTACCAGCAAGCATGCTATTTACCTCAGCACACTGGGAAAAATCCTTACTTTTGTTAGAAGATTATGTTATTTTGATTTCTTTTTTGTTAATGTAACTATCAGCCTATTTGCTAGTCTTAGGCCCTAGTGTTGCTGTGAACACTTAAACATATAGTATATAGCCGTTAAATACCATTAAAGTTAGCAGGGAAACTGTTGTGCTGCTCCTTGAATTCTGATACTTCCACTTGAAATAATCTTGTTACATCTGTTATTAACTGTTGACGCATTGTGACTGTGAAGTTCGTCTTAAACTTATTTGCAAACCTCATTTTTACATTAGCATCAGTGCCTGCCTGATTAGAATCATAACATAGTTACCACCATTTACTGCAGTTTCCAGGATTCTCCTGAAGGCATAAATTTTAGAAGTGATACCCATGAATTGGATTTGGAGGAGCCATCTTCCATCGGTCATGGAGACTTAGTTGGGCACAACAGTATATTGCAATGGGCTAAGGTTTCATATGCATGAAATTATGCAAATTTTTTGCCTTGTTTCCTCTTTTTGCGGATTTGTTTTGTAACGTAATGTTTTCTCCAGGCAAAAAAACATGGATCTCTGCAAGTTATCTGTCAGTACTACCAGTTGCAGTGCCCTGCCAGGGGTTCATCACTCACCTTTCATCCCTTGGAGCACTTGCATCCTTTGAGATTTCACCGGCCTGGTGAAACGGTTCTTCATATTGCTGGTTCTACTATTGATCTTCGGTCATGTGATACAAGCTTAGAGGTGGCTGACGTAATTTATGCTGATGCATTGCCATATTATGCATTTAGCATCGACCTACTTTGGTGTTATGATCTATGCCTGCTATACGAAGTATCATGAAATATATGAATAATTTGCCTGAATGCTGTATCCATTCCTTTTTCAGATGCGTAATGCACTCTTTGCTGAGGAGGAATCGACTGCTTTATCCACATGGGCTGTGGCATCCATATGCGGATGCCTCAGGTTGGAACATGTAAGAATCCCTGACGTATTCCTAAGATGATGTTTCGTTTGCAGAACCTAATTAATTCTTTCATTACTCATAATTACTGGATGCTGTCCTTAGAAGACGCGCACCATAACTTTCAAAATGTGAAGTGCTTGTATCCAAAAAATTAACTGTTTTTTTTAAGTTTTGGACCTTTACTGTGAACTATTTGCAAGTGGCTAGTTTGCATGTTTGATGTACAAGTCTGTCTGAGAATTTCTAAAATACGTTCACAATCACATCAGCAGAATGAAAGCTTTAATACTGTAGTATCTGTTGGTTGTACTCTTAATAGCATAATGTAACCTTGTTAGTGCAGAATTGTTTTTCTGTGCTTTTTTTTTGTGTGTTGGTGTGTTTTTTTTTGTTGGGGGTCAAAGCACAAGATGCAATCGTAATTGGTTGCTGTGGTGCATTGAATGTGTGGTGCACTTTAAGGCATTTGGCAACATGATTTTTTCTTGTGTGTTTTTGCAGTATGAGCTATTGCCTTCTTGTTCTTTGGCAGCAATTCCGTTATAAAATACTCTAATGCGTTTCATTATGACTTATTCGTTGCACAAGATCAATTTTAGTCCTTTTTTATATAATGAAATAATGAATGAACGCTTTTACATCCTTGTGCATGTGTTTTACCTGTCTTGGCACAAAACTGAAGCTGTCTACAAATTGCTTTGGAGCACTCAACATTTACCTGTAATTGCAAATTTTAAAATGCTATTGTTTGCAGGTAATGACACTTTTTGCTGCAGCACTTCTGGAGAAGCAGATTGTTATTGTCTGTTCTAATTTGGTATGAGCCTTATAGATTTTGGCATTTTTACTTGCTGTTACAATGATGACCAGTTAATCTGATACTTATCTCGATCTATGCATTAACTAAGCATTTTATGTGATAACAATATAACTAGCATAGATGAGTTACTCCATCCCGCAATATATGTCCAAACCCACCATACACACAAACCAAGGAAACACTAAATATAAGAAAAAGTTAATTTTATTCAACCATCCATACCCCTATTGTGTCATACTACAACTACTCAACTACTTTTTTTGTATTAAAGCTACAGGGGTATAGAGTGAAAATATTACAATAACTAAATTTTGATTCCCTCGATGGACATATATTATGAGACGCCGCTCCTCAAGAATAGGGATTTATCTTGCGGGACAGAGGGAGTATTACTTAATAAAAAACATTTAAAATAGTTTTTTTTTGTTTAGTTGCGTGTGTTAGTTATAGCCTATAGCAACATGTACAATATTCCTTTGGTGAGTTTATCTATTATAAAGAGTGGAATGTTACGAGGGAAGATCATTATAGGTGACCACAACATTAAAGTACTCATCATGTGAGCGTAGTAGAGATGTGGATGCTGCGGTGGATCTGTGGTCATACAAGGCGATATCGAATCCAAAATAATGATATACAATAATGATATACGTGATAGGGTTGGAGTAGCATCAATTGAAGAAAAGCTTGTTCAACATTGTTTGAGATGGTTTTGACATCTTCAACGGAGGGCTCCTGAGGCACCGATGCATAGTGGAATTTTAAGCCGTCTCGAAAACATAAGAAGAGGCAGAGGTCGATCGAGACTGATGTGGGAAAAAACAGTTAAAAGAGACTTTGAGGGGTAGAAATGTATCCAAAGAGTTGGTGTTGGATAGGAGTACATGGAGGTTAGCGATTCTCGTATCGGAACCATGACCTAAGATCGAATTTTTAGGGGTCTTTTGACTTTGATTGGGTTTCATTTCTAGCCTACCTCAACTTGTTTGGAACAAAAGGCTTGGTTGTTGTTGTATTGGTAGCATTTTGTGTGGCTTTTTGCTGATGATACAACTATTCAGCATTGATGAAAGTTGTTGTAGATGCTCTGACAAATTTTCAATGAACAGGGAATGCTTTCGGCTTCAGTTTTGTCCGTCATACCTCTAATACGCCCATATCAGTGGCAAAGTCTACTCATACCGGTACTTTCATTTTGTTCCTTTGGAGAGCTCAGATTTGAACTCCACAGTTAAGCAATGTATTCACTCTTCATGTGCTCTGTTGCTTCATTGATTTCCAGGTTTTGCCAGATGACATGCTGGATTTTCTGGATGCACCTGTTCCATACATAGTGAGTTCCCAGGCTTATTGACAATATTTTGTTTTGATCAACGTAGAGAGCACATAAAAATAAGAGTAGGGTTTAGTGATCTGTTTTTAGTGTTCACACTTTGTGGGGAGGGATGAGAAGTGGGTATTTTGGGGGGATGGGACTGGGGGAGACACAGTCACATTAGTTGAACACTGAACATGTGGATATTGGTACATTTGATTGTTATTTGACACACCACGTCTATTTGAAATAAATTTTTAATTGAGTTAATGTGAACTGTCTGATCCACAATTAACAACCATTGCCATCTTTAGGTTGGTGTGCAGAGCAAGACATCTGATGTACACTTTAGGCTTTCAAATGCCGTGGTTATTGATGCCAACAAGAATCAGGTGCCTGAACAGTTACCAAACTTCTTCTGTTCCTTTCTGGTGATCAATTATGTGCACTGTGTTGAATAGGTGTCAGCTCTGTGCAGTTCTCAGAAGTGATAAGTCTCACTTTACAAATCTACCTTGGTTTGCAGACTTCTTGTTGACGACTATGTTTTCTCAACCGTTTGCTAAAAAACACACATAATGCCGTAGTATCATTTGTTAGTTGTTACTGAATGACATGAATAATGCAACAAGCTGTTGCTGACACATTCATGGTGGCATGTAGATTAAGTCTGCTTCAGTCCCACAACTTCCGCAACGGAGAGAGTTGCTTTCTGCTTTGCGTCCGTATCATTCCAGGCTTGTGGGCGAAAGTTATCTTGCAATAAAGCGTCCCGTTTATGAATGCACAGATGCCCAGGTAGTTTCTTAATTTAATCTAGTTTGCTATAATTTCTTCAATTTTTCGTCTTATTTCGTATGTACTTCCAACTAAGAGAGTGCATTTGCTATTGTTCAACCTATTGTTGTACATACAACATAATCCATGAACTTATGCTCCGCTGGTTTCCTGAAATATTGCTTAACTCTCGGATATGACATAAATTATTTGCCCTATTTTTTTTTTCGCTTTGCCTGATTATGCAAGTACAGAATTCATGAACTTTTGCTCCACTGGTTTCATAAAATAGTAACATTGACTTCAAAATGGTCACTGTTCACTGTACTATCTTGTTTTGGGGAAGCATTAGCATTTTCTGGTTCAAAAATATAAGCTAATACATTCTGGAAACTTTCATTTTTAGTCAAGACTTTAACTTGTATATCATCTTCTGAGCGTACAGGTGGAAGCAGCCAAAGGTCTCTTGGCAGTTCTTAGATCCTACCTTGATTCTCTGTGCTCCAACTTGAGATCTCATACAATTACCAATGTGCAATCCAACAATGACAAGGTTCTTTTTACTGTTTGGTCTGGATAGTTTGCGTGCCTTTTTTTTGTCCTTTTTGTTGGATAAAATGAACAAGCTGTCTTGTGATCCAGTGTTACTAGACAGGATTGTATAAGAATGTTTATAAAAGTGTAGAACACTAGTTGCTAACTGTCTTTTTCTGTGTTTGCAACTTTGCATAGGTTTCATTACTTTTAAGAGAGAGCTTCATTGGTTCTTTCCCAACCCGCGATAGGCCGTTTATGAAGGTATTAAATTGTGTTGTTTCCTTTTTCATTGTCTTAAATGAATTCTCTTGAGTGTTATATTTGGACAGCACTTGTAAATCTTGATGCTCTTCTCAACCTAAGCAGTCATAGAATCTCTCTTTTTGGCTGAGTTGGTTTTCTTTAGGGATATTTTTTAGCATCTTAAATATGACATGCATATATGGAATGATGTATATATACTCGAACACTGTGCATAGCTAGCCTCATGTACATCGTTTTTTTTTTTGCAAATCTAGCCCCCAACGCATGTTTTTGCAAAAATGACGCTCTCCACCGCGGAAGGCGCGGTAGGGGACATGTGCCCCGTGCGCACTTGGGGAGCGCGTAAGCCAGCCGACTCCGCGGCATGACGGGCGAGCGCAGCAGCGCACGGATGGACGCAGCAACGCATGAGGGGACGCGGGCGACGCAGTGGGCATTGTGCAGTGTACTGTGCACTCTGCAGTGCACTGGCATTCCGCTCTCCCCAAGTGCGGTAGCGTGTTCTCCTGCGCTCACATTTGCTGCCCCTGGCCATGCCTTCCGCGGTGGGGGAGGGAGCTATTTTTGCAAAAACATGTGTTGGGGGATAGACTTGCAAAAAACGATGTTCTGGGGCTAGATATGCATAGTATTCTATATACTGCTACGCAGACTAATGCACATAGTGCCTTTTTTTTCCTCTGTTCACAGCTTTTTCTGGACACACAATTGTTCTCGGTACACACAGACCTAGTTCTCTCCTTTTATCAGAAGAACTGAGTCAGTGTTAAGGACTTGGCTGTCATCGGTGGCATGATTTTGCCAAGGTGCAACACTATATACTTTTCTCTCTGAATGTTATATCTTGTGTATCACTGATCTACTAGTGTAATATCTTGATTTCTGGAATTATCACTTCTTTGCCTGCTGGCATAACTTAAATTTCCCTGCTTGCAAAACAATAATAAGTTACAAGCAGTTACAGCTTGAAACTTAGTACAAGTGGTTGGTCATAGGTACAGGACCATAACTTTATTAGGCATGTAGCTTTGGTTGTAGAATGTTCATCAACTCCAGAAACATGCTCTATGTTGTCAATCAGCTAACAGAAAAGCCCCTGTGGTAACATTGCCTATCAGCTTCAGTGTTTTTAAAAATCTGTAGTCAACTATCTTTTACCAGCTTTAAAGGTAAAAGTCTACTGCATGGATGATTTATTCAAATTCTGACGCAATCGTTTGCATTTCAGCCTTTAGACGTTGAGCTCAACTGTACATACCAACCTGGAAAAGATTAGATGCCTTTAATTACTTTGGCAGCTCGAAGTTGGGTTTAAGAAGCTGCAAGCAACAACCCATATACTGCTGGACAAAATGGTAGATTACTGAGACCCAGGTATGGATATTAAACCAGAATGCCCTTCTAGCTGTTGTAAATTAGTTTGGCGTGGCTGTGCCCTGCCATCTAAGATTTTGTAGTTACATCTAAGATTTTGTAGTTAGTAGTAGTTGCCCATAAGAGAAACCTTTCTGGTTTATTCTTCCTACAATGGCTGTACTTAAAGCGGATCCATATGTGCTGCAAATTTTTTTGCAACGTGACATCTTACCATCAGTTTGCAGCTAGTCAGTATACGAGAAGAACCAAGAAAATATACTGTAACTTGAAGAAATATGAGAGTTAAAGTGATAAAATGCCAAAGTACTACATGTGTCTCAATTTGTTGTGTTGTGACATTTTGTGTGGATAGAATTTGGAGTGTCATATATGGAGTATTTTCATCAAAGTATTACTGTTATGTTCAGATGCATGTAGTATGATTGCATCGCTAGTATCGGTCTCAACTTATATTAGATACTGTCTTGTAGGGCCCTTGTCCATTTTGTTGTCTGATGTGAACATAAAAAATGTGCTTAGGGCAGGAGACGGTCCAAGCCTGCCAGGGAACTTGAATATGATTAAATTCCGAGCCTACATTCCAATGGCATCTCTCTTGTTGGCGAAGTTAATTTGCTGACATTTCTGGTTGCGGTTGTAGGTTTTGCATATTGGACTATTCCTGCGTCCGTTATGGATTTGAGTTATAGCTGTAGGCCAGGCAGGATTTTACTGCCCGTTTGTTGCTGGGGGTGAAGAGCATCATTGACCATTATACAGAGCCGTTTTACTGCCCGTTCCAGAGGGCATAGAAAGAAGAGTCTCGAGTATCTCTGACTACGATAGCCAGGAGGTTGAGGTGCCTGACCAACCTAAATTGTATGCTTTCTTTGCCTTTGCTTCGCAACACGAGCTTGATTTGAACCCTAAAGCCAAGTGGATGATAGGTACACTCTGTGCCACTGTTCCACACGCAGTGCCCATTTTGGACTAATTTTGATGCAAAGTTCAACTAGACTGGTTCTCTAGCCAGGCCCTCTTCGAAAAAAGTGGCTTATATACACTCTAAAGCCTGATTTTGGTGTACCCCGAGATGAGAAGGCAATGGGGAATCTGGACGAAGAATGCTACAAGGCGCGCGCGTGTGTGCAGGGGAAAGGACTTTGCCCGTGGGACGGTAGCAGAGGGGCAGAGGGAGGCGCAGTGAATGTGTCTGCCACAGGTACCACGGAGCGCTTTCAACCAGTGGTCGTCATACTACCCCTGCCTGCCTGCATGTTCCAGTCTTTCTGACCGCCTCTTGCCGCTGCATGTGCTGCTGGCCAGGGGCGCTACGAAGCGATGGACACGTCACCTGTGTACCATTACCCCAGAGAGAGAGAGAGAGATGCAATGGCATGCCACCGTCTGAGAAGTGCTGCTCTTGGAAAGACGCTGCTGCGTGCTGCCTCCTGATGCTACCGCTGTGCTGCTCCTCGCTTCTTTCTCAGCGGCCAAATGTGCCAGGAGAGGCCGCCGAGATCACTGGATCTTCTGTGTTAGGATTGTGGGCATGTATGACCCGGTCATACCCAGCGCAAATCAGCTGCTCGTGCCAAGACCAAGGGAAGGCGGTCGAACTAGTACTCTTAACTACTCTCTACGAGTCTACGTTTGGGATGACAGAGAAAACTGATCATTTCATGTCCACTCACCAGATACAAGTTCGCGAATCATAACGCCAGGGATGACGCCGCACCGTGATCCTTGACCGTAGATAGTCCCTATAAGCTACTGGTCTTCCCTAGATTGATTGATGGCCGTCAAGACTAGGGCGCGAAAGATATAGAGAGAGCATGTCAGCATGATCCCTGCTCCTGGGTCGCCGGCAAGACCCCGTTTGCGGCAACGAGAGAGCCTTGACCGCCTTCCCTCCAGACCGGCCTGCACGGAGCAATTATTGCGCGGAACGGTTCCACTGTGAACCCGCTATTTCCACCCTGCACGCCGCTCTGGCTCAGCTCGGTTCCCCTTGCCTCGCTCGCTCGCCTAATTGCCGAATCGACGTGCATCGCAGTGTACGTGGCTCGCCTGCTATGGAGCTGCAAAAACGGCCGCTTCAATCGCAATGTGGGGGTGTCTAAGATTCTTGAAATCATCTTTTTTTTTTTATAGTTCCCTAACAACCATTTTTACAAATTTAGTACCTTTTCGAAAGCAATTGTAAAAATAGCTCTATCCTTCACCGAGAAAGTGCCGATATACGATACGTGTCGTTTACCACACTCTTGTAGCTCGAAAGGAGCTACCGATCTAGGAGAACTATTTTTGCTGCACACAAAAAGATAGATCTATTTTTATAATTGTGTTAGAAGAGGGCCAGATTAAAAAAATGTTATGGGGCTAGAAAAGTGATGGCTCTTGATCCTTCTTTTATCTTCTCTGAATGTCTTCTTTCTGTGTGCAGCATGCCTCCTTCCCTACCTGGCCAATCTAACAAGAATTGCGTAGTAAAAATTGCACATCCAGTTAGCGTTACAAATTCCTTTCGTTCCAACGGGCCCTAAAAGTGTGCTTTCTCTGAATGTGCTATCCCTATCAATATGTTGTTCTAGAGTAGCACGATGATCAAACAGTAAAATTTCACATCTTCTCTAGTGCGTGCGCATATGCATCATTCATGTGCGTACCAAGGTTCAGAATCTCGCTGAAATTTCGCGAGATCTCGGTTTTCGGACGTGGACGCGATTCGAAATGCCGGCCGAATTGAAAAAAAATTCAAAAAATTCAAATTGCTACAGTAATCTCAGGAAATCTCGACGAGATCTCGCCATTTTTTACCGTAATTTGATGTTTGACAACCGGATTTGACCGAAAATTGATCGATAACCCTTGAGAAAGTCATCTTCTATGAAAATTTGTTGAAAAACCGAATTTTTGAGATATTTTTATAAAACTTCAGAAACATTGTCAAATTTTTATAAAATTATATGTGACTTATCTTGATCTGAAAAATTTATGGTACCATCCTAAGAAGTGTAGTATCATACAGATTTTTTTTTTAAAATAATTTAACTTCATTTGTTATATTTAAAAAATCAAAAACAGAATGAACATAATTGGGACAGTAACATTGTTAGAATTTTATAAATTTTCTCGTATGTGATCATGATCCAAAATTTTTATGAGAGTTTAATAATTGACTCAGTACCATTATATAATTTTTTTAAAAAAATTCAACCTTTTTTGTTTGCTCAATCAAATGTATGTATATATTGAACTTCATTTTTATATTTCAACAATAAAAAACAGAAAGAACATAAATGGTACACTCTACTTGTAAGAATTTTACAAATTCACTGGAGTGTGATCATGATTCAAAATTTTTATGAGATCTTAAGAATTTCCTTATAACCCTTATGAAAATTTTTCAAAAATTTTAAATATTTTTTGGCTTCTAAAGCAAATCTATATATTGATTATTAGACTTTTACGAGGACGTAGCACTCTTAGAATTTTTGGAACTTTTTGATGCTTGATCATCAGATGAAAATTTTATAGAAACATTTATGATAAATCAGGACCATCCATAAAAAAATTCAAACATGGTTTGTACCATTTTTCATTTGGTTGAAGTTTGCCGGTAAAGTTTTTATCAGCACAACAGCACTGTCTGAATTTTTAGAAATTCATGAAGCTTGATAATAATCTGAAATTTTTATGGGAATATTAGTGATTCATCACAACCATGGACAAAAAAATTAAAAAATTTCTAACATGGTTTGTTTCAGTTTTCATTCGGTTCAAACTTGCCGGTCGGCGTTTTATCAGGACAGTAGCAATATTTGAATTTTTAAAAATTCCTCAGATATGATAATCATCTGAAATTTTTATGAGAACATCACTTATATGTCAGGAACCTACAAAAACAATTTCAAAAATTTTCGATGTCGTTTGATCCATTTTTCGTTCGGTGCAATTTTGCCGAAATCTCGGCAAAACCGGACGAAATTTCGGTTTTCTCAGTAGAAAAAATCCGGATTTGAATTTTCGTTTTTGTATTTCGTCCGAGATTTGTCCAAAATTTTTAAATCTCGCCGAGATTTTGTTCTCTGGTGATGGACGAGATTTAGAGCAAAACGAGATTTTGAACCCTGATGCGTACAATAACGCTTGCAGAACCCAGACCTAAAATAGGAAGATGTTATTGCAAATTCCTATAGCCAGCCCAGGTGAACGGGTGAAACCTACTCCTGACTCCTGAGTACCGAGCGTAGCTGAGTTGGCTAGGCCATCTTACCGAACATTAAAATGGGTACACATGTACACACGTCCAATGGAAAATGTGTTCCTGTGTTCCGGAGGACTTGAGCCTTCAAATTAATTCCTCAGAGTATATGTGTGGTGTGTGAGTATAATATGCGTGGATCATTCTTGTGCCTAAAAAAAAGTGAAACCTCCTCCTTCCATTGGTACTACTGTAACTTGCCCAAGTAGCAGAGCCCTAGTACTGAACTGTCTCCGCTGCAAGCAAATCATATGGTGGGGCAAATCGACGACATAGCAGCAGTATTTTGTTTGCTGCGCCGGCCGGACGCGCCACCTACCAGGGCATCTCCCATTTAACACCGTCGCACCGCGCTGCACTGCGACGCGGCAGAAAAAGTAGACGGATGGGAATGGGAGCAGCACACTGACAGGCCGGGAAGCATGCATGCAGCGAGTGACCAGTCCGTGCATGCTGCCGCACAGATAGATAGATAGAGTGCGTGTGCAGGGAGGGGGCAGCACTGCACTGCACATATGCCATGCATCTGTGAATCAGATGGGAAGCCTTACATAAGCTGTGCAAGACTGTGCCCTGGCTATCTATTCTGACCCCTTCTTTGACTCATCATGTAGGGGAGAGGAGGAGAGCTGGGGAGGGGCCTTCAGCCTTCACTCTCCTGACACACACTCCCTGCTCCTGCCTGCATTCGGGGACAAAACATGTGCTGGGTGGGTGAGCGAGTGAGTGGTGTGTGTTCTGGCTTTCTGGCTCTGAGGGCAGTGGCGTTGGTAGTGTGGTGGTTCTTCATTTGTTGAGCTCATGAGAGTGGAGGGAAATACTGTAAAAAGAGATTGGAAAGTGTAAAGCTGGAGGCAGGCACTTAATGTGGATTTGATGGTAGTTTGTGATTTTCTGACAGGGAAGATGGTTTTTTCATAAGAGCAAATGGTAGTGGCTGCTTTTGGCACCATGATGCATCAAGGCATGCTCGAATCATGCGCTGGCAAAATTAGTATATGTTATTCTCGTTGATATTTTTCCTACCAAAAAGAATATTTGTTGTATTTCAAAGAAAAGTGAAAGGAGTTGCGCATTAGTTGTTGGAACCCTAAAAAGGCTAAAACAGAACACTAGCCACCCCAATGGTCTCGCCATTTTTTCAGACATACTGTAGAATTTTTGTGTCCATTCTGTATTTAGTTGGATTTGTTGTTTTACTAGTTCCCTGGAGTATAAAAAAACAAAAGAAACTCCATTTCCATTCTATAAGTAAGCTTCAAAGTGGATTTTGTAGGGCATGACACATCGTCAAAGTCGCACAGGAGACTCAGAGAAACCTTGTAATTACAGTGGATCCTTGGGGTGATCCGAAAGAGTGTTTTGCAAGTCTCAATCCATGCATGCACTGCCAGTCCGCCCTGCCCTGTCACAGCCAAAAGAGAGGCATCATCAGTCATCGTTTCCCATCCCTGCAGTGGGAGCCCCCATCTCTCTGTTCCCCTCTCTGCTGCAGAAAAGAGACAAGAAGAGTGAAGTGCATTGGAGAACTCAAAGGAAGAAGAAGAGAAAAAGAAACTCAGTTCCAAGCTTCTGATTAAGTTCCAACCCATCACAGAAGCAAGAACAGCATGCCTTGAGTACTTCTTTTCTGTTCCTTTCTCTCATGGGTCAAGGCACACCATCATATAAGGAGAGTCACTAGTGTACTGTGTACCCCCTCTGTGTGTGCTGTCTGACAGTACCCACTGATCACTAGGTCAGTCAGTGGGTTGGCTTATCTGAGAGCCCCAAACCCAAAGGGATGGCCCACATGGTTGGCAGGCTGGCCAATGGGCCCAGGTGTAGGTGTCAGTGGGCATGCCTCCCTTTCTCCCTACTTTGACCAATCAAGTACAATTGGGGGCGCAACTGTGTTTGATGCCTAATTATTGGATGTACCTCTGGAGGAGCTAGAGGAAAAGCTTAGTATCTGCCTCCTTTTTGGGGTCCTAATATTGATGTTTATGTGCTTTTCGTTTGCAAAACCAGCACCTTTCGTGCATCATTGCCCTTTGTGCATTGTGCTTAAGTAAGATGGCTCTCTATGCTTCGTGCAAATAAAGCTCAGTATTTAGTAGTGTGCTTTTGCTGAAAGTTTGCCGATCTTTTTCGTGGCAATGGAGTGTAGAATTAGAAAAATTCTGTGTTTCTCCAGAGAAACCCCACACCTTATATTTATATAATTAATTATAGCCGGATACTACTCTAACTTCATTAAGACGAGTCAAAAATGTCAATCATACCCATCTTTTTATATATTATAGCACCTTTGCTAGAACCTAGCTCTTGAGCGAAACAGTTAGCCAACTGTTTACCAGACTTAAGTACACCAACTTCAACATTCTGTCATCTGACTTCTCTTTAATAAAGAAAATATCGATTTCAACATGCTTTGTATAGTTATGTTGTACTAGATTGTTAGCGATGTTGATCATAGATTTATTGTCAGAATGTAGTACCAAAGGGCCACTCCTCAATACTTAAAGTTCGGACAATACACTCTTCACCTAAATCATCTCACTTAAACTCAACGTCATTGCTCTATACCTCTACAGTAGATTGAATCGCAACTTCCTGCTTCTTACTCCATGACACAAGGTTACAGCCCACAGAGACACAATATTCAGATGTAGACCTCCTAACATTTATATTACTTGCTCAATCAACATCGCAATATCCTTCCACATTCAACTATCGAGTCTATCTGAACCAAAGCCTTTCCTAGGGTGACTCTTCAAATACCGTAGGATTCGATAGACAGTTTCCATCTGCCCCATTATGGGATCATGCATATATCAACTTACCGCACATTGCATATGAAACATCAGCCCTTATGTGACACAAATAGGTAAGACGCCTAACTAGTTTTTTTATAAGCCTTATTGTTAACTGGATCACTAGAGTCGACATGGAGTTTATAATTGCTATCAATATACGAATCAATAGGGTGACACTCAAGTATACTTGTTTCTGCGAACAGATAAAGGATGCATTTCCTTTAAGAGAGAATGATCTCTTTTGAAGAGCAAGTGATCTCAATTGGAAGGAAGTATCGAAGATGTCCAAGATCCACTTGATTTCTTCGCTATCATTTCCCATGATCACAATATCAACATAGACTGTTAGTATAGTGATATGTTACACTCTACGCCTGTAGAACACCGTATAATCCCCATTGCTCTAGGAATAATCTATACCACAAACTACCCATCTGAATATATCAAACCATGCTCGTGGGGACTGCTTTGAGCCATATAAAGATTTTTTAAGCTTACACATATTTCTGTAAGTCTGCTTATTCACAAAGCCAGGAGGTATTTCCATATATACCTCCTCCTGTAAATCTCCATATAAAAATGCATGCTTCTCGTCTAGTTGATGCAGAGGCCTACCAAAATTAACAGCACAAGCAATCAACATCCTTATTGTGCTCATCTTCGTTACCGATGCAAAGTCTCATCATAGTCTATTCTATATGTCTGACTACAACATTTTGCAACCAACCATGCTTTGTAACTGTCTATCATGCCTTTAGGTGTTTGTTTCACCGTAAAGGCCCACTTGCATCCCGCTGCCCTCTTTCCTGCTAAAAGTAGAGCAAGATCTCATGTCTTGTTCTTCTGAACTACACCAGGCGCCTCTTTCACGTCATCCCTCCATCTACGATCCTGCTTAGCAACCAGCCAATCCTTTGGAACAGGCACCATCTTGAGAGATACAATGAATAATGCTTTGTATGCATGTGAGAGATGGGAACATCAGATGTAATCTGTAATATCATGCTCAAAGTCATACCGGGGTGGAGTTTTTTTCGATATTAGCTCTAATTGCCCTACATTGTGTAAGAGGTAACTCTAAATGAAAGAGATGAGAAAGAACATTACCACTTGCTCCAAAGGGGAACAAAAAACTTGATAGAGAGAGACTTGATGACAGGTTTAGGACTGAGTCAACTAGAACAACTGGTTGTTCAAGCTATGGTTGTCCCTGTTGTTGTTGCTCCTCTAGTAGTTCATGCTCATTCGACAACGTAGGTGTAGACGGTCGCTATTTCTCCCACTGTTTCCCAAAGTGTCTTCTCTGATACATCTTTAGTTCTTCTCGGGTTGTCACATCTCTCACACACTTTGTTACGCTTGGGCTCGGAGAGGGATACTGAATTGTCCCTACAACAACTTCCCCTCGACTGCCACTCTCCTTGTTCTCCCCCTCTCAACTGTCACCCCCACTAACAATAGATAACTCCTATAAGAATTGACCAGGATCACCGCTACTCATCTACGATGGCTTGAACTCCCATAAAGTTATATCCATACTAGTAATTAGGTTATAGCATCTATATCCCTTCTGACTTGTTGAATATCCTACAAAACACACTTTATAGCCTGAGAATCCAGCTTGCCAACTGTTGCCCGATGATTCCATACAAAGCACACAACCAAACACCTTAGAAGGAACCTTGAACCCACGTTGACGCAAAATAAGTTCAGCTCCAAGTATCTGAGATGGCATGCGATTAATAATATATGCAGTTGTCATCACCGCCTCACTCCAGAGTCTCTTCGACACATCCGTGCGAAACATAAGTGAATGTGCTATATCCAACAAGTGATTTGATGAAATATCCCATTCCCCAGGAGATATGTTGGAAATTTCTTGTTAACATACTGACTTCTATTGTCCGTTCAAATTCGAACTTTTGCATCAAATTGAGTAACTACAAGCCTATGAAAATCCTTAAAAACATCAAATGGCTTCATTATTGTGTTTCATCGTATAGATCCAAGTCATACTAGTAGTAGTATAGTAATCAATGAATTTGATAAACCACTTAAAATTACTCATAGAGGTAACTGAGCATGAACCACAAACATCATAATGTACTAATATGACAGGTTCATAACTCTGAAGATTAGTACCACTATAAGTAGACCGGTTATGTTTTCCAAACTCACAATCATCGCACACAAGTTTTACTCTTGTCTACTTTATTAAACAAATAATGGTATATCCAACTAAAACTCTGAAACAAAGGATGTCTCGAACAATGATGATGTAACAAAACTTGTTCCTCGACTCTTGCTACAGGCACAACCAACGTTATATCAACCTGTGTAATATACCAAAACCCGTTACACTTGATTCTAGTCCTAATTCTCTTCTCAGCTCTCTTCTCCTAGAACAGACAACGGTCATCATCATACAAGGCAATGCATTTAAATTGGTCGATGATAAAACCAACTAACATAAGGTTAATTAGAAAGGATAGGACATGCAAGATCGAGGATAAAGCAATGGATAGTATGTACTGAAGGATCGAGTTGGCCTAGAGGGGGGTGAATAGGCAATTTCAATAAGTTCTAACTATTTTAAGCAACTAACTGAATTAACAGAGAACAACTTACTGTAAGAATAATACAGAAATTAAACAACTAATAGACACATCGAAAGCAATAAACAAAATGGCACAGGAGAGACAGAGATTTATCCCGTGGTTCAGAGCCGCACTCCTAATCCACGTTGAAACACTTCTTTCGAAGTTGTGCTTCTCCAAAGCTAGTCGCAGTAGCTCTGGCGATCACTCAGGTAACTCTTTCACTACTCCAGTGAGGTGAGTTCCAAACCTCTCACAAATCTGATTGCCTTCCACAAGCTCCTTTGGACAGTCACACTGTTCACTTCCTCCAAGTGTCTCACGATTGCCAAGATCCAAGAGTAATAAACTTTGCACAAGTTCGTCTGCGGGTTCACTTTGCAATTCACACAATTAGACACTGACTTGGAGCTAACACACTTAGAGATGTATGAGAAGTTTTTGTATGAAGATGAAGCACAGACTCCTTTTGAGAATGAGAGCTATTTTTCAATACCAAAGTGTAAGTAGTTCATCTATCATTGGTAGATGGCTTAGGTAATGCTTATATAGCCATTTGGAGTGAAAATAGCTGTTACACACTTTCTGATGGCCGTTGGACGTGTCAGATATCAGAAACAACAGAAATATACACGTACAACGGACTTAGTATCAGTGCTTAGCGATACTGGATATGTGTATGTCAGACCAAATTTGAGAGATTGCGACGGACCAAATATTTTGGTCCGTAGAACATGGGTTGATTATGAAAGATGGTCGGGCATACCACTGAGAGATATACATGAGTATCAGTCCAAAAACTTTGGTTCGTTACACATGGATTTCAAAAGATTTTAGCTTAGGTAATGAGACCTATGTATGTCGGACCAAAATATTTGGTCCTTTATACATGGATAAAACAAGAGTTTTGCCAGGAATGGAGACACATGTACTTCGGACCAAAATATTTGGTCCGTCATACATAAACTTCACAGAAGATAGGTTTGGCATGGAAACACATGTACTTCGGACCAAATTTTTGGTCCGTCATACATGGTCTTTTCAGAAGATAGGTTTGGCATGGAAACACATGTACTTCAGACCAAATTTTTGGTCCGTCATACATGGCCTTTTCAGAAGATTGGTGCCAAGGACCTTTTTCAACAAAGATAAATTTTATCTAAGCTTCTTATTTTAGCCAAGGACAAAAAAAAATTAAACACAAATGTTTGGTCCGTTTTCTGAGTAAAGGTTCTTTTGAAGATAGAAAATATTCATTTTAGGTTTCGATTGAGATTACATCAAAGATTTAGTCCAGCCAAAATCTTATACACTGAAAGGGGTGCCGGACCAAATTTTTGGTCTGCTGAAAAAGAGAAACCTAAGATATTTGTCCGTCATTCATAGGTAAACCTTTGGCTATCAAGAAGATTTTCAAAGAAGGTTTTGATCAAGGATATGAGAATATGAAAGCGAATTCTTTAATCTGATGATCAGAATTAAAAGGAAGTTTTGACGAAGAATAGTGTTCAAGGAATGCAACGGACTTAAGAAGATTGATAGGGAAAATTTGGTCCGTTGTACTAAGAGGTATGCTTTTCATAAAGGTAAAGACTAAGTGTCTTTTGCTTCGAGTGATCTAGTTTTGCCTTTGCCTAAACAAACTATTTCTTTGTGTAAAGTCCCTCTTCTAGACAACCACAAAAGAAAAACAAACCTAGGCTATTTGACTTGAAATATCTCCCAAGTCATAAACTAAAAAACTGAAAGCCTTAATCTTATTATCCCAACTTGTTACATCATAGATTCTAACTTACTTTATTCAAAGCTTTGAGTATTACTAACTTAGTCATCAATACCAAAACCATAATAATACAGAAATAAAATTGAGGGGTGCCTAGATGCTATCATGTATACCTTGAACAAATTGAGAGATCCCATCAGTTATCTGAATAGTTTTAAAATGTGTATACATAATGTAAGATGCAAATGCATTAAGCGAACATGTGACATACTTAGATGTCCCTGAATCTGTGATCTGATCAATACGAGGGTGCTTATATGTGAATACATGCGCTTGTGCTTAAGTACCTTCTCCCACATGTGTGAAATTGGCAAATTTACCAAAGGTGGTGGTAGTTACTATCGTGGAATCTTGAGAATACTCCGATGCTTTGCCTCCCACTGCACAGCTTACTCGCCTGTTAGAGTAATAGATATGCTTTCTTCAGCCATAGCCACATTGGCCCTGGTGCCACCCCTACCCCTTCCTCGACCTCTGTGACCTCCATCTCGACCTGCATAACTTTGATCTCCACCTTGACCTCCATGGCCACCACGACTGCCACAATCTTTACCTTGGCCTTCACCATACCGTGGGAGAGGACGGGCACAACTAAGGTGTCCTCTTACCCTATTGTTGTAGCACTCTATCATCTAGTATGACAGGTAGATCTGACTAAGTATTGCTCCTCATTACTCATAGTCAAACTTCCTCTTGCACCATAACAGAAATAGCCTCCACCATAGTAGGTAAGTTCGCCAAGTAAAACATGATAGCCCTTGAGTTCTCATATTTTGGGTTCAGCCCCATCAGGAAGTGTGTGACCCATTTGCGCTACAACCACAATCTTCCAACCTCAACATCACTGGCACGTGTCAATTTGTAGTGGATCATAATGGTCCAAGTTTGCCCATAGCTGTTATAACTCACTAGCATACTCCTGGACTGTCTTCTCGTGTTATTTTAGGACCTCCACCTTAGCCTAAACTTTCATCATCATCATCATCATCACAGTTTGGCCTAGAGTACATTTGCTCAATGTCTTCCATATCTCCACTGCACTCTGCATCATCTCCACCATCCAAGCGATGGATGGAGACATCAAAGTCAACAACTAAGCCACCACCATAGATTTGGTTGTGTTCCACATCCTTCAATCCATGCTCACCTTGTCTACATTCTCAACACATGTCTCTTGCAGGTAGTGCTCCATCTCAACACATGTCTCTTGCAGGTAGTGCCACACCCACTTCATCCTAAGAATTATCTGAGCTCTTTTCTGTACTAACTCAGATAATTCTTGCTCTTTCTAACTTCACATCATTCTGCATTAGCCAAAGCTTCAACTCAGATGACCCAGCAACAGCCCTTGGACCAATCATACTTGTCGCAATTAGGTCATGTAATATGCTTTTCATGTCAGCCTTTGTGACTAGTGAGGAATTTGACTCAATAATTGCCCTCCTCTTGTCTTCAGTCGCTTTTATCGCGTCTTCCTTCTTCTAGTTGCTCACAGCCTCAATCTCCTTAAGAGTTATCCCTTTCGAACAACTGGAGCAATGCCAATCACAAAATCTATGCCGCACATATCTCTATGATCATAACAATCCTTCAAGCATCAATGTCAACGCAAATCATAGACGTTGCACCTCTGGTACATGCATATGTGCACATAGCCAAACAGCGAACCTATTTTTCTTTTTCCTCTTTTTTTTGTATTTTTTTCAATAGGCAGTCGACTGGCTCTTCCTCCTTTTCTTCTGTCTTTCTTTCTTATTGGCCATCGACTTCTCTTCTCTTTTCTCTCTCTCCTTCAACCTCCCGGCGACTACTTCCAAAGCGATGGCACACCACTCACGCAACACCCTCGACTGGATCCCGAGCAGCAACGACGGCCTGATGCCCTCGAGAGCGACAGATAAGAGGTTGGACGGCCGTAGCGGATAAACAAGACCTGGATAGGGGATGACGGTGGCTCATAGGTACGATTTATGGTTTTCTTCTTACACTATGTAAACTTAGAAAAATTGTGTATTGTCCTACAAGATTCCCGCATATTTTATCTATAGAATTATTTACAACGAGACTATTTTAACTCGACTCTGATCTAACTCGACTCCGAGAAGACACACCAACATGGAGCGGCCCATATCAGCTGAAGGGAAATACCAGTCCAGTATGCTTGAAAAAGGATGAAATCTAGCCTAGCCGGCTTGGCCGACATGGCCATTGCCGCCGTGTCAGAATGCAGAAGAACGGAATACCGTTGTTTGTTTGTTCCACTTTTTGTCCGAGAGAAAGAACCCCATTCACATTGTAGGAGACTGGAGTAGTTGAAAGAATAAGAAATCATGATTGTCATCAACTATGAGCTATCACATCGATGTCGGGAAAAAAAACTTAGCTTCTTGCGTCTTTCACCTGGCGGAACAGTTTAAGTATGCACAAATCACAGAGAGGCCTGAAAAGCTTACAGTCTTACACTATCCTCCTGCCCAGCGCACTTTGTTGCTTTACCCCTTTACTTTTTTTATCAGATACTAATATACTAGTAGATGCAAAACACACGAGAATTGTTTCAAAACAGGAGAATATATTGGTGGTATGACATGATCCAACAGATGACAGTGGAGGCTCCTCATTCTCTGAAGTCGCCAACGGAAACATATCTGCTGGTAAATGCATGCTGCAAATGAGGCCAAAACCAGCTTCTCGCTGGATAACTTGCCAATCCAAAAAGAAAAAAAAAGGGAAAATAAAACATGTTGCGCTACAGATAGGGTGGATGGATACATCGAGAGCGCGCATGGAGCAAAATGGCAGCCGGCATGCATGAGCAGTGAGCCAGTGACGAAAAGCCTGTGCGTGTGAGCGTACAGTGCAAGTTGCGCTCCGACTCTTCTCATCTTTTGACATCTTTACGTCTCTTCTCACACTCACTGTCTCTCTCTCTCTAACACTTGGCTGGTCTGTGCTCCTCTGTAGGCTGCTGCGTTTCTTGCTCAGTGAGACGCACGCATACGCACGTAATCTTCTCACTGTCTTCTTTTACCATTTGCTTTTGCAAAGTCAGGCAGGCAGCTTTGCCTTTGAATTGAACGAACACACATGTGTGCACAGTACCACAGGCCACGCAGAAAGAGAGAGAGAGAGAGGCAGTGTATTGCGTTGCAGTGCAGGCCTTTGTTTATGAGTTTCCGTAAAGCGGGCGGTCAGAGACAGCAGCAACAAAAGGCAGAAGAGCACAGCAGCCATGCTGCAGACTTCAGAGATGGGTGCTGTCCCCCACCCCCCTCCAACCAAGACTAAAGACGCCTAGAGAGAGAAACTCTTGCTGTTGCCTTGCCTCCCTCTCAAGATGATTCATTTTTTTCAGTATTATTACCACAACCTGTTCCATTCAGTTAAACTATGCTTCACTTTTGCGTCAGTACTTGACGCAAGACGGAGTACTTGTATTGGTTAGCGAGGATTCAAATTTCTGTTTTTTTTGATAAAATCTAGCTGATGACCGAATTTCACGTAAATCTCGGACAAAACTCAAAAACAAAAATTCAAATCCGGTTTTATTTCTACATGGAAAAACAAAATTTCGGTCAAAATTCCTGAGATTTCGATAAATTTGCACCGAGCGAAAATGGCTCAAATGGTGTTGAAAAAATTTGAATTTTTTTGTGTAGGTTTCTGACATACAGGTGATGTTCTCATAAAAATTTCAGATGATTATAAAATTTGAAGAATTTTTTAAAATTCAAATATTGCAGTCCGTCAAGTTTGAACCGAATAAAAATAGAACAAACCACATTAGAAAATTTTGAAAATTTTTTGTGCATGGTTACGATACATCACTAATGTTTTCACAAAATTTTCAGATAATAATCAAGTTTCTTGAATTTTTAAAAATTCAGAAAATACTACTATCCTAACAAAAGCCTCACCAGCAAACTTCAACCAAATGAAAAATGGTACAAACCACATTGTAAAATTTTGAAATTTTTTTTGGATGGTCCTGATGTATCATTAATATTTTCATAAAATTTTCAAATAATGATCAAGCTTCAAAAAATTTCAAAAATTCTAAGAGTGCTACATCCTAATAAAAGTCTCATGATCAATACATAGATTTGCTTTAGAAATAAAAAAAAGGTTTAAAATTTTTGAAAATTTTATAAAAGGGTTCTAAGGAAATGCTTAATATCTCATAAAACTTTTAAATAATTGTCACACTCGGGTGAATTTATAAAATTCTTACTAGGGCGTTGTACCATTTATGTTCTTTCTGTTTTTTATTTTTGAAAGATAACAAATGAAGTTCAATTATTTTGAAAAATTTTATGTATGGTCCCACACTACTAAATATAATACTATAAATTTTTTAGATCATTAGCAATCTTGTAAAATTTTATAAAAATCTGACAGTTTTTCTCTTGAAATTTTAAAATATCTCACAATTTCAGTTTTTCAATAAATTTTCATGGAAAATTACTTTCTTAAGGGTTATCGGACCAAATCCGGTCATAAAAAGTCAAAAACCCTAGATTTCGGCGAGATTTGACGAAACCTCACCGGAATTTCTGATATTGCTATAGCATTTTTTTTTATCTGGATGGGATTTTAGACCCCGTCCCAGCGCCGAGATTTTGGCGTTTTTTGAACCTTGTTGATTAGTACCTGACGCGTCCAATGGGGGCGGTATGAGCAAACAGTAACATATTGTTCATTTCCTTGACATTTCCCATGATACAGCTACAAGCAGGTTCACTGTATTGTCGATAATTACTCGAATATCGTGATTATCGAGTCTATCGAGACGGTTTGGTATTTGAAACCGTTCGGTAAATCAGTGAAATTCAAATCTAAATTCGAAAAATTTGAAAAAAATATGAAAAGGTGTTAAAGGTCCTGAGACAGTTCTAATGACGTTGTAAAATTTTCAGATCGTTATCAAACGTGTATTTTTAAAAAATTCTGATAGTCTTAGTGTCACAATACATGCTCTTAGGTTTTTGATTTTAGAGAGGCAACAAATTAAATCTAATATTTCTCAAAAAAAATTTGTGAGGTACTGTGGCAATGCTGATGTTTATGTAAAATGTTCATATGATGATCAAATATATGTTTTTTTTAATTCTAAGAGTGCTACTATCTTTGTGTGTACTTTTCTATTTTTGATTTTCTAGGTACTAAATAAAGTATAATATTTTTCTAAATTTTAATACACGATCTATGGGTACTATTTATGATTCCACTAAAATTTCAGAGCATGATCAAGCTTTTAATTTTTTTACAAAAATCTGAAAGTGTCTCTATTCCTTTTTATTAATTACTATTTTTGATTTTCTAAAAGCACAAAATGAAGTAAAAAATATTAAATTTCCCAAAGGTGTTTTATAGATTCATTGGGATTTTTTTGGAAAATTTTCTAATTTTTTTCAATTTTCCTTCGATTCACCGAAAATTGAATAATTTTGCTCGAAATCGAAGAGATCTGGTCGAAAATTGGTGAAAATCGATCGGTTTTTTATTTTTTTTCTCCGTTGTTTGACCGCTCAAAAATTTTGAATTCATACTTCTTAGTTTCTACCGATTATCAACTGGTGTTTGCCGATTTTGCAAAATAAAAAATCGTTCAAAAATCAAAATTTTGATTTTGTGAACCCTGGCTGCTAGATAGAGCTGAATGCTTGGACGGCTAATGGCATACTCCCTCCAGTCACAAACATTTCTTTTATATCGATACTTGTTTTCTTTTGATCACAATTTTTTATTATAGTATATTTATAAAACTCAATAAAATTATAATATTATAAAGATACTTTTTAAGACAAATGTACATATATAATATTTATGTATCTAGTTTAAATATTTAAAAAGATATAACCAATCAAAATTTCAAAAAAATTGCCTACACATCAATTCCAAGGCGACAAAAATTTGTCACCGGGAGTATTAGCTAAACCACTGAGGATGCTGTATGCTCTCTCTCTTTCCAAGTAGAGTACAGTAAAAAGGGAGGCCGTTTTTTATACGATGGGTACCATATAACTGGTGAGCAACAGTATAGTACAGATTTCTGGTGCACCAAGAAGAATTATTTTTGAGCTAAGTGAGCGTCGAGCGAGGACTAAGGAGAGAGAAAGGTGAGTGGGTGGTAGCAGGCTATCTGCGTGGGGTGTCAGAGTCTGCCTGTCTCCCTCTCCTCCTCTCTCTCTCTCTCCACTGCCATCTGAAACCTGCACCGTTGCAGTCAATAATAATATTAACAACTATGATAATAGTATTCAAGTAGGGTTTTGCCTGCACTGTACCTGGTGGCACCATGGCAGCATCCACCCGCAGGGCACGTCTGACACCACCCAGCATTGCCACTAGACACTCGAATGGCCCTCCTCTGCTACCAACTACCATTCACACAGGAAGCAACTAGTTGGTATTGCACTGTCACCACTCACCACCGCGCTTGAAAATAGGCTGAAGAAAAAAATGATTCTTGTAAGGTGGGTTTCTGTATTCTTCGAAGGGAAATTTCCGTACTCTAAAGCAGTACAGGGATTAGGGAACCCTTGTTTGCTTTGACGGTGTAAAGAAAAGGGCTACAGGCAAATACTTCGTGTCGTGCAAACTCAAAAGTCACACTCTACTATATTGTTTAATGAGTTTGAATGATATAAACATAAAGTTTTTTTACTTATCGATAATATCAGGGTTCATATATATATATATATATATATATATAGTGTGTGTATATAATAGTATGTATATACATATGTATACAAATATATGAATGTATATATGTGTACGTATATAGTCCGTGATGTGCAGAGAGAAGACTACCGACGATAAATTAACCAAGTGGCAGCAAACATGTGATCAACATATTGCGTCATGATAGCAACTCCAAGTCCTTTCCAGTGACTTCAAAGATTGGGAAAGGCGGCAGCAATGCGCGTGAGCCGTGGGGACCTCGGCCCAGTGCTTACATCTATTATAGCCATCAGCGAGCGGATACGCCGCACCGACCCGAGTGGCGATTGCCGCTGTTCGCCTCGTTAGCACTTAGCAGCACAGGGCAGGGCGCCCCCCGCGGCCAAGAAAACGCAAGGGAGCGGGGGATTTTTCGGTGTGATCTTTCACGGTTCCGCCTACGGAGGGGCAGCAGCGGAGCAGCGAGTGGCAGCGGCACACAGCAGATTCTGCAGCGCTCACTCTGCATCTTGACTGACTGACCTATCCTCTGTACGCCACATTAAATTACTCCGGAGTAACCATCCAAAATAACCGTCATGCCGGTAGGACATGCTTTTGAATCCTAACCTCATCGCACCCCTAATCTAACCGGCCGGTTAAATCCAAGGAGCTTTTTTCGTTTGTGCTGTTTGTCTCGGATTAATAAAGCAGATTAATCAGCAGTGCTGTTCAACGTAGGACGGGCTGTATTATCGAGTTTTTTGTTTGTTTTCTCCTTTGGCTTAATTTTATGCTTGCTGCGATAGAGAAAGAGCCAGATTTTTAATTTCATTTGAACAGAGACAAAAAATTTTGAAAAAAAATAGGTCAAAAACAAAAGAAAATCCAAAGCTTCTGTAATACTAATAATATCCTGCTCTACAATGAAAATACCTTTCATCGCTACAATAATCATCCAGACTCCAGAGCCCCTACTGTGTCAGTGACTGAAAGCACCGACGGGCCAGTGAAGTCGCCGTACCAAAAATCCCGCGTCGACACAATTTCGCTTTGCTCCAGACACAGTCGCCAGCGAACAGAGTTCTGTACAACTTAAGCAGTGGCAATGGTATTATGGGACACTAAGGTACTCTTTGGAAGTCTTGAAATTTTTTACACCGGTATATATCTTACATTTGTATTTTTCTAGATACAAAGAAAACCACTAGAATCATTTCAAGTTGTAAGCCCGTCTAGATACAATGGTAAAACCATTTGACAGCTATATGCTAAATAGACCATAACATAGCTGCACTTATATGTACATAAAAAAAGGAAAACTTTGGTCATCAGATATAAGCGTAGCTCCATTAAGCAGCAGTGCTAAATGAACCAGTTGCCAATTGAGCATATCATAACCACAAGCCCAACTTAACTAAGATATATGTCAAACACAAAATGCTAGTCTCCCAGGTCTCAATAGCTAACAAAGAACTAATTATCGTCACAGAGCACAGCTAGGTAGGTGAAACATAGGTGAAATACAAGCCAGAGACATAAGTTCACGGAACCAAATTTTGCACTCGCCATGGTCAACAAGCCCTAGAACATGTAACATAGCCAACCTAATGAATGCAATTAGAGGATCCCAAGTGTCCCCACATTTACACGAACTGGATGGCATCCCACAGTGCATCACGGAACCAGTCAGGGGAAAGTGAAATCGATAGTAGGGCACGTTTCGTTGGTGGCAATAGGAGCGGAGCAGCAAGGAGGTTTGACTAAGAATTGTGAGAGGGCAGAAGATTACCTTGGTGCCCCGCAATCAATCACGTTGCCGGGCTCTTCGTCGTGCCCTCTCGCTGATGTTGTCTCGCTAGACTACCCCAACCCCTCGAGCCGAGCCTTTAGCCGATTTCGCAATTGCCTCGCCCTCATCGCCGATCTAGGTAGCTCAGACTCGCTGTCTCTTCCGCGCTCACCGTCAATCCAGGCTACTGGAGTTCGCAGTCGATCCCAGTAGCGAGCAGTCACCATCGCCAATTCGTGTCGTTGGGCTCTCCGTCGTGGCCTTGGTGGTGGTTGCTGAGAGCGACGAGGAGCGGGCGACAAGGATACGGCGGTGGCGTCATCTCTGTTACCTTGCAACGAGGAGGCGGCAATTGTGAGACAATGAGCCCTATATCTATCGTAATATTAGCGTGACCTCTCAAGCAGATTTTATTTTTACTGTTAGTTTGGCCCAAACCGGTTGTATATTAATTGATACAGTTTCATCCGAGTAGACATTCCCAGAGCCAGAATTTTACACCGGTTCTAGAGCCAAAACTGGTCTTCCAAGCGGGGCCTGAGAGGGACGGTTTAAATCGTATATGGTACTGTAGCACCGATACTGTAGGATACGAATGTGGGTCTATGAGAATTGACGTTTTAGATCATGTGTATAGGTGCACAACTGCAAGTCTGCAACTGATCTCTCTCCGTCGCAGGCACGTAGGTCTTAAATGTGAGCGGTCACCCCTGCCCCCTCCATCCACACCCATTATTACAAAGACCCTGCCCCCTGAAGCTCAAGAGTGCTCACTCCATCTCCACCTCCACCCCTCCTCACAGCAGCTAGCAACCGCGCCGCACCACGCTCTGATCGCCGCGTTGTGTGCCGTTCCGAGCCGTGCGGGCGGTGTTAGCTATACACCAGCGTGGGTTGGTTGCTACGTAGCTGGTGAAGCAGGCGGGCGCGCGCGGGCGAGCGTAGGGTGGTGCGCGGAGATGATGATGATGATGAGCGGTCGCGCGGGCGGCGGCGGGGGCAGCGCTGGTCGGTACGCGTTCACGGCATCGCAGTGGCAGGAGCTGGAGCACCAGGCGCTCATCTACAAGTACATGGCCTCCGGCACGCCCATCCCCTCCGACCTCATCCTCCCGCTCCGCCGCAGCTTCCTCCTCGACTCCGCCCTCGCCACCTCCCCCTCCCTCGCCTTCCCGCCTCAGGCGTCTCGTACGTACACACTGATACTACTACCTCTCTTGTCATTTGCTTGCTTGTTTATTCCATTCACCGATTCACATACGTCCTATTGAAGCTTACTCATGGTGTTTTGCCTGTGTATGTGCAGTGGGGTGGGGGTGCTTCGGGATGGGGTTCGGGAGGAAAGCGGAGGACCCGGAGCCGGGCCGGTGCCGGCGGACGGACGGCAAGAAGTGGCGCTGCTCCAAGGAGGCATACCCGGACTCTAAGTACTGCGAGAAGCACATGCACCGTGGCAAGAACCGTTCAAGAAAGCCTGTGGAAATGTCCTTGGCCACGCCGCCGCCTTCGTCCTCCGCATCCTCCTCCTCAAACACATCCGCCGTCAACGCCGCAACCACCACCACCTCCCCAGCGACCTCCTACCACCGCCCCGCCGCCGCCGCCGCCGCGTACGACGCGACGCCGTACCACGCGCTGTACGGCGGCCCCTACGCAGCCTCCGCTCGCCCTCCCGGGGCCGGCGCCTACCACGCGCAGGTGAGCCCCTTCCACCTCCACCTCGACACCACCCACACGCACCCGCCGCCGTCATACTACTCCATGGACCACAAGGACTACGCCTACGGGCACAGCGCCAAGGAGGTGCATGGCGAGCACGCCTTCTTCTCCGACGGCACTGAGAGATACCACCAACCCGGCCACGGCCAGTGGCAGTTCAAGCAGCTCGGTATGGAGCCCAAGCAGAGCGCCACGTCGCTCTTCCCAGGCGGCGGATACGGCAACAGCGCGGCGTCGGCGTACGCCATTGATCTCTCCAAAGAAGAGGACGAGGAGAAGGAGAGACGGCAGCAGCAGCAGCACTGCTTCGTGCTGGGGGCCGACCTCAGGCTGGATAAGCCTGCGGCCCACGACGACGCCGCGGGAGCGGTCCAGAAGCCTCTCCGGCGCTTCTTCGATGAGTGGCCGCACGAGAAGGGCAGCAAGGGCTCGTGGATGGGGCTCGACGGCGAGACGCAGCTCTCCATCTCCATCCCCATGGCCGCCAATGACCTTCCCATCACCACAACCTCCCGCTACCACAATGGTACGTACACGTCTACTGATCAAAGTACTCGATTCTTGCACGGCAAAACTAGTCGATCTCCATTGATTCTTTTCTGCTAGGTGTGTTGTGCTGATCATTACCATCCTGTTTCTCTCCTACAATCTGCAGACGAGTGATCCCAATGTCCCTAGCGTCAGTGTTCGATTGCTACGAGACCACACCAAGACGGAGCAAATCGATCGGTTTTTTCTTGGCGTGCTGCATGCCACAGTGCTCGGTCATTTAGATCGAGGCATGCACGGTTTGAAGATCTTGAAAGGGCGAAACCTCCTTCTAGTTAAATCATCTTTTCATTTCCATTTCTTCTTCTCTTTTTGTAATGTTCCTTCCGGGTGTTACATTTTCCTTGCAATGGCCTGAGATGATCATGTCTACGTTAATTAGTCGAGGTGCGGCCATCTGAAGCATTTAGGAAGATTTACATCCCCTCAATTCCTGTCAGCCCCTGTAATATCAGCAACGTGCAGCCGAGCGTGTTCGCTTTTGTGGATGCCCTTTTTCTCTTTCCGATTCCTCTGCCTGTGATAGTTTGTCACATCTGTGGATTCTTCTGCTCAAAGCTCAGTAGCCCACCTGGTTCATAGCTTACTTTATGCTTTCTGGGAAGTCGGTACAGTACGTATTTAGGTCAAATCAATATTCCTACTTTGTTATATCACGCTGCATAGACACCCACCCTGCGCCCGAGTAACATAATGCTTGATGACCTTTTGGTCTTAATTTGCTCGGTTAAGCGTAGTACTGCCGTTTAGGAGGCTACTCAGTACTCACTACCGTTCAGAGTTTCACTGCAAGGTCCAAACCGCTTGAGCCGTTTCCCATTAGCCCAATGCAAGAAGCTGGAGGCAGAGTTTGCAGTGCGCTTTCAGAGGACGACTGACTGAGAGTCTGAGACTGGCCCTGGGTCTTCTCGTGAATTCAATGCCAACCGCAGTGCAATTGCTGCAGCACCCCGGCCGGCCCTGCCCCTGAGACAATGTCAGGGTGTCAGATGTTGCGTCCATGCGATTGAATGGTCTAGGCTCAGATTGCAGCTGACTGCTGGACCAGCGCTGCAGCTACCCCCTCCCAACTGCATGCATGCTACAGTAGCTGGCCGTCTACTACTGGTAGCGGCAGCCCTCAAAGCCTGCTCGTGTTGTCTGCCGCGAGACGCTGTCTGCACCAGGCACCGTGACAGCCTTGCAAGTCATGGGCGCAAGTACCGGTAGCCGTGTCTCTGACTCGTGGGCCAGCCGCGTCCAGAGCCCAGCCCTACCCTAGGAGTAGTAGCTCGCCTGTCCGCGACAAGTCTAGCCTGGCCTCAGCTCAAGTGTTACCTAAGAAATTCCAGAAATTACATATCCCAGGTTACAGCCTTTGGTTCATCGATCAAGCCGTATTCTTGTAGCAGTACAACTCGACTGGACAAGTTAAAAGTTGGTTTCAGTGCGTAATCCGAAGGTGCACTGTAATCTAGCACAAGAAACCGATCAAGTGGTCACTGGTTAGTACAGTAGTACACTAGAACTAGATCCAATGGTATTTGTGCAACCGGCGGATTAACCAAAACATAACTGCCAATGCGCACACGGCACGGCCCCTCACATGAGGCCAATCTGCACGCGACGAAGCGCAGTGCAGAAAGTTCACGGATCCGTCGTTGAAACCACCATCTCATCGGCAAAACGAAACGCCACGCGGAGAGGGAGGGTGGAGGCATCCGTTCAGCTCAAAGACCGGGACAGCGCATGCAGGCACGCAGCATCGATCTGGTGATTCGCACGTGAGAGTAAGAGCCGGCCGGCCACTGTACATGGACGGATATAGCTGTGGTGCCAAGTATGCACGGAACCTCTGAAAATTCGCCTTACACGAAGAGATCATTTTTTTCAATAGACCAATTTATTAATTAAATTGATTTTGATAATTTGTCATTTGTAAGATCTTAAAATTACTTGTATTGTACCATTAAAAAATTTAGAATATGTATTGGATTTACGATGTTATAGTAACATTGTAGAAGACTACAAATTATGCGTGTGAAATATGCACCCCTATTGAAGATTTTGTAGTTCTGCTTCGGCCACTGCATGCATAAGGCAGAGTGCCACGCGTGTGACCATGTTATCTGCCACCATTTCAATTGACAGCAGAGTGAACCAACCATCAATTGAAATGGCAATAGAAAGGCAACTAGAGGTGGGCACTCGGGCCGTGCCTTTATGGGCCGGCCCGAGGCACGGTAGCGCGGCCCGATCCAGAGCATGGCCTGGCACGAAGTGACCCGTACCGGGGCGGCCTGTCATTGTTCTTCGGGTCGTGCCGGGCTGAGAAACTGGGCACGGTGGGTGGCACGACAGTTCGAGCTGTGCCCTTGCCAGCCTGGCACGACGGCGGCAAGGGCACGTTCGACACGGCCATGGCACGCTGGCACGGTCGCACCCGCGGCAGGGCACGCCGGTGGGGCGCGACAGGGATGTGGGAGAGGGGGATAGGGGTTGCCTGGGAGAAACCGTGTCGCCGGGGAGCCACGCCGTTGCCCTGCTGCAGAGCCGCTCGAGCGCCGCGTATGTCCACCGAGCCCGCATGCCATTGAGCCTCGCGCGACGTGGCCACTCCGCCTCCTGCCTCCTGCGTGACGCTCCGCCTCCCACGCGGAGCTCACCCTCCCGAAGCTGCTGCCGCTCCTCCTCCCGTCTCCCGCGTGGCGCCCGCCTCCCTCTTCCTGCGCGGCCGCTCCGCCTCCCGTGCGGCCGCTCACCTCCCTCCTCCTGCGCGGCCCCTCCACCTCCCGCGCGCCGCTCACCCTCCCATGTCTCGACTTCCCCGCCTCCGGCGCCTTGCCTCCTCTGCACCCCCACTGCGCCGCCTGACCGAGCCGTCTCCCGTCGTGGTCTCGTGCGGTTCTGGTTGGCAATGACCTTGTGGTAGCCCCGCCGCTCCTCTTTGGTCGTGCGCTGCCTTGGTCGCGCGGGGGGCGTCGAGCAGAGGAGGCCGAGGTGGGCGATGGAGGGCGGAGGGGAAGGAGGCGAGCGGGCGCTGTGGGGAAAGCAAGGAGGCGCCATGGTGGGGGAGGCAAGCACGACGGGGATGGCGAGGGAGGCAAGAGCGCGGGGGCGATGGGGGAAGAAAGGGACAACAGGGAAGACGAGGCAAGCCGTGGACCGAGAGGGCGCCGGTTGGGCGAAAGGGGAAAAATTGGGGGGAATAGGGAGGGAAAAAAAGGAGAGAGGCGTCGGTGGGGGGGGGGAAGCGGGAGGGGAAAAAGAGAAAGGGGAAAACAAGTGGAAAAAAAGTAAGGAGAAAGAAAAAAAAAGAGAAAGTTCAGGTGGAAAAAATGAAAGGAGAAAGAAAAAAGAGGGAGTTCATGTATTATCTTTGTTCCGGTTCTCTATGCCATATGTTTGGAGACAGGAATAGGGATCCACCTAACTATTTTGAAAGTAGACAAGTGTTGACGCTCTACTAAAGAAGTTTGCAAGTAAGAGACATGTCAAACACCTACTTAGCCCTCTATGCCACTCTCTCTGTGAAGGACCATTTGGAGGTCTATCCATGTTTGTGATGAGTATTTGGCTTTATGAGATCTAGGATAGCTTAGATTTGAGTTTGAATTTAAAATGGATTTCAAGTTGAAAGTATTTTTGCACTGGACCGGGGTAGCAATGATTTGCTTTTGCGCCGGACCGAGTTAGGATAGACCTCACGTTTGCGTCGGACCAAGGGAAATGAGAAACAGAGAATTTCCCATTTGCGCCGGACCAAAAGAAGAGGGAAACAGAGAGTTTTCTATTTCACGTTTACGCCGGACCGGTTTTGACACCCAGCAATAATTAGCGTTTTTGATGGTCTGTCCTTGCTCAAACAATTATTTGATCTACATGAAAGTTGTAGAAAATTTCAAGAGGCATCTTTTTTATGTTGATAAGTTTTTCATTTGAGCAACAGAAAAATTCATAGAAAATCGCGAAGGTTAACATATAATTTCACGTTCGTGCCACACCAAGTCACAGTGAGTTTCACGTGTACGCCGGACCTGTTTTGACAGCTGGCAGTATTTAGCATTTTTAAAGGTCTTTCCTTCTTCAGAAAATTATTTGGTTTACATAAAAGTTGTAGAGAATTACAAGACGCATATTTTTCATGTTGATAAGTTTTTCATTTGAGTAATAGAAAAAATCATAGAAAATCGGGAAGGTTAACAGAGAATTTCACGTTTGCGGCGGATCACTTTTGACGGCGTGCAGTAATATGCCTTTTTGAAAGTCTTCCCGTGCTTAAAAATTTATGTGTTATACATGAAAGTTGTAGAGAATTTCGAAACACAACTTTTTCATGTTGACAGTTGTTTCATCTGAGCAATGTAAAAAATCATAAAAATTTAAGAAGATTACTGTTGTATTGAAAACATGATGTTTCATTTGGTTGAAGTGTTTTGATCCGCTTTGGTCTGTTCTAACCCCAATTTGTGATCGAGTTGATGCGCTGGGTTCATGGTAGAACAAGAAGGGTTTTCTTGTCTTTGTGGATGTAGGACTTCATTTGGTTGTTATGGTGAGGCGAAGGGAGGCTAGAACTAGGCATTGGATGGCCGGAGGTTCAAGTTGGCCGGATGTTCGCCGGAAGATAGCCGGAGATGAAGTCGGTGCAGTTCAAAGAGACAAGAGATCTGTGGAGAAGCTAGCTTATCACTATTTGGATCAAGGAGAGATGTTGGGTTGTAGTACTGGAAGATAGAGTAGTGGATAAGTGTAGCTTGCTTTGAGATCCGTGCAAAAAACTCATGTTATGGTGGGTTTTGGGTTAGCCATTGCATGACTGGTTGAGTGGGTTTATCATAGCCCTTGATGGATGCTCTAGGGTTTAGAGGCTCATCTAAGGGTGGTAGGTGCCCAAGAGCACTATAAATAGAGGGGAAAGGACAGCCTCCTCTGTGTAGAAGGTTTTGAGGTTTTTGATTTGCTAGAGTATATCCCTTTGATAGAAAATCGGCACAGTGTATTGCTATAGTATTCTTGGAAGATCTGAACTGATCCAACGATCCACACTTAGCTTAAATTGCATCTCCCGGCTTAATATACGAGTCCCTTGTCCAACAGTTGCCACCAGCTGAGGAGTGTGCATTAGCGAAGAGATCACTTTTCTAGCCTCTGTGACCTCATTTTTTTTTCAAAACTAGCATACTCTCGAGCGAAATTACAAATTTAGCCTCCTACCGCACACGCTGAGCGTGGCAAGTCCTCCCACGCCGCCTGACGAATACTCATACCAGGGGTACCCCAACGGCCCTGGGTAACGAGCAGGCTGCCTCAAGTATAACTTGAGCCTAGCAGGCCGCTCCAGGTCCGCTACTGACCAAAAATGCCTACAGGACCGCGCAGGACGCCCATTCCCGACCAACCGGGATAAGCATCCCCGACCAAGCAGGGCTCCCGACCTCCACAGTAGGTTGGATCCCCTGGCTCCGATCAAACCAAGGCAACCTTCGCCAATGACCGCGTATCGAAGCCTTCACCGGCCCACAGCCACGTGCCCCACGGACGGGATCAATCGAAGTGACTATACGAGAGCAGGTGGCCCTTTCCCAAGATGGTTTAATGGCTGCTGAAGTCAAGCTTCCAGTCCCATCGGCCAGTCACGTACGACACGAAAACACGCTCCCTCTCGAAGCAGCACCAACGTTATACGCCGCAACATCAACACTCGTCAGGCTCACGAGGCGATCGCCATTTCCCAACGAGCGGCTAACGCCCGCTCAACAAGACTACCGACCAGCGTGGGCAAGGCGAAGGGTGACGATCGACATAACGAAGGACCAAGCTCTTAGCATAGGTCACCTCGCTTCCCCAACTCTCGAGGTAACACGCCCCTTCTTCAGATAAAAGAAGGCGGGAACCCCGAGAGAGAGGGGGAGACAGACGAGCAACGAGTTTTCTTCTTGTTGAGGCTCTTAGCTCGCTCTTGTAAACACTGTATAATCATCCGCCCTAAAGACAATACCATACCATCACACGAACTGGAGTAGGGACATTCTGCCCGAACCAGTATACATCTTGGGCTTTCGAGTCTAACCATTCAGGGAGTGGGAACGTGCGGCCCCTTAGACTTACAAATTTACTTGCCGGTGCTCGAAACGCCGACACCGCCCGATCACGGCATGTTGCTCTTGTGCTCGCCGTCGATGCTCCCATGCTTGGCGTCTGCAGCAGGCTAGCCTACTCCTGCGATCGTATGCTCGCCGGCTAATGCGTCTTTTGTAGTGAGAAAGGAGACTAGATTTATAATTTTAATCGAGGAGACGCTAGTTTTGCATAAAATAAAGGCATATGGGTCAGGAACGTAATCCTCCTGCTTTAGCTGCGGTGATACTGCAAAAGCATTCATCATCATCGTCGTCCATAGTACTGAGACAGACACATGGACAACCTAGAAACTTGAGATGTTTATCAGCGCAACTGAATAGCAATAAACAATTGTCACGCGCTGTAAGTTCTGAATTAGACATATTGATTACCCGATAATTCAGTTTTAGTGTATCGACGAGGCATCTGACATCTCGGGATAAGAGGCCCTGCAACGTGGTCGCAGGCGCAGGGGCTCGTACGACTGCTTAAAAAATCGGAGTAGGAGGAGGTCGGTGTAGAACGGACTGCGTCATTGCGTTAGTTTAAGCTTCCTTTTTCTCGGGCGGTTTAGTTTGGTCTCCAAGGGATCCGATGCAGGGATGTATAGAACTATAGCCTGTGTTTCTCGTGTTCAGAAATGTCACAGCTCGCGACAGCATTTCTCGTGTCAGGTGTTTTAACTAACGTCTCAATCTAACAGCATCGGGTCTGGATGCAGCGCTGTTAAAGACAGGAAGTAGAGATTTTGTTCTGTTCAATAAAGATCTTTACCGATAAGAATCAATTAGGTGTTTCCTATTCTATATAATCTTTTTAAATAAGTAAATACTCTCTCGCTTCAAGTTTGCAAGACATATTTTTTAGTACATAGACCAAGAAAATATTAAAAATGATTGGATTACCCTAATTATTATCATTAAATACTATATTCAATGCATGCATATAGAAAATACTCCATCCGATAACTCATTTTTTACCATTATTTTCTATTGTAATATATTTAAAAAATATAACAAAATTATAATATTATGAAAGTACGTTTCGAGACGAAGCTGCACATATTATTTCCATGCATCCAATCTAAATACTTAAAAAGATATCGATAGCTAGAGTTTCAAAAGTTTGACCTCACGTATCCCTGACATAAGTTTTTATAAACCGGAAGGAGTATGTAGTAAAGATAGATATTTATTAGGGGTATATAAGAAATATCACACTAATTTTATATAAAAATATGAAACATGCATTATATTTTTATGGACAAGACCACTAAAAAATAAACCTTATAAACTTGGATGGAGGGAGTATATTATGGACAAGATCTCTGTTGAGAGGGAAAGCATTGAAGCGCTGCTCATTAAGAGATGAAATAGTGATGGATTAACAAGTGAGTTAGATTCGAAGCTAGAATCAGATGATCTGTTTATCTTCCCATTTCTCGAACCAAACAGCTCAAATATAGGCGGTGGCAATGGCTTTTTTTAGAGGATGGTGGGTCTATGCCGCTGGCTGCCGAGTCCCAAGTCCCAACTCCCAATCCGAGAAGGCCATAAGCCCATAACTCCAAACAGAGTTCTTACTGGTGGACTTCTCATGGGCCAAGAGCCGAATATACCTTGCAGTTTTGCTTCGCAATTGCACGCATCAGTTCTCAGGGATTATATCTGTTTCTTGCGGTTTCAGGATTGCATCGCCCAAGTCCAAGACACCTGCTGAAATCTTCCTCCGCCTTCCTAGTCCCGAATTCCCGATGGCCGCTGAGGCTGATCAGAAAGGTTTGCAACTATCGCTGGCAGATTCTATCGTTTTCTGCCTTGCTGTTGATTTTCTCCCTTCTTTCTCCTGCTTTTCTTAAGTTCTCAGTTGCTACGGAATTTGCAGTTTTTTTCTTAAGTTCTCAGTTGCTACGGAATTTGCAGTTGTGGTGCACCTGCGCTCGACCGGCGATGCCCCGATACTGAAGCAAGCCAAATTCAAGGTGCGATTTTCGATTTCTCGATCCCTTTTTTTCTTGTTTCTACTTGTAAATCTATTCAGCTTAGCGAATTTAAGGTTCCCTCTTGTACTCAAATCTTCAATTTAGTCTGGTACATTCAATTGGGGAACTTTTATAGTAGTCGGATATTTATTAGATAATTGGCTTGGCTTGGCGGCGCTTGTGCTGACGGTGAACCGCGAATGCGCGAGTCAAACCAGGACCTTGGCGTTGTTCTAGTTTATCAAGAGCGAAGTTAAGGTTTTCTCGGCTCATCTTGATAAGAAACTGGATGGGATTTACATAAAAGGAACTCGTACTGAATTCTCAATGCTAAAGGCAGCCTTTGTTGAAAGTAAACCTTGGGTACTAAGTTTAGTATTTTCCTTAGTTTGGTAAGTTACTAATATTAGGCTATGCGTGATTGATTCTAGCAGATTTGTAGGGATGTAATTTCCTTTCCATGTAATGTTCTATTTAAGCAAGGCAATAGACACAAGAAAAGGCATCCAATTGGAAGCACCAAAACATCGAGTGAGCGGAGAAGCGTGAGTTTCTTGTGTTGTGTTAGTTGTAATCTCGCCAACAGCGTGTGCGTTGTATCTCCGCAAGGTTCTAACATTTAGTATCGAGCGAGTTGCGGCTAGGGCACGAAGATGTCGAAGACGGCACCTCCAAAGATGGAGTGGTGGTCCGGTGGGTGATTTGTGAGGTGGGCGCGGGAGTAGCTACCCGTCCTCACCAAGACCAACTACTCCGTGGGCACTCGATGAAGGTGAAATTGAGGCCGGGCTCTCGGGCGTCATCAGGGCGGCGGCACCGATACTCGGGAGGAGATCTTTGGGCTGGACGCCTATGCGAGCGGTGCCACCGGAGATGGTGCCGACCATCGCCGAGATGGAAAGCGGCAAAGGAGGCTTGGGACACGATCGCGACCCTAAGGGTGGGGATGATCGCGTTAAGAAGTCGGCGGCGCAATACCGCGCCGAAATTCGACCTTGCCACGTTCGAAGGCGGCGAGACCGTCGAGGACTTCGCTTCCCGCCCGAACAATATGGCGCACATCTTGCCACCTTGGGTGAGGAGGTCAAGGATCGCCGAAATCGTCGCCAAGATACTTGAAGCTCGCCATCCGTTTGAGCGGATCGCAGTGCGATCAAGACCTTATTGGATGTGTCGACCATGACGGTCGCCGATCGCAGAGGCGGTTGAAGGAAGCGGAGGCGTTGAAGAAGCGCCGCATCGCTACAAAGACGAGGAAGGCGTACCTCGCGAGAGGAGGAGTGGGGCGCGTCGGAAGAAGCGTGAGTGGGAACCACTCCGGGCGCGCAAGTGTTGGACGAGCGGAGCGGGGCGTCGGGAGGAGGACGCGGCGCGCGCGCAGCAACATGTCACCGGGTGGGCGTCAATTCAAATAAGCCAGCGGCGGCGAGCGCCGGCTGCGCGGAAGATGGGCCATCGGGCGTGAATGCCGATCTCGGCCCAGCGGGAGCAAGCCCACACCGTTCAAGAGGAGGAGGAAGCCTCATACGCCGCAAAGCGCGCCGTCCGTTCCCCGTCTCCAGCGAAATCCGCGCGCCTCGGCTGGGCGGGGATCCGGTGAACTCACCATCGGCAGTGCTTTTTCTCAGAACACTTTGGTGTGGCGGGACAAGGAGCTCAAGCATGGCGACCCGTCGAGCACCGGATCGAGATCCGGGAGCGAAGGTGTTCGCCAACTTCGGAGAAAGAAGGGCCGGAGGCGGGAACACAGGTCACGGACACCGCGCCACAAACCATATGTCGGATCGAGGCGCGTTCTCGAGGATGGACGCGGCGGTTTCGGCGACCGTCCGGTTGGCGGCGACTCCGTAGCACGGATCGAAGAAGCGCGCACCGTCACCTTCGCTCGCAAGAATGGCGAGCTCGGTCGTTCTCTGGAGTCTACTTCATCCCCGACCGACGGCGAACATAGTCGGCGTTGGACGGCTCGGCGAAGGGATTACAAAATCAACATTGAAGTGGGGTGATGAAGATCCGAGAGCCCGACGGGAGGCTATTGGCGAGGTGACTCGGGCGACCAACCGGTTGTACGCGCCCACGTCAAAAGTGCGGAGACAAGATGCTTGGCGGCGCGCAATGAGGCGATGAGGTGGCATGGCGGCACGCAGCGGTTCGAACGCGTCAACATAGCGGCGCTCGGAAGCTAGCTCGGGAGGAGGCGGTGCGCGCGGCTTTGCCTTTCGGGCAACGAAGCGGTGTGCGAGGCATGCCGGTGGCAAGCAACGTCGCACCTCGTTCCGGCTCAGCGGAGTTCCGAGCGAGAAGTGCCTCGGTGGTGCACGGCGACTGTGCGGTCCAATTGCGCCGGCGACACCGAGAGGTAACAAGTTTTCTTGCTCTGGTGGGCGATTTGGCGAGATACATGTGGGTAGCGCGATCCGTCAAGGATCGTCTGCGCTACGCCATTAAAGAAATCGAGCTCGTGGCCGAGGCGATCGGGACTCAAGTGAAAAGCGCTCATGGCGACCACGGCGGCGAATTCACGCCCCCGAGTTCGCGAATCTGCGCATCCGAAGGGTCTGCGCAAAGACACCGCGCCATATAGCCCGCACTGAGCAGCGTCGTCGGCGTCGAAATGGCGCGGTGGTGGCGGGCGAAGTATGCTCAAGGCGAAAGGATTGCCGGTGGCTGCGGGGTGAAGCGGTAAGCGCGGCCGTGTATGTGTTGAGCCGGTGCGACGAAGGCGTGGATGGCATGGCGCCATTCGAGGCATGGCACGGCAAGAAGCGTGCGTGCACCACCTCAAGACAACCGGTGCATCATGTATGTGTCGGAACACATCGCCGCGATCGAAGAAGCTCGAGGATCGTGGGCGCAAGATGGTCTTCATCGGCTACGGCGCGGCTCCAAGGTGTCTGCGCGTTCGACCCCATCACGGCGTCTCCATGTGACGCGCGGCGTGGTGTTCGACGAGAACGCCAGTGGGATCGGGAGAAAGAAGCGGCGACATCGGCGAGCCAAGCGGTGGCGGCGACATCTTCACAATCGAGTACGCGACCACAACCGAGCGCAAAGACCGGCGATCGACATGGCGGGAGGGGCGGAACATCGAGCTCGGTCGGGCCGACGGCGTCGCGAACCGGGCGTCGAGATCGGCGACGCGAACCTAGACGCGGACCACGACGACGACGCGCCTCTCGGTTCCGCGGCATCAACGACATAATCGGGCGACCCGCCCGCGCGTTCGCACCGCGCGTTACAGTGGCGAGGAGCCGAACACGGTAGCGCCGACGAGCTCGCCTCGTTCGCCGAGGCGTAACGCGATCCCGGTGGAGGAAGGCGATGATGGAGAGATGGAGTCCATCGAGAGAACGACACATGGTGCCTCGCCGACCTTCCACCCACCGCAAGGCGTCGGGGTGAAATGGGTGTACAAGGTGAAGAGGGCGAGCACGGGCGGTGTCGAAGCACAAGGCACGCCTCGTGGTGAAGGGCTACGACAATGCGGCGACGCGGCATCGACTACGACGAGGTGTTCGCGCCGGTGGCTCATTGGACTCGGTGCGCTGCTCATCGCTCTCGCGGCATACGGGTGGGAAGTGCACCACATGGACGCGTCAAATCGGCGTTCCTAAGCGGCGACTGCGGGAGAGGTCTACATCGAGCGGCCGGTTGGTTTCGTCATCGCGGCAAGGAGCACAAGGTGCTCAAACTGCGGAAGGCATCATGCGGCTGCACCAAGCACCGTGTGCTCGAACGCAGTTGGACGACACGTTGTTGTCGCTTCGGTTTGGGAGAGCCCGTGAGCACGCCATCTACATCAGCGGAAAGGTGGCCTTCGGTTAGTGGTCGGGGTCTATGTCGGCGACCTTGTGATCACCGCTCGAGCTCGGCGACATCAAGGAATTCAAGAAGGAGATGGCGGCGCGATTCAAGATGAGCGACCTCGGCCAACTTCACTACTACCTCGGCATTGAGGTAAAGCGAGAGCGAGAGGTCTCGCTCACCAAGGTGCCTATCGGCAAGATTACGGAGAGAGCGGCATGGCGGGGTGCAATTCATGTCAAGTACCCATGGAGCACGCTGGCCGAGCAAGCTCGAAGACGGAGCGCCGATGGGCGCAACGACGTATAGAAGCATCGTCGGAAGCTTGAGGTACTTGGTTAACACTCGCCCGATATAGCTTTATTTGTTGGGTATGTCGGTAGGTTTCGGAAGATCCGCGCGAGGACCATTTTCCGCGGTGAAACATATCTTCGCTATGTGGCGGGAACCCGAGTGGGGACTTTGGTTGGCGGGAAGGAGAAGGAGACCCGCTTTGACGAAGTGCGATGATAGCGACTTTCTTTGGCGGCGTCGATGCTAGGAAAAGCACGACAGGGGTGATTTTCTTCCTCGGCGTGCCCAATCACACGGCAATCCATGAAGCGAGAAGGTTGTGGCGCGATCAGGCTGCGGCGAGAATACATAGCGGCCGCAAATGCTACTTGTCGAGCATTGTGGTGGCTCGAGTCTTTGGGAGAGGTGCGAGGATCGAAAGAGCACCGATCTTGAGTGGACAACCAGTCCGCCATTGCTTTGATCAAGAACCCAGTACTCCATGGACAAAGTAAGCACATTCAAGTGAAGTATCATTTTGTCCGGGAGTCTGCAGATGATGGTCTGATCAATGTCAAGTTCATCAGGAGCGAGGAACAGCTAGGCGACATTCTAACGAAGCCGCTCGGCAAGACTAAGTTTCATGAACTTCGTTCTAAGATTGGCCTAATTGATACTGGGAGCACGCACCACAAGGCTTAGGAGGAGTGTTGAAAGTAAACCTTGGGTGCTAAGTTTAGTATTTTCCTTAGTTTGGTAAGTTACTAATATTAGGCTATGCGTGATTGATTCTAGCAGATTTGTAGGGATGTAATTTCCTTTCCATGTAATGTTCTATTTAAGCAAGGCAATAGACACAAGAAAAGGCATCCAATTGGAAGCACCAAAACATCAGAGTGAGCAGTAGAAACGTGAGTTTCTTGTGTTGTGTTGGCTGTAATCTCGCCGGCAACGTGTGCGTTGTCTCTCCGGCAAGGTTCTAACAGCCTTGATGGTTGCTTGTAACTGTTTGGTCTGTTTGCGGCGACTTTAAGACAAGGAATTTTATGGGCATAGTGTCTATCAGGTTTTTATGCTGTGTTGCAAGTATATGCAACAACGTGGTCTTGGTTGTAGCCAAGCTATAGAGAGCAACTTTCACAGGAAATTAAGGCTTAGCTTATTCCCAACAACCCCTAGTCTGGTTATATTCTAAATCTGAACCTTTGTTAGGATTGAATAGGACAGAATACAACTAAATCCATATGTTTTCCCACTGCATGGGAGCTCTTAAAGTTCTTGTCAAGCCAGTTGCTTTATGAGCATTACATGCTTGCTAGTGATTTCATTTATTTTTGGGAGAAGTCCACTTTAACCCTCTGATCTTATGGCCTAATTCCGAAAGACACCTTAAACTACAAAACCGTTCACTCAACACTTCTTAGCTATCGAAACCGGAGCAAATCAGCCCCTCAGCCTAAATCACCCCGGTTTTGAATGATGTGGCATCCACTGTACAGGTTTCACAGATATGGCATACTCAGCACCTTCTTCTTCGGCCAGAGGAGGTGGTGAGTGGTGACGGCGAGCCTCGGTGGTGGAATGGTGGCGTTCCTCGGAGATGGCAAAGCAGATGGAGGAGTTCCGCAGTGTGGAAGTGGATGGAGGTAGCCAGAATGCGGTGGCGAGGGGGTCACTGGGTGCAGAGAAGATGAATAGGAAGTCAGTGGATTCCGGCAAGAAACGTAGGCGGGAGTATGTGCATAGCACGTTCCTGGACACAAAGAAGCGATCTATGGCGGCGCGCTGAGCAGGGGTGGTGCTAAGGAGGTGGTAATGGTGGTGGTCCTCGATGGCGGTCCCTCTAGGGTGTGTGGATTTGTTGGGTGTTGATCCGAATTTCTCTTTGGGCTTTAGGGACGCTTTTGGCCTATATTTCGGTATAGCCTGTTTTAGACTCGATCGCTTCATCCATCTATAAATACCTCTTGTAAGCTGCTGGGGAGAGTAAGACGCTCATTGTAAACTCTAGCATTTGTACTCAATTCCTCAAATAGTGATATCGCCGGTTGGCGCCCGTGGTTTTTTTCCCGCAAGGGTGTTCCACTTGAGTAGCAGGTGAGTGAGAGGGTAGATGTTGGGCAAGGTGTGAGATTTGGAGAGGAGGAAGGAGGAAGGCAGAGAACTATTAAGCTGGGTGTGATGACATGTCAACACAAAACCAGTCCACGTGGCAAAAACCACCGATGAAACCAATTTTGGGGGTAATTTGTACTGATTTTGCTAATTAGGGGGTGTAAAATGAACGACTTTGTACTTGAGGGTGTTTTTCGGACTCGGGCTATATTTTTACGAAGTAAAGTAGACTTCCTTTATTTTTTTAAACCTAATCTAGCCTCAGTTACAATAGTCCTACAGAGTACATGCACGCCAAAAACCTTATAATGAGTAAATTCAATTAACTGACTTTATTGAAATCCATTATCATCTGTTATAGTTGCAAACTTGCAGTTTCTCCTTGAAATTGGATTATTCAGTGCTTGCATTGTGTTGTACAACATGAACTTCATTGACATGTTGCTGGTGTATCTACTGCTAGATTTCAGGACGAGATAAGTTTTTGAAGGTCATTGAATTTCTTCAGCGGCAACTTCATCAGGATACACTGGTAGGGATGTAGTTGTGTGTTCGATGGGAATTTTATCTTATACACTAGATTTTACTGACAGTTCTCTATGTTGCCCACGGCCCCAAAGTTTGTCTATATCAACAGTGCATTTTCACCAAACCCGGACGAGCTGGTAATTGACTTGTATAATGTAAGATTTTAAGTTATAGTATCTACTTGTAACCATGTTTTCTTGAATCTCTCAGCCTTGAATTTATACCTCCAATTGTCATTTTGTTACAACTTCAGTTATCAAGCTTACAAAATCTGTAGCACTAAGCATATTCGTACCTGCCAGTTAGACAATCTGTTGTAGAAATAAGTTTATAAGTGGTTTCATAATTTTTCATGGATTCTTCAGTTAGCAAGCATCATGTAATGTTAGCATTGATCTTCAGTTTTCAATTACTTCACGTGACATATAACAAAGGAAGAAGGCTTACCATCTTAGTGTATTTACACTGCAGAACTTTGGAATTGACGGGAAACTTGTGGTAAATTATGCTTTATCCACGGCATGGGGTTAAAAGGTTGGACTTGCAGGAAAGAATTAGAATGGGCCGAAAAGGCTGCGGGAAATTCTGCCGTGCCTGCTGTAAAGCGCTGGAGTTGTAGTTTTAGTCCGTCATTGTAAAACTCTCACACATATGTTGACGACAGAATGACAGTAAAAGTTCATGCTAGTTTTATCTGCACTCAAAACAGAATGACTGAAATTGTTCAGCGGATGCTACACCATGATCATTAGGAGTCCCTCGTTTTTAATAATCGTATAGTTTCCGTCCCAGATGTAGAGACTCTCTTATCTTTTTCCATGATATTGATTAGTATAGTACTCGCCGCCGGCGTACTCCTTGTGTAGCTTTAACTTCCAAGCATGAGTTCAATCTCGGAATGGGAGGACAGGGAAAGAAGAAGAGGGAAAATTGAGAGGCGTGATTTGCTCCCGTTAGCATCAGATTCCCAGTTCAGGGATGCCTGCAGCCCAGCCCCAGGGCTATCGATTATTTGATTGATCATGGATGTAGCAGTTCGTTCGCGGTATGCATGTCAGTGCTTGGTTCTCCCCACTATGCAGAGAGGCGACATCTAGCAATCGGCAGTCCGTTCCGCCGTCGCAAGGCGGCTACAGCTGCCGCTTGCCGTCGCGCCTTGCGAAGCTACAGGTACGTACGCACGGCAGTAAGCCGTGGCCACCGGCACCGCCGAGCCGATACACGCCCAACTCTTCCCGAGCCAAGCCACGCGGCTCGTGCCCTCGCGTACGACGCGCGCCGTCAGGAAGACGCCTCGGCGTGCGGCGGCAACTCCCGGTCGGCTGGGCGCCTCCGTCCACGTGCCAACCCGCAAGTACACCGTCCATTCAAATTTACAAGATGTATTTTCTATGAGTACGTAGACTAAATTGATATCAAACGTGACTAAATTATTTTTAATTATTATCTTTAAGCACTATATTCAGTATATATATGTCGGATAGAGCTTCATATTTTTAAAGGTATGGAGGAAACATTATATTAATTTTATATAAAATATAAAATACGATTTATATTTATAGATAAAACTACTAAGAAATACTCCTAATTTTTAGACTAAGGGAGGATATGGCCCATGTGCACACGCAGCCTGCACTCCCGCAATGCGGGGGCGCTTGCAGCTAGTGGTGGCCAAACAGGCGGCCTGGCCTGGCACAACATGGTCCGAACGCAACACGACTCGTTTAAGCCTGGCATTAAATGGGTCGTGCTGTGCCGGTCCACAGGCCGAGGTCACGGCCCAAGTACGCCTTTGATGGCTGCCTGGTCAGCATGGGTACAAACGGTCGACAGGCACGCAAAATTAAAAAAAATCAGAAAATTTTAATAATATATATAGAAAAATTGAAAAATCGTAATATTTTGAAAAAAAATGCAGAAAAAATTGGAAAAAACTAGAATAATTAGAAAAACTAAAAGGAATGTAGAAAAACTTTAAAAAATCCATGTAAATTAGAAAAAGAAAATATATAAAATACAATTCTAAAAGGAGATAAATAATTAGAATTAAATAATAAGCTTTATTAATGTTTGGCTGCCTCGTTAAAACTTTGCCAAGTAAAAACTCAATATGAGAAAACCTTGGCAAAGAAAAAAGAGTACATCCTATAACTCAGTGATACAGGAAAAAAAGTAAAGATTACAATTATTCTTTCTGACTATCTAGATAAAGATTTTCAAACGTTGCTGCCAACTCAACATTTTCTATAGTGTGTTGAGCTCGTTGATCAGCTTGTTCCTAATCTTTCACAATGAGAAGTATTTCCACCACTTCACTTGTCAGATTTATTCTTCTCTCCTCGATTATTCTTCTGGACAGACCAAAAGCAGATTCCGAAAAAACAGTGGAGACAGGAAATGTTAACACATCTTGTGCTAATATGGAAAGCACTAGATATGTTATCTTGTGCTCATACCACCACTCCAAAATATTGAAGTCCCCTTACTGCTCTTGGTAGTTGACAGTGTCGCTGTTAAGATAGGTAATTAGCTCCCCACCACTTGTTGTTGTGTCGACATTTGATGTTGTGTCCGCACTTGATGTTGTTGTAGTCGAACTCCTTAAGGTAGAGCCACCTGCACCCTATGTCTTTCTTCACGCAGTTTTCTTCTTACCTGTTGTGCGTGTTAGTGGAGGTCATTGCATGCGAACTCCAGTAAACTTTTGATCGTACTTAGCATAAACTTGAGATAAGTTAGCACAGATATTTGAAAAATAATTAGAATAATCAGTACCCACCGCATCACTTAGAAGTGAGAGAACATTAGCAAATCATCGAACTTTAACTCTAGGATCTAAAATAGATACAAATGCATATAACATAGGAATTTCTTTCCAATACTTCAAAATTTTAGTTTTCATAGCATAAACAGATTCACGTAAAATATTATCATTTTTGTGGTTCCTTAAGTGGGTAGCAATTTCTAGAATATGATGCGCAATTAAATGAGAGGTTGAGTAATAAACTCCAGATAAAGCAACAGTGGAATCATAAAAAGGTTTTAAAAATGATAGCAAGTATTCGGCAACATTGGTAACATACCAATGTTGTTTTGTGAGTAGCAATTGACTGTCCTGGCTACGATAGTGCGTATTAATAAAAATAGAAAATGTGCTCTTATAGGGTATGAGTGATTTAAGCATCAAGTAAGTAGAGTTACATCTAATAGGCATATCCAAACCAAATTTACATGGACGTACCTCTATTGCAATACAATAAGTCTTATATACTACTACTCGTTGATTAGAATTATTTAAGAAAGAATTGCAATGCGAAAAGGTTTAAGGTACTAGTCTAACCTCTTCAAACCAGATTTAACTAAGAGATTAATAATATGGCAAGCACAACGTTGATGTAATAAGAAAGATTCGGCGTACGAATTAAAAAGCGGAGTAAGGATGGTCATTGCAGAAGTGTTTGCTGCAGCATTATGTAATGTTATTGAAAAAATTTATCTGTGAGGCCAAAATCTTTCACAACTTTTACAATACAATCAGCTATATTCTCACGAGTGTGTGCTACATCAATTAATTTGAACCCTATAATTCTCTTCTCTAGTTGGTAGTCATTGTTTACATAATGAGCAACTACACTAAGGTAATCCTCTTTAGCCCTACCACTCTATATATCTGATGTCAAAGACACAGAAAAAATATAGGTATTAAATAGCTCTTTTAGCTTATTACTACAATTATTATAGTATTTAATCAGATCTCTAGTTGTTGTCTGTCTATAAATTACAGAAAACCTAGGATTATGAGCAGTCCTAATATAGTTTTCAAATGCTGGTGATCACCAAAATTTAAAGGTAGATCTTGAGAAGTAATTAAACAACAAAGAGATTCACGAGTTACCTTAGGATTGTAGTTCCAGTGACGTACCGTACCGTCGGGGTTGTACTGCAGGTGCGTCTGTCTCAAAGCCGCCCCCGCTTTTCTCCTACAACTATCAGCATGTCTCTTCAAATGCCCCGTTCCATCTAAAGATTTCGTAGTTAATTTATGCTTACAATATTTACAAATAGCATACTTGCTCTGAACGTCGTCTGATGTCTCGAAAATCTGCTCGAAATCTTCCCTGACTCCCGATGTACTGCGTCTTGATCTTTTTGCCCTGGTGCTTGCCGACGTAGTAGCACTTGTAGAGCCTGAGGATGGTACATGTACTGCAGCTTCTTCAGCTTGATAGTATGCAAGAAGCTTCTTGGGTGAAATATGAAATCAAAAGCCGGGAAAGACGCAAAAATCTTGTTGCTCCATAAAGAAAACTGCAAGAAATAAATATGCTATTGGTACTCTAATCTCATTTGAAATAATAAGAACAATGAAAACTAATATCACTATTCTTACCTTGATTTCTTGACAGAAGCCGGAAGTTGGATTTCGGTTTTTTAGAATTTTAGCAAAACTATTTTGAATTTTACCAAATTATCATCAAGAGCAAAAGAATTTTTATAAGAGAATACAGAGAAGATATTGTAAGTTTGCTGGTAGAGAAATGAGGAGGGCTACTACCCTATTTATAGGAGATTTTTTGTGATTTTTTAGATTTTTTTGGATTTTTCTAAATTTTTAAAGCATCCAACGGCTAAAAACAGTCATTTTTCAAATAAACGGACCGTATCGGGTCGCGTCATACCGTAATCTAATTATCCGTAAACGAGCCATACCATGCCGGCCCACCGGGCCGAGGTGCCGGTCCAAATACAGCACTGGCTACCAGGCTATGCCAGCACCGTCCATTTATGGTCGGGTGATGCCTTACCTGAACTGTATCTACAGTGCTGGGTCTAATGTCGGCCCGTTTGGCACGCCCATCTGGCCATCGCTACTTGCAGCCGTCCGATGAGCCCATCTGAAGCATGTCACTGTCTTCCTCTGGAAGAAGCCTCGACGCCATCAACCAACCGCCTCGGTTCCCCTTGATCGCCATTTGTAACTCCTCGCAAACATTCAAAGTTCAAATCCGTACCATTTCCTTCTCCTGCCTTCCATTAATCCGAGGCGAGGTTTACCGCTAATCCGCGCCTCCGGATCGAATCGAAGCGGGGAGGAGGAGGCGACGGCCGTCTAGGGATACCACGGCTCCCGCGGCGATGGCAGCGCAGGCGAGGCTGACGCCGAACGGCGTGGGGGCGGCGCTGGAGGGGGATACCAACCTCAAGCCGGTCGTCCAGATCGTCGATCTGCGCGGCGTCAACGTCAACGGCGCCGGCGCGTCTCGGAGCGAGAGGTTCCGCGCCGTGGTCTCCGACGGCGCCGCCACCTCATCCGCGCTGTTCGCCGCCCAGCTCAGCGACCTAGCGCGCTCCGGCCTCCTCCGCCGCGGCGCCATCGTACAACTCCTCGAGTACGTCATCAACGACGTCGGGGCCAGAAGGTTTGCTTCAGCCTCCGCCTTCCCCTAGCCCGCTTAGATCGATGCTTGATTGCGTGCAATTTGGTCGGTTTCGGTTAGGGTTCGTTCCTGCGCGTGTGTTCGCATGCGTGTCGCAGTTTGTGTTGGGATGCGATTTTGGCGCCTGTCAGTATCGTCTAATTCGCGCTTTAGATTGGTACTTGTCATTAGTTTGGGAAATCTGTTTCGCTGATACTCATGTTTATGCTTTCGTAGGTACTAGTAGTGAACTAGTTTTTTAGCGAACAGTAGTAGTGAACTAGTGATGCATCAAATATTTAGTTCCATTGACCTGTTTGTGATATCATTTGAATTGGTGCTGATTGAATTGTATTCTGTAACCGCTTTATATGATCAGAAGAGGTCTGGGTAATAATTCGGAATGATTAGGTTGTGTTGTGAATTTTGATCCAGATTGGTGCTTTCCAACTGTTAGTTGATCGTCTAACAAATGTTAGTTGAACAATTTTCTTGTCGTCCTGATCACAAAATAGTGTGGTATGTGGTTTGGTAGATCTGGCTGTGCAGCTGGTGCTCACTATTTCTGCCTGGTTAAATGATGAGGTACTATGGTCATTTTGATGATTACCAAAAGTATGTTGTTTGATTTGGTTCCTTAATCTTGTTATGTAGCAAAATGTTGCTAGGTAGTCTACTAGTCATCATATCTTTGGATCAATTAGGTTCCTTGTTTACTGATTGGGTGCATCATGAAGTGTGATTTGATCATTGTAGTTTACGTCTTACTCTGCAGTCATCCTCAGAGATTCAGGTGTAGTTTGCATCTTTCATCTGTTCCCACTTGGTTCAGCAGTGTACTAGATGGTGCAAGTTGGCATTGAACAATTTTTAGCTGATGATCGAATTTGTTTCTTTTGTCTTCTATTTGTAAATAAAAATAGTTTGAAGCATAATTTTATTAATCAGCCTGTGCCGTAATTCAAGTTGTGTTGGCAAAGTAACTATTGTAAATTTGAAGACAGGTTTTTTTTGAAAGGTTTGTTTAAATAACAAGTAGAGGAAAATGCATGGTTAGCAGTGCGAATCATTACAGTTGGTGCTAATTTGCTTTCTACATTCTCATATACAACTGATTTGCTGGTGAAGTACTGATTACTAGGATACTTTCTAAGTGCAAAATTAGGAATTGTTTCTTGCTATTAAGCTGACTGATTGCAATATCTATAGGATTATCGTCATTCTGAACATGGGAGTTCTTGTTTCGGAGTGTGAGATCATTGGGAATCCAGTAATGCCTTCAGAAACTGGATTTTCTAACCCAAATCCGACAAGAGTGGAGCAATTTAATGGAGCACCTCAATATGGTTTGATGGCAGGAAACCCAAATCCCACAAGGCCCAGTGACAATGCTCCGGTCTTCCAACGTTCGATGGCAGGGAACTCTTTGAACGCAGCCACCAGACCCACAGACAACGTTCCGGTCATCCAACCAACAGTGCAGCCATCCTATCGCCCTGCACCCAGTTACAAAAATCACGGGGCAATCGTGAAAAACGAAGCCCCTGCTAGAATAATCCCCATATCTGCTTTAAATCCTTATCAAGGCCGCTGGGCTATCAAGGCTAGAGTTACTGCCAAAGGAGACATCCGCCGGTACCACAATGCAAAAGGTGATGGCAAAGTGTTCTCCTTTGACCTACTTGATTCTGATGGGGGTGAGATACGGGTGGCATGTTTCAACGCTCTTGTTGATCGCTTCTTTGAAGTTGTGGAAGTTGGTAAAGTCTATGTGGTATCAAGAGGAAGCTTGAAACCTGCACAGAAGAACTATAACCATCTTAACAATGAGTGGGAGATTTTATTGGACGCTGGATCAACCGTGGATCTTTGTCCTGATGAGAACAGCTCCATTCCCTCCCAGAGGTTTAACTTCAGACCAATCAATGAAATTGAGGATACACAGAACAATGTTATCGTTGATGTCATAGGTGTTGTTATATCTGTCAACCCTTGCACCACAATACAGAGGAAAAATGGCATGGAAACTCAAAAAAGAATTATTAACCTCAAGGATATGTCTGGTCGAAGTGTTGAGGTAACCATGTGGGGTGAATTTTGCAACAGAGAAGGCTCGCAGCTGCAAGAAATGGTTGAGTGCGGGATTTTTCCTGTGCTGGCTTTCAAAGCAGGAAAAGTGAATGATTTCAGTGGCAAGTCTGTTGGCACAATTTCTTCTTCTCAGCTCTTCATAAACCCTGATCTTGCTGAAGCTCACAGTCTCAGGCAATGGTTTGATGCTGGAGGAAGAGATGCTTCTACTCAGTCCATATCCAGGGATGTCACTCCTGCAGCATCAAGAAACGAGATCCGAAAGACAGTAGCACAAATTAAGGACGAAGGCCTTGGAATGGGGGACAAACCTGATTGGGTTACGGTGAAAGCGACCGTTATATTCTTCAAGAACAACTTCTGCTATGCAGCCTGCCCTAACATGATAGGCGACAGGCAATGCAATAAGAAGGTGACGAAGGCGAGCTCTGGCAATTGGTGCTGCGACAAATGCGATAAAGAGTTTCCAGAGTGCAACTACAGGTATCTTCTGCAGTTACAGATTCAAGATCACTCGGGAACAACTTGGGTGACAGCATTTGAAGAGTCCGGGCAGGAGTTACTCGGTTGCTCTGCGCGAGAGCTCTACATGCTTAGAGAGAGCGGGGATCATCGTTTTGCAGAGATCATGCTCCACTGTTTGTTTCAGGATTATCTCCTCAGACTGAAAGTCAAAGAAGAAACGTACGGCGATGAGCGAAGTGTGAAGATCACCTTGGCCAAAGTGGAGAGGGTTGATCCTTCAGGCGAAAGTAAACATCTGCTTGATTTAATTTCAAGGTCGACAGCATTGTATTAAGTAGTGGTCACTAGTCCATAAGTCGCACCCCCCATGAGGTGTGGCAGTGTCCATAGCTCGCACGCACCAAGGTTTCTCTACCATATTAAGGAATTTATTTGGTTCAGTATTGATATATTTTCTTTTTTGTTGTGCCAGCTACTTCCTTACTGAAGCATATTAATGCCTCAGCTTACAGTATCTCTTCCCTTTTTAACCGAGCAATGCAGTTGTAGTTTCTCTGGTAGTCACAGTTTGTACAGGCCCCTCTTTGCTTAGCTCTGTCGTGAGTCGTGAATCGTGTCTATTACTTAGTTGCTGTTCCATCAAGACTTGTAAGCGGTGATTTTTAGGGTTCTGTAAGCTGTTACTCCTAGGGAGCATAACGGGTGAAAACGCCCAAACTAACAAATACTCGGAAATTTTGATTGTGCGCCGTTGGATTGTACACCAAGGGCCAAGATCCTTGTGGAGCATTCCCCTACCACTCAAAAGTGTATTTACAAATAACCCCCCGTAACAGTCGTATATATATTGCGCTCAACGCCCTGTTCAAGTTCAACAAAATGGACATGTATGTTCATGTTCACATTCTTCGGGAAAAATAAAAAAATAAAAAAAGCATGTTCATTTTCAAGTGCAAGAAGTTGGATTTTCCTCTTTCGGATTTCATCTTCATGCTAGAAAAAAATGTCTTCAAGAAATGCTAGAAAAAAGAACAAGAAATTCGGGATATTTTTTTAGGGATTTTCGGGACAAAATTTGGAGCATTTCAGATCCAAGGAAATAAAAAAAAAGTAAGTGACCAAACAAGAACATGGGCATGAACACGAACAGGAACACCGACATGATCATGAACGCAAACTTGTAGTTGCATTTTCGGATTTCATCAAGAACTTGCATCTTCAAAAAAAAATCTTCAAGAAATTGCTGTATTTTCAGATGCAACTTTTTTGTTTTGTTTTCGCTTTTGCTTCTTCAAGAAGATTTCCCTTTTTCTTCGTCAAGAAATTGTGTTTCCAGATCTTGTCTCCAAGAAAACGCGCGAAAAAATACAAGAAATTTCGTCCTTCTATAAATTGCGCTTTCATTTTTTTTTGTCTCCAAGACAATGCATGGAAAAGTTACAATTTCCGGTCTTCAATAAATTGCGTTTTCAGATCTTGCCTCCAAGAAAATGCAAGAAAAATTACAATAATTGCCAGTAAACAAAATTGCAAGAGCTAGGTGGAGGAAAATGGTCGCCGCCGAGGTGGATGAAGAATGCATCCACAGATCCGGGCGCCCTGTCGTCAGATACGGCCTCTGTGTCACCCGCCACCGCACATACCTCAAGAACCGAGCTTCCTGTCACCAGATCTAGCAGAGCTCGTCCTTCCCAGCTCTTGGATCCATGACGGTGGCTCCTCGACTCCAGGACTAGCCAACTCCGTTGGCTCGCAATGGTCTTCCCCGTCGCCGACTTGGAGGTGGATGGCAAGATAGGGAGAGGTGGACCAAATCCGGTGGATCCCGTCATCGGTGAAGAGCAACAGGTCCAGATCCGGCGGATCCCGTGACCGGCGTACTTGATGCGACGTGATGACAACTTATCGGAGTTAAGACATCCACCAGCCAGAGTTGTTCCGCTGCATCAAAGAGGGGCTTGGGGAGAGGGATAATGGGAGAGAGAGTGGTGGTGGGAGGAGAGTGAGGAAAAGGATTTACAAGGGGTTATTTTGCAAAAATCGCAGATGAGGGAGGGATCCAGAACTTTTGTACACAACAAGGTTCAGCTTGCTTAGGTTGATTTATAGCTTAAAGTCAGTTTTTAGTTTAAACAATAAAAAAAAATTGACTTTTATATGCAGTAGAGGTAGATAATTTTATCTTAACTTTAGTACTATTAGTCTAAGATTAACCTTAATTATATAAAGGCTTATAGCTTTTAAAAAAAATCAGGTAAAAATACACCTTTTTGTTTAGCCTTTACCGTTTTTAGGTGATATGCTTCCGTTACTCCTATGTGGAACCGCTTAGATGCTGAGTTGCATCACTTCTTTACGTTCAAATCGATACTAGTCTATGAATCAAAGAACAAAAAATCGATACTAGTCTACATTGGCATACTTCCCTTCCGTAAATTTATTTCTGTTGGGTAACTTGTCTGCATAGTTTCACTAAGCACTACAGCTTCCAGGTTTCCAGAAAACACCACCTCGTACCTTTTTTTCTTGACATTAACTCACCTCGTACATAATAATTACATATGGCAAGGCTCTCTGGACACCCAATTACAAGCTGCAGCTGTGTAGAGAAATGAATTCACAGGAGGAAAAAAAAGCCATTGCATGCGTGTAGGTTATTTACTTTGCACGCGGAGAACGCGAACACAAATTTGTTGTAACAATATGTAATGTTCATCGTCCAAAAGCGTACATCTATCTCAGTAGTTTTCTCTATTTGCATGCAGTTTCTCTATTTGCATGCAGTACATGGATCACAAAAATCCCGACCCTTTTCCCTGTACAAACTTACTGCTCTGCCCTGACAACTTGATTGGCACTGCCAAGTCGCCCGCTTGTGACTGCAACTCAGCTAGTTCTTTCACCCGTAACAAAATGGATGGCGGTATTGGTATCGTAGAAGGATTATTTTTCCGCGGACAAACACCCTGCTCAGAGGAGTGAAGAAAATGAATAATCCAGAACCAAAAGATGGCAGGATGGAAGAAATGAACTGACAAGAAAAGACGGTGCTCATGTGAGTTGAAGAGGGAGAGTGATTACATCTTTTTCCGTGTGAAGCTGTGTCTGGCTGGCCCTGATCAGATTCCGCCACTTATCCTGAATAAGCAGTGTGATTCATTAGAAATTCAAATTGAATGAAAAACTGAGGAGTTGTACAAGCAATCGCACCTTGAGATCCACTGAGGTGCGGTAAGAATATGAGGCGAAGGCTAGTCTTCTAATCTCAGACCATTTGCCAGCCCCGTACCGAGTCACACCATCAACCAGCTTCAGAACCTCGCACAGTGTCCATGCTCGATGATGCTTCCGCTTCAAACCCCGCTTTATTTTGGGTTTGGCATCAGCGCTGCAGAAATCATTTGCTTGTACGGTCTGTACCTCCTTACTATCAGTTGTTTCTATATGCCCTCCTTTCTTCTCAGCATTTTTCTAGAAGCAAGTTGGACAGAAGAAAAATATTTTATTGCGTGTAGGACACAGGTCAATATTGCAACTCAGCAACAATGTTTGGGGTACTGGGTGTTTCAAAATACTCTCTCCGTCCTAATATAAGTTCATAGCCCAACATAAGCACAAATCAAGAAGACACTAAATCTAAGAAAAAAGTTAATGTTATTGGAACATACATGCCCCTATTAACTAGCATACTACAAAACCTTTTCAGTATTAAAGGAGGTATATAGTGAAAATATTGCAATAGCTACAACTTTGATCTCCGCAATGGACTTATATTATATGACAACGCTTTCCAAGAATGAGGACTTATATTGCCGAATGGATGGAGTATATTTCTAGTTAATTGTCAGCTTCTTAAGTTCGGATTTTCATTAAGAGGTCCTACATGACCAGAGGCATACCGTTAGTGGAACCTCTATAGCTTTGCTTACGTGGTTCCCCTGTTCACCATCTTTCTCCAACATCATCTCAACTGCTTTCTGAACCTCAGTACATTCCACAGAAGGCTCGTGATCCTGTTATTCGAGGTAATAAAAGGAGCACATTTAGGGACCTATCACCTATGTCCTATGGTGAGACAGCAAAACAATGATAACACATACTGCAATTTACTCTAACAGTTCAGCTGGGCACTATGGCAAGTTGCATCGACTTTCCAATGGCCTAGGTTACTGTGCTACTTTTTCTTTCCTTCAGGTTGTCCACTCGACTATCGGTGTAAATTGTTATAACAGAGCACTCGAAATATGGCACAGCAAACCTTTCTTACCAATTATACATTGCACCTACATGTCAGGTACAGACTATTGGGACGTGGATGGGGAAAGAGATGTATAGAAGTGAGACCAACATGCTAAACGCTTTAAGAGACAGTACAGGTGAATCACTTGGCCACATTTTGTTTATGAAAATAGCATAAGGGAATGGTAAGAATAAGGTGTGTTTGGCTGCTTGTACCAAGTAGTACATGTATGAATGGTTTAAGAAAAAAGTCATCTATGTGTTTGGTTGCTTCAATGAAACCACCCTATCCTGGATTGTGGGATATAAATTTGATGAATATTCTCTATAGATACTAAATCATTCCATTCATCCAAAACAATTGAACCAAATAGTACAGCACCATCCTATCTCTCAACCTCATCCCACCAACCAAACACACCATTAGACAGCAAAATGGGGTAAAGAGTTGAGTGAAAAAAATTCAACAAATACATAAATGATAATTGGGTACTCAATAGAGTTGCTTCTACAAGCTAAGTTTCTTAGGTGGGAATTTGGCATCTGAGCATACAGCAATTTTGTCCTACTTGGGGGCATACTGAAAATTACAGGCCAAAATGTATCAACAAAGTGCTTTGTGCAAGTAATTATTATTTTGGCAAACAAAGCTACTAAGGTCCAGTATCATGCAAACAAAAGGTACTTGGTTGGGGGGGGGGGGGGGGCATGTGTAACATCGTTCCCTAAATATAGTAATTCAATATCTTCCGCTGTTTTGCAGTAATAATATAAGACAGACAAATTGCCCAAAGTTGTGAAAATAAATTATGCATTAGTAGATTATTACCAAAAATGAAATGAAGTTCCTCCTAGGGCGCCCTCTTCTCATCCTCGAAGTGTAAGGAACATGCACACTGAATCCTCCAAGAGTGTCCTTTCGGGTGAGATAAGTTGTACACAATGAATCAACTTCAGTGTCCTTTCGGGTAGGATAAGTTGTACACACTAAATCAACTTCATGGAAAGGTGTTACCCGTGGTTTCCATAACACCTCATCACGTGCAGGCCTTTTTCCTGGCAAAGAAAGTTTTCCAGTGTAGTCGTTAGTCTCAACATCTGAGAGCTCCTCAATGTATCTTTTTGTTGGCTTTCTAATTCTCTTAGCAGTGCCTTGTTCAGCCAGAAGAGTTCCTTGTGGCTCATCGTTATCTGTTGGTACTCTTTTTAGCCTCTTGGAGGATCCCTGTTGATCCTCACCATGATAGTATGAATCTCTCTCATTTCCTGGATCCAATACTTGGTCCCTAGCCAAAGAAGTAGCTTCAAGCTCAACCTTAGGTACTCCTTCAATGGCTGGTATCTCTTGTTTGACATCCTTGCCAACAATTTTATAATCTTTAACTACACAACCTGAACTTGGAACATCACAGGAATTGGTCAACCCCATTGTAATCCGTCTTTTGAGCCATAACTTGTCCTTGACAGTAGTTTGGCGCCCAAATGTGGCTCTAAATGCTTCCTGAAGTTCTCTAATTGTAAGATTATCCAAGCAAATTTCTCCTCTTAAAATGGAAAAATCAGGCACTGCACTAGTAACTTCAGAAACAGATGGTCCTGTAGATGTGTCATTTACAGGTCTTGAGCAGGCATCTGCATTCTCTTTTTCAGCACTGCAAGAGTAATTTAACACTGTTGATTTCGTAGTCTCGGTTGAAGCATTGTCCTGTTGAACAATACTATCCTGTTGTTCTGTGTTCAATTTATCTGTCTGCTGATCATGAACAACTGAACACTTAGAGGGAAGATCAAGTGGATCATCTGATGGTTTTACCCTGTCTTCCTGTGCAATGATATGCATCTTCTTAAAGTTGCATTGACTTTAAAAAGTAGAATGACATAGACAATGTGTGTACAAGAAGGATTTGTAGATGGTTTAAGCTTTAAGACAAGCGACAGTTTGTCAAACCCAAGCTCAAGCATTGCGGATAACAGTGCACATTTCTTAACAAGTTTAGCCCACTTTTCATAACTTACTAACCAAGAGCTTTATTAAAACTAGTAGCAGTGTACCCACCTCTCAGCCACATGAAAAGATTTATCTATATAAGTAGAAAGAACCTTTACGGGACTCTCTAAAACAGAGAACAATGTTTCATGCCCACAGCTTTGAATGAACTATGGACATGTAGAAATGTCTAATTTAGTTCTCAGGCAGGGGAGCTTTTTGCTTAGATTGCATTTCTACTAGCTTAAATTTGGTCCATCCTTCCATCTCTGTGTCAGTTCTTGATGATGTTCTAAATCTCTTCCCTGATTTAGCTATCTCATAATTGGACAGTATATAATAGAAAAGTTTAAGCATGAATGAAGATAGTGCTGCTTGAGTAGGAAACATATATCTGACTAGATGACAATGAACCTTAATGCTAAATCCAAAGATAGTTCTAACTAAATTCAATATATATAAAGTAAAATTTATTGAAGTGACAGGCAACTGAACTCTGAACTGAGAAGTTTACAGAACCAGATAGTCCGTATCAAAACCATGCCAGATTTAGCTTGAAAATATTGACCACAAAGATCCTTGCAAACCTACTAAACCTATTATGTAGTAGCATAAACCTATTGTGTGGTAGAACTGAAGAGCCTAGGCTCATGGCAGATATTCATGATGCACAACAGATAAGCAATATACCTCTGAGTCAGCACCAAACTTCTGTGTCTGCACTTCAGTAATATCTAATTTGGAAGAGCCCGCTGCTCAAGTTTAGTAAACGGTAAGCATCTTGAATAACCAAAGCGGTTGAATTAATACAGGCAACATGAAGTTTGTATGACTACACTGTATTCCAACATCACAGTTTAAATTCTTGTCCTAATGAAGTAAGATCACCCAAAAGGAAATGATATCGCAAAGTAGTAAAGCGAATTGAATAATGCTACTGACATCACCTTCCAAGTCAGGATTCTTAAGTAACATGCAATCATTGGTAAACAATTCCTCCACATGTCCTACATCTTCAATAGAAGGCAGATCAACCTTCTCATCATGAACAAAATGTTCAAACTGCAAGACTTCGTCCTCTGTAGCAGGAACAAGTGTTCCATCACCTTCAACCTTTTTTAAAAAAGAAGAAGAAAGTAAGTGTTTCTCAAAGGACAAAGTAAGCAATTGGAAACATCATGGCGAGTTTTGCATATTCAAAAAAATAGTCAATAAGGCATATAACTAAGAAAGTACGAATCTACCCGAACTAGCTGGTAAACCACAGGATCGGAGCTGCCATTCTTTTCAAAGTCATTCTCTTCATTCTTACTCTCCAGAACATCTTGCGAACCACCCACCTCCATGGATCCGTACAAACTTCATTCAATGCCTGTACTAATCAAAGTCTACCATGAAGAAATTCTACAATCAGATGGAATCAGTTTGAAATTATAGTTTATAAGACTAACAAGTCAATGAACAATTCAAAAATCCCGGAAAAATGAATATAAATAGTGTGACAGCACACACAACGATTAAATCTAATTGCACAGAAGAAAATTTGTTGTAATGAATAAAAATGAGACAAACAAAAGGATTGGGGTCATTGCATAATGCATACAAGCTATTTCAAAAATGAAAGAAAAGATGGTTCTGATTTCATAAGCTCAGTTCAGTTGTTTGATCGCTGTTCATCATTTAATCATTAGTGGTGTAGCATTGGGTGAAAGTCTGGAATAAACCATCAATTCTAGTTCAATGTAAAATGTAGGGTCACAATCTGCAACCAAATTGGAATGCAATTGTCAAGCAAGAGCAACATTTTAAGGAAAAACAAGAATGCAGTGATCAAAATGTTCCAATAAGGTCAAACATGTGTTACATTGAGAACCTAATAACCAATTTGCATTCGACATGCCAACAGTCAATAAAAGTATCATCCTCCTACTGAGCTTGGCTGCCCAAAATTAGTCAAGCATGCATCATCAAATGGTACACAGGACACTTTGCAGTAGCATTAATATCTACTCCAGTTAGTTTTCCCTTATTACTGGATTAGAAGAGTAATAATTGATTCCAGCATATGATTCCAAGATCAAGCAAACTCTCTAGTTCTTCATAAAAGCTGAAATCAAACCACATTCACCAATTCTTGAAACAACAGCTCCAGGATTAAGTAAAAACCCACTGTCTTTAGGCAAAACTCAATTTCTTACATAAATAAAACTCCTCCCTAGAAATAACAAAAGGGATCACATCGAAAAGAGGCCTTCACAAATCTAAATCCATCAGAGTGACCACAGCAAGCTCTACCCCAAGTAGCTCTTCCTGCTGTTCAATTCGCACTTCAACCGTGAACTCCACCCTCGATCCATCAGCGTAAGAATTCAACGATTGAGCAAATATCCCCCACTGTATTTACTACATATTAAATCTAGAGCTCGAGTTCCGCAAACAGAGCAAAAATCCCACTAAAAGCTACCGAACTACAGAATGATCTAAACGATACGAGCAATCATACCAAACTCGGCTTCAGTTAGCACTACAAAATGCTCGATTAAAGCTGTCAGAATACCAATTCCAGCCCACGATTACGCAGGATCGAGAATCTGTTCACCTCACGCAAAGCCCATATCACGAGCAAAGGCTCCAACTCAAAACTAAACACTAACCCAACACCACAGCAAGCCCGACAATTACTCTCCCCGCAGCTCTATTAACGTCACATCAGCACAGATTCGAGCGCGAAAGCAGATCGATTAAGCAAAATCCCACGCGTTTGACCATGCAGATTTCAAATTGCCGCACGCATCACCAAATCTAACAAAAAAACAAATGGCTAAAACAGCGTAGAAACGCAGCGATCGAGCGGATCCGAGTGATCTCACCGCAATCAGCAGCAGTTCGATCCGCGCAGCATTGCTCCGATCGCGCGGGCCGACCGATGGATGGATCAGATCGCCCGAGAGGGAGACGAAACGGAGGAATCCTCGCTAATCCGCTCCTCGGGTGCTCTGGAGCTTCGTTTTGGTGGTGCGACGATCTAGGAGGATTTCCTTGCCATCGGAAGGAGTTGGTTTCGAAAAGGGAAGGGGAGTTCGAGGGGTGGGAGCGGCCGGGCGGCTGGGATTGAGTCCGGATGTGGATCCGACGGCTGAGGGTCGAGTGACGCAGCACGGGGAGAGGCTTCTCGAGCACGGAAAGATTGCGGCGAGGGAGCGTGCTGCGGTAGTCCGCTTCTTGCATTGTACTACTTGTTTTTGAGAGGTGTTTTCGTGCTTTTGTTTTTTTTCCGGAATTTTTTTTTTGCTCTGCAAGCTTGTTTGTAGTTGTAAACAAGCAAATTTACGATTATAAAATGGCAATATGTAGTTATTGATGCGATATAATAAGCGTGTTTGCCTTGTTGATGTTAACATAAGTGTCGTTTCGATTTGTAGGTGGCTACGTTTGGTAAACTATTTCCATATGGAACTTGAGAGTGAATGCTTGACTGCTTGGTACAGTGTATTTATTATAGGGATGGTCAGATGGGCCGTGTCAATTGGGTTGGTCCGCTGCCTGTCTGGTACTGTGGGCACGACCAGACATGGCATGCCCTGAATGTAAATGACCATGCCTGGCCATCGTCACGGCCCGTTTAGTTTTTCTTAATTTACGTAGATTTTTTTTTAAAAATCTACATTTTTTTAAGTTTTCTTAATTATTCTAGGTTTTTCCAAAAAAAATTGTTTTTCAATCTTTCACGATTTCCCAAATTTTCTATTTTTTTTAATTTTTTTGATTTTATTTTATTTTTAGCGCCAAACGGACCGACCTCGGCCTATGCCAGCACGCCACAGACCGGGAGCCACTCGGGCCATGTTTGGGCTGTGGCTTCAGTACGTGGGCCAGCACAGCACGCTCAGTTTGTTAGCCGGGCCTAAATAGGTCGTGCCACGATTTAGACGGGCCGTGTCATGTCCGGCGGCCCATTTGGCCATCACTGATGTATTATATACTCCAACAATTCGTGGATTTTCTTCTAAACTTCTTCTCAGGGTTCAAATTTTGGCGAAATTTCATGAAATCTAGGATTTCGATCGGGAAAGAGATATAAAGTCCCAGCGAAATGATTTTTTTTTAAAATTAGGGTCATTGAAGTGATTTCAGTAATTTTTGACGAAATTTCGGTGATTTCGGGCGAAATTTCGGCATTTTGGACCGATTTGCACGATTTTGGGACCACTTTGCATGGTTTTTGGATCAGATTTCACACTAATTTCTTGTGGAGAATTGTAATGCCTTTTATGAAGAATACATGTGAAAAGTTTGCAAAAAAAATACATATACAAATATGTAACCCCTAACCGGAAACCCTAAATTGGATATCGGCTTAAACTCTTAACTCTAACTTGGATTTTAGCCTAAACCCTAACTTGAATTTCGGTCTAAACCCTAGCTTGGATTTCGGTCTTACATAATGTATTTCGGCCTAAACCTTAAATTGGAAATTTTATGTGTAAATACCTAGTATTTTGCATTTAAATAGATAGGAAATGCAGGTAAATGCTTGCATGGTTTTTTAATATTTTTTTCAATTTTTTTAGCCTCAAGAGACCATTTCATAGCCTTTTGAAAAATCACCAAAAATTCGATGATTTCGGCGGAAATTTTAGTTTCCTTGATTTCAAATTTGCCTTTTGAATTCCGTCCTGATTTCATCAAAAATTCTGAAATCTTGCCGAATTTTTCGATTTCAGTCACCCCGAGATGTGATCCAAAAACGAAATTTGAAACTTTGCTTCTTCTTCACAGGATTCCTGTTTTTCATTGCCGACGATAACAATACCCTGGAGATGGATATGGCAGCAGCCTTATGGGATATTTGGATTAGAAGTATTTTATTGGAATATTTTAGGATCTAGTTTAAATTTAAACTAAATCCTAAAATCTTTCAAAGAATTATCATTTATCCAACTGGGCCTTAACAGAAAAAAAAAACAAAAAATCCAGGGACAGGAGGCCGGTGTCACCGGCCTGAAATGGGAACGACTCTGTTGGGAACTTGGGAGGCAGTGGCGTTTAGCAGCGGCCTAGGCGGATCGCTCCTAAGGCAAATGGGTGCGGGGCCTTGGCTGGCCAACGCGTGGTTTAGGGAGAATTAGAGTAGCCGAGGCAAAACGTGAGGCCCGGACGGAGTAGCCGCCGAGCCAGGCCGCCTGCCCATTTAACGGTTGCTCCGTACTCCACGTCTCCACCTGTGAGGCCTGCGGGCTCGCGGTTCACATGAATAGGCGCGGAGAAAAAGCTCGAAGCCCACCAGTTGGCTCAGCTCGTTAAGGATTTGGTTTAAACTCGTGCCATAAATAAGCCGAGCCTGAGCGAGCTTTTTTCTCGTTGTCTCGATGAGCTGAGTTTGAGCGAACACGTGAGTTACTACTTGTTCAGCTCGATTGAAAAAACCAAGCCGGCCAATCCTGCAAGACAACAACCAATCCAGCCTAAGCCCATAGCCAATAGCCTAGCAAAACCACACGCGCACCTTGTTTGTAGGAATTAAGCCCATAGCATAGCCCATTGCCTAGACAAAGGCGCAGAGCCAACCCTAACTAGCTGGCTAGCAGCATCACACGCACACGCACGGGACGGGACAGGAGACCGCCGACGCCGGTCGCGACTCGTGTTGCGACTGGGGATGCTGACCACTGACGCCTTCCGCCTCCGCCCACACGTTCCGCTTCAGCCCTCTGCCTCTGCCTGTCCACTCCTCCGGTCTCCTCCTGAAGTCCCGCCCCCTTCGTCTCTGGCCTTCGCAAGCGATGGAGCGGTAACCGAGTCCAAGAATTGCCGAGGGAGATGCCGTCCACTACCGCCTCCGCTTCCATGTGCCCCTCCGCATCGACACCAGCGTTGAACCATGGAACCCCTCACCGCCTCGTCTCGACCGCTACAAAGTCGCCTCGCTTCAGATAACCGGTGCCGACCTCTATGGTTGCCTCCTCCTCGATGAGTGATCCATGAAAGAAGGTATCGGTTGTTGTTAGAGATAAAGATTCCTAAAATATCCTAATAGTTTGTCAGAGATAAGAATTTCTTAAATATCTAAATATGAGTCTAAATCTTGTACGACTCGATCTCAATCTGGTTATATAAAACCATCCACATATCTCTATCTCTACTACTTCTAATTAGGAGTTGGTGGTGGTATGTCCGTTCCCCGCCCTCACCCTGACATGTGAGCCCAGTCGGATGATGTGAGGGTGGTGCGTGCGCTGAACGGGCGCCCGTGCTTTCCGTCCGCGTAGCAGGGGAAAAACGGCTTACAGCGCTTGGCAAAAACGCCCGCTCCCACCTCCCCCTACCTCGCCCCTATCACCGCCGCTGCCGCACGAGAGCACCGTCGCTCCCACCTCGCCCTCCACACCCTTATCGCCTCTCCTTGCGCGCCAGTGGACGACGGGAGTGCGCGGGGTGGAGTAGATGGCGAAGGCCGTTGATGTGGTCGACGTCGAGAACCGTGCGTCCTGGATCTTGGGTCTAATCAAGAGCTCGCTGCCGCGTGCCATGGATGCGGCAGTCGCGCGAGAGACCTCGAGTTGAGGAAGCGAGCCTACCCATTGTTGTGCCTCGCGCCGGCCTCGATTCGTTCTCCAAGCGATGCGCTAGGGCTGCGCGAGGAGACCGCCAGGTTGAGGGAGCAGGCCTACCCACCGCCGCACCCTTGCGCTGGCATCGATTCGGTCTTCAAGCCACAAGCGCTGCTGGCCATGACCGAAGGACTCTAGGTAGTCTACTTCCACGATGCCATGAAGTTGCACGGAACTACCTCAGGACAGCAACTGCTCCATCACCAAGGACAGCGACCGACATCAACCGCTCCATCCCTCCCACTTCTCCATGACAGCAACTGCTCCATGCCCCCCTAAAATCTGGCTCGAGGTTGCCTCCATGCTCTGTAGACTCCACCGTAGTCTTCCCTGGCTGCCGTTGGAAGGTCTTGCGCCGCCGCCCCATTGCCATCTTCCAGTGCCACCGCTGCTGGGAGGTTCGACCCTGCGCCGCCTCCTCCCGATTGATCCCCTCTGGCTCGACACTCTTCTCGCGGACACATCAACTACCTTCAATTTTTCCTCTCCCTCGAGATTTCCTGAGGGCAGGAAGGAGGCCGTGGGAGTGGAGGTGGTTGAGGGCGGGGCCGAGGCGAGGAGGTCGGAGGCGGTTGTGGGCGCAACCGTGGAAGCGACTTCGCCGGTGAGCAGGAAGGCCATGGTGGCAATGTAGTCAGACAAGGGCGGGGCGTACGAGGCGATGAGTTCAGGGACGAGCGCGAAGGCCATCGCGACGTGGATGGTGATGTGGGCCGCATCCATGCCTGTCAACCACCTACTAGGTGTGGTGGCCTAGTTGAGGAACATGGAGCCACTAGGCTTGGCCGGGGCGACAGGGAAGTGATGGTGCCGACGCCGACGGAGCCGGAGATGCTTGCTGCAGAGATGGAGAGGAGGATGGTGGTGACGGGGGCACGTGAGGGGTCATCGGTCCTTGGCACCGGTGCCGGCGGCCATGACGGGAGTGGCTGAGTCTCAGGTGAGTTACTGGGCCATCTTTTGCTATGTCCATCTTTTGTCTTGCTCTTTGAACATGTTGTAATATCAGTGACTATGTGCCGTTTTTAAGCTCTCTCATAATTGCTATCACTCTTATCGGAATGATGCCAATTCCTGGAAAGTAATCTTAGGTGGATGATTGATGCTTTCTTTTACAAAGTCAAATCGAGTAGGTCTTGTTTTTATTTGAGTACACTGCATTCGACATTGCAGAGTTAAATGGGCTGGGACCGGGAGAGACTGCATACTTCGATGTTTTTTTTTAAAAAAATATCGTTATAGTTGAGTAAGAGAAGTGTTATGTCTGCTCACAAAGATTGGTGCAGAGGCGTTTTGATCTGGTCGATGAAGAAGATAACTCGAGCAGTTGTGCAAGTAAGCATAGGAGGTAAGGAAACCCAACTATTGATTTAGGCTAAAATAAATTATTGTTTCAGAAATTAGGAGAGGATGGGAAGATTTGATAGATTTTTAGTTTGCGGATTTCAAGCAAAAAAGAAGGTGTTTAGTGCCTAGATTAGTATTGGACTCTGAATTTTGATGTAAGTACGTGTCTTGATTTAGGAATGGCTAGAGATTTGTTACGAACAAACAACTGGATAAATAGATTGCAACAAGAATGGGAGTTGATAATTGGGGGATAAATAGAGAAAGGAATTTGGGGACGAACAAATTGCCAATACATTGTTCTTCTCGATCCAATCCTCTCAGATAGTCTCATGTGCTCTTTTATTGTCATGAGGCAAGCCTCTATTTCCATCACAACCCACTGACCATCGTGGCTATGAACCAACCCAATCCATCACATGGTATAGAATAATCAGGTTCTGTAACAAGATTTGACCTTTCTTTGCTTCCACTATAAAAAGAAATAAATCGTTTGATTTCTATAGTGATTCAGTGTCATTTCTTTTATCACACGGTTAATCTCGAAAACAACATTGCAATTAGTCCCTTTCCCTTGAAATTCAGCTACTGCTAAATCCAAATAGAATCTTTTCCAAATATGCTCATTGTTAAACAACAAATTATCAAATACATCCTACCTTTTTTTATTTTTTTATGCAAGTGGCACAGGCTCGTTTGGATGCATTTAGCAAAACTTTTCAACTGACTAATAAATACACGAAAATATGTAGCATGATGAGAGTCATTTGATTCCTTGAAATTGTTTTGAGTTCACCATTGTACCTGAATCTACCATGGGTTTGTATTCTGATTCGTGGGTTTATTCTCCAAAAGGATTATGCTAAGGGCACCATCCACCTGTTCAATTAGGCCATATAGTATTATATCAAAAGGATGTTCTAAATTTCATATGTTTTTGTATAAGCTGTGTGTTTAATATGGACTGATACATTATCATTCCTCTGCTGAATTGTTTCTGGTTTTCTCCGGTACTTAGGATAACAAAGATATTTATGCTGAAGAGGCTGCTTCACAAAGGGAAAAACAACGCCAACGAATGCTTCCCATTCCTGGGCTTATCGCCCCAAATGAATTGCAAGATGAGATGGTGGATTCATAGTGCTATCTAATTCAATCTGTGTAAGCCGCCCATTGTCTTGCTTTGACCTCGGATAACTTCTGGAGCCCTTGCATCAAAACGCCCAATTTTTGGCCAGGGCGATGAAAGAAGTGCTCTGGCTTTAGTTATAACTTTTTTGGTCTTTTGTTGTGCTGGTTCAGAGGTTTCCCAAAGTAGATAGTGAAATGATTTTAGCTGTTTGAGTTGTTTCATACTGCCATTGATACTTTAGGGGGGTATCAGTTGATTTGGTTACGGTGGCTGTTGTGCTCAATGTATTTAGGGCTGTTGGGGAGGCGTGGGTCAATGAAAAGGTGCTATTGGTTTCTTTGAAATTTATAAGCGGTGTGGTGGCGGTGTGGCTTTTCTTGTTATGCTGTTTGGCAAACTGCTTGCTGCAGCTGTAGCTTTTGAGAGCTAACCGAAATGGAAGGTAGCAACATAGTGAAGTACATCGGCATCCGAGTGGGGAGGTGACGTTGAGGCGGCGAGGCGGGGTGGCAAAGGTTGGGAAGGCGGAGTGAGCGAGTTAGGAGGAGTTCAAGTGAAGCCACAGCTGAAAAGCTCCTCCTCAGTAGCTGTAGCTTTTGGGGGTGCTTCTGCTGTGGCTTAGCTTCTCAGCTGCTTTGCAGCCATGCTGTTTGGGGGAGCTTTTAGCCCAAAGCTAAAGCAAAGCTGAAGCACAGCTCCCCAAACAGGCTTCAGCCATTCTGTAGCATGATGATACAAACAACTAATATTATTTTAGAATCATGTTTGATGTTAACATTTCATGATTTGTATCACCTTCTTTTTCATATTCTGTTGCAACACACGAGCACCTTACTAGTACATGAAAATTGAGAGATTGAATTAGTGGATTTGCCTTTCGTGGTTTTTGGTGATGTTTTCCACGTTAAAATCTTTGTATCCTTTTCTCTCTAAACCTAACGGTTGTTGATCTGTGTCTGTAGTAATTGATTCATTTGTAGTAACCGGTGATTAGTGAACCATTGTTATGATATTGATAGTAACTAACTGTTGCTTATATATTTCTTTTTAGAGTGATGTTTCTATGCTTTTTTTTCATCTTTGGTATGACATTGAACATGTTGCTAGGCTCGCAAGCCTAACGAGCTTGCTCGAGCTTTTCATCGAGCCAATCCGAGCCGGTGCCTTATTCACCTCTACACGTGGGTGTCATTTCAAGTATTGAGGCCTGACTGCACATGCCACGTGCGGCCCTCGCTGGCCGTGCGAGTAGAGTAGTGGATAGGTTTGCCCTAGATGGGTGGTGGGTACGTGGGTGCCTGCAGCGCGGTGGCCTGATGGACCGACGGAGCAGAGCTGATCAAACGACAGTCGTCATAGGGACGCTGGGTGGTAAGGCCGACGTGTAAGTTTTGCTTGCTTGACGGTGTCAAGAATGCGTTGGGCAGTGAACGCCCAGCCCACAAAGGATGGCAATGCGATTCCCCCGGCCGACGATGAGAATGGAGGGCGGCGTGTCGACTGTCGAGGAGTTTGGTGTGGAACCTTGCAACCACATGAAGCTGTACTGCATAGTCCTACTCCTACAGGACCAGTAAGAACAGTGTGTCAGATAAGATGCCTAGTGTTAATTTGACCTTTGCAGGAGCTGTAAGCTAACTCGTGCATTGTGGGTTTCGACCAGTGATCAAGAATTCAAGATTCGGATCATGGTGCGGTGATGATCACAAATTCTTTTGTGGATTTTAGGTTTATATTTTGCATGCTGGTGTCAGTATTGGCCTGCACCATCATGAACCGCAGTTACAAAAGCGCCTTCGTTTGGATATCTTACAAGGAAAGTAAGTAATTGCTCATTGGCTCATTGCACATTTGCACCCATCAAGGAAAAGGGATGCAGGTGCCTTTCTTTCGTCCGGGAAACAGCTTTGGAGCCACTTGACGGAAAGTTTCACTATTCATGAAAATATGTGAATGCCAGCAAGCAGTACTGTTTCTATCGTGCGCACACACTACGCACGACGACCGTTTGTCACACTCGTATGGCTTGACAATAATACAATCTCAGGGTTTCTGCCCCTGCATAGTGCATATTACTCCTCTCTCTCCTCCTCTATTAATCATTTCCTTTGTCATTTCTTTCAGTTGTGTTTAATTTGCTTTCATCAGCTGATGAATTGTGCCCTCTCGCATTTCATCCCAACATTGTCAGATCTTACGAAAGTGCTCAATCAGGTGATCTGCTTTGCCAGCACACCGCGCGCGGCGCAAAACACTCATGTACGTTCCCAACAAACTCCATCGTGGGGAGAAAAAACAATCCAAAACTTGAGTGCGGACAGTGTCATCCACCCTTGCGCGGCATTTTTCAAACCCCCAAACACCTCCGCACGTACGCACTACGTGTCGGGCCATCCTTCTCCCCGCGGTCCAGTCCACTCCATCACCTCATAGGCTCCCACCCAGCACTGTGGCCTCGCGCCACCAATTCTCCACATCACAACGGCCGCCTACTGCCGCCTTGTCTCAACCGGGATCACCTGTCCTTCTCCACCGCACTCCTTGACACCGACGGCCTGATGACCACCGACCCCCGATGAGCTCCCGTGACCCTGGCAGAGAGGGCACCGCTTCCCAGCCGTCATTGTCCTTCTCCCACCTTATCGCCGTTCGCTTCTTCCCGTCCGGTCCCAGCGGCTGCAGAAGCCATCGAGGCCATGCCACGTCCGACCTGACCCAAAGCCCTCCCTTCTCCTGCCCCAGCCGTAGCCGCCGAAGCCAACGAGGGGCAGTCCAGAGAAGAGGAGGAATAGGAGGAAGAAGACCAAGTCAGTGCCATTTGAGTGCCTTCTAAATGTTCTGCTTTGCAACAGGAAGTCGGCTGAGTCGGTCGAGCCAACGACAGCCCTGGCTCTGTCGGCTGTCACGGTCAAACTGGCATCGGCGAGGTCGATCCTACCGTAGCGCGCTTCTCGGTGGGAGTCCGTGGCGACAGGAGGGTTTCTGACTCCGGTGAGGCGGGCAGTGAGGTTCTCACTGGTGGCGATTGTGGTGGACGAGGAGCTCGGCCGTGAAGCTGGGACAGCAAGGCTACGGGACGGGGACATGAAAGTGGCGGCGGCATAGAAATAGGCGACGGAGGCAGAGAGGAGAGTGAAGGAGCTGCTGCGCGCTCTCGGCGTGTCGGAGGAGAAGGAGAGGGCCAATGAGAGCAACGGGTCCAGCTCCGACCTGTTCGAGCTCGAGAGCCTGGCAACGTTCGACGACAACGGGTTGCGACGGATAGGAGCTGCCCCCGACGTCGGGCTGGCATGGCCGCGGCCACGTCTTCTATGAGAAGAGGCTTTCGACAAGAAGATGGGAATTGCTAAAAATCTGTCGCTTGTTTTTTTTTCTTTGATTTCAGTCACTTTTTTGTCCATCCGATCTGCATTTAGATATGTGATTTGAATAATTTATTTTCTATTAGGGTTCACCAATCCTATTTTTCTTTGTCTATGTTAGAAAAAATATTTTTTATTTTTCTGTGTGATTCATTTATTTTTTATTAGGGTTCACTAATCCTATTTTTCTTTGTCTAGGTTAGAAAAATTATTTTTTATTTTCTCTGCACAAAAAGTGGTATGTATTGAGAGAGAAAATTTGACTGATTTGATAAAAAAACCAGTCGAATGTTAAAGTATTAAGAGATATTAAAAATTTCAATAGTGAAAGTACCAAGAGATATAGAGTTTATAATTAATTTGGTTGTATATCATAGTATCTCTCCGTAAAAAACTATATTACAAAGAGTGTTTAAAATCTGTTTTTGTGGCCCGTGTGAGCTCAAAGCAAGTTGTGGTTGACTAGATGGCAATGTTGGGAATATGAACTGCAGATTTGGAATACACTTGTTCTATTCGATCCCCTACTCAAGCTCCATATGCGATGTATCGTGCTTGTAAGTTAAGGAGCATGATACCTCCACTTCTATTGGTTCCGCGAGTGAAAAACAAGAACAAGAACAAGACTAGCATTTCCCACTAGGCCATCACGCAGTGTACCACAGAAGAATGCACATATTTTTTTTCGCCCTAGTATATGTTTCTGCTTGCTGGTAACTTTACAAAGCAAGTGATTGCATCTGTTAATTCTGAATGATTATCAAAGAAAATGCTACTTACAGTTTCAAACATTTTTATTTCCCTTATGTGCCTGGTGAACTCTTGCAGCCTTGTTTCGAGGGCAAGAACACATTCAAGCCCACAAAGAAGAACATAAGCAATTTCACTGGGCCATGAACCAAGTTGTTTGGGCTAGTTGGTGAGTAATAAAACCACAACAAAAGAGAATTTTTTTTCTTTAATATTTATTTTTATTCTTTTTTTCAAAACTATGCGTCCGAAATTTTTTTTTACGAAAATACCCCCGTCGCCCGTGTATGGGCGATCGCCCATCTCTACAGGCGATTAGCCTGCGCCAACGGCTCCGCCTGCGCCACCGCGCGCCAGCGGGCCTCTGCGCCACCAACGACCGTTGGTGGCCCCTATCGCCTCAGATGGCGATCGCCCATCTGAGGCGACAGCTCCTATTTAGCCCACTGCCTCCCTTCGCCCGAGCGCACAGCGCAGCCAGAAGCCGAGCGAGGCAGAGAAAGAAGAGAAGAAAGAAAGAAAGAAAGAGAGAAGAGAAAAAAAAGGAAAAAAAGGTAAATTTCTGATTTTTTATAGTTATCTGTAAGAATTTTTTTAGAGATAATTGTAGGAATTGTTTTATAGGTTGCGTAATTAAAGTATCATTTAATATTTAGGACTTTGTTGTAGTATTTAGAAATTTTAGGATTGCGTAGTGTTTAGAATTTTAGAATTGTATAGCTCTCGTGAAATTTAATGTAGCAATTACTTAATGTAGTATCTAGTATTTAGAAACTTAATGTAGTATTTCAGTATATGCAAATTTAATGTAGTATTTTGTATGTAGAAATTTAGTTCAGTAGAAACTATAGGTAATATTTAGAAATTTAATTTATTAGGGTTGTGTATTACTAATTTTATTACGTAAATAATGTATTAGGCAATGTAAATAATTTTGTAGTACGATCAATGTACGTTTTGTAGATTGTATTTTAGAGTAATATTTTTCCGTCGGACGTTGCAGCATGTCGGAGAAATTGTATTTCCAAATATTTTATGGAGATGGGGAGATAGCACAGGGGGCGGATGGGGTGGATCTATCATCATTTTCAAGAGTCGTACGGGGCATATGTAGACCGAGCGATAGGACATACAGGGGTTTGTTGGAGTGGATGTCTCGGATGTTGGTTTGGATGCCCGAGTGTTGATTTGGTCGAGCTGTAGTGAGCGAGCGCAAGACCGTTTTACGGAGAGTTGATTCCTATTAACTCGGCGTCAACATGGAGGAGTTATGTTGGTTTTGCCGTAGAGCGGGGTTGGCGCTCATGTTGTTGGTACTGATGCTACCGGTAGCTCCATCGGTGTCGCAAGTTCGTGATGTCGGGGTGGACATTACGGGAGGGACGTCAAATGTAGAAGGATGCGAAGAGCAAGGCGGCGAGGAGCCCAAGACGAGGAGCACGAGGCGGCGGTGGCGAAGGGATCGGGGCGGAGGAGACAACGGTGGAGGCGCGAGGTGGCCGACGAGGGGAGGAGGTGGAGGACATTGTTGACTGATGGAAGAGGAGGACCGTGCGGATGAGGAAGTCCTTGATGGTGAGCACTCGACGAGGAGGACAACGCCCACGAGGTGCCTATCCTCGGTGCGTGGACCAATTACAATTTCAAGACCTAACAATGAATGAAGGGAACATTGATGCATGGGAGTATCGTGAGAACGAGGTGTGGAGGGCCATATATAAAGACAAAGAGGTGTGATGGATGCGGTGAAGCATCTTGGGCAATGTCTCTCCGCGGCAATTCGTGGTTGTGAAGTCCAAGAAGAAGGACTACGACGTGAAGTGCGTAGTTGATTCGTGCCCATGGCGGGTGCATGCATACCAGGGGAAGTGGAAGGACTATTGGAAATGCTCCATAGTGATTGAGCATAACTGCGAGCTGGAAGAAGCGGAGCAGGGACACCGCAATCTGTCGTCCACTTGGGTGGCAAATGTGTTTTATGGTCAGATCGTGGACAATCCCCATCTGCAGCCTCGATCTATTATCACAGCCGTGGAGGAGAGGTTTCAGTACAAGATTAGCTACGCAAAGGCATGGAGAGCAAAAAGGACAGCTCTGGAAATACGGTTCGGGCGCACGAGGCTTCAGACGAGAATATTCCCCACTTGCTCGGGCAATCGCACATAGGAACCTCGGTACATCCATCGACCTTGTGGAGTTTCTGCGGGTGGTGTGTGCCGGTAAGTGGGTATTGCGTGCATGCATTCTTCGCCTGGCGCATGCATAAATGCGTTCAAGCACTATCGCCGGTCCTTTGCATGGGCGGCACGTTCCTCACGGGAAGTACAAGGGCGATTCTAATCTGCGATCGCGGTGGATGCCAACAACCGTGTTCTACGGTTGCGTTGGCATTCGAGAGGGGAAAACACGGAGAGTTGGTGCGGTTCCTTGAAAGAGTGAAGTCGGCGGTTGTTCTCGACAGTTCGATGTTTATGTCATCCATGACCGACACATGCGGTGTTAAGGGCGATCGTGGATATGCAACAAGGGTCCGCCGTCGTGGGAGCGACAAAGTGGCGGACACGAGGAGCGGTGGTGCATGAGGCACATGGGTGCCAATTTTTTCGTCGATTCAGAACAAGGAGCTTATGAACATGTTCAGCGCTGCAAAGCAGAACCAACGGAGGAAGTTCGACGCGCTTTGGAAGGCGTTGGGCGAACTAACGAAGAAGCAATCAATGGATCCCAGAGGTACCGCTAGTTCATCAAGGAACCCGATGGTGTACCATGAGCAGGAGAGGACCCACGACCTTGTGTGCGTGCCGATGCAGACCCCAAACCTCGGCGTGGCGGGTACCGACATAAAGAGTTTCACCGATTGGATACGACATGAGCCTTTGGAGAAATGGTCCTACGCATGACGAGGGCGGCTCGCGTTATGGGATCATGACAACGAACACCGCGGAGATTTACAATGGGTAATGAAAGGCACCGATGCCTTCCATCGGTGGGTATAGTTGAAGGTGTCCTATTAGGGACACAGAGATATTTCATTGAGCGATACAAGGCCTCCACAGCATGTATGTCGGACAATCGACTGTCGTACTCAACTGTTGTGTCTACCTACATGTCCAAGAAAACAAGAAAGACGCAGACACATCGGGTTACACCGGAGAGTGGCGTGGAGCGGAGATACCACGTGCATCTGCGGTGATCGAGGTCGCGAGGGTGCCACCGGAGAGGACTTCCCATCTGTGCATACTCCGAGCAGCTGAGTGCGAGTGCTCCTGCCAGAAACCACGCCTGCTGCACTTGCCGTGTTCGCACGTCATTGCCGCAGCCGCCCAGACGCATCAATCCTGTCGTCCGTTCGTCTCCCCGTACTACTACAAGTAGAGCGTTCTCAACACGTGGCATCACGAGGTGTACGGGTACCGAGTGGATAGATCGTTCACAATAGCCCCCCCTCCGGACCATCGATGGGTACCGGACATCCGAATGTTGAAGCTGAAGGTCGGGCGTCGAAGGACATGGCGCATTCGGAACGATATGGACGAGTCCGAGGCGCGTCGCAACCGCGGATAATGTAATTTTCCATGTTGTTCCCATCTTGTATTTTTCAATGGACCGATAAGTTGTGATGTAAGTTGTAATGATCGATGTAATTTTCAATGTACTAGTAAGTTGTTTTTCGCATCATGTAATTCTCCGATGTACCAGTTAGTAGCTACGAGGATAATGCTCCCTCGTATCTTTTTCCCCACTAACGCACTTGAATAACCTTCGCCATTTCTTATTTCCTCGCAGCGGAGGTACGCGCACCGACAGGTGAGGAGGTCCTACCTGGAGTTCGTTCGGGAGTTCGACCGCCTCCACGACGAGGACGTGCGGTGGATGCCATACACCGCGTACGACGTCCACGCCCGAGCACCTGACAGGGTCTCCGTGCTTTGCACGCGAGATGAGGCCTTCTGGCTCACCCGTAAGGTTCTCGTCTTTGACCTGTGTGTCGAGGAGTACTCCCCGCACCGAGTGCTGCGGTAGTTCGGCCTGTTCCAGTCCTTTCCCTTGTCGCCTCGTCACGTTGTCGCACGTGGCGCTCACAGGTACTTGCCCTGATCCTACTACTCCGCATCTTTACGAAATGAATGTGGTGTGTACTTACTGTTTTTGCATTGCAGGATGACCCGGATGGGTGCTGCAGTGGGCACTCAGTTCGCGCACCATATGCAGCCATGGGCCGTGCAGTGGGACGCCGCACTCGACGAGAGGGTCACCGAGACCCGGCCGTACGACCATGACATGTACGATCAGTACATGGAGTGGTTCGCCCCGCGCACTCGCCTCAGGGTGGGGTACACACCAACACCGTACGTCGCACGGCAGGCATCGGTAGTGGACACGTACCCTTCACAGATGTCCCAGAGGGACAACGCCTCGGTAAGTGTCGCAAAGCTACATGGGCACGTCTTTTTCATGTAAATTACGTAATAACAATCGGCGTTACATGCGGACTCAGCTCATGGGGAGATTGAGGTGGAGGTGTGTCCATGTTGACGCGCCCACGGGGCATACTGGTGACCACCGTTGAGTCCGAGACGACTTGGGCTCGGGTCCTCGATAGGATGAGGCGGTTGGCTCGCTTGGCCACTGCCGGGCGCGAGACGTCGGCGGACGTAGCACACCACGTCCTGCGCCCAAAGACCTCGCCCTACCCGCGGTGCCTCGTCACGCTCCCACTCGGTGCAGTGGGGGCGGTGGGTGAGGAGGCTCCCTCGCGTCTCACCCTACCCGCGGTTCCTCGCTACGCTCCCACGCAGCAGCAGTGGGGATAGTGGGCTGCGGAGGCTCCCTCGTCGTCTCGCGCCCCAGCAGGACCCCTGGGTGGTTTCGACGACCCTGTGGACGACGAGTTCGACCTGGAGGAGTACCTTTCGATCGACTACCTCGGCCCCTCTCAGCTCTCGGGAGCGCCGCCACAGGGCACGCCCTCGTCGTCGCCACACTACTCTACGCCTGCACCGCAGGGCCGGCCTAGGAGGGACGTCCGTCCGCCGTCGCCACTCACCTACCCCACGGGCCAGATCAGGAAGCGTGGCCGTGATTGACTTGTTGTACGGATGTATTTTTGTAATGGCTTTACGTTCAGCAGCATATTGTATAACTCTCCGAGTTAGTAACATGATAGCCTTATCACTTTAAATTGTCCAAATTCATGTATGCATTGCTTGCCTATGCCACACGACGTGACAACACACTAACGTATCGATGCACCTATCGCCTCTAGTAGGGGCGATCGCCCTAATATGGGGCGATCGCCCTAATATGAGGCGATGGCTCCATACCCGGGCGATATCTGGCCTTTATAACATTCGTTCTCACAAGCGGTCTCGCAAAGAATACAGGAAGAAAGAATAGAGGGGTGAGGAAAAAAATTCAGGATCAATCGAAAATGCCGAGGCGTGCAAGTGCAAAGGGAAAGGGGAAGGCAAAGGAAGAAGCAAGTGCATGCCCGCGCAATTTAGCGTACCAAGATCTCTTCCTACCTCGTGGAGCTGTAGCACCCATGTGTATGTGCGGAGATCTTTGCAGGCTTGTCCGCTCTTGGGAAATTTCAACTTGGAAGAGGAGGTATTGGAAGTCGCAACTACGCCTTCGATCCGGGAGAAGAGCCTGAAGGATCGCCGCATGGTAACAATCGTACGGGTTACATAATATTTGTGAATGAAACTTTGCTAATTTACGTTTCATGCAGTCACCTCCGCCACTGTGTGAATTTGAGCAGTAGTTTGATACGGAGATCAACCTCGAGGACCAACGGCTTCTTGATCAAGCCAACCGGCAGAACGAGTTCACGTGGCGGCTTCAAGAACAACGTGATGTCGCACGCGAGGAGGCATGTAGGAAGGAAACGGAGGAGAAGGAGGCCGAGAGAGAGAGAGGAAACGAGAGAGGGCGCGGCGTGCCAGAGAAGCCCCGCCAGAGGCATGGGCGAATGGAAGTGGCCTCGAAGCACTCAGTAGACGTCTGGTGTTAACTTTGGTTTTCTTTGTTCATGGTACTCCTTTCAGTTTTAAGTCGTAATAAAGAGTGCGGCCTAACCTTCAAGTGTATGCTCACTGTCCAGGGGTCGTATATGTCCTCTCGCTCGCTTGTCCCAAATGATGTTATTTTTGTCCATCAAGATAGGTTATAGCATTTTAAGTTCATCAGATTTTATTTCATCGAGTTTGACCCTCGTTTGCGAAAGATATGACCATTTTGATGTTTTACCGATTGCATGTTAGGACAACAATAAAATAGTGCAGACCTAAAGTGACATCTAAATAGGTTTACATAATTGTAACCTATGCAAGCCGAAGAATGCAACAAAACTGGTTCTGTCAAGTTTTGAGGTCCTTTAGATATTATTCTAACTGCTTGAACAATGAATGTTATAAAGGGTTTAAACTAGCCATCTTTGATTCAAAATGCAATCATATTTAGATATTTTTACAAAAATCAAGTGCATAAGGTTGTAGTAACTTATTCTATTTATTTCATGATTTATGGATCAACACACATTGTAATTCCTTCACAATCCATAGTTAGAGCCTAGCATTCGAACTCACATAAAAATATTTTTGTGCAAACAACACATAGACTTTTATTTTACAATCTAATTCCTCATTCCAAAATTTAAATTTACAAATAAGTTTCATTTCATTTGGACACTCCTAGCAAAAGTTATGGGGTTCATATTAAAAAGGCATATAGTAATTACAAAAAAATACTAAAAAAGCAGAAGCAAGCCCCTCGCCTCTGTCTCGGCGACGGGGCCCACACCGACGAGCCCGACGGCAGAAGCGGCGCAGGCTAATCGCCGTGTATGGGGCGATCGCCCCATACACGGGCGACGGGGGGTATTTTCGTAATTTTTTTTTTCGGACGCATAGTTTTGAAAAAAAGAATAAAAAAAAATATTAAAGAAAAAAAATTCCAACAAAAGATGCACGTGCAGTGCGGCGGCCCAACAAATCCCACGAGTCCACGACACCCACACGAGCCGTCATTCCGCTCACCACTAACCCATTTTCTCCACTCACCTTCCATGCCGTAAAAAGGAATTATTTTTTAAAATAATATTTAAAAAATAAAGATTTACGGAAATAATATATCAAAATTAAAAATTGCAAATATACCTCCCTGTAGTCATTCCAAATAGCGACAGACTCTCTGTCACCATTTGGAATGGCGACAGAGAGCCTCATTTCCACCGAGCACAGGAAAAAGGAAGGGAGGTTTGGCGACATGCCTCTGTCGCTATTTGAAATGGCGATATGGAGGTATGTTTGTAATTTTTAATTTTGGCATATTATTTCTATATTTTTTATTTTTCAAATATTATTCAAAAAAATAATTCCTGTAAAAAGTCTCTTGCGCGTAAAAGCGGCCTGCCCCCACAAACCCGACCATTCTTTTTCGTCAGTTGGAACATCATGTTGTATATCTATACCCCTTTCCTAAGCAATTTTTCCTACGTCCACCCTAAATAATGCACCTCATTAGAGATGGCCCAATGTTCGTGCACCCAGCAAAACGTCCCCATAAACTTGCATTCATCAAAATGAACGTCTCAGATCTTTCCTCAGTTTTACTCACCCACATCCGATGGCCATTATTTAGTGTGTCTAATCATCCCTGTGGCCCACAACAGACCTCCCCCACCTACATATTTGGAAGGAGAGCGAATCAAACAAGGAAATAAATAAGGAGGATCTGCATGCAAGGAAACCAGACTTAAATTTTTTACTGGCCAAAATTGTACGTACTACATATTTGGAAGGAGGGTGAATCAAACAAGGAAATAAACAGGGAGGATCCACATGCAAGGAAATAAGACTTGAATTTTTTATTGTCCTGGCATTGTGAATGTATTTTTTTTCCGAATATGACCCTTCTCGAGACTTTTTTACGGATCTAGCCCCATAGAGCCTAATTTGTATACGGAGAGCGTTGAATTTTTATTTTATTTTTATCTAAGGAACCAACGTGCTGTGAGTCTTTGGTTATTTTTTTCAATTTTTCTCGTGGAACAAATGACCATGAGCAATCGTTTAATTTTTATCTTTTTTCCTTGCGGATCCAAATGATCGTGCGAGCGCATTTATTTTTTCATATTTTTGAAATCATCCCTGTGGCCCACAAATGACCTTCCTCACCTCCAAAGATCAACAAGGAAAAGGAAACAAACGTCTTGGAATCAAAGAAAAGGAAACAAACGTCCGAAAAGGAAAGGACCATATATTACGTCTTTGGGAAAAGGAAACCGGGAGATAGGCGCAGTGGCCGGGAGAACGCAGTCGCAATGGCTCCACGGTCGCCATCGGTAGCTTTGCCGACGCGGCGAGGTTCTTGGTCACGACCTCACTACGCCGTGCCTCGGCAAATTTATAATTTATTTTTTGAAAATAATTTTATTAAGTACAAAATAATCGAAAGTTTTTTGAGAATTTTTCTAGAATTTTTAACCTAATGTGCTATCTTTTCAAAAATCCTTCTATATTTAAAAAATGAAGGCAACTCACTTGTAGCTTCTTCTAGTCTGCAATTGCACTGCAGAAGCTTCTTCTCTTCCTCCCTCCATTAAAGCAAGAAAGAAGCTCCAAAGCTCCATCAATCCCGCACCAAATCTCCTCTTTCCATCTATGATGTTAATTCCCCAAATTTCGTGCTCTATTGCCAAAATTTCCTCCAAATCTGATTTGATTCCAAATTATGGTTTCCATAAATATGCTTGTTTCGGGGCTATAAAAGCCGGCGAGTTCTCCTCCACCCCATCGCATTGCGTAAATCCCCAAGTGCTCCCTCTTGTAAAAATCGCCGGATTTTGGAGGTAACTCAAGCCATCACCGTCATCTTTCCCGGTGAAATTCACCGCAACCGTGACTCCTCCCCCGCAGGCGCCGGGGCCGGCGTTCTCGCCACACCAGTGTCGACCCACTGCGACCGACCGGCCACCCCTGGCCTTCCCTCCCCCTTGCGCTGGCCAAGCCCAGAGAGCACGCTGTGCTCTCTGTGGAAGCTACAAAAAAATAATCTAAAATCAGAAAATTCTTTTTTCTTTCTCTTTCTTGATTTAAAATCTTTTGGGAGCCCGTTTTCGCCCATTCGACCTCCATTTAGTTCCGTTTTTCTTTCTAAATTCATTTAAAATTCTAAATTTCTCTTTTATTATTAAGTGTTGTATTCATACTTATCTTCTCATTTAATTGATAAGCGGGTGTACTGCTGTCGTAGCGTTAGCACAGGCACTATACTAGTCGTAGTCGGGTTGTGGAACCAAGGAAACTCTATACTTGTAAACAATAGTAAAAAATAAACAATAACATAAAGATATAGTCTCAGCCTTTTTCTCTTTATTAAGAACCCCTGCCCCTTTTATATAGACGTGCTTCACAAATTGATAAGCAATATAAAACTAAACTAGATAATGGGTCTTATTGGCCAGTAGCCTCCTAACGAGCTTTCGTTTAGGTCAAGTATCTACACATAATTGAGCCTTAGAACGGAATGATATACAACACTCTATTGAATACTTTGCCAATGCCATGCTTATGTCTCATTAAAAACTCATTCCGAAAATCCAGTAAAAAAATGGTAAGAAAAAAAGAGTGCATAGCTTTTGTTCTTTTCATTGCATATGTTACCTCGTTAAAAACCTTCAAATGAGAAAATCCAATAGGATAAAACTAAAAAAAAAAGGAAAAAGAGTACATCTATTTCATCCAATGATGGACATATATGAAATCATACATCTCTCGGGTAAGACAACAACAAGGATTAAAATCTCGCCGAATTTTTGCGAGATCTTGCTTATCGGAGGTGGACGAGTTTTGAAATGACGGCCAGAGTAAAAAAAATCAAAAAAATTTAACTTGCTACAGTAATCTCGAAAATCTTGGCGAGATCTCGGGGTTTTTGACTGATTTTGTTATTTTTTGACCAGATTTGACCAGAAATTGATCAATAACCCTTGAGAAAGTCATCTCCTATGAATTTTCTTTAAAACCAAATTTTGGAGACATTTTTTAAAAACTACAGAAACACTGTTGGATTTTTATAAAATTGTACATGCTTTATCATGATGTGAAAATTTATGGTATCATCCTACGAAGTGTAGGATCATACATAAAAATTTTCAAAATAATTTAACTTCATTTGTTATCTTTAAAAACTTAAAAACCGAATGAACATAATTGGGACAGTAACATTGTCAGAATTTTATAAATTTTCTTTAGTGTGATCATGATCCAAAATTTTTATGAGAGCTTAAGAATTGCCTCAGTACCATTCTAATTTTTGTTGAAAAATTTTAAACTTTTTTTGTTTGCTCAATCAAATCTATGTATGCATTGAACTTCATTTGTTATATTTCAAAAATCAAAAAGAGAAAGAATATAAATGGTATAGTGCACTTGTAAGAATTTTATAAATTCACTGGAGAATGATCACGATTTAAAATTTTTATGAGATTTTAAGAATTTCCTTATAACCCTTCTGAAAAATTTTAAATTTTTTTAACATTTTTTGGTTATTAAATAAAATCTATGTATTCATCATTAGGCTTTTATCAAGACGTAGCACTGTCAGAATTTTTGGAACTTATTGAAGCTTTATAATCATATGAAAATTTTATAGAAACATTAATGATACATCAAGAACATACAATTTTTTTGAAATTTTCTAACATGGTTTGTTCCATTGTTCATTTGGTTGAAATTTGCGGGTATAGCTTTTATCAGGACAGTAGCACTGTCCGAATTTTTTAAAATTTATGAGGCTTTATCATCAACTGAAAATTTTATAGAAATATTAGTGATGAATCATAACTTTGTAAAAAAATTCAAAATTTTATAACATGGTTTGTTTCATTTTTCATTCGGTTCAATCTAGCCAGTCAGCGTTTTATCATGACAGTTGTAATGTTTGAATTTTTAAAAATTACTCAGATTTGATAATCATCTGAAATTTTTATGGGAACATCAATGATGTTTCAGGAACCTCAAAAAAAATTCAAAAATTTTCAACATCATTTGAGCCTTTTTTTCCTCGGAGCAATTTTGCCAAGATCTCCGCAAAACCGGTCGAAATTTCGTTTTTAAAATCCGGATTTGAAAATCCGTTTTTGCGGTTCGTTCGAAATTTGTCCAAAATGTCTAAATATCACTGAGATTTTGCTCTCCGGCCATGGACGATATTTAGAGCGAAACGAGATTTCTATCCTTGGACAACAATTCCTTGTATCTTCTCGTACCAATACTATCATATCTCTCTATATGAAGACAACTCCTTGTATATTCTCACACAAATACCATGGACAAGTTTCGCAAAACTTGAACATGGCAATGCCTTGGTAAATAAACCCGCAAGGTTCTCACCTGTTTGGGTTTATGTATTTCCATATTCTTATTCTCCTACGGCTCATATGGGTAGAAATATTTAGGGAGTAAACGTTTTGTCATATGCGTTTTAACATAGCTATTTTTTATTAGTGCAGTGTAAGCTGCATTATCCTCATGAAGGACTTGGGAGTTTTCCACCTCTACACCATAAGACTCTCAGATATGATTAATTAATCTTCTAAGCCATATACGCCCTCTAGTTGTCTCATCTAGTGCGACGATCTCAACATGATTTGTTAACACGGCAATAGTCCATTGTTTTATATATCTCCAAGTGATTACTGTAGAACCACTTAGGAAGACGTATCCAGTTTATATTTGAGTAGCCCTTCAACTTTATATTTTGACCATTGGGATAATATAGTCCAAGATCAATAGTACCCCTAAGATACTTAAGGATTTCCTTAATTCCATTCCAATGCCTCTTCATAGGCTCCAAACTATATATTGCCAAACAATTTACTGGAAATGCAATATCAGGCCTGGTATAATCGCCAAGGTATAACAATGCTCCAATAGCACTTAAATAAGAGGTTTTTGGCCATAATATATCATCATTCTCTTGTCTAGGTCTATATATATCTTTATCCACTCTAGCGACCTAATGACCATTGATGTACTCAATGGATAATATTTATCAAGATAAAATACCTCTAACACTTTCTTGGTGTAGGTGGTATGATACAAAAATATGCCTCGATGCAAATTCTCAATCTGCATACCGAGACAGTATTTGGGTTCACCCAAATATTTCATCTTGAATTATTTCTTTAAGTATGATCTTGCCTCGAGAACGTCTTTCGTGTTTTCAATTATATTCAACTCATCAAAATATATAGAGACGATACATAATCCAGTCTTGTATTTGTTTATAAACACACATGGATAGACTTCATCATTTATGTATCCCCTTGGAAAAAGGAATTCACTCAATTAGTTGTACCACATAGAACATGACTTTTTCAACCCGTATAGCGACTTTTGCAACTTGACATCATACATGCTACGACGCTCATTCTCGCTCATACTTGGGACTTTCAATCCCTCTAGAATCTCCATGAATATTTCACAGTCTAGTGACACATATAAATATGCAATCACAACATCCATAATTTTTATTTTCAAATTCATTCCAATTGCCATAGCTATAAGGTATCAGAACGTTGTGCCATCCATTACAAGAAGTAAGTTTTATCAAAATTGATGATGGGTCTTTGTGTAAACCCTTATGCTACTAATCTTGCTTTGTATCTCACCACTTCAGTATGTTCATTCCTTTTCTTATGAATACCCACTTATGTCCGACAGGAATAACATCTTGAGGTGTCTTAACCACAGGTCTAAAGACTTTCCTCTTATTAAGTGAGTTTAGTTCATTCCTATCTCAATCTTGACGATTCTTGCATTTTGCAATCGTCTTTGGTAATGATTCCATTGTTTCAATATGGAAGAAAATCCTTAAGATCAAGAAGCTGCTATTTGCACACATTTGTCTATAAAAGACTTCTCATGTTTCCACATAATCTATGGCAAACTCTATGTCTAATGCAATTGAAACTTCGTTTCAATATATCAGCTCTATACTGACGAATACTCATACCAGGGGTACCCTAACGGCCCAGGATAACAAGCAGGCTACCTCAAGCCCATTACCGACCAAAGGACGCCCCTCCCTAACCGATCGGGGCTAGCATCCCCGACCAAGTAAGGCTCCCGACCCCCGCGGTGGGTCGGGATCCTCCGACTCCGACCAAATTAAGGCAACCTCCGCCAAGGGCCACGTGTCAAAGCCTCGCCAGTCTACGACCACGTGCCCTGCGGACGGGGACAATCGAAGTGACAACACGGGAGCAGGTGGCTCTTTCCCAAGATGGCATAAATGGCTGCTGAAGTCAAAGCTTCGATCCATCGACGATCCACGTACAATACGAAGCACGCGCTCCTCCCGGCAAGTACCAATATTACGCATCTCAACGTCAACCATCGTCGAGGCTCACGAAGCGTGCACGCCATTTCCGACACGGTAGCCAGCGCCTCGCCCACGGAACTACCGACCCAGCGTGGGCAAACCAGGCGACGACCCATCACCGAAGCGATTTCCCTCTCCCAACTTCCCATGTAACCTGCCCCCTCCAGTTGTATAAAGGGAGGCAGGGGCCTCTAGGAGCGGGGCGGCTAGAAAAAAGACCTCCTCTTCTCGCTAGGCCTTGGCGAACACTCTTGTGCTTAAACTCTTTTCCTCATTTGTAAAGCGTTGTGCGGTAAATGCACCTAAGGCAATACAACACCACCAAACAAAGCGGAGTAGGGACATTCGGCCCAAACCAGTATACACCTTGGGCTCTCGAGTCTAACCATTCAGGGACAGGGAACGCGTGGCCCCTTTGACTTACAAATTTTACTTGCCAGTGCTCGAAACGCCGACATATACTATGTCCACAAATCTAGAGTTATGTTGCCCTAGTGTCAGCGGGTGCACTTCCCCCTTCACTAGTCATCTATCCCTGTACTCCAGCATGGGGTGTGTCGGCGTTTGAGCACCGCAAGTAAATTTGTAAGTCAAAGGCCACGCGCTCTGTCCCCGAATGGTTAGACTCGAGAGCCCAAGGTGTATACTGTTCGACCGAATGTCCCTACTCCAGCCTGCTCGTGGTGTTGTATTGCCTTAGGTGCGATGGTCGCACAACGCTTTACAAATGAGAGCAGAGGGTTTGAGCACAAGAGTGTTCAAAAGGCCTAGCGAGAAGAAGAGATCTTCAGCGCCCACTCCCAGAGGCCCCCGCCTCCCTTTATACAACCGGAGGCAAAGTTACATGGGAAGTTGGGAGGCAGAGAGAGAAACCTACGCGGAGCATTAGTCTTTCGCTTTGGTGATTGGTCGTTGCGGTTTGTTTGCTGGTCGGTAGTCTTGGTGGGGGGCGTGGCACCACCTTGCCGGAAATGGCACACCGCTTCCGTGAGCTCGACGATAGTTGGCGTTGCAGTGTATGACGTTGGTGCTGCCTCAGGAGGGAACGTGCCTTCGTATTGTACGTGGATCGTTGATGGACCTAAGCTTGACTTTAGCAGCCATTTACGCCATCTTGGAAAAGAGCCACCTGCTCCCGTACAGTCACTTCGATTGTCCCCGTCCATGGGTCACGTGGCCGTAGACCGGTGGAGGCTTTGACACGCGGCCCTTGGCGGAGGTTGCCTTAACTTGGTCGGAGTCAGGGGGTCCCGACCCGCCGCGGGGGACGGGAGCCCTAGTCGGTCCTGTTAGGTCGGAGCTGGGCCTGAGGCGGCCTGCTTATCGTTCTGGGCCGTTGGGGTGCCCCTGGTATGAGTATTCGTCAGGGTGCCTTCCCTCTTCTCCTATACAAGGCACCACCCATCGTGTCCTCACTCATGGTTTAACGTACATCGGACGTTTGTCATTCATGTTCTATTCATGGATGGTTCTACTCTTTCAAATGCATTCAATATATCTCTTTCGTGGATGTCTCCATATTTAAGATCCTTCGATCCAAGAGGTCTCCCTCTCTTCTTACTAAGAGTGGTAGAGTCATGCAGAACCTAAAATCCAGAATGGTTCTTTTAGACGCATTTACCGCTAATATATGTGACTTTGTGACTCCTTTATGATCTGTGAATGAATATGGTAGTTGATTTGCAAGATTTTGCAAATCTATTATCCTCTGAACCTCTTTTTCAGAGTCTTTAGTGTGTGGGTCACTATTATAAAGAGTATTATCATTCTATGATACTTCCCAACATTCCAACTTAGGGTTCTTTCCTCCACCTAACACTAGGAATAGTTCTTCATTGAATATAGTGTCAGCGTATCTTGTTTTTAGCAGATCCCCTGTCATAATCTCCAAATATTTTTATTATAAATGGAAATTCAAATCCTACATAAATTCCCAATTTACGGTTGGGGGACCATTGACGCATGTGAGATAAGTACGTAAACAACACAACAGAATGTACGCATAATTTCCTTGGCTCTTTCACACGCACTAACCGGAAAGGCGATAACTTATGGTATGCAAATGGACGAAGTTGTATTAATACCGATGCATGTAATACATCGTGTCCCCAACATGTAGTTGGTAGACTAGATTTCACTAATAAGGGTATAGTGATCATCTTGATTAATGATTCAACATGTCCATTATGAGTACGAACATGCGGGACCAAATGTTCCATCGTTATACCTAAGAGAATGTAATAGTCATTAAATGCTTTTGAGGTAAACTCTCCAACATTATCCATTCTTATATATTGGATCCTATGATTCGAAAAATTTGTCTTTAGTGCAATAATATCTCAAATTAGCTTGGCAAAAGGTGTGATTTCTAGTGGATAATAAATATACATGTGTCCACCAAGTGGATACGTCGATTTGTACCATGAAGTACCCGAATAGCCCAGACATGGGCTCTATAGGTTTGCATATATCCCCTGAATCATCTTAAGGAAATCAGGCAATTCATCCTTGATCTTATGATACGAGGGTTTCATAATCAACTTGCCTTTCACATAGGCTTCACATATTAAGTGTGCCTTTCACACAGACTTTAGGGATATCTTTGGACTTCAAGTTGTGGTCAGCAGAATACTGTAATTTTTGGAGCATCATATTGTCTACAGGATAACCTAGACGTTCATGCCACCTTCTAAATAGTTCGGGGCCTTTAACCTGGATGCTCATCGTAGCATATTCTTGTCACATTTAATAAACGTGTAGTACAATCCTCATGAGAAAGTAGGGAGCTTCTCTACATTTTCTTTCCGATATCCTTCTTTCTTAGTAATGAGAATGATATGCACATACCAACACTATATAATTCTACACATACACTTGAGTTAAAGGTAAAAGCTAACTTAAAGGTTTTAATTTGTAATATTATAGATGATTAGAAACTATCCAAGTATTTATTTGGTGTTTGTAGGTGTACACACACTGGGGCCAAAGAGGGAGGAGAGGGAAGCTGGTCCTAGAGGAGAAAGACGGAACATATCAATTAATAGAGATAGCTGGGCACCTGGAGATGGATTTCCACGCATCAAAGGCCTACGAGCAGAGGCGTCTAACCCATGGGACCTACCCTAAAGGCATGCACAATCAGAAGCACAAATCAACACCGATAGTCAAGTCATTTACCAAAATTAGCGCTTATTAGTCAAGTCATTTACCATACTATGTTGCAATTATTTTCCCTAAATCATCCAGATTTGTTTCCTTTAGTTGTACAATCTGTTTCCTTTATAAGAGTTTTGGTCTAGGGCTGCTATATAAGCTCACAAGAGACTTCCCCATGTATTCAAAACATTATTATTTGAGTTTTCTAATTATATCATGAAGTTTATGAGAGAAGAAACCTTTTCCCTTGCTCTTGTTAATTCCTTCACTAGTGTTAGCACGAGACAAATCATTTGATTCACCCTATCTTGATTCTATCATCTACTGTAGGTGTGTGGTTGACAGGTTTAGAGCTATGGTTGGGCTTTTGCTTGGTGACTTGTTCGCCACTTTCATGCATCCCTAAGCCAAATACTTTCACCAGATTGGAGAGTTCTACACTCGTGAAGATTAGGCCAACACTTTGCTTCAATTAATTGAGTTGGAGCACATAGTTAACACATAACCGTTCTTTTCCTCTGTTTCCATGTGAAAACCATTATTTCAGATATTCTTGAAACTTAGTAGAGTTCTAGTTGAGTCCGAGAATAATAATGCATTCTCAAGGATTATTTTCCCCATCGGTACGACTACTGCTGCTCTTCCAATCCCTGAAATATTACCACAGTTGACAACTATGGTCATAATATTGCCAATCTTAGAATTGAAAGTGTGGAAATATTTCATATCCCTTATGATAGTGTTTGTGATACAACTGTCTACAAGATAGAGTTCATGTTCACACTCCATTGTACGTCAACTATAAGTAGGAGATAAATAATTTGCATGAATTAAACAACATTGCATACACATAAATGCAGACATAAGATATGCAAATAAACTAGAAATACTTTATTTATTTCATAAACTAAAGATTACAACAAGTAACTTTAATTCTTAATAGTAATATTGTTGACTACTTCAGGATCGATGAAATTTTTTGTTCAATTTAGCAACACCATCCTAAACACACATGAATTGACTCCTAACTTTAAAGGGACATATATCTTGTTGTATTTACATTTAATCTTCCCTTGGGTAAACAATAACATCCTAAGGAAGATAGACTTATCCTTCAATTTGACTGAGGCCTTCAGGATCAAGACCACTCGTATCTTCTATGATATGCCAAGATCAGTGAAAGACCATTGTGGAATATTTTTGTGTATCTCGCTTAACATTTCATCATTTGATATTGAAGTTAGATAAGAAAGCTACAAGCTCTTTGACAGACGATTCCATCTTTTTCATCTTGTGGTATTCATCCACTAGGTGCTTAGGGGTCTTGCACTTACTATTGGTATGTCTATAGCAATCACATCTAGAACATTTGGCACCTAAGCCTTTAGCCATCGTGACATCCTTCTCAGGAGCTTTCTTGACTTTCTTTTTCTTTTCCCCTTTCCTTAGAGTTGAATAGAGTACTTTCGAACACCTAACTTTTGGTCTTTTCCTCTTTTCCCCTTCTCTTGAAAAGCTTTACTTCCTTTATTGGGAATTATGGTTCGAGATCAAAGATGTTGAGCTTCATCCATCTAGGCTTTCCAAAAGCCATCCGAGAAGCTCCCACATTCCTAGCAAGTTTCTCTCATATATGAACCAGTCCTACAACTCCCCATGCATCTTTTGAAAGAAGTACTCCTGAGCCATCTTTTTTTGAGCATCTGTTCTTCTAGCACCCTTGATGATGGCTTCTCCGAGTCCATAGAAGTCGAGGTAGCCCACGACATCCTCTTGTCCTGTTGGATAAAATCTGCCATCACGCTCCAACAAGTGAAAGTGTCTCTTGGTCATCTTGCCTACATATTGTAAAGCAACCAAGAACAATTACTATAAGGTAATGAATAAGTACACCATGTATCGCATGATTCAAAACATGTGCTACAACAATAAAATGACTTGCATCAATAGTAAATATCAATTTTATGATTTTTAGTATTTTTTTATCAATTTTCTAGGCATAGGAAAAATTTATATACTCACAAATAAATAGGAATCAATTTCTGGTATTTAAATAAATCACAAAAGACTTATATAAAAGAACCAAAAAACTTATGAGGTTTAATTTCCAAATTTCCACCGAGTTGAAGCCCTCATACTTTATTTCGAAAGTTCTAGGGTCCTTTTGCAACATTTCGGTCCAAGAGGACCTATTTTTAATAAGTGCAAAAACCAAAGGGCTTTTTTCTGCAAAAGCGCCAAAGCCGGTTGGATCCTATCCTGAATGGGCCTTATGTGTCAAAATCCGATGGCCCATGTGGCGACGGCCTCATTGTGCATGGTGGCAACAATGTGAGGACTAGTGGTAACGCCTGTGAGCAATGTGGGGACGACGGTGCGGCTCAATGGTGTTCCGTGGTGGCTTACGCGCCTGATCGGTCCTGGACCAATGTAGCGGCTGCATGCACCCAGTGCCCCACCTCATCCTCCGCATGGACGATGGTGGCAGTGGCAACAGTGTCCACTCCATCCTCGTTGGGCATAGAGCCGGAGCCCCTAGCTAGCCTTGCTAGCACGCGCAGAGGTGGCCTTGGCCTGGCCTTGCTGTGGAGGCAGTGATTTGGACACGGAGGCAGACGGTGGTGGCCATGACACGAAGGCGTTGAGGTCATCCCGTCCTCTTCTTCTCCGATGAGCCAACACGAAGGTGACTACACACAAAGGCATTGATTTGGCCAGCGACGTGCGACGCCGAGGCAACGCATGGCACACCTCTCCCAACAGCGAGGCCCTTGTCCCAATGGAGCTCACTAACGTGTGGGAGGCAAACGACATTGAGCCCGATCCCGGTCGGTGGTGCGATACGGAGGCAACCCCCCTCGCCCTGTCTAGCGGTATGGAGAGATCAGTTCGAGGACGATGTGTTGCAGAGACGGCACATGTGCTCAGATCGTGGTAGCGGCGTGTACACGAAGGTGTACGACCATTGCCTAGACGGTGGTTGCCGACGATGCGTATGTAGAGCCGTTTATTTGAAAAATAGTAGTTGGAGGCTTTAAATTTTTTGAAAAAATGTCACAAGTTTATGTTAAATATGATTAGAAGTTTGCTGGAGTTCGCATGCAGTAACCTTCACCAACACCCGCAACAGGTAAGAAGAAAATTGCGTGGGAAAAGATATGGAGTGCATGTGGCTCTTCCTCAAGGAGTTTGACTACAACAACGTCAAGTGCGGATACAATAAGCGGTGGGGAGCTAGCTATCTATCTCAACAGCGACATTGTCAACTACCAAGAGCAGCAAGAGGATGACTTCAGCATTTTGCAGTGGTGGCATAAGCAAAAGATAACATATCCAGTGCTTTCTATATTAGCACGAGATGTATAAACAGTTCGTGTCTCCACGGTTTCTTCGGAGTCTGCTTTCAGTCTATCCGGAAGAATAATAGAGGAGAGAAGAAGAAATTTGACAAGTGAGATGGTGAAAATACTTCTCACTGTGAAATATTAGGAATAAGCTGATCAACGAGCTTAACATACTATAGAAAATGTTGAGCTCGCGAAGACGTTTGAAAATCTTTATGTAGATAATCAGGAAGAATAATTGTAATATTCACTTTTTTCCCGTATCACTGAGCTATAGGCTGTACTCTTCTTTCTTTGCCAAGGTTTTCTCGTGTTGACTTTTTACTTGGCAGAGTTTTTAACGAGCAGCCAAACATCAATAAAGCTCATTATTTAATTTCAATTATTTGTCTCATTTTAGAATTTATTTTATATTTTAGTTTTTTCTTAATTTACATATAATTTTAAAAAGTTGTTCTACATCTTTTGAGTTTTTCTAATTATTCTAATTTTACTGATTTTTTCATTTTTTTTGTATTTGTTTCGTACCTTTTCTATTTTTATTTTTCCTATTTTTTTGAATTTTTTAACACTAACGGACTAGTCCGGCCGATTTAGGCCCGTCGGACCCGTGCCGACACGGCACCGTCTATGAGACCAACGGGCCGTGCTTACACTGGCATCCCGGTACATGGACCTACCTGGTCCGACCTGTTTTTTAGTCGGATCGAAATAGTTCGTGCCTAACGGGTCGGACTGTGCTGGACCGCCCATTAGGCCTTCTCTAGGCGTAGGTAAAGTTTCCACCCATAATCGGTTCTCGGGCCGATATAAGGGTCTATTTGTTTCAGCTTTGAATTCTCTAAAAGCTGATTCTGGATTGTGGTTTTTGAGAAGCTGATTCTCTAAAAGCTAGAATCCAAAAGCACATATGAAGTGGATTGTGGATTCTAGTGTATATGAGTGGGGTGGATTATCAAAATCGGATTCTAGAATCATGCTGTATATTTCTGATTCTACTTTTGAGATCAGAATCCAGAATTAAAAGCTAAAACAAAGAGGCCCTAACACACAGAACCGTACGAACCAAACCCAAGCTCGCGTCGCACGCCATCAAAAACCCCCACAACAAAACCAAACCCTCCCGCTGTTCATGCGATTCCGGCGGCGATCCTCCCGGCACCTTCCTCCGGCCTAGGGTTCCGTCAGCCACCGGAGGACGATGGCCCGCGGCGGAGGCGGCCCCTCCGACAGGACGAGGGTCACGGCGGTGCAGTCCACGATACAGTCCATCAAGGAGGTTCTCGGCGGCCACTCAGACGCCGACATCTACGCCGCCCTGCGGGAGTCCAACATGAACCCCAACGAGACCGCGCAGAAGCTGCTCAACCAAGGTGGCCGCCTCTCCTCTCATCTGATCGGTTCGAAACTTAGGGTTTTTTCCTTTTGGAAAACGGCCGGCACTGGGCTAGCACGTCGTAATGCCGTCGATTCGTAGTTTGGTGGGTTGCGTTTGCTTCCATTGGGTGAGAAATGGTTTTGTAATTAAGGGGGTTAGGAGGCAAGAGCGGTTTTTGCTCGTAGGGCTTAGTTTGGTGCGACAAGTTATTGCTCTTTTGTTTGCTAGTTTAGTCATAGTGAGACCAGTTCTTTGAAGTTGTTTCTCAAGTGAGGAAGGATGATTTGGAAATCCTTGTAACACAGAGCGCAAGTTTTGTTCTCACAATTGCAAACATTATAGACTATTACATATTTGGCAAATGCATTTGATATACTTTTAAGTAATATTCGGTATTATTGGTATTTGTGGTTCTGGACTTATTATTGCAAGCATAGCATGTCAGACACATGGAAGGAACATTTTCTAGAGTTTTTTTTATTTGCAGTTATCCATGTATGCATTTTTTTTTCTTGAGTCAAATGATTATTCCTATGAAACAGTTGGAACAAGCTAAAAGTATCTTATTTTCTTATCATTTGACAGCGCTGTATAGAGGACAACTGTTTGTGTAGAAGGACTTCTAAGCGTAATTTTAGGACACCTTATTGACTGATAATCTCACCCAAAAAGAAATAAAAGTGACTGCGCAGCATGTTTTGTACGTGATCATATAGTTGTAGCTTCTCCTGACCCTCGATTTTTTTTATCACAACTCATAAGCAGCATACGAAATAGACCCTGAAGATTCTGTGCCCTAGAAAAAAACTGCACGAAATCTGGAAGCTTCAATTCGGCCTGATTGTTCAAGATGGCAGTTGCTCAATACTTAACAGTTATGAGTTTTGTTGCTTAAGATCTGTGTATAAATAGAAGATCTTTGCTCCGGACACAACAGTGCAATGCAGACTTCATGGAACAAATCTTGACTGATTTGTGTTATATACAAGAGTTATGCAAACACGTGATGGACAATGGTCACTTGCTTGATAAAATTTGGGGTTTGAGAAAGCTTAGTGAGTAGTTATGATGAAATGCTCGCTGAGACAGGCCTGCCAGAAGAAAACTCACCCGAACAAACTTTGATTTGTCCTTGAAATCCATAGCACCTGTCCAAAAATAGTAGTAACTTCTGCTTGCCAATGCATAGTGCATTCCAAGCATGATGAAGGACGTGACTCGTGGGCAATGAAAGATCACTATGCTTGGATTTATGTCTGATTCAAATCAATCAATGTAGGAATGGCATGCTAGGATGTCTTTTATGTCAATTGTCATGGAAAAACCCACACATCGAGTTCCACAGGGCAAAACTGTTTATACAGAGGTGTTCCAAGCATGATACGAACTTATGAAGACACACATATATGGCATTTCATACTGTTAGTTATCCACATTCTTTGTGCATTTCAAAAACCTGCAGTCTGAGTGTCTGACTGGCGGTCCAGTTGTCTTAGTTGTGAGCCAATGCATTGAAAGCTTATTTAGATTGATCACCAGTACAATTTTTATAGCTATGCCATTTCAGTTGCAGGTGATGATATATATTATCTTATCTACATCTTGTAGGAAATGAAACTAAGGATATAAATCCAAAGTTCAAAAGTCGTCTTTTCTTTTTAATATTACAGGTGAATAGATAACATGTTGTTTTGTATTGTATTAAGCTATATTGTTCGTGGTGTTAATTCTTCTAATGTTTGCACATGCAGACTCATTTCATGAAGTTACAAGAAAAAGAGACAAGAAAAGAGAGGTATGTACGCCTTCATACTTTTTTAGGTGCTATGATTCTCATGTGAAATTCAATATGGACGATAACTTGTCTTACATCTTTGATGACTCTGGTTATCCAGTTGCGCAGCCTGGGAGCATTATCTATCCTTCTGGTTTTGGTTACCATTGTATACAAACTAAAGTTTTAGCGGGTCCAGCTTATTGTTTAAACAATATTTATCGTCTTTTTACGCCAACATGATGATTATATTAGACTATAGCACTTCTCTTCTTTGTCATCCTTTCCTTTCTACTTATGTTGGTTTTAGTTATTGAATTCGCACATTATTTTGCTTAAGTCTATAATTCACTCAAACAATGTCATACTGTTTCAGAATGCAGGCCACAAGCGCTGTGTTGATACGAAGGAGTTACTTGTGCAGGCTGCTGCACCATGGGCAAAGTCCCAGACCCACTGGATCCAAAATGGTCAAAGAAGGGCTCATGATACAAATCATTCATCTGGTAACATATGTAAATGTGAGCATTCATATTTCATGAATCATATGATATGCAAATAAGGGGAGGAGATGATATTACCCTAGCTCCATTCAGCATCACAACGAACTGCTAGCCACACATCTTAATTGCCAACTTATGTAAACCCTTATATTTCATCATGATGAAACCAATCAATTTTGAAGTTAAGGTCTAGTCTTTGTGAAACAAACAATTTAGTACACATTTCTTAAACCTTCACATGTTATAGAATATCCAAATTTCGCCTTTATGTTATTTAGATATGATCACTTTGATTTACCCCAAAACATGAAAGCACCAGTTATTTTTCATTGTTCCATTTGGTATCTTTAAATTATAAGTGTCAATATGATTGTCTTGTATGTTTGACTTACTTCTAATTGGTAAGAGGGTGTCTTGATGCAGGCCCTAGCTGGGAATTTCGCATTGTGAGGGACAACAGATTTCAGCAAGGTGTAGTCGACCACAGACCAGAACCAGGATGTAAGATCTCTGCAAATGTGAAGGTTTCTCATCAGAGGTGAGCATTTTCTTTTATCTGATAAATTTCCCCCTTATCCTGGTTACTATTCCTCAATCTTTTTTTTTTACTGTTATGTTTGGCACTATCATATTTGGACCTTAGTGTGGTGCACATTTCTACATAGATGCTTGTGGTTTGGTTCAAGATTAAAAACAGGCTTCAGGGACACACATAATATGAATTGATTCCAATCTGGAATAAAACTTAAAAACTTTTTAAAAAGGAATTCAATACTAATACTAAAAAAAACTGCCAATATATATATATATATATATATATATTCTGATTAGTACTATTATTAATGTACAAGTATCTACAATATAAGATCAAAACTACCACTTGTATAGGTACTGTTATTAATTGTTTTTGTCCTTTTTTTCCTTCTCCAGGGAGGCTGCGGTTCAGTCTGATCAATGTGCAAAGAACAACTCTAGTTCTGAAGTCCCTCAGGCAAAGGGAGAGGTCCAGGGTAATCTTGAGAGACATACAAAATCGTATACGAAGGACCCCATGACCAGGCGTGACTTTTCAACTTCTGATACTGTTGATGTTCCGTATCTTAATTCCAAAGCAGCTGTAACTGTTGGAATAATTCACCATCAAGTCAGGGGTGTCACAAGGCAGCCTTCTCGTAAGTCGGTTTCGCAGTTGCATGTATCAAGTAGTTTTTCTTATGCAAATATTCAAAGGGGAGATTTTACTAAAACAGGACCATCTGGTCGTCATTCAACTTATATGTCTAAAAACATTCAATCCAACTAGAGACCTGCTTCAGGTACTGCATTCCATGGCAGGTCTATTGGCAGATCGTCTTTTGACACTCAAAACATCAACAAATATCACCAGGGAGCTGTTAGCAACCTGAAAGGTAAATGCTACCGTAAGTCATATTTATTTTGTAAATCCTGACATCAATAACATTTTCTTTTAGATTTTAATAAATAAGTGTGCTTTTGTGTCTTTCTTATCTTTTATTTTTTTGGTCCTTTTTTTTATTCTTTTTGGGGTAGGGGGTGTGTTGCCGATGATACTATGTATTTATGTTTGGTGGAGGTAAGTGTTTCATGAGTTATGGTTGTTCTTTGTTTACTTGACCATGAAAAGGCATGCTTATTGTGTACATTGAAGGAAAAAAAAAGCTTGTGTATATGCTGGGGGTTTCTACTGCTGCTACTAGTAATAGTGTGGATCAAATGAAAATATGAATTCTGGTTTGTACGGCTATCTCTTTGAAGTACAATTTACTAGGATAAAGCATTGCAATTTTCTGGCAGTCATTGGGGTGAATAGTAGGGAAAGCTAGTGTAAGAAATTAGTTAACCTACTGTTGTGACTCGGTAAACCTGTTGTGAATTGTTCTGTTTTGTACATTCTAATGGCGACTAATCGACTATCATATGAACTAGAAAACCATATACTTAGAATTATGTCATTCTGTGGTATTGCACATTGATAATACATGTGTTCTGTGTCTCTGCAGTCGTGCAGACGAATAAGGAGTGGAAGCCAAAAGTGATAAAGAATCCTTCCTCCATAGATGTTGATGACAACGGAGCAAATCTGGAGTCTGAATCAGCTAGTAAAATGGGAAGTGCTAATGTGACAGATGTTATCAGCTTATGTGACGAAATTTCACATGCTAATATTCATGGGAAGGAACATGTCATTATCCCAGAACATATTCGTGTGCCAGATTATGAACATGCAAGATTAAAATTTGGCAGTTTCACCACTGGGCTTGATTCAGATCATGAGCAAAGAGCACCTTCTCCAGATTTTGAAAACTCAGAACAGTTAGGTGAACCTTTCTACAAATTCAATTGTCACTTAACTACCGGTGCCAAGCTGCTCGCCTTTTAAATGTTTCACTGTATAGTATTTTACTATGTCTTAGGAGATAGTTTGTTGAATCTGTAGTTCTTACTCAAGGGTGGCGCTTTGTCTTCTATTTTGTTTGGAACATGGCCTTGGGGAAATATCTTTAACCAAAACAGTTATGCAATTTACTGATTTAGTCATTTAACCTGTGCATCTCACTTCTCAGGCCTCACAAGGACATTAGAGCTGGCATGTACATATGTAACTGTTATTTATTTGTATGATTAAGTTCACTAATTTCATGTTGATTTTTTTAAAATAATTTCCCAGATATCCATTTTTGACAGCCTAATATCATGTATGTGGTCAATACGTGTTTAACTTTGTGAAGATGGCATTTTCTGATTACGGTTCTCTTTGTTGCATGTAGTGTACCTGAATCAGGACACCTGGTTATTGGTGTGGATTTGGTGGAGGTTGAGCATGATGAGATCGATGAGCAAGCCAGATCATCTCAGCAGGATCCATCTACAGCAACTGCAGGAATTTCGATACCACCATCTGATGATGGTGAGCATACGAATGCCCATGAATTAGGGAATGATGATGGGCTTGGATTAGTTCAGAGTGTTACACCACTTGTAGGTGCACTAAATGAACGAAATATTCAAAACACCTCAAGTTTGCCAGCCTTTTCAGTAAGTGCCACCAAGAAATAATTGTTCGTTTGTTGGGAGCTCAAATGTGCTTTTCTATCTTATGTCAAGTACTAAAGTCACTGGAAGCATTTCTTTGTTCCACACGTCTCTCTCTATTGCTTATTAAGTGAGGTGATTTGCTTCCTTGAATGAATATTGAAAACTCTTTTTTCTTCAGGTATATGGTCCTAAAGAACCTCAAGCGAATAATGATGTGCTGTTGTATGAACTAGTGGAGTCAAATATACATCCACAAGTATTAGCTTTCTCATCTCAGGTAATGTAGTTCAGTGCTTAAACATTAGTTGAAACTTTCTCTGTTTGCTTCATCCATCTAATTCACAAGAAATGTTAAACTTGCACCAATGACAGTTTTCTTGTCTCTAACCAGGCATATACTTCAGAAAATCCTGAAGCAAATAATGGTGTGCTGGTGTTCAGAATACCAGAGCATAATGTCCATTCACAAGTACTTCATTCTACACCTGAGGTAGCATTGCTTGTTGCCTTGTGCCACAAACTGGTTAGCCAACCACAGTTTGTTCCCTAGCACACTCTTTTCCACGACCTTTTTTGTGTGTGTTTCATTTGTATTTTGTTACATGTCCAAAGATGTGTCATTGTCACATCGACAGATTGAGTCATCATATTGCTGTCCTATATTTCGAATCCTTTACATGTAGCTTTTCTGAAGTATTTTTTTTTCAAAGGACTTTATGGTAAGTAACAATGTCTTAAATGAAGCATGTTTTACCCTTTATTTGTTGTGCTTTTGCAGGCTCTGACTTCACAGCTTACTAGTAGCAGTCCAGCTGAAATCTCATCGCAACAGCAGCTTTCTCAACCACATCCAGCTGCCCAGTTATACCCTCCAGTCCATGTGCAGCACTTTCCAAATTTCATGCCATATCATCGCCCTGTCTACTCTCTTGTTTATGTCCCATCAATGGCCATGCCTAACTATTCAACAAATGTTGCTTATCCGCATCTGTCAAATGGAAATAACTATCTTCAAATGATGGGAGGAAGCTCACATTTAACTGCTGGAGGCATGAAGTATGGACCATCACAATATAAATCCATCCCAGTTGGTAATCCTTCTGGTTATGGAAATTACACTCACCCAGCTGGTTCTACTATTAGCTCCCCTGGGATTAATGATGTTAATAGTTTGAAATACAAAGACAGTAATATCTATGCCTCAGCCCAACAGGTATATTTTATGGGTTGTTTAATCTTTTATAAACTAGCCATGGCTAAAGTTTTATTGTTCTCTTTTGGGAACTCATGTTTTATTATCAACGTTTTACTTATTAGTGATCCTCTTTTAACATTTTTGTCAAGCTCATCTATAGAACCCCGCTAGTGCTTTAAATGTTTACTGCTTAAGATTATTGACAATTGGTAGCGGTTTTAAATGCTTACTGGGTTCTTTTGATTTTAGTTAATGAACAGGCTATCGCTAGCACTAAATTGTTTTTGCAGTCTACCCATCGATTCATAGTTTGGATATTTTCCACAGGTAGAGGCATCTGATATGTGGATTCAAACTCCTAGAGAGATACCAGCTCTCCATATTACAGCTTGACCGGGCAAGCAATGCCTGGTGCTTTCATGGCAAACCCAGGAAATGCATCTTTTGGTGCAACAGCACAAACATCTCAGGCACAATTCCCAGGTCTGTACCATCCGCAGCAGCCTCCATCTATTGTGTCCCCCCAGCACGTGGTACATCAGCAGGTTCCATCAGCCATTGGTGCCAACGTGGGGGTTGGTTTGGCTGCACCAGGACCCCAAATTGAGGCCTTCCAGCAACCACAGATTGGTCATCAGAATTGGAGTGGCAACTTCTGAACTTAGTTCTGTAATTAGGGTAAAAAACTTATTCGTACTGATAATCTCCATTTGACAGGAAGTATTATCTTTAATGCAGCTCTTTCTGATCTATTTATATAACTAAGATTTGGTATTTTTGTCGCTCCCTCCATCCAAACATATAGGACGTATTTTTAGAATGGTTTTGTCCACAAATATAGGGTATATTTCACATGCCAATACAAAATAAGTGTGTCGTTCCCTTTATGGCTCTATGCCCCTTAATAAATATCCAACTTTATTTTGTATTCCTAACATGCAATATAGTATTAGAGATAATAATTAGGAGTAGTGTAGTCATTTTCAATGTCTCATTGGTCTATGTGCAAGGTAAAATACACCCTATATTTTCTTTACGGAGGGAGTAGCTTTTTTTTATCCAGCCAAACTTAGTTTTCCATCTGATGTCTAACTGGTACCTAACGGAACCTTGGTCTGACTACTGTTTGAGCAAGGGGAGGGAGGGATGTTTTTTATGTTCTTTTTGTTAGAATCATAAGATGTGGTTAGTTACTAGCATAATTGGATTGGCTTTGGCTGCACTTTAAAACTGAAGCATGCTACTATGTATTACTCCAATCTGATGTGAGATGTTTACTGGTAGAATCGTGACCTCTTGCTTACCTACATCACTTGTGATATGTGGAGACTGGAGGGACATGTATCCTACTTGCTGGTGTCCTCGAATCGTTTCCTACTGAAATAGCACATGGTATGAACTTTGTTCAGATCCTATCTATAAACCATTATTTACTTTTGGAAGAAGACCACATAACACCCTGAACTTATGTTGAAAGTTCATCAAGTATCCTGAAGTATGAGATTAGACATTTGATCCCCTAAATTTTGCAAACTGGTTTAGATAACAACTTGACCCGGTTTTGTATAGCGGTATTGCTCGTGTGAAGCAATGAATGAGCGGTTTTACTATGTAGGATGACACGTTGGCAAAGTTAGTGTAATATCTCAAATTTTGCATTTCTTGAATTTATTATGCATTTTATATTTTTATGAATTTTCTTGAATTTATTTGAATTTATTGATTTATGGCTTATTTATAAAGTTATTTGGAAAATATGAAAAGTTTAAATAAATTTTTGTTGAAAATATTTTATTTGAGTTCCAAATGCCTTAAAATATTTTCTAGAATATTTTCTGGATTTTTCCTGATATTTTAGCTATTTTATTTAGCTTATTCTATTTTCTGACATTTATTTTATTCAGAAAAGATTTAATATGCGTATGAATAGTATTGGGCCTTGGCCCAAGGTCAGTTCGGCCCAGTTTTCTTGCTGTTGGCCACGCAGCCCGTTCCGTTGCGAAACCTTAGCCGCTGCGCGTTCCGACCGTTGGATCTTGATCCAACCGTCGCTCCTTGCCCGTGTCGTTGTGCCTCGTGTGCCGTCGGATCGGATCTGCAAGGATGGTCACGATTGCGCCACGTCAGTGTCGTCGGATCTCTTTGAATCTGTTGCGACACTGTAATCTTGCGATCTTCGGAGTTCGTTTCTGCCCTGTTCGCGCTTGTTGAGGCGGTTATTTATTGCGCTGCCTTGCGCATCGTGTAGCCCAACCTGAGCCGCATCTGTCGTCCTAGCGCACGCCTGCTGAGATGTCATCCTGCGCCCGCGCGAGCTCGTCGGAGTAAGCCGAAGCCTACGCCATCGGTTTTCGCTGTTTCTGTCATCGTCGAGCCTCGACTGCTATGTTTGAGCTCGGATCCGAGGAGCCTGCACCGGCCGCTTTGAACCAGAGTGAAAGTGTCGCTGGAGGTGCTCATAATCGCCGCGGTCTATGTCGTCGTCCTCAAGTCCGGTGAAATCGCGCCGCCACGCCATCGCCGCCGCTCGCGAGCTTCATCGATCGTTGGATTTGGTTAGCACCGTTGGATGGTCTCCACGTTGGATGGCCTCCACGCATCGCTCACCGGGGTAACCGCGTCATCGCTCTGTGTCGGTTCGCGTACACCGTTCGATCATCTGTGCGCGGTTTAGATTCAGCCGCGTAGCCTTATCCACGCCGCGCCGCGCGTCGCCTGGGTTCCCGAACCGTTGTGCCATCTTGACCGTCGGATATGCGTTGTGCGTTCTCAATCGCGCCGCATCAGGTCGTCGCTTTGTCTGCATGGCCGAGCCGTTGGATCGGATCTGGAGGGCCGTGATCTTGCCGCGTGTCGCAATCCTTTGCCATCTCGCACCGCAACGTCATCTTCAAGCCGTAGCCGTCCGATCCGATTTGAGCGACTGAGGTTGTCCAACGTGTTGCCCAGTCCGTAGCCGTTCAATTGGTCTCGTGCGGATCAGATCGCACCGGCACCGCATCCAATCGCGTCTTGCCGCGTGTTATGCGTGTCGTCCGAAGCGCCGTGGACTGTGTCCATCGTGCGCACGCTTTGCACTGTGGACTAAGTCAATGCACCCGCACTTGTGTCGCACCGAGATTTCGCCACGTGTCTCGCTGCGATGTTGCCACGTGTCGATGACGTCAGCATGATGTCATATTTAGTTTTTCCATAGAAAAATATTCGGCCAAAATCGATTTCTTTACTGACGTCAGCATGATGTCATAAATGCTATTTTTTCCAGTATAAAAATAAATCGGTTAATTCAGATGTTTCAACTTTCCTAATTTATCTTTTATTTCAAACTTTGAATAGCTATATCTTCTTCATGCGAACTCCGATTGAGGTGATTCCAGTTTCTAAAAATTTATAAAATCGAGCTCTATTTAATGGTTAATTTTATTTAATTTTTGGAGTTGATGTTGCTTTCTATTTTTGGTATTTATTGCTTTCTCTTTCGTTTCGCGTAGATGTCGAGTTGCCTTATGAGTTTGTGATCGAGGAGCCAGCGCAAGAATCAAGTCTAGAGCAGGATCGAGAGCTCTTTGAAGGCAAGTTATGTTTTGATCATATTGAACCCATGCTTTAAATATTATATTGTTTTAAAGTATTGCATATTAATTCAATTACTACTGGTTTCAATTATGTTGGGTATAGTTATTCATCCAATTGTGACATATCCACCTTGCCATATTGTATGTCGTATTTCATTTGTCACCCTAGAATGGTTTTTTACTAATTGGTAGCTATTAATTGCCAATGTGGGTTAGCTAGAACGTGAATAGTTTGCTTAGCCATGCAACGAGTTATTGATATTATTTTATGTGAACAAATTTAATCTTACTTAATGGAATATGAAATGTGTTTATGAAAATGTGTGTCAGGTGTTGTCACACAATGTTGTTGATGGCACGTGGTGCATGTAATCAACTGGGATATGGCAAGAATTTGTGGTGGGCCAATGTGGCATTTGAGCGGTCGCATTGTTTTTAATGAAAATGGATGGTATATCGGTGATGGTGAATTTTTGTTAGTCTTGCCATGGTCAATTAAGGACTTAACCTTGCAAGAATTTGACCTGAGTCAAGCATGCAACCACATGTCTGAAATAGGACGGACCTGGTTAATTTGTTATGTCTAGGCTTTGGTACTACTAGTAGTGCTGTGAGCCTTGAGTTGGGGTAACCAGTCCTCGCACGGGTAGTCTCATATGGCGCAAGAGGGGGGCCCTGGATGTGGTAACCAATCCCACCAGTGTTGAAACTTTAGTGAGTAGTACTGAGTTTAGACAGTATTGTAAAGGCTTTATCATGATCTCTCTGATGGGGTACGGGTAGGCTACTCTAGCGAAAAAACAAAATTTTCTACCGCGTAACTAAGGAACCACTGCAAGTCATAGATCACAGAATTACCACTAGACGCACAGACCTGTAGCATAAGTAGAGTTGATGTAGCGCGGTGGTGCAGATGTAGTCGTACTAGCCTCGTGCCTCCCCAACAGCTCCTTGTGACTATCGCAGGTTGTAAATCGTCTTAGCGTTGAAGATTCACAGCAACACCTTCAAGGTATCCACACGTACAGGGCAGGAACACCACGCGTCGGAGTGCTAACGCCGGTTGCGCGGTTCTGGGCGAAGGAGTGACGGCTAGGGTTTTAGGAATTCCGAATTCCTATTGTGTTTTTTCGTGTCTCTATATCTGCAAAGTCACCACCTTCTCCCTTTATATAGACATCCCATAACGGGTTTCAACTCTTGAAGCCCATTAGGAACTCTAAGCCCATTACAACTCGGATCCCTATCCGAATTGGTTACAGCCCCTTAAGTGTGCGATCCTATAGGTTCACGTGCACTCGGACATGACTGGAGTACCCCTATCGATCGTTGAGTACACATACTCGACCATTGGGTATACCTACTCGACCATCGAGTAATCGACCAATAGTCGATAGCGGCCCTTAGCAGGACTTATCGACTCCCGAGTACATGTAAAGATCAGATGAACCTCAACAATATCCTATATGCATTTTCTTTTGCCTAACGATATTGGTCAAACCCAAGGCGAGTTGTCATCCTTATTTGGATGGCTCGACCACTCTTTCTCGATGCCGTGACTCAGATTCCCCGAATACATCGAGTTAATTTTTTAACTCGATGACTCGAGTAACTCTTTACTCGAGTAGCATGGTCATGCGTTTCTGAAATTCAACCACTCGAGAGGCTTAGAGATATCTCTCCCGTTGTATGGAGGGGCAAATCCTATCTTGATCCACCACGCCTCACAACATGTTTCATGACAAACCCGAAAGCTATCTTTATAACTACTTAGTTACGGAGTAGCGTTTGACGACCCCTGAGTAATTCATTACGCATCTTGAGATCATGCGACAATCTCAAGTCGAAGGATATAGCATACACATCGTATATGAGACGAACTGATGACATGAAATAAAACGACGTTTTCGCAGTGTCTCATAGTGGGTCGATGTCCAACACGATATTCTCTAACATGCATGTGTCCATATTATTAGTTTGATATCTCCATATCTATGACCTGTGAAACATGGTCATCGACCAATACATATGCTAGTCTACTTATATGTGTCTTCATATGCTTATCGACTAGGAACCACTTTTAGAATGAACATCATAAAGATGAATACAGAGTTTCACAAACAAGTCACGCATTTTGTAAATCAATATCCATGATGTTATTCAAAGAACAATGTCATATTTCATGAACATTTATAGAAATATAATCATCTCTATGATTGCCTCTAGGGCATATTTTCAACACTCTACCGACACATCAAAGGAAGTGTGTCAATGTCTTGGCAACAAGAGATGATCATGTCGTGTGGGTAAAGCGCATAACCTCTGCAAAGTGTAAAATCTATTTGAATAGCCGTGCTCGCGGTATTGAGCAATGCTCGGGAATTACGATCAAGTGTTAGATTTTGTTAAAATGAATTGGGGATGAAGGTTGTATGCCTATGGAGATTTGGAAAATAATTTAAGGTTATAAGTGGTTTATTTGAAAAATAATTGAGAAATTTATTATTGTTATTAATAGTTTTATTATCTTTACAATCTATCTATGTTATTTCTTCATAAATGTTGCTTTGTTGCAAATTAACCACATTAACCATTCCTTTGGAATAAGCTATGTATATAGTACGATAGACTTGCATTCTATGCACAACTTGTTGAGTGCTTTAAGTACTCACCCTTGCCAACAATTAAATCATCAGTTGAGGAGAAGTCTACACCTTCGAAAGATATGGAGTTCCACAAGAAGGCGAATATCTAGGAGTTGAACCTTGTCAAATGCCTGTGGCATGTTGGTGGGATTTACCGGTGTTCTTCGTTTCGCTGCTGTTTATTTACTTTGATTCAGAGCCATCAAGTCCTAATAAGTGTAAGGCTGACCCTAAGATCATTCAACTATGTCTTATATAATATATGAAGTCTTTTGCTATGTTTCAGCTGTGTATGTTTGTGGTATTCATCCATGTTAAGATTGTGTGCACTAGCATGATCATGGACTAGTGCAGAATACACAGAGGGTCCGGATTTGCATATTCGGGTCCCGACAGTTAGGTTAATGACATGCGGCACCCACATGGGCTTCTCCCTCGCCGAGCTTCCAATCATGTTTCCATGGCTGTCGGCTAGTGTAGCTCTCTCTGTTTCGATTTGGAAGAGAAGCCCCTGTGAGTTCCACGTGTTATTGACCTAAACTTGACGGCGTGTCATCCTATGTGACAAAACCGTCTACTCATCACGCCATATGGGTAAATACCACTATACGAAACTGGATCAGGGTGTTATTTTAACCGGATTGTAAGTTCGGTGGGTGGAATGTTTGTTTTCATATTTTGGGATGCCAAGCGGACTTTCTAGCAAAGTTTAGGGTGTTATATGGATTTTTTCTTTACTTTTGCAATAGCTGAAAAGAACCCATCGGTATTAGTTACTCATTTTATTACTTCCCCTGAAACTTGAAAGCAACATTCACTGCTTTGGTTCTGCTGTGAACAACAATTGAGGTCGAGTGAATGTCTATATCTAACTTCAGAAGTGGGAACTCCTTTTGTTTTTGGGGAGGAAACCTGAACCACAATACCAGTTACCGAGCTAATGCTTCTTGTGCGATGGGTGGTGTGTTAATTCTGTGAAGATTGAACTAATGATCTGATTATGGTGGACCACTCAGATGTGTAGTTCCCCCTCTTTTGTTTGACATTTGTACTGTTCTTGTAAAAGGTATTCTGTAGTATCATATTTCGTGGGATTTTTTTGTTCTTTTGTGGTAACTCGTATGGTGGTGCCTGGGCTCTGGTGGGAGGCCTGGAGCTTCCTTGCCGGTTCGGGTGATTACCCGGTTCAGTAATTAGCTGGAATGGCCTATTGGCCTTAGAGGAAACATGCTAGTCTACCTAGCGAATTTTGCCTCGCTGTAAATGTAAAGATTTGCAAGGAATATTTGTGATTTTTCAAGTCAAGGATGTTTTTAGAGGAGTACGCTGTGGGCCTGTGAGAGGACCACAACCTTGGGTTTTCCTACAACAGTGTCTTCTGGTACAGTGGTACATGTCCCTGATGTCCTCCTTTTGCAATATCTAATTTCGCGGCTTCCTCTGCTCTTTCATAGAGAAAGGAAGCCCTACCGAAGACCTAATTGGACTGTATCATGAAAGCTAACATAGCAGCTAACCTTTTGTAGAAATAGCAATTGCTAGGGAGAATAATTATGCTTTGGGAAGCCCTGGCCTGCACGCCTGAAGCCCTCAAAGTGGATGATATGATCGACATGCATGGCTTTTTGGCTGCTCCGGCGGTCCAGAAATGCCCAATTGGGTGTTATATATATTGCACGGGTTCTCCATTACGAGAGAACAAGTTGTGTCGACTGTCGAATGGGCAGCGGGTGATGCACGGTTGCACAGTTTTCTTTAATTTCTTCTTTGCATGGGGACAGCAGGAGCCTCTCGTAAGCATGTATTCCCCCAAGCTTGAGAGATTGAAAGATGCTCCAGCGTGCAAGAAGATTACTAGGTCACGTCTTCTGGATTGAAGAGAGTAGACTGCCGTGCATGGATCATCACTCAACTAATGGATTGTCATAGACGCATAGTACATCACTCTGGTTTTGGTTTTTCCTACCAATGGAGCATCATTAGCAGTCGGCTAGCTTGTCGCAACAGGTGAACACCATGAAAAGTATAGTACGGTATATATAATCGAAACGCGGGTTGCTTTATTTCCACGAAATATGACATATCAAAACGTTTTGTCCCAGTTGTAGTACAGAAAATAAGTAGGTACTCATAATTCTCATCATGCTATACATGGAATAAGGTCATATAATGAAAGTTATTTACCCTCACCACCACACAAATGGCCATCTCAGATTGTTTTGATATTAGCGTGAAAATCCATTCACAAAGATCTAGAGACAATTACGCTCAAACTATCATAAACAGTTAGTTTTAAGCAACCGTATATAATAACCATGGATTCTCCAAAACCTGTGATTTGACACCATGGTTTCTTTCAAAGAAGACATTTGTGATATACATGGTTGTGAAAATAAACCGTCTATAAAAGTAAATTATCACAATTGATTTTATATTAAAACCGCCTGTAATAACTTGAATAGTCGTAAATTGAGAATCACACCGGGTCGCTGCGAGAACTTAATATGCTTTTCCTCTCCTTGTTGCCTCTTTATCTTCTTCTCAAACGTCGCATTTATCAACTACCGTTTCAGAATTGCATCTACTGCCATCTTCATCTTCTTCTCGAGCTTTTTTGTCCTTTTCTCATCGATCATTGCGTTGTTTTGGTTCATTCTCTCCTCTTCTTCGCTTTGTATTTTGGTCATTCATAGTTTTTTTTTCTGATCCGTTGATATGCCTCATCCTTTGTGTAATGGCAGGATTCGTAGTTCTTTTTCATCTGATGTATCTTAATAGAAGCTTTGTTTATTTGGTCATAAGGTCCATACATTTGGTCATAATATATGTACATATTCTAAACTCTATTATTTTTTATTTCATTGTAATTAGGTTATCATATTCTAATAATATTTTTTTAACCGAAAATGACTTTCTTAATAATATATGTAACAGGTTCAATTATGTGTACCGACTAGGTTATGACTTTCTTAATAATCTATGTTGGAGTGTACCGATCGACTATTTTTGAAATATATTTAGCAGATGACAGGATCATGACCCAATGAATTTGTAGTTACGATATCAAGTTGCATTGCCAAAATGTTGGATATCCAGTATAGTCCTGTGAATAATGTGCTTTTACTGACTGTGGATGGTGGGGACTTTGATAGGGTATTCTTGGCCTTACATGTTATGCATGCGAAAAACCATGAAGGCCCGTTCAACCTCTCTGTCCATTATGATTGCCAAATCTTTGCTTCCTTGCCAGATTCATTTCTTATGAAGGATCTGGATGGTTGTCGTGAGAGGTTTGCATGTGGAGATGTGATATTCAAACGCGTTCATCAAGTGCTATCTTTTAAAGAGTCCAAAGACCTTGCACTCTCTAGTGCTATTAAGCCACAACCATTTGTTGCTATATTTCGGAAGAGGATGTGGGGTGTATAAGTACTTTTGCAAAAAATGTGTTGTACTCTATTGTTAACTCAGTACAATTGTTACGTTTTGTTAACTGCCTCTTGTTGATTCACATGTGTTTTGTTAACCGTCTGTTATTAACTATATTGTGTTGTTGTACATGTTTTTAACTGTGAAAATGTTGTTATCTTGTGTTATAAATGTATAGAGGGCATGGCTAGCGTGATTTCTTAGACTAGCCGTGAAATATGTAACAAAATTGCATATCATAGACGGTTATTATGTAAGTAACTGTCTCTGATATTCACTATCACAGGTGGTTTCTTTATCACAAACATTTGTGATGATCAAATATCATAGATGGTTGATATATTCTAACTATCAGTAATGACAAGCCGATAACTATGTCTATTTAACTTCCCGTGTGGTCGACTCATATACTCACACTTAGTGTCTCTCCATGCAAATCTAGGGTTTCCTTCCCACACCGTCACCGTCCCCATCTTCTCCGCACCGCATCGTCGCCCTCCTCCACCACCTCTCAGGCACCACAATCAGTTTAGAACTTCATTGCTTTAGTTAAGAGTGAAGATATGGTAGGAGTACAATACTAGTAGTAGAAATTTGGTGGTTGTGAGACTAAGGAGTAGGAATAGTCTGGTGGCTCATGTATATTGTATGCATTTAGGTCATCTCCAACAGCATTCCCTAAATTTGGGTCCCCATATCCTCATATACAGAATTCTCAAAAAGATTCCTTTCCTATATCTCTTCCCTCTCTAACAACATTCCCCAAATCCCATTCTCTATTTTCTCCCTCCTATATTATAATGATATTTCATAACCGCAATATGAGCCACGTTTATTTTTTACTGGGAAAAATTTGACCAGCTATTTTTAATTGCGAGAATCTAAAATTTGAAATTTATTGTAACGGGCAGCATAACGGCTATATTTTTAGGCTATAGCAGAAGTTTATGACTCCATCATAGACATGTTTTTTTAAGCATTTAAACATCAATATATAGAAAAGAGCTAGAACTAGATGATCAATATATTGTAACGGCATTGGATATTGATTGAGGAAGGATAGAAACATACAATGGCATTGGGAAGAAAAACCGATCGCTCAAGAAGTTCCCTTGGACTCAATTGAATCTGTAGTTCTGTGCTATATGATTTTCTGTTCTCATGTCGTTTTTGGTCAACTGCGATCGGTTTGATCATTACAGGGATCAATGACTTGTATAGTGGAGTGTCTCTTGGCTCTAAAGGATAATGTGAATATAGGACTTTTACAAAATCATACGCATTTGTAGAGTTCCATTTGCCTGCCCAGAAAGAACACCGAACATTATACCTTCCATAGAGCGCGTTCAGGCCAAATGTGACAATTGCTCTGCAGGTAGATGTTTGCTCACCCATTAGCTAGTTCTGTTGAGCATGTATGTATAAACTGCAAAAATCCACACACTGCCAGTACTCATAACACATCAAGGGAAATGCCATATAACATGGTTTCGAGACTATATGATTATATGAGCATAAATATGTGAACATACAACACAAATTATGCCTGCTACATTTAAATAACTAAAACAACGGTATGAGTACAAACTTAAAAATTATCATCCTCACCCTGTTTTTTGGAATAGATCATAGAGAGTAACAAATGAGAATATCATCTCAAAGAAGAAAATAACTTTCTTTGGATTTTGGAAAAGACAATTCGCAGTAGGATTTTGGAATAGACAATTGGTAGTAGATCGTGTTGTTTAGTCTGTGGCAAATTGTATGTTAAACAGCCAACTATGATCAAATGTTATGATTATTCATCATATTTACAATATCTATAAGATGTCCACACACCTCACAAATATTCAATCTACCCCTAAAAAGGAAAATCAGCCTAATAGAGTTTTCAGAAAGTCAAGAGATCACAACTGTTTCCCTAGAAAAGAGAGCACAATTAATAGATCCTTATATAGCTTAGGATAATTAATATGGAACGAGTAACTACTGAATGAAGTTCAAGTACATACCTTGAATGGCTTGAGCCAGAAAGGGGTGATCCAAATCCTGAATGAACCAGTTGGTGGAAACACCACATGAAAAGTAAGTCCATGAACCAATGTGCAATAACAGCCTACTGATAACAAGAGAAGAACATAACTCATACCAGATTTAGAATCGAAGATTGACCCCATGTTTCCACAGGGATGCAGCAGCACAAGAATGCATCTAAAATTCTGAATACCTCAATTTCATGGATAGAAGTTCATGTCAGTTTTGATGGAAAAAAATCACTGGTTGGGCTTACTATACTTGTCGCTCTTCCTGCAAGAAGACAGATGGCTGATTCGGCTTTTACCGTTCTTGAATTCAGTAGCTCAAGTTCAGCGGTCGTTGCGATAGGGAACACGAGACGAAGCCTGAGATTTCGGGAACCTCTCTCCTCTTCCCAAAAATAGAGAACAGGATAGGTAATCTATTGGAGCGTGTTTTGATGATACTGTAGTAATCATTCTCTATTTTTTAGGGTAAAGATTGGATATGAGTAATCTGTTGGAGATGGCCTTAGTATCGACCAAGTAGATAAATTCTATACTTCTTCTTTTCCCCTTGAGGATCTTGCGAAGGTTCGAGGAGAGCTCATCGTCTTCTTCCTGGTTGATGTAATTTGAGTCAAGAGTGAGTTCAGTGCTTCGGGCAGTCCCGTAAGTTGTATAGCGGCCTATGTGTATTATTAAACTGTAAATTGTATAAAGTGCGTGTAGATGTATTTGAATTATGAATTTTATCATTTATTCTGTTTGAATATGTGTTATGTGTATATATCTCAACTGTGAATTGTGTATGTGTCTTATATCTATTTGAATGTGTTGTGTGTATTTATTTCAACTATGAATTGTGTATCTTATATCTGTTTCAATATGTGTTGTGCATCTGTACAGAGGGTATGACTAACGTGATTCCTAAGGCTAGCGACAAAACTGAAATTATGTATAAAAAATACATATCACAAACGATTCATAAATATGAATTGTCTGTTATTTATGCTTATTGCACATGGTTCGTAACTAGAACCGTATGTTATATCATTATCACTTACGATTTCTTCTGTACTAACCGTCTGTAATCTGTAACTAACACAGACATATTTTTATAGATAGTCGCCTATATATGATGTGTACTATCACACCGATTATCACTGACTCTTTTTTCACAGTCGGTTCTAAAACAGTCTGTGCTGACTGTTTTTAGCCGTCTATGATTTACTTTTGTGTGGTAACGACTATTGATATTTTTTTTAAAAAAATGGTCCTGTTACTCTTTTGTCTACGTACTAGCAATATATGCGGAATGTATGTTGTTGGTATACGGTGCTAGCTACTAGACGACTAGTAGTTCATACATGGGACATATATGTTGCTACACGGTACTAGCTACCGCAACAGTATGCACATGCAATGCTCTTCTAAGAAAAAAGTATTGTTACAACAGTATACCACGAATGACCATTGTTGTCAAGTACCTTAAACATCTAGCTAATCTAAAACTCACACTGCCATAACGAAAAACTGTGGAGCCTAATGCGTGCCCATAAAACATTTTCACTTTTTCTATGAACGTTACTATAGATAGCAACTCCCCGTATAAATTATGGGACCTACTTATCCATCGAAGCGGCGGCTCCCTTCCCAGATGCATTGGATGCTGCCCCAACAAATCAACGGTGACCTCATGGGTAGGCCATGGCCTGACGTTACCAATTGGAAATTTTGGCGAACCATGGTGTTTAGTGCCATATTTTATCTTCTTTAATCACCCTGAGGTAGCATGGTAACCATAATGCTTCTTGCTATAGGTACACGGGCTTGCAGTACTTTCTCAGTTTTTCATGAAATGGTGCCGTGAGGTGGTGGTTTTGCTTTGAATTACCAAAAAATAATTTGTAGCAGGCTAATTTGGTATCACGCATAATTTGAATAGGGGCGTGAGTGTGTAGATAAGTAATTATAAGTTCGAATACGCCCTAGATTTTATCCTATAAAATATATGAGATGATGGTGAATTAAAGTATTTTCTTTATCCAAGTGGTTCGAGGTCAGAACAATGATCGCATGGCGGTTTCTAGGAGAAATGTAGACTAAAATTCGAAAAACCGTCACATCATTGTCGTGTCATACGTATCAAGTAGCATAGTTATCAGTTTATCAGTTACTTTATCTCATAGTAAACAATTATTTGTTACAAGAATCCATCAAACTATGCATTGTCAATAGATCTAAAATTTAGATACAAGTTGGTCCCTCTATTAATAAAATTATAAAACCACTGTCCTTTAAAAGCAACAAAACTACTCGTCTAGAACTAGAATTGCAAACTTGAATTTTGCTCGGGGGAAGCCAAACTATTTGCAGTCTTTTATTGCTAATGTTCTCTTCTTGCCCCCACTTGCCAATTTCCATAATATTATACTGGCGCACCAGATGTAGACATACAAAATGCAACAAAATAAGAGCTGTGGGTGTTCCTTGGAACAAGGGGATAAAGGAAGAGCCCAAGTGGGAATGATGCAGTCGAGGGGGCCATAGGAGGAAGGGACGGCGGGGAGGAGGCAGGCGCTGTGAGCAGCTTTGCGAGGCGGAGGCACCGAGGGGGCGCGTGGGAGCCATGCTTCTCCCTTCTTCGTCTTCCTCTTACGCTTCCAAAGGTTTCCATCTCCCACTCCTAGACTAGTAGCTGATAGCCTTCTTGTTTCGACCACCATCGTGTTCAAGTCCTTGGGCTTCTCTGGTAATCTTGCTTTCTTGGAGCTTGTTTCTTTTCGCATGTGTTATTGGTCTTCTAAGTAGCCTTGTTAGATGTTTCCGTAGTTAAAACATGAATCTTTCAGGATTGTGATGGTTTTCTTGGAGCATCTTGTATGATGTGGAGGCATCTGTGTATGTGGATTTGGTTGCATGTCCTTTTGCACAAGAATTGATGGTACGAATCTAGTTGACTAGGTCTTGCGGACTTTTAACGCTGCTATTGGATGTCTTTAGTATTGTGGTGGAGGATCTCGATCGTTCTCCCATAGTGTTTAACTCGATTTCATGGAATGGTGGTTCTCGTCTTCCTTCTCATACACTAGTCGGGTGCTGTTCTTGACTTGTCTTCTGCTCCTTGTCAACATGCATGTTCTTGGGAATTGGGATTATATCGTCATCATCATATATACTTTTGTTGTTGCTTGGTGGTAACTTTCCTAGCGCTATATAGTGGGAGTGTGGGACTTCTTTGATACATGTTCTCTAGACCATAACCGATGACTGATGGTATACTCTGACTAAAAATTAAGGTAGTCCTCATCTTCATTTCTAGGATTACCCTCCAAACCTGTGTCCTCTACCATTTCCTCCTGGTTAGTCTTCGTATTTATTTCTCTGTTTAGGCTGTGTGGTGTGAAACTGTGGATATGTATTTTTTGGGTTGCACTTCCTCCTATTGTTCATAGGATTACTTCTTGTCAGCCTTCGACTCTTTCCATATGTGTATAAGTTTATAGGCTAGTGACAGTCTTGCTTTGATGGAGGAAGTTTTGATATGTTGAACTTTGCCTCAAAAACCCCAGCTAAGGTCTCTGGGCATGCAAAGCTGGGAAGAAACCTTCCCTCAGTAATTTGGAGATTGGAAAGTCTTCCTAACTGTTATTTTTGACTAACATGGTAATTGTGCTTGATGCTGACTGAGCTCTCTTATTCCATTAAGTAGTTTTCTCATTATGTTTTAGGAATTTGAATGACAGATTAAATAAACCAATTTTGTCATGTGGTGTCTGTGTGCGGGGAAGCCAAACTTTGGCCCTTTGCCCAGACTTTTTTGAGGGAGAACACATGATGCACATTTATGATTTTTTTTTTGACAAGGACATTTTTATGAAGTTGGGGGTATTTATTAAACAGTTCATTTCGTCGCACAGGCATTTATCTATCTCACAGATTAGAGGAGTTAACTAGGCCTGGGTTTTTCGATAAAGAGATTAATGAATATGAGTGTAGGGAATTATTGACTCATCTTCTTTGCTGAGCATAATTGTGTTATGGTGTTAGTGAAAATTCCATTAACAAGTAGGCAGTTCAACATTAGCACAAGTACTCCCCTCTAGTTACAGAACAATGCTGTCCTTGAATCCGTGACTTTGAAATGTTAAAAATGTCATTTTTTACTAGAGATAGTAGTAAGAAGCTTGATGGACACCATTAACCACTTCCTCTATTTGTTCTTCCCTTGCTTATTCATTAAACATATTATAATAACTTTCAAGAAGCAGCTGCATGCGTGTTCCTGACACACTTGGTGGAAAGAACAAGATATTTACACAAAATTGTAAGGTCAATTCGGACCTTTAATCAGTTAGCACGAGAAACATCGATCTAAGGAAGTGCTATACAGTTTGGTGGATATTACTTCTATTTTGCTGTTTATCTGGTTTGGAAAGGATTCTTACTATGTTACATCATGGCTTCCTTGGTAATTTTAACATTCTACAATACTGCTTTCCTTCTTTCATCAGGTGACGCCTTCGGGAAAACGGTTGATGATCATATGAGGTCAACTTTGACTTTTAATAATAAGCAATCTGTGTTTGCAAGTCAAAACATTGACTATGGTCAGCCAATAGTAAGATCTCATAACGAACTCATACTTTAGTTTTGACAACACTAACAAAGTCAGTCAATCCTATTCTTTCCATGGGGCTGTGCAACTCATATTATGTTTCCGCATATTATTCAGGCTTGCATTTCATACCCATACAATGATTCTAGTTCAGGAGGAGTTTGGGGAGCCTATGGATCGAGTTCTATGGTATGTCCTTCTAACAAAAAGTAACAGTTATAGTCACGTCTCGTATACCGTAAAAACTGAAAAATGTCACTTAAAAAAGAACGGATAGAGTACATTCTAGTGGTCTGAGATGGGAATACCGAATTATGGTCTATACCACTGTTTGGCCAGATTTCACCTTCTTTCCCATGCACATATGAGGTTTCATAAATCAAGTTATTATTAGAACCTTGAAAAGAATAATTATCGTATGGTTCTCTTGGTTTGTGGTAAGCCAGCCTAAACCAGTTGGTTATTGGCAGGGGTAATTTTAGGATCAGGGTTGAAAACATTAATTGACTGGAAGTTAATTGAGTCTACTGGGAAGTGGTAGCCTGGTACCAATGTGTAGGTAATTCCCAGGTCCAGTACTGTTTTGAGAACATTGGTTATAGCTGATGCTGCAAGGCTAGTTCTTTCCGGGACCAAACTGTGCTTTCTTTACCATATCTATGGCTCTACCTGCGTATCAGTTACTCCCTGACACACATATGGTGTCCTGCTAGCTAATTGCTACTAGTTTTAATTGCAGAAATTGACTGCGATGTATAATGATCTGCCAGACCAACATTGTTGCCAGGATTCTATCGTATGTTGATGTTTATCCAATCATGTACAAATTTGAGTGCTCACTTGTAGTTTTTGGAGATTTCTGGACAAGTAGGATTCTCAAGAATTACGAGAAGTCAACTACACATGTAGTTGGTTGATATATCACCAACTAGACTAGTGAAGAGGACATGATGTCTATTTGATTGTTATGGTCACGTAGTTTATAGTTCTTAGAACTACTTGATATAGATATGAGACTTTCTACCATCCTTAGGAGGTACCAAAATATATAATGAGCTAGTACTAAGAGGTATCAAAAGTTCAAAGCACCAAAAGTTTGAAAGGTGGAGGTACAAGATTTGGTAATTTGGTGGTACCCCTTAAGGATGATAAAAACTCTGTATAGATATATGCAAGAATGCGCATTAAATCAATATTGTGCTGTATGTTAGGGGGGACATGCATAAGACATGGCCGCCATGGGCATCTGCATCTCTTGAGGCATCCATGTCAAACTTGTCAATATAGTACCACAGGCTATACCGGTTTGGCTCTTGAAATGATACAATTCGGTACCAATCTATGCCGGCGTACCGTTTCAATTACTATAATAATATATATTTATAAGTATACACATGTTTAATTTTATGTACACCAAAGTTCACTTGTAATATTACTTCGAACATATAGTAGTGTTATAAAAAATAACATAATTCAATAGACTATATTATCAATTCCACTAACATGACCGGTATCGAAGCCGGTACAGCTGATATTGAACGATAACAGACCGGTATTGACCAGTATCGAGACCGGTATAGTATATAAGACTACTTTGTACCGGTTTAGCTATCGAAATGGTAATCCATGCATCATGCAGCTTATTTTATCTGGAATTTCTTGGGTGCGGTCTTGTCTAACCAGTTGTATTTAATACAGTTCCATTCCCAAATTGCTGGAGGGGGGACATCAACGACAACAAGAGTTCCCTTGCCTCTAGAAGTAGCAGAGGATGAGCCCATATACGTCAATCTCAAACAGTATCACGGGATTCTTCGCAGAAGACAGCTGCGTGCTAAGTTAGAGGCCCAGAATAAACTCGTCAAAACCCGAAAGGTTCTCTTCAGTGATCCCAAGAAACTCACATATTGTCCATGTTATATGAAAGGATATTCTATATCGGTAATCCCTTATACTTGACCTAATATGAAGTGCAATATATCTCAATGTTCAGCCTTACCTTCATGAATCTCGGCATCTTCATGCAATGAAGAGGGCAAGAGGTTCCGGTGGACGTTTCCTCAATACGAAGCAGCTCCAGCAGCAGTCTCGCGCTGCCTCCACCAAGGCCACCACAGATGGCACAAATTCGTCAGGGTTAACCCATCTACGGCATTGTGGTGGCGCAGGTGGAGATCGAACCGCGACAGCGTCCAAAACAATGGCCTCACAAGAGAACAGCAAAAGAGTTGCTGCCTCTGCTCCCGCCTTCACCGTGACTCCTATGGTGCACAAAGACGACGCCTTCTTCCAGCACCACGGCCACCATCTCAGCTTCTCCGGCGATTTTAGCCAGGCAGGGGCGCAAGGCGGTGTCGTCGGCGCTATGCATAAAGGGGCCCAGCAGAGGGTTCCCGCTATGAGATGAGGCACGTTTGTGCACCGCAGCCGGTGATCCAGGCTTTTAGGGGTCCTCGTGTCCGGTGTGGCCTTGGTTCTCACGCAATTCATTCTTGGCTTGAATTTCCTGGTGTGTACTCTTAAGAAATGTTTCATACTGCTGCGCTCCGTAGAGCCCGTAAAGTCAGGGCTTGGTGATGTGATTTTCGAGTGTTGATGTATGGTGTGACTACTGTGTGAGAGTAAACACTTCGTGGTTCTAGTACAATGTGTAGCAAACTCGCCTTCTGTTCTGAGGCCCGTGGTCTGACTGGTCAGTGCATGATCTCGCGAGTTTATTTTTTATTTTTTAAGCTCCGAGTGTAAATTTTTTTATATAAATTTGGTGTCCAAAAATAGTCATATATCAGAGAGCGGAATTTGCCGAAAGATAACATATGTCAACTTCTGCACCATAGAAGCCTTTACCGAGATCCAAGAGCTCGGCAAGCCATCGAAGCTATGTATGGGCTTCTGCGGTGCAAGAGCGTGGAATTGATAAGTATCATCTTTCGGCGATTCTGTGATCGGGAATAAACCTATTTTTGCAATTGCGTTCGGAAGGAAGCCATATTTGCAAAACAAACTATTACCATGAGGCTAGAAAAGGGATGTTTCTGATTTCCCATGTGAAAGTTTTGTAATGCTTAAGAGGAGACGCTATACTATCAGCATGTCACGGTACTAGCAACCAAAGAGATGCTTTCTAAATCATACTAAGTAGAGCCGTGCGATACGCCTCGTCGGGTGAATTTTGGGCTAAGACTGGGCGCAATTTTTCGAAAACACAAGTTTTTTTTTTTTTTTGCAAAAGGGCTCGTTTCAGATCTGGTTGTAATTTTCCAAAACTACAATGGCCTCTCTACAAAATGTGTTGTTTAGGAGTCGACGGTGAATCTACGGAACCACATAGTTTTTTGCAAAAGACCAATTAGAGGGTCTCATTGCGATTCCGGGTTTTTTTTTTTAAAAATATGGTGGTTAAGAGCTATCGGTGAATATGCGGAATCTCGGTTTTTTTAAAAGAGCCAATGGGGGTTCCTACGTAATTTTGAGATTCTCGGGGGGTTTTTCGCAAAACCAACGATGTGGACACCCTGTCGTCGCGTGATTCTCTGGCGCTATAAGAAAGAGTGCATTTCAGGATTCTTGGGGAGCTTTTTTGCAAAACCGGTGACGTAGACGCCCTGGCATCTTTGGTTCACAAAATTATAGGCACCACCACGCACGTATCTTGGTGAGAATAATCCTTGATTCACTCATCGCTCAACTCACTTACTAGTGCTGCGTCCTTTACTCCTTGGGAGCGTTTCAACTTTCAAGTCGCACATAAATGTCGCAATTCGCAAATCGCAATTGATCGCTCTTGATTTGAACATAGTATTTGAACATAGTACAGAGTACAGACGCCTCCTGCCATCCATCATGAATCCATGCAAATTAAAGCAATATCAGAAACAGTGACCACTGCCTCGGATCATCCACTGTAAAACGCGCCCTAAACCCATCAGATCTTGGGTCAGAAGCCGGTACAAGCGGAAGACAACAAACCAGTGCAGCTCGACAGGTTTGGTAAAATTCCTAGTCTACGGATGATCACGATCGTCCGTTTTCGGTCCGCGTGGGGGAGAAGAAGCATATGTAAGTGATCTCTTGAGCCCCACACACACCGCACACACAAATCTACACGTTCTCAATGATCATCGGCTCCGGCGCCTAGTCGCAGATCTAGAAATTTTCAAAGGGGTCTACGGAATTAACAAAATATTGTTTAATATAAAAGTTCAAGATCCACAATAGCGAAAGTTAAAGTACAAATTGTTCATATTATAACAAATATGTCATGATAAATTAGAAAATTATAAAATAATTAAGAAAAATTATAAATTAACTCGCGAGGCTCCATAACTCGGAAGTAGATATTATGGCTTCATGACTAACTTGCAAAAAAAAAAATTGATCATCCATTGTACTTAGCCGGTTTTTTCATAAAATTAATTGCCGAAAACAAATTTGCTTTCTACAGATATTGGTTTGGGCATGGAAGTAGTAGATGTAGCCTATAGTTGTCTTCTGTGTCTTTCTGCATTGATCCCTCGAAGCTTTCAAATCTACATACTACCTCTTTATTTTCTTAAGCTCTATATCTACAAAATCAACTAATTAATCCTAGTGAATCACCCTTTATCAACATTTCAAGTTCTCAATATTCAGTAAGACAATATGTGAATATCTATAGGCTCTGGTCTATGGCCCCCGACTGGCTGTTGCAATGGTGCATCCCACAGTGCTAAGGTTGTTGCTTGGCCGGCAGGCCATCTATCGCCTCAGCTCCCTAGCATCTCACCACCGCCTGGTTTCCAAAGTTGCATCAACGCCTGCTTGTCGAAGTGCGCCACCGGTTGTCGTCCTGAGGCCGAGCGATGGAGAGAGAGAGAGAGAGAGAGAGGGAGGGAGAGGGAGAGAGAAAGGCGGACAGAGAGCATGAGAGACAAAAAATGGGAATTTTAACTAGGGTTGGCTGTGTTGTGCAATGTGATCTGCTCGGCTGAGAGATAGAAGGTGTGGGCTTTTCGCTATTGGGTTTGGCTAGCTAGTTGAGGAGTGGAGGGCCTGGAGGCATAGGATGGAAATGAGCTAAAAATTAGTTGATGATGAACATATATGCTGATTTGGTCCTATTATTAATATATATATAATCAATTTTAAAAAAAATTGGCTGTACAGCTGTACACCCATGTCCCAATACTGGATCTGTTAGTGTTGGCGCCTACGACCCCATGATGTGTAGCGACGATTGCTTCATGCAGCTCGAAGGCGATGACCTGTGCGTCGCCACGGGTGACTATTATGCCGCTGACGTCTGAGAGGATGAAAGATAGATACAAGGGTGGATCTGGGCCTCGGGCTAGGTAGGCTATAGCGAAACCCTACTCACTGTCTCGCTCCGTCGCTCGACTCCCTTTGTCACCCCCAATCCCATCGCCCTTGGCACGTGCCTCACATGATGCTGCGTCGCCTCCTTTGTCCTAGGCTCCAGCCCACCGCGATGGGTGACGGCAGTCAGCGTCCTAGAACCACCCATTCCCTCCGGCCTCCCCTGCCCACTAGACACACCATGAAGCTAAGATCCGACCCTACCAGTGAGGAGCGGCCACGTGGCGGCGTGGGGGCAAGGCCACAGGCACTCGACACCGCCCCTTCCCTTTGGGCTCCAAGCTCCCCTGCCCTAATACGACTCCAATCAACTTCGGTTTGTGTTCCTAATTCACAATATGAAATTATAACTCATTTGAATGCTGTTTTGTGTGAAGGAAAAGAAGGAAGAAAATGTGACCAAGAGGGTGGCTGGTTGTGGAAAAGAAAGATGGAGTCGAGGTGCCAATGGCGTTTAGCGTGCTATCTTTACATGAGGAGATGGTGGCTTGGTTTTTCATGGAGGTTTCTTCATAGAAGATTAGTCTTTAATCTTTATAATTTCACGTAGCTATTAGAGTGAAGAGTTCTGAATCTGTTAAGATGGGAACGACTAGCGTCCAGACGTCCAATTTGGATGCTAAAATCGTACGGTCCTTTTGTCTGTTGGATGCTCATAACACAAACAAATCTGATCGCCTAGTGCCCCCAACTAAAGTGCAACAAAAACTGTTCACGACGCAACAGAAAAGAAACATCAAGCTCGCCCTTCGCAACAAAGGCAACGGATGCCTTATGTTTAACTGTTTTCTTCCTCCATTACGGGCACAACAAATGAACCCTTGAGCGCAGCAACACATCCAACGGAGTGAAACAAACATTTATGCAACAATGGCAAGCAACAGTTGCAACATGGAGAATTGTTTTAAAAAACACACTATCTGAGTAAATAAATTAACTGCAACATTAGAAGAAAAATCATCAACATTTAGATAGAGAAGATGCAACATTTGAAAAACGGTGACTGCAATAGTGAAAATACATATTCCTAACATCTCAAATTACCAATTGCAACATAAAACCCTATTGTCGCAACAAACACCCAACTCATCGGTGTCGTCCTTGATGGCTGCGATGGCCCACTTGGCCTTAGGCTTATGTTTGGTGCCGTAATGTGCTAGACATCGACGAATATGTGTTGTCGTCATACTTGTCTTTGGCAGTGGTGAAGTTGACTTGGTACCTCTAGGGAGCTCGTCTAGCAATGATGACGCTTGTGGGCATGTGTCGGGACCGGATTTCTAAATCCGAACTCTCTGTGTATAACCTGTGCTAGTCCAGGAAAAGCTAGCACACACAGTGAAAACAGTGATTACAAGATATCCATATCACGAGTCAAATAATATTAATTAAGCAAAAAGGTATCAACCTTATGGCCAATTATTACAAATAAGCAACCTCATGGCTTGAGTCCAATAAAGAAACAGTGAAACAAAATAACAGCAGCAGAATAAGCCCATCCATTTGCCCACAAGCAATCGACTGGGATTCATGTCCTAGTAATCCAAATTGCCTTCATCATAACCACAAGCATAGAACTCGTAGTCACCTTCAGCTTCTGCGCACTCCTCTGTGAAAAGTTGGAATGTTGCAAGGGTGAGCACAAAATGTACTCCGCAAGTCCTGAAAATATAATGCATGATAACTATATGCAAGGCTAAACAATTGAAGGCATAATATGGCTCTTTTAGCATAAAGCAATGTTTAACTTTAAATACCAATAGTAATTTCACTAAGCATCATTCGAACAAAATATAATTGAATATTAATTGAATTTGAAGTAACAACTAGACATGTTCCAATCACCTGATTGGCTCCATCGCCAAACCACAATCCAAAAGTTCCACCCACTCACGGATTTCCAACCCATCAATTTTATTTAAAACAAAATCATAAAATCTACAATTTGCAAGCGTACCTCGCTTGCCCTTGACCGTGGGCACAGCTAAACTAGTTTTAACTCTACAGAGTATGTACAGCTTTACCCACAAGATATGATCAACTCTTTTTGCCATGCAATTAACACACTTCCTTGGTGTGTCGGCAGAGAGATCATGACAAGGCCTTTACAATGTACAGACCCGCTATTAACCTCGCCCGCTAAGGTTTCACTGCTGAAGGGTTACATCCACCCAGTCAGAAGCCCCCTCTTGAGCCATGTAGGGAAAACCTGTCTCTATTGTAAGTTCAAGCTCTATTAGTTTTGGTGATTAGTTTTATATCAATGTTTAATCCTTGTTTAATGACAAATCTAATCATTATGAGACTAACCTATTTATTGAGCTTTATTCTTATTAGTCTCAAATTTGGATATAAAATAGAAAATCGAAGGTACGCACTTATATTCACTCCAATGTCTTAATGCATACTTAGAATTCAAGTTAAAAGATAAACTCTTCTATTTCCTTAGTCTAAATATGTGCATTATGTTTCCAAATCTATATATACATGAATGCACACATCTAGGGGGAGTTGATAATTTAACTTGATGTTTCAATTGTATTGATCCATATCCTCTTGCCATATAATATATAGGATCAAGACTTTGAAACAACCCTTTGAGTATATATATAACTTGTGTAGTTGTAGTATATTCATGCAAATATAGAATAAACTCATATGCAATCTAAGATTGATTATGTGCATATTGATTCCATGTTCAATTAATTATATGTACATACTTAATGGAGTTTGTTCTATAGTTGATGGTCTAAATGTATTGGTCACATTTCCATCGCTCAAACATATATGGATCATTACTAACCATCAAATTGAGTATATGAAACTTGTGTAGTTATATATACTCATGTCAATTTAAATAAAATTTAAATTGAGTTCGGTTGTCTTTTAATCAAATCAAAGAACGCTTCATCATGTGTTGATGGTGTCTCTTTGTTAATTAAGGACAAGCGAAAAGTTCTTGAGTATAATAAAACATTAGTTGCATCAAAGTACTCAAGACACAATTAATCATTCAAATTGATTTGGATTGTGCTTAATAGATATTGGAGGCATCTATTATGTGTTAATGGAGCGCAAATGATGATTGAGACAATCATGTTTGTTGGACGAACAATCTTTCATGAGTTGTGAAGTAGATTGAGTCCAAGATAAATAAAAGGATTGAGAACGAGAAGTCATCATGTGTTGATGAGCTTCAAGAGGTAATCCCGAAGTAAAGAATAGGGCTAGAGAAGGTTCATCGTGTATTGATGAACAAGAAGAAGGAGACTTGATCCCGGAGAGAGGATGATTGGATATCATAAAAGCTCTAAATGGATCGCTAGAGGCAAAGCTATAACTAGCTAGGGCTCAAGATGTGTTCCTAGTCCTTTACCAGTCTTGGTGTTTGGATGGGAGACCGAGTTGTTAGTTAGGTGCCGTACTATTAAGAGGGGTTGAGTCATTTAGCTTGAGCTTCATCATGTATTGATGAACTCAATCCGGTTCACTCTAGCTCACTCTCTTGTTTGGTTTTTGCATGGAGCTAACCATTTGGCATGTGTTGTGAATAGGTGAAGCTCGTGCGTTGGATTTTTCAAGAGCTAAGTATTTGCATGTGTTGTAAATAAGAGTGCCCATGCTCACTTCTTATTGAATCTTATTTGAATTGGTTTTTGCATGAAGCTATGAATTTGCATGTGTTGCAAAAGGAAGATAGTTTATACAATGTTGTTTATGTGGTTATTGCTTGGAGCTAAATTTTGCATGTGTTGCAAAATGAGAGAGCTCAAGCAATTTAGTTAAAAGTATTTGCATAGAGCTAGAGATTTGCATGTGTTGCAAATAGAGAGCTCACACACTATGTTTTGATTGTTTGCATGGAGCAAGAGATTTGCATGTTTTGCAAATAGAGAGCTCATGCATTAGAGTTTTAGCTTGTGACTTGATCATGTGTTGATTATCACAAGGCTAAGTGTGTTTTGTGCTTTGAGTTTTCAAAATGTGTTTTCGCAAAATATTGAATGGATTCGTTATTTGCAAATGTGTTGTGCAAATAAGCTCGAGGTTATGGGTTTCAATCCTAGAGTATGTGTTGGTATTTGCAAATGTGTTTTGCAAGTGTCGGATCATGTGTTGATCCTTACATGACTAGAAGATTGATCTCATATGTTCGTAGTTTATTTGCGAATATGTTTTGCAAATAAATTGAAGTTGTTATTTGCAAATGTGTTTCGCAAATGAACTTGAGGTTATGGGTTTCAATCCTAGAGCATATGAATAGGGTTTACAAATATGTTTTACAAATTGTCTTGATCATGTGTTGATCATCACATGGCTAAGAGGATTGATCTTAGCCATGTGATGATCAACACGTGCGCAGGGAGAGGGAGGGAGGCGGCAAGGCCGCGGGGGCATGGGACGACCGGAGGCCGGGAGGGAGGGGAGGGGGCAGGAGCCAGGAGGAGTTTGTTAGGTCGAGGATGCCGACTAGAGGAGGGTGAATAGGCGGCTTTTAAAAATTTCCTTGTTAATTTCTACAAAGCAATTCACCCCTAATTACCCTAATACCGAAACCTTAACAAATATTAATGCGGAAGCGATAAACTAAGGTTTTGACAATTAAAGCCTAAATCAACTAGGCTCACTATGTGCACTAACTAATTATGTCTCTAACAATAATTGCAATTCTAAAGACAAGCAATCAATCAATTTAATTCTATGAATATAAATTGCTTGAATATAAATAATAAAAACAATGCAAGCACAAGAGACACAATACTTTTTACCGTGGTGTTCAGAGACTTGCCGGTCTCCCCTAGTCCACGTTGAGGTTAGCCCAAACGAATTGGACCGGCTCCACGAATTGAGCACCCACCTCGAATCCACTAGTGGTAGCTCCTTTTCCCTCTCGGGTAGGCAAGCTCCAACCTTCACAAACTTTGCCGGGGCTTCTCACAACCTCCGTTGAGAGCTCCCGCGCACGACGTCGCTACACCGTCTAGGTGTCGGCAAACACCAAGAGTAACAAATCAAGCCCTTCCGCTTGAACTTCACCTAGTGCAACACATGCACTTCCGGTGACCTCCTAAGTGCAACACATGCACTAGGATCCTCCTCAAGTGCAACACATGCACAAGAGGCTCTCAATCCACTTCCTAATTCCAACACATACAATTAGGGCTCACTCTTAGATCAAGAAGCAAATGGAAGAGGGCAACACATGCACTCAACTCCTACAAACACCCAAATGCTCTAGCAACAGCAACAACTACTGCCCTTGCTCCCCAAGGCCTTCTTTTATAGCCTCTAAGCCAAAACTAGCTGTTGGGGACGATTGGGCAAAGTCCAAGAAACCCGGTGCTACGCTCTACTAGGCCCGGTAGCACTGGCCTCGCCAACGGCTACAAAACTAGCCGTTGTGAAATCGTAGCATCGCCAGCTGGGAGCGGTGCTACCGCTCGGGCGGTAGCACCGGCCTTCACCTTGGTAGCACCGGACCCAAGCCGAACACAAAAACACTTCCTCTGGATTTTTCACACCGGCCACCGGACCTCCGGTACTACCGGCCTACCATGGGCGGTAGCACCGGACCGCCAATCCGCCCAAAAACATCCCTCACTGGAATTTCCACACCGGACCTTCGGTGCTACCGGGCTACCATGGGCGGTACGACCGGCCATAAGGAGAAAACACGGTTTTTCACAAAAACTTTTCTCCAAACCATTAAAGATTTATTCTTTGAGCTATGTGAGGATCAACACATGATCACAACATTATGCAAAACACATTTGCACATGTTAATCACATACTCCAAAGAATCTCATTAAGCACAACTTATTTGCAAAACACATTTGCCAATAAACCAAGAACTTATGAGATCAATCCTCTTAGCCATGTGATGATCAACACACGATCAAGTCAATTTGCAAAACACATTTGCAAACCCTATTCACATGCTCTAGGATCGAAACCCATAATCTCAAGTTCATTTGCAAATAACAACTCCAACTTATTTGCAAAACACATTCGCAAATAAACCACGAACCTATAAGATCAATCCTCTTAGCCATGTAAGGATCAACACATGATCCCGACACTTTGCAAAACACATTTGCAAATGACAACACATGCTCTAGGATCGAACCTCATAACTGCCAGCTTATTTGCAAAACACATTTGCAAATAACAAGTCAACACTTTGCAAAAACACATTTTGCAACTAAACCAAGTTTAGCCTTGTGATGATCAACACATGACCCAATCACAAGCTAAAACACCAAAGGATGAGCTCTCTATTTGCAACACATGCAAATCTCTAGCACCATGCAAACAACCACAACAAATTCAAGTGCATGAGCTCTCTATTTGCAACACATGCAAAACTTAGCTCCAAGCAAAAACCAAATCAAATAAGATGCAAGCATGAGCACCCTTATTTGCAACACATGCAAATACTTAGCTCATACAAAGTCCAATGCACAAGCTTCACCCATTTGCAACACATGCCAAATGGTTAGCTTCATGTAAACACCAAACAAGAGAGTGAGCTAGAGTGAACCGGATTGAGTTCATCAACACATGATGAAGCTCAAGCTAAAAGACTCAACCCCTCTTAATAGTATGGCGATCTAAACTAGACTCTTTAGCCTATCTAGTTATACCTTTGCCGCACGCGATCCACTTGGAGCTTTTATGATTTCCAATCATCTTTTCTCCGGGATCAAATCTTCTTCTTCTTGTTCACCAACACATGATGAACTTTCTCTAGCCCTTCTCTTTACTTTGGAATCACCTCTTGAAGCTGATGAACACATGATGACTTCATCTTCTTCTTCCCGATTCTTTATCATCTTGGACTCAACCTACTTCACAACTCATGGAAGATGTTAGTCCAACAAACACGGTTGTCTCAATCATCACCACACTCCATTAACACATAATAGATGCCTCCAAAATTGATTGAGCACAACCCAAATCGATTTGAAAGATTAATTGTGTCTTGAGTACTTTGATGCAACTAATGCTTCATTATACTCAATAACTTTTCGCTTATCTTTAATCAACAAGGAACACCATCAACACATGATGAAATGTCCTTTTATTGATTGAAAGACAATCGAACTCAATTTAAATTTCATTTAAATTGATATGAGTATATATATAACTACACAAGTTTCATATTGTCGTATGTTCGAAAACGTGACACGAGAGAGCGGACGCGGGCCGTCTTACGGGCCTACGTCCAAGAGAGAAAGAGCGGACACGAGGGTTTATACAGGTTCGGGCGCTTAAGCAAGCGCCCTACTCCTGTTGGTGTGTTCCCCGGGGGGAGTAGGGAGGGGGCTCCTGGTCCAGGCTCCCGAGGGACACACCAGTGGTTCTGTTCTTTGTCTTCAATCCCCCCTCAAACATGGGTTACAGCGGGTTTTTATAGGCGCCCAGCCTATTACACAAAATACCGTCCTACCCTTAATGCAGCAACTCAAACGAGGGTATCTTGGTCATTCCCACGAGGAGGTAGTGGATCCCATGTCACCGTCTCGTAGGGGTAAACCTCTGACCCCCGGGCCCCACAGGACACCCGCGGAGTAGGAGGGCACCGCCCGCAGACGCCCGCGGAATTGGAGGGCACCGCCCGTAGACGCCCGCGGAGTAGGAGGGGACCGCCCGTAGACGCCCGCGGAGTTGGAGGGTACTATCGCGAGGTGATGAGTAAACCCTCCAAGGGTTCTTTTAGGAGGTGCAAGACTTTCTCTCTGGGAGTTGGTATGATCACAAGGGTTGAAGGGCGTCGTCTACCCCGGGGCGGAGGGCTCCGATCTCCAAGCGCCCTGTGGTCAAGGGTTTCACCAAGTGCCTTGCCCTATGGCCACGGGGCTTGCCAAGCGCCCTGCGGCCAGGGCCCTTGTCAAGTGCCCAATGAACCGGGGGCGTGGTGAGACCCCTTTGGTGGATTGAAGACGCCTGGGTACTTTCTCTAGAGAGCTCGCAGGGGGTACGAGGGAATCTCCCGAAGCATGCTCGTGGGGCATGAGGGAGCCTCCCGTGCTACGCCCGCATAGACACGGGAGTATCCTGGAGACGCCCAGGGAGGCATGCGAGAGCCTCTTGCAGCGTGTCCAGAGGCATGAGGGAGCCTCTCGACGCATGCCTCTTAGCGCTCTATGAAGAGCCCACGGGTTGTGGGGTAACCTTTGTGAACTTTTGGCCAAGGATGGTATCTATCTCCAACACCAGCCCCCCTACCGCTTGGGCGCTTTTGGGGGCGCCCTAGGGACAAGAGATTTCCTTATATCCGGGTTACGCCAACCCCTTCTCGCTTTTTTTTAAAATGCAGACGATGTTCTTCTAAGCGCGGACGCCACAGTGGGTGTTGCGAGAATGCCCAATGTGCCTAGGAGAGCTACGCAACTGGGTTATGCTTTTGCTGTACCTTTTATTTTTATCGACTAAAGGGGCGCTCGGATCCGGAAGTAGCTGCGAGGACTCATTGCGTGTAGCGGGGGCAATGTCGCTAACCTTTTGCGCCAGACCCTACCGTGCGTCAGGCGCCATGGCCGGAGCCCACTGAAGCTCCCTTTTTGCTCCTTGGGCCTTTGCCCTCGCATGGCTCACTGACCTTCTAAAGAAAACGGGCGCTTGGCTCAACTCTCATCAAGTCCACTCATGCAGGACCGGGCGCAGGGGCATACGCCCGGCTGGTGGCCACTCGTCCCAAGAGCACACTTCGCGAAGGGCATGGAAGCCAGCGCCTAGCAAGTGACCGTTTGCTTCAGAAAAGTGTGTCGAAACGAGCGCAGGGGCTTGCGCCCGGTTGGTGGTCTCACTTGCCCTAGGAGCAGGCACTGAGGTCGGCGCCTGCGCTCTGTCTTTTGCCCAACGTGTCTACCAAATCCTCCTTCTTCCTACTTAAAGCTAGCCAAGAAAGACACAAAGATTTCTCCTGACTGAGGGCAGGGCTTCTACTGTGAACCGAAAGGGAGCCTCCACCACTGGTCCTGGTTAGCCTTGCCGACGCCAGCGGAGGAGGCGCCGCCACCACCTGCCCGAGCTCCGAGCAGAGGTCCTATCTCCGGACCGAAGGCTGTGGGAGCGAACACGGTGGAGGGCCACCGTTTCACAAGGAGGAAGCGTTTCAGAGAGGCGTCGGCGAGGGCCAGCTCGAGCGGGTGCCCCCGTTGGCAGACCGAGGGGTTGCGAGTGCACGGACCGCGGGGCGCCGCTCATCGCGTCGGAGGAAACGCCATGAGACCAGCCGAGCAAGGTACGCCGTCGACGGCCGGTGGCCGTGCGGCCATGACATGGGCGCTTCATCGCGCCGGGAGGAAGGGCCGCGGGACGCCCGAGCAAACGCCGCCGACGCACCGCTTGCAGAGCCGCATTTGAGTGGACCGCGGGCTCACCCACCGCGCCGGAGGAAAAAGAGGCGCGGGCCGACCCGAGCAGCGCCGCCGCCGGCTTGCCGCGCTTATGAGTCCTGCGCCACGCGGACCGCAGGTTCCTCCATAGCGCGGAGGAAAAGGGGTCGCGGTGCCGACCGAGCAGCGCCGCCGTCGACACGCCGCCTTGCGGAGCTGCGGCCGTGCGGACCGCGGGGATCATCATGCTGGGAGGAGAAAAGGGGTGCGGGGCCGACCCAAGCAGGCGTCGCCGTCGGCGAGCCGGCTGGCGGGGCTGCCGCGACCAAGCACCGCCCGTTGGTGAATGCCCATTTTGGCCGGTTTTCTCGCCTGGGCTCGGGTCGCCGCCATCAGTGTTAGCTAGACACTGCTCTGCGCTCTCGGGTGGTTGCAGAAGATTGTTTGTATAAAAGGAGGTTCCCCCTGTTGCTAATCGGCAGAAGGAAAAAATCCAACAAGCTCTGGTGAAGGCTAGACTGGTGTAGCTTAGAGGTGAGCTCTTTGTCCTTTTTGTTTCTTGTTGACCATGAAGGAATTGGCGAGGGGGCTCCCAAGCTAGCAGCCAGAGGCAAGGTTCCCAGGCGCCCAAGTGCCCAATCTGGCCCTCTTTACCCCCCGACTTAGGGGCTAAAGCCTCCCCCTATTAACGCCGTTGCCTATGTGAGGCCCAGCGGGCTTCATGGTGGTGTGCCCGACGGCACATCATATGCTTGTGTCAATCCCATTGATTTCCACCAGAGGCCAATGACATGTTGGGCTTTCAGTTATTGGTGCGCTGCCGGCTTGGCTACCACGCGCGGATTTCAGGGGGCACAGGGCTTCCATGGGTAAGGCCTTGTCACACCAATGCTCTTTCTCTCTTTTTGCTGGTAGCTCACCACCGGGCATTGCTAGGAGTAATTCCATTTTGCTTGCAGGCGACCGCTCGCGCGACACCCTTGTTAAGGGTAAGGACAGGGTGGATGAGACCATCCCCGCCAAAGGGAAAAACAAGAGCAACCCTCATCGTCGAGAGGACCGCCTTGCGGGAGACGTGGACATGATGGGTCCCGCTGGCTCTACCGCTGGCACGGACCCTACGGCCGATGGAGGGTTGGTCCTGGAGGAAGCGAAAGTGGGTCTCGGACCGTCGAAGCTCACCGACGGTGAGAAGCTCTCCCTCATTCGGAAGGAGTCGCCTTACCCCGGGACGTGGACTTTCCCGCGCCAGGGGAGAGCCCTAACCCTCCGTCGGGGTACGTTGTGGCTCTCAAGGCTTGGGTGGACGTTGGCTTTGGACTCCCGATGCACCCCTTCATCAAGAGGTATACCCAGGCGCTTGGGGTGGAGCTCTCTCACCTTAGCCCGAACCTCTTTGTTCGGCTGAGGATCTTCTTATGGCTATGTGAGACAGCCATCCCGGGGTCGCCCATGGAGCCGTCCGTCGCCTTGTTTGGCTACTTTTTCCGCTCCCAGCGAGGGGACTCCAGGAGAGGACCCCTGGGGTCCATCTATACTACCCCACGGCATGAGGATGAGTTCCCCGTGCACGCCTTGAAGGAGTGCTGGCCTTCAGCCACGAAGAAATGGTTTTACTTGAAGGCCGAGGACTTTGTCTATACTGGGTCTCACCCGGCCCTGACCACCCGGACGTACCCCGAGATGGGCCGTCTCACCGATGATGACTGGAAGCTACGCAACGCCATCCGGGAGGTACGCGCAAGGAAAGGCGCCCGTGACCTGATGGAGGAGATGACCCTCCTCAACCTTAGCACCCTTGTTCAGCGTGCTAGGTTGGGGTTCCACGGTGGCCTTCACCCTGGCATTGGGAAGGGTAAGGGCCTCTGGGCTTTCTTCGCTTTTTTTTCCGATGCTTCATTTCTTCACATCTCATGGTTTGCTTTCTATATGCAGTTCGCCCCCTGGGAGTAGCAAGAGAGGAGGCTGAGTCGATTCTGGGAAGGTGGTGCATGTCTGAGGCACGAGGTTACGAGGATGAGGGCATCCCCATGGAGGGGAGGAACTCCGTGGCCGAGGCGTTTGGCCTACGCCTCCCCCACGGGGTGACCCCGCTGCGGACCAGGCTAAACGAAAGAGGGCCAGGGCCGCAGCTACGGGGGAAGGGGCCCGAACCTCGCCCGCTAAGGGCGCACCAAGAGAACGGCCGGGGCGCGCGTTGGTGGCACCTCTCAGCAGGGCGCTGCCCCCCTGTCTCGCGCCACGGGTGAGAGGTGCCTTCTCCGGGCGGAGCCCCGGAGGCCCCTGCCTTCTCCCGCCCCCGGGGGAAAAGGCGCTAGGGGTCATGAGAAGAAGAAGAGGGCGTCCATCGGGGAGGGCACCGGCCCCTCCAACAGGCAAGTGAGCAGGCGTTCGCCTCCACCTTCCTCGTCCACGACATCCAGCTCTTCCAGTGAGCCTACGTCGGATACCGAGCCAGGGAGCTTTGCCGGGCGCTCCCAGCAGCTTGCCCAGGAGATTGAAGGGCTCCTGGGCATTGAGACCGAGGTCCCAGTCACCTCCCCAGTCCAGGCCGTGGCGGGGGAGGAAGTTGGGTATGCCTACCTTGATGACATTGAGTCATTTTTTTGCTTTCCAGGAGGTATGTGTCCATGATCTTTGTAAGTTGTCACGGAGCTTAGATGTTCTCTTAACACACCTAACTTTCTCTCTTTCTCTTTTGCAGAACCAGTGGAGCACGAGATGCCACCTACGGTGGAGCCCCCCATACCTGCTGTGCCTTCGGGAGCTCCAACGGATAATGCAGCTACCCCATGCTCACCCATGCAAGCGGCGCCATCGCAGGGTGGTCGGGGCGGTTCCTCCAGTGCCCTTCCCGAGTACGCCATACCTCATACGCTGGATGCGGAGGCGATCGAGACGACTCGCCTCTTGGTGACGGAGCGGGTACAAAGGTATATGGCAGACTTGGTGCCTGATGATCCCGGGAGGTTCTTGGAGGTGTTGAAGGAAAAGCTAGCGACCACAGTGACCCTCCAGTACCAGGTACCATGAACCTTTATTTTTCAATATGTTTCCCTAAGCTCAGGATTCTCACGCATGGCTTGCTTTGATACTTCTTTCTTACACCCTCTTGCAGGCTACAGCGATGAGCAGTGTTCTCTTCGACAGAGTCCCGGGAATAGTCAGGGAGATGCTAGCAGCCACCCCACCGTGTCGTCCTGAGGATGACCAAAAGGCCCTCAAGCGGGCCTTGCTACAGGCCCAAGAGGGCAGGAGGGCAGCGGATGCTGAGCTGGAGAAGTCCCGACAGCGAATCAAGGACTTGGAGGCTGACTTGGAGAGGTCTCACGTGGTGATACGGGCCGTGGGGGCAGACCGCGACGCTCATGAACAGAGGTATGAAGCGGACCGGAAGACTATGACTATATCTCTCATGAATCTTGCCGTGCTGGTCCAGGTCACTTTGAAGGAGCTTGGGGCCAGAGTGGAGGATCTCCCACCTCCCTCTGAGGATTGGGAGGAGTGGGCTGGCATCCTACGGGGCCGCGTCAGTCTCCTTGCTAGAGCGAGCGATGACAAGGGCAAGGCCTTTGCCAAAGTCGCCTTGGCCGCGGGAGTTGCAGCCATCTCCCGCCTCTCTGATACTGCGGGCAAGGAGACCATCCCATCAAGGCCGAGGGATGTACACCCAGGAGGTGCGTCAGAGCGCTCGTGAGGGTAGCTCTACCTGGGGATCTCTTGTGGGAGGCTTCGTGAACAGCCTCACTAGGGTTCCCCGAAGGTTCGGACCCCGGGCGACAGGAGAGGGCCCGAGCTCAGAGCATGTATGACTTCCTCTGGAGCGTGCTTGATGTATTTTGCTAAGTAGCTAGGTGACTCATGCTTACCGTACTGGAACCCTTAACTTGTAAGGTGTAGCACTTCTTTAAGTGATAGACGCATCTTCACTCGTAGTATTCATGATGGTCGGCTGGCACATGCTCCCTTCATTTTGTATGAACTTATTTTGATGTTATGATATGAAAGACTTATGACTTTCGCCATGCTTTGTTTTAGGATGTGCCCTGGAGGGCAGTTGGTATTCGCTATAAACGAAGTGCACAAAGGGCTCGGGCGCCACGCCGATTATGCCCGCCAAAGAAGGCTTGTCGCAAGACCGGGCGACTTCATGGGGGCATGATCGTGCCTTGGGTCCCTGGAAGGACCCAAAGCGCGGGCGCCCCGCCCGAGGGTAATTTAGTTACTTCTCCCCAAAGAGGGGGAAGCAATTCCTGTTGTGCTATGTGTGAAGGGGGCGAGCCCTCCGCGCCTTTAGATAGCGCGGGAGTGTTTCCTTCCTCGCCCGACAACGAGGGGGACTCAGTCCCCTCGTCGCTCTTGGGCGAATTTAGCCTTGTCTTGGCCCTCGGGCCACTTATGGGCACCGGTATATAAGGCCTTGCTTAGGAGGCCAGGCGTCTAGCTTACAGCATGGCTCCCTTAGGAGCATCGTGAGTTGTTAACTTAGCCCTCCTAAGGGGCTCATGCATGTGCCCACCGGGAAGGGGATGTCTCCCGGGCAACGCTCTTTGCAATAAGAAAGGTTCCTATTGTTTCCCGTGGAGAGTACGGAACGGTGACCCGGGGGTCGTTTCGGCTTAGCGTCAGGGGTCTATGGAGGACTAAGCCATGGAGCACCCTATGACTTAGGCAAGACGCCTCAAGTCGTCGCCCGCTCCCTGGGTCCAGCAGGGAGAGGGCCGCCCGAGGGGGATACGGAATGTCCAGGCCGCTCGGGGCTTTTTCAGGGGTAGGCCTCGGAGGCCATGCGCCCTGGAACTCGTCCCAAGAGGGGCACGAGGTTCTAGCCTATCCCCCACAGCTACGTGAGGGGGATGGGTTCTTAAAGACTACCACACAAGCGATAGAAGACATGCAAAACTTAACTTGATACTTCATTGATGACCTTAGGAGGGTTTACATCAATATGAGGTAAGTGCCGATACGGCTTACAAAAAAGCTTAAATGTAAAACTTCTTGAGCTTGTCAGCATTCCATGCAAGCTTGAGTGTTTTATCTTCCATAGTAGAGAGGTGGTAAGCCCCTGAGCCCAAGACCGCTGAGACACGGTAGGGTCCCTCCCACTTGGGGTGGAGCTTTCCTTGGGCTCCTGGGTCGGTGACCCTTTTTAGCACCAAGTCCCCCAGGAGGAAGGTCCTCACTCGCACCCGTTTGTTGTAGAAACGAGCGACTTCTCGTTCGTATGCAGCATGCTTGATGAGTGCGCGATCACGGATCTCCTCCGCGAAATCCACTTCCACCTTGTGATTGTCTTCGTTCACCATGAAGTTGATGGGTAGGGCTTCTGAGAGCATCTCTACTCGAAGGGAGCGGTGGCGGACTTCTGCGGGGAGGACGGCTTCCACTCCGTAAACCAAAGAGAAGGGTGTTCGCCTCAGAGCGGCTAGGAGTAGCGATCCCCACAGGACACTGAGGAGTTCCTCCGCCCATAGCCCGCGCTTAAGAGTGCTCTTTTCGAGTCGACGACGGATGCCTTGGAGGATTAGGCCATTGGCCCTTTCGACCGCCCCATTGGATTTATGGTGAGCCACCAGGCGAAGCAGAACTGTCGATTGAATCACAAAAGTCCTCAAGGAGGAGGCATCGAATCGGGTCCGTTGTCCAAGTGAGCTCCTTCGGGACTCGGCGCACACAATGTTCTTTCGTAAGAACTTTTGCACCACCCGGGATGTGATTGTTGGCAACGGCTCCGCTTCCACCCACTTGGTGAAGTAGTCCACCGCCACTACCGCATGCTTGTAGCCCCCCTTGGCCGGCGGGAATGGCCCGAGCAGGTCCATGCCCCACCGGGCAAAAGGCCAAGTTATCGGAATCTGGTGCAGAGGTGCAGCGGGGGAGTGGTGAGCCGATGCCATTCTTTGGCAACCTTCGCATGTCTTGAGGGTTTCCATGGCGTCTTGTACCATTGTAGGCCAATAGAAACCCTGCCTTAGCGCCTTCACCGCAGTTGTTCTAGGTGCAAGGTGTGAGCCACAGAGACCTTCATGCACCTCTCACAGAAGTGAGATCCCTTCTTCTTTTGGGAGGCATCCAGCAAAATGGAAGCCCCTTTTTTGTATAGTATCCCATCGAGGAGTACATAGGATTTGGCTTTCGCGAAGAGTCTTCGGTCTTTGGTGCTATCCTCCATTTCTGTTTTTCCTTGGATGCATTCTCGGATTGGGGTCATCCACGTTGTGGGTGGTGTTGAGATCTCACTGACCGTCAGGAGTTGTTCAGGACCTTCTTTCCCATTAGGGTCTTCCTTGATGGATGGTGTGTCAGGCACCTCGAGGAAGACCTCCGGTGGGAGTGGCTCTTGGGAGCTTGCTGCTCGGGCCAAGCGGTCCGCCCGGTGATTGTCTCCACGGGGAATGCGGCGAGCTTCCATCCCCAAGAAGTATCGTTCCATTCCGCGTACTTCGTCGAGGTAACTGGCCATCTTGGAGTCAAGGCATTGATAGGACTTGTCCATCTGATTGACAACTAGTTGGGAATCTCCCAGGATTAGGAGGCGTCGGACCCCCATAGCCTTTGCGAGGCGAAGCCCCAAAAGGAGAGCCTCGTACTCCGCCATGTTGTTGGTGGGATTGAAAGAGAGGCGTGCGGCGTATTCCAGTGCCTTCCCCTCAGGGCTCACGAGAACAACCCCGGCCCCTCCACTGTTTAGGCGTTTGGAGCCATCAAAGTAGAGGGTCCAGTGGGGGTCAGGCGGAGTGGTACGCTCTGCTACCTCATCTGGGACTTGGGGGTTTGTCCATTCCGCCACAAAGTCTGCGAGGACTTGGGATTTGATGGCGGTCCTTCCAACAAGCTTGAGGGAGAAAGGCGCTAGCTCGGTTGCCCACTTGGCTATTCTTCCGGTTGCCTCTTTGTTGCCCATTACCTCGGCTAGTGGATAGCCAGTAGGGACCATGATGGAATGCCCGAGGAAGTAGTGTCGAAGCTTCCGTGATGCCATGAGGAGTGCGTAGCATATCTTCTCCACTTCCGTACCTTGTCTTTGCACTGTGAAGGCCTCACGACGTAGTACACGGTCGTCCAACCCCGCCTCTCCCTAATCAGATCGCACTCGCGCAACCGGGTCGCGCAAGGTACAAGAGGAGGGGTTCCCAGTACGGGCTTGTCGAGTGGGGCGAGCCAAGTATGACTTGAGATCCTCAAAGGCTTTTTGGGCCTCAGGGGTCCAACGGAAGCCTTCTAGCCCGCGTAGAATTTTGAAGAAAGGTAGCCCTTTCTCGGCCGACAGTGACATAAAATGCCCAAGAGCCGCTACGCGACCCATAAGACACTGGACCTCCTTAATGGATCATGGCGGCTCCATTTCCAGGATAGCCCGGATCTTCTCTGGGTTGGCCTCGATTCCCCGATGAGAGACGAGGAAGCCCAGGAGCTTGCCTCCTTTGACCCCGAAAACACATTTTTAAGGGTTTAACTTGAGGCCGAACTTGCGGAGGTTCTCGAAGGTTTCACAAAGATCTTCCAAATGCGTTGAGGCCACAGAGCTTTTCACGACGGCGTCGTCGACATACACCTCCACGTTTTGACCCAGCTGATCTTTCAGAACGAGGCATACAAGGCGTTGAAAAGTGGCCCCTGCATTCTTCAACCCGAAAGGCATGCGCAGGTAGCAATAAGTGCCCACCGGGGTGATAAAGCTCGTCTTCTCCTCATCTTCCACGGCCATGTGGACTTGGTGATAGCCCGAGTATGCATCCAGGAAGCTCATTAACTCGCACCCGGAGGTGGAGTCAACTAACTGGTCGATGCGAGGGAGCGGGTGGTCGTCCTTCGGGCATGCTTTGTTCAGGTCAGTAAAGTCGACGCACATGCGCCACTTACCGTTGGACTTCTTGACCAAGACAGGATTGGCAAGCCACTCTGGGTGCCAAACCTCCCGGATGAGGCCAGCACTTAAGAGCTTTTCAATATCCTCCTTGATAGCTTGGCATCGCTCGAGAGAGCTTATGGAGCTTTGCCTCACCGAAGACGCTCGGGCCTCACGGCGAGGTGGTCTTTGAATCACCTCGCGGGGACGCCTTTCATGTCCGACGGGACCCAAGCGAAGACATCCGTGCCGGTCCTTAGGAACTCGAGGAGCTCCTCTTCCACCCTTTCTGGGAGCCCAGCTCCGACCCGAACGAAGCGTTCGTTGCCCGGGCCAAAGAGCCTTATCACCTTTGGCTCCCCTTCAGGGCGAGGCTTCAGGGGGTAGTTTTCCAGTAGAGACTTGTCTTTGCCGATCTCCATCAGGGGTGACAGGGACGCGACCCCTTTCGAGCCCCCCACTTCGAGCATGTGGACTTCATCGGAGTCGGTGGCCGCCTTATGATAGAGACGACGGGCCAAGTCTTGGTCGCCCCTTACGGAGATTGCTCCGTGAGGCCCCGGTATCTTGAGGCATAGGTAGTTTTGGTGGATTGCTGCACTGAAACGGTTGAGTGTTACCCTTCCCATGATGGCATTGAAAGGCGACTCGACGTCAACAACGTCAAATCTAACTGCTTCCGTGCGATGGTTCTCCCGTGAACCAAATGTCATGAGGAGCTCAATCCTTCCTAGAGGTTGGATAGATTTGCCTGGGACAAAGCCCGTGAGAGGGCGGTCAGACGGGAGCAAGATACCCTGGTGGTAGCCTCCCCGCGATTCCCATAGCTCCTTGAGTGTGCGAAGATAAAGTATGTCTGCGGAGCTGCCCCCATCAACAAGTATGCGGGAGACTTCACAGTTGGATATGGTGGCGGTTACCAAAAGGGCGTCGTCATGGGGGAACCTTAGGCCCCTAGAGTCCTCGGTGAAGCTTAGTGGGATGCTCGCCCATTTGGGAGGAGCACTTCGAAGGTTCACCCCCACCACATTGACTTCCCGCACGTACTCCTTCCTTTGGCGCTTGGACTCATGCCCATAGGCTGAGCCCCCCAATATGACATTCACCTGTTTATGTGGCACTTGGAAGGGGAGTTCTTGTTCAGCATTCTGCGGAGGTTCCACTGGGAGAGGCCCACCAGGAGGCAGTGCAGGCACTGGGTGGATTGCTTGGAGAGGCATGGCCTCCGCGGCCACAGGGCGGGGTGGAGACCCCCGGCGTGGCTCGGGACCACGCTTGAGGATCCTGGCCACTTCGGCGGCGTATTGGCGGCACTCACTTGTGTCGTGCCCATTCATTTTGTGATACGCACACCAGCGGCCATCTCCTTGATCTTGGATACCCCTTTTTTTCCCGGGGACCTTTGTCACGAGCTCGAGGAGGCTTAGGCTTTGGACACTTCTTTGGTCCTTTGGAAGCACCGTTCCCTTGGGGTGGCGCGTCGGTCACAGCGAGAACTTTGGAGTCACGACCTCCGCTGGTGCGGTCCCTCCGATCCTTGTTGTTTTTCCCGGAGGAGCCCTTTAGCCTTCTCCCGGGGAGTCTCCCCCAGCTTGCGGGAGGAGCCCCCGTTTTACCAAGTCGTCCTCCTCCCCACGGGCATACTTCTCAACGACCTCGAAGAGCTATTGGGTGGTTTTTGGGGGATCCCTCCCCAGTGCCCGGTTTAGCTCGCCGGGAGGAGTCCTTCTTTATACGCGTTAATGACCGAGGAGTCTGGGGCGTCCGCCACTTGACTCCGCACCCGGGAGAAACGCTTGAGGAAGTCTCGCGTGGACTCGTCCTTTTGTTGCTTGACCGTGAAGAGCTGATTGGGAAGCATGGGGCGCTTGTAGCTCCCCTGAAAGTTCGCACTGAACTCTTCACATAGCTGGCCCCAAGAGCGGATGGAACCCCTCTTCTGGTTGAAGAACCAAGACCGAGCGGTTCTTGAGAGGAAGAGCGGGAGGCAGTTGCACATCTCCGTCTCCCCGCACCTCCCGCTCGGATAGCCGTGGCATAGACCTCTATGAACTGATTGGGATCGAAATCCCCGTCGTATGGTGCGATGTTCGATTGGCGAAACTTGGGCTGGAACGGTGTCTCTGAGATACCTCAAGCGAGAGGGTTCCCGGTCCTGGGGCCATCTCAATCTTCACGCCGGCGGGGAAGGCGACCTCGAGCACGGCGTAGCGGCGACGGAGACCTCGAGCTGGAGGAGCTAGAAGCTCGGGACGACAGCGACGCGCCAGCGCTCGAGAGTTAGGGCGGTCCGCCGAGCGCTGATCTGGGGCCCGCGAGACTCGGACTCGCCTCCTCTCCCCGGCGGTGGTTACGACGGCCGGAGAGGCAAGGGCCCACCACGGGCCGGGCAGAGCGATGACTTCTCCTTTCGACTTGACTTAGTGGGCTATATGATGATCACCGAGCCTCGTGAGTGTCCGAGGGTGGCGCGAATTGATTCCCTGTTCCCGGGTAGCATCCTTGGAGGAGCAGGTGCCTTCGATCTCGGAGGTTCTCCCTCCGCCCCGGGCCACATCGCTCCTCGGGTGAGTCGGCTCCACCGGGGAGTTGATCCACCATCTCGAGGCGGGCGCATCCGCCGGGAGGAGGAGCTTGTGGGGGAGGTCCCGGGGCCCTCGCCAGACATGGCGCAACCCCGGGCCTCAGGGGTTGCGGTGGAGATACGAATTGCCACGGCACGGTAGGCGCTCCTCCAAAACCTGAGCTCGGTGCGCACAGTGGCCAGAGCGGAGCCTCGCTAGCGACCACCGCATGAGTAAGGGGAAGGGGATTGTAGAGATTACCTCCCTGCTCACTCCCGGGGGCGAAGGCTGGGCCCCCACCGCCCTTGGATCGGTGGCGATTTGGACCGAGGGTGGCGGTAGGAGCGGCGAGAGGTGTGGGAGGACCCACGGGGGCGATAGAGGCCATCATGTAATCCTTTATGTCGCCTCGTGAGCAGCCTCCACCGAGCACGCCATCGAGACAAGTCCAACGCCTCGGGGTGAGTGCGGCTCAGGGTCCCAACCTGCGGCGGCGGTGATGTCTCGGGGTTGTTGCCCTTGGCCCGAGGTAGCCGAGGCGAGGGGGAGGAAGCGTCAGGCCCGGCTTGAAGGGCGTTGTCTACGCCGGGTGGGCGGCTCCGATTTCGAGGAGGCTCGCCTAGAGGTCCGGCGAGGAGGAGGATCGTCGACTTGCACCTTACGCCTGTGGCTTGAGGAGGCTTGGTGTGCTTCTTGGTAGGAGCCATAGCCTTTGAAGTTAGCTACGAGCTCCCCACGGACGGCGCCAAATGTCGTATGTTCGGAAACGTGACACGAGAGAGCGGACGCGGGCCGTCTTACAGGCCTACGTCCAAGAGAGAAAGAGCGGACACGAGGGTTTATACAGGTTCGGGCGCTTAAGCAAGCGCCCTACTCCTGTTGGTGTGTTCCCGGGGGGAGTAGGGAGGGGGCTCCTGGTCCAGGCTCCCGAGGGACACACCAGTGGTTCTGTTCTTTGTATTCAATCCAGTCCTCAAACATGGGTTACAGCGGGTTTTTATAGGCGCCCAGCCTATTACACAAAATACCGTCCTACCCTTAATGCAGCAACTCAGACAAGGGTATCTTGGTCATTCCCACGTGGAGGTAGTGGATCCCACGTCACCGTCTCGTAGGGGTAAACCTCTGACCTCCGGGCCCCACAGGACACCCGCGGAGTAGGAGGGCACCGCCCGTAGATGCCCGCGGAGTAGGAGGGGACCGCCCGCAGACGCCCGCGGAGTTGGAGGGTACTATCGCGAGGTGATGAGTAAACCCTCCAAGGGTTCTTTTAGGAGGTGCAATACTTTCTCTCTGGGAGTTGGTATGATCACAAGGGTTGAAGGGCATCGTCTACCCCGGGGCGGAGGGCTCCGATCTCCAAGCGCCCTGTGGTCAAGGGTTTCACCAAGTGCCCTGCCCTATGGCCACGGGGCTTGCCAAGCGCCCTGCGGCCAGGGCCCTTGTCAAGTGCCCAATGAACCGGGGGCGTGGTGAGATCCCTTTGGTGGATTGAAGACCCCTGGGTACTTTCTCTAGAGAGCTCGCAGGGGGTACGAGGGAATCTCCCGAAGCATGCTCGTGGGGCATGAGGGAGCCTCCGTGCTACGCCCGCATAGACACGGGAGTATCCTGGAGACGCCCAGGGAGGCATGCGAGAGCCTCTCGCAGCGTGTCCAGAGGCATGAGGGAGCTTCCCGACGCATGCCTCTTAGCGCTCTATGAAGAGCCCACGGGTTGTGGGGTAACCTTTGTGAACTTTTGGCCAAGGATGGTATCTATCTCCAACACATATGCTCAAATGATTGTTTTAAAGTCTTGATCCTTTATATGTTATTTAGCAATAAGACATGGATCAATACTATTGAAACAACAAGTTAAATTATAAACTCCCCCTAGATGTGTGTATTCATGTAGTATATGAATTAGGAACATAATGCACATATTTGGACTAAAGCAATGGAAGAGTTCATACTTTAACTTGAATCCTAATTATGCATTAAGTCAATAGAGTGAATACAAGTGCATACCTTAGGTTTTCCATTTTCCATCTAAATATGAGACTAATAAGAATAAGACTCAATTAAACATATTAGTCTCATAATGATTAGATTTATCATTAAACAATGACTAAACATTAATATTGAACCAATCACCAAAACTAATGGAGCTTGAACTTACAGAGTTGCAACTCGAGTGTGGAGAGGGAGGGGCGGCGTGGGTGGGGGAAGGGAGGGAGGAGGCAAATGAGGGAGGTGATGGGCTAGTGAGCGGCAGGGGTGAGGGAGGCGGAGAGGGCTGGCGGGAGTCGCGTGCGGGGAGAGGGAGGGAGGCGGCAAGGTCGCAGGGGCGCGAGACGACCGGAGGCCGGGAGGGAGGGGAGGGGGCGGGAGCCAGGATGAGCTGTGACTCGAGCGGGGAGAGGGAGGGGGTGGCGGCGGCGAGGGAGGGAATAGGAGGGAGGCGCGGGGTGGGATCGAGGCGAGGCTGTGCTTGTGCCTCGTGGGCTTTGGCGACCGGCGAAGAAGAGCCGAAGACGAAGAGGCCGCTTGTTCGGCTATTTCGGTTTTTGGGAGCTGAAAACCGAATTGATCCCCGAACACCGAACAGTATTAAAATAAAAACTGAACCGAAAACCAAAAATCGAAAAAAAAATCGGTTAATTCGGTTCGGTTTTTCGGTTTTAGTTTATTTATGCCCACCCCTAAATACGATGCAGGCTTATTAAGCTGGGTTTTTTTCCTTTTCTGTAAAGCAGTAGTGCGAAGGGTTTTGAAGTTTTGTGATGGTCTGCGACTCATGTAGCAAGATCATTGTTACAGGCTTACAGCTGGGGATTAGTCACAGCAAGGCAATTGATGCATATGTTTATTGGATCATCTTTACGTCCATGTCATGAGGTGCATGTATGCTAGCTTGGATGTCTCACGTTTAATTAATTGCTACTTCCAGTCACAAATAGTTGTCATTTTGAATATTGATATGGTCTCTAAAATGCAGCTTTGACCACTAATTTCTATTATAACATATTTATAAAACCCAATAAAATTATAATATTATGAATGTGCTTTTCGAGACAAATCTACGCATATGTTTTTCATGTATCCAATTTAAATAGTTAAAAATATATTGATATGTCTAAAACAATAACTATTTGTGACTAGAGGGAGTACTTGCTAATAATACTACCACTACTACAGAACACTATATCACTGTCGGTTCCAAACTGGCATCACTGTCGGATTTTGGAACGGCAGTGATGTCGGTATCACTGCCGGTTTGTATGCGAACCGGCAGTGATAGTCCGGTTCGTAAATCACTCAGTAAAATAAAAAAAAAATTATTTTCATCCGGACCGACTACTCCGTATTCTACGCACAACCGCGCGTCACAAGTCACACGATTACAAGCGTGAAATACGCTACGCCGCGCGTTGCTAGACTCGAACCCACGATCTGCTGCCTCACGCGAGGCCACCTTACCATCTCACCTATCACTCATTACTCAACCAATATAGGATATATTTTCCTTTTGTTCCTTTGTCTCCGAATATTTTGATGATTATTTGGATATCTAAATGAATTCAAATGGAAAGATTATCAACTACAAAGTTGTAGATCTGGTGGAGAGCTACAATTTTCATATAAATTTTATCTCCATCCGACTCCTTATGAAAAAGTTATAATTTTTCGAAAAATGATTGGTAGCATTATTACTGTCGGTTGGGAATACGAACCGCCAACCGGCAGTGATACTATCATTTGGATATTTAAACTACTTCAAATGAAAAAGTTGTCAACTGCAAAGTTGTAGATCTCGTCGAGAGCTACAATTTTCATATAAAATTTATCTCCATCCGACTTCGTATGAAAAAGTTATGAGTTTTTGAAAAATAATTGGTTACGTTGGTAGCATTATTACTGCCGGTTGGGAATACGAACCGCCAACCGGCAGTGATACCATTATTTGGATATTTAAACTACTTTAAATGAAAAGGTTGTCAACTACAAAGTTGTAGATCTCGTCGAGAGCTACAATTTTCATATAAATTTTATCTCCATCCGACCCCGTATGAAAAAGTTATGATTTTTCGAAAAATATCATCACTGTCGGTTCTTCTAAAAACCGGCAGTGATAGTATTACTGTCGGTTCGGACACGAACCGACGGTAATAACTGCCGGTTTTTGATGAACCGACAGTGATATGACGGCAAGGATAACTGATTCTGTAGTTGTATACTATTGATTTGGCATAGCCCAACATGCATATATAAGAACCATAAAGATTAAAGTGATTCCACAAATGAACACAACAATATATCCAAGCAAATTAATTACTCCGTAATGCAGTTAAGGGTGCGTTTGGTTGACTGGATGAGGTTAGATAGGATATGGCCATCCAGCCGGGATGGGATGGAGCTATCCTGGTGGCTGTTTGGTTGGGTGGATAGAGATGAGCCAATTTTTTGTTTGGTTAGATGGATGAGAATGGATAGGATGAGCCAATTTTTTGTTTGGTTGGATGAATGGGCTACTTGTAATCAAGGTTTAGAATTTCAGTTTGAATTTTTTTTGACAAAATTTGATCGAAATTTGAACTTTTGGACAAATTTGACCGAAATTTCAATTTTTAGACAAAATTTGATCGAAATTTGAATTTTCAGATAAAATTTGACCAAGTACATCTCTTCATGCAACAAACTGGATGATTTCATCAGACTTTTTTTTGGGGATGGCTCTATCCAGCATCTTAAGGGAATATTCCAAAAAACTGGATGACTATATCCTATCCATTCACTCATCTAAACAATTAGATAACTCTAAATCCATAGATAGTCATATCACATCCACCTCATCCACCTAACCAAACACCACTTAAAGTGATTCCAGCAATACTTGTCCACGCGACTTAAAGTGATTCCAAAAATAACAAGCGCAACATCACTTTAAAACCCCTCCCAGATCGATGGCCAGTATTTGAGATATGATAAAGCTGCACCATCACAGTATACTACCCTATATAAATCTTGAAGGTTTCCTGACTTCTACGCGGTGCCGTGTGGATTTCAAGCTAGCGTGGCTGACTCTCGTATGGCCGCATCGTGTCCGTGAATAGCCTCGTGCTTTGCCGTGCGTACGGCGCCGACCGTGTTGAGCCACGTCGCCCACGTGGCTCATCTGCTTGTAATATATATAAGCAAAATCCAACCCATAGTGTATCAGCGAAAGCCCAGCAGCGACGGGAAAGATGAAGACTATGCACGTAGCACTGTTCCTAGCAATCGTCCTTGCCGTATCATCCTCGTCAGGTACGTGCACTTCTGTAGATACGTACGTACTTATGGAGGGGTTTTTTTTGGCAAAATTTCAAATACAGTCAACTTTGTATCCTATAATATCAGTTTCGGGCAATATTTTTTCTTATTTTTCGAAATGGCGTCAATAGCCAGCACGTGAGGCGACGACAGGCAATAGACAGCACATGAGGAGCCGGCTCATTTCGGAAAATACGAAAAAATGTTATCCGAAACTGATATTACAGGGTACAAAGTTGACTGTATTTAAAATTTTGCCTTTTTTATTCAGTTCAGGCTTCTGAGCTGTGCGTTCGTTCATGCAGGCGGCATGGCGGCCAAGCTTGGACCTGACTACTTCCAGGACACTTGCGCGGCGGTGATCTCTCCAGGCCCGACGTGCGACCGCGGCAAGTGCTCCGCAGACTGCGCGCGCCAGTTCAGAGGCGGGGTAGGCGACTGCGTCCCTGCTGGATGCAGGTGCGTCTACACCTGCGCCGCCCCGCCGCCCGCAAGCTAATGCATGCTTGTTCTTGGTTCTGCGATCGATCGGCTGGCTAGTGATAAGAGATTTATGCATGTGATGGTTTTGCTATGCTTGGAAAAGCTGATGAATGAATAAAAAATGAATTTTGTTCGGAATTGGCAGTACAACACAATAGAAAATCCTAGAAGGCTAGAAATTAAAGCGAACCATGAATTAGCAAGCAATTGAAGTGATTCAAGAATATAATCTATATCAATATATGCAAATTAACGCCATCCCTTCCAGCAATTAATAAAGCCATATATATCCATACAAATTAAGTGGTTCCAAAAATAATAAGCAGCACATCACTATATAAGGATGAAGGATCCGAATTAAATAAGGAAAGAGTCATTTTTCTATTTAGATTATTGAATCATATTTCATTTCTTAGAGCGGTAGGTTTGGAT